>JAPVLO010000004.1:8522500-9792201 GCA_027257055.1 Cephalopachus bancanus
AGCCATGAATATCAAGCTCATGAATGTCAAAGTACATTATAATCTAAAAATTAAATTGAATATGGAAGGAATGTTAAAAATTACTGACAACCAGAAAGAGAAAGTGAAGTGAATAACATACTAGAAACTATTTGCTCCCACGGACCTAACTTACAGCAGAAACATAACTCTCTGTATTGCTAAATTCATATTTATTTACTAACATGGAAGAGACATTTTCAGGTAGAAATTTACTAACAAAAGTCAGAATATTCTATCAATTTTCTGTTTCTTCAACCACATTCCAACAGAGAAAGCAAAAAGCATATTTAGTCCCAAGCCTTACAGGAAGTTGTGACATATATGTACTTAAAATATTATCTATGTGTTATGATTATAAAAAGAATATGTGCTCATAGGTAATAATTTCCCGGTTGCATAAAAGTGTAAAGAAATAGAAATAAATAAATTCACCTTCAAGTTTATTATTTCAATTTTTTGTTGTGTGGCTGTATGTACCAAAAGCTGGACTGAGTGGACTAAGTGTTGTGCATTTAGAGAAAAATACAATATCATCATTTCTTGCTTACTCTAGTGATTGCCTGCCAGAACAGATGAATAGATAAGATTAACCAGGAAATGTTGAGAGAGGAAGGAGTAAGATCTGTAATAAATCATGAATAACACCATCTTGATAAGAGAGGCAGAAAGAACGTCTACAAAAGGCTAGAAAGAAGAACCCTAAATGTAGAAGAAAAGTAGTAGGAAAACAAAATCCGAGATGAAATAAAAAATTCAAGGTAAGTGGGAAGTGACAACAGTGAATATATATTACTCTTGAAAATGTATCTAGTGAAGGAAAATGAGAGGAAGCGAGTTCATTGTCAACAAAAAGGAGGTAGGATTGCTCATTCTACCTATTGAGACATACTATAAAGTCATATTTGTGCCTCTTTCAGCATTTTCTGGTTAGTCTTGTCTATTCCTACATCTAGATATAAATTATTTCATTCAAAAAATGTGTATTGACTCTAGGTGCTACTCTAATTACTGGTGATATAAAGTAAACAAATTGCAGTAAATATAAGTGATGAAATGCATAAGAAGGGAGGGAAAAATATCTCCTATAAAGAACAGTGCTGAAAATAAAAAAGATCAGTACTGAAAAAGCATCTAGGGAAAAATTCTAAGATGGAAACCCCATGTGATTTGGCTGTAGTGGTGGAAGATATGAAACAACTGGGAAAAGTTTTACTTTTTGCTTATTTTGTTTTGTTTTACATACAGAACAAATATGTGTTTATTAAAATTTTGCCCAGGATGAGTTGGTAGAGCAGAAGGAGATAAAGACTAGAATACAATAGGAATTTTACATTAAGCCTTAGGAAATACACTTATAGCTTCTATAGTAGTAGAAGAGGAAGAGAAAATGATGCGAGCAAGTGTAGGTAAATTTGCAACCTTGGTAGATAAATTGAGGGAGTTTTTATAAATAAATATTGTTATCCATGAAATAGGAAACAAAATAATTTTCTCCTATTGGAACGAGAGATAAGAGTCATACACTTTAGACAACTGAGAAAATAAAACTATTAAGCATTTTTTCCCCAACATGTGGTTGATTACAAACAAGGGATAATAAAACTTTACTAAATATTTCCTATTGGTTTACAATTTTTACAATTTTGTACAGTTGCAGAAAGGAGAAAAACATTGTCTGGGAGCATGTGTATACAGTACAGTGATATACTTTGTGCTCTTCTTTGTGTTTTATTGTTCAGAATAGTCAAGCACTGTGTATATTTGCATGCAGCCAAAAACAAGTGCAATTGATGAGGCATGTAGTGCTAGACAGGAAGATAATACATTTGGAAGCAAAGTTCTGGAATAGAAAACGTGATAAAAGCAGGGATTGGGGGAAAAATGTGGCTTTAGTGAGTGTGAATCATGATAAAAGAAAAAGAGAGAGTAAGATGGGAAGATATAGATAGAAATATATAACAGCTGAGTTAGAGACAAGCCAGGAAGGGATGAGAAAGGCGACTCAAAGAAAATATCCAGTCCTGTAGTGATTTGCCTTGCTAATGGTTAGCTATGTAACATAACTTTCATAGATGTCTAAGTTTCAGTTGGACTGTATAACTCTAGCAAAAAAAAATTCTGAAGTGCCATAAGTCAGGCACTCTTCTGTGTCCTGAAATATTTGTCAGGGTGTCTGTCTACAGTGGTGGAATTAATATTACATGGTAGGAGATTTTGTTGCCAGGTATTAAAGCAGAAGAGTTCAAGAAGAAAAGGGAGATAATATTGTGTTATGGATTGTCAAGCCTCTTATGCACTGAAGTACAAATATGCCGTAATGACTCAATGGTTAAAAGTTCGATCTAGAGAGTAAAAACACAATAAATAAGAAATGCTCCAGACATCAGAATTTCTCAACGGGAAGATAAGATATCTAAATAAAGTCAAAACCCTGAGTTCCTACTGTTGAAATTAATTTTTCATTCCTATGATTCAAAAGAATAGGAAAAAAAAAAGAAAATTCCTAAAAATAATAGTGGTAAAGGTGAAATGTACAATGTTTTCTTGGAATTACCAGTTCATTATCACATAATAATTAAGCAACATTCGGTAGGAAAGAGGCTTGGGATATTCACTATTATCTCAGGGTGTTATTATGAAAATAATATCAAACTAGCGATTTCAATTTTCTTTTCGACACCAATACCTTTACCTACTCCCATGCACTCACACTGAAGAACCCATTCGAATTAGTGAAAAATGAAGTAATTACATTAATAACTAAGATAATTCTCAATCTTTACTTCAAACTAAACATTAAATATTGAAGTAATTAATGCTAAATAGCGTGTCTGTCATAGAAGTCATATTTATCAGGGGTTGCAGTAATATTTAGAACATATTCAAATGTTCCCTTCTTTTTGGATTATTTGTTTATATCTCTAACCTGCAACCAGCTACTTTTTTCATGTTTTTTGGTTATGTTAACTTACACATCAACCAGCTTACATTATTTTTTAAGAGAGCAGCACAAACTCTTTAAACCCATCAATAAGTTGCAAGTTATGATCTAGAAATCCAAACGTTTCAAGTTAAAAACAAAACAAAATACAAAAAACAGGGGTTTTTGTTTGTTTTTTTTTTTACCTTTCTGTCTCCCTTCTAATAATTAACAACTCACAACAGCTATTTTATTTTCTTTTGTCAGACTGGACTGACATGATTAAAATAACATGACAAGCTCTGCTATCAATTATACCAATTAAGGTCAAGTAGTACGGAACAGTAGTTTTTATGGAAAATGATATAGATGCTATAATCAGTTATTAATTTAAAGGCATCATGTTACCTATGACAGCTCCTCCAGAAGTTATCATTCGTTATTTCTAGCTAGTCACCTATATTCACTTCTCTAAAATCAACATGCTGTTTTGTGTTCTTTGAATTGTGAGGGAAATAGACCCTGAAGAAAATCAGTGTTTGCCAAATGGAATAGCCCTCCTGATCTCTACACTGAAAAGGAAATCAAAATTTTTCTTATGCTTTAAATAATAGACTGTAAGAAATTATGACTATCGATGTCTTTGCAAAAAAAAAAAAGGAATAGCAAAATTTTGAGCCTCTATGTAATAAGTTAAAATAGCTAAAATGTGATACTTTAAAAATGAGAATATTCTATTTTTTCTTTATAAAATTTTTATTTTATTATAAATATTGTTGCTAAAATGTGTCTATATTAGTAAGGGTAATTAATGCTAAATGCTATAACAACAAAAACAAAACCCCAGAAATTTGAGTGCCCTAATACAATGAAAGTTTGTGTATTGCTAATTCCTTCTTGAATGATTCATCACCAGGCAGTGACAATAGGCTCCTACCATCTTCTGATGTCTCCTGTTCATCTTAAAGAGATGAGTGGGTGGGAAAAGCAAGCAGGGGATTTTATGGACACAATTCAGTCATATGATCCCAACCTCACTGAAATGGGACAAACATAGCTTTAGCCATGAGTTTAGAAGGAAATGGAAACAGTTTGTTAACAATATAGCAATGTTAAATGGGCGAAGGTATAGAGAGGGAATAAGGGGCACACAATCACCATTGGGTACTCTGTCCACTACCTGAAAGAGACAGGGCTCATTAGAAGCACAAACCTCATTTGCACACAATTTCCTTATGAGATTTGACAATCAAGTTCATGAACTCATCCTAGAAAAAGTGTTACATGCCTCATTGCTGAGTATCACTAGGGTCACCATTGACATACTCTCCTAGTGAAGCTATGGACCAATGCCAGTGCCCTAGTCCACCCATCAAAGCAATTTTGGAAATCTTTTTCTGGAATGGACATCAGAGCTGTCGTCATATTACTTTTGATGTCCTGAATGTCGTCAAAATGTCTTCTTTTTAATATTTTCTATATCTTTGGGTAAAAAAAAAAAGTCACTAGTGGTCAGATCAGGTGAGTATTGAGGGTGCTTCAATACAGTTATTTGTTTACTGGCTAAAAACTTCCTCACAGACAGGACTGTGTGACCTGGTACATTGTTGTGATGCAAGAGCTCATTTCGGACCATTTTTGTACACATCTTTCTCATGCCAAGATATTCAGTTCAAATTTTTCTGTTTCTCTATTGAGGTTTACTTGGTCTGCTCTGCTTCTCACAGTCAGCCAAGGATTATGATGAGCATCTTGACAACATTTTGCGATGTTTTTGTCAGTTCTACTATTTATTGACCATCCTGACATCTCTTCATCAATGATGCTTTCTCTTCCCTCAAAAAAAGATTTAATCTACTTGTACAGTGCCATTTTCTTTATAACATTATCTCCATAAACTTGGGCTAACATGTCCCTGATTTCACTTCCGGTCTTGCCAAGTTTAACAAGAAAATTAGTGTTTGTTGTTGCTCTAATTCAAGCTCCAACATTGTCACAAAAACAAGCAACAACAATAATGAACACCACTCAGCAAGATAGTGCCACATGCAGACATGAGCACAGCTGTAAGACACTGATATGCCAAGGTTATGAAGCCTTACTGAGTTGTTCATACAGTGATGCAAACGTGCACAGTGGCAAGTTCACAAACTTGTCAGACCTCATATGGAGCAATCTTCATATGTACCTCACAACTCTAAAATGGGAGGGAGGGGCGTACCTCATCAACAAGGATACTGCATAATCAACGTTTGTAGACCTAACCCTCAATGTACCCCACATCTTTATAACAAAAAATTAATTAAATTAAATTAAATAATGTTGCCAGAAAACATCCACCACAGTGATGTGTACAACTGTAATGACCATCTAAACATAATATTCAAGCAACATTATACAAAACGATTAGTAAAATATAAGAACTGCGGCTCCTGCCATTAAAGAGTCTACTGCTCAGTAATGTGAAACAGAATACCCTTCTAAAATAGTGTCACAAAAAATGAGCAATATTTATGCCATGCAGTACAACAGGAGAAGAGATAATAACTTGGCTGTAAAACTGCACAAAATTTTTAAAAATGACTGGAAAAAAACAATAAGTGATATAGAAACCCAAACAAATATTTTTTTTTTAGATAAGTAATGCAGAAAATAGAAGAAAAAAAACTATTATGAAAAAGAAAATCTCACAAAACCGTGAGTGAAGTTCAAACTTTTCATCATGGAATAGAAAATCTGAAGTTCCCAACGTATGTGTTATACTACTGCTCAATGTTAAATTATTTCATGGTGCTAGTTACAAAAATGAACCTTAATACACAGTTAATACAAGTCTAGTATAAGCTACTAACAAATACATTTTTAAAAAATAATGTTAAAAATGCTTACATAAAGAACATACTCAGAAAGTTTTCCTACCTTGAGTATTCCAACCCAATCTTTTGGATGTGGATGGAAATATAGAATTAAGGTGTAATGACTGTCCAGATGTACATTAGGAAGATAGCTTTTGCCCACATTTTGAAAACTATCATGGGAAAGTTGGAAGTCTGCAATGAGATTTCTTGAAAGGATGTCACTGTGAATTTAAAACAAGTAATGCATGCAAGTTAAATAATAGCAGGTAAGGAAAAACTTATACATATACCTTCAGAAAATAAATAATATGTCATGAAAATTTTATAACTATTTGCATGCCATAATTATTGTGACGTTTTTAAAAAATATTGGAGCTTCTTAAAATGTGATTAAGTTAAAAATACAGAAACACTGAAAAAATAACTAAAGGCAATATAGCTCATAAAGTTACTTGAGTTAAGTCAGTAAAACCAAAACAAATTCACCTCTTCTAGATACTCTAGCCATCTGCTTCTATTCCAACCAAAAGAAAATGAACCAGAGGTGTTTTAGTGCACAAGCTGCTGATAGAAACCTGCTGGACCTTAGTATAGACAATAAAAAATAGAAACAAGGACAGTTCAAAGTCAGTATTTTATTGGCTAGAGGTCAATTAACTTTTCCTTTTTTATGTAGAACCCTTGAACATCATCATTTGCCTCCCTAACATAACCTATCCCATCCCTCTTCCCTCCTCTCCTGGGAATCTAGAGACCGATAACTAAGACTGATGCTAACATCTCTGTACCTGCATTCCTTCCCCATATTGTGATACCTGGGGCCAGAATTTCTTAATCCTGGTTACATGTTAGAATCATTAAGGGTCTAACGAAAGAAAGAAAGAAAGAAGAAGGAAGGAAGGAAGGAAGGAAGGAAGGAAGGAAGGAAGGAAGGAAGGAAGGAAGGAATTTAAGAAAAAAGATAAAGATTTTCTGGGAGTGGGACCTGATCACATGAGTGTGTGTGTGTGTGTGTGTGTGTGTGTGTGTGTGTGTGTGTGTGTGTGTTTCCCCCCAGCCTCCCATGTAACCTCAATTCTGTATTTATCCAGAATAGAGAGCCACTACTCAACAACAAATCTTTATTATCACCTCTCACGCATTTCCACAAACCCCAGATGCAACCCATCTTTTTGAGCTTCACATATAAGCTTATACAAATCTCTGAAACAATGAAAATCTTACTTGGTCCACTTTATTTTTTTGTTTTTTTTTTTTTGTTTTTTGTTTTTGAGTTGGAGTCTCACTCTGTCGCCCAGACTGGAGTGCAGTGGCCGCTCCTGGCCACCGCAGCCTCGACCTGCTGGGCTCCGGTGATCCTTCCGCCTCAGCCTTCCGAGTAGCCAGAATTATAGGCATGTGCTACCACGCCCGGCTGATTTTTTGGTCTACTTTAAATAGCTAGCCTATTTGTTCCTCTCTACCTATAACAAATATACCCATTTATTTTGATTCCAATGATCTTCTTACTTTGACTTTTAGTATTCATGTACTTTTTCCAGATATTTATTGATTACAAATTTACATTAAAAAATAAAAGTACAGTGTCAATGAAAAAAATAATATAGCAATATCTTTTTTACAATCTACCCACTGGTCACCAAGTATTTATTTAACACTATCTTCCATATTCTACACTTCCCTAAATGAGACAACCTAAAATCTCATTCAATCACTACATCCAGTTTATGTTCTGGAATCTTTGGATGATGACAGATGTTTTCATCAGATTCACATTAAAACCATATTTACACTTCTGACATGTACAAAATAAAATTCCACGAATTATGTTCCTGACCCTTCAAATATACATACTAATGACAGAGACACAATATGAATAACTACCCTTATTTGTCAACAACAACAAAAAATCCTCATTTGGAAAACAGGAAAATAGAACGCTCACAGAAGTCATTGATCCATGGCTTTTATAAAATACTGCAAGGCGGCTATCCTGAAGCCTCACAGCTGGTAGAGAAAAAAAAAAAAAAAAGATCTCTGTTAGACCTGCCTTGTCAAGAAAGCCAAATTTAGTGAATGCTATTCCTTCTTATCCTTCATGGCAATATTGATAGATGGCATTGAAAAATATATATTTCTTGGCTGTCCAACTTACAGAACCCATCTCATGTTCATGATCATGTCTAAGAGTTGTTTCCAGAATTGCAGAGTCAAAGACTTTTTAATCTAAACTTGCAATCACTTGGCAATATAAATCTTTTAACAACTTTGCAAACCATTTACTTCCAGTCAGTATCAGGTACAAGTAGTCCAGACTACCAGACATTGTTCTCAACTACGTTTCATTTTTTTTGCTCTTTCTGTAATCTCTCTCTATTTCAACTAAAGTAGGATAAGCTTGTGGCCTTCAAGCTTGAGCAGGCAGAACATGCCCTTTATCTGATCTTTGGCGCAAATATGAGTCATTGTTCAGCTGAGCAATCTCTGCGTTTTGTTTGTTCAAAAGCTTTTAAGTCCCATCCTTTACCTAATTATTTATCTGAACTTCTTTATTATTTTTCAATTATTCTTTAAATTCGCCAATTATTTTCTGAGCTCATTTCTTTTTGGTAATACTTTACTAAAACTATCAATAACAATAACACATAGTACATTATTTTTCAAACACTTCTAGGGCTATAAACTCATTAAACTTTGGTCTGCCTTCCAGGTTACAAGGTTACAGGTTATTGTTATTAAATGTCTTTTCATTGCGTTTACCAACTGATCAACATACTTTATTTATATTTTTGCCATCTGCTGCCCTACTACAAAGTTAATGTTACATATTCTAATTTTTGTTATGTCCATAACTCACTTCAAAGTACTGATTTTTTTTTTTTTTTTTGAGTTGGAGTCTCACTCTGTCGCCCAGATTGGAGTGCAGTGCCCGCTCACGGCCACTGCAGCCTCGACCCGCTGGGCTCCGGCGATCCTTCCGCCTCAGCCTTCCGAGTAGCAGGAACTACAGGCGCGCGCTACCACTCCAGCTAATTTTTGGTTTGTTGTAGAGATGAGGTGTCACCAAGTTGCCCAGGCGGGTCTCAAACCTGCAGGCTAAGGCAATTCACTCACCTCGGCCTCCCAAAGCGTGGGATTACAGGCTGAGCCACCGAGCCCGGCAAGGTACTGATTTTTGTATTAGTCTGTATAATTAATGCTGGCTGATACAATAAGCACTCTCAAGACTTCTGGGATATTTTTCATGAAAAGTCAAGTGAGGATGTTTCTCATTTTGCAAATTTTCTGGGCAGCTTTTACCTAAAAACTGATTTCCAGATTCAGCAACCTTCCATCTAGTAACCTTGTTGTCTCTTGAATATGACCTATAATGTTACTTTTTAAGGGAAAAAAGAAAGCATAGTAGATCACCTGTAGAGTGTTAATAGGTAGGCCTGGAATTCCACATTTCATTTTCCAGTCATATGTTCCCAACACAAAAACAAAGGAAACTGTATGGAAACAATTTCCTCAACAGTAATAACCTCCAATTAAAGAAAAATACTGAGGGAAAATAAAACCTTAATAAAGGATTCAGGGGATAATGTTCTTATTTCATTTTAATAATTTTAATTTTCTTTTTTTGAGATATAATACTTTATTTTTACTGCTTCCTTTCTATGTTTTAATATTTTTGATACACCAACACTTACCATAGTTTTAGACTTTATTGCAATATTTATTACAATGATATGCTATACACATTTATGCCCAGAAACATTACGCTGTCACATGGAGCCTAGGCTAGCAGTAAGCACACAAATCATCTAGGTTTGTGGGGTTTTTTTAAAACTTTTAAATTTTAAAATTGTGGGGTACAATTCAGGGTTAGATATACAAATATTCATTGTGCAGGTACCCTTGTTGATGAGGTGTGCCCCCTCTTCTCCAAGCAGATTTCCACTACTGTCAATCCCACCTCCGGGCTGCCCCCCACTCACCCGCAGTTTCCCTCTGTCAATCCATTTCTTATAGTATTACAATAGCTGTTCAAGATCCACTTATAGTGAGAACATGTGATACTCAGTTCTTTGTTTCTGTGAAAGATCACTCAGTATTGTATACTCTGCTTCCATCCAGGTTGTTGCAAAGTTCATGATTTTGTTCTTCTTTATGACTGCGTAATATTCCTTTGTGTATATGCACCACATTTTATTTATTTATTTATTTATTTATTTATTTATTTATTTATTTATTTATTTTTTGAGTTGGAGTCTCACTCTGTCGCCCAGACTGGAGTGCAGTGGCCGCTCCCGGCCACCGCAGCCTCGACCTGCTGGGCTCCGGCGATCCTTCCGCCTCAGCCTTCCGAGTAGCTGGAACTACAGGCGCGCACTACCACGCCCGGCTGATTTTTTGATTTATTGTAGAGATGAGGTCTTGCTGCCCAGGTGGGTCTCGAACCCGCGGGCTCAGGCAATCCACTCACCTCAGCCTCTCAAAGGCGCGGGATTACAGGCTGAGCCACCGAGCCCGGCTGTACCACGTTTTTAAATCTAGTCCTCTTTTGATGGGCAGCACAGTTGTTTCCTTGTTCTTTCTATTGTGAACAATGCTACAATAAGCACACATATGCAGGAATCTTCTTTATAGAGTGATTTGAGTTCTTTTGGGTATATTCCAAGTAAAGGATTGTGGGGTCATATGGAAGGTCGATTTTTAGAAATTTTAGGAGTTGACACAGTGTTTTCTGAGAGGCTGTACTAGTTCACACTCCCACCAACAGCGTAGAGTATTCCCTTTTTACCACATCCTCTCCAGCATCTGTAATTTTTTGAGTTTTTGATGGTTGTCATTCTGACTGGAGTTAGGTGGTGTCTCAATGAAGTTTTAATTTGCATCTCCTAGATGACTAGTGCGGCTGAACATTTTTTCATGTATCTGTTGGCTGCTCATATGTCTTCTTTAGAGAAGTATCTATTCATATCTTTATCCCACTTTGTAATGGGGTTGTTTTTTTTCTTTACAGCACATTTGAGTTCCTTGTAGATCCTTGATGTTAGGCCTTTGTCAGACATGGAGTTGGCAAATACTTTTTCCCAGTGTGTGGGCTGTCTCCCTGATTGCTTGAAAGTTTCTTTGGCTTTGCAGACACTTGTCAGTTTAATGAGGTCCCACTTGTCTATCTTCTTATGGCCTGTGCATTTCAGGTTTTTCTCAGGAGTTGGATGTCAGTTCCCACTTCCATAAGGGTGCGTCCTGCATTTTCTAAAGTTCTTATGGTTTGAGGTTTTACATTTAGGTCTCTGATCCAGTTAGAGTTAATTTTTTTGTATGGGGATAGATAGGGGTCCTGTTTGAATCTTCTGCATGTATCAGCCACTTTTCTGAATAGGTTCTCCTCTCCCCAGTGATGGATGGTGGAGGTTTTGTCGAAGGTGAGTTGGTTGAGAAATTGAGGTTTTGCTTCTGGAATCTCAATTCTATTCCATTGGTCTGTATGCCTATTCTTGTACCAATACCAGACTGTTTTGATTATTATAGCTTTATAATAAAGTTTAAAGTCTGGTAGTGTGATACCCCCTGCTTTGGTTTTGTTTTCTCTGAGGATTGTGATTGTTCTGGCTATTCTTGGTCACTTGTGTTTCCATATAAATTCCTGTATCGTTTTTTCTAGATCTGAGAAGACTGTTACTGGTAATTTGATGGGTATTGCATTAAATCTGTAGATTACCTTAGGTAGCATGGTCATCTTCGCAATGTTGAGTCTTCCAATCCATGAGCATCGGATATTTTTCCAATTGTTTGTGTCATCTTTGATTTCTTTGAGAAGTGTTTTGTAGTTTTCTTTGTAAAGGTCTTTCACATCTCTGGTTAGGAAGATGCCAAGGTATTTCATTTTTTGTGTGGCTATTTTGAATAGGATTGTGCTTTTTATTTGTGTTTCTGTTTGTTTATTATTGGTGTAAAGAAATGCAATTGTCTTTTGCACATTTATTTTGTACCCTGAGAATTTGCCAAAGTCCTTTATCAGTGCAAGGAGGTTTTTGACAGATTCTTGGGTTTTCAAGGTATACAATAATGTAGTCTGAAAAGAGAGATAATTTGACTTCCTCCTTTCCTATTTGGATACCCCAGATAGACTTCTCTTTTCTGATTGCTTTTGACAGGACATCCAAAACTATATTGAACAGGAGGGGTGAGAGTGAACATCCTTGTCTTGTTCCAGTTTTCAGGGGAAATGGTTTCAATTTTTGACTGTTTAACAGTGTGCTGTCTGTGGGCTTCTCATAGATGGCTCTTACTATTTTGAAGTATGTTCCAATCTATATCTAGATGTTTGAGGGTTTTTATCAAAAAGGGGTGCTGGATTTTATCAACAGCTTTTTCTGCATCTAATGATATAATCATGTGGTTTTTGGTTTTGCCTCTGTTGATGTATTTAATTACATTTATGGTCTTACAAATTATGAACCAGGCTTACATCCTGGGGATGAAGCCACTTGGTCATGGTGGATGATTTTTGAGATGTGTTGTTGAATCCCATTTGCTAGGATCTTGTTGAGAATTTTAGCATCTATGTTCATCGAAGATATTGGCCTGCAGTTTTCTTTCTTTGTTGGATCTTTACCTGGCTTGGGTATCAATGTAATTTTAGCTTCATAAAATGATTTGAGGAGAGTTCCATCTTTCTCAATCACCTGGAATACTTTCAGTAGGATTGGTATCAGTTCCTTCTTATATGTTTTGTAGAATTCTGCTGGAAAGTCATCTGGTCCAGGTTTTTTTTTTGGTAGGTATATTTTTTTATGACATACTTGATTTCCTGGATTGTTATTGGTCTATTTAGGGTCTCTATTTCCTCTTGTTTCAACCTAGGTAGGTTGTTTGATGTTAGAAAGGCCTCCATTTCCTTTAGGTTTTCAAGTTTGATTCCATACAAGTGTACAGAGTAGTCTCTGGTGAGCTCTTGTATTTCTTCTGGGTGAGATGTGACTTCACCTTTTGTGTTTCTGATTGTGTTTATTTGGGCTTTTTCTCTCTTTTTCTTGGTCAGTCTAGCTAGGGGACCATCAATCTTGTTTCTCCTTTCAAAGAACCAGATTTTTGTTTCATTGGTTTTTTTGTATTATCTTTTTGTTTTTTATGTGCCAGATTTATGCTTTTATTTTGGTGATCTGGATTCTTCTGCTGAAGGTACAGTTTTGATGGTCTTGTTTTTTCCAGCTCCCTTTGGTTATTTGTTAGGCTCTTAACTTGTGATCTTTCCATTTTCTTCATGTGCGTTTTTAGAGATATGAATTCCTGTCTTTCTACTGCTTTCATGGCATCTTAGAGGTTTTGGTAAGATGTTTCTTCATTTTCATTTGTTTCCAGGTATCTTTTAATCTCTGTTTTGATTTCCATGTTGACTCAGGAGTTGTTTATCATCATGACATTTAGTGTCAATGTCTTTGTGGGTTTTGGGGGATACTTTGTTGGTGTTGATATTTATTTTTATTCCACTGTGGTCTGGGAAGGTGCATAGCAAAATTTCAATCTTATGAAATTTGTTTATGTCTGATTTATGGCCAATGATGTGGTCGATCTTGGAGTACATTTCATGTGGTTATGAGTAAAATATATATTCCGTGATTGTTGGGTGGAGTGTTGCATAGGTATCAATTACGTCCATTTGGTCAAGCATCATGTTGAGGTTCTGGATCTCCTTGTTGATTTTTTGTATTGATGATCTGTCTAGCATTGCTTTATGAAAGTTGATGCTCCTATGTTGGGTGCATATATGTTTATGACGGATATTTCTTGTTGATGGATTGAACCTTTTTTCATTATGTAGTAACCTTCTGTATCTTTCTTAATTTTTGATAGCTTAACGGGTATTTTGTCTGATATTAAGATCATACCTCCAGCTTTCTTTTGTGTTCTGTTCACCTGAAATTTTGCTTCACATCCTCTTACTTTGAGTCTGAGTGTCCTTTCTGGTGAGATGAGTCTCTTGGAGACAATATATTGTTGCCTGATGATATTTTATCCATTTTCCTATTCTATGTCTTTTCAGTGGTGCATTTAGTCCATTCACATTCAGGCTAATTATTAAAATATGGGAGATTATTGCTATCATGGGGTTCTTATAGAATTGTTGTTCCTTTTTGTTTGTTGTCTTTCTTTTGATTTTGGGGTTAATTTATGTGTGTTTTCAGCCTCTTCTTGCACTCTTGTGAAGAACGTTGTTGTTCTCTTTTCCCTTTCTTCTGTGTTAATACTTTCTTAAGTGTTTCTTGTAGTGGTGGTCTAGAGGCAGCGTAAGTTCTTAGGGATTGAATGTGTGGGAAAGATTTTAATACTCTCTCACTGATGATGCTTAGCTTAACTGGCTTGGTTATTCTTGGTTGAAACAGTATATCTTTGAGAAATTTGAAGATTGGGTTCCAAGCTCTCCTAACCTGAAGTGTTTCTGTAGATAAATCTGCTGCTATTCTAATAGGTCTTCCCTAGTAGGCAGTCTGATCTTTTTCTCTTGCTGCCTTTAGGATTTTTTCTTTTAAACCTATTTTGTTTAGGCAAATTATTATGTATCTAGGAGTTGGTCTTCTCATTTGTTGTCCTGCAGGCATTCTCTGAATCTCTTGTGCTTGAATTTTTGCATCACTGATGAGATGAGAAAAATTTTCTTGAATAGTTTCATGGATTGTTCCAGGGTAGTCTCTGTCTCTTCTACCTCACAAAGTCCAATTACCTTTAGGTTCAGTCTCTTGAAGTAATCGCTCATCTCTTGGGTGGTTTTCTTCTGTCTTTTAAAGCTTCTTTTCTATGTTTTTGACTGTTTGGGTTAGTTCTATATTTTGGTCCTCAAGCTCTGAGATTCTTTTGTCTGCTTGGCTAATTCTGCTTTCCATGCTTATCAGTTTGTCATTTATTTCATTCACAGTATTTTTACTGCTGTTATCTCAGTTATCAACTCTTTCCTATTTTATGATTTTAATTTCTTTGAAAAATTTACTTTTCTTTTGTAAACTATATTCAAACTGTCATGACTAGTCAATTGTAAAGGTTTCACATCTAATAAGTATTCACTTTATGGCCATATTTTAAAATGTACATGCTTTGTCATTGCCTTGCTATGCTATATTGTGTTCATGTACTCTTTGAATTGCAGCCAGGCCATATTTTCTTAAGCTTTGTCTCCCTCTTCGGCCTTGGGGAGGTGAATTTCTCTCTCCCTATCTCTCTCTCCAATTTACTTTTTAGATAAACTATTTTCCCCAATTAAAAAAAGCACATGCTCATTAGAGTGAAGAATATTGGTCCATCACTTACATTATGTTTTACATTTCAGTTCCTGTTTCCCAAACAAGTACAAGAATGTGCCAGTTTTGAAACACATTTTCATGGAAAGCTTAATGTGGAAATAGTGCATGGGGCCATTTACTGCTAAAGATGGAGGTTTAATTAGAGCATCTCTAATGTTCTTTTTACTGCTAGCATTTTATCAAATGTGACACCCTCAAATTTAAGCAAAAGTCATGGTAGGTTAGCATTTTAATGTGTATGAAGCTTCACACCCTCTCTCCAACTCACTAAGTATAATAATCAAGATTAGTTTGTTGACGTTATTATAAAGAACAAAAAATTTAGTGCAGGAATTAAAAATGAAAAGTCTTTTAAGACAATTTTTGCACTTATTTATATATAGTATGCTTATGATAGAGGAAAATGAAACATAAAAGAAAAAAAATATTTTCAAAGACCTCATTTTACTTAAGATAGAAAAATTCCTTCTAGTTTATTGTGTTTCATTGGTGTACATGTGAATATATACTATAATCAAAGTAATTCTATAAATATACAGAGTTGTTTTTCATTTTTGGCAAGTATTTTCATGTCATCAAGTAGTCTATGAATACATGATTTAAATATCTGCATAATATTCCATTATATAGATGCTATATAATTTATGTAATAAATCTCTATTATATATAATGATAATATATTGCATGATTGCAATTATAGAAGCATTTAAATATAATTATAACATGATAATATTATGTATAATATAATGATAATTGCATAAAATGATGTTATATTATTATCATTTTCTATGTATCATTTTCTATATTTCTGTATTATCATTTTCTATATTTGTATTTGTCTTTTTGATCATTGGATAGGTCTATTAATGGTTATTTGATGTACTGTAATGCTAAATATTTTGATATGCCACTTGTATTTTGTTTGTGTGTTGTATGTTCCATAATGGCTTTTCTTCATTAAATATATATTAATTTTTTTACCACATGCAAGGCATAATGATACACACAGAAGATACAGCGATGAACACAACAGTCAAGATTCCTACTCTTATAAAGCTCAAAATTAACAAGATAAATAGGCATTAAATAAAAGGTCTCTTACCTGGCTTTTACATAACTGACTCTCTAGATTAAACAATTACATAATCATGAATAAATAATATTAGTTCCTCTTTTTCTATTTTGATATCTTTTACTTCTTTCTCATGCCTGATTCCTCTGGCTAAGACTTTAAGTACTATGTTCAATAGAAGTAGTGAGAGTGGACACTTCTGTCTTATTCCAGGTCTTAGAGGAAGTGATTCCAGCTCAATTAATTCAGTATGATGTAGGCTATGGGTTTGTCATAGATGGCTCTTATTATTTTGAGGTATGTTCCTTCAATACCTGGATAGTATAGAGTTTTTATCATGAAGGAATTTTGGATTTTATCAAATGCTTTTTCTGTCTATTAGATGATCAAGTGATTCTTGTTTTTAATAATTATATTTATGTGATAGATCATGTTTACTGGTTAGTGTATGTTGAACCAACCTTGCACATATATATTACACATACACACATACACATAGTTATATATTACCACATGCAAGACACAATGCTACACACTGGAGATACAGAGGTAAGCATAGATACCTGCCCTTATAAAGCTTAAAATTAAGAAGATAAATACACATTGAACATATGTGCTAGAAGCTCTATTAACAGGTCTTTACATATAACTTATCAACACCCTTGTTCTTACAGCAAAACATAGTGACTAACATCTATAGGAGGTTGAATGTTTGAAAGGCTAATACTTAGAAATAATGTGCATTTCTGCTCCGTCTACTTGGCTTGTCTATCAAGATTCAAATCAGTATGTTCACAGATTTGTTTGTCAAATATGTTCTTGTGGTATTTTTTTAACTTTGATGAATATTATTTACACTAAGAAATATGAGTACAAAAGACATATAGTTTTGTTTTTATGATAATTTGGTCAAATATTTAGAAAAACAAAGTTAGGTTTCTAAAATTAATGCTATTACATTTTTATTGCAAAAATAATGAATATTGAGATGACTCATGCATTCATGATTTTCTGATTTAAATTTTTCTTCCCCCGAAATTTTTTTTTTAAAATGTAAGTTACAGTATATTCCTGATGGTTGTTTGGAAGTGAGAAAAGACTGCATGGGATGCTAATCAGACTATTGTCACAATAAAATGCCTTAGCTATAAACTAGAAAAAAACTGTAATGTATACTTATGTGGTTTATGTCAAAACAAATTTTTAATATATGCATAATGATTTTTCTTGATTTCCTGTTTTATTCTTGTTTATTTTGAAATATTCAAAGTTGATGATGGTAAGATAGTTTATTCTGTAATTAAACTGTGATATATATAAGGAATAAGGGAAAATTTTGAAATATTTTCATTCAGGAAATGAGATTTTTTAATCGTCGTATGTTTTTTGGTGGATTTTCTTCGACTAGTTTATACTTTAGCATCTAATAAATATAAAAATCCTGGATTAGAGCTTAAAAACAGGTGAAATCATCAGTTCTAGAAGGGTCTCCCGAGAAGGTTTGCAAGGACTGCATTATTGCACTCTCCGTTCTCAAAATAGAGAAAGGGAGAGTGAGAGGGAGAATAAATATATATATACACTTTCACTTCAGAAAACTAAAGGACATTTTTATTTCAGTATCATTAAGTTTCTCTCAATATTCTATAGTTTAAAATTGCTGTTAAATGAGACAACTTGTTATAGAATTATTGGTTTATATTTTCCAACCACAGATAGTGTATTTTTGTGTTGCATTTTACTTTATTCGCATAAACATTCTTTGACCTTTTAGTCACTGCATCTAGTTTAGATGATACAAATACATTTATGTCTGAGCACACTTACATTTTTAGAAAATTGTATATCTACCTTTCACTCAGCTATATAAAGTTCTGTGCCACATATAATGTTGGTTAGAGTAGATTCAATAGATGCAGCAGAGGATTCAATTGTAAACATTTTGAAGCAGCAATACCTTAGCACAAAGTGTTGAACATGCTTTGAATTTCATATAGTGATATACTGTATCTCTACAGAACTGTCAGGGTGAAGAAAAGGAGTGTTCCAACAGCTATAAACATATCACATACAGACATTTATTCAGACAAATAGAGATGTAGCTGGGTGTCATTTTAAAGCTCAACTATTTATGCTCTTGGCAGATATTTGAAAACAGAATGCATTTATAACTTAGACTTTTGAAAATGTAAAAGCAACCAACAAACAGTATATTACCCTTAGTCAGTGTATCAGAATTAGCATAAGCATGTGAAATACCATGGTATTATTATGCTTTGATTTCTCATATAATTAATGAAAACTAGAAGAGTTAATAAGAACAAAGCTTGTTTCATTGTGGAGAATTGTAAAAATTCTTTTTTTCTCCCATATGTTGTCTTATTCTTGTAAACAATACAGTCAGATTTTTAAAAAATTCTAAATTCATACAATATTTCAGAGAAGGAAAAATAATTTCTAATGAGAATAATGGAAATTGCTTATATATAACATGTAATCATTATTTGTTATATATACTTAATTATACTTACACATAACACAACATAAGTGTATAATTTCCACTCTGTGCATGACAGATTGCTATAAAACAGCTGCTTTACCACTATAAACCACTATAAGACCAGGCAAAACAGGAAAAACAACGTTTAGAATTTGAATAAAAACAGCACAGGGCTATGAGAAATATGAGAGGTGAGCCTCACAATTAACAGTTTTCTACTTAGAAGAACATTCATTATTGTGGTACAGAACAGAGAGGTAGAACCCAAGTAAAGTCTAATGGCCTTATTGAGCTGATGGGCAGAGATAAGAGTTTGCAAATGGTAAGATGGCTGTAATTGGTGATCAAAGATACAGAGAGATAAAGCTCCAAGACTTTGCGTAGGGTTCCTTTTATGCCTTTTGCCAATATCTGGGCTGCACATATCCAAGGTAAGATTGTGCACATTTTCATCCAGAAAAAAAAAATGGTGAACAGCTTTGATATTAAAGGTTCATAGTGTTGGAAAACACTCTGTATGTAACATGTGAGAGTGCTTTGTTAATCACCTTATTTGTTTAATCAAGACTTCAGAAAGGACATACAACATAAGAAAGACTTTGTAGTTGGGGGCTGCTAAAGTCCTACAATAAATGTTATTTTAGAAACACACACACACACACACACACACACACACAGAGAGAGAGAGAGAGAGAGAGAGAGAGAGAGAGAGAGAGAAAGCTGACGAATTGGAAGCATGCAAGACCCCAACCCTGAATCAGGAAGAAATAGAAACCCTGAAGAGATAAATAATAAAAAGCAAAATTAAATCAATAATTAAAAGTCTCCCACCAACAATAGCAAAGTCCAGGACCTGATGGACTCACTATCAGACTTTCATAGTAAAACTGGTACCAATTTTACTGAAGGTATTCCATAAGACTGAAAGGGATAAAATTCTCTCTTTCATTCTATGAAGCCAGTATCACCCTAATACCAAAGCCAAGAAAAGACACACAACTAAAAGGAAACTACAAACCAATATCTCTGATGAACACTAATGACAAAATACTAGCAAAAAAAAAAAAATTCAGAAGCATATTATAAAATAATCTACCACAATCCAGTGAGTTTTAACCAGGGATACAGGGATGATTCAACATGTGCAAGTTAATAAATGTAATTCACTACATAAGCAGAATTAAAATCAAAACTTTTATGATTATTTCAATGGACACAGAAAAATCATGCAATATCAAAATAAACATGCACAGTAAATATTTACTAGCTATATGAAGAAATATGAAAATATGACCCATAAACAAGCAAGAAAAAAGTATAATTAGAAATTAACAAAGATGACAATACGTCAGGATTAGCTGCTTCAATATTGTATTCTGTTATTATAAATGTATATGTAGAGGAAAATCTAAATATAATAAATTAATGGAAAAGAAATTTCAGTATAAGATGTTAACTATAAAAAAGAACTAAATAAAAATTCTAAAACTGAAAACACTAATGTCCAAAAATTTTTTTTAAAGCATTGGCATATACTGAGCAAATGATAGGATATTGTAGAAGAAATTACCTGTCTTGTTGAAGATAGAAAAATAGTATATTGAAATTGATGTACACAAAAATGTTTAAAGTAAAAGTGCCTTGGCGACAGGTAAAAAATATCAAGCAATGATGGCCATTCTTACTACGGAAGGTAGTATCTCAATGTGGTTTTGATTTGCATTTATCTGATGATTAGTGAGACTGAGCACTTTTTCATGTGTCTGTTGGCTTCCCATATATCTTCTTTTGAGTAGTGTCTATTCATGTCTTTTGCCCACTTTTTAATAGGGCTATTTGTTTTTATCCTTTTGGCATGTTTGAGTTCTTTGTAGATCCTAGATTTTAGGCCTTTGTCAGATATACAGTTGGCAAATAATTTTTCCCATTCTGTGAGCTGTCTGCCCACTCTCTTGATGGTTTCTTTTGCTTTGCAGAAGCTTGTCAGTTTGATGAGGTCCCACTTGTCTATCTTATATCATGGTATGGGCACTTGGGGTTTTGATCAGGAATTGGTTGCCAGTTCCAATTTCCATAGGGGTGTCTCCTGCATTTACTAAGATTTTTATGGTTTGAGATTTTACGTTTAGGTCTTTGATCAGTTTAGAATTAATTTTTTATGTATGGTGATAGGTAGGGGTCTTGTTTCAATCTTTTGCATGTGCCAGCCAGTTCTCCCAGAGCAATTTACTGAATAGGTTCTCCTCTCCCCAGTCATCATTGTTGGAGGCTTTGCCAAAGATGAGTTGGTTGAGAAATTGAGGCTTTGCTTCTGGAATCTCTACTCTGTTCCATTGTTCTGTATGTCTCTTTTTGTACCAATACCAGGTTGTTTTTATTATTGTAACCTTTTAGTAAAGTTTGAAGTCTGTGGGTGTGATACCTCCAGCTTTGTTTCTTTTGCTAAAAATTGTTTTGGTTTTTCATGATCATTTATGTTTCCACATGAATTTCTGTATTGTCATGCTGGTGAGGATATGAAGAAAAAGGAAAACTTCTGCACTGATGGTGGAAATGCAAACTAGTGCCACCTCTTTGGAAGACAGTGTGGCGATTTCTGAAAGAACTTGAAATTAACCTTTCATATGACCCAGCAATCCCCCTATTGAGAATATACCTGGAGGAACTGAAATCATTCTACAAAAAAGATACCTGCACATGCATGTTTGTTGCAGCTCTATTCACAAGAGCAAAAACATGAAACCAACCATGCTGCCCATCGAAGCTGGACTTGATTAAAAAAAATTGTGGTACATATACACAATGGAATATTATGCAGTCATAAAGAAGGACAAACATATGAACTTCACAGCTACTTGGATGGATTTAGACTTGATCATACTTGGTGACCTATCACAGAAACAAAGAACAGAGTACCATATATTCTCACTCATAAGCAGATCTTGAATAATTATCATAATACTATAAGAAAGGGATTGGCAATAGTGGGAAACTGCCAGGGAAGGGGAGAGTGAGATTGGCTGTTGAGGGAAACTGCCAGGAGAGGGAGGGGCATATCTCTTCAACATGGCTACCTAAATAATGATCATTTGTATACAGAACCCTGAATTTTACCCCACATATTTAAAATAAAGGAAAAAAATATATCAAGCAGTCTAATGTATAGGTTACAGGGATTCTAGAGGCAAAGAGAAAGTGTATGAGGTAAATAAGTACTTCATGACTAAATGACTTTTTTTTCCAATATGAGAAATGATACTAACCTGATGATTAAGAAATCACACCAAGTAAAGAGCAAAATAAAGCAAAAAATCCCATACATATACACAACGTAATTAAACTGCTATAGTCCAAATATAAAGAACAATTTACAAGCATACAAAAGGGGATAGCTTTCCATTTGCATGGAAGAGAATGATGATTATGGCCTCATACTTTAATTTACAATTTTTTTTTTGAGTTGGAGTCTCACTCTGTCACCCAGACTGGAGTGCAGTGTCTGCTCCCGGCCACCGCAGCCTCGACCTGCTCAGCTCTGGTGAACCTTCCACCTCAGCCTTCCAAGTAGCTGGAACTACAGGCGTGCACTACCACGCCTGGCTAATTTTTGATTTATTGTAGAGATGAGGTCTCGCCAAGTTGCCCAGGCGGGTCTTGAACCCGCAGGCTCAGGCAATCCACTCACCTCAGCCTCCCAAAGGTGCGGGATTACAGGTTGAGTCACTGAGCCTGGCTTAATTTACAATTTTAAAACTCACATCTTTAAAGGCTGCGGATGGAAAAAATAATTGTTAAAGTAGAATTTGTACTCAGAATTAAGTGTTTTGCAAATACTGTTCACAATGACAAAATACAAATAAATGTTTTCTCTTCTACAAAATCTCAGAGAATCTGCCACAAGCAGTACTACTCTACGTGAACGAAGAGTCAGATTTGTCAGGCCAAAACATAATAATACTATATGGAAATTACAATCTATCCTAAATAAAAACCAACAATGCTGATTAGAGTAAATATGTGGCAGATATAAAAGACTTCTAAAATTAGTTTTGAAGCCGGGCTCGGTGGCTCAGCCTGTAATCCCGTGCCTTTGGGAGGCTGAGGTGAGTGAATTGCCTGAGCCCGCGGGTTCGAGACCCGCCTGGGCAGCGAGACCTCATCTCGACAATAAATCAAAAAATCAGCTGGGCGTGGTGGCGCATGCCTGTAATTCCGGCTACTCGGAAGGCTGAGGCGGAAGGATCGCCGGAGCCCAGCAGGTCGAGGCTGCGGTGGCCGGGAGCGGCCACTGCACTCCAGTCTGGGCGACAGAGTGAGACTCCAACTCAAAAAAAAAAAAAAAAAAAAAAATTAGTTTTGAATTTTTTTCAAAAGATAATTGATGATGTATTCAACAATAATAATATATTGTGGGGTACATATGAAACAGATAGATTCAGCTCTATTCTATCTATCTATTTATATGTATTTCTTTCCATCTATGTATCTACCAGGTCTGACAATTAGGTTCGGGAATCAACCTAGAAAAAGTGCTACATACCTCATTGTTAAATATCACTATGGTCACCTTCAAAATACTCCCCTTGGGAAGCTATGCACTGACACCAATGTCTAGTCTACCCATTAAAGCAATTTTGTAACTCTTTTTCTGGAATAGGCATCAGAACTGTCATCATTATTTGTTGTATTCTGACAATAAGTTTGTGAACTTGCCACTGTGCACATACATTAACAACACTGTATAAATAACTGTATTGGAACACTCTTCCTACTCACCTGACTTGATCCCCAGTAACTTTTGTCTTTACCCATAGATAAAGGACATATTAAAAGAAAGACATTTAATGACATTCAGGACATCAAGGATGATATGATAATGGCTGTAATGGCCATTCTAGAAAGAGTTCCAAAATTGTTTTGATTTGTGGACTAAGCCCTGGCTTCAGTGCTTAGCTTTCCAAGGGGAGTATTTTGAAGGTGACCATGATGATATTCGGCAATGAGATATGTAGACACTTTCTAGTGAGTTTGCAAACTTAATTGTTGAATTTAATATGTACATATGTATGTATGTATGTATCATCTATCTAGGAATGAATGTGAAGAAGCCAAATGGAGGTATATATGGGGGTAAGGAGGGAAGGAAGAAAGGAAAGGAAAGAGAAAGGATGGTGGAAAGAAAGAGAGAGATGGAGAAAACAGGCATATCAAAACAATTGCATGGAACTAGGAAGGAAAATTGAAGTACAACAATGAAAGTTTCTTAAATTATGTATACAATAGATTTCAAGATAAACTAGTCTTCTTAATAGAAAATGTTTCCTGTAATTCATATAGCAACTACTAAGGGGGGGAGCATCATTTTTAAAAATCCAATAAACAAGATAAAATTAAATAACAAAAATGTATGCAACCCTAAAGAAAGTAGGAAAGGAGAAAACAAATAAAAAAATGTATACGAAAAACAACAAAATAAATAGCAAGATGGTTGACATAAGTAAAGTCATGTCAATAACTTAATTGCCTGAGAATGGATTAAACATTCTAATTAAAAGACAAAGATTACCTGTATGAATAAGCCAACTATGTGATGTGTACAAGAGACACACACTAAATATAAAAGAATAGAATATTTAAAAGTAATAAGGTAAAAAAATTATTTTTTGTAAACATAAACATTAACAAAGCTAGAATGGCTATAATAATGTTAGACAAAGTTAATTTCATTGTAGTAGGAGTATAAACAGACATTTAAAAAAAGTTATTTCACAATGATAAAAAGTAATTTCATAAAAACAAACAAACAAAAACTTAGAAATCCCAAATGTGTAAGCTGGTAACAGAGATTCCAAAAACAAACGGCAGCAGTTGAAAATAACGAGATGAACAGACATAGACACAATAAAACTGAAAGGTCATAAAGCATGAAAAACTGGCTCAAAATGGGTATTTTTACTCTGAAACATTTCTGAAAACACCCACATTAACCTGTTATCAAACTTTATGTCTGAGATGATGGATCTTGAATCAAAAAGACTGTTTACTTTTCATTGTATATAGTTTCATATTTTTCAAATATTTACCTTTTTACAACATGTTAAAAATAAAATAATTCCTTTCCTCCAAAAACAGATCTTTTATCTTATATAGCACTGTGTATTATTTTCAATAGCAGCTAAATTTATGAAATAAATATCATGTATTAGCATGTTAATTTCCTATTACTGTTATAACAAATCATCACAAACTTAGTAGCTTAAAATTACACTAATTTATTTCCGAAAGCGTTCAGCACAGCTATCTTCTTCCTATAAATTCTCAGGGAGAATCCTTACCTTTTCCAGCTTCTAGATGCTACCTGAATTATTTGACTAAAAGCCCTGCATCGCTTTAACTTTTACTGTCACCTTCATATCTCCTCCCCTAACTCTGATTTTCTTTTATCCCTCTCATCAGCACCTTTGCCCTTACATTGGGTCCACCATCAGGATTCAAAGTACTATCTCCATCTCAAGAGGCTTGACTTAATCACATTTGTAATGTTCCTTCTGCCAAGTAAAGTAACGTATTCGCAGAATCCAGGAATTAAGACACAGATATCTTTGGGGTCATTATTTGACTACAATTGCTAGACATTGTGTAATTGTTTATATCCATTCTTCCATTTATCCTCATAAAATCCTTGTGAAATGGGCTTTATTCATTAGAGGAAACAAGTTTAAAGGGATAAAGGAGACCTGATGGGATCACACAGTGACTGAATTGAGAAATGGAGAAATGGAACCTTTACCAGAATGACTCCAGAACTCTTATTCTTAAACATAATTCCACATACTCTCATTAGAATTTTCAAGTTGATTTGTGATGGCATTATACATCTAATAATTTGTGAAATCACGTACCCGAATTGATGGTCGTATTTAACTTTCCAGTGACACTTAATACTTGTTCTAAACGCAACACTTCCTAAAAAATTAAATCAAGATAAATTAACTGTTGATTATAAGTTAGCTTTGTTTCTTTGAACAAGCTTATCAACTCTTTGAAACAGCTTCAGTTTTCCAAGGCCTGAGTGGCCACGCTAAAATGTCTGTGGACTGATCTCCATATGTTCAGCTACACATCAGTCAATCTTTGCTCTCTAATGACTTGAAGCTTTTCTGCAAGAAGAGCTTTTGTTACTCTACAGATGTTCACTTTTCTCACATTCTTCTTTTCACAGAATACTGCTGTTAGGCAAAAATTGACTTCCACGCCTGCTTACTTATTCTGCAGACAACTAGTCTCAGTATTATTTTTCATAGTAATGTAATAAGATGACTCCAACAAGTCTGAGTGTATAATATCTACTGAGGATGGCTGAACATTCTTTGTTAAATACAAACTTTGATCTTCATCTAGCTTCAGAAGACTGATTTTTGAAACATTCTATTGGTAAAGCTGCAAAGGAGTTCTTGCTTGTGATCTAGAAGTCATTTACTGACATCAATATCTGGTTCAAAACCTCAGTAGCCAAATATACTTTCAAGGATTTGTTCTGCAACATTCTTAAGGATTGCCCTTATTGCTTTACAGTGTATAGAATCATACTCATATTTAATGTAATCTCTAGCACAGTGCCAGTTTTATTGATGGAAAAAGCCTATCTATACTATTATTTAGATGATAGCAACTTTTTAAGAACTAGAATATCTTTGGATGCAATAACTATTGAAATATGTTTGTATGTATTTTTATTTTGAGTTGGAATCTCACTCTGTTGCCAAGGCTAGAGTGCAGTGGCACAATCACAGCTCACCACAACCTCAACCTCTTGGGCTCAGACAATCATTCCATCTCAGCCTCCCAAGTAGCTGAGACTGCAGGCATGCACACCACCCCCAGCTAATTTTTTATTTTTTATTTTTTTATGGAGACAAGGTTTTGCTATGCTGTGCACGCTCTTCTCCATCTCCTATGCTCAAGCAGTTCTCCCAATTTGTCCTCCTAAAATGCTGAGATTACAGGCATGAGCCACCACACCCAAGAGTACTGAAGTTTTGAAGCTTCTGATCTGCATGAAATTTTTGTTGAATTAAAATTATTTATGGCTTTATAATATTTTGGAATTATTGAAGTCTCAATACTAGGTTCCCTTTTCATTTGTGTATGCACTCTAGGTTAGCATATGCAATCTATAAACTGATGAATCTTTAAGTTTTGACTCAAGGTCTAATCTGTTATCTCTGAGTGTCTAATTTTTACTAAAAATTTCAGATTGCATATCACACACATAAACCTAAATTTCAACATAACACATATATATACATATATATATGTGTATATATATATGTATATATATGTATATATATATATATACACATATATATATATATACTGTTTTTGTCATAATAGTATCAATCATCCTGCCATAAATCTGGAAAGTGGTATTCGTGTCTTTCTCCTCTAAAAATATTTAATTAAAAAATATTTGCATGGTCCTTTCTACGTTCCATTATTCTAAGAGCATAGCTTTTAATTTATGTAATCATTATAAAGTATCAATTATTATTATTTGAGCTAGAGTCTCACTCCTTTGCCCAGGCTGGAGTGCAGTGGCATACAGGATCACAGCCACCACAACATCGACCTGCTGGGCTATGGCAATCCTTCCCCCTCAGTTTTTCAAGTAGCCAGAACTACAGGCACGTGCTACTACGTCTGGTTATTTTTATTTTATTGTAGAGACGAGGTCTCGCCCAGTTGCCTGGGCTGGTCTCGAACTCGTGGGATCAGGCAATCTACTTGCCTCACTTTCCAAAGTGCTGGGATTACAGGCTGAGTCACCTAGCCCAGCCTAAAGTATCAGTTAAATAGATTTTATTACTGTCATTTTATAAATTAGGAGACTGAGACACAGAACATTGTAGTAATTTGCTCAAGGTCACAGTTGGTAAATATAATGTCAAGATTTGAATCCAAGAAATTCACCTTAAAAATTATTTGTTTAATTAATATCTATGCTACATATAGAAAATTAATATTTCCAACTCTTTTTTTTCATCCTAATTGACAACATGATATCACTCCAAAACTTAACTTACCCTTTTTTTCCCTTGTCAGGAATCAGACAATAATTAATTGACATTGAATTAACATTGAAGATAAGCTTTATTGCTGTTTATGCAGCAGAGAATCATCAGGCAAATCTAAGACTAGGTCCTCTGCCTACCACCTGTGTAATGAATGCAAATATTCGTTTTAAGTATCACCATTGCATTCTTTCCTTCATTGGGGATAATTTAGTGTCAAAGGGGTAAATACACTCTTAGATGTTTTTGTCTTTTTTGTCTGTTTGTTTGTTTTTGAGTTGGAGTCTCACCCTTGTCACTCAGGATGGAGTGGCACACTCATGGCCTCCGCAGCCTCGACCTGCTGGACTTAGGTGATCCTTGCGCCTCAGTCTTCCAGGTAGCTGGAACTACAGACACCCACCACCACACCCAGCTAGTTTTTGTGATTTATTGTAGAGATGAGGTCTCACCAAGTTGCCTAGGCTATTCTCAAACCCCCAGGCTCAGGCAATCCTCTCACCTTGGCCTCCCAAAGTGCTGGGATTACAGACTGAGGCCACGCCCAGTCAGATGTTTTTGATGTAAGAACATTTGTTTAAAAAATGATACAAATCTTAGTAGTATGGCTAGTTCTAAATAATATAAGCATATAATTATCATTTTATCCAGTAATTTAACACTTAGCAAAATATCCAAAGAATTGAAAGCACAGACTCAGATATGTGTATACCAATGTTCATAACAGTATCATTCACATTAGTAATAAGGTGGAAACCACCCTGGTGTTCATCTACAGATAAATATATTGACAAAATGTGGTATCCATAGACAACACACTGTTGTTCAGTCTTAAAAAGAGACAACTTTGTTTTTTATAGTAAACATTTATGGGGTAAATAAGAAATTTTATGACATGTACATAATGGTGATCAAGTTCAGGGTATTTAGGGTGTTCATCTGAATATAGTACTTTTTTTAAAGTATAGTCACCCTAGTTTGCAATCAAACACTTAATTTATTCCTTCTTATCATTGATACCCTTCAACTCAGCTGTCTTCATTCTTCACCCTCCCCCCAAACATACACTTCCCAGTTTCTGTTATCTGTATTTTTACTTTTTCACTCTCTATTTCTATATGATCAAATGTTTTAACTCCCATAATAAGTGAAAACATGTAATATTTGTCTTTTCTGTACCTGACTTATTTCACTTAAGATAATGACTTCCAATTCCATCCATGTTGTAAATGATATTATTTTAGTCTTTTGTGTGGTTGAATAGTGTTCCATTGTATATTTATACCAAGTTTTCTTTACTCAATTATCTGTTGATGAACATTAAGGCTGACTCCCTATATTTGCTAGTGTGTATAGTACTGCAATAAACATGCAAGGGCAGGTATTATTTTGATATATTGATTTCTTTTCTTCTGTTTAGATACCCTATAGTAGAACTGCTAGATTGAATGGTAATTCTCTCTTTAGTTTTTTGAGAAATCTTCCATAATTTTTCTCACAGTGGCTGTACTAGTTTATATTTCCACCACAGTGTTTAAGAGTTTCCTTTGTTCCACATCTTAGTAAACACACTATTTTTGTATTTTTAGTAATGTCCAGTCTGAATGGACTAAAATGATATCTCTTTGTACTTTACATTTGGGTTTCTTTGATGATTTGTGATGAGCATGTTGTCATATACCTGCTGGCAGGATGCATGTCTTCTTTTGGAAAAGTATTCATGCCCTTTGCCCATATTTAATCAGATTCTTTGTTTGACTTTCATTGAGTTGTTTGAGTTTCCTGTATATTCTAGCTATTGGTCCCAGTCACATGAAGAGTTTAGAAATATTTTGTCCCACTCAACAGATTGTCTCTTCATGCTGTTTTTTGGTATTATTTTGTTTTGTTGCCGTGCACAAGATTTTTTGTTTAATATTGGGTTGATGCATAAGTCCGTAGTGTTTTTCACTTGCCCATTGAACAAAAATGTCACAGTATAGCTTGGTCACAGTTCATCACATTTGCCAATTCTCTGGTTGACTGAAGTGGATCATTGTGGATTAAAGTGTTTAAACAGTCTTTAACAAAGCTCAGTGGTCTTCTTGAACATGAATAATCATTCAGGTCAAAGTGACCCTCTTTGAAATTTCAAAACCATGTTCTTCTCTTGTTTTCCCCGGTGATATTCTCCCCATACATGGCACAAATGTTTCCAGTTGCTTCTGCTGCCTCTACTCCTCTATTAAACTCAAACAGAAGAATATGTCGGAAGTGTTCATTTTTTTTTCACTTGACACTCCATCTCCTTTAGCTCAAAAAACACTAATTTATTTCCAGTCTACAAATGCAAGGCATATTCACAATCAAAATATTATCACTCCAAATTACATATGATAAACTCCCAGAGTGTTGCCATGCCAAAAACAAACACTACGAACTTAAGCATAAAGTTATACTTCCATTTTCTATTTTTGTTTTTGTTGCCAGGTCTTAGTACATTTTTTGCCTAGATCAATGTGCAAAAGAGTTTTTTTCTAATCTTTCTTTTAGTATTTTTATATTTTTGAACCTTATTTTTACATCTTTAATTTCTTCCTGAGTTGATTTTTACATATGCTAGAGATATGGATTTAGTTTCATTCTACTGCATGTGGCTATTCAATTTTCCCAGTACCGTTTATTAAACAAGGTGTTATTTCCTCAATGTAAGTTCCTGTCATCTTTATGGAAGATGAGTTTGCTGTATATATGTATTTTGTTTTAGTGTGATGTATTTTATTCCATTGACCTATATCTATTTACATGTCAATATCATGCTGTTTTGCTTACTATCTTTTTGTAATGTATTTTAAAGTCAATGTAATGCTCCCAGCTTTTTTATTTTAGCTCAGGACTACTTTGGTTATTTGGGCTTTTGGTTTTTGTTGTTGTGATTTCGTACGAATTCAATAATTTCTTTTCTGATTTTGTGACATATGCTATCAGTTATTTTTATAGGAATTGCATTGAATCTCTAAGAAAAAAATGAAATTCTGACACATGAAATGAATGAAACTTGAAAAAACGACACTAAGTGAAATGAGATAGACATAAAAGAACAAATATTGTATAATTTTATTTATTTGAGATACCTACAGACAGAAAATAGAGATAGAAAATAGAATTGTGATTGATAGAGGTTAGAAAGAGAATGGCATGGGGAGTTGTCTGTTGGTGCAGTTTCACTTACAGAAGATAAAAATGTGCTAGAGTACGTAGTGGTTATGGCTATACAGCTATGTGAATGTACTTAATGCCATTGAACTGTATAACTAAACATGTTGTACAATATAATAAATTTGATGTTATGCAGATTATAACACAACAAAAAAGTAAAATTCATAGGAAAACACAAGAGTGACGTAACACTATCCAAAAGGTTGGGAACCAAGGCACCCTCAAAAGTGTTAATAGCAGGACTTTATAACCCCATAGTTTAGTCTTTCCCCCCATGAATGTAGCCTGAATTTCACCATCTCTTAGTTAAAATATTCATCTATGGGCCAATGAGGGGGGAAACAAAAATTAACAGAGATCTCGAATAAAACTGGCAACCTGGAAAAAGAACAAATCTGAAGAGTGTATGATTAACACTGTAAAACTGTATTTGTCCTAAGTAGTCACTTTTAATAATTGTAGTAAAATTGAAATTTCCTTGTCCACTGTTAAGACATTTAAGTAGAGCTTTAGAATCAGAGTTAAACTTGTCTAAGTGACTAATAGAAAATTAAAAATGACTTTAGTTAAATATTTCTTGTAAATAAATAGAAATAAATCCTAAATCTCAATATTAAAATAAAGAAAATATGAGATAAGGTAGGATCTTAGAGATAATCTAAGTCATTTGATGATATAAAACATTTTAGAAAGTTTTTTTTCCAAATAGTTATACTAATTTTGTGCTCCACAAATTTTTACTCAACTTCTGAAGAACTCATAAATATCTGCTATAGGCCTCTCTGGAGCTCACAACAATTAAATAAAATAGCATGGTGCTAGTAAAACCTTCACAAGGTATAACAGTTAAAAAAAGTATCTTTCATATATATATGAAAGAATATATACAAAAGACAAGTGAGGTGTGTATGTGTGTAGGGATGGATTGATGGTGGTGGATAGGGTTATTGTAATGTCTTCTCTTTTTTTTAGGTAGAAAACTTTGCTTTTTTATTTTAAATGTATATTTGCATTTTTAAAGAAGAGTTTGTCACATTATATTCTTTTGGAAAAATAATGCTTACTGATAAAAGCTGAAATAAGCAATGCAAATGAATGTATTGATGGTAGAACACTAGAACACACACAAATAGAGTCAATATCCTTTCATTTGAGCAATAAGACCAATTAAATAAGTAAAAACAAAATTTTGTTTAAAGTTGTATCTTCTCTTTACTGAAATTTTAATGGACTCTTCAAAAATCTATAAATTTCTTAAAGTAAGATAGATATTTTGCTTAATAGGGAAAAAATAAAGATCTCAATATCCATTCACTGAATTGAAGAAAAAACTGCTTTGTATATAAAGCATGTTTTTCCTTCTCTATGAGCAATAGTTGGACATGATAAACAATTATTTTATTGGACCAGTTGAATATAGGCTAGAACGTATGCAAAAAAGAGGTGGGGATTGAAAACCAGAGTCAGAAAATCTGACTTCCAAATAAATATGTCATTAGCTTAAGGACTTAAAATTAGTTGACAAAAAGTTCTGAATTCTATTTTTCACATCTAAAAAACTTATAGTCTAAATAATATGGTGAATCAATAATTTCTAAGGCCACCAGTCACTGTATAATACATAAGTCTGTAAGACTAATATAAGCATTCTCCTTATGACTGTAAAGAACATATAATTCAAGTCTGACTTAGTCATCTTTCGAAGCATCTTCTCTAATGATATCCCTTGATACTTGAAAGCCAACTTCATCACAATTATCTGAAATGCTATGATGGGTTTCATGGTATTCTAATGCTACCAAAAACTATATCTGTCCAACTGTGACTCTGTTGTTCACATTTTGTTTGTTTGTTTGTTTGTTTTTTGAGTTGGAGTCTCACTCTGTCGCCCAAACTAGAGTGCAGTGGCCGCTTCCGGCCACCGCGCCTCGACCTGCTGGGCTACAGTGATCCTTCCGCCTCAGCCTTCCAAGTAGCCGGAATTACAGGCATGCGCTACCACGCCCAGCTGATTTTTTGATTTATTGTAGAGATGAGGTCTCGCTGTCCAGGCGGGTCTGGAACCCGCGGGCTCAGGCAATCCACTCACCTCAGCCTCCCAAAGGTGCGGGATTACAGGCTGAGCCACCGAGCCCGACTTGTTGTTCACATTTTGATGACTAAAATTACATCAGAGTTGTTCAGGAATTGCATCACCTGTTTGCAATAGATACAAGTCAGAAAATTAGGTTCTCAAACCAACCTGGAAAAAGTATTACATATCACTTTGCTGAATATCATTACGGTCACCTTAAAAGTACACTCCTTGGGAAGCTATGCACCAACGCCAGTGTCTATTCCACCGTCAGTGCAATTTTGAATTTTTTCTTCTGAAATGGCCATCTGAGCTGTTGTTGTTATTTGTTGAGGTTTGACAACTGAGTTTGTGAACTTGCCACCGTGCACTTACGTTGGCTGCATTGTACAAATACCTGCAATGGAACACACGCCATACTCACCTGATCTGGTCCTCAATGACTTTTTTCTTTACTCAAAGATAAAGGAAATATCAAAAGGATGATGCTTGATGACATTTAGGACATTAAGGGTAATACAACAATGGTTCTGTTAGCCATTCCAGAAAGAGTTCTAAAATTGCTTTAATGGGTAGATTAGGCACTGGTGTCCATGCATAGCTTCCCTAGGAGAGTACTTCAAGGGTAACCATAGTGATATTAAATAATGAGATATGTAGTAACTTTTCTAGGATGAGTTCATGAACTTAACTGTCAGACCTCATAAGTCTGTATAATTCTGTGAATTCTATATTTTAAGTAAAAACCCAGGAGTGAGATCTGAATAATATCTCTTCTATACTCAAGAAAAGTCCACTTTTTTCCTTAAAAATATGTTTATCTGTGCTTATCTAATCAATGGTATCACAGTTTAGGCCTATCTATTGGCTTATAATTTGTTTAGATGTTTTTACATCTTTCAATTCTATTTTATTACTTTATTCCTCATCACTGAGTTATTACAATCTAATGTATATAATTTTTTTTAAAACACAGCTGTGAATTATAAGACAGCCATGAATTAAAAAGACATCTCTGAATTATGTAGATTTAATAAATAAAAATTTTATTTAAAATATATAAACTCTTTGATTATTGTTTCCTCTTTGGTCTTTGTCGCTTAGTAGAATTCTGTAGTGCTGCAATTTGATTTTCTTTTCTTTCTCCTTTGCGTGATTGCTTTAATAGTGAGCTTTTTATTTTAACATGTTTCCATGCTGGCGAACATAGTCCTTTCACTTGCCAGTTTAAGACTCCTCTAATGGTGATGAATTCTCTCATGATAATATAACAAACAACCACCTGTGTGATACAGTAAAACAGTGCTAAGACAGATGTTTATAACATTAAATGCCTACATCAAAAAAGCAGAAAGATTACAAATTAAGAACTTCAAGGAAGTAGACACAGAGAAAAACTAAATAGTATAGAGACACCCCTAAAAGTACAAAGGACTAACAAAACAAAAAGTTGATTCTTTAAAAAATAAACAAAATTGATAAAATGCTAGTTAAAGTAACTAAGAAAAAAAAAAGAAAATCCAAATAATCAAAATCAGAAGTAAAAAAGGAGACATTGCAACTGGTACCAAAGAAATATAAAAGATCATTAGAGAGTATTATGAACAACTATACACCCACAAACTAGAAAGCCTAGAGGAAGTGGATAAATTCCTGGAAGCATAAAACCTGCAAATGTTAAATCAAGAAGAAATAGAAAAACTGAACAGACCAATAATGAGTAGCAAGATCCAATCAATAATATCTTAAAAGTCTTCCCAAAGAGAAAAGCTCAGGGGCAGATGGATTCACAACCAAATTCTACCAAACATACAAAGAGTAATGAATTCCATCCTTCTGAAACTGTTTCAAAAAATATGGCAGGATGGAATAGACAGACTATGCCTCAACATAATAAAAGTTATTTACAACAAACTCAAAGCAAACATCATTCTAAATGGGAAAAAGTTAAAAGCCTTTCCTCAAAGAACTGGGACAAGAAAAAGATATCCACTTTCACCACTTATATTTAACACAGTACTGGAATTTCTAGCCAGAGCAATTCTTTCTTTCTCGGATAAGAAAAAAAAATGTAAAAGACATCCAAACTGAAATTATCTCTCTCTGTTGATTATATAATCTTATCTGGAAAAACCTAAAAACTCCACCAAAAACAAAACTCTTAGATTTGATAGATAAATTCAGTAAAGTTACAGGATACAAAATCAAAAGTGTATCTGTACATCAACAAAAATCTAGCTGAGTTCAAATCAAGAGGGAAATCTAATTTACAATAACTACAAAAAAATTACTAAGAATATATTTAACTAAGGAGATGAAAGATCTCCAAAAGGAAAACTATAAAACACTGATGAAAAACATTGTAGATGGCAAAAACAAATAAAAATTCTATGCTTACTGATAAAAAAATAATATTGATAAAATGACCATACTGTCTTAAGCAATCTATAGATTTAATGAAATCACTATAAAAATACCAATGCCAATTTTCACAGAATTAAAAAAAGCAATTCTCATATTTCTATAGCCCAAAAAGAGCCTGAATATCCAAAGACATCTAAGCAAAAAGAACAAATTTCAGGGAATCACATTGTCTGACTTCAAATTATATTACAAGGTTACATTAACCAAAACAACATGGGACTGACTTATAAATAGACACATAGGTCATAGGAACAGAATAAAGAACTCAAAAACAAAGTCACATATTTGCAGCCAACTGATTCTCTACAAAGATGACAGGAACTTACATTGGGAATAGGACTGAATTACCATATGCAACAAAAAATGAAACTGGATCCTTCTCTCTCACCATACACAAAAATGAACTCAAGATGGATAAAAGATGTAAACATAAGATTTGAAACTGTAATATTTCTAGAAGAAAAACCTAAAACAAAACGTTTTTGATTATAGGTTTAGGCATAGAACTTATGACTAAGACCTTAAAAACATAGAAAACACAAACAAAAAGAGATAATTGAGACTTAATTTAACTAAAAATCTTCTGCACAAAAAAGGAAACAATCAACAGAGTGAAGAGAAAACCTGCTGAATAGCATAAAATGTTTGAAAACTACTAATCTGACAGGGAATTGGTAACTAGAATACACCAGGAACTTAAACAAATCAACAGGGAAAGAAAATATTAAAAAGTGGATAAAGGACATGTATAGATCTTTCTCAAAAGAAAACACCACATAGCCATCTGAAAATATGCTCAATGTCACCAATCATCAAAGAAATGAAAATTAAAAGAAAATGAGATTTCACCTTACCCTACTCAGAAAGGTTATTATTTAAAAGATAAAAAAATTACAGATTTTAACAAGGGATGTAGAGAAAAGAAAACTCTTATACACTATTAGTGGGAATGTAAATTAGCATAACCTCTGTGGAAAATCGTGTGGAGATTTTTTAAGTAATTAAAAATAGAACTAGAACTACCATTAAATTCAATAATCCCACTACTAGGTGAATACCAAAAGTAATAGTAATCAATACATCAAAACAATGCATGCACTCATGTGTTTGTCACAGCACTATTCACAGTAGAAAATGTTTGCAATCAATCTACTTGTCCATCAATGGATGATTGACTATAAAAACTTTGGGATATATACACAATGAAATATTATTCAGTCACAAAAATGAAATCTTGTCTTTTGCAGGAATGTGGATTAAACTGTAGGTCATTAACTTAAGTAAAATATTTTACTTAAGACAAATATCACATGTTCTCACTCATGAGTGAGCTAAAAATATGTACACATGGAAGTAGACAGTGGACTGAGACAATGGAGCATCAGAAGGGTGACAGGGTAGGGGGAATGGATGGGGAGAAACAACCAAATGAATACAATGTACATTATTCAGGTAATGTGTATCCCCCCAAAGCCTGACTTGACTATTGTGCAATCTATACATTTTACAAAATTCCATTTGTAACCCATTAATTTATACAAAGGAAAAGAACAAATAAAATAAAAGTTAGAGTAACATTTATTTGGATCTTCCAAAATGCTTATGTCCAGATCTAGATCAGTGATTTTTGTTTTTATCTGCCAATTTTTGTAGTCACTTTACAACCTCAAGGTATTGTGAAAAAGAATATGTTCACCTATCTGGTAATGTAAAAACCACTATTTTAGCAGAAAAATTGATCAAACAAAACCTTTGAAACAAATGACAAGCAACATAACTATGTTTGGATTAAAGTTGAAAAATATCCTATAAGAAAATACAATGGGTCAAAAATTTTGAAAATACAAATACTAAGTATTTTAGTAAATGTTATAAAGCATATTAAAATGGTTTATTTTTCCAATTTTGATATTGCATAAAATTTGTTTTTTAAAAAGGCTTGTAAAATACAAATGATATGGAAAAATAGAAAATTAAAAATAACTACTTATGTCATGACAAAGACTTTAAATTTATATGCATATTTTGTGTATTATACTGATATGTCTAGATGTTTAGTCTACAAAAATGTGTTGAATGTCTAAGCTAGTCATCAAAAGCAGACAGAATGCCTGTTTTCAAGGACCTAGTGAAAAATACAAACATTATACCCTAGTGGAAGATACAAATATTTAAAAAGTCACATAAATAAATCTATTGCAATGATAAATGCAACAAAAGAAAGCTATCATACTATAAAAGCATATTACATACTTGATTTAATTTGCGAGACCAGAATGATTTCCTTGAAAAAAGGATATCAGATTTGTGATGAATAAAGACTCTTAGATAAAGAGAAAGATGGAAGGTGCAGTACAGTATTTAGAGAGAATAAAAAGCATTTGCAAAGAGCCCATGACTGAAAGATGTAACATGATTATGAGTGAATTATAGGAGGTTCAAATGCCTTGAAGTGTGAGAACACAGAGTAATATGAAAAGAATGGGTAAAACGCATTCCAGGCAGAAGCAACTGTCTGGCTTTATAAACAGTCTATGCAGAAAAAGATAATATGGATAAATGGGACTAGAAGCGGTCATTGTGACAGTAAAAATAAAGAACAAGAGTAAGATAAGAAGGCTGATGGAAAGTAAAGTTAAGAGAGATGGGTGTCAGATCATAGAGGACATTTGAAACCATATTAAAGGGATTGTCTTCTTTTTATAATAGCAAGAATCCCTGAAGGAATTTAAACAACACAGGGAGGCGGTGGGGGTAGGAGAGAAGATTTTGTAATATGTAATGTGATTCTCACTTCCCATTCACTGTAATTCTTACTTTCTTCTAAGGCAAAGTGAAACCCTAAGGTATAACACACTTCTGGTATGCTCTCAATTAATCATAGACTCTATTACATTTAATCAATTCAAGATGATTCAGAAGGTACTTGAGTGCCTTGATATGCCTCTTGGTCTTGGTTGTGCATATTGAAAATCAATAGAGTACTATGGATACACGGGTTGCAAAATATTGGTCTGAATCACTCATGGCATTAATATGTATCTTAAAAGTTGCTTTTCTTGGGAAATGGTTTCTAATAGCTTGCTGATGTTTTTTTTAATTAATTCAAGTAGGGAACAGAAATATTTGACATTTCAGCCTTCTGTGTAAACTTATGTTTATCTTAATCGACCAATAAGAAAATTGGTCTGCTGTATTTTATTCAGTGTTTCGAACTTTCTCTTGACTAAGAGTTCCTTGAAATGAGAGTAGGTGAGACATATTCATGTTTGTGTCATAGCAATTAATACAATGTCTGATATATATAAGGTCATCAATATTTGTTGATTGAATGCATAGAAGTAAAATGAATACAATTCAATTTTTTATATACTCTGCTACCAATTTTTACCAATTCTTAAAATGTCAGATCAATCCAATACATATTTAATGGGCTACTACTCTGCATAAGAAAGTGCTAGATGAGTGTTTTTATCTACTCCACAATAGTTTCCGGATGCTGCTTCTATCAGACACAGTTTTGTTTTACCATATGCTCTACTGTCATTCCTGGTTCTATTAAGTACTTTTGAGTGGCTATAAATTCTGTTTAATGAACAAATCTTCCTTTTTGGTGAAAAAATATGGTCTATAATATTTTTTGTTTCTGAGATAACATATTACATAAAAATATGTGCTGGGGAAAAAAAATCCATCCCTTTATTAAGCAACTAGCAAATGTTAAATAATGAGCTAAATAATAATTCACATATTTTATTTATTTTTTAATAACTTTAAGAACCCTTTCAGATAGATTACAATGATGATTCCATGTTAGAATAAGTTAGGCGATACTTTTTACAGAAGGTAAATTACTTGCTCCTTGCCATGGTGATAAAGTATAAAGCCAATAATTAAATGCAAGAAACTCTTACTTACATTCTATGCTCTAATCTAACTATATTATTAAAGCCATAGCAGAGAAACTAAATGTGGATAATAACTACATCCCCTTTATCATATTTTATGAAAACACGTTGCTATAAAAATAATTTGAGTTGAAGGTTTCTTTTTATTCAGAACTTGGCACTTAGTAGATAATTCAGTGTTAAACTTGAAAAAATGTTTTTAAAAAAGTAGTAGGTTTCTGGCGATTTCTGGCTATTAGAGTATGGTTGTGTCTGCATCAAATGCTAATTAAAGAATGCCCTAATTAACCACGTGGCTATTGGAGAGGGCAAATTAAAAGACTAGTTTACAATGAATATAGTATTTTTTTTTTTTTTTTTTTTTTTAGTTGGAGTCTCACTCGGTCACCCAGACTGGAGTGCAGTGGCCGCTCCCGGCCACCGCAGCCTCGCCTGCTGGGCTCCGGCGATCCTTCCGCCTCAGCCTTCCGAGTAGCCGGAATTACAGGCATGCGCTACCACGCCCGGCTGATTTTTTGATTTATTGTAGAGATGAGGTCTCGCTGCCCAGGCGGGTCTCGAACCCGCGGGCTCAGGCAATCCGCTCACCTCAGCCTCCCAAAGGCATGGGGAATACAGTATTTTAAGAGACAGAAGCATTCTTAATTTCGGCAAGAGGCTTGGGACCTTGGGCCATGGGAGCAAGAGGTCGAACCAATAAAAGCTGAAGTTGGAACCAGCTGTGAAGAATGAGCATATTCTCACAAGTGTATTCTTTCTCTATTTTTTATGGGTTTTTTAAATTCTCTTATCATCTTCTGTGAAAACATATTTATGAGGTTTTTGATGTAAATTTTTATTTGATATTCCAAATCACTCTTTCATTTTTTGAGGAGATTTAACTTTAAAGTACCCCAATGCCATAAGCCTATTTGTCTGTTAATTATGCATCTATATCATAAAATAATGGTAATGAATAATAAAATGTCTACATAGGAATTAGTTGACTTCTCTCACCACATTCAACAATTTTTAAAAATTAATTAAGTTGTTATAATCTGAATAAAGCTATACCAAAATAATTTTTTTTACAATGGATAATTTGGGATTTATTCAGAAGCTTTACAAAAATAAGATTTTTCTTATATCATGTTATTACCAGTCATGATGCTGAGTTATGGAAACCACAGACTGGATTTTGTTATACTTAAGCTACACTATCTACAATTTACTCATTTATGATTCAGAAATCAAAAAAATAAGTTTGAATTAAAGAACAGACTTGATACTAGAGTTAAATGTATTTTCCAAGTTGCTAAATAAATTGTCCTGACTTACATAACTGATTTATATGTAAATAGATGTAAATATTAAAAAAATCACAGCTAACATCTATCGATCACTTACTAAGTGCTAGGAGCTTTGTGTGTTGCATATGATGGAATTGCCAGTCTCTGAGGAAGAGGAAAGCAGAAGCACCTGCTTACCCAAAAGTTAAGTAATTTCTTAGCAGGTGGAGGAGCAGGGTTTAACACCCAGCACTCTCTGTAGTTCCTATTGAATATATGAAAAGTATTTGCAACCATACATCCAATTCCTCAGGTATTTTTTGAAAATCTCAAATATCGTATTTTTACCCTTGGTTTCTCCTACCCTCAAGGTAGTTTGGTTACATTTTAAAATTTTAAAAAGTATTTAGATTTTTAGTAGTTGTTGTAATTGTGGTAAATTCCTTTCTTTTAAATAACTTTTAGTTTTCCTTATATTAAGTACCTCATGGTTTTTGCTTGTTTTTTTTTTTTTTAGCATTCGCTTAGTTTTCTATGTACCTTTCTCTAATGTGAACTCAAAATGCCTTTAAAATAATAAACCTTTCTTTGATATATACAATTTCATCAAAGAATTTGATTTAATTTCATGTGGTTACTTTTCATTCAAATATCCTTCCTATATTATGCCATTTTTGTTGTTGTTTTAGTAAGTATTGATTGTTGCCTAGGCTTATTACCTAGTTGTCACCCGAAGAGTCCTTTCCATCACTGTCATCTAGGAACTCTCATGGTGTCTCTCATGTGAAGGATCTTTATCTCCTTAACCCACACTTTGCCTTCTTTTTGCGTTACCCGTTGCTCTGGTAGAGCACATCCTGCAGCACTTTGCTGCAAAAGGTACGAAAGGTGACATTTTCATGTGTTTACTTGTGTGATGATGTCCTGATGTCTCTTCAAACTTGCTTAGTAATGTGGATGGGTATATGTTGAAAAGAACTTTGTAAGTATCCACCGTTTCATTATTATCTTTCTCTGGTAGCTGTTGAGAAGTCTGATTCCTGAACTTTTTTATGACTAGTTTTGTTGTTGTTGCTTGTTTGCTTTTCTCACATCAGATTGGCAGGACATTCTCCTTATCCCCAGTAATTTTAAATTTTAAAACAATGTCTCTTAATGTCATATTCATTCATGTTTCTGGGGCCTCCATATTTTTTTTTCCAATATAAAAATATATGTCTTTCCAAGGATCTTCACTCTTAATTACACCCAGCAGAAAAATGACTGCCTTTATTGTGGGAATAATCATTGTACAGAGAATGAGATAAGGCTTTAAACAGAGAATCTGAAAATCAATGAAAGACTTAACTCTATATCAGACACAGTATTTGGGAAGGAGTAAGTTAGTTGAGCATGAGAAGAATTTGGCAGGCCTGTTGCAGCCCGGCCATAAAGAGAATGGACTCTAAGACTACTTCTGTTCCCTACATCTGTAAAGCTCAGGAGCCGTAGCTGAATGGTGTGAGACTGCCATCAGTCAGCTCATTCAGAGACCTAAAATGTGGGAACTACTGGGGAGCCTGGCTAGGTACTAACAGGTCAAATAGTACCTGGAGGTCAGACTGTGTACTCCAGTAATGCCTATAGTAAAACAACAGTGTACTATATTTATAGTCATGTATTTATTTTCAGAATTTTTAAAATTGATTTTGAATTCAGTGCAGTAAAGAGGTAAGAATATCTTCCTTCTTGCCTACAAGGAGTTTTCATTTTCTATTAGATATGATACAAAACAAATGTACCAAGTTCAGGTGGCCTCTGGCAGAAAAAAAACAATTTGTTGTTATCGCCTACATTTTTACACTGTCCATTTAGTGATTTTTTTTTTTTTCTGATTCAACTCAGAAGAGCAGGTGCACTTTCCAGGTCTACCGTCTCAAACATGGACTGACAGAGATGAAGAATAACTATGCCAGTTACATCATGATGATTTCAGTCACACTTGTTTTTTGTCTTGACAAAACATGAAGTTCCTCTAGTATTTAGAATAATCATTGACCTTTACTGAGTTCGTGGATTAAGGTGATTAATATGGTATTGGACAATAATCAACCAAGATCTGGTTTCTGATCATGAATTCATATTGCCCCTCTACAATAATCTCAAAGGATGGCTGTCATTTAACCACATTTAACAAATTTTATTTTAATTTAATTTTATTTTATTTCATAACTGTGGGATACAAGTCAGGGTTTCATACATAAGTTGTTTAGGTACAGGTAAAATTTTGGGCTTCCCACTGTACCTCACTTCACCTCCATTAGGATCGGGCACCCTTATTGATATTATGTGCAAAGCAAAAGAAACCATCAAGAGAGCAGGGAGACACCCCAGAGAATGGGGAAAAAAAATATTTGCCAACTGTGTATCTGACAAAGGCCTCACATCCAGGATCTACAAAGAAACCAAACGTGCCGAAAGGAAACATTTAATCACTTTTTTTTTTTTTTTTTTTTTTGAGTTGGAATCTCACTCCGTCGCCCAGACTGGAGTGCAGTGGCCGCTCCCGGCCACCGCAGCCTCGACCTGCTGGGCTCCAGCGATTGTTCCGCCTCAGCCTTCCGAGGAGCCGGAATTACAGGCATGCACCACCATGCCTGGCTGATTTTTTGATTTACTGTAGAGACGAGGTCTCGCTGCCCAGGCGGGTCTCGAACCCTCGGGCTCAGGCAATCCACTCACCTCAGCCTCCCAAAGGTGCGGGATTACAGGCTGAGCCACCGAGCCCAATTTAATCACTTTTTTAAATGTTAAAGGAGTACTCAGGAATTTTTCTCTTTTGGTGACTCACGGTTGTAGGAGTGCACTGTTACTGAATCATTCCAGGTGAAATGTAGTGGAAGACACATTACCTAATATCATCTGGTAGCAAAAATGGCAAAGAGGTACATAAATGTAAAGGAGATTTATTTTAAAAAATGTGACAGTATAACAAACTCAAAGAAAGTTATCCTAGTCTTATATTGCTAAAAACAAAGAAGCCCTGAAAAAAGGCTAAAATAATATGACTTAAATGAATAGTTGAAAAACAACTGTCTACAAATGATCATGAAGCAAAGATAAGACAAATGATTTAAAAATAAATATAATAGCTTCAAATGGAAGGAGAAATAAACTGACTATATATGTTACATTTTAAGTACTAACTCAGACATGAGAAACAACTTTTAGAATTCTTTAGTGTCCATAAGTAGTTTCTTACTAATTGTCAAACAATTATTGAGTCTCTTATTACATTTATTTAACTATATGTCAGATAAACAGATATGTGCACTTCATTAAAGAGATTATAACAATGGGTATTATTCTATTTATGTCTTTAGAGATGCATTATACTCCAATTTTCTTACAGACAAAGCCTAATGACTGAAATTAGTTTATTATTCTTGTCATCAGTTTGGTATTCACAAGGTCCGTTCTACACAAATACAGATACTGGAAATCTTTACATTTCACACACATATTATTCATTTAGGTACCATCCTCTGAGTCAGTAGGTGTGTATGCATCCTGGGTCTTTGCAAAATATCTCTATTGAATATTTAGGGTGAGCCTCAGTAATATTTTGTGTCAGGAAAGGGCATTACTTATGCCAGATTGTACGCAGGAGGAGTCTTCACTAACGAGGAGACTAATGAACTATTGATGCTGTCCAGTCCCCATGGGATTCCCTAGCACTAGAACCTAAAGTTGCTGGCAATCTCTGAAAGCTGAATCAGTACCTGCTCATATAATTTCTCTTCTTCTAGTCCTTTTGCCTTTTCTGTCCCTACTGATCTCCTAGAAGTTCAGGTTCTAGGTAATGTTCCTCTTCAAAGTTACTAGGCCAGTGACATTCATCTTGTTACCTGGGTGAGCTATAGTAATCTAGATTTTCCTCTATTCAACCTCCAAACGGTTGTTTGACATGTGATGGGGACCCCCTCCTACAAAATTGGAACTACCTTTTGGAGGGTGGGCCTCCTGTAGTACATTCGGAATGCTTTCCTTTGTATCAGATGGCCAAGAAAAGTTTTTATCTGAAAGTTTTGAGAAGGTTGTGTCATGATCAGCAGGAAAAACGTTCCAAGTTGTGGCAAACAGGTGACAGGCTCTTCCACGATGACAACGCACTTGCCCACACTGTGCTGTGTTCAGCAGTTTTTGACCAGAAACAGCATGACCCCATGCCGACCCTCCTTATTCAACCGGATCTCTCCTGAGAGACTTTTTGTTGTTTCCTCAGTGAAAAAGTCCTCAAAGGGATTTATTTTGCCAATGTGGAAGAGCTGAAACAACAACAACAAAAAAACAGAAGCACTAAAAAACAATAAAATTGATGAGTTCAGGAATTGTATTGAGCAGTGGAAAAGCCTCTCAATTGTTATATCACATCAGAGAATACATTGGAGGTAATTGAAGTGTAAATATATAAGAATAAATGCATGTTTTATTAATAAATTACAGCTTGGGGGGGTTCTTCCTTATAAAAACTATGACTTTCTTTACTGCTTTTATTTTATATTTTTAATTACACTTTTTTCTTATTTTAATAAAATATGTAGCACATTAAAATCTATGACTCACATACCTGAAGGTTTTGGGAGTGATCTCTAAGTCTGGCCACAAACGTAGCTAAGTTAGGAAGAGCAAAAAACAGTTTCACCTGCCTTCCATTATCAGAGATTACATCTCAAGTAGATTGATTGAGTCCTGTGTTTTGTTTTTTGTTTTGTTTTGTTTTGTTTGTTGAGTCAGAGTCTCACTCTCTCACCCAGGCTGGAGTGCAGTGGCACACTCACGGCCACTGCAGCCTTGACCTGTTGGGCTCAGGTGATCTGTCCACCTCAACCTTCCACGTAACTGGAACCACAGTTAGCTGCGATCATGTCCAGATAATTTTCTGATTTATTGTAGAGATGAGGTCTTGCCAAGTAGACCAGACTTGTCTCGAACCCATGGACTCAGGCAATTCTCTCACCTCGGCCTCCCAAAGTGCTGAGATTGTAGGCATGAGCCACTGTGGTTGGCCTGGGTCTTGTATTTTGGCATTTCGCAGTTGATATTCAAATAAGCAGACATAGTTGAAAAGTACTTGCTTATAGTATAAACTGAAGCACTCTTTGAAAGTCTTAACATTGACCTATTTTGCAGAGCTGTTGCAAAACAAAACAAAACAAAAAAATCAAAAAGTTAATGATCAATGCAAAATGTTTAGTACAGGGCCTAGCACAAGGTAAACACTCAGGTGGTGATGATGTTGATATTTTTTTTCATAACTATTATTATGATTCTAATTCTCTTTGTGACAATGTTGATTCCTCTGAACAATTTAGAGTCTTCAACTACAGAGATGATTAGTATTTCAGTTGGTTTTTCACTGTCTTTCATATGTAAACATCCATATGTCTGAAGCAATGTTTTGAGCACAACAGGTTTTGCATGAATAATTTCTTTTGTTTTGTGTAATATAAAATGGTTGTGTTCAGATGTTCTTCCTCAGGTCTAAATTCAATTCTAGATTTCCACCAGACTATTGTTGTTCTATATTTGTCAAGAGGGAGGTAGTAGGTATTGATTTGATTTAATTTTAGAAACATGAGACAAAAGGCAAGGAAACTGAAATAAAAAAAATTTGAAGGAAGTTGGAAAATTTTATATTAGAGACACAACAAAATATATTTTGAAGGTGAGTGAAGTATCCTTCATTAAGGAGTAGTATAAAAACACAGAATATACTGTTATTCATAAAACATAGTAGAAAACAATTTCTTATATCCACTGATCTTTAATTCTCTTACAAAGACTATCACTAACCATGACATTCAGAGGAAACATAGTCAAATAAATTAAAGTATATATAAAATTGGGATATCATCAATAAACTAATATTTTCAGCTTGCATTTAAAACAGGGTGCTGAAGCAGTAAAATAGCATTAGCTTCTTAGCTTCTAGTCTAAGAATTCGTATTCTTTAATACAGAAGGGAGACTTTTCTTCATCCTTATTTAATCATTTTCTCTTTCTCCAGAGTAAAATTTACTGACACATAAAAACAGTTAAGCATCTTGAGGTTATTCATTATCAGAAAAAAGGTGATATGTTTGGTCTAATAATTCTAAGTATTTTCAAAAGTTTATACGCACAGAAAACAGAAATAAAGGTAATATACTGAAGCTGCCTCATAATAGATTTAAGGTAGACATGAAAAAAAATGACAATGAAGGTGGTTAAGTATAGAAAATCAAGTGAAGGCAGGATATAGATATTATTATGATGTTTAGTTATATCTAGGATTTACTAGATAGAAAATAAAGTTAACTATTTCTTACTGTAACAATGAGTTATCATTATTACATAATCACAATTATTTTTGAAGACTCGCATTTTTGAAAAGGAGAATAAGCCTTTATAGAAACAAAATAAAAGAAATATATCTTATAAATAGACTGATTTCTTTTTTTTTTTTTCCTGAGTTGGAGTCTCACTTGGTCACCCAGACTGGAGTGCAGTGGCCGCTCCCGGCCACTGCAGCCTCGACCTGCTGGGCTCGGGCGATCCTTCCGCCTCAGCCTTCCACGTAGCTGGAATTACAGGCATGCGCTACCATGCCCGGTTAATTTTTTGATTTATTGTAGAGATGAGGTTTCGCTGCCCAGGCGGGTCTCGAACCCGCGGGCTCAGGCAATCCACTCACCTCAGCCTCCCAAAGGTGCGGGATTACAGGCTGAGCCACCGAGCCCGGCTTATAGACTAATTTCTAAAATAAATCTAAATGAAACTTTAGAAATTAGCTAAAATTTAACATCTTAAAGTCATACATTTTAAGATAATTTAAATAATTGCTGTTTTTCAAAAGATTTTAGTAAATGCCTGTTCTTCCTGACTGATTCTTGTTAAACTGAAAAATTACCTAATTATAAGCACTCACACACATAAGTTATGTATATATTTTACATATTAGATTTTGTTAAATAAGGAAGAATACACTAGTGTGTTAAGAGTGCTTGTAGCCATAGAAACAGAGCTGCCATCTTGTGGATAACTACATTAACAGTCCAGACAAATCTGTAAGACATGGTACAATACTATATATTTATAACTGCTCAAAATTAAGAAATAAATTTCACAACAGTTTAAGACACCTTTAAATTTCTAAGTTATGCCTATGAAATCATCATCTGAAGGACAAATTCATTTCTTCTGTAGTTAATATTAACCGAAACCTTATTGATATGTAGGTTGGGAAATGTTGGAGGATAGATTATCCAGTTTAATTAGCTTCTAGTACTGATTTGTTTTGATAATATAAATAATTAGTTTTACCACAAAATTGATGTACCAGAAATAATTGTCAGGCAATTACATATGGCACTGATTTAAGCTTCTGAGAAATATATAGTATGTAAGTACAGCAATAAAATTGAGATGTACTTTGGTATGAACTACAAAGCATCTTCTGCTTGGTTTGTCAGAAATGCTTTTACTGATTCCATGTTCTTCATATCAGAAAACATTCCCTAGCATTAATTTACTGAGAATAAAGACTAAATTAATCTCCACAGTTTTTTTTTCCCTCATAGTAAGACTTTACATACTATTAAAGTTAAAATATTGTATATTCTCTGGAATTCACAAATGCCATCTGGCCATTCTAGTTGGTGAAATGTAGCACTGGGTAGAAGATGGTGATGGAGCCAGTCAGACTATGCAAGTCCTAGTGTGAGTGAGAGAGTATATGGAAAATTTTGCATATATCTGTGAATAAGTTGGTGAGTGAGTGGCTGAATGAGTGGGGACGTGGGAGCAACTGACCAGAGCTCTCCTTGTTAATCTGCTGGTGCTACAGCTGCTCTGCCTGAACCCTAGCACTTCCCAGTGCACAGACACCAAGTACCATATTTTTAAAGACAGCAAAGTCCTTCCCAGGAAAAAGCTGCTGGGAATGACTGCTAGCTCCAGTCTCTGCCTCATCATTGCAGTACCTAGTCAGACACTAGCAGCAACAAGGGAGCACAAGGAGGGAGCCCAGAGGTAGAGCTCCACTTGAGAAAATGAAAGAGGCAACCTACCACCATCTTGAAAACTGGGTAGGAAAGTGCTCCACCTAACAACAGACCCAACCTGATCTCTGTGACTGGTGGATTAACAACACAGTGGTTGATTGTGACTAAGAGGGAATATCCCAAAAGCAGAAACACCAGAAAGACAAGTGCCGAGTCTCTGTTTCAGACTTAAGACAAAGGGTGTGACCAGATAAGGATGAGAAAGACCCCTGAAGAGATCACCAGTGAATCCAGGGTTGATCCAACACCCTCCTCCCCAGCAATTCTCTGAACATCAGACCCACATGGCTGGAGCATGACTCAGAGAGATGAACACAGGCAGAGACTGGATATCAGCTACAATAGGAGGATTCTACTCCAGGATGTGCCTGACTTGGGTGTTCCCCCCACCCCCACATCCAGTAACTGGGGTGGGGGGAGAGACAATCCTGTACCTCTCCACCAGAGGGAATCCCCTTGAACATATGAGAGTGGGAGAGGAGAACTGTAGCCACACTCACCCCCACCACTTCTTCCTTCTTCCCCAGGACAGACACCGGGGAGATTGTGAATGAAGCAGCAGTTCCATAGGAGAGAGCAGAGGGGTTTCCCTGTGAACAGCTGAAAGGAACAATTAAAGAACTTGCCACAAGTGGGCAGGTTGTTCTGGGGTTTTGTTTGTTCATTTGTCTTTTCTTTTTCCTTTGTGCAAGAATGTTTATGTGGAGGGTTCTATCTGGAGTCTCCCTGCTTTTTTTAACTTTCCTTTTTTTCTTTCTTTGTTTTATTGTTATTTGTTTTCTGTTTATGTGTGTATGTGAATAAATGCTCATCTTTCAGGTTTTTTTGTTTTGTTTTGTTTGTTTGTTTTTGTTTTGTTCTTTTTTTCAGTTAAATGTATGTGCAAATGTATGCATGAGGGTTTTATTTGAATTCCTTTTCTTCTCTCTCTCTCTCTTTTTTTTTTTTTTTTTTGCTTTGGTAATGAGTCTGTGTGTGTGGTTGGTTGTCATGGTTTTTTTGGTTGTTGTTTTTTGTTTATTTTGTTATTTTTTCCAGTTTGTTTTGATTTTATTGTGTGTGTCTGTGTGTGTGCATGTGTGTTTAATTGATTTTTACTTTCGTGTCTGCTTTTGTTTTTCTATGGTTTTTTATTCTTTTTAAAATTATTGTCCATCTGATTTCATTCAACTTTTTTCTGTTCTCCTTATTGATGTTACTGTATCTTGAACTCAGGGGGTACATGCATGTGCCCATTGCATTATCATATACAGTGGTGGTGGGGAGTGAGTCTCAGGGAATGCATATTACTATCAGTGAACATTGTGATTTACAAGTAGTTTCTAATCCTAGTTCCCAATCCTCCACCTTATTCCACTCTCAAAACTTCAAGAGACAGGAGAGCTTCCCACCCACAGCCCTGTTTCAAAATAGAACAAATTCAGAACCCTGATCAGGAAAGAATAGAGGACTGAGAAAATATCAGAAGTGAGGGCCTTTCCCACTGCTATCAAATAACAGAACTAAAGAGAAAAGAAAGAGACCTGTCACAAATGAGGAAAAATCAGTGGAAAAACACAGGTAATTCCCAGTGTAACAAAGAGAAAACGCCTGAAAAATGAAACTTCAGAGCCCAAACTATGGAAGTCATCAATAACTGGCCCCAGAATACAACAGGGATTAGGAAATGGATAGAAGGAGTGAATAAGACTCAAAAAAGATAAGATACAACACTGAAAAAACTAGTAACAGAGATATTAGCCATAAAAATTTCATCTAGCAAATAAATAATATGACAAACATGGAAAGCAGAATTAATCAAGTGGAAGAAAGAATCTCAGAACTTGAAGACCAAAACATTAAATTAACCCAATCTGTAAAAAAAAAAGGAAAGAACAGCCAGGCTCGGTGGCTCAGCCTGACCCCACACTTTGGGACACTGAGGTGAGTGGATTGCCTGAGCCCGCGGGTTCAAGACCCGCCTGGGCAACTTGATGAGACCTTATCTCTACAATAAATCAAAAAATCAGCCAGGCATGGTAGCGCATGCCTGTAGTTCCAGCTACTTGGAAGACTGAGGTGGAAGGATTGCCTGAGTCCAGCAGGTTGAGGCTGCAGTGGCCGGGAGCAGCCACTGCACTCCAGTCTGGGTGACAGAATGAGACTCCAACTCAAAAAAAAAGAAAGAAAAAAGCCTCCAAGAGATGTGGAATTATATCATGAAATAAAACTTATGCCTGATTAGTATCCCCAAAGAAGAAAGAGAAACAGAGATTACCTTGGAGAAAGTCTTCCAGGAGGTTACCCAAGAAAATATTTCCCATCTCAACAGAGATGTGACCATCCAAACACAAGAGATATAGAGAAAACCTACAAAATATCAAATGAGAAGACCAACCCCTAGACACATAGTAACTTGCCTATACTAAGTAAGCACCAAAGAAAAAAATCCTAAAGGCAGCAAGAGGGAAAGATCAGATTACTTTCCGGGGAAAACAAATCCAAATAGCAACAGACCTATAGGCAGAAACACTAAAAGCTAAAAGAAACTGGAGTCCAGTATCCATAGTTCTCAAAGATAAACAATTTCAATCACGAATTTCCTACCCAGCCAAGCTCAGCTTCATCAGTGATGGGGAATTAAAATCCTTCCCAGACACCCAAACCCTAAGAGATTATGCAGCTTCCAGACAAGCTCTACAGGAAACACTTAAAATGATATTGAGCACAGAAAAAAGAAAACAAGAATGAACATGCACTTCCCAAGAGAATTGGAGAGCATAGACTCAATAGTGAATACCGTTGCAAATGCAAACTTAAAAATACACACATACATCAACCCAAAAGTAAAAAACAGAAAAACAAAGAAAAAACTTTATAAAAACCTAATGATGGGAGAGCTCAGCCAAGATGGCATCTGGGCAGGTTGGACTGTGAGAGTCTCCACAAAAGCAAGTGTCCATAAAGACTCTCTGCATGAGTAGACGTGTGCTGGTAGGAGAGTGAAAGTCCATCTGAGGAGAGATGGGTTCATGCACCCAGGGCCTCCCCCTGAAGGTAACTGCAAGCCCCCACTGCCCTGAGATTCAAGCCACGGGCACACTCTATATTTAAATTAAAATATTAAAAAATTATCTGCTGTTCATTGGACTATCTTGAGAATAGCCTGCTGAATCCAGCAGATTCTCATTACCTGGTGCCTGGCCCACACCATCACCTGTTATAGCAAATCAGCTGGATCTTATCAGTGGAGAGAGAAAATCAGATAGAGCCAGAGAGGATTCCCATGCCCAGGAAGAAATGCTGACTACAACCATTTTCTCTGTCCCAGGAACAGGCAGAGACCTGCATTGCCCTGCCCACTCTTCCCAGCTCCATCTTGGGATCTAAGGTAATCTCATCAAACTGGGAGACAGAAGCCCCTCCCATATTCTGAATCAGACACAGACAGGTCAGATTTGGGTGGCAAACTTGACAGGCATCAAGCCGGGTGAGTTCAGACCTGATCCACTTTCCTTCCACATTAGGCCTGGGGCATCTGACCAAATCTGTAAGCAACCCTATCATCCTGTGCTGAGAGCTAGAGACCAGAGCTGAAAGGACGTTGGACTTACATGAATGATCTCAGAACAAGTTTGGTTCCTTGTTTTTATTTTTTGTCTGTTTGTTTTGCTCACTGGTTTTTTGTTTGTTTTGGTTCTTTCTCTCTTTCTTTCTGTTTTTGGTAACATTTTTGTACTTGCTTTGTTTCTGTTATTTTACTGATTTTTCTTCTTTAGACTTCCTGTTTGTGTATGGGAAGAGTACATCAATAGGGAGGTTTTGTTGGTTTGTGTGTTTGTATGATTGTCTATATGTTTTAGCTTTTTTTTACTCTTTTCTGCCTTGTGTCTTCATTTGTTAGTCGGTTTCCAGCTTCAGAATTGAGCAAAGTCAGAGAATCCACAGAAGGAGGAATTGGAGATTGAGCAAACAGAAGTAAAAGTAACCACACTATCCCTGAAACACAGAATTAAAGAAGAGAGGGAAAAAAAAGTTGGCAGGGGTGGAGGGATCTACACGAATGAAGGGAAACCAGAAGAAGAATGCAGGTCTCACACAGACCCCTGGGATGTCAGACACTGAGTAAACAGATTTTGGAATGCAAAAAACAAAGAACCCCCAGAATAATACAGATATCAAGACATTAGTAGAGAGAATAGAGAGAATAAATAGAACTGAGGAGAGACAAGAGGAATATAAGGAAGGAGTTGATAACTGAGATAACAGCAGTAAAGAATACTGTGAATGAAATAAATAGCAAACTGATAGGCATGGAAAGCAGAACTAGCCAAGCAGAAGAAAGAATCTCAGAGCTTGAGGACCAAAATATAGAACTAATCCAAACAGTCAAAAACATAGAAAAGAAGCTTAAAAAGAAACAAAACCTTCAAGAGATGAGCGATTATTTCAAGAGGCTGAACCTAAGAGGAATTGGACTTCCTGAGGCAGAAAGGGAGACAGAAACGACCCTGGAAAAAACATTCCGTGATATTATTCAAGAAAACTTCCCTCGTCCCATCAGTGATGTGAACATACAAACAAGAGATTCAAAGAAACCCTGAAAGACAATAAATGAGAAGACCAACTCCAATAAACATAGAAATTCACTTTAAAAAGTAAGTATGAAAGAAAAAATCCTAAAGACAGCAAGAGAAAAAGGAAGAGTGTTGACTAGGGAAGACAGTTAGAATCACAGCAGATTAAGCCGGGCTTGGTGGCTCAGCCTGTAATCCCGCGCCTTTGGGAGGCTGAGGTGAGTGGATTGCCTGAGCCCGCAGGTTCGAGACCCACCTAGGTAGCGAGACCTCACCTCTACAATAAATTAAAAAATCAGCCGGGTGTGGTAGCGTGCGCCTGTAGTTCCAGCTGCTTGGAAGGCTGAGGCAGGAGGATTGCCAGAGCCCAGCAGGTTGAGGCTGCGGTGGCTGAAAGCAGCCACTGCATTCCAGTCTGGGCGATAGTGAGACTCCAACTCAAAACAAACAAACAAACAAACAAAGAATCACAGCAGATTTATCTATAGAAACTCTTTAGGGAAGGAGAGCTTGGAGACCAATCTTCAAATTTCTCAAAGATAAGCAATTTCAACCAAGAATAACCTACCCAGCTAAGCTAAATTCATCACTGAGGGAGAAATAAAATCTTTCCAAGACATTCAATCCCTAAGAAATTTATGCTGCCTCTAGACCAGCTCTATAAGAAACACTTAAAAAAATATTAAACACAGAAGAAAGGGGAAAAAGAGTGACAACATTCTTCACAAGAATGCAGGAAACAAATTGAAAACACACGTAAATCAACCCAAAAACCAAAAGAAAGACAAGAGACAAACAGGAACAACAACCACTATTTAACAACCACATGACAGGGATAAACTCTCACATTTTAATAATTAGCTTGAATGTGAATGGACTAAATGCACCACTGAAAAGACATAGAATGGCAAAATGGGTAAAATATCAAGAAGCAACAATATATTGTCTCTGGAGACTCATATCACCAGAAAGGACACTCAGACTCAAAGTAAGAGGATGGGAAGCAAAATTTCAGTTGATGGATATTCAACAAGAAATATCCATCCTAAACATATATGCACCCAACATAAGAGCATCAATATTCATAAAGTAGCTTCTAGGAAAAGTTAAAAAAGATATTGACTCTAACACTATCATAGCTGGGGACTTTAATACCCCCCTCACAACCCTAGACTGATCATCAAGACAAAAAAATCAGCAAGGAGATCCAGAACCCCAATGTGTCTCGATCAAATGAACTTAACTGATACCTACAGAACACTCCACCCAACGACCACAGAATATGTATACACTGTACTCATCACCACATGGAATGTACTCTAAGATCAACCACATTCTTAGCCATTAATCAAGCATAAACAAATTTCATAAGATTGAAATTTTTCCATGTACTTTCTTAGATCACAGTGGAATAAAAATAAATATCAACACCAAAATGTTCCCCCGCACCCCACAAAGACATGGACAATAAATAGTATGATGCTAAGCAACTCCTGGGTCAACATGGAAATCAAAACAGAGATTAAAAGATACCTGAGAACAAATGAAAATGAAGAAACATCTTACCAAAACCTCTGGGATGCCAAGAAAGTAGTAGTAAGTGATGAATTCATCTCTACAAACACACATGTAGAAAATGGAAAGATCACAAGTTCACAGCCTAACACATCACCTAAAGAAACTGGAAAAGCAAGAACACCAAAGACCTAACTTCAGCAGAAGAATCCAGATCACCAAAATAAAAGCCCAAATCTATTAAAGAAGCTACAATAATCACAACAACCTGGTAATGGTACAAGAACAGGCATATAGAACAATGGAATAGAATTGAGACTCCAGAAGCAAAACCTCAATTCCTCAACCAACTCATGTTTGATTAAGCCTTCACCACCAACCACTGGGGAGAGGAGAATCTATTCAGTAAAGGGTGCTTGAAAAACTGACTGACCACATGAATAACTGTATTGTTATTTCCAGGTCTGAGAAGAATGTGCTGGTAATTTAATAGGTATTGTGTAAAATCTGTATATTGCCTTTGGTAGGATGGCCATCTTCACAATGTTGATTCTTCCAATCCAAGAGCATGGATTATTTTTCCACTTGTTTGTGTAAGCTTTGATTTCTTTGAGCAGTGTTTTGTCGCCAACTGTATGTATGACAAAGGCCTAACATCTATGCTCTACAAGGAACTCAAACGTGCTGAAAAGAAAAAAATAGTCCCATTACAAAGTTGGCAAAATATATGAATAGACAATTCTCAAAAGAAGATGTACGAGCAGCCAACAGATACATGAAAAAATGTTCAACCTCACTACTCATCAAAGAAATGCTAATTAAAGCTACACTAGATATCACATAACTCCAGTCAGAATAGCCATCATCAATAATTCAAAAAACAACAGGTAATGGAGAGAATGTGGCAAAAAGGGAACACTTCTACACTATTGGTGGGAGTGTAAACTAGTACAGCCTCTGTGAAAAATAGTGTGGTGATTCCTAAAAGTTCTAAAAATCGACCTTCTATGTGACCCCACGATCCCCCTAGTGGGAATATACCCAGAAGAACTCAGATCACTCTATAAAAAAGATACCTGCACACATATGTTTATCACAGCATTTTTCACAAGAGCAAAAACATGGAACCAACCGTCAGCAGAAGAATCCAGATTACCAAAATAAAAGCTCAAATACAAGACATTGAAGACAAAATATTTAGAAAAAAAATCAACAAAACAAAAAGCTGGTTCTTTGAAGCAATAAACAATATTGATGGATCCCTAGTCAGAATGAGCAAGAAAAAGAGAGAAAAAGTCCAAATAAATACAAAAGATGAAATCACAATTGACCCTGAAGAAATGCAAAAGGTTTTCATAGGTTACCATGCACATGTGGATGGAAACAAACCGATAATCTATATGAAATTGAGGACTTTCTGACATGACACAACCTCCAAAGTTTGAAACAAGAAGACACTGTGACACGAAATATACAAAAACAGCACAGGAAATTGACTCTGTCATAAGACACCTACCTACAAAGAAAAAAAAAAGCCCTGGGGGAGATGGCTCTCTAGTGGAATTCTAAAAAACATACAAAGAGGAGCTGATACTAATTCTACTGAAAGTAATCCAGGCAATTGAGAAACAGAGCATTCTTTCATAATCATTTTACAAAGCTAATACCACACAGATAACCAAACTGGGTAAAGACCCAACAAAAAAGAGAACTATAGGCCAATATCCCCAATGGACATAGATGTAAAAATTCTCAACAAGTTTCTAGCAAATCATATCCAACAACACATATCAAAAAATCATCCACCATGACCAAGTAGGCTTCATCCCCAGGATGCAGGGCTGGTTCAACATTTGCAAGATCATAAATGTAATTAAATACATCAATAGATGTAAAAACAAAACCACATGGTTACAACATTAGATGCAGAAAAAGCTTTTAATAAAATCCAGCATCCTTCTTGATAAAAAAAAAACCCTTGAACATCTACACATAGAAGGAACATACCACAAAATAGTAAGTGCCATCTACAATAAACTCACAGTCACAATCAGCATATTGCTAAACGAATAGAAACTGGAAGCATTTCCACTGAAAATGGGAAAAAGACAAGGCTGCCCACTCTTACTGCTCCTGTTCAACATTGTGTTAGAAGTTCTAACTAAAGCAATTAGACAAGAGAAGGAAATTAGGCTTATCCAAATAGGAAAAGAAGAAGTTAAATTATCCCTCTTTGTTGAGAATATGATCCTATACCGCAAAAATCCAAGAGAATCTGTGAAAAACATCCTTGCTCTGATAAAGGACTTTGGCAAAATCTCTGGGTACAAAATAAGTGTGCAAAAGACAGTTGTATTCTTATACACCAACAACAAACATTCAGAGAACCAAATAAAAAACACAATCCCATTCACAATTCCCAGCCACAAAAAAAGAGAAATACCTCAACATCTTTCTAACCAAAGTAGTGAAGGACCTTTATGATGAAAACTGCAAAACACTGCTCAAAGACATCCAAGAAGACACAAACAAATGGAAAAAATATTTCATATTCATGGATAAAAAGATTCAGCATTGTTAAGATGCCCATCGTACAAAAGGCAATCTACAGATACAATGCAATACCCATTAAATTATCAACATCCTTCTCAGACCTGGAAATGACAATACAAAAATTCGCATAGAATCATAAATGACAACAAATAGCCAAAATAATCCTTAGCAAAAGAAGCAAAGTGGGTGATATCACACTCCCAGGCCTTAAACTTTACTATAAATCTACTATAATCAAAACAGCCTGGTATTGGTAGAAGAACAGGTATATGGATCAATGGAACAAGATAAAGATTCCGGAAACAAAATCTCAATTTCTCAACCAATTCATCTTTGACAAAGCCTCCACCAACAATCACTGTGGAGAAGAGAACCCATTCAGTAAATGGTGCTGGAAAAACTGGCTGACCACATGCAGAAGATTGAAACAGGACTCTACCCTACCACCATAAGCAAAAAAACAGCTCTAAGTGGATCAAACACCTAAACATAAAACTTCAAACTGTAAGAATCTTAGAAAATGCAGGCGACACCCTTACAGAATTCAGAGTAGGAAACCAATTCCTGATCAAACCCCCATGTTCATGCCATAAGGGATGAAATAGATGGGTGGGACCTCATTAAATTGGCAAGTTTTTGCAAAGCAAAAGAAACCATCAAGATAGTGGGAAGATAGCCCACATATTGGGAAAAATATTTGCCAACTGTATATCTAACAAAGGCCTACCAGCCAGGATCTGCAAGGAATTCAAACATGCTGAAAGGAAAAAACAAATAGCCCCATTAATAAGTGAGTAGAAGGCATGAATAGACACATCTCAAAAGAATATATACAGGTAGCCAACAGACAGGAAAAAGTGCACAACCTCATTAACCATCAGACAAATGCAATTTTAGATACCATCTAATTCCAGTAAATACAGTCATCATTAATAAAACAAACAACAACAGATGCTGGCAAGGATGAGGAGAAAAGAGATTGATTCTACACTGCTGGTAGGAATGCATAATTCAACCTCTATGAAAAACAGTGTGGTGATTTCTAAAAGAACTAGAAATTGACCTTTCATATGATCCAGCTATTCCCCTATTGGGAATATACCCAGAGGAACTCAAATTTTTCTACAAAAAAGATACCTGCACATGCATGGTTATTGCAGCATTATTCACAATAACAAAAATATGGAGTCAACCATGCTGCCCGTTGAAACTGGACTGGATAGAAAAAGAATGTGGTACATATATACACAGTGGAATATTATATAGCTATAAAGAAGGACAAACATTTGGAATTCACAGCAATTTAGATGGATTTAGAGTCCATAATACTCAGTGATCTATCACAGAAACAAAGAAAAGAGTACCATATGTTCTCACTCATAAACAAACCCTGAACATTTACCATAGTACTATAAAAAAGAGATTGGCAGTAGCAGGATACTGCTGGGGTTGGAGGGAGGGACACAACATTAGTAAGGGTTCTTGATCTCAAACCAGGCAAAGGGGGATCAAAGGGAGGCCCAGACTTTACCTATAAGATGACCACGTCTATACATAATCCCAAATTGTATCCCAGATCTTTAAAATTATAAAATAATAATAATGTGTTAGTGTTGGTAAATTCACTCTAAAATGTAGAATTTGGTATTTTCTCTATATAAAATTAGAGATATTTTCATAATTCTAATAAATATTTATAATATTTTACTTCCATACATGTGGATAGACAGAATACTCAAGATACATCATCCTTTCATTTTTCTTGCAGGTGTTAATGTTTTAAAATTTCTACACCTAGAAATTTTTTTACATTATTCAATCAGCTTGGATTTTTCAAGAATATTATTTTATTATAGCATTAAGCATTTTTAAATCTCATCATCAGTGTTCATGTCACATATATACTATCTTCTTTTTGGCTTTAACCTTCATGCATGTGCAGACTGATGTCCAAGTATCATTCGACTTTTTAAAAGGACATCCTTCAAATAAATTACTTTAAGGTCCTGACCTTTAGTATCTCTGTTCTTTCAAAAGAAATACTTCCAAAGAATTACTAAAAATTTTGTAAATTTCACTCAACATTAATTTCCAATTGGTGTGCTCCACTGTAATAGAATTTTTTTCTGTTTGTATGTATAGAATATTACTTTAGGGTAAACAGACTGATTTTCACATATAATCCTATATTTATATAAAATTTTCCTGAGTGTACACATGTAATAATTTAAAACTAAAATGTGAATTATATCCTAATGAATTATAATGAAATGTAAAATTGATTTATTAATGTATGATAAACAATCATTAATTATTATAGAAAACCATTAATATGAAATATTTTAGTACATTATCTTTCTCTTATTTATTCTTCTAGGAATTAAAGTATAGTCTATTTTTTTTTTTTACTTTTTACAAGTTCAAATTGTAAATATAAAGTTCTTTCACATTTAATATGTAAACTTCCTTAAACTTTTACTGATGCATTGATTAGAGTCTTTATCTTGGGTAATATTTGAGTATTGAAATATCTATTTTAAAAATAGTTACATATTTTTATAACACAAAACTAGGTTTCTTTTCTAAGGTAATCACTTATTAATGAATTTTGTGCAGATGTGGTTAATTGACATAAAATGACTGTAGAATTTATACTTCCTAATCTTCATAGTGCCCTATTCCTTTAAGCCTATTACATGTGGCACTCTAACACTTGAACAAATGTAAAATAAAGTAAGAAAGCTTATAATTTCTGTGCATTAAAATCACCAGGATATGCATCTAAAAAAATTAACGGAATGATGTACATATCAGCATGTTTTCTACAAGCAACAGAATATAATCTAATTTTGCTAGTTATCTATCTTGACCATTAAATATTTATGCCATTAAAATTTCTATAACATATGAAATAGAGAAGCACATTTTATTTAATATATTTTTTGTTTGACATATTCTCTCAGCAATTATAGTATCTTAGCTTTATTGTTTGTTAATCAGACCTACAGTTAACATTCCCATTGTCCAAATTCATCTTTCTGATCTGTAATTCAATTTTATGTCATTCTGCATGGTAATGAATCTCTTTTACACACTCTTTCATCTAAACTCCCATGTTTTTAAGCAGAAATAAATGAACAGTGTCTTTCACATTAACCAAAAATACATTTTGACAAATAGTCTTCTTGAATCTAGAATCTTGCATTTGATTAATATGATTAAATTCTGAATAATTCTAAGAGTGGTAAATACTGAAAAAAAGACCACTGAGTGAGCCAGTGTTATAAATCAAGTTAATTTGCAACAGTATTTTTTAGATGAAATTTTGAGTTTAAAATAATATCTCTATCACTTTTTGAGAGCACTAAATTAACTCTACCTTTTAAATCCCCCAAATATCTTTAAAATTAACACATTTTATATCTTGTATAACAACCGTAATATTAATTGTACCTTGTTTTTATGTAATATAACAAATTTCATACATTGTCTCATCTGAACCCCGTATCATTTTTTTTATGTGAACGATTCTCATTCCATACATAAAAGATGTTACATTACCAAACCTTTTACAGATAGTGGATGGTGGAAACAGAACCAAAGGCTAAATCATTTGAACCCCAATCTAGAACTTTTGCCTATGCCATGCACTGATTTGCTACTCAGAATAATCAAATAAGCTGGTGATTATAAAAGTCAGAACTTGGGAGGCAATTTTGAACATGTGATCTATGAAATTGTCTCTTCATATGTTATCAGTTTTAGAACTTTCATTGAAGCCATTCAGTAAAAAATAATTTTCTTTCATTGGAAACATTGAGAGATAATAAGTGTTTGCCCTGAATCCATTATTCAGAAAGAAATGAACCAACATAAAGGAATGCAAGTGCACTGTTGGTGACTTTCCTTCCTGTAAAGGTGGGGATGAATGAAGTGAATTTCCTTACTCTATCTCCAGGTGCTTGTACTGTTTGCATGCTGAGCTGCACAGCTTTCAAAGGGCTTGCCCTGGGATATGACTGGGCTAGATTTAGAAGGAACTGGTCATTGAACAGCTCTGGTAATTCTTGCATCTCACAGTGATGCAGCTGACAGCTCCTTTTGGTAGGGAAAGCTTGGGTATATTTCAAGGTGATTGTAGTTTTGTCCCTCTGGCAGCAAGCTGCTGCAACCAGCTTAGCCCATTATCCTCTTCTCCCACTGGACTTAAGCCTGGGGAGAAATCTGGGGCTTTTGTCAAGATAGAAGGTAAGAGATGGATAATTATTCCCTGTTTGGGCTCAAAGAGAACAGCACTAAATCATAAAGTAGCTTTCAATTACTGAAATGGCATTGTCTATAGTTCTAGTGACTTATCAATTACTCTACAAAAACCAATATTTAACATTATTATTTTAGTAACATTATGCTTTTAATATCTCATACATAAAACTTTGGAGATACTGTTTAATATTCAGAGAATAAAATGTATTTCCATTTTTGTATTTTTATTAGAAGATTTAAAAACACAAATGGCTGCTCTGAAAATTTATTGGAAGCTCCACTGTACAACTGTGTACTTTATAATTTTTCTCAATTTGAATTTCTTAAATCTCAGGGGATAGAACTATGAAAGCAATGCAAATAATTAGCAAATTAAAAATTCCAGATGTGATTGCATTGATCTTATCCTTTAATAGCCATTCTGTGAAATGCCTTTTATAAGTACTGTTACTTGATAAACACGTGTGGAAAGTAAAACATTCACAGATTCTAATTAAGCAATTAGGTAAATTGATCTTAGCATATTTAGGGAGCAGTAGTCTTAGTTTGTGATCCCTTAGTAGCTCACCATTACTTTCACTCTCCTTTTTAGCAGAAAGTACAGTCAGAGATGAGCATTTCAATTTGCAGCTGACAGTTTAGGGTTAAGATATGATTCCAGGTAACAGAAGCCAATGAGAGTACACCCAGTTGATGTTTGTGACATCATCTTCCAGTCAGAGTACATAGAACAGCTGAGGTAGCGTTCAGTTTCAGCCCCAGTGCCATTATGATGGATGTTTACATCTCTTCATTGAGAGCCAATTATCCCGCTTTTGTGTGAGGCCCAAGGATCACTCATGCTGCCAGGCTGCACAGAGCACTGTTGGATCTAGCTGAACGAATTGTTTTCTCTTTCTCTGGTAAGAGCCTCTTCTGTTTTACCTTCTCTTTCAAAATAAAGGAAGATGTGTTTAACAGAGAAACTAGTAGAAAGGTCAAATGGGATTACTATCTGGCAAGCTTTCATTTAGCAACGGTTAGCATTATTTGTAGGACTATAGATTTAGCAAAATGAACTGAAAAGAGAGATTGCTCCATGCACCTGACAAACTAATTTGCAGTAGAAAATGAATGGCAGGTAAATTCAGCTTTTATTTTCAAAAAGGAAAGTAACTGCTATTATAGGATTGTGATTTTGAGTGTGTTTTTAACACTAAATACATGTATGCATGCTTCATTCTGCTTCATTTCTTTCTATTTTGCTATTTGTAGTAAAGTGTGGTGGGTATAAATAGTCAACCAAGTAGTGTTGCTACAGATTTAAAACAAGTCAAAGTTCTTAATTGTCAAATGACAGTTCTTTGGGATAGTTTTCCAAACTTGTATCTATACAGGAAAAACAAAATTTACCAAGTGAGCAAAGGCTTTAGCTTCTGAAGTAAAGTTGTAGTACTTTGAATTCATAGTTATCATTTTAATCAGAGAAAATAATACATAATTATAAAGAGCAGTATACGTTTTTTTTGAAATTAAGAAATTTTGAAATCATTTATTGCTTTAATTGCTTGTGAATGCATAACAAAATACTATTTTCATATCCCCAAATATTTAAATCCTAAATCTAAGTCCATATGTCATTTCATCATTTTTCAGTAGTGATGCTTATGTCTGAGTATTCTTATAATATTGAGCAAAACACATATATTTACAGCTGTTAAGCTGCTGTGGATATAGATGATTGGATCTGACAAGGATCCTGCAAAGTCAGATGCACTAAAAGCTTTCAATTGACTGAGATTGTTCACATGATGCTGAATGAAGAATTCAAAAATACTTTTAACTCCTCAAATGTTGTATATTATTATTATATAAAGTAGCAGACTGTTGTTACTTTAAAATTGAATGCAGTTATTTATGAAACAAAGACAGAGAAGAGCATAATTAGCTGTTATTTAATTTAACATGCTCTTTTATTTTAATAGCATCTCCATTCTGTCTAGGGTAATAAAACTTTTGAATAATGACTTGTTCATCGGGCTTTTATATGCTTATACTTTTCAGATTTATTTTCACTCTTTTTAATACAGACTATTTCTGGCTTTTGTAACTAGTTATCCTGATAATTAGAAGTCAGGATTTGGAGATGCTCAAACTGTGCTTAAAGACAGCAGGGGCTTCTCAGCTATGTCACACTTCCATGTCTTCTGCTAGTCCAGTCCTGTTTGGCAGCTCTTGACATTATTGTTGTTCAATTTGTCTCCTTTAGTCAATTCAGGTCTGAACAAAACTGAGTTTATAGAAAGTGTCAGATGGATGTGTATTAACAAAATCTAAAGAATTGAGTTTTTTGTTTCAGGCAAAACAATATATGATCAACCAAGCCTCAAAAGCTTACAAATACACATCTAGAGTTGATTTTTCTCAAAAATTTATGTGGGTATATTCTGTGAATTTCAAAATCTAAAAGTGGAAATCTAAAAGTTTTGGTAATTTGAATTTAAAGCATAATGATTAGCTACTTTAAAATTAAGTTTCGTTTTTTCCTTAAGTACTTTAAAGTAGAGTTGAATAATCCAGTGGTATTGACTCTGTCATTCTCACAGGTGATCAATCTTGACCAAGGGAAAAGCCTTTGTTTCTTTACAATTAATTCTCTAAAAATCTATATCATTCTGTCAACAATGAAGAAAATCTTGCTCAGCCAATGAGTGGTCTAGACATTTAAATTGTATTTTCTTTGGTGTATGAATATTTCTCTTAGTATTAGCCACTCTACTCACAAGTGCACTGCTTTGATAGTGATTGTAGCATTATATTGCTCATCTCTTTTTTCTTTGAACAGCTTTACACAGCATACACATACACACACACACACACACACACACACACACACACACACACACACACACACACCCCCAAACATATATGTGATCTTCCTGACTGATTTCATTAACAGAAATTTTTTTGTTTTTTCTTTTTAATTTAAGAGAAAACACCAATGGGACCATATTAGTTTTCTTTTTCCTAAAATGTTCTGTGTCACACACTCCCTAGGAAGGATTCTCAGTACAGAATGACATAAATAAAAGATGCATGCTGATACATGTACTGCTGTGTTCTTCCCTCCTTTTTGACATTTATGTTATATGTCTGACTTAAGTAGACATTGATTTTATATTCATTGTTTACAAGTTTTCTTCTCCGTATCTTCTAGTTCAGTTCTTTGTATGTGGTGTGCCAAATGTCACTAAGTGACATGTTTTGTAGGTCTTAAGAAGAGATAGAAAGAATACACAGTGATGAAAAAGGTTCTTGTTATCTCTCCAGAAGATCTCTGTTTATGCCAAGTGTGACATATTATTTTCTTATGAAAATTGCTCATTAAATTATTTCAAAATAATACTCCTTTTTGTATGTCTTAATCTTCTCCTAGAATTTACTTTAATGTAAGCCCCTTTACTAGCTTCTTGAAATGATTCAATGCAGGATACCAATTGGTTTTCTAGTTTCTCAGTTCAAGCACTCAAATGTATCATGAATTCTATGCTTCATGTGACAGTGTGAAATTCTAGGCTTCTCAGGCCAACTTTTTACTTAAGCCAAAAAATATAGTAACGATGATGTCATATTGAATACCTTGGGCTTATATTATTATGTGACTGTATGAATATTTAGGGGGATACATTTTAGGTGACTATAAATATGTTTGAATACATTTTAAAGCTTAAAAGGTGTTTTTATGGACATTATGTAATTCATTCTTATTAATTGGTCTATGACAAAGTAATTAATATTATGCAGCTAGGAAAACAGAGATTAATAAATTTTTAACTTATTGCCAGAGCTCACTCAGTCAATAAATTAGTAAATGGAGGAGTCAGAATTCAGAATCAGGTTTACAAATTTAAATGCCCCAACTCAATTAATCTCTCTTTCTTTTTTTCCTTACTTTCTCTCTCTTTATCTACCTCCCTCCCTCTGTATATCTGTCTTCCTTACTAGTTGTTGTTGTGCTGCTGTTATTATTATTATTATGTTTACTTCCTACTTTGTGCTAAGCACTTGTAACTGAACACTGTAAAAGTCTCTGGTTCTTGTGTATGTAATTTTGTTTCTATCTAAAAAGTTCTCATCTTTAGTACAGATGTAGAATGCATTTTAAGATGTGGCTGAATAAAATTGAGCTTTCTTGGAAATAAGAAACATGAATTAAGGGATAAAATTATTTGCATTTTATGTGTTTCTATGTGTCATTAACTTCTCAGGACTGTTCTAATCTAAAATAGATTTGTAAGCCGGGCTCGGTGGCTCAGCCTGTAATCCCGCGCCTTTGGGAGGCTGAGGTGAGTGGATTGCCTGAGCCCGCGGGTTCGAGACCCGCCTGGGCAGCGAGACCTCATCTCTACAATAAATCAAAAAAAAAAAAAAAAATCAGCCGGGCATGGTAGCGCATGCCTGTAATTCCGGCTACTGGGAAGGCTGAGGTGGAAGGATCGCCGGAGCCCAGCAGGTCGAGGCTGCGGTGCCCGGGAGCGGCCATTGCACTCCAGTCTGGGCGACAGAGTGAGACTCCAACTCAAAAAAATAAAAATAAAAATAAAAATAAAATAAAATAAAATAGATTTGTATATATTTTATGTTTCAGTTTCTGAAAATATCTATCAATTATTGTATAACTCATATTGATTCTGAATGTGATTATGACAATATTCCAAAAAGAAAATACTTAATTTGCAGTGGTTTCCAACAATATCATTACACAATTTTGGGCAAACTTATCTTATATTTGTAGTATATGTGTAGGCAAGATATGCCTTATATTTATCCTATATTTTACATTAAAGTCTTTAGTGGTAATAGTACACTGAGTTTACAGTTGTTTGACTTTAGAAAGGGTTTAAAGAGTATTAATAGGAGAATGAGAAATGGAAAAATGTCATATTTTATTTAAATAAAAAAATTAATATCTTCCAAGTTACAGTAGTTTGTGTACGAATATGCAAGCTAAATACAATCTGCAGTTTACCATTTAATATTTTTAGTAGTTTAATATTAGTTTTCAGGACAATTCCGCTAAATGTGATATTTTACTACAGATATTCACTAACTTAAAATAAGTTTTAAAAACCCTGAAATGTAAAATACTCGAAAAAAAATCCATCTGTACATAGACCCTATCTGTTGAAGATAAACTACTTTTAGTTAGTATCATTTAATTAACCATTGAAGATTCTAACTAGTGACATACATATAAATTGTAAAACAAAAGTTACCTGAACACATTTGATATAGTACAAAATTTTTTAGTCTTATACTATCGCATGATAAAATAATATCCCTCAGCTTAGTCCTTTTAATAATGCACATTTTAAATATGCACAATGAAGTAAAATTAAAATTCAATAATTAAGAGAATGAATGTGATTTTTTTCATCTGCTTTCTATCTCTGCCTCAGAAAACTTGACATAAATATGTACCCTACTCTGGGGTTAATAAATTATAATGACTTCTCCCCTTCCTTCAGGGTTAGAGACAGAGAAGCTTGTGCACTTTAGAGCTGCATAAAATGAAAATGTAATCCAAGGATATTAAGCAATAGATATTGTGCCAAGAAGTTTTACAATGCTTTGGTTTTGACCTTGGATTTAGCTATTTTTATCTACTAATATCCTCAAATTAATTTTGATTATGTGTGTGAAATAAAATATAAACAAATAACAGTGGGTTTCTCTTTAATGTTAAATTCTGCTAAAACAGATGATTGGTTGTTTCTTCTAAGATATTGGTTTCAGTGGCAAGGAACTGAGCATGATGTACAGATTGTCGTGGTCAGTCTTCACAAAGAAGTGACTCTCTACCCATGTGTCATAGGTAAAGCACTCAAAGGTTTACCACAGCATTTGAATCAATGTGGAAAATGTATTTTTGCTAAAACTGAATGTACATATTGGTGCTACAGAATCAGTCAGATGAAACATTGAGCTGAATGAACCTATAATGTGGGTAAGAGCACAGCCAAATCTGCTGTGATAGGGAGGCGTGGTGTAAAGTCAAGTTGCAGCAACTTTCCTCAATTTGAAGCCCAGAAGAGGCTATGATAGGTCAGCAAACAGTTTTGCTCAACAGAGCAAGAAAATAGCAGATGCTTTTAAAGACAATTTTTGTATGTATGTACTATGGTAAGAATATGTGTCAGAAACCAAACTACCTGAGTACAATTTCTTGTCACACCCTTTTTAGGCCTTCATGACTTCATATAAAAACATAGGGTATATAAAACGACCTACTCCATAGGGTGGTTATGAAAGTTACATGAGTTTATTTTATAAGCACTGAGAACAGTATATTGCATATAGTGAATGCTCAATTAATGTTCCTTCCTTTTAGTATTTTCATTGATTGGTATTGAGTGTGTGTCTTTTAACTTATTCAAAAATTTCATTAAAAACGATCTTCACCAATATACAAACTCTAAGCTACAAACAAAAACTGTAGGAACCAATCATACTAACTACTTTTAAAACTCAGTGCTAGCCGGGCTCAGTGGCTCAGCCTGTAATCCCGTGCTTTGGTAGGCTGAGGTGAGTGAATTGCCTGAGCCCGCGGGTTCGAGACCCGCCTGGGCAACTTGGCGAGACCTCATCTCTACAATAATCAAAAAATTAGCCGGGCGTGGGAGCGCGCGCCTGTAGTTCCAGCTATTTGGAAGGCTGAGGCGGAAGGATTGCCGGAGCCCAGTAGGTCGAGTCTGCGGTGGCCGGGAGCGGCCACTGCACTCCAGTCTGGGTGACAGAGTGAGACTTCTATGGTAGACACAAATTAGTCGTTTACCTCTTACAAGATTTCTGATATGTTTTAAATTTCACTGTTGTAAAATAATGAAAAATATCTTAAACAATTTTAGGAATAGGAATTTTCTCTAAATCTGGAATTACGTGACATGAAATATCATGTACATATACATGTATATAAATACAAGTACATAACAAAATAGATAGTCTTATAGCTTTACCTTTTATCCTTTACTTATTTTGCTACTTTTAACTTTTATTCTATGAGTCTTCATGAGTCAATGAGAGTTTAAAACCTGGATTTATAAAAGATTCTACTTATCTAATATATGTGAGAACAACAGTCTCCTGCTCTCCAACAGCTCAGGGTCTCATAGTGTGATGAAGTGGCGATAAAATAAGTTAAATTTCTTCTTCACTTATGATCTTCTGTATTCTTAACACACTATAAAAGGCAAACAAAAGACTTTATTTTTAAAATCTCTGTGTGTGTGTGTATGTGTATAGCTTGCTTATTTGTTTTGTTTTAACAGAGCATCCACCAAGTGCCACTGAGAGATACAAATAGAAAGTAGAAAAAGATAAAACATTATCATCCCCACAGTTTGTAATCTTGTAGAATCGAGGTGTTAATGAATGTGTAAAACATAAAAGAACAATTCAATCACTTGACTGAGGTATTTTTTCTTCACTTCTAAATGCCATGACTCATTCCACAAATTATTTAAAGCTTAGGCACTCAATTACTGAGTGCTTATGGTATGCCAACAGTGAACAAAGCACCACTGCTGCTCTTCAGGAGTTCGTGGTCTGGTGGTCAACAAAGAGTTGAAAATAAATACTTATAATACATTGTGATAAGTTTTACATTAAAGATATGCAGAGAGTGCTCAGAGAACGCAAACAAGAATTGATTGATTCTATCTGTACAAAATCAGGAGAATATTTTTGTTTTTAAACTCTCATTTAGCTGAGTTTTTAAAAATAAGGAGAGAATTTTCTAGATGCAGATGGACAAAGGATATTTCACATAAAGGGGCCTCCAGTAAGTGCAGAGTCAAATGGCAAGAGAAAACACAGTGTACTCAGGTAAGGACTAGTTTTTTAGCAAGAGTAGAGGTAGGAGGGAGAAGAAACTAATAATTAATTAGTACCAAAATATCTAAACTGATACTTGCAGATAACCAATAAAGACAACTGCATAACTGTAAGCCTTGGCCAGAGGCTTAAATTAGATTGTTCAAACTTTAAATACTATAGAAAGTCTGCAATAAGATGTATTACTATGGTTTTGAGTAAATGAGGAATGATTCTAAAAGGAGACAAGAAGCAGGATTATTTGGGCCTGTTTAAAGCAATCTGAAACATCAAAGGAACAGAAAACCCAAGAGAACCCACTTCATTACATTTCAACTAACATTACTAGATTTATCACTCTATTAATTTATTTTAAATAATAGATGATGTCCAATGGGTGACTCATTACTCAAGAATACAGAAGAGGGTCACATGTGACAAAATTGAGGGGATAATCAAAGTCTGGGAGACAGTCCTTGAAGTCAGCATTAATGCACTATTGATAAACTTGAGCAGAGGTCAGCTAGGGATAGGAACTGTATGACTCTAAATAACAAAATGTTTTAATATTGTTCTGGGGTCAACTAGAAGATCCAGGGAATTGAACTTCCCTTCTTATTAAGTCATTTAATTCTTCATACCTATTTTTTTTTTTTTTTTGAGTTGGAGTCTCACTCTGTCGCCCAGACTGGAGTGCAGTGGCCGCTCCCGGCCACCGCAGCCTCGACCTGCTGGGCTCCGGCGATCCTTCCGCCTCAGCCTTCCAAGTATCCGGAATTACAGGCATGCGCTACCACGCCCGGCTGATTTTTTGATTTATTGTAGAAATAGAAAGTATTGCTTGCTGCCCAGGCGGGTCTCGAACCCGCGGGCTCAGGCAATCTGCTCACCTCAGCTTCCCAAAGGCGCGGGATTACAGGCTGAGGCACTGAGCCCGGCTTCTTCATACCTATGTTTAAATTTACTTGAACATCGTGGTATAAAAGCTATTTATTAAATAATTATTTTAAAATAAGAAAGAAGCATAGTGTCATTTCCTCCGTGATGCATAATATTCTCAGGCAGCACGTGATAGATGGTAACCACAAATAAATAACAGGAAAAGAGAGAGAGAAGAGATGTCAAGTGTTAGAGCAAAGGGTAATACTAACTAGTGTCTAATAAGACTGTCCTCCAAAGTTTTATTGTAAGTTTATTCACTTACACAAGTGTGAGATTTCAATATAGAGAGAAATGGGATTTAAGGGGTACAAAGTCACTTAAGTTTTGTCTATCACCTCCCACACATGCAATGCTAAACATACTCTGGTAGGTGGTGGAACTACAGAGATAGGGTAATTATAATGTATCAAGAAATTGGGTGTCAAGACAGAGCACAGGAGGCAATAGGAGAGGTCACCCTCAAAATGGCTAGACAGTTGCATCGCTGCTTCTAGGGAAATTGCTTCCTGCTTGCCTAGATTTTTGATATTACCTCTCAGAGCAATATCACATAAGGGAGTGCAAGGGACAGTTTTAGAATAAGAAAGAGATATTCTTCTGGTAGAAAAGAGGCTAAACTATGAGGTGTTGAGGAGGTGGAGATCCAGGAAGACACACATTTTAGGGAATGTGAAAAAAAATGTAACAATAACAACAAATCCCACTAGCAAAGAGGGCTAACAAATAATAGAGGGTATTTCATTCTCTGAAGTCAAAGATTCTCTTCAATTCTTCTCTGAATATCCATAACCTAAAAAAGGATTCAGTAAATGTTTGTTAAATGAATATCTAATGGAAGGATGGAAGAAAGGAGGGAAGGAAGGAAGGAAGGAGGGAAGGAGGGAAGAGTAGAAAATATTTTTTTTCTTTTTGTGTGTTTCAGATATCTTATACTAAAAAAGATTCATTAAGAGCAAAGACAATACCTTGTGGGGATTGGAAATAAGTTGTTGACCTACTTATGTGACTGGAGGGTATCCACTAGAGAAGAAGTTTTATGGAATTCCACTATTTAGAGGTTGTAAAGAGGAGGCAGAACAAACAAGGCATACCCCAGATGAGAGGCCTCTGAGTCAGGAGAACTAAATCTCTACTATTAGAACTTATAGTTAGGAAAGAAAAGATAGTGCTGAGGATAAGAAATCCCCTCAAAACTTGGTACAGGAAATATAAAACAAAGCATGACACTATTTCCCCCTCCCTTCCCCATAGCCTCTCTTTCATTCTCTTGTCACCTAAAACTCTTCTATGGTTTTCAATTACTTATAGGGTAATAACAAAACTATGATGATTTACAAGGCCCAACATGGTCATCTGTGTTCCAGTTAAATATTTTTTTTTCATCTCTTAAAATCTCTTCTTCATTTCCACCACTGAGCCTTAGCTTATGTTGTTTCCTCTAGTTAGCAGGTTCCTCTGAGATTTGTTCACATGTTTGCCTCATATTCATCATCCAAGTTAAAAGACATATCCTTAAGGAAGTGTTCCTTGACCTTATTGATGAGGTCAAATATCCTTATGAGAAACTCTTAAAACAATATTTAACACTTTTGAAAGTTTCAATTGTAGGTACCTTGATTAAATTAATACTTACAGTCTTTCCAAAAGACTGTAATCTTTGTAAAAGTAATGGCAGACTCTATTTAGAATCACCATTGAACCTCTAGCATACAGAGTAAGGTAATCAGCTAGAGATATATGATTGAGTGAATGAATGATGTGGGTAAACAGAGGCTTGCAAAAAAATGTAGTTGCACCTTGGAAAAACAAAGCACTGAGATATTAGTGAATATTAATAATATAAATGAAATTGGAATTGTCTTTCTTTCAGTATTAATAAAATGCCTTCCTATCCCTGCAGTCTCCTTTGCACTAATATGTGTAGACTCCATAACAAATTACACAAGTATTTAAGTAAGACTATAAGTTGTACATTTTGAGTTATGTGCAGAATAATAAAAATACTTTCATTATCTATGAATAAACTTTGGAGCATATAGATAGTTGAAGGGCACGGAGAGATATAGACTCAGCATAGAAGCTGTGTGTGTGTGTGTGTTTGTGTGTGTGTGTGTGTGTGTGTGTGTGTGTGTGTGTGTGTGTGTGGTGTGTATAAAACTTGTACTAAGGTATAACAGATGCTATTATAACTAGAAAGAGTGTGATTGAAAACGTGTTGTCCAATCATATGAAAGGCTGTAGAAAGCCTCAAAATATGAGAACAGAGAAAACTGCTCTAAATTGAAGGGAAAGTCATTGATAGCCTTACAAAAAGTAGTTTGAGGTAGTAGACAGCAAGGAGTCCAGCAAGAAATTGATAGTTAGGAGTTGAAGTCATGTTCAAGAAATTTAGAACTGAAAAGGATAAAGACCTGCTGGACAGAGCAGTCAAATAACGACTCCATCAGAAACGGAAAATCTTGATGTGGTGGGCAGATGTGTGAATTATCAGGTGACATTTAACTTGGCAAATTGGTCCTCATAACTTATACAAAACGTATTTATAATAAATAGTTTGTTAAGCAACTAGTTATATTTAAAAACTTCAATACAGAAAAACATGGCAATATATCCAAAAATATAGAAAATTGTGAAGCTTATTTACTCAGTAGTTAATTTATTCTTGTAAAAATGATTTTTTAATATAAAAACATTTATATGCATGTGTAAAGGTGATAAACTGTTCTTGACATTGTAAGAAAATAAACAAAGAAACATTCTTGCATTAAACTTGGATTCTCTCGAAGAAGCAATGGTACACTAGAAAATATCTGTAGCCTGCTAAATAGAAGAGCGCCCAAACCATAAGAGATTGGAGAAATCAAGGAAAGCTAAAGAGAGAAATATATATATATATGTATATATACATATATATAGTTGATTGCAGATTAAAAATCTATGATTAGAGAGAATACTATACTGTAATATGTAAATATAAATGCACAATAAATGAATAAGCATATACAGCTTAGCTATTTATGATGAAATTTTTTGTTTTAAAATTTGACTGTATATTGAGATTTATTCTGATAACTCTGATGATTATGAATTTATTATCAAGATACTTCTAATTTGCTTAGAAAAATATCACTTTGATTAGTTTGTTCTAGTTGTTGGGAAGAGCAAGATAACCTTGAATAATCTAGACAGAAGAAAAAATTATATCCCACGTCTTTCAAAAGTAGTCTGGAAAACAAAGAAAGGATTTGAATACTAACACTAGCAACTAACATGGAAGGAGGATTAGGATGCATCATGAATTACAAGAAAATTAGCTCAAAGAGGAATTATGAAATTGGAAGAGTTGGTTACAATGCTATACCTAGGAAAAACCATGGCCCCCTCTTTGTGACAAAGTTGTTCACTCATAGATGTTTTGGAGTCAGGCTAGAGTGAAGATGACTAGACCTAGAGGTCATAGAAAGGCACAGAGACCCAAAAGCAAATTGAGAATATCCAAGGGACCAAATTGTGAAGTCCAAAAAAAAGGGGTAGAACATGATATCTGAGGTTTGATTGGAGGTATCCATGTAAGAACACTGAGATAAGACTCCAGTTTACAGGTGCTGTAAGGAGGCAGAACCACAATCTGGAAACTAACCAGGGATCTGGAAACCAGAAGACACATGGGTGGGCCACAGTTATAGGCAAGAAGCCAAGCACTGGAGAGATATTCTGAGATTAGAAGAATTCCAGAACCTCCAGATTGGGTTAGTGGCTCCATGTATTAAGGCTAGAGTGCTGATCTGAAGTCCAAGTCATTGGTATACTTATTTGATTTTGAATGGGTGATTAAAAGGGTGGCCTTTGTAGCCAGTTGGCTAAGTTTTAATTCCTGGCTTCTCCACTTAACTAGTGTTGTAACCATGGGCAGATGATTTAACATCTCTGTGTCTCAATTGCCTCCTCAAAGGGATGATGTGAGGATCAAATGAGAGAATGTATACCTCCCACTCAGAACTGCCCCGACATAGTTCATGCTGGATAAATGTGCTGCTTTATTATGATTATCAGCCCACAAACTCTAGACTTCAGTCGCACTGTGCCTGAAACTCTCCTCTGGGCATTGGTACCTGTCTTTTCTTCTTGGAGCACTTTTTGTCATTTCATTTTTGTACCTCATGTCCCAGTTCACATATCATTACTGGTGGTGTCTGGGGAATATTTTTTCCCCAGAACCTGTTCAGTGGGTGAGGTGTTACTCTTTTGTGTTCAGAGAGCTCTTGCACTTTCCCTATCATGTATTTTAATTGATCATTTCCTTCTCTGGATCTCCCATTAGCCTCTATGCACTGTGTGTTTTGGGATTTCATAAGTTGTATCCATTGCTGTATCAGCAGGGCTAGCGCAGAGTAGAAACTCATTAAATGTTGATTAAAGGAATATATGATGAGAGACCCCAGACTTAGATTCCTTTAGGGAGCCATAATCTGAAAGGATTTCTCTATTAGAGCTTAATTTAGGGAAGTCTATTAGAGCTTAATTGTGGAGCCAGAACTAAAAGATGTGAGGTAAAAAATAAAGTTCCTTTCGGAAGGTGACAATGAAACCAACCCTTCTACTAATTCCTGTTTGTCTCCTGACCCAATGATATAGGTAGAAACAACATTCACCCTGAGGATATCTTACACAGCCCTCAAGCTGCTATGGCAATCATTACCTTTCCCAATCTAGTTGGTTTAAACATGCTTGAGACTAGTCAGCAAATGACAATCCAGCACCATCAGACAGAGCAAAACATTCTGGAAAGTACAATTTATGTTCTCCTGCACGTGTGGATGTGGGCATGCCTTATGCAAGACACTGCTATTCTGAGTATTCATAAGCTTTTCCCTTATATTTTTAAAATCTTAATTCACTTTTGTGTCTTTGTGAGAAAAACCGTGAACACCGCCAGCAGCTCTACCTGCTAGAACCAGATTGCAGATGTGAACACAATGGAAGGTCTGAAGACATGGCCTTGGAAGTCACAGGGGCAGGCTGGAATGGCCATTTTTTTTTCTTTTCCTGGAAGCTCCTCGGTGCATGGAAGTTGTATTAGCTTAACATTGCTTAGTAGTAAATTACCACAAACAGATGCTTAAAACAACAAATGTCTATCGTCTTACAGTTTCAGTGGCATAGCTTAGACAGATTTTTTTATTCAGGATTTTAAGAGGTGGCATTAAAATTATCTCCTAGTCTGTTTTTCTCTCTGCACTTCAGTGTTCTCTTTCAGGCCCAGGTGATTGTTGGCAGAATTTTGTACTTTGTTGCTGTAGAACTGAGGTTTGTCGTCCTTGCTGGCTGTCAGCTGGACACCACTCTCAGCATCTACAGGCTGCCTTAGTTTCTTGCCAGGATGCTGCTTACAGGTCTTTTCACAGCACTGAATCTTACTTCTTCAAAGCCAGCAGGGGAATCTCTTGCTCAAGTCTGCTGAGATGAAATCTCAGACAGCATAATACAAACATGAGTGTGATATCCCATCATCTTTGCCATATTTGCCAACACTGAAAAGGAGGGGATGGGATAAGGATGTGACTCATTAGGGATCTCCTTAGGGTGTGTTTACTGCTGAGAGCAATCACAAGATACTCTCAGAGACCTCTAAGTGACAGACCATTGACACTTCCAAGCCATTTCTTAGAGATTTTACCCCTGTTCTTTAAACTTGCTAGTGGCAGAGTTCTCCTAGGAAAAGCTAATTATGACTGAGAAAATTTATGAATAACCAAGATAAATTGAGGGAGCAAGATGAAATGACCATCTGCCTTCTCCTGTGAGCTCAATAAAGAAAAACTATAGACAATGTACTAATTTTGGGTTTGGAATTTGTCATAAGGGCTGTTATGTTTGCCACTAATTAGACAATTTGCAAACAGTGCATTTTGGGCTAGGGACTCTTATTTTCAACCCATTATCAAAGAGAAGGGAACAATTATGATCAGCATTACTAATATTTGGGGCCCCCATTTGAGAGTGGCATTATTAATACACTGGGGCCACCATTGCTGCTAGTCTGCTTAGCAAGGCAAAATATCTTAAAGGGTTTTTTTTGCTTTAGGAAACTGTTAGCGGCTACAGTCAGTTCCCCTAACCTGCAGTGTAGAAATTTCTGAGGGGCCAAAAGACCCCTTAAGGAGCTGGAAAGTGATGTGTGTTTGCACTTGCTTGTGTGTGTATATGTGTATAGGCAGAGAGTAGGGGATTACTGCCCTACACATGCCATTGCATAAAGGGGGTGGGATTGGCAGTTGAAGAAACTACTAGGTGAGGGAGGGGGATACCTCATCAACAACGGTACCTGCATGATCAATGTCCTGAAATGTACCCCACATCTTTATAATAAAAATTAAGAAATAAAAATAAAAAAAATTAAAAGATGAGGTTAGATGGATCAACTGATTTTTCAGCAACTTCCTCTCCTTACTATTCCTCGTATTTTGTTCTTTCTATATGACTTGGAAGACCCTGTATTTTTTTTCTACTCTGAGGTACTTTCCCAGACAATCAAACCAAATTGACAAGGGTTCTTGAAACTTTCAGTAAAAATCAATGTGTACTGATAAACAGAAAGAACATGATTTAAAAAAAATTACTACATGTGAATTATTTAATAGAAGAACTAGAAAAAAAAGTTACTTGTCTAAAGGTGCTGGCCTATACACATGGGCAATGTATCAAAGTATGGGAATCTGAGAAGACCATTAGAACTTCACTTAGTTATATAAAAAAAGGGAAAAGATGCAGACACAAGTGAAAGGCAGTATCTATGCTTGCCAAATCCAGTTTTCTGGCCAATGACCTAAAAGGGAAGATTGTGTCTTTGCTTTGCAGGATCTTGCAACTAGAGTATTCATGACATGTTTGCTAGAGATGAGTTAAATGGGTTCATTTTTACAACCAAGGTCTACCTACTCGAGGCTGAGCCCTTAATGGACATTTTAAATCTCACAAGGAGGCTCTTAAATATTCCCAGAATCTCAGCATTGGTAAAGGCCCAGCCAAAGAGAGATCCCTGGGCAATTTGATGGGATAGAGAAAAACTGGGATTTGGTGGTGGAGTGGGGATAACTTCTGAGACACTGGGAGGCCACTAAAGGTAAACACAGTAATCTCTTCTCCATGTCCTCTCCTCTCCCTGTCTCAGATGGTGAGAGAGCTGACAATCCAAGCAGGTTCATGCAAGGCTCAGGAGGAGCCTGATTTTCTAATGTAATGATTATTTTTGTTATCCTTTAGAACTAATAAGTAATCCTAAGTCACTTTATGACCAAACTTATGTTCTGCCACACATCAAACCTGACTGCTGGTCAAACTGAAGCTAAAGACTTGCCAGCACTGGCAGATCAGGCTGCTTTGACATGTAGTTAACCACCTGCAGTTAGGGCTAGAGGAGGTTTACATGACATTTAGGGGGCACTTTATAAAGTGCTTTCCCACACAGAGCAGTCAAACAGGTTTGAAATCTGAGGCCAGCCAGAAATCAATTGCCACTGATGTACTCTGCTAACTCCAGGTCTCTTTTCCCCATGCACATTCAAGAGTGGGGCCATGACCCAACTGGGAAAATGTCAGAGCCAAATAATTTAGTGCAGTAATGAATTATAAGCTATCAAACAAAATAACAATTCACGAGTCCATATCAATAATAAATAGCCAAAGATAAGGGAGAAAAATGACTTTTTTTTACATTAGAATGCAGAGGGCTAACTGGAAATGTGAAGTGACAGTAGAAGTTGGACAATTGTCATTTGCTTCCATAGTAGTAAAGATTGGATCAGAAAATAACCACCAATCGATGACAATTCCAAGGGAGAAATTTTGATGTGGGGCAGGATATATTTCTGGTTATAAAGTGACTTAAGATTACTTATTAGTTGTAAAGGAGAACAAAAAGAATCATTACACTAGAAATACAAAAAATAAGTATTTGCATTTTCAAAATGAACATCATCAATGAGGGAAAGATGAATATTAAGCTCCCCCAGATATGATATTGCTAGAGAAGAAAATCTCTTATGTGTTATTGTTGCTTTGAATGTGTAATTTGAAATTAGTCAAGAGTGCCAAACAAACCCCAAATTAGGAAAATTCAGCTAAAAAAGGGAGTGGGGGGATTTTATTCTTTAGAATTATCAATGACATCAAAGATGAAGAAAGACTCTGATATAATTCATATTAGAGGAAACTAAAGAGACATAACTAACTGTAACATCTGATCCTAGACATGGTTCTATAATGGAGTGGTGAAATGCTCCAAAAGACATTTTTTGGTCAATAGGAAATGTTGGAATGCAGACAAGTATTAATTTATACTATTATATCAATATTAAATTTAATGTTAGGAATTTTAATGAGGTTACATAAGATAAAATCATTATTCTTAGGGAATCAAAATCCAAGTATTTAGGAATAAAAGACTATGATGTATATAACTTCCCCTCAAATGATTCAAGGAACAGAGAATGAGGGGCAAGGTGGAAAGAAAGGAAGAAACTAAGCCAATGATAGAGTAATAGGGTAAAATGTAAAGAACTGAATCTGCACAGGTTAAGAGTATATAAATGTTCATATTTTTTGTTACTTTTGGGGAAATTTGAAATTATTTCCAAATAAATTGTTTACACAAAAAAATTACCCAATAAATAGTGCTGTAAAAAAAAATAGTAGCGTGTATTTATTTTGTATAAATATAAACACATAGACATACATGATCATAAATATACACAAAAGTATATAAAACAATATCGTACAAAAAACAAAAGGTTGTAAATATTTGCCTCTGGGTCAGGAACTATATTTTGGATGAGAGAGAGACTTATTTTCCATGGTGTAACTCTTTTGTGATGTTTGAATTATTTTTTTAAAAAAAGCATATTTATGTAATTTAATTTATGTGCTTAATTTGATTCAATGTAGTACATATTTATGGATTGGGCTAGGCTCCAAAAATATAACTTACAAATTATATTTTAAATCTCCTGCCTTCAAAAAGCTTATATTCTACTTGGAGAGAAAGAGTGGAGATCCTTTAATCAATAATAAAAGGTAAAAGAACTAAAATGCCAGTATCAGAATGAAATAAAGAATAAGAAAAGTACAAAAACTTGATTGTACATCTGGCTTTGGGGTATGACATAAATCAGTGGGAACTTATTTAATTGCAGCTTCCCTAAATTATTCTTCTCCCTTTGTAAAAGGATGAGACGTATTTTCTACTACTTTCCACATAAAGCTATACTAAGCATTAATAAGATAATTTTTATGAAGATTTTTGAACTTCACTTGGAAAGGATATGAAAAAAATACAAAAAAGATGACATTATTAATGTCAATTGTAAAACATACTTCTTTGAAACACATTCAAGTGTCAGCAGAGATAAATAGAGAAAGGGAAAGAGACCCTTTTTTTTTTGAGTTGGAGTCTCACTCTGTCGCCCAGACTGGAGTGCAGTGGCCGCTCCCGGTCACCGCAGCCTCGACCTGCTGGGCTCCGGCGATCCTTCCGCCTCAGCCTTCCGAGTAACCGGAATTACAGGCATGCGCTGCCACGCCCAGCTGATTTTTTTATTTACTGTAGAGATGAGGTCTCGCTGCCCAGGCGGGTCTCGAACCCACGGGCTCAGGCAATCCAGTCACCTCAGCCTCCCAAAGGCGTGGGATTACAGGCTGAGCCACCGAGCCCGGCTTTTTTTTTTTTTTTTTTTTTTAGTTGAATTCTCACTCTGTTGCCCAGGCTGGAGTGCAATGGCACACTCATGGTCACCCCAGCATCGACCTGTTGGGTTCTGGCAATCGCCAGCCTTCTAAGTAGCTGGAACTACGGCGCACACTACCACACCTGGCTAATTTTTGATGTATTGTAGAAACAAGGTCTTACCAAGCTGCCCGTGATGGTCTTGAACCCATGGGCTCAGACAATCCAGTCACCTTGGCTTCCCAAAGTGCTGGGATTACAGGCTGAACCACCAAGCCTGGCAGAAAGAGGCCTTCTTAAATTAACTTAAGACTTTCACTGGTCCTGGGAATTTCCGTGTCATTTGACATTTTACAGCAAATGTAGTCATGTTCCTTTCTCCATAGGCTTTCATAAAGCAAAATGTTCATGTTATCAAAGTCAGATTTATTGATATATCCAAAAAATGATGATTTTGTGACAATTATTTTGCAGTTATTCCACTGAGATTGAATCAAAGTGTGCCATGGTGTCTGACAATTTTGGGGAACAAGTCTAGTTTTTGTTTTTGTTTTTGTTTTGTTTTTTGAGTTGGAGTCTTACTCTTGTCTCCCAGGCTGGAGTGCGGTGGCATGCTCACGGCCACCATAGCCTCTACCTGGTGGGATTAGGCAATCCTTCTGCCTCAGCCTTCCAAGTAACTGGACCTCCAGACACACACCACCACTTCTGGCTAGTTTTTTTTTGTTTGTTTGTTTGTTTGTTTTTTGAGTTGGAGTCTCACTCTGTCACCCAGACTGGAGTGCAGTGGCACGCCCCTGGCCACCGCAGCCTCCACCTGCTCGGCTCCGGGAGATCCTTCCGCCTCAGCCTTCCAAGTAGCTGAAACTACAGGTGCGCACTACACGCCTGGCTAATTTTTTGATTTATTGTAGAGATGAGGTCTCACCAAGTTGCCCATTTGGGTCTCGAATCCACTGGCTCAGGCAATCCACTCACCTCAGCCTCCCAAAACATGGGATTACAGGCTGAGCCACCGAGCCTGGCTGAGTTTTTTAAATTTATTATAGAGAGGAGGTCTCACTAAGTTGTCCAGGCTGGTCTTGAACCCCAAAACTCAGGCAATTCTCTTGCCTCAGTGTCCCAAAGTGCTGAGATTACAGGCTGAGCCACTGCACCAGGCCCATGTCCAGTTTTAATGATGCAGCTGTTGTGAATCATTCCCTAAAGGAAAAGGGCAAGAACAACAGCAGAGTACCACTGTAAAAACAAACAAACAAAAGTTAAAAGATTTTATGTAGAAGGTATTTTCACGGTCAACTTTTAAGACCACAAAAGCAGTAAATGTCAAGATTGAGGTTAAAACATGGCTCTTAAAGTTTCCCATGGTACCATATGTTACTGTTTTCTTTGAACAATTTTTAATGTGATTCTGATAGATAACCTAGAACACACAAGGTCCACTAGAAATGAACATTTTAGGGTTTTAGTATTAATACTATGAATTTGCATAATACTTTATCTTTTTCAAAGGCTTTCACATCCATTATCTTATTTGAAAGTCTTAGCTGCTTGTTCCATGGCCTTTGCATTAATCACATCACCCCGCCAGTAACTTTTCATTCCTACTGTGACTAAAAAGTACACCTTAATTGTAACCATAAATAATTCTATATTTTATTATTGTGGTGGATGAAATATTGATTATTGAATAAAAAGGCTCAACAATTTGAAGATAGCATATAATACAAATTTAGATCTACTATGAAACTCTATTGGTGCTGTCCAAGTTTTCCAGCACATTAGAGCTGTCCTTTCAGCTAACAACTTTGTAACTGCTGACCCTGAAACCACGTAAGCAGAATTCAAATAAGCCCTATGACAGTGTAGAAAGCATGTGCTAACATTTGTACAGTAATGATGTTTAAAATATTTTGGTAAATTTGAAGATCGTATTGGAAAACATCAGATACATAATAAGAAAATCATGAAAATGTTTAAAATGAAACAGGGTAACGCTCAACCCAGGTTTTTATTTTTTGTTTGTTTTTATCATGGAAAATTTTTGCAAACTGCTCAAAGCATCTTCTATGTGTTCAGTCTTTTGTATTATTTGACTGTACAATGTACGGCAGAAGAGCTTTACCAGCTCTAACTTTTAGGATTTTCATACCCCTTAATAGAAATTCCATTGGCGCAGGAAAGTCAGTAATGCATTTTTTACTGATGTCCTAATTTTATCATAAATTCTCACACATTTTCAAAAATAAAGAGAAATAACTAAACTACAACTCATTCGTTATATTTTTGACTGGATATGACTTTGTATTAAATGATTACTAAAATCTATCCAAATTTTGCAAAATAATTCTATATATTTCAAATTAATCTACAACCATAGAAAGAATTTTCTAAGCCACCTTGTACAAGATCACAAGCCTGCAGAAAACAAAGAAAGAAAATAGTATGCTTTGGAGCAAATGTTTGCTCCGAAGAAATGAAAAGTTACAAATGTCTAACTTTTTAATGTAATGAATAGTTCATTTAATCTCTTAGATTCGTTGAAGACTAGACTAAACGGTTGTGTTATATTGTGTACCTTACAGTATCAGATTATACCTGAGTGATTACTTGCCTTATTTATAATAGTAGCTAACATTTTCCATATGTTTACTGTGCATTTAAAATTTATTGTTCTAAGGGTTTAAGTATATTCCGTCATTTACTTCTTCAACAACTATGAAATAGAAGTTATTCCTGAACCCATGCTATCTGACTCCAGGTTGTGATTTTGCCACTTCGTGATGTTACTAAGAACAACCAATGGTGCTACAATAATCCTTTTATGTATCCTTGAAATAGAAAATATGTTCATGGTATTTTGATCATGATTTCTTCATAGGATACATGCTTCCTAGTTCATGCTTCAAGGTTTGCTGAGATTACTCTCATTTAAGACCATCACAATCAGCATGATTTGTACAGAACATCATGGTTACCAGATAAATAATATTAACAACAACCTAGATGCCTTTCACTAAAATGGCCTGACCTTTTGAAATATAGAAAAGACAAATCCATTGTCCTCTATGGTTGAAAGATAAAATTATCTGTGGATTAACTGTTACAGGTACGTTATATCAGTGACATTAGGTCACTTTTTCATGTCTTCTTTTAGCTCTGTTGTTTTCTATCTTCCCTAATGTCATATCTCTGATTCATGATTTCTTGAAACTTTACCTTATGTAAGTGTACTGTGAGCCTTAAATAATTTAAAGCAAAACAAGATTTTCTCCTAATATATAACTTTCTGCACAACCGCTCTGCTTAATTTACATGGAGATAAGAATAAAGGAAAGAAGTTGAGCCTATTGTAACAATGGTTTTGATCTGCTCACTATGTCTCATTAAAGAAAAGGTTTTTATTAATAATAAAAATGTTTCATGAATTTGAGATTTTGTATATCATTTCACTATGGCTTAATGTGAATAATGAAGCTTTTATTATTATTATTATTATTATTATTGCTAACATTCATATAGTATTTATAATGTGCTAGGCATTGTGCTAAACATTTTATATACATTTTCCTTTTTAACTGCCCAACGATCTTAAATTGCTAACAATTTATTATCACAATTTTATTGATAATGCAGCCTAAGATTAGTTAGGGAGGTCACACTGCTGGTGAATGATAGCGCTAGGAAATAAATTAGAAGTTGGTTATCTATATCCAGAACTTTTATTCTCACAGTTTTATTAAGTAGATAAATTACCATTTTATTCATCTGTGCGTTTGTATGTATTTTCTACATCCTTATGTTTATATTAAGCTGTATACCAACACATCCTGTCTCTCTCTCTCTTTCTCTCTGAATAAATAATTTTTTTTAAAGATTGGGCTAATAAGACAAATAACACATTTACCTTGTTCACGCTGAAGCTTTTCCGTGGTATACAAATATGGCTGAAGTTTTTTGAAATTGTCTCTAGGACCTGTTTACCAAAAACAGCCACAGTGAATAAATATTCTTCTTAGTCTCATGGTTACAGAATATATTTGCTCTTTTTTTTTTTGGAGTTGGAGTCTCACTCCGTCGCCCAGACTGGAGTGCAGTGGCCGCTTCCGGCCACCGCAGCCTCGACCTGCTGGGCTCCGGCAATCCTTCCGCCTCAGCCTTCCAAGTAGCCGGAATTACAGGCATGCGCTACCACGCCCGGCTGATTTTTTGATTTATTGTAGAGATGAGGTCTCGCTGCCCAGGCGGGTCTCGAACCCCCGGGGCTCAGGCAATCCACTCACCTCAGCCTCCCAAAGGCGCAGGATTACAGGCTGAGCCACCGAGCCCGGCTTTGCTCATATGAAACGGTCTATTTTTGTTACCTCTAGCAATCAACTTTTATGTTTTTTTCAAGTTGAACTTGAGAAGATCCTTTAACAATTTTGTTGACATATGTGCTTGCAATGAAACATTTTTAACTGACCATATACAAATTCCAAGTTCCCTGCCCTCATCCATGATTTCTATATATTTGCTTAATATAGAAGTACTTTATACAGTACTTTGGTTTCAGAATCTAAACAGTGACAACGTTTGACCCTTGGTTTTGTATTGGCTATGGTGGCTGCCTCCTTGACATCTCTTTATACTTCCCTCGTAATTAATTTAGGCCAATGGCAGCAAGCTCATCTTCCTTGCCAGATATTTAGAAATGGAACTGAGACCTAATATTTGCCTATTAAGTAAAAGCAAAAACCTGCTAGGATGAAGGTGGAGCTAATGAGGATACCTCTTCTTTAAATAAAGACACGGAAATAAACCCCCCTTTGTAAAACTGCTATAGGTCTTGCCAACCATTTAAGTGACCCGAGAACCAAGCAATTAGCATGGGAGGTCTGACAGCCGGAAATAATCCAGGTCTTTGTTGATTTTGTGTATCTGCTACATCAACCAATCTTGGAAACACCCAGCCTTTCACTTAGATAAGACTGTTCCTTTCATTATTTCCTTATACTTGCATATGCAACCATATGTACTTACAGTGACACATGAACCATGGGTTTCTGTGATCTCAGTAGGACATCTGAGCTCACATTTTAAATGACCATAAATTAGACCTTTCAGTCTGCTTCAAGGACAGGTTAGATTTTGATCAACAACTGTGACATAATGCTATATTAATCCAAGAGTATATCTTAAAATATGTTGACCTTCTGTTATATAGATTTGATTAGTTTTTTTTTGGAGTTGTTGGTTTTATTGGTTTTTAACAGTTACTTTATGCCAGGAATTATGCTATACTCTAAGATACGCTAAGCATAATATCGATAATTAAGACCCAGTATGGGCCTTCTAAAATAACTCTTTAATGAAGGATGCAGGCATCTGCTTAGGAGTAAGTTACTGTGAGATTCAAAGTAAGGCTCTTAACCTAGTCTATGGTGTTTAGGGAAGGTTTCCAAAAGGTATGCATTTTCAACTTAGATATAAAACAATGAATAAAACTTAGCCAAGTAATATGATGTGGCATTTCAGATAGAAGAGAACAATCTATAATGCTCAATTTGCAAAAAAAGTCAGTTTAATAATTAGCATTGAGTTGAGTGACAGGGGCTTGGAACAAGGGGGCTGAGGAAAAGATAAGTCTGCAAAAGCTGGCAAGGAGGAGAGGAAATATTACAAAATAAATCTGGTAAAGCCTTAGTATTAAATTTGTGTTGTAATTTGTATAAAGGAAAAATCACTAGAGAGTTTTAGTTTTATCAGAGAAGTGACAGGAATATATTTCTATTTTTGTAAAACTCCCTTTTGATTCTCTATTGATGGACTGAAACAGTTACGTTAAAAATTATTGATGCAGCAGATGATGTGATCTAAACAGAGGTCATAGCATGAGGAAGAAGAGAAGTAGATGAATTTGAAGTAGAGTCAAAAGAACGTGCAGTATGCAGCTGAATATGTAGGCCTGGAGTTCATGAGGGAACAGCTGCCTTGGGAACCACAAGAAAATTTCAAATAAACTTACGGAAATGAGTGAACTATCCTAACAATGGAAGAAGAGAAGTTTTGTTTGTTTTTTAAGTAGAAAAGAACTAAGGACAGGTCTTTTAAATATATCAACAGTTAAGAAGGGGCAAAAAGAAATAAAGATCGCCCAAATAAGTAGACAAAAAAACTAAAATTAGGTGTAATGTGCTAGGAGTTAAGGGAAAATAATATTTCAAGAAGGTGAAAGGATGCAATGTTGTCAAATGAAGTACCAGTTCATGTGTGAGAAAAACAAAAAACAAAAAAACTGAGAAAGATTTGTTGGTTTTAGCAAACAGGAATTCACTGGTGCCATTGGGAATGGCTGTTTCATTGGGGGTAATGTGGGGAGAATACAAATCAGAATGAGTTAGGAATGAATTAGAGGTAAATTAGGGGAGACAAAACTCAAACAACTAATGTGAAGGGAGAAAGAAAGGGTATTAAGTTCAAGGGACAACTAGTGTCAGTCAAGAGCTTTGCACTGATGTATGAGCTGTAAAGGTTTCTGACTACATACCCAAGAACTGTCAGCGCAAACTGGGACTTATGCTTGCATACACTGTTTACCAAACACAAATTGGTACCTATTTTGCATTTAGAATGATACTCAAACCACAGCCCTATGCTGACTCAGCACAGTGATTCATACTTGATGGAGTTTCTCTCAAGTGTGCATGCAAAGTACAGTGTTAGACATACAGTCATTCCTCAAGAAACATCCATATGACAGTTAAAGGACTAGGTACATTAATCTTAAATTGCCTATCATTTTATGAAAATCTATTCAAAACCTCAATTTTTTCTGCTAGTGTTTTTTTCTGAAAGACTAGGAACATTAATCTTAAGTTACCTATCATTTTATGAAAATCTATGCAAATCCTTAGTTTTCTCTTGTATTTTTTTCCAAAAATGTTGGTTCTATATCACTATTAGATCATGTTACATCACTTTCTATTTGAAATAATTCAATTTAAGTATCTTATTTTCAGATTTTCTTTATAAATCATCTTTAGAGAAATGCATACATATTTTTTATAAAAAAAAAACTAAACCAGATATCTTTTCAAAATGAACTTTATGTACTAAATATGAAATTTTCATCTTGGCTTGCTTTCAAGCATTTTTATTGTTTTTACTATTGCTACCGTGATAGTCTACATTATTCAAATATTTAAAATAAATCATTGTTATTAAAAATAAAGTGATGATAACATATCCAGTTTCGGATAAGAACATTAGTTAATCCATTATATAATACATGTCATAAGTTGCATATATTAGGGAAGGGGGAGGGGGAAGGGAAAAAAGTTGTATACATTAGAAAATAAATCACAAACTTTTGAAGTCATAGTAGAATGAAATGAACATAGCCAAACTATCTTTAACTGATTTTGATAGCACAAAATGCTGTAAAATTAATTAATTTATATACTTATAAAATTTATTTTGCAGAAAAAATCATATAAAACTGATTTAGTTTAAAAGGAAAAAAATCAGTTTTTTTCTCAAGTTATTATGTAAAAATAATGAATATTTTTAGATATTCATATATTACACATTTAGAGAGGGAATTCCTAAACAAACTAAAAAGAAAAAAACTGTAAAATACAGTAATTGACATTGCATTCCTCTGCTTTGCTGTTAACAAGGACACTAAATTCACCCTTCTCTCTAGTCATAGCAGAAAGAAATTGTCTTGGAATTCACCAACAAACCATCAAGGCCGAGGTGATGCAACTGTGAAACCTCACAACTCAGAGGGATTAAAGGTTCCACTCCTTGAAACACAGCCAGACTGTCATCCATCAAAGTCTGCACCTTTGGAGTTCTTGTAATAAAGGTGTGAAGAATAATCTAATGTTTTATTAACATCAAAGTATCTGCCAGCATACAATATTGGTTTTATTTTAAATGTGTTAAGTACTAGTCACTTGGCTTGCTTTCAAACTCTTAGTTGCTTACTGGATAAGCACTGAACCTTTATCATGTAAACTTAATTCTTTGAAAACAGACTTGCATAAAGACTACTAAAATGGTTTCCTGCAAAATGCCACTTTCTTTTCTAAAATATGCGAAATTCTCGCTAAGAAGCAAGGATATGAGTCATGCAAAATTCCTAACATTTTACCACATATGATACAAAAGAGTACATCTAGATCTAAAAATCTAAAATAGAATAACCTAGAGTTTTTAATCATTACCTGTATCATTGAGTTCCCACATCACTTCCTGGCAGATTATAGCTGTTTATTCTACAGATTATTAAAACTTCACCTGCAGTGTTATAGGTGATGCCATGAACTAATGGTTATATAGGATCAATTTTTTTTTCTTTTCATATATCATCAAATATCAGTTTCAAAAGGTCTAGTCACAGATGTTCTGAGTTAATGAATGGTGGCAATCCAAACCAAATCCTCACCTTCTCACTTGTAAAATTAGTTTTCTTTTCCAGCTGCCAATTATTTCATTTGTGTTCCTCCTTGATGTATATAAATATGCATGCACATATTCACTGATTCAATATGAGAGGCAGGGACCACTCGTTTTTTGACATTCCCTTTAAGAAACAGTATTGAAATAGCAAATAGGCCAAAGTATAGGTTGAACACTTGTGTTGTATGAGAATCTCTTCTAAATGTGTACATGTTTTACTTCTTTCATCCATAGCATAACCCTCTGAGGCAGGCATAATTTTTCTCATGTTCATATGAAGAAAATCTGAAGAATAGAGAGAATAAATAATTAAAACAGGCAGTCAGTAGTCAGTATCCAAATATGCTTAAACTAAAATATACTAGCCTAAGGATTCATGTGCCCAAGGACTCTGCTATACAGTGCTTCCCCCCGCAAATCTGACCACATTTGAAGCACTTGGTGATATATCTTTTATGTTAATTTATTTGAGAATAAATATCTTGAACCCTTTTGAATTTTATCTTAATCAATCATCAAAAAAGAATATATCGTGAGATAATATTGATTTATTAAGTATAGACTTTTTAAATTTAAAATATTCCCACATGGATAACAAGGGAACTGGGGCCATCTTGCTGAAATCTGCAAACTTTAGCAAATCAGTTACCCCTTTAAGTTTCAATTTCCTAATTTAATATCATCGGTTTTTGTTGGAATATTTTTTGGTATTAAATGATATAGCCAATGTGCATATTCATTGTCAATTCACTTTTCTATACAAATGGAGAATAGTACCAAATGAATGTTACCAAAATGAAAAATAGTATTCTACAGTCTATACAAACTGGACAAATCTGATAGAATTTTATATTATTTTATTTTATTTTATTTTTTTGAGTTGGAGCCTCACTCTGTCGCCCAGACTGGAGTGCAGTGGCCGCTCCTGGTCACCGCAGCCTCAACCTGCTGGGCTTGGCGATACTTCCGCCTCAGCCTCCCAAGTAGCTGAAACTACAGGTACGCACTACCATGCCCGGCTAATTTTTGATTTATTGTAGAGATGAGGTCTCACCAAGTTGCCCAGGCGGGTCTCAAACCTGCAGGCTCAGGCAATCCACTTACCTCAGGCCTCCAAAGGCACGGGATTACAGGCTGAGCCACCGAGCCCGGCTTTAATAGAATTTTAAATGAAAGAGATACAAATGCCCATTAAAACACTTATCGCATGTTGTGAGGAAGTTAAATACATGGGTTCTGAGGTTTTTCAGTTCTACTTAGGAACATAAAGACCTTATTTATTAACATTTAGATTATTATGCTATATACATACTGGATTTCTAGAATTAGATTCTTCTTTGGTTAATTAAACTATCTGCTTCACTATCACCCAATTCCTTTCTAAATGTTACATAGGTAGGGAGATAGGCAGATGTTTAAAAAGCAGTACATAATCCATCAGTTAGGTACACCTATATAATAAGTCAAGGTTTTGTTCTACTCCAAGTATATGAGGATTCACAAAAAGAATCAAAACATTTTTAAAGGAACTTGCCTAAGGATAAGTTATCTCTTTTAGTTGAAAAATTGCTTTGCGCCAGAAATATTCTCTTTTCAAATATGTGGAAAATATCATCTCTGCCACTTCTTAAGCAAATAATTTGCTAAAGGGAATGTTTTAGAAAGTTTCTGTTAGTGAGAAAATCTGATGTATAATCTCTATAGATTTCTAATACATTGTATCTGATTACCAGAACCACTGATGATATTAAAACTTCAGGCATAAGTTTTTTTTCAGTAGGTTTTTATTTCAATTTGACCAGGCTTTTCTACAATCTCAATTGTAGTAGACATTCATTACTATCCATGATTGTGTTGACCCTGAGAAAATGCAGTGACGGAGGGGATGACCTGTTCATAATGCAATGGAAATTACTTTTTCCACTTGGCACATAAATTAGGAATAAAGTAAAAAAGGGGGAGTGTTTGAAGTAGTCATCTGTTAAAGGTCAAATTTCCAGAGTCATCACCACTAGGAATCTGAGAAAAACAATTATTCAAAATCCTTTGTTTTATCCTGCAGATGGCAGAGGTGATGTTCCTTTTGTTGTGTTCAGAAATTTTCCTTTTGGAGTATTTGCATATAAACACATGAAAGTATGATTGACTGTTGTGTTTTCAATTCCTTTTCCTGATCAGAATAACAAACAATATGTTGACATCATCAGCTTCTCCTTTGTGACCAAGTTTGATTTTCTTTGTCATAAATTAAATACACTTACACTGGACACTATTTGTTTTCTCCCAAAGATGACTAGAAGAACTAAACTTCATCTAGAGAAGCATTATCATTTAAGCACTAATAATGCCTTTGACTAAAAGGATGCCAAAATTGAAAAGGTCAAAACCTGTTTGACTCCCTTTAAATGTTTGATAGCTTGTTTACTTAAATGCATTTTATTTGAAACTCCAAGGCATTTGCCCTTTTCATGTACAGTGTACAGCTTTTCATTAATATTTTTTTCCTGGTATCTGTTCACTCCAAAACATTAAACAGTGTTCAGCACATCTACGTGTTTATAAAAGTTAATTAAGAAGTAGCTCATACCTTCTAAAGCAGACATACAGATAGATGGAAACAACCACTTAGCAGCAAGTAATAATCACCATGTCTCATGCTCTTTCACTCAACACCCATTAATAAAGTTCCTCCTATTATATATCAGACACTCTTCTAAGAAGTAAACACATAAATAAAGCCTACAAAAATCCCTGCACTCTGGGGTAGCTTGCATCCTAACAGGGAGTAATTGCAATGTTTCAGATTCTTATCAGTTAGAATAACATCACCTCTTCCCGTGGAAATTTGCAAGGGCATAGGCCAGCAGAGGTGATGATAGAGGAACAGAAGCACTCTGCTCCCTGCAATAAGGGCATCCTTTTTTGTTGTTCATGTTGAAAGGATATCTACTCAATCATATTGTGCTTTTTTAATGCTATGTCTTCCTAAAAGTTATATGTAAGCAAGTGAAATACTGTATAAGTCAATATTCATCACTTTCACCACGAAGTTTCTCCTGACTGTTCCTGACAGAAGTTTATTCTATTCTCCCCTAAATGCTTAATTATTTTTTTAAATCTCTTTTAAAATGCTCATTTTAATTTTGTTTGTACTTAATTGTGGGCTTCTTTATACCATTACTTGATTGCAGGATACTTACGCACAAGAAACCATGTGATAATCATAATTCTATCTAGAATTTAACACAGGGCATGGCTCATACTGAATAAATGTCTTCTGTACTAAGTTGAAATATAACCAGCGTAAACTAAGAATTAGTACAAAAACACATATGCAAACACGAGATTTTTCATTTCTTGTCTGCAATTTCCAATTTGAATTTCAGCATAATTTTGAATCACGTGTCTGTCCTCATCAGTATCTTAATACTTCCCATATTCTCTCATATTGTAGATTCAGAACTATATTTTCTGATTTCTATAACTGAACAATTTTTTCCAAGAACAAAGAAAAAAAGTATCAGATTAAAGATATTATTTATTGTATTAATATAAAGGTGTTTTAAGCACTTTTCTTGCAATGTATATTTTAAAAAACTATATATTTCTAAATGTTTCTATATTGTTCTATATTTGTGAAGACACATATCTTCACACTATATGAGTGTGAACAACTATAATACAATTAGTTATTCATTATTTATAACTTTATTATCATTGGTTTTTCAATTTTTTAACTTCATTAATATTCAGGTTACTCATTAATTTACACATAATGCTAGTTATAGTTTCTGAAGTAAAATTAGAAAAAGCATCAGACTAATTATTTTCTCTTTCCAAATATGCCCACATTTCATGATCCCTCCAACCACAAGTTCACATTTTCTTGACAATGGCTTTGATAATCTCAGATAACATTCACTAGCTAGTGGAGATTGGTTCCCCGAGGAGTTAGTCAGTTGACAGCCTGTATTTGTTTAGTTTGACTTTGCTGATCTTAACAAGAATTAATTTTCCTAGCTGAGATGAATATATAAGTATTGTAATGACATACATTTACCAGTTCCTTGCTGACTAATTTTTTTTATTTTATATTAGAATCTTACACACATAAAAAGAAAACATCTAAATTCATCAGCATAGCAAATGTTTTCCAAAAATGTAATTCCTTATCCCTTTTGTTGCATAGAAAAATTGGGGGACGGATGCAATGTTCATTCTGTTAGAGTGAAGATAAATCCTGTAAAAGATAAAAATGACTTTAAATGGTTCCCCTGATTAAATAAAAACTGTAGAAACTCGCTTTGTGTATTTTAAAGATTTTTCATTTAATACAAATATATCTTTTCCATTGGCTTAAATAAATATTTATACAAAAACGCATTTATAGAGTGCATTATAGATTTGGTTATAATATACATGTAAAAGGATACCTTAAATTAAAATTATCAAGAGATAGAATGGCGCTGCATTCAAGCAAAATTTTAGGCAGTTGATCTTTTTTGATCTTCTATTGTTTCTATTCACATGATTTTTCCCTGCAGAGTATCTAATTGATTCCCTTTGGTTTTATCTTCCTTTTCTTTCTTTCTTCTTTTTTTTTTTTCTTTTTTGGCCCTCAGGAAAGTCAATAGATAGCAGTGATTAATGCGGATGTGCAATTTCCAAATAAAAGCACAGCCATGTGGCTCAGTGTCCCTAAACATTGAAAACAGTGCTTCATACAGAGTATAGTTCAATAAATATTTGTTGAAGGGAACAGGTTGTACATGGAGGTCATGGGCAAGAGTTACTGTAACAATATGTTACTGTACTTGGGGAAAGAGGTAGATGAGGAACATTAAAGAGTCCTGATTCATAAACTTGGAACATAAAGTTCTAGCCTGGTATTAAAATGAGGAAAGATCTGGCTTATGGTTTCCAGCTGAACTACTGCAAAATAAAATTTCATTAGGAAATAGTAACACCGAAATATTTATTATATTAACCCTTTTCTTCAACACAGACACAGAATTTTGTTTCCACATCAGGAAAGAGAATCCTTGGTATCAGATACTCCTAATGTTGCACTAAATCCTCTTGAAAACATACATTGAACATTGCATTCAAATGCAGACTCATGAAAGATACTAATGGCGCAGTGTTAGCTAAGGACAATCAGGATGATATGTTATGATTATAACTATATTCAACAAAAACTTCAACTTGAAAACCTCTTTTTATACATGCAATAAGATACTAAGATCTGATACACAATAGCAGAACTGCCAGAGTGGACCTAACAAGAATGCCTTTTCAGTGGACCAAGTCACTTGAAAATAAACTACTCCATCATCAAGGGACATGTGCCTGGATCTCAAAGGATGAGCTCTATTATAAAGCAGTAGTGTTTAGAGAATGCTGTATACATTGAGGCACATACTAACCTTCAGGCCATGGCAGCAGTGGTTATGACCAAGATCTGAACAATGTTCTCCACACGGAGTTACTCTTAGTGTACACTGGAATATGAAGTGGATGCTGCCTAACCTCTGAGAGGGACATGTTGCTGAGGAATGTTGTATTCAGGGGCATTATAGCAGCATTTCAGCTTTATTAGTGCCTGAGGCAGGCTTTAAAAGCCATAGGAATGGAAAGCGCAGTGACACAGGCAGTCTCAGTAGGTATATTCATTATAAGCCAGTACTAGAGAGGAAAAAAAATTATAGACGCCATTTGGCAGCAAAGACTATTTTGTGTAGCCGGGCTTGGTGGCTCAGCCTGTAATCCCGTGCCTTTGGGAGGCTGAGGTGAGTCAATTGCCTGAGCCCGCGGACTCAAGACCCGCCTGGGCAGGCAAGACCTCATCTTTACAATAAATCAGAAAATTAGCCGGGCGTGGTAGTGCGTGCCTGTAGTTCCAGCTACTTGGAAGGCTGAGGCAGAAGGATCGCCGGAGCCCAGCAGGTCGAGGCTACAGTGGCCAAGAGTGGCCATTGAACTCCAGTCTGAGTGACAGAGTGAGACTCCAACTCAAAAAAAAAACCAGACTATTTTGTGGAGATATATATATGACATTTTTTGGGAAAAAAGAAAAAACAATATGAGCAAAGATCTAAGAAGACCAGAGGACTTAAAGTAGTAGATAGGAGTAATCCAGGGAAAGCCATTTTGATATATTACTCCCTCATTAACAAAAGAGGAAATATAAGTTATGTATATTTGCATATAAATAGTTAAAATAAAATTTGCAATTGTTTACCCTAAAACAATAAAAATTTTTTATATAGTGCTGAATTTGCATGATTTTTGCTTATTTTGCAAATTTCTGCACTATGGTTATATTTATTTTCTCATTTTAAAAGTGCATGTGCCTACTATTTTTATTTTTTTATGCTTTTTTGTGTTTTTTTTTAGTATTTTTAAAAGAAACCAAAGTCGTCAAAGCTACCTTAATCTAAGCTCTGAGCATTTCTGCATCTTCTATTTATTATCCTCTCCATCCCATTACCTCAGTCTTAGAGAGTGATTCCTAAACTCATGATGACTTTAAAATTTTCACTATAAACATTTGCTTTGACATACATAGCATAATTTCATCCATTTGGTTAATAGTGAGGAAATAACTAGAGTCAGGCAGTCAAGTTGTTACCCACAACCATATATGCCATGGGTTGCAGTAAGAACATAGGTCTCTCACATTCTTTCTTTGAACTTCCATCCCCCTTGCATATCAGTCAGTAGCAGACTGAGTTGAGCCTACTAAAATTGATCTTTTCTTTTTTTAATGTTTATGCTGTTTTCTCATTTCTACTTTAATTTTTAAATGTAAGGTCTGAAATAATTTGATTTGTCTTAAATCTCAGAAAATTAAACAGCTGATTCTTCCTTCAAAGAAGCAACATTCATCTGATGAAGTTAATGATGTAAGAGATTTAATATGAGAGCAAAAACAATAGCTTCAAGTGATCCAAAGCATTTTCAGGCATTTCATTGTGTGTATGTTAGCTGTCAGAGAGTTGAGATCATATATGGGAGGTGGCAGTAAGATAATTAGTATTCAAGAGGTTATATTATATATCTAAGATACGTTACCATCCGGAATCTGTTTATTTTCAGAAATAGAAATGTCCCATCTGCCACTCCTGCCACAACTGAAGAAAAGCTAACTTTAGCAAAAGAAAGAAAAGTAGGTAACTCAACACGTTTCTTAGAAAGAGCTATGAATGTATTAATGCTTTATTAGAATTTCATTGCACTAAACTTAATTGTATACAAAGGGCTGTTTCATTATCAGTTTCATTTACTTTTCCCAATCCTGGGGTTTTTGAGATATCCATAACCTTGAGTACTTATTTCTGTGTGTTGGTAATAGGTCAAATCGTCTCTTTTAGTTACTTTAAAATATGCAATACAGTGTTGGTGACTATGTTCATCCTACTTTCCTTTGAATATTGGGGAATATTTATTATCTAACTGTATGTTTTTGCCCACTAATCAGCCACTCTTTATCCACCTCCTCTCAATAGACATGTTCTCCTTGGCCTCTGGTATTTATTATTGTATTCTCTATCTCCATGAGAACATGAGCATTTAAATTTCTATACCTGATTTATTTCATTTAACATAATGACTTCCAGCGCCATCCATGTTGATTCAAATGACATGATTTCCTTAATTGAACAAGCAGTAGTCCATATTTTCTTTATCCATTTACCAGTCAGTGTGAATGCGGGTTGATCATGTGGTTTTGCTACTGTAAATAGTGCTGTGATAAACATGTGACTGCAGGTTTTCATCTGACAGATTGATTTCTTTTCCTTTGGATATTGGATAAATACCCAATGTATCTTTGCTGATTTTCTGTCTACATGATTTGTCCAATACTAAAAGTGAGGTGTTTTTGCCCCTCACTATTATATTGTCTTGGAGTCTATCTCTTTTATTAGATCTAGTAATATTTGTTTTATGAGTCTGGGTACTCAGGTATTGGGTGAATATATATTTAGAATTGCTATATTCTGTTGATGGATTTATATTTTTATCATTATATAGCAACTTATTTTTACTGTTTTTGACTTACAGTTGGATTTATATGATATAAATATAGCTGCTTCTACTTATTTTTGGTTTCCATTTGCATGGAATACCTTTATCCACTACATTAACTTGAAGTTACATGAATCTTTGTGGGTAAAGTGTATTTCTTGCAGACAGCATATTGTTGGGTCATGATTATCTACTCAGCCAACCTATATCTGTTCAGTGGATAATTTAATCTATGTACATTTAAGGTTATTTAATTTTTGTGAGGTTTTATTAATATCATATTGTTCATTAGTTTCTCATTTTTCTGGTATGCTCTTTGTTCCTTTCTTTTTTTCTTACTGTTTGTTACAATGGTTTGAGGGTTTCATATAATGGAACCATTTTAGTTATTTCTCTTCCTCATTTCTGTTTGGTTTACCAGTGAGTTTTATACTTTTGTGTGTTTTCATCATTGAAAATATCGTCCTTTTGCTTCCAGACTTAGAATTCCTTCAGAAATTTTTGCAGAGCCAGTTCATGGTCACAAATTTGCTCAGTGTTTGCTGATCTGGGAAATACTTTATTTTTCCTTCATTTATAAATAATAAATTTGCTAGACATATTATTTGAGTGGCATTTTTTTTCTCTTAGCACTTTGTATATGCCATCCTATTATTTTCTAACCTGTACAATTTCTGCTGAAAAAAAACTACTAGTTAGTCTGAAGAGGGCTTCATTATAAGTGACTAGATGCCATTCTCTTACTGCTTTTAGTATCTTCTTGTTTGCTTTGACTTTAGACATTTTGACTATAATGTGCCATGGAGAAGACCGTTTTGCATTATATCTATTCAAATATCTTTGGATTCGCTGCATCTGGATGTCTAGGCCTTTTGCTAGACTTGGAAAGTTTTCATCTAATATTGTTAGATATGTTTTCTAAGACTTCGTTCTCCCTGTGCCCTTGTGGACTCTGATAATTTGATTGTTAAGTTGACATTTGTCCCAAATGTCAAACAGAATTTTAAAATTATTTCTTATTCTTTTTTCTTTATTTCCATTTGACTGGATTATTCAAAAACTCTCTTCAAGTTTTGAGATTGTTTCTGCTGCTTGATCTAGTCTATTCTTAAAGCTTTTCACTGTATTTTGTGTTTTATTCAATGAATTTTTAAGTTCCGTAATTTCCATTTGGTTCTTTTTAAAAATGCCTGTAGCACCGGGCTCGGTGGCTCAGCCTGTAATCCCGCGCCTTTGGGAGACTGAGGTGAGTGGATTGCCTGAGCCCGTGGGTTCAAGACCTGCCTGGGCAGCGAGACCTCATCTCTACAATAAATCAAAACATCAGCCGGGCGTGGTATCGCATGCCTGTAATTCTGGCTACTCGGAAGGCTGAGGCGGAAGGATCGCCAGAGCCCAACAGGTCGAGGCTGCAGTGGCCGGGAGCGGCCACTGCACTCCAGTCTGGGTGACCGAGTGAGACTCCAACTCAAAAATAAATAAATAAATAGATATAAATAAATAAATAAAAATAAATAAATGAAAATGCCTATAGCTTTGATAAATTTCATATTTATATTCTGTCTTTTAAAATTTATCTATATCATTTTCCATAATTTTCTTGTATCTCACTGAGCTCCTTTAATATTAGCATTTTGAATTCTATATCCAGGATGTTGTAAATTTCTTTTTGATCGGGATCTGTTATGGGAGAATGATTGTGTTCCTTTAGTGGTATCATATTTCCTTGCTTTTTCCTATTTCTGTGTCCTTACATTGATATCTGGTGCTCATCTGGTATAACAGTTGTTTCTCCCAATTTTTTTGAAACTGCTTTCATAAGAGAGAACCTTTATCTGAAGTTGTAACTATGATATTGATAGGGTAGAATGCCTTGACTCTAATATTGGGCCCACGCAACAGTGTAATCTCTGTATGATTTATTTGGGTATAAATCATGTCAGTGGTATCTATGATTTCCTTATTGACTTAGGATGTGGCTATTAGTAAAGACTGTGGTGAAGTCTTGCTGAGTAGTAAGATATTAGGTGGACCAGTCTTTGGATATCAGTGGTGACAGCAGTGGACTGAGCATTTCTGTCATTAGACCCTAGCATGACTTACACTGGCATTGGTGTTAGTGGATCCAAGCAGGACAAATCTTGGGTCTCCTGGTGGCTCACTCAGATGCCAGTAGAAGCAGAAGTGGCCTGTATGGACAAGTTTTCAGACCACTGAGAAGCTTGTTTGATGTGGGCAATGGCAGTAGCAGTAGAGAAGCAATCCACTGGAACCTAAGTGGTCAGTGCAGGTGTTGTCTATGTATGAGACAAGTTGGGTGGTCTAGTGACCTGGCCCACTGATGGTGGTTGATGCAGGTGGGTGCCTGCTGTGGTGGTTTTAGCAGTTTGGATCAGCTCAACCTCTGATTCTGAGAAAAATGTTTAAATACAAATGGTGGTGGACTATGTTGGGTAACTTCTAGGACTCTGGATGACATGCTTGAATACTGGGGCAATGAAGACAGACCAGCAGACTCGGCCTCAAGTCCCTGGTAGTACATACAATTACCATTTGTGACAGGCAGGGACTGGACTGGGTGGTTTCCAGGCTTTTGGTGGGATGCTCAATTATAGGTAACAATGGTTGCACTGTAGGCCTCCCTCTGATAATGTGGAAGCAGTACAGACAGGTAGCTGTGAGACAACGATATCCCCATGTCTCAGTCCCACAACAATCTGTAGCAACAATGATGGAATTTGTCCTTAAAGCATGTGAACATGTTCAGCTTCCCCTCTCCCTCATTGTCCCAGCAGTTGCAGTGGTAGTAAGAGCCCTTGCCCTAGGAAAAAACACAGAACTGGGGAGTCTAGGCTCTCAGAATGGCACAAGCTGCAGGCTTACCAGAGGGACAAGCAAGGAGTACTTTCAGCTGGAGCACTGTAGGCAAGTAGGTGTGAAGAGTGCATTTTTCTTTTGCTTTGGTCTCAGCAGCCCATAGCAACTATGATGGGATATGTCCTTGGTGTATGGGAGTGCCTAGCTTTCCCTTTACCTTGTTGGTTTGGACACTACAGCACCAGCATCTGCCCAAACGGAGGACACACTCCTTTAAGGGCTTGCTTCCCAAATGGTGCCAAGCTGCAGCTGCTCAGGGCTTAGATGCCTGTAGGATTCTGTGTGAGTTTTCTCTCTGGAGCAAAGTCTCTGTGGAATCTCTAGGCAACTCTTTGTATTAGTCCCAAGTCCTGTTTTGTTGGGGGGGGGTTTCTCCTACAATAAGGATTTTAAAAGACCATGGGTGGAGTATAGATCCCAGGGGTTCTCTCTTATGCTTTCCCTACGTTTGGTAACTTCTCTAGTTCACAGCTAGTCCCTGCTGAGCAGTCTATGTTGCTTCATTCTCTTTATTTAATCTTTCATTAACTCTGTACAAAGAAAATTGCAAGTTAAAATAGTCAGCTCAAAAATGCAAATGTCCCAGTGGTTTGTATAGTTTCTAGAAAAGAAACAAACACAACAACCACAGCTACCAGTAGGTAAACTAGAAATACTCTTGTAACAGAGTTCTAAAATCTTAAAAGTTAATTTTAAGTTTGATCATGTCTAAAGAGATTAAAATTCAGTATAATTCATCTTCAGGCTTACCGAGATTTGTTTTTATAGTGTTCTGTAATTAACTCAAACACGTTATTCAAACTTTGACTTCCATTCAAATATAAAGGTATAATTTAGATGGATAGACTTTTCAATACTACTTTTCAAGTTTAAGACTTTTCAGTAAAACAGTGTGCCAATGAGAGATTTTTTTCTTTTTTCATCCAATGTCAGCAAAATATAATAGAAAAATCTGTCACTTTTGATGGAGAAAAGAATATAATTAAATTTAGTCTTACTTGAGACTTTTGTTTCAATTTGATTTTCAGTTAACTAAAGCTCATTATTTAGTTTAAAAGCTTACAATTTTGGTTTTCTTATCTACACAAAGAGAAACATTTAAAGCATCACACCAGATTTTTAAATGCACTTTTAATTCGATGTGATCTGCATTACAGTTTTCCTCATTTAGATCTGATTCCGTTTTAAAAGGGAAACATGTATTTTTAAAATATGAGAAAAACTCACGTTTTTCTTTCTCAGAGAGAGAGCAAGAACTTATATTTTTGTTTTTTATGCTATGGATTATGCCTGTGTGACATATAGTAGGACAGATGTTCTTTGGAAATTTTTATTTCTAACATATTTTGTTTGTTACAAGATATCAGGGATATCACAAGATACCAAGGATCCTGAATAATTATCTAATTTACTAAGTTTATTACAAATACTCTTCTTATGATTGTGTTTATATATATATATATGTATACATGTATGTATATATAGTTATAATAAAAGTACTTTAGATACATTAATTTAGAGGTGTTTATTTGTGCTAAAAGCAAGTTATCAATCATGCAGCTCTTAGACCCAGAAGAGATACAGAGAGCTTCACTCAGCAATGTGGGAAGTCAGTATTTATAGATGGAAAAGGAACTGACATAGAAAAACTACTGGATTGATTAAAGCTTGGATCTGTCCATATAGACATAGTCTGATCTGTTGACAGTTTGTAATTGACTAAATCTCCACAACTGTGGTTAGCTGAGACTGTTATTTGTTACATACTCTTAAGTTATGTTGCAACTTATTTACATACTAAGTTAGATTGCAGCTTGCTATGTATGGAAACAGTTTTAGACCAAATTTAAATTAATTTAAAAATTCTCCTCTTTTGTTCAACCTCTCAATTTTGAGAGATTAACTTTTAAAACCTTGTGCAGCATGCAACTGTCTATCACCATCATAATAAACTTGTTTGTTCCTTAGTATGGAGTTCACAATTGATGACATAAAGAATGATTCTTTGTGTTCTCTTCATGTTTTTATATTTAACCATTGTGAGAACATTTGACATTAACAGGTAGCTGTGTAAAAGCATTTAAGACTCTTGATTGGATACGCACATCAGGAAGACTATTATGATGGCTATCTGGGAGATCATATTAAGAGACTGAAATATACTTCTTAACAGGATCTCCCACAAATAAATCCTATCAGAAGCAAATATGTTAACGATGAGCCATAAGAGGAATCTACTAGCTTTAACCAAGTAGCTTGTTTTTCGATTCCTTTCAACCAAGATTTTACCATACCAGATGTATTTATCCAAGTGCAGCAGAAGGTGTTAACTATTTCACACATTCCCCCATGTTCAGCTAACAGATAATCCAAAGCAAACGTGTTATCCAAAACAATTTTAGCAAGATAATTCAGAGACGTTTTCTGGCAACTATAGCCTTTATAGTAAAGTCAGATATAGTAGTTAATGTTGGAGACAGGTTTCCAATCATAACTTTATTTGCAATATGCCAAGACAAGGCAGAAGCATTCCTAAAAGATGCCCGTAGAAAAGTGTTTATATCTGCAGGCAAATTCTTTTTTATTCCATAGTGCATATAAGGAAGTAAAGTTTGACATTATTTATTATTTCACAAGAGTTCCATTTTAATTTAATATATTAAATAAGTCTAATTAGTTGTTTACTATATCTTTTTTATAAGGAGAGATTGGTTTTTTGAGATTTGCAAAGGGATTATCAGAAAAATCCTAAAGTTTGTTTAAGGTCATGAAGAATATTTAATTTAGAGTTTGATTTTGGGAATTTGGTCAAAAATATCAAGAATTCAAATTATTTAATCAAAACAACATTGAAAGTCACTGTGGAGAAATTATTCATTCATTTAATCACAGTAACAATTAAAATATTTCAAAGACAAATACAGAAAGTTCATAGTAGTAGAAAAAAAGTTTAGTTTTTTTTTTAATGTAGATGACTCAAATTTCTTTTCTTTTCTTTTTTTTTTTTTTTGGTGTTGGAGTCTCACTGTCGCCCAGACTGGAGTGTAATGGCTGTTCCTGGCCACTACAGCTTTGACATGCTGTGCTCCGGCAATCCTTCCGCCTCAGCCTTCCAAGTAGCCAGAATTACAGGCATGCGCTACCACGCTCGGCTGATTTTTTTTTTTATTTATTGTAGAGATGAGGTCTCACTGCCCAGGCGGGTCTCAAACCGGCAGGCTCAAGCAATCCACTCACCTCACCCTCCCAAAGGCGCGGGATTACAGGCTCAAATTTCTTATTTGATCAAAAACCTAATAAAGACAACATGAAGCAATAAAAATTACCTTGGTAAAGCAGACTCATTGTTTCCTAGACCAATTATCTAAAAGGTAAAGAAAAACTTTTAATAGTTTCCTGATCTGATAAGAGCAGATCAACCCCTCCCACAAAAAGCCTTGTTATTTTAAAAGAAAGACCATATTGTTGTTTTGCATTAATATAATTTTGATGTTATTGCTAAATTCTAAAAAAAACGTATATAAATCTCTCTTTTAATCTTAACTTGATCACATTTAAAATAATTTTTACAAGATTTTTCTTCCACCAAACTTTTACAACGTTCTACTTTTCCTTTAGTTATTTGTTCTATACTTTTCCCGTTTCTTTTTTTGAAACAATGAGTCGTTCCACTTTAGGGCAAACCTTATTCACTTTTTTCCTTAATAACACAAAAATCTTTATATTGTGTAGTTTTCATTTACCAATAGGACATCTTACCTTCCTTATACAATTGCATATAGAGGTGTTTTCCTTATCATTTCTAGTAACTTTTTAGTTACATATATAAATTTGAATTCTATACTTTAGGGACCTTAATTTTCAGTAAACACTGGGAAGCAAGCAAATGTGAACTGTCAGTCACACCAGCAACTTGTAGATCGGCAGATCTTTGAATCATAATTTCTAGAGGCATGTGCTTTCTCGTACTACAATTTGTTCGTGTGACTCAGAAAGTGTTTACTGCTGTCCCAAATATCTTTAGTCTCTCTGTGATTAAAAATGAAAAACAACAATTAAGGAGGAGAATCTGTATCTCTATTTTTTTAGGTTATTTTTTATTATTTCTGCTGGGCCTTGGAATTAAATTGTTGCTTATAAAGATTTTTCTGAGCCTCAACTTTCCATTTTTTCTGGCAAGAATATTAAAACCTTTTGGATAGAGAGGATAGTCTAAATAGGAAATTTTGTCTTGTACCTATTTAACTCATTTTGGCAATTATTCTTGGATTGCTTATAAAGATGAGACATTAAACATCCAACGATTATCTTAAGTTATTTTTCTTGCTGACAAACCTTGTAATATAAAAACAACATAATCCTATTTTACCAGTAAACTTAGGTAAGGAAAGCTGTATGTGTTATATTTAATGGTGACAATTCTGAATATATGCCTTATTTACTCAAACCAAAATTGTTCTTTTTTATCAAAGGTTATCCAAATTTAGGAAACATTAAAATTAGCTATTATTTCTCTAAGATGATATTTCATTTACATAAACACTTATTTTAAAGACAATTAAATGCAGCTCTTTTGCAATTTCATTTGGCAGTATTATAAAGAAATTAAAAGTATCACACATATATCATACACACTGGCATATATAAACATCTAAGCAGAAGCAGATATCATATCTTTTATTTTTAAGAAAGTGGTTATAAACCAGATCTATTACTAAAAACTCATTCATTTATTAAAGAATATCTGAATCCAGTTGTTTTTCTGGCCAATAAAGCAAGATTTTTTTTAGTCCAGATGGCTAAAGTTTTTGAATAATATTTGTAAAAAAGATTTTTAAGTTGTTATTAATTTGCTATCTATAAGGAGGCTTATAAAGTGGCAATGTACGTCTCTGTTAACTTTTATATAGCTTTGTGTACTATTTTAAAAATGGACCCCATTACTTTCATGTTGTTTTGACTCTTTTCTAATGTACTTCATAAGTCAACACATTTGTCTAGGCTAAAACTGCCTTCCTGTAGTCACTGTAATTCTAAATTATCCTAGTAAGAGTAATTCATTTCTCCAAAAATACAAAAATTTAGGGCTCATAACTTTTTTACGTAATATTAGCCAGTATCCCAGAAAGTGCAGTCCCAGACACTTGAAGTCCCAAGACTCCTTAGATTTGGAGGAACCCATTTTCAAATGGTACCTACCTGAGACTTCTAACTGGATCCAAACTGGTTAATTATGGGATTAAATCCAATCCTGGACCAAGTCCAGTAAAACTTGCTCAGATAGAGTTGGAGAACTCAAAACATAAATTTGCAGAGGTCAAATTCAAGTGAGAGCTCAACCATAACCCCAGTTGCTACAAGAGAACAAGGGACATAGTAGGCCTGGAAATTACTTTTGCTTGGTCACTTTGTGCTTCTGGGGGGTCCAAGGTTTGCTTTGGATCCTACTTTTGACACCAAACTGTTAAAATAAAAACTTAGTCAAACTAAATTTAGCAACGTTTATTTCAGTAAAAAAACAAGTTATAAATAAATTGTTACTCCCTCGGAACCAGAAGAGGTTTAGAGAGTTCAACTCAGCAACATATGCAGACAGTATTTGTAAAAAAGAAAGAAACATACAGAAACAGGTTGATTGGTAACAGTTCATCTTTACCGTATTTGGACATGATCTGATCAGTTGAGAGCCTGAGACTAGATGAATCTTGACTGCTGTGGTCGGATGAGACTCTGCAACTTGTTATGAGAATATACTAGCAAGCTAGACTTTAGTTTGTTTACATACTTAATTTGGTTTGCAATTTGTTATATATGGAGGCAACTTTGGCCAAAAATACTTTAACACTGTTAAGTTAAACAACTTGGAGAGTGCAAAAATGCCCTTTTTGTTTTTTGAAGGATCTTGCTTTTGTATTCTGAATGGAACCACAGAAAGGTACTAGAAATTAATTTTTAAGAGTCAACCTAGAAATTGCCACACAAATTTACATATGCAAAATGTGCAGCTTGTTGAAAAATAGAAGACAGGGGTCACATCCTTATATCTATAGATTCCTTTAAATTTGAAATATACTTGTACTCTAGCTTGTTTCAGAAAGCTTATGGGGAGTAGTATAAGTTATAACATTCACATAGAAACAATTATTGCACTGTAACTTAATCTCCAGTGTCGGGGGCTCTTCCAGGATATTGAGAAATATAAGTAGTCATGAAGAACTTTTGCAGTCCATAGAAACTGAAAATAATATCCACAAACAACATATATGATGCAATTCGATTTGACTTTAGAATCTTGCTATTGATTCCAAATAGAAGTAATTTACGTTATCATTCAACAAATATTCATTGTGTATATGCCATGATTCTAGAATTGCTCTGGGCACTGGCAATAAAGTAGTGAACAGGACTACCATGGACTAAATGTTTGTGTCTTCCAAAATTCACATGTTGAAGTTCTAATCCTCAGTATGATGGTATTTTGAAGTGAGTCATTCAGCAGGTAACTAGGTCATAAGGGTGAAATGAGTATCAATGAGATTAGTGCACTGATAAGGACAGAAGACAATTATGTCTCATTCTCCATCATGTGAGGTCAAAACAAAAAGGCAGCCATATACAAATTAGAAAAAAGGCCCTCATTAAACCCAATAAGCTAGCATCTTGACCTTAGACTTCTCAGCATCCAGAACTGTGAGAGGTAAATGTTTGTTGTTTACGTCATTTATTCAGTGGTATTTTGTTATGGTAGCCCAAACTGATTTAGATGAAGACAGACAAATTTCCTACTCTCAGAAAACTTTCAAAAGGTAGGAGGAAAGAGAGACTGAAATACAAATTAGATGATGACAAATATTCTATGTTCTGAACAAAAAAATGAAACTGGGTAATGTGATAGAAACTGATGAGCACAGATAACCAAAATGAGTATCACTAGAAGAATGCCTCTCTGGAGATTTGATATGAGCAGAGAATGACACACATAGTCCAGAAGAAACGGGTCAATTAAGAAGATGCAAGCACTGCCAAGACTCAGGAATGAGATTAAACTTGGCGAATTACAGAAAAAGAGAGGAATTCAGTGTACAACACTGGAAGAGTAGTGAGAGTTGAAATCACAAAGTTGAACCCACGAAACGATACTGTAGAGTCTGAGAACCTGTAGAAGAGTAGGATACTATAGGAAATGCAATGGAATCTTAAGGAAGAATGCAGCGTGACCTGCTTACAAAGATCACTCAGTCCCTCAGATTGGGAATGAATTATATGGGCACATAATAAAAGCAGGAGAAAATCTTTAAGTAAAGGGATGAAGGGGATTTGATTTTAGCCACTAACATGATGGAAAAAATTGGCACTTGCTCTAAAAGTTTTCTTTCTGTCTCCTCATGACCTTATGCTCACTTCAAACTGCTTTTTTTAGGTCTACTTCTTTAACTCCTAGTTTTGGCTTTGACAAGTAAAAGCTCTTGTTAGTGTATGCCATAGTTCAAGATTTGTATGAATTTGAATATAAATATTTGTGCATATAATATTTTAATAAAAAGTGACAGCACCCCAATGCTTTTTTCAGATTGATATACTGGTTTCTTTTAATTAATTTGTGCTAAAGAACCATTAAATTTGAGCTTTTAATATGACAGCTGTTATATTCAAATTTGGAGAGTAATGACATAACTATTACAAACAGCAATGAATGAACACCGTGATATGTAACACTATGGAACAGGTTAGAATGTTAGTAGGGTTGTTTCATATTCACTAAGAGGTTTGAAACTATTTCATGAAATGCCAAAAGTAGTATTTAGTTCCTTGACTTACCGTGTATTACCACCATGATTTTATCCCTGTGCCATCATTTTGCCCCCATCTGTGCATCGATCCCTTTATGGTAGTCATGCTCAGTAGGGGTGATCTGGAGCTGAAAGAGTAGCAGCAGTTCTTGGGAAGCAGCATAAGGTCTCAGACTCACTTTTGGAAATAACTTGGTAAGTGCATGTTTCTGTCCCAAATTGATCTGTCAATTTAGATCACTGATGCCAAAAGCCAGAAAGGCAAAGTTATCAGAAAATCTCAAGTAAATTAGAACCATACCCTCCAGCTACACATTTCCTTATCCTTCAGCATACAAAGCTAATGTTCCAGGAGTTTAGCTATTGAGTTGGTAAAGGAGATGTCACACCCTGAAGTCCATGGGGAAGTACGGCAAGCTGAATCCACAAAACACACTATTTAAAGCTTACTTTTAAAGACACTGCCCATGAAGGTAACTTTGGCGGCAATTTACAAAAACAATAATCTCACTAGCAGGCAATGAGTGCTCTTTGCTATCTTGTTTTTCTTTCTTTTTTTAAAAATCTATTTACAGCTTTCATATAATGATCAACGATAAGAAATGATACCAAAATATCAATTAAGTGGTGAAAATAAAATCCAATAAACAAAAATTATTATTAATATTTCTATTGTCTCAATTTTTTTCTTTAACATTTATTTTTTAGAGATAGAGTCTTGCTTTGTCACGCTGTGATACTCCTGCCTCAGCTTCCTAAGCATCTGGGACCATAGGTGCTTGCCACACACAGTTCAGATTTTTTAAAAAAATTTTTTTGTAGTAATGCGGTCTTGCTGTATTTTGCATAGCTGGTCTTGAACTCCTGGTCTCGGCTTCCCAAAGCCCTGGGATTACAGGTATGAGTCACCGTACCTGGCCATGATTTTTTTTTTTTTTTTTGGTAATTTTGAATTCTGGTATAATATTGTCACAGTCATATACTTTCCCCATCTTCTTGGAGAATTATTATATGCTCTTGTTTTTGTTAAAGATAAATATTTTCTATGTTCAAAGCCTGTGATAATGTTCAAAATAATATAAAGTTCAATATAATACCTACTACCTTTGGGTGGAGTAGGTTAGAATATTAGTAGGGTTGTTTCATAGGTTGTTTACTGGGATGCTATTTGGTTAGGGAAAAAAACAAAACTATACCAATTGTAAAAGATTCATTTAGTGGATATGCAAGTGAAATGGATACACTTCCTTCAGTTTTGCTTACCTCCATATTAGCCATAAAGAAATGAAGATTCAAGATCTATAAACTTTGATTTTAGGAGGCAGTTTCTTTGAAATGTTACAAAGTAGAATATTTATCCACTTCTGAGAAGATCAGAGCTCTGAAAAGGCACCTATACTATCCATTCTTAAGCTGTTTAGCAACTCCAAAATTCAGAAACTAAACATGGTGCAGAAAATAAACTCTGGAAAAATTCTATCTTGGTGAACAATGAAAGTGGCTGAAATCACATTAGCAGGACTCACTTTTTAACAGGTGCAAAAAGAAAGCAAAGTCGTGTAAGAAGATGGAAAAAAACTTTTGTCTGGTTCGAGTCCTCTGGAGGAAGAATACTAACAGCAAAAAGAAACTAGTAGAACTTGAAAAGCCATTGACAGAGATAAACAAGGACAAAAGGACAAAATTGAGATCAAAAGTAGCTCTAAGATTTTTTTTTCCATTAAAGACAAATGGAAGCAAAGGTGTGTATTGTCATGTGCTACTTTCAATCTCTGCGCATTTTGAATTAGGTGTCTATTCTTTACACCTGAATAGAACTGTGCTGATATATTTATCACTTTCTCACATAATTGTTTACCTCCCTTTCTAATCAAATTAGAAGTGAACTAAGAGTGAAAGTCTATTATTTCTTTATCCTCAGTGCCTCGTGCAAGATCTAGACCTATTGTTTATTGACTGCCAAATGAATGAAACAGGTTTTACACTGTTATCCTGAGACTATGCATCCAAAACCAAATACGTGTTATGCTAGAGTAAAATCTAAAATAATATGGAAGTACACAGAGTTGATGACGTTACAATCAAATGCAAAGATGTTTGACACTTCAATTAGCTGTAGATAAGTGCTGCCCTATAAGTAAATGATAATTGTATATTAGATATTTTGAAATATTGAAACTCAGTCATGAATACATCTAAATAACTTTATTCATTTCTAGTTAGACGTCAAGAAAATTTTGAGGACCAGCGTCTGGTGTGTTTCTGAACCTGTACGTGAGCTGAATTTATGAGTGAATGTCAGGTCATGCCCATTTCAGTATAGAAAACCTGTCAACATTGAAAAACAAGGCAAATTAACATCTTATGTCACCGGTTTTTTAGGTGAAATGGAAATGATCTATTATACACATTTTTGTTTACTGTGTTTCTAAGCATTCTTGTCCAAGAAAGCACTAAGATTTGCTGAACATTACACCTGCAAGTCAGTGTTTGCCCCAAGGTGAATCCAGACATTTAAAATGCATTTACAATTTATATTTAAGGTAGAGATTAACATCATGGCTTAATTAGTACATATACATTGAATAAACTACTATATTTTTTTGTGGTTTAAAATATTTCCTTTTTAAAATTTTAAAGATGTGGTACAAGTCAGGATTGGGTACATAAAGGGTCTAGGTACAGGTGAAGTTTGGACCTCCCACCAGTCCTCGTCCCACCTGGATTAGGATTAGCACCCCTAAATGATTTTAAGTGCCCCCCTCCCTCCCTACTATATCTATCTTGAGTGTATTTATCTGTGTATAAAAACCTTGATTCAAAAAGTATATTCTGAAATAAATAGGCATGGTGATTAATAAGCTAGGAGGATAAATAGGAGAACTAAAATGGTGTTAACAGAAGGTATATAAAAATACCAGTCTAAATTTGCAGCCATCATCTTTAAGAGAATAACAGAAACATGACCTATATCATTTGTTAGAGGCACAATGAAAGCATTTGAGTGGGGGAATTATAATTTCTGTTTTAAACCTAGAAATGATATTTCAAAAATTTTGCCTAAGATGATATTTTTATTTGTAGAATAATAATTACAATTCTTTCTCATCTTCTTATTTGAAATTGTGGAATAATGATTTGAGAACACTAGGAAATGAAGAAAAACAGATCTTCTTAGCATTTGTGTCAAGTAAGATCTTTTATATTCTAATGACTGCACTGCTTTTGAATCTCTTATCCATAAATGAAGAGAAAATATAGAATCTTTATTAAAATCATGTTGAGAAATGAAGATTGATTTGTTTAAAATTAATTACATTAATTAAATGTGAGTTTGGGAAGAATTTCATGTGTCTTGAAACCTAATACTTATGCTAGGTAAATTAAGAATGTTGAAAATTACTATCCTCATTGTAGCTTGGAACTAAGTATAAGAATCTTATTAAAAAAGTAACTGTGTCAAAAGATGTGACATCTTCATATTCATTTTTTCCTAAATAGAAAATGACTACTTAGGCTGAAGAATACTGATAAGATTATGACTTTGAAGGTATTACTAATGGCAAATCACAAGGTAGAATTATCTTCATTATATTTTGCAGATTTTTTTTCAAAAGAGTAGTATTCAACTTTAACAAAATGCAGTTTTTGAATTATATAATTCTTGCAAATTTCATTAAATGCTATCTATATTCAAAGAAAACTAATGGAAAAGCTATTAATATTGTACAACATTCGTGATATGAAATATGAGTTCTAAAAATTATGTGCACAGAATGTCATCAGCTTTTGTTAAGCCATATTTTCTGCAATTGTAGAAAGAATCTAAGAAAAATCTATTAATGAAGGGTTCTTATGCATACTTAAAATAATGCTATCATTGGAGATATGTAGTGTCATATTTAGAGTAAAGAGGCTCATACAAATGAAAAATTAAAAGTCATTTTTGAAACTAATACATAAAATTGTTAGAGAAGCGAATAGTGAACTTATGGCTCCTTACTGATTTTATTATATGCTTAAATAGAAACATTAATTATTTGAGTAAATCTAATTTGGGAGTAATTAATCTATGAATTAAGAGCATTATGTACACAGATGGAATTTGGAACTTTGGGATAAAATTGAATTCTGATATTTAGCCTTCAAAATATTACTATCTTCAGAGTTTGGAGTATTATCATTATGTCAAAGCAAAAACGCATGGGGTAAAGTTAAACAGGTAATGAAAACTTGAGTAAATTGAACCAGGAGAGAAAGATGAGAAAGGTGAAAATGCAGCCCCAGTCCAGCTCTGCTGAGCATTTCCAAAGGATGGCTCCCAGGTCCTTGATAAAGACATTCCTGAGTTGTGAACCAGGCAAGAGGCTTTTTTTGTTTTGTTTTGTTTTTACAAGATATACATTTTGAAGGGGATAGAGAAAGAATTTGTAAGGTTTCTAAAGTAAATGCTCTAAGAGAGGAGAGAGACCTCTGTGGTTAGGATATCTGGAGTCTATAAGGACTGGGAAGAGAGAGAGCTAAGAAATTTGGAGGCAAGAAGATGACTATCTAGAGTTCAGTCAAGCTGAGAAAAACATTAAAATCATTTTGATCAATGAGAAAATTTGTAAGACAAAATCAAAATGAACTTCATCTCTGATTTGATTTTGAGAAGTTCATTAAGTATCAACTGACAATGTAACACTTTGTTAACTTGAATAATGTGACTCTTACTATATATTATTTTATATTCCATAGAGATGTTATTTTAAATTATTTTTCAGTAATGTTGATGAGGTATGAATATTCATTAATTCTTCATTCTCAAAAGAAATCAAACTTCTTAGCATTTTTCAAAACTTAGATATAATCTGGTTTTTAGACCTTGAATCTTATATATTAGCTATATAAGATATTGTAGGATTGGAAATTCTACATTTACTGTAAATTAAATGATTCACAGCATATAGAGTACTCAGAACTAAATATAGTATGAGTTATATAAGTACAAGTAAATCTTGTTCTCATTCTTATTTATGTTGTTCTCTTCTATCTCCTTCTTCCTCACCGTAGTATTATTATTGTAATTATTTTTATTGTAATCATTGTTCAAATCATCATCTTCTATGCCTAACAAATTTGTATTCCATCTTCAAAATGCATAGTATGAGGAAATAGTCTTTGGCATTTGATGGATGTTGTAGCTCACTAAATGGGTAATTAATTTATTTGAACCTTTCTTTCTTCATATCTAAAATTAGGATAATAGTAATTATTTCATGAAGTTGTAGGAATTTAACAAATTTTTTGAAAATTCAACAAACTTTCTGTATGAATACTCGTCTCCTTTTCTATACACCTGTGAAGATTTTTCTAGATTTTACATTACTGTTTAATTTTTCTACTAAATACTCAAAATTCAATTTTTAATCATCTTTTTATGTTCAGTACCATGACAAAGTTCCTTTTACATGAAAGAAATTTGGTAAATTTTTATTGAAAAGAAAGAAAAATAATGAATGTGAATATGAATGTGAATATGAATGTGGAATATGCCAGTTTGGAATGCAAAATAAGTGTTCATTTGTGAATTCCTAATGCCTTTCACGTAATATGTCTTCAATAAATGCTTCTGAAAAGTGTCCAGTAAGGGAAAGACAGAGAGATTGTAGGAGAGAGAGAGAGAGAGAGAGAGAGAGAGAGAGAGAGAGAGAGAGAGAGAATGAATCAGGAAAAAACCAAAGAGGATTTAACAGAATGAAAATGAAGAACAAGAAAAAGAAAGAAATAAAAGAAAAATAATAAAATCCAGAAGTTTCCCCTTAAATACCACCCACCTTATGATACACTATGCATTCTGCCAATACTTCTGACTCTGAAACTTAATGCCTGCAATCATATTGCCAGCCCAGTCTTCAGCTTGCTTACAGCTCTGGTTGACTACATATATATAGATATTTCTGTCCACCCTTGGTTCAGAAATGTCTCTGGGTATTTTAAAGTGTTTTATAATTCAAACACAATTTTACAAATTTTTTAACTACATTGTGCCCTTTCATTTCCTGTCACATACCCTGTTTTTATTATTTCAAAAAAGATAACAAGTATTGAAAACGCAAGTTTTTCTTGAAATACTCATAATTATAACAATGGATGCCAGCCTGTTAAGTTGATTAGACTTTAAAATATTAATACACGCACACATAACCACATGCAAACAATTGTGACTTGGCCTGTATATTTTTATATACAACGTTTATTTTATAAATAAGAGACACAGATGAATATATATTAAAGAACTTAACACTGATGCATTCTGCTTGCAGTATTAAAATTATTTTTTAAAATATTTCAAAATCTACTAAATTGTAACTAAATTGTTATCTCAAAGCGTCAATTAAATAAATCATCACTGAGTAATGATCACTGTGAAAATAAGTTTACAGATTTGGTACTCTTTCTGATTATGAAAAATCAAAATTAAAGTCGGTATATATATTATCCAAATGAGCAGAATGTTTTACAGATAGAAAATGTAATATTTCACACATAAAAACATTATCAATAACTATAATGAATGATTAAAATTTAGTTCCTCCTATTATAAAGGTGATTGGTACAATTCAGTTTAAGTATTCTGTAATTAACTGAGCAATTTATTGTATCTAACTTTATTCTCTACTCTTACCATGTTTCCAAAATGTTTGGTTTATACATTATACATATTAGGCCCTCTGTAGACACTTGTATAGAATCAAGACATGTACTGTATTCAATAACTCCTCTTCAATATTTTTCGAGGATCATGTTGCATATAAAAGAATATCTAAAACTAGGTAATTTATAAGGAAAATGAACTTATTTCTTACAGTTATTGAGGGTTCACATTTTGTGAGAGTCTTCTTGCTGGTAGGGACTCACGGTAGAGTTCCAAGGGGGCAAAAGACATCACGTTGCAAGGAGGTTGAGCATGAGAGCTCAGATCCCTCTTTCTCTTCTGATAAAGTAGCCAGCTCCACTCTTATGATAACCCATTAATCTATTAACCTATTAATCCATTGATTTATGAATGGACTAATTCATTTACGAAGGAGTCTTCTTGACCCATTCACCTTTTAAAAGTTCCATTCCTCAATATTGCCACATAAGAGATTTTCAACATTAGTTTCAAGGGGACAAACATTCAATCCATTGCAGATTGCCATGCTATTTTTGTGTGAGACGAAAGGTGTCTTCTTCACTACTCCATAGGTGTGTCTACATTTTCTAAGAGGAAAAAGCAATAATCACTTTTTTTAGAAGTGTGCTGAATAACCCACATGTAAGAAAATAAACTACATTTTAAAATATTGGTGCAAAACTGTCAAAACTGAAAAAATGCAAAACAGAAGGTTTACAAGGAATTGTAGGGGATTTCAAATTAACCTTAAGACAAAGTAAATAAAATTCTGATTCAGATGAAAATCTGAATTAACACTATTGAAATTCAGAGTCAAAGAAGAAAATGTGCATATTATGCAAGATTTATTATACATTAGGTAAAGTATAAATTTATCAATCTGTATTAAATTTTTCCAGTAGCTGAAGGGTTTAAGCACAGATAGGAAACCATCAAGAGAGTGGGGAGAGCCGGGCTCGGTGGCTCAGCCTGTAATCCCGCGCCTTTGGGAGGCTGATGTGAGTGGATTGCCTGAGCCCCGGGGTTCGAGACCCGCCTGGGCAGCGAGACCTCATCTCTACAATAAATCAAAAAAAAAAAAAAAAATCAGCCGGGCCTGGTAGCGCATGTCTGTAATTCCGGCTACTCGGAAGGCAGAGGCGGAAGGATCGCCGGAGCCCAGCAGGCGAGGCTGCGATGGCCGGAAGCGGCCACTGCACTCCAGTCTGGGCGACAGAGTGAGACTCCAACTCAAAAAAAAAAAAAAAAAAAAAAGAGTGGGGAGATAACCTAGAATGGGAAAAAAAAAATATTGGTTAATTGTGTATCTGACAAAAGCCTAATATGTAGGAGCTATAAAGAAAAATGAGCAGAAAGGGGAAAAGAAAAAAACAAACAGTCCTTTTAAAAAAAATGAGCAGAAGACATGAATATAACTTCTCATATGAAGACATATGAGCAGCCTACAGACACATGAATAAATGCTCAGCCTCACCAATCATCAGAGAAGTGCAAATCAAAACTACAATGAGATACCAACTTACCCCAATAAGGATGGCCATAATGAATAAATAAAAAACAACAACAGGTACCAGCTCATGTGTGGAGAAAAGGGGATGCTTCTACGCTGTTGGTGCAAACTAGTCCAAACTCTATGGAAAATATTATGATGATTTCTAAAGGAATTAGAAATTGAACTTCCAAAGGATCCAGCAATCGCCCTCCTGGGGATATACCTGGAGGAACACAAGTCATTCTACAAAAAATGCACCTGCGCACGCAAATTGATTGCTGCACTATTCACAATAGAAAAAACAAGGAACCAACCTTACTGCCCATTGAAAGTAGACTGGATAAAGAAAATGTGGTATATATACACGATGAAATATTATGCAGCCCTAAAGAAGGACAAAATCATGGTCTTCACAGCAGATTGTGTCGAGTTGGAGGCAATCATACTTAGTGATCTATCACAGAAACAATCAAATATCACATATCCTCACTCATAAATGGAACCTGAAGTCTGATCACAATAGCAGAAGGGAAGGTTTGGCAGTCATGGGATGCTGCCAGGATCGGGAGAATAGTGGGGGGCAACTTAACAACACAAGGGGTACCTGGTCCTAAACCAGGAGAAGTGAGGACCAATTGGAGGCCCAAAATCCACCTGCAGGTAGATTATTAATGTGCCTGATCCTGACTTGTATCCCACATCCTTAAAATAAAATAAAATAAGAGAAAAAGGAAGAAGTAAAGGAAAATAAAATTGATTAGCTTTCTGTCTACTAGTACCAGAAGGCATTTTTATTGAAATGTTCACCGCATATATTTTAACTCAACCTTATAATTTCACACCACAGTTTTCATATAAAATAAGATAATTCATTTTTTCATCTTAGGGAAAAAACAAGGGTAAATTGCAATACTGGGATCACACAGAACATATACGACTATCACCTTTGTAAATTCTTGTGAGATAACCTGCTTTGCATTAGCAGTGCTAATGCAATTAATAATAAAATATGCATAAAATGAAATTTGAATTTGATTGAAAGTAAAAAAACTGTTGTCTCTGGAGAAAATGTATTCAAATGATTACTACTTTGTAACAAACATCTGAATTGATAAAATAGAATCAATTTCATAGGTAATCTAATACATTAAAAATGTTACTCAAGTAATTATCTGCATTAATAGCTATATTATTTGAGAATGTTGGCATTGTGAGTATTTAATTTCTAGTTAAAGTGGAAATATTGCTTTTTGAAGATTAAAATGCATATATTGAGTAAATGTTGAAAATTAAATAGATTTTATAACTGATTATAAGATAAATTATTTATTATTTTCAAGTTCCATAATCAAATATTGCATTTTATTAAAATATTTTTTCAAGAGGAAATTTCAATGTGATAAAATCACTCTGGAAAAAATTAAAATATTATTTATAATTTTCAAAAATCAAGCATAGAAAAATGAATGATTTTTAATTTCTATATGAATATAAATCTTGGCTATGTTTAAAATACTTAAATCACTTAATTTGTATCATTTCAAGATTTCATGCATTACTGTTTAATTAAAGTCATATCACAAGTTATACAAAGTGTTGATTTTAAAATTTCTCCTCTGTACATTAATATGTTTTGCTTCAGTAAGTATCTGGAATCCATGGATTTTTTTGATGTTTATATACTTCTAGAATGAGCTAGTGTACTGTTATATGTACAAGAATCAACCTTTTTGTTTGTATCTGTGCCATTATGTAACTTGTTTTTCAATGATTTGATATTGTGTATGATACTCAACATATAACTTACTTTACATATGTAATACTAACTATCTGTATAAAAGCTATGCTATGAATTATACTTATTTTCCTTGGGAAAAAAATATATTTACATTTGATTTTTAGCCATCAATTTTTTTTGTACTTAAAAGTTTACACACGTGGCATTTATTTATATTGTTGACATTTTAAATATATCCACATATCATTATTCCAATGCAAATTGGCAGAAGCATTTACACATATTCCCTGGAGGAACCCACCATAATCCTAGGTTATAAATGTTTATACAGAAGAAATTATAATAAAAATTATCAATTCAAAGTCAAAGCAACTTAGTCTATAGAAAGTAAGGTACTTTGAACAGAGTAGCAGAAATTGTAGCCAAAAGAAATAGATTCACAGGAATGTCCCTCTTTGTTTGAAAATTGAATGCTCTTTTAAAAATACTTTTGATGTTACTGTAGTTAATAGAAATATATATACTCAGTTTTAAAGTATAATATCAATCGATGCGTCCCCTCCATTTGCACCATCTAAGATCTTAGAACATTTTAACATCATTCACCTCTATAAGTTTATTTATGGTGGTTATTTTTATCTTAATTCTATTTTGTTTTCTTCTCTTGAACTCCAATACATACACTAATAATTGTTTTATGTTATCAATAATTATTTAAATTTACTCACATATTGCTCCCTTTTTGTTATTTTTCATGTTTTATTATATCTTAGCAATTCATCTAGTAAAAATTTTTTCTGATTAGATATTCTATGCCTTTCAAAGTTTTCTGGAATGAAGGTTTGCTGGTAGAAAAATATCTCAACTTTGGTTGTCTGAACATTTTTTAAAATCAAACTCTGTTTCCTGAAATTTATTTTTGTTAAAAATTTGCTACCATCTGTTAGCTCTAAGAAGTAAATTTATCTTTGTCTTTCTGCTTCTAATATCTGTATCTTTGTTAATCCAGAAGTCAGGTATGATGCATTCAAGGAGTTAAGAATTTATTTATATGTGTTTCTTCTGCTTGGAAAACTATCCTTGGAAAGAGGAAAATAGATACAAGCAAGCCCCACATTGAATCTGGCATTCTGACTGGAAACATTTTATTAACTGATCCTCACTGATTTGAAGCCAAATTGGAATTTGAAGCTACAAAAGCACCTACAATTTGATCAGCGAATAGAAGAGATATAATTCTGCAAAGGAAGCACTCCAAAACTCTGCCTGAAATTGTTTGAAAGCCTTTAGCTGAAAACTGGACTTCCTATGATTATGTTGACATTCTACTTGTTAACTTGCAGATAATAACTCCTATTCCACTCAGATTGGAATAAAAAATTTTCCCCAAAGGTCATACAATATTGTAGTCATTACATTCTAGCCTACATTTGGAAATTCACCTAAAACTCAAAAGATTATGTAGAGATAAGGACCCTAACTTTTAATCAGAATATAACCCTTGAATTAAGAAGGCAAAATAAAATAAACCTCTTCCATTTAATATTAAATAAAGCATAATAAAATAAGGAAGATATATCACAAATGCTACTGACTACCAGAAAAAGTCAGCACCACATTCAAAAAGAAACTATAACCTCTCCAACAAAGATAATATTGACAACATGAAGTATTGAAAAATGTATCAGTTATGTAAGAAAATGGGAAAACATGACATACATTTAGCAGTAAAAACAGTAATAACAGATTAATGGATGAGATACATTTTTAATTGGAAAAAATAATTTTAATACAGTTATTAAATTTGCTCAAGAAGGATAAAAATATGGACAAATGAAAGAAGAATTGGTTGAAACAGAAAATAAATGAAAATTATAAGAAGCAAATGAAAATATTATAACAGAAAATTGAAATATATGAGAGAAAATTCATTCAATGGGTTAATAGCATATTAGACACTAAAGAAAAAAGAATCGATAAAATTAATGACTGATCAATAGAAATTATTTAAAGTCAAGAATCCAAAAGAACGAAAAAGATAAATGAAGATCCAATAATATGTAGGGAAATACCAAATGACATGAAAATGAGTGATTGCAGTTCTGGAAGGAAAGGAGAGAAAAATGTTTAAATAATATTGGTTTAAAATTTGTCATATTGGTGAATAATATCAACCTCTATATTTAGAAATTCAGTGAAACACAGCAAAGATTTAAAAAAATCTTTAAGAAAATTTTAGCAAACTGAATCTAGAATATAATTCATTGTGTTTATGTGGGCCTTATCCATGGAAGGCAGTGTTGGTTTAACTAAAGAGCAGCTAATCTAAATCACAGTATTAATGTAATAAAATAAAAACATTAAATAAGTGCATCATTAAACAATCTTTACTATTTATTCATGTTAATAACCCACACTAAAATGAGAATGAATGAAAATTTCCTCGATCTAATAAAGTATTTTTTTCAGAAAAACCTAAGTTTAACATCATACATAATGGTAAAATATTTATGTTTTTCTTTTAAGATTTAAAAAAAATGAGAATATGAGTTATTACTACTGTATTTAACATTGTATTGGAGGTCTTGCCAGTGTTATTCAGCAAAAATAATAATAACAAAATTAAAAAACAGTATAATAACTAAAAAAGAAGAATCAAACTTCTCTTTAAGGCACACATGGCATGACTATATTTGTGAAAAATCTTGAGACATATTATTTAAATAATAAATATTAAGGAAAATGTTCATTCACAGGATACATGGTCAATATATAAAAAGCAATTGTGTAATACTAACATACAATTGGAAAATTTAAGGGAAACAATACCATTTGTAACATAATGAAAATTATAAAATTTAAGCAATAAATTAAGTGGAATACCTTAAAATAGTAAGAGCCATCTACAAGAAACCCAGTATGTTAGCCAGCATACTGTTAAACAGATAGAAATTGGAACCATTTTCCCTGAAAACCAGAACAAGACAAGAATGCCCACTCTCTGCCCTCCTTTTCCACATAATTTTGGAAGTCCTAGCTAGAGTAATCAGACAAGAGAAGGAGATTGGGGGTAGGAAAAGAGGAAATCAAGTTATCCCTCTTTGTTAGACGACATGATTTGAAAACTCAAGAGAATCTGTCAAAAACCTTCTTGCATTGATAAAGGACTTTGGCAAAGTCTTAGGGTATAAAATCAATGTGCAAAAGACAGTCACATTTCTATACACCAACAATAAGCAATCAGAAAACCAAATAAAAACCACAATCTAATTCACAATAGCCACACACGACAAAATAAAATACCTTGGCATCTTCCTAACAAGAGATGGAAGGCCTTTACAACCAAAGTCACAAAACACTGCTCAAAGAAATTGAAGATGACACACACAAAAATGGCAAAATATTCCATGCTCCTGGATTGAAAGAATTCACATTATTAAGATGTCCATCCTACCCAAGACAATCTACAGATTTAATGCGACACCCACTAAATTATCAGCATCGTTCTTCTCAGACCTGGAAATGAAAATACAGGAATTAATATGGAAACATAAATGACCATGAATAGTCAAAACAATCCTCAGGGGAAAAAGAAAAAAAAATTGGAAGGTATGATACTCCCAGATTTTAAACTTTATTATAAAGCTACAATAATCAAAATGGCCTGCTATTGGTACAAGAACAGGCATATAGACAAATGGAACAGGATAAAGATTCCGGAAGCAAAACCTCAATATCCCAACCAACGCATCTTTGGCAAAACCTCCACCAGCAATCACTGGGAAGAGGAGAACCTATTCAGTAAATGGTACTGGGAAAACTGACTGACCACATGAAGATTGGAACAAGAACACTATCTATCAACATACACAAAAATAAACTCTAAATGGACCAAAGACCTAAATGTAAAACTTCAACCTATAAGAACTTTAGAAAATGTAGGAGACACCCTTATGGGAATTGGAACTGGCAACCAATTCCTGATCAAAACCCCAAGTGCCCATGTCATAAGAGATAAAATCATCAACTGGGACATCATCAAACTGACAAGCTTCTGCAAAGCCAAAGAAACCTTCAAGAGAGCAAGGAGACAGCCCATATTTGCCAACTGTATGACTGACAAAGGTCTAACATCTAAGATCTACAAGGATCTCAAACATTCAGAAAAGGAAAAAAGCAAACAGTCCCATTACAAAGTGGGCAAAATATATGAATAGTCACTTCTCAAAAGAAGACATTCAAGTAGCCAACAGATACATGAAAAAATGCTCAACCTCACTAGTCATCAAAGAAATGCAAATTAAAACCACACTGAGATACCACTTAACACCAGACAGGATAGTCATCATTAATAATTCAAAAAACAACACATGCTGGAGAGGATTAGGAGAAAAGGAAACACTTCTACACTGTTGATGGGAGTGTAAGCTAGTACAACCTCTGTGGAAACCAGTTTGGCAATTCCTAAAAGATCTTAAAATCCACCTCCCATAGGACCCTGCAACCCCCCTACTGGGAATATACCTGGAGGAACTTAAATCACTCTATGGAAAAGATACCTGCATACATATGTTTATTGCAGCATTGTTCACAATAGCAAAAACAAGGAATGAACTGTGCTGCTCATAGAAAACCACTGGATTAAAAAAAATGTGGTACATACACAGTCATAAAGAAGAACAAAAGTATGAACAGCAACTTGGATGAACTTACAGTCTATAATACTGAATGATCTATCAAAGAAACAAAGAACTGAGCATCTCATGTTCTCACTCATAAGCGGACCTTGAATAATTATCATAATACGATAAGAAAAGGATTGGTAGTAGTGGGAAACTGCAGGAGTGAGGGTGGGATTGGCAGTAGTGGAAATCTGCTGGGGGAAGGAGGAACAAAACTCATCAACAAGGGTACCTGCATAATAACCCTAAACTGTATCCCATATCCTTAAAATGAAAAATAAAAAAAATTAATGAAATAAATTCAGTGGAAAATATGCAAAATCTCTGCACTGAACACTCAAAACATTTCTGAAAGAAATTAAAAAGATCTATGGCAAGATAAATATTGTCTGTTGTTTGGAAGATTTGATATTGTTACAACTCAAAAAATATGTTTATTCTCAAGTTATCCCATAAAATTAAAGAGCCCTCAATAAAAATTCCAACAACCGATTTGTTACAAATTGACTAACCAATTTCTCTAACAATGCAAAGGACCTGGAATAGTCAGAACAATAATAAAAGCAACCATCAATTTGAAAGACAAACACTGCCTGATTTCAAGCCTTATTATATAGATTCATTTATCAGGATAGTGTGTTACTGACACAATGATGGACAAATAAACAATTGGTGCAGAGTGGAGTCTACACTTAGTAGTCTATAGTAGATAAACATATATATCCGATTGACCTTTAACAGTTGCTGAGAGAAGTCAAAGGTAAAATCTCATATCATATAAAAAAATTATGAGACACATCCTACCTAAATATCAATCTCTTAAAATCATATTTCCTAGAAGAAAACACAGGAAAAATAAATTTGCATCCTTGAAAACACAAGCCTTAAAAATTAAAAAAAAAAATTCCTAAAAAAGATTTGCTAAAAATATATATTAGTCTACTAAGGTTATTCTAACAACTATCACAGACTGGGTATTTCAAACAACATATATTTATTTTCTCATAATTCTGTAGGCTTGAAGTTGAAGATCAAAGAGCTACCAGATTTGATTTCTGGCTGGACCTCACATCCTGCCTTGCAGACAGCTGCCTTCTCACTGTGTCCTCACATGGTTTTTCTTTGTGTCTGTGCAGAAAAACCAATAAAATTATATCTTCAGTGTTTCTTCCTCTTCTTACAAAAACATCAGTTTTATTAGATTAAGACTCATATGATCTCATTTAAGCTTTGCTATCTCCTTATAGGTCTTTCCAAGTATAATCACGTTGAAGATTTAGGGTTTCAATGTAGAGATTTGAGAAATAATTCAGTCCAATGTGGGAATACAATAATACGTACAGAAACAAAATCAACAACATAGATGTAGTTTTAATACTATTATGGTGAGCATAAGAAGCTAGACACAAAACAATACATACTACAGTGGCATTTTATAAGGTTAAAGAACAAGCTGGATTTATTTGGGAGAGTGGAAATAAACACATAGAGCGTATATGTAAACAAGCGTTTGAGAGGAAGGTATCATTTGGAAACTTTCTGGTGATAGAAATGTTTTATACTGATTTGGTTGTTACTTTTTTTATAGATACTTAAGAGATATGCATTTTACTATATGTAAATATTACCATTAATTTTTAAGCATTTCAAAATATTAAATGGTAAGTTGTTACAAGTGGTTTCTGTTTTTGTGCTTGTAGCTCTCTGATATGGCACTAGTGGTATGTATTTTCCAAAAATAACAATGTCACAATTATTTAAACATTAATACATACATGTTACTAAACATTTTAGATGCATCATATTAATAACTATGACAACTTATATACCTGTTTTATAACACATAATTTTATAGACCAGAATACAAGGTTAGTAAAGAAAGATATATTTAATTCTTTTTTTTTCAGTGTTTCACTGTATCACACAGGCTAGAGTGCAGTGGCACAATCATGCTTATTACAGTCTCGACCTCCAGGTGATCGTTCTGCCTTATCCTCCTGAATAGCTGGGACTACAAGCATGTGTCACCACTTTTGGTTATTTTTTAAAATTTGTTAATTATTTACAGAGTCGAAGTCTCCCTATGTTGCCTAGGCTGGTCTCGAACTCCTGGGCTCAAGCAATCCTCCCGCTTTGATCTCCCAAAGTGCTGGGATTACATGCATAAGCCACTGCACCCAGTTTATATTTTGTTTCTTAAGAGGTCCCTCCAAATTCAGAGTTTAGGCTCTGATAACCACGCAGCCAACCCTACTCTGCCTGAACTACCCACAAGTGCCCATTCTGGTTTGTTTGTTCCTTGGTTTCCTGCCAATGTAGCTTCCATAGCTACAAAAATCCCAGAGCATGTAATACTCACATTAAGTATATGCTGGATGAATGATGAAATAAAATATAACTTGAAATTGTTTAACTAAAAAAAGTCACTACTGACTGAGCACTGAAATAGAATATGCAGGTTGTTCAGAACAAAAGTCTACCTTCTCCTCCTCAACTGTCCCTTAATATGATAATCTCTTCTGCTAATTCTGCACTCTCTTAGCTCCTTCCTTTTTTTACCTCTGCTTCCACTCACTGCTGCCTCTGTCATAAGCCTTGGTGCTCTAACTGCTACTCGCTGCTCCTTATATCCTTAAAGTTTCCTCAAGCATCCTCACTCTTCTGTCCCTGACAGGGTTCCCACCGGCATAGCAAAAGTAACAGCCACATGAAGAAAAATCTAAGAATACAATACCAGCAGCAGCAGCAGCAGTCTAACAGGATGTTTTATTCCTGAATACATTTTGGAAAAGATCAATTCAGTATGATCATTAAGGTATCCATTATGAATAATGCTATGAAACCATTTAATTGTGTTTTATTTCACACAGTTGGCATTTGTTCTTTGAAAGTCCCAGTAATGTAAAAATGAACAAATTCTGGCACAGATTGGAGCATTTGCTTCACATAGTTATCTGTGTCTAGTGTGAGCCATATGTGGTGCCCAATCTTACAAAATGCAATAGTCTTAGTGGCATACTCTTGCGTAAACTCTTGGTGCCTTGAAACAGGAATTTTCAACCAGCACTGAAAACGTGATGGCACATTGAACATTATGGGAAGAAAAATAGACAGAATTAAAGTTAACACTTAGAGAAATATTCTTGAATCACAACTATGCCATGAAAGCATCAATCTACAGTGAGTAACCTTCCTAATCAAAGTATAATTTCTGCCCACAAGAGTGTTATAATTGATAAAGATAAACATTTATAAACAATTACTCAAACTGACTAAAAAATACCCTAGTAAAAATGAGAAAATTTGGTAGAATAGGAAGAAATTTCTATGCACATGAACAATGAAAATGTGAGAATACATTATATAAATTTATCAAAATGATTTTCATTGTAAACACATCTAAAAGAAACAGTGATTTATAAATGTAGAGAGGGTTACAAACAAATGAAAAAACAAATCAGAAAGTCAAACACTATATTACTAGTCAACAGAAGATTAGATTGTGGAAAATATTCATTTTGAATTTTGTAGTAATGCTACTATATAAGGGAAAAATGGACTATACGTCCTTTAGATCCTATTGATGAAAGGAAATAATTTTGGTTGCAAGCCTTTGCAGTGGGTTATGGATATGTAAATCCACTTTAGACTGTGTCATCCAGGTAAATGCTCCTGGTTGTTTTGAATGTTTTATAATAAAAACATTTTCAAGACTTTGTGTTTAAAAATATATTACTAAGCTTCATTCCATTAATCATTGTTTTGAATACATATAATTTAAAATGAAGTTTTCTATAAAATTCTGATGTTATTTAAATGAAACATAGGAAGTCATGCTTTGACTTGCACAATTCTCATTTCCTAACTGTTTATTCTAATAATATTTCATTTACATATGTTAGCCTTTATTTGAATTCAATTGTAAATCAACACAAAAGATACATCTCTTATAACAGTAATTTATTCTTACTATTTACCAGATATTTCACTTACCCTTACAGAGAGTCTCTTGCTGACGTTGTACTATTTATTTCCATTGAGAGAGACAGATGCCTTTCCTGTGTGCAACAGTAACTCTATTAAGAATGCATATTTTACTTTTTTGAATCAAAAAAGATTACAGCGCTTCCATTTATACATGTAATATCGTCTATCTAGGTATGCATGCATCCATCTATCCACGTGTCCATCTGTCTGTCTTAGTTTGAGGTACTATAACAAAGCACCATAGACTACTTGGTTTACGCAAAAGATAAATTTATTTTCTCACAGTTCTAAGGGCTGGAATTCCGAGACCAAGAGTGACACAGGTCGGATTCTGGTGAGAGTCCTCACTAGACTGCCATCTTCTTGTATCCTCACATGTCACAAAGAGAACAAGAGAGCTCTCAGGGGAATCCCTTTTATAAGAGTGCTAATTCCAATTATAGAGCTTCACCTCATGACCTAATTACTTCCCAAAACCTCCAACTCCTATCATATAACACTGGGGATTTGGATTTCAGCATATAAATTTGGAGGGGACATAAACATTTTATGCATTGTTCTATCTATCTATCTATCTATCTATCTATCTATCTATCTATCTATCAACTATCTATATCACTTCTATCAACAACCATCTATCATCTCCACATCAAAAAATAAAAAACAAAAACAAACGCACCCGAAGTTTATTTCAGATTTACATAGACATTGTTAACATATTCAAATTATTACTTCGTTGAATATTTTGACTGATTTAGTCATGTTACTATTTTGCTTTTCACTCAATATTTATATGCACAGAGTGCTAAATTTTGGACATCCTAAGTCATTATGTTAAAACTCACTGAAATATTTCAATGAATTTAAATAATTACAAACAATTACATGGGGAAAATGATCAACTTCTCAGGAGCTTGTCCATAATGTGTAAGAAAATTTATCAATTGAAATAATTGACGGACTTTGTCACTGTACTTTTCACTGAATTGTGTGTAACTTTGTCGATATGTCATCTCCAAATGTTTTTCAGTTTCCATAAGTCTTAAGATCATAGTCAATAATGATATATGAGCAGATTTGTGCCTAAAATTATTTATTTCCTTAAATATCTAAAATTACTTTTGCATTTTTGTCTAAAGTCCTTGTGTTTTAAATAGTTATGTGTTTACAAATACTTTTCTCAGAATTCTATCTATACTTTTGGGTTGCCATGAGCTTATGCAGCATCTTAGGTTATAAAAATAAGGTTAATAATGGAGTCATTAAAACAACCTGATATTAGGGCAATTTCAGGTATAAGCAAAAGCAATATTCAACATCTAAACACAAAGCATAGAAACCCAGCACCAGTCATTAAAAGGAAATTTTCAAACTAAGTTGGAAGGCTGAAATGAAGAGACCAAAAAAAAAAAAACAGCAGCATTGGTTTGACAGGCTATTACAGAAATGTACTTTAGTGACTTTTTTAAAAATAAAGATGTGGGGTAAAATTTAGAGTTAGTTATACAAACACTTATTTTATTTAAATGAAAAAGCTTGCTCCAACCAATTGCTTTTTTTACTCGTTATATGCCTCTTATAGGTATATATGTATGTACATGTGTGTGTTTATGCATGGTATACATTTATCTATATGTGTGTGTGTGTGTGTGTGTAGGTGACTGAAGCAACATGTGTGTGTTTGTGTTTGTGTGTGTGTATGTACGCAAAGCATAGTGATGAAAGTGTGACCAGATTGTCCCTTAGTACTTATAGTAAAATGAGAGAAGAGAGATACAAACTGAATGAATTGCTAAGCCAACTGAGAACTTGAAGATTTGGAAAATTATCAGCCACTTCATATTTCAAAAAGCAAAAAGCATGTTCTGGAAAGACCAAAGGTATGGCTAGAAAATCACTATTCCATAAAGAGATTACACTGGATTTAATTAGTCATCTCAGTTGAAGCCAGGAACAGAGATGGGATTATACCAGCAGAAACACTGCCAGGAAGGAGTAAAGGAAACATAAAATGAGATGAAGTAAAGGAATGTCTTCAGACTTCTAGAATTTCCCAAGACAGGACATTAGAACTATGTGGATTAAACATGCATTATCCTTCAAGAAAAGGGAATGATGACTCTGAATATGATTCAGAGATCATCAGGCCTACTACTCCCATCATGTGCCCAAGAATCAAGGCTATTTCTTTCTTAGTTTTAGAAGACTACTTCTTACGATGCCATGGCCCAGTAGCTCAGGGACAAGGCCTCCAAGAGTACAAGATTAGGGGCTCTGTGTAGAGTAGACAGGCAAAGCTGTCACCTAGTGTAGTAAGGGTGATGCTGCCACCCTAGTGAACCCAGAGGGCAGAGCATCAGGCCAAAAAGGATTGTTCTTGTGCCTTACAATCTAATGGAATTTGCTTTGCTAGGTTTTAAACCTGCTTGGGACTTCTAACCCCTTTCTTCTTTAAGATTACTCCATTTTGCACTAGGGATGTCTATTTTAGGCCTATCCCAACATTGTATTTTGAAAGTATATGACTTGCCTTGTTTCACAGGTTCACAGCTGAAGAGGAATGTTGAATCAGAATGAGTTATTCTTTGAATTTAACCCATATCTGATTTTGATGATATTTACGTATGATTTGCCACTTGAAAATGGTGCTGAAATGGGTTAAGACTTTGGAGGCTATTAGAATGGGGGTGAATGTATTTTGCATGCAAGAAAGACAAGAACCTTGGGAGAGAGACAGAGGAGAGAATATTATGGATTGAATTGTGCTCCCTCAAATGTTTGTGTTAAAGCCCTAATTTCCAATGTGGCTATATTTAGAGAAAGGGACTTTAAGGAGGTAATTAATGTTACATGAAATCATAAAGTTGAACCTTAATCCAATAGGACTGGTGTCCTTATAAATAGAGGAAGAGACAAAAACTGTCTCATACAGAATATAACTACATGAAGACACAGAAAGAAGGTGCTTTTGCAAGCCAGAGAGAGACCTTACCAGAAGCCAACCTTGCTGGCACCTTAATCTTGGATTTCCATCCTCCAGAACTGTGAGAACTAAATTTCTGCTGATTAAGCTGATTGTGGAATTTCTCTAATTCTGTTATAGTAATCGCAGGCAGATATCTACGTATACACATAAATATGCAAACTGACATATATATGTATTTATATGCAAAATTACACACAGACACAAATTAGAGAAGGAGACAGACACGCAGACACACAGAGAAAGACATAGGTGATATGTTGAAGAGGGAAAAGATTTACATTGGGCAGAGCAAATGCATAGTTCAAAAATGAAAACAGATGGAGTTTTTTTTCTGTTATAATTGCTGACATATATTTTATGAGTCATTCAGTGATTCAATTGATTTGATGATCTACTGGGCCTCAAAAAGTTACTTTTATTATACCATTTAAAATTTCTGTAAGATTAGATAAATATATATGATATGTATTATAATTCTCTAACATGTTAAGAGCTCTGAAAACATAGGTTATGATCCAGAGGAAGTTAGATACCTATATCTGAGTTTGATAGAATAGGTAATGTCCTTTCAGAAGATAAGACTAATACATCCTTTTTAAAAAATTTTATTACAGAGATGTGGGGTACAAACAAGTACAACCACACGAGTAGGTTACATTCAGGTGAAGTTTGGGCCAATAACCTTAAATATTAATTAAGGTTTGCCAGTTTTCAAAAGAGTATCAGATTTTGAGTTTTTATTTCCAAAAATTGAAATATATTAAACCACGGAATTTAAGATTTCTTGTACTTTATAGAGTGGTTCTATGTATCTTTTATAAAATGTTTTTTTGTTGTTATTGATTGCCTTAAAAAATCACTATAATACAATAAAGACTAGCTTATCAAAGATGAAGCAGAGCATAAAGAACAACTATGAAAACTAAAAAAAATTCAAATTTATTTAAAAATATTGAAGAACTGCTTCAGCAATCAACACTTGAAGAACCGAGATCCTGGAAAGAAGAATTGTACTGAACTACCCAAATATTTGTGCCACATTTCCTTTGCTTTGCTTATCCTTTTTTTTTTTTTTTTGAGTTGGAGTCTCACTCTGTCGCCCAGTCTGGAGTGCAGTGGCCGCTCCAGTCACCGCAGCCTCGACCTGCTGGGCTCCCGCAATCCTTTCGCCTCAGCCTTCCTAGTAGCCGGAATTACAGGCATGTGCTACCATGCCCCGCTGATTTTTTGATTTATTGTAGAGATGAAGTCTCACCTGCCCAGGCGGGTCTCGAACCCGCGGCCTCAGGCAATTCACTCACCTCAGCCTCCCAAAGGCGCAGGATTACAGGCTGAGTCACCGAGCCCAGCTCTTTGTTTATTCTTGCAGAGGATTCAGGAACTGAAGCAATTAATCAGAACTTTGGGCAGTGTTTAAGACTAGAAAAGTGAAAACAAGGATTGATATCTACCTATGAAGCCAGAACTTGAGGCTCCAAGATTCCAGAAAGCAGGAAGAGTGCTAAGAAGAGAGCCTAACACTTGGCACCCTTTTAAGCATTTGCTGATTTTTAAATTTTAGCAAATATGCTGAGAAGCTGAAGAAAGTTTTGCCAATTTCATGGATAGAGGGAGACACACATTTAATTCAGGACCAGTCGATGAAGATGGGCTTTGGCAAACACTTCAGCCTTTCAACTGGAGTTAAAGGGAACTCAAATAAACTAATTTGCAATAGCAAAAATCTAGCTTTGAATTAGTCCGACCCCAGACTGATTATATTAATCTACTCCTATTTCACTGCTGTTCAAAACAAAATAAAATCCTCTCTGTCTAAAAATAACTACATTAAGAATCTCAAATTACCTTTACAATTTTTATACAAAATGATCAACAATTTTGTTACAAACTTGTATATTTTAAAGGATGATATAAGACTAATAATTGAAACCCAGGAAATTTTTAAAACTGTAATTAGATATATTAGATGTGAATTTTAAAATAACAATAGTTAATCTGTGTAAAATACATAAAGTAGATAATGTGAGCAGACAACTGGACTCTATAACATGAATCATGTAGTAATTGCTGATTTAACACAAAGAACACAGCTTTAAACATAGCTAGAGTGAGGTTTAGTTAATAGGAAAATTTGTTATTAGGAAATAAAGTAGATTATAGAGAAAACATTTATTGAAAATATAGCAAAGAATATATAAGATCTGTGGGATATAATTTAAAAAAATTTAGCATGTCTCTTAGGTCTCAAAAATGAAAGGAGAGAGAAAAATGAAAGAAGATGAGGTTAGGTAAAATGAGATAAATGAAAACAAGACAAGAGAAGACAAAAGAAAATTGTAATAAAAGCAATAAGTGAAAACAGTGACTGAGAATTTTCCCAAACTAATGAAAAACAAGAAATGTCAGAATTAAGAATATCTATGTACCTCAAGCATAACATATACAAATAAAACTCAAATTGCTGGAAATCAAATATAGAGAGAATATCTTAATTTAAAATACACTTCGTCTTTGAAGGAGCAAGAATATCACTGACAGCTGACTTTATAACATGAACAATGGAAATTGGAAGGTAATATGATGACGTTATTAAAGAGCTGAAAAAGATAACTGCCAAACTAGAATTCTATATCTGATTATTACATCCTCCAAAAATGAAGAAAAAATAAAAAGTTTTTATAAAAACAAAAACGGAAATAATTTTTTGTTAGCTGTTCCAACAAAGTGAGTTTTTTCTACAAAGAAAAATACAGCTCTAATTACCTGGCAGGGAAGATCACAAAGGTGGTTTTTCCAGGGGAAGGCTTATCTACTGTACTTGGATGTGCTGGCCTCTGCAATTTCTCCAAATGTGGGAAACCTTGACTCCTTGGCTACATAACTTTTGGTAAGGCAGGACTGCAACCAGACTCTTCCCTTAAAAAGAAATTGTTGTTATTGCTATTGTTATTATTATTATTACTACTACTAAAGGCATAAAATACAGAGAGGAATGAAAATCAATGAGAAGGACAAATATATATAAAATTAAAACCCACGACAATCTATCACTGAAGCTAAGAACTGAGAAAAAACTGAAAAAATTAAATAATAAGAGTAAGTGAAGATAAATATTCTCAGGTCTGTAAGTTGTTTAAAATAACAAAAGTACTAATTTGCATTGAATATATTAAGACAAGGAAGTATGTTGCAATCTTAAGGTTAAGAGTAACAGAAAAGTGAAACATTGTAAAAATAACCTAATAAAGAAAAAATAATCAATGAAAAAGAAATGCTTTCATTGGTTCTAAGAAAGATAGCAAAAGGAACAAAAATAATAGAAACATTTAAAAAATAAAGTGTTACATTTTAAGTCAAATGTATTAGTGATTTTTATTAAACTTAAACATATTAAGCACTACATACGAGTTGAAGATTAACATAATCAATATATTTTTTAAAAACCCTGAGTTATGCTGCTTTAAGAAGATATAATTGAAAATAAATATATAGAAAAAGAAATCTAAAATAATATGTAATAAGCTTTGCAATCACAAGAAAAAATTGGTGGAACAATCATATCAGGTAATGGTACTTTTTTTTTTTTTTTTGAGTTAGAGTCTCACTGTTGCCTCGACCTGCTGGGCTCCGGCGATCCTTCAGCCTCAGCCTTCCAAGTAGCTGGAACTACAGGCACGTGCTACCACGCCCAGCTCATTTTTTGATTTATTGTAGAGATGAGGTCTCGCCTGCCCAGGCACATTTCTTAATGCTACAATTATTTATCTACCCCCCAAAATAGTAGAAGGCTAAATTGGAATGTACTCCCGAACACATCTTTAAAATACATAAAGAAAATTTTATATAACTAAAAATGAACATAGATAAGCATATCATAATAATGGGAAGTTTTAGCACATGGCACTTGTTTATTATTATAAAAAAAGACTAGGAAAAAAAACAGTAAGGATGTGGAAGACACCTTAATAACAGCAACAAAAAAATCACTCAAAATGTTAACTAAGCCGTGCTCAGTGGCTCAGCCTGTAATCCCGCGCCTTTGGGAGGCTGAGGTGAGTGGATTGCCTGAGCCCGAGGGTTTGAGACCCGCCTGGGCAGCGAGACCTCATCTCTACAATAAATCAAAAAATCAGCCGGGAGTGGTAGCTCACGCCTGTAATTCGGCTACTTGGAAGGCTAAGGCGGAAGGATCGCCGGAGCCCAGCAGGTCGAGGCTGCGGTGGCCGGGAGCGGCCACTGCATTCCAGTCTGAGCGACAGAGTGAGACTCCAACTCAAAAAAAAAAAAAAAAAAATGTTAAGCAACATTCATATTCCCTAGATTTTACTATTTTAGTTGGAAAAATTATATAGCTGTTTTGGAGTGCCATTCAACTTGTTATGGGTCACAATTTGAATCTCATCTTCTTGCGCCCACTAAAACTTGAGTCTAGTTAGGGGAGATTGACAAACAAAAAAAGGTGCTAGAGATGAGTCCTAAGTAGAATGTTGAATGTTAAAGTAGAATTGCTTTCAGTAGATGATAATCATATCTACAAAATATCTTCAAAACAACACCTAGACTAGTGTGTGACCAAATAATCTGACTCCATAGCCTAGCAAATTTTTGACACATAGTATTAGTCAGAGCGTAGAAGTAAAATTGTGAGCTCAAAAATTGCTATATATTCAAGTAGGCTTCACATGTGAAGTTCATGCCAAAATTCTTACCAAAACACTATATGTCTTGAGGAAATCAATTTAGAGGTCAGAGATGACCAATTGAGGTTAAAAGAAGGATGTATCATTTGATGACAGTTATATCACTAGTACTTTATGTTATTTTTATTACTTTTATTATTTGTTCCTTTTTATTAGTTACTTTAAAGTTACCATTAACAGGAGAAACACACTTTAATTATGCCAATTTGATTATCAAAGAAAACCTGAAAGAGTTGAATTAACCTCTTTATATTTGATTATAATTATTGGATGACATAATCTTTCCTAATTGATTCTTTAAACCATAGCAGCAAATAAAGACTGAGCAAATAGTGGAAAGAAGTGCCTTTCTTTTCAATAATGCTTTGTGAAACAACATAAGGACTATCAATCCTATAAGATTTCAAGAAATTCCTTTCCCTTAATTTTTTCCTATTTCTGCATTTCCCCCCAAATTTATTGTGAGCTAATCAGAGATCACCACTGATAAGCTACAACTGAGACATGAAAAGGAAATGTATCATCAAATGCCTTTCAAAATCAGCATTACAATTAAATGAAATCTTATGAAAATTAAAGTTAGGTTTTTTTTGAATTTTGGTTAGCATTAAAAGGACTAGTTAAATTCATAATTTATGAATTTTAATCACAAGGGGAGAAAATGAAAATCATTACTACACTCAAGTTTACAGAGTAAGTCATTGATTTCTAAAATATGTACCTGCCTCCATATAAAATATCCTAAATCCTGTTAAATCAACATAACCTATCTTGTTGTAAAGCGTATGTCTTAAAATTTATTTAAAAAGTATTATTTGTAAATATTTTTACATTATATATTTATTTAAAATTTAGCATTTGCTAAATTTATAATAATTTTCTTATTATTGGTTATTCACTGTTCATTAAATAATTTTATTATCATGAAGCTTCAGTGACTTTTGTTGTCCTGTTAGTAAACTCAAGCAAATCTAAAGGTCCATAGCTCTTTTACAGTGGCTTGGCGATTTTAAAATTTGTATTAGTTAATGAATTCTCTTTAAATCCACAAATATAAAGAATTTGTTCAAACTTTTTAAATATTACATCTCAGTTCAGGCAAATTGTGTAGATTGTTTTTTTTTCTCAGAATAGTTGGAGATTACATAATTTCTTGTTTTTGTTTTATTTTGTTTTTTGAACTATCAAATTCTTCTCAGGATATTCCTCTAACTTAATGCTTATGCATTTTAAATCTATCTCCTGCTCATCTAGCATGGGAATGTGTCTCAAAATCTAAAGACCAAGTTGAAACCACAGAGAAGGAAAGGGCATATCCCTCCTGTTTGGCAGTTTTCTCTCATACTATATGTATGTTCCATATGTTATGCCCTGCTACCCACAGGCAAGGAAGAAATAATGTGTACACTCCTGAAGGAATTGTAAATGCTGTCTCAAAGAATTTCTTTTGTATTCTGCCACCAAACTATCACAACGATGCTGTTTCCAGTCCTATTTTCCCCAGTAGAAAATCATCACCATGCTTGAGTGAAAACTCTAAACTCCATTCCCCTAAAATTACTGAAATTCTTAATCATTTCTTATCATCATTCTGTTAGTTGTTTCACGTTCCTCTTTAAAGATATTTCCCTAGCGTAACTTGAGCAGAAAAACTTGCAGCAGCAAAGAGACATCCAATCTCCCCTCAAAGGAAGATACTTTAAACAGGCAAAAACTCAGCAGGTTCTTTTCTCAACAGGGCGCATGCCTCATCCTTTTTTTTTTTTTTTTTTGGAGTCTCACTTTTGTTGCCCAGGCTGGAGTACAGTGGTACACTCAAGGCCACCAAGCCTCGACATACTGGGTTCAGGAGATCCTTCCGCCACAACCTTCCAAACAGCTGGAACTACAGATGCACACCATCACGCCCAACTAATTTTTATGATTTATTATAGAGACGAGGTCTCACCAAGTGGCCCAGGCTGGTCTCGAACCCCCAGGCTCAGGTAATCCTCTCTCCTTAGTCTCCCAAAGTGCTGGGATTATAGGCTGAGCCACCACATGCAGCCTGCCTCATCTTCAATCTCAGTACACTTTGGATGTCAATACTTTGGTTACCAAATCTGGGAATCATCAGATAAATTTGCCATTTGATTTCCACTTGATTTCTCAAGGTAATTTTCTCCTAATTCAAGAATATCTTTGGATTTCTTCAGATTGTCTATTCTCGAGTTGTGTAAAATATTCTTAAGAAAATTCATCTTAGATAAATAACCCTCTTTTAATATTTTCAAGTCTAGAGCCCTGAAAAATGTCATTTTATTTGCAGTTGCAAAGCAGAAAGGCACAGTGCCTGAGGGAATATTAGTAGTACACTGTTTCATTAATTTTTTCCCATTATAAATACCCTTTAAATAGCAATGAAGCAGTTACTTAGAGGAAAAATTTATGATATGACTTTCTAGGAAAGGCAAATCTAAAGAAAAGGCAATCATATCAGTAGTTGGCAGAGTCTTGGGTGTAGGATAGGGGAAAAGGAGAGAAGTGGAATGAAGATACTGTTTGGAACGATGGAAATATTAACTATTTTGATTGTGATGATTCTATTATTGGATAAGTTCATTCAGATCCATTCAACTCTACACCTAAAGATGACTTTAACTATATATGACTATCACCTTAATCTTACAAAAGAGATAATTTACAAAACGTTGAAATCTATATTGAAGTATACCTCTGTATCTAGCACTTTCCTGTATGCTTCGAATAAATTATCTATTTTAATTCTTACAAAAATGAATGAGGTAGGTATGATTTCTCTCATTTTCACAGATTAGGAAACTGAAGTATAGGAAAGATTTATTGCTCAAGTTATATAGATAATTAATATGTTACACTCTGAAGTTTATATTCTTTTTTAAAAATTTTAAATTTTATTTTAAAGATGTGGGGCACAATTCAGGATTAGGTATATATGTGGCTATTGTGCAGGTAAAGTTGGGTACTCCCTTTGGTCCCCACTTTACCTGTTTTGAGATCACGTGCCATTATTGATGTTGTGTCCCCCCCACCCCAACCCCAACCCCAATCCCAGCAGTATCCCACTACTGCCAGCCTCTTTCTTATAGTATTATGGTAAATGTTCTTATTCTTTCTGTGTAACCATTTTCTTCTCTTGAAGGTAAAAGCAGATGTTGAGTACATTGAAAGTCACCGGATCCTTTCCAGAATAAACAAAAGAATCAAACACAATGGCGTGAAAAACACAAAAAGGCAAACATACAAAGTATATTGTATAAAGGAAATTCAGGTTAAAACTTGGATGGCATGAGTTTCTCAGAATGAAAATCAGGAATCTACTTTTACCAGGTAGTATCAGCCTGGAAACCTGAATGTGACAAAGAAAAATGGCATCAATGCCAAAGAGTACATTTTTTACAGTATCCTATAATCACAGCAGACTCAAGAAATGACCCCAACACAAATCTAAACTACCCCCGTGAAAACCTGCTTTAACCTAATGTATAAACATATATAGTCCTGGGACCTGGAATTAAAGAGATAATTTTTCAGAAGATCCATGTCTCTCTAACTCAGATAAAATCAATAGCTGTCCACTTGGTGGTGAAAATTTAGATAATCCTGTAGCTTTCTTGTGTAAATATATTGGCCATACTGACTTTTCCATATTTTATAAAAATGAACTTTTTTAAACACCCAGTTAGTGTTTGTGGCTGCATTTATGTCACTCTGAGCTACTATTGACTTTTGTCAACAGAATGGTCATATAGGAAGAAAGGAAAAAAGAAAAGGGAAAATTAAATAGGAAGCCAGAGTAGGAAGAAGATGAAGGGAGAAGAGAAAGGAGGAACTAAGAGGAGGGGAGGAAGGGAGGAAGAAAAAAGCAAGGTGATGGAAATACAATGTGTTCAATGTGAAATACAATGTGGAAAAGATGGGAATTGCTTTAGTACATGTGAATAAGCTTCAGGGAATTTCAGTTGAAAACAAATGTAAACGTGTTATCATGTGTCTAAGAAGATTTAGTTGTGTTAGTTGAAGTATAGAGTTCAAATTGTTCCCCTTACTGTACATAACTCTGCATATTACTCAACATGACTTATTGAAAAATAGGCCACTACAAATGGTTGCTTATCATGAGGAGAGTCAAAAAAGACGAAAAGAAAACTGAGAATGGTTATCTCAGTAAAACAAAGACATAAAAGAGAAATGAAAGCTATCTTCAAATATTTGAAGGAATATAAATATTGATGTCACCATTAGTCATTTTATTCTATGTCCAAGAAGAGAGGAAAGACAAATTTCAACTTTAAATTAGAGCAGTATTTTAATATATATTTCTCACCAAAGATGCAGTGAAGGCAGTAGAAAGAATGTTATTCTCATTTTTTTTGTTTTGAGTTGGAGTCTCCGTCAACCACACTGGAGTGCAGTGACCACTCCCAGCCATCGCAACCTCGACCCGCTGGGCTCCGGTGATCCTTGCGCCTCAGCCTTCCGAGTCGCCGGAATTACAGGCGCACGCTACCACACCCAGCTGATTTTTGATTTATTGTAGAGATGAGGTCTCGCTAACTTGCCCAGGCGGATCTCGAACCTGTGGGCTCAGGCAATCCACTCACCTCAGCCTCCCAAGGTGCGGGATTACAGGCTGAACCACCGAGCCTGGCCTGTTATTCTCATTTTTAAAGATTTTTTCCAACAGCGGTTTGTTAAATTTTAAAAGTAGATTATCTAATTCAGTGAAGAAAAATACCATTGATGTAAAATAATATTTCGGAATTATTGGAAAGAGTTTTAAAAATATATATTTTATTGGAAAAATAATCTATAGCACATTAATCAAATTCAATGAAAAATTGTATACTGAAAAGAAAAAAGACCCATTGCTTTTGTTTGCTACAACAAAAATTATGATAAAAATTTTTAAAATTTGTTATAGAGGTTTTTTCCATGATCTATTCTTTAGGTAGTCTTAATTAAGATGACTCTAATGCTGATAATAGAAGTGATATCTTTCATGATGGAAGTTCATGATAGATAAAAGTAGAATTGCTTATATCAAATATCAGTTGTTGTTAAAGTTCATATTACACAGGTTCATATACTTAAAATTGTTGAGCATTTGTGGTCTCTGAGAGACCAAAGGAAAAAAATGTTCACAATATTAATTACTGTAACTAATAATTGTATCAATTATATAGTTTGAGTGCTAATTTACTCCTAATCTATTGAATTTTCTCCAAGTACCGCACTCCTTGTCCCAAAGTGTTAACATAACTCCATATCTCCTCCAGATCTTAAACTGGTATCAGTATCGGTGCTGGGATTGGGTAAATTTTAAGTTACTCATCAACTCTGGAACGTGAATAGTACAGAACTGGGAAAATGCAGCAAGGAAACAGGGGGAATTTAAGGACCCAGGAGAAAATCAGGAAGCTGTATGTAGCAAAGATGGAAACAGAAAAGCCAGAGCAAGATTTAGAGGCATTGATCAAGATACAGGAATGAATCTATGATGCATATAAGTTAGGCATTGTTGAGAGACACCTGGCCAAAAAATTTAAACATGATGAGTAATGAAATGACAAGGTAGATTTTAAAATTAATATAAATAAATTAATATTAATTTAATGGTTTCCAGACAAATGTATTAAACCACTGGCTTAAGTAGTCACTGTAATAGGACCAGCAGACATCTCTGATTAAGGGAGAACAGTTTGGGTAGGAAATTTCTGCAAAGTTGCTTAACTAAAACCAGTAACAATAAAAATGTGATGAATAAACAAAATGTGGTAGGGCAAGAAATGTCATTTTTATCTGCTGAGAATAGTAAAAACAAGGAGGAGAAAAAAGTCAACATTCTTCCCTTAATTAAATTCTCAGCACTACTGTGAGAATCCATGCCCTCAATCAAGGAGGATAGAGATTACAAATGCTCCAACCAACCAATATGCTTTATTTAAATGTCGAACTCATCTTCTTTCCATCAGTAAATTTACTAAAATTTCACTTTATTCTCATATATTCTGATCATCGTAAACTAATATGAAATACTTATTGTGAGAAGTATAAGCTGACTTCTACATTATTAGTAGCAACTGAATATATATTTAGATGACTATTCCTAATAGGCTAGAATTTTTATTCAATAACAAATTATAAACCTCAGTCTAGTGGGCTAATCACAATATAAGTGTCTGTCCTTACAAGCATGAAAGGTAAAACTAAGAGTAGATGGAAACGATTATTAGAAAGAGACATAATCCTATATTAGGTACTATAATCATAGGATTTGTTTTTGCAAATCCCTTTGCAGCATAGTAATTATTTTATGAGTAATACCTTCCTTTTCTCAGAGAAATCCTTTTTGCATGTACATTATATTAAATATAGAGTGTTGGTAAATTATTTATTTTTATGAATTCTAAATGTATAAAGAGTTTATGTCCCACTTTTATTTCTTAGGTATTAGGAGGAATCTAACAATTAATAAGATAATTTTGTTTTTGACCACGTTTACTTAAAATAATTTATTTTAACATTTTAAAATAAGTCCTTTTTCAATATTTTTGTTTATGCACACATTGAAAATTGTTATTATTATTCTGTTCAAAAATTTCCTGCATAAATTATTGTTAAAAAGAGTTAAAAAGGAAACTGTGCAACTTTAGAAATATTATGGGTTAGCCTCAGAGAACATCCTAGGTAAGGTACTCCCTTCATAGTATTTATCTTCATTCTAAGTTATCACCGTTACTTTTTTTCATTTAGGTTGCAACCTGTGTATTTCATTCCCTTTTATCCTCTACTCTATTGCTGCAAATGCCACAGTAGCTGCGTTCTTCTGCTAGAACCTACACTTGGCACAAATGTGCCTTGGAAGAGCTGCAGGTCAATTTAGTTGAACAGACAGCTGGTATTCTGACAAAAATTCTTCCAACCACACTACATGAGAAGCAGAAAAGAAAGTGAAATGGCAGTGGGTCAGACATATTGACTTGCTTCTTCACTGTACTGTCATCACCGAGTCTGAGAAAATTACATAACTTTGAACAGTACATGCTACATGGTAATCTTTTGAAGCATATTCCTTAACTTAATGAATTAAAGAACTGTCACTTAATATTTAATAAACACTATCTCTCCCTACCACTTCAGTACATACTAGAGGAGGAAAAATAAAGAACAAATACAAGTTTTGTCTCACTCCAAAAAAATTATATAGAAGATAATTGTTTATTTCATTAATATATTTATGTCATGCTAAAATTCACAACATACAAAAAATTATACTTATTTATCAAAATAAGAATAGCTTTAGATAATTGTTATTAAAATAGAAAACCTGTCAAAATACAATCTAATGGATACAGTTTTTATTTTTATTATTCTTTCCAATGATTGACATGTGCATATTTTACTTTATGATAAATATTTATAAAGTTGAAATGCCAAAACTTTTTGAATATATAGAGATGAAGATGAGGAGCTCACAAAAATCATATACAAAACAAAAATAAATACTAACAACATTTTTTTGAGTATAGTGGTATTGGTATACACAGAAATTCTCAGACCTAGGGAAAGGTCACACACAAAAAAGTTTGGGAAGGGGTCCAAGCCAACACTGTGCTGAATCTTGAATTTGATTATAGCAAATCAGGTAGACAAGAATGCAGAGCAATGGAATAGTGGAATAAAGAATGTTTTAGGAAGAATAAACATAGACTCTTGTATGGATATGTATGAGAGCTCACAGTATATAGATCAGTAGGGAATATGAATAAGCTTGAGAATATAGTGAAAGACCAGGCTTGAGAGTGAAGCAAGAGATGTTATGGAGGAAATTTTTGGACACTTTAAATAAGTCAGAGGTTCTTGAAGTGGGGTCTGAAGATCAGTTATAATGACATCACTTGGAAAACTTTTAGAAGTGCAAATTGCTGGAGTCCATCCAAAACTACTGAATCAGAAACTGAGGAAGCATCTCAGAAAATTTTTTAAAGAAGTCCTTCAGGTGATCTTGATGCATGTTAAAGTTTGAGAACCACTTTACTAAAATGTTTGGTTTGTGTTTGGCATTACAAAGTCATGTGCTTACAAATCTGTGAAAAAAGTCTAGATGCATACTCTAGAATAATCCATTGACAGATTCACGGGAAGGAGACATGAATGAAGGCAAGAGGATACATTCAATAACATTTCAGCAGCAAGGAGAACTGAGGAGGTTCCGAAATAACATACTAAATATCTTTATATGGGGGATTGAGTGAATTTAAGAGAAATTTGCAGTATAAATTTGACATTTGATGAAAAGGAGGATATGGAAGCATAAGGTTAAAAAAGTTTCCATTGATTTTTATTATGCTAGTTTTGTGAACTAAGTAAATTAATCATATTGTTCAGGTAGTTATTTAATGCACTGTCAAGTACGGTTTATATATCTTATCAACTTACATATTCCTTTTTTATGAGGTCTCTCTTTAAAAAGTTGAAAACCAATACTCTAAATTTTTGTGCATTCTTTGATTTAAGGAAAATGTAACCATAATAAATTAGGTGACAACTGAGTTTCTTATAAGAACTTATACTAAACTTCACAGCAACCTGGATGGGCTTAGAGTCTATAATACCAAGTGATGTATCATAGAAACAAAAAACTGAGTAGCACATGTTCTCACTCATAAGTGTACCTTGAACAATTATCATAATGCTATAAGTAAAGGATTGGCAGTAGTGGGAAACTGCCAGGGAGGGTGTGGGATCGGCAGTAGTGGGAATCTGCCAGTGGAGGGGGGACACACTTCATCACAAGGGTAACTGCATAGTGAATATTTGTATACTTAACCCTGAATTACACCTCACATCTTTAAGATTAAATAAATAGATAAATAAATAAATAAAACTTTAGGGAAAAAAGGGAATTTATACTATGCATGGCAATTATATATCAGTGATATACCTTTGAATCATTTTTGTGAAGATATCGAAGTTTTACTATAGTACTAATACTAATTCCAAATACCAAGCAGACCAAATACTAATATTCTTTTTAGTCACTGAATGAATATGAGTATTAAGCTTGTTGATGAAGATATAAACGAGGGTGAGTACTGCACAATATACTGATATCTTCTTTATTTCTAAAATAACAAATTCATTTTCACATCTCAAACTTAAAATCAGTGTTAACCACTTTCATTCTAAGATGGAATTTTATAAAGCTTGTTTCAATATCACTTCACTAAGAACCTTTTGATTATAGGAATTACTAACATTTTCACAATAAGTGGTGCCACATAGTTGAGCTATGAAAATGGAAGAGAGTCACAAAGAGTAGACTGTTAAGGAAAGTTTAGTTTTCAACAGTTGAAAGAAAGGCACAAATCAGTGATAACACTTGTATTAGCAATGCCTTCTTTCCAAGTTATATAGGAATGCTGAAAATATTATCTCATTTAGCCTTTCAATGAACCACCACTTAGGGGACTATATCTATTATCTCAAATATATAACAAAATTAAGACTTCAGTAAGTTGCTGAACTCACAGAACTGGTAGGATAAAAACAACCAGAATTTGTATATAGATGTGTCTGCTTTTAAGTCTTTAATAACCATCTTACCAAAAAAAGGTGAAAAGGAAGGATTAGGGAAGTATGCAAATCCCAAAGTAAATTTGCTTCTATAATGAAAGAAAAAACAGAAAAATCCAAAATGAAGATGAATTTGTTAATTCAGTTATTTATGTATGTGCCTTTTTGTTGAGCATAATCTAATTTAATTTGACTAAAAATAAAGTAAAATATGTACATGTCAATCATTGGGAAGAATATTAAAAATAAAAAAAGGTATACCTTAGATTGTGTTTTTACTTGTGTATTCTCATTTAATAAATGTATTTAAAGATATTCTTACTTTTATAAGTAACTATAATTTCTTGTTTGGTCATGACATTCAGGGCATACACTAAATACTGTACTACTGGCTATTTTCCTTTGTATATATTAATGTGATGTTATTTCTCTAGTTGAACTCACAATGATAGTATTAGTTACTGGAAATAAGAAAATGACATCACAGTTCAAGCAAGCATAGACAAAAAGTAGGGAGAAAGAAGGGAACCACCAAAACTAAAGATCATAAAACAGTGTGACTTTCAAAAATGAAATGTGGAGAAATTATAAAAGGACAAAGGCATAAATAAGAAACATTCATGAAAATTCCCCCCTTTTGTTAGGCTAAGACCATATCTGGTATACATATACCACACATATGTTTGCATAAAATTTTGTTAACTTATATGCTAATGCTTCCCTATCAAATGAACAGCAAGGTATCTTACTGTTTAGAAATAATAACATGGAAAGTCAAATAAAATCCTATTATGTACTAGATAAAATACTAGATTACTATTTTTGAGCAAAAATATATTTCTGGAAATGGAAATAAATATGATATATTTATAACTGTGTAAAATGCTACAACTCATTGTGACAATTTTCTACTGATCTGTTGCGTATAATTTTACAAAGAATATCATTTTGAATAAAATTAGATTAGCTAATTGGAATATCCTTAAATAATTGTTCTATTAAAGGCATTACTGCTTGGGTATGATAATAATTACAATACTCACACTACACCAGCATTTCTAAAAATATATCCTCCTCACATAGTAAATTGGTGTGAGAATCATTGTTTTAGCAATCCTTAGAATACATAAATATTCACATATAATGATATTAGCTGCTCAATATGAAAGTTGCTGATACAGAGTTAAATTAATTGTTCTTAGTAATAAAAATCACCATTAAGTGAGGGGTAACAGGAAACTTCTAAGAAATATATGAATCTCTGTTTAGGTTATTCTCTTCTTTATAACAAGTGATTTAGCACCACGATCACAATTTATTCCAACCTGAACTGGAAGTTTCACGCAGAACATTAATGCTTGCATTAATGTAGATTTTGCTAGCTAGCATTTTTTCTGTGACAGTTTCATATTCAAAATTGTATATGCATGGCCCTCTACACATATAATTTTATGATTGTATTTTAAAATGTAATGGCGCTATAATTTTATACCTGGAAAAGTTATCCATGACTCTAATAACTTTAATAAACTTAATCATTAATGTTAATTATTTAAAAGATACATAGAATACACTCATTCAGAATTCTTGGGTCTGGGACTCTGTCAGTAACATTAGAAGTAGTTCATTTTCATTTGTTTGGTCATCACTAATCTAAGAAGGATGTCGATTAAGTCCTGATTATTTTAAAAAATCATATGATCTTTAGTATATCTGAAGGTGATCTCTTTGCTTTGAGTTGAAAAATCTAAGGTGTACCTTTAGTGAACTTATGCACCGACAACTGAATAAATTCCACAAATTGAAAGGTCAATGGATGGCAAATTATATGTGCCATAAATTAGCTCTAGATGTTTATCCTGAGTATAGATTCATTATGTGTAATTACTTTGTGAAAAGAGTTTATTATGACTGATCCCCGCAATAAAATAAAAAAATAAAAATTTTATTTGTTTAAAAAAAACTATTTTATCCTCAGTGACTAACAAAGGTGCTGATATGCTGTAGTTACCTAATATTTGTTTTAAAAAATGAAAAACATATCAATTCTATTGGGCTATTATATTGTGTTAAGCATTGAATAAGTATTTTCAATATATTAAGTTGAAAATACTACTCAATCTTATAGACAACAACATTTAACTCAGTGAAAATAATACTGTTAAGATAAGATACATGACTGAACCTATATTAAATTGTTTAAGTTTTCTTAGAAAAATAATAATTATTATTATCATGATAAAAACAGTAGCTGAGATACATAATATTAAGTGCCAAATCCTGTTATCAGCTTTGTACTCGTAACAATTCATTTCATTCATACAATAACTTTCTGAGATTAGGTGTAGGATATTATTCTCATTGTACCAAAGGGGATAATGAGAAACTGAGAGAAAGGTTATAAGAAGTAACCTCCACATAGTCATATGGGCAGAGAGCTGAAGAGCTAGGATTATAAAGTCAGTCTAGCTTGAGTCTTTCTTTTAGCCATAAAACTTTACAATTTTTCAAGATGTTCCTGTTTGTGAAATAATGTGATCGCATATGAATCTCTAAATTATTACTGATCATGGAGGAAAAAAAGTATAGAGATGAGAATCTAGAAATACAGATTCATTCATCCAGTAAGCATAAATGAAATTTCATATGTTAAGTTTCAGAATTATGATAGTGACTGAGGTTTGCAGGTCACAGAGGTTACTGAAATTCATGAGCTTAAGGAAAATTTCTATAATGTAATTATTATTTGGTAATGTATTATGTATTTGAAGCAGTACAGTAATGTAAAATGATCACGCCATTAGAAAAAAAGTCTTTTGTTTTAGTCCACAGCTAGGATATCAATAGTCATTGAAGACTCATTTTGTTTATCTGAAACTCAGATTCTTGATCTACTAAATGGAAATTATAAATTGTTGTTGTGCCTGTTTTAATGAGCTATTAGAATGATCAGTTAACAACTTTTGTGAAGGTGTTGTGTACACCAAATTTTCAGTAATATTTCAACTATTTATTTACATGTTCAATGGTAAACATCTTAAGGACAGTTCATCATGCATCTTGGAAAGTTTCAGGGAATTTGGCAAGATGCTCTGTACTTAGAATATCCCTCAGAGAACAGAATTCAAGTTCAGATATCACATGATTAAATTACATAACCATGATTAAACATGGGCTTAAATAATTCATTAGCTTTGCTAGCTTTCAAAAGTGATTTAATTTCTTTAACTTTACATTGCTCACATAAAAAATAATTGTATCAGTGACTACATCAGATTTTTTAAAGACATATGAAACAATATTTGCAAAGCAGTTAGCACATAAGTAGTAATGCAAAATGAATATTATACATATATAAGTTAAATAAGTATTCACTAAATGATTAATTTGTTAACAATATATTAATACTATCAGAACATAATCTTTCCAAGGAAATCTGTATTTTAACATAGGGCAGAAATTCCAGTGGAAGACTTCCTAAAATCATCAAGGCATAGATGGCATAATTCGTGTTCTAAGAGGACCATTTTAGTAAACACATCAAAGTTTCAAAGTCTAACTCTTTTCATGAGGATTCTTACAGCATGACCAATTATACTGTGTTGATGAGAACTGTGCCAGTTCTAGCATTGAAAATCCAGCATTAGAAAATCCCTCAATCTCCGACAAACTGGACAGTTAGTAGGTCACAAATATTTAAAAAACCCTAGTTATAAAAGACTTTTCTAGTCCAACAGTGAATGATATTACCTCTTCTGCTTTCTGTAATACATCAGAGAATAAAAAGTTCTCCATCACCTCTTCCTTTCTAAAGTATATTTTGGTTTATGGAAGAACTAAATTCACATGGAAATCCCTCTAAACTGGTAAGAAATTGCACACATTTTTTCCTTTCTATATATCCTCTGCTAAGCTTTGCTATGAGAAATAGTTTTAAAATAAGGACATTATTAGATATGCAACTCATTTTCTTTCTCTTTTTAATATATTTTCATTCTACAGACTTTTTATTTACTCTGTTATCTTCATATCTTTTTTTCTGAGCTTTTGTGATATTTGAGTATAAAATATAGTCCTATTTTCCCATCAAAGGTTAAAGTAGAGTATATCAGAGGAGGTTAATCTGAATTGTTTATGTGTATTTTATCTCTACTCTCTATGTGCTCTATTCCTCTCAGATTTATTTATTCAATCATTCATGAAGCATCTGTGATATGCTTGCATTCCTATAAGACAAAGAGAGAGCAGAACAGCTAATAATAAAACTTTACCAATGGGGATATCAAAAGGTAAACAAAAATGCAGAATAAACTGTTGGGTAAAAGTCTATCTGTGCAGGAGAACGAACACAAAAAAATTAAATAGCGATGAAGCTTGGACTTGAGCTGAAATATGAATAACTGCTCTTCAATTGAAAGAGATTTGAAGAATAGAAATAATCATTCCCAAACAGAGAAAGTTAGATGGAGGTTATAAAACATTCTGGTGTGGTTGGACAAATGCAAGTGTTTTAGAACATAGTTTTAGAATACACGAGGAGAAAGATGAGATTCAATAAGAAGTTGGACTAGAAGTTAGGTAGGGGTAAACCTGTGAAGACCCAAGACACGAAGAAACCATTGCTGTATTTTTTTGTCTCCATCTTTACTGTGTGTGCCTGCTTATTATAACCACTGTGTGTGGTTCCCAAGTTCAGTAGTTCTAGAGGGAATAAGATACTCAGATAATAAAAGATAGTAAAAACAAACAAACAAATAAAAAACACCTCTGGCAACTGGATTTATCTTGAACCTTTATTTAATCTTTTTGTATTTTATATTATTCACCATCATATTCCCATCACAAAACTCTTTTAAAAAATACAAACAAAACAAAACAAAGCACCTTTGTTGCCAAAGGAATTGAGATTAAAGTTTCTTGAGTTTGCTTACATTTTACAAGACTGCACTCTACAAAGAAAGAAAGAAAGTCATAGCAGTGCAGGGTCTGAACTATGACAAAAAGAAAAGACACACATATTGAAAGTGTAACCCCAAACACTGCATTTCTACTTACCAAATACTTACATGATGTCATCTCTTCTAATTGTCCAGGCAACATTGCAGTGGAAAACACATATTCACAATACAACAATCAGAATTGTAAAATTAAGATTTCTACAACATTATTATCTAATTTGTAGACAGTTATTAATTTCTCCAGTTGTCCCAATAATATTCTTTCATGAACAGGACAATTCAGAATTATGCATTTAGTTGAATTATTCTATTTGAATGACTTCCTGAATCTCATTTTTATTCCCCCCTTTTTTTTTTTGTGTGTATTTTTGACATTGAGGTTTTTTAATAGTTCATAGCCATTTTATACAATATCCCTCAATTTGACTTTTGGTGATTTTACCTCATAATAATTTTCCAATTATGATAATTGGCAAAAATATAAAGTTGGTGATGTGGAACATTATACTGTAAGGCATATATGGTTGATTTGTCTCATCATTGATGATAATTGCTCAAGAAAGAATTCAATAATTCAAAGTAACTTAACATAATTTTTGGTTAGGAAGTTTAATAGTTAAGAAGAGTTAACTTAGGTTATTTTGGTTTTAATGGTTTTGAAATAGACAATTTATGCAGATTTGTACTTGAATAAAAGGGAGTTACAGCTATAAAGCAATGCTATTTTGAATATTCTGAATATTTAATGAATTATTTCTTATTTATCATAAATTATATTTTATAAAGACAACACCACGTTTTGAATATTTAAATCAAATTCTAATTTTATCATACAAAGCCATCCTAGTTGTTTTTCAAGCTCCTTGTGAAAACCTTTATCTAACACTTAATATAGTTGAACTGGGTTGTAAGTTCACTAAGAGCAGACAAGAAACCTCACTCACTATTTGACTAAAGACTTATGTTACAGATTGTTCTAAATAAATGTTTTGATATAGTAAAACTTATTTATGTTTTTAAAAGATATTCTTAAATTCAGAATGTTCACTGCTATGGTTTGAATGTGTCCCCAAAAGTTCATGCACTGAAAACTTTATCCCCAATGCAACAATGTTGACAGGATGGATTTTTAAGAGGTGATTAGGTCATGAGGGCTGTGCCTTCATCCATTGATTCATATCATTATCTCAGGAGCAAGTTCCAGAGAGTGAATTTGTTGTAAAAGTGAGTTCAGCCTCTCTCGCTTGTATACTAGCTCTTTTTCTCTCCTGCATACAACTGTGCTCACTCTCCTGCCCTTCTACCTTCTCCCATGGGATGGTCTTCACCATTTGCAGTCCCTCAATCATGAACTTCCTAGCCTCCAGAACTGTGAGCCAAATGAATTTCTGTTCATTATAAATTGCCCACTTTGTGGTATTCTGTTACAGCAGCACAGCATAGACTAAGGCATTCATTAACTTATATTAGGCTTTCTCTACTTAGTTTTAATTAATGAGATTTCATTGTGTTGCCTAATTCAGTAAATAATTATTAATCACCATCTACATCCATGCCTCTCAAAATAGTTGTAACACTGTGAACTGAAAAGAAGGTATGATCCCTAACGTCAAAAAATGTACAATATGATATAGCTATAACAATCATGATTATTAAGATGCCATCTTGTTTGTCATATTTTATAATTCCCATTTAACATAATGTAGTAGAAATGTGTTTTTCAACACTAAACTTGCCATAGAGTATTACAAATAAGAGTTTTGGTGTCAGAATAAAAAACTTCATTTTAGGTATTAGATTTATGTATTTCTAGAAGTGTCACTTTAACCACTTCACTTAAACTCAACATGCCTTAGTTTCTTCATAAACAAGATTGTTGTGAGAAGTAATAGACATGAGATAACTTACCACAATGTAAGGTATATACTTTTAATTAAAAGTTAGCAAATGAAGTTACATAAATTATTTCATAATTATGTACACTTGCCAAAGATAAGTTGAATATTTTAAATTGAGTGGTTTTTAGCTTATATTCTTTATTAATATGAATATTGATAATCTTTTAATGAATCAATTTATAAATCTTTGAGTCATTTTGTTTTATTTAAGTAATTTTTCTTGTATATTATATAATGCAGTACAGCAATACTTTAGGAGTATAGGAAGGCAAGGGCTACTTAGATTTACATATATGTTTACAACATATTTACTACAGAATTTCTAACAGTGATTTGAGATTATTTAACAGTCATTTTTTTCTAGTGCAGAGTTATTGTTTTTTTAATTCAACAATAATATTTATCCTAAAAAATGCTATGTCATGTTTGTAGTCAGTAACAGTTAATCATTTAAGGTGCATTTTATTACTTTGATAATTTTGTTAATGATTTGCTATGTGTCAAAAGGTATGCCTATCCACAGTTAAACATCTAATTCATTATTGTTGATTTGACCATACTTCTAGGTCCATGTGCTTCCCTTGTTCCTCAGTCTCCAATACATGTAGATAATTTTGGTTGTGGTGCAGAAATAATAAAATTAAAGAAGTTGCAGACAGCAAAGCAGCATATAGATTATTTAAACATATTTTTTCTTTCATGTATAGTGTATTTTCAAAGCTAATTGTATAAATTAGACACTACCTAATTTTATAATTTACTAATTTTGACATAGATGATAATATATAAACATTTAGCTTAGTTGTTTCAAATCCTGATATCAATGAGGTCAGGATCAGCTTTACTATGACCACTAAACGTATTTCTGTATCACAGTCTTCTACATTTATAAAAGTAGGCGAAGCAGCTATGTATTTTATTAATTAAATAATGAATATGAGTTATTTATAATTACATTTTGCAATTATCATTTTTATGTCAAAATGAATTTTGCAAACAATATTACAAAAATATTAAATATCCCTGATTTATATCATAGTTTTAAATCGATTTCAATTTAAAATTCCATGGACCCCTGACAATAAAATTCTAAAAGTGATTTAAATAATGGACTAGCTTAAGAGAACAAAAATAGACCTTGCTTCTACAATAAATCAAAAATTAGCTGGGCATGGTAACATGCGCCTATAGTTCAGGCTACTTGAAGGCTGAGGTGGAAGGATCGCTGGAACCCAGCAGTTCGAGGCTGTGGTGGCCAAGAGCGTGCCACTGCACTCCAGTCTGGGTGACAGAGTGAGATTCCAACTCAAAAAAAAAGAAAACAAAAATTATTTAGAGAAGGAGTGATAACGAAGAAATAGTTGCCCTTTCCCTACTACATATTTGAATGCATTGTGAGCCTCAATTCAGCAGTTCCTTTTGTGAATTAGTGCACAAATAAAAATATTTTTGAAGAAACAAAATATTCAATTAAAAGTTAGTCTTTGTTACTCATAAGAATATACTGTAGGTTAATGTGTAAACAAAAAATACATGTAAAAATAATTGACTGTTCTAAAATAATATACATATTACATGTGATACATGTAACATTAAAAAAGAGAATCCAGGAGTACAAAACATCAATAAGGGTACCTGATCTCAAACCAGGTAAAGTGGGGACCAAAGGGAGGCCTAAACTTTACCTGTACAATGTTCACCAGTACACCTAATCTATAATTGTACCATACATCTTTAAAATAAAAAAAAGAGAATCCAAAATTTATATATCTGTGGCATATTTAATTTTTAAAGAGTATATTGACTATATGTATTTCTGATCATTTTAACAAATAAATTATTTACATTGGAATATTTTATATATTTATTTTACTGTCTTAAAGAATGAGTTCATCATCTAATTATTCTGGATAAAAGCCTGATAGTCATTTTGAAGTCTCTTTTTTTCTAACTTCCAATAGCCAATCTGTTACTAAGTTTACTCTAAACATTCCTAAATCTTTCTTCTTCCTCTTATCTGCCAAATTATCATAATCAAACTGTAATATCATTTTTAACCTGGATGGACTACTCATTTTAGCAGCCAGATGTCCCAGATATCCAATATGCCCTTCCCTCATTCTAACCTAAATGAATTGTATTTAATTCAGTGTCAATTTTCTAGGAAAATTCTTCAGTTACAACCATTGCTCTTTTCAAGGCCATCTTATAATAATGTTCAAAATGGCCCTGGCAATTGGGCTCCTACCTTCCTCTCTGGCCATATACCTGTCTTATTCTCATACTCTGCTACACTAGTATTCTTTCAAATCCCCAAAAACCCTGCTCCCTGGACCATCAGGACAACTGCACATGGTCTATCCTCTGCCTGTAATTGTCTGTTCCCCAATTCTTACTCTGTACTGATCAAAATCACTTATTCAGCAAAACCATCTTTGTGACCCTAACATATGGACATAAAACACCGTGTACTTTTCCAAAGAAGTCATCAAAGTTATCAGTTATAAATTCAGTTTATATTTGACTATTTAACTAGTGGCTATTCGATTAATATCTGTCTCTTCCATTAGACTTTAAGTCTTATGTGTGTGTTATGGTTCAACACTGTACCTCCGTTGCCTGGGAGAGGGCTTAGCATAGAATCAGCATTCAGTAAACATTGACTGATTAAATATGTATTATTGAATAGTAAGATACATGCATTTCAGTTTTGCAAAGTATTTTATTTTCAATTTGAAAGACATTGGATATTATCTAATTCACATCCCTCTACTGGCCACTTACCTTCACCAGCATCATCAAGTCAACACACAGTCAATAGGATAAACTTCAAATCTTTTGGCCTAATAGACATAAGTATCTTAAAACACAACTACCATTTAAAAGCTATCCTTTATTAAAATATATTTTACACTTTAACTCTTCATAAGCATTTGTTTTTGCTAGGGTGATTTACTCTCCTTCTTTCAAAAGCATTCCACACTCTTCTATTTCAGTTTGTCTACAAAAACCTTCTTCTTATTTGCTAACTTAAATCCTAACTGTCCTTTCAAACCTACTCAGGTCCCTTTAGTTCCACACAGCTTTCCTAATGGGAATTTTAATTGCCTTCTATTGTACATATATATAAAACTGGAAATTGACGTTCTGCTGCCTTCCATAATTTCACATCTTTATGTGTATTTTTTTGCAATTAGATTTTCTAGTACCATATGAACAAGGGTCATGATGCATCTATGTTCCTAATACAGCTTTGCAAAAGATCAAAGGATGAAAATTAAGGAATTATGTAACATAATATTGGTACCAAGGAAGGTCCAGGAATTTGTGTGACGTCTTATCTTACCTAATTCAAAACATTTCACATTGTCTGGTTAGATTGTTCAAAGTTTTAATTTTTACTATTGGCATAGATTTAGCATTTTTATGCAAAGAGAGATCTGATTAACAGAGCGATTTTTCAAAGACTGATTTAATGATTATATGGTTTTATTCAGTAATTCAACAAAAAAAAATCTGTTATACTCCAGGCAAGGGATTGATGCTGAGGATATAAATGTTTGTGAGATGGACAGGTTCTTATTTTTTATGAATTTTCCATCTCAAAGCTGATTATTAGTTTTCAAGCCAGAATATCATGAAGAAAGTCTGCACCCAGAAAATCTGGTAAGAGTTGATAATCATTGCATTAAAATAAAATTTTATAGAGAATATATAGACTATAGGCTAGAGATTTTTAAAAATTGCAAGGAAAGATTTGCAGAGTTTAGTACTGACTCTAGAGATTTTGCTCAGAGAAGGCTCCACAGAGCACTGGAATCAGATTTGCATGAGATGCTCATTGAAGTGGAGATTTCTAGGGTCTATCCTGGTCTTCTGAATCAGTCTCTATGAGCAGATTACAGATATGCAGCCATTTAATGTTACTATGCAATTTGTATCCTAGGAATAAAGAATATAGTATTTAGGTGCAAGATATGAAATTTAGTTTCTACATTTTCATGTGATCTAAGTAGAATATTCCACAAATTATTGGTGATAAGACATGCAATTATATGTCATGGGGAAAAAGTCATTTAAACAAAAAATTCATTTAGCCTCTATGCAAACTTATTTATTTCTTTTTACAAAAAGGTACTTTTCTAGTTTATAACATTATCTAATGGAGCATTGTCTGTCAATAGTTATTGACCTGTCATTTTATATTAAAGGCCTTATTATCCAATTATAATGTTGTGAATTACTGCAGTAAACTTTACATATTCAATATTTTGATGATATAATTTACATACTGCATTCATGGTTTTCATAAAATATCCTCTTTTATATTTTTCACATCCTATAAAATAGTTTGCAGTTTTAATAAATGGGCATAAAGTGTTGCAGACCCTCAGCATCTGGCTCTGTAATTGGTTCCTTTAAAAAAGATACAAAAAAATTTAAAAATAAATAAAAGAAAAGAAAAGATATGAACTAAAAGATAAAGGTACATAATTTTTCTGTTATTTATTTATCATAGTGGACATTTATATATTCAATATTTTTAAGAATTATGCTTCAATATTTTATTCCTAGTTTAGAGTACTCAAATTTTAACCTTAATTTGATTTATTTTTCTAAGAAATAATTGTTTCAAAAGCGAATTAGTGGACATCTCTAAAAGGTAAAAATTGTCAAAAATTCTAATTTTGTTTTCATATACATCTTATATTTTTAGAGTTCTAATACTATTAGAAGACAGACATGCTGTATAAGATATAAACATTAAATGAACACATTACTTTAAGGTATTTGTGTGAGAGACACTACAATCTCTGAAAGTGCAAAGTTGACAATCATCATGATCTCTGCCCTCAATGACTTGTGATTTACCAAAAAGAGATGGAATTGTAAAGAAAATAATTTAGCATCTACCAACATTTACGAATTTAAATGAAATTGGTATTTATATTTTAAATTTGCATTTGACCAATATGATTTCTTTATTATTTTCAATCACTTTAAATCTCTGTTTCTTGAATAAAATATATGTTTCAGTTGTTTAATATTCTTTATTAGTGAGTTATTGAAATCAAATAAGTGAATTTGTTATTTTTCTAACTCTTTAAAGCTATTTTTATCTACCTTTGTAATAAGAACATGCATATTAAAAAATGTGGTGAATAAGAAGGCAATGATGACATTTATTTAATTTGCATTTCATAAAATATTCTTTATGCATTGCCTTTAATCTCATTGCGAATTAATTACTTGAAGAAGTAATTCTTTAATATTATTATGTTTTAAATTCCATATGGATATAATAGATTATACTTTTAGATTTAGGATTAACCAATGGTTGTGATGCATTTGTAAGTACAAATCCTAAGTTACAAAGAAGGACATTCAATTATCTGTTTAATTTATGAATGTTCTTTCATTTTAAAAATGTGTGTTAAAAAGTTTGCAGTCTGTATAAGCTGTATTTCAGATTTTGCCTTCACAAAATGCTTCAGATCATGATAGTATTTGCATTTCCTACATAATCTGTACTTACCAATTTTGAAGTGACTCCTTTGGGTGAGATAATACAGTTTAAGGAATAGTTCTGCAGCATCCAGTGTGTAAATTACAGCAATTCACACACATCAGGAGTAGAATGGGAATAAAGAGAAGGGAGGATGCCTAAATTGTCCATCAGCTCTATAACAAATTAAGCTATTTTCATCTGTAGAATTATCTTGCTCCTGAGGGGGACGGGGGGAACGTGAATTTTTGAGTTAGACTGACCAGGGCTGTATTTGCTTTCTAACATTTTTTAGTTTTGAAATTCTAGGAGAGCTACTCAAGCTTTCTTAACCATAATCTACTCAACAGAAAAATGAAGATATTAAAACCTCACAGGTTTTTCTAGACATATAATGGAATAATGTTTATGTTTCTTGTTCTCTGGAATCATAACCATTTTCATTTTTTTAGTGCTTTTTAAAATAACCGCTCCCATTTCATAGCTATCACATACATGTCAATGACTTCCAGACTTACACTTTTAACCCTTATATCTATTAAATTATAGTTTTCAAAAACATAGACCCAATAATCTCTTCCAAATATAAAATAAATACATGCCAAAGAGTCTATTGAACTCATTAATTAATGGTAAGATCTTAAAATTTTCAAAGAGCATATGAGATGACAGTTATATGTATGTATTTATTATATTTATAATAATTTAGTAAAGACATGCTAAGATTTCTGGGTTAGAGTCAAAATAGATCAATGTTTTACATGGCAACAAATTGAAATCTTTTTTCTTCGTCACCAGACTAAAATTATGTTCATCTATAACCAACAGCAACAGCAAATTGGTAAAATAGCTTTTATACCAACAGAGTTGGAAAATGGCCTAGCTAATAATATGTCAAGACTAGCACTGAATTGAAGGAGCACAATGCACTTCTTTTTTATATTTCCAACTTTGGGAATATTTTTTCTGATCTCTTTCTCATTAGATTTATACATACATACATACATACACACATACAAATATATAACTAGACATATGCATGGCTTATATATATTTACACATATATGTAAATTATATATACTACATACAAATTGTTTTCACCTATTTGATATTTCTAGTTGGCCTTCTAGCAGTGCCATCAGTGTTAACATATATGAAATACATACATGCACTCAATCTGCTCCTCCTTAGCTTTCCATATCAGTACCTAGCACCACCACCATTCCATGTACCCCTGCCCCAAATCTAATCCTTTGATTTTTGCACTTTCCTTTATACATACATACTACCATAGTCATGTCCTGTTTATAATACATAAACCACATTACAAATCTATGCATATTACACTGTTGCTGTGACTATGCATTTTATTTTGTGGTACCATCATCTCTCATCTATATCATTGCTCTAGCTGTGAACATTGTCACCACTGCTTTCAATTTTAATTTCTTACCATCTATTTTCCACACACATGCTACTGAACTATCCAATGGCTACTAATTACACTTTGATACAAAACCATAACTTCTGTCTACAAGATTCTATGAGTTGACTCTGAACTACTTGCCATGTTAATCTCATATGATTTTCTGCCACATACTCATTGTACTTCAGCCATGTTGTTTTCTGCTTCCTGAATTCTCCAAACTCCCCTCCGTCTTTTAAACTTTTAATTCCCTCTTCCCATGGTGCTCACCTCCAAGACCATCTTTTATTTGTGTCTTAAGAGATCACCTCTTAATAGACGGCTTCTCTAACCACTTTATTTAAATTATCAATCTTTCATTACTTCTTATCATGCTATCTTATTACTTTCTTGAAAACACAACATTTATAATTACTTTTGTATTAGTCCTATTTCCATTATAAGTTCCATGAGAACAGTTATCTTATCGGTCTAACTCAGCACGAAGTCCTCAGTATCTACAATAAGGCCAAATATATGAGAAACTCTCAATACTTTTTGTAAAATGAATGAATGAATGACATAGAAGTACTTGATATGCCAAACTCTCAATAAATGAAAAGGTCTTGGTGCAGAAAATGCTTGGTAACCTAAATACTAAGTTCTCTTGTATTTTTGTCTTACTTTACCTGTTGATAAAACTGCTAAAATTGTAATTAAATTGAAATAACAATGTCAAAACCAATAGGTCACTTTCCATGAGCCAGATTCACTGTGAATAGGTTACTATCTCTTCTAATCTGGTGAGAGAGAACACCCACACACACAACAAGTTACAGGAAGAGGCAAGTTAATTACATACAGATAGGGAATAGGGAGCTGTAGAAGCCTAGGATTCATTGTGAGTCAGTTCCTCAAGGCTAAGTAAACCTGCCCGAGCTGAATAGAGTCTTGTCCATACATACCCTAGTGACACCACAGCTCAGGGACCCCAAAAAGCTGCCCACCTGGGGTTATATACTTCAGGATCAATGTGGGGCCCTCCTGGGCTAAAGTGCTGAAGGACGCCTTGTTCCTAGGGGGAAACTGGAACAGATCCCAGGCTGTTCTGGATAATTCTGACTCATCTCAGAATTTTGCACCCCTAGCATATTCTACAGTTATTCTTGAGAACTATAAATGAGAATATGGCAGGTGGGGAGAGAACTAGGTCAGGCCAAGGTCACCCAGATAATTGTCCAGCACTTTTACAATTACTAATTGTGATAATGGAGTTTTGAATTTACTCAAAAAATATTCAACATCTAACATCTTCATGAGGGTGAATCCCTGTCATTTATCTGAATGTGAATTCCTATAACTTATTTTTTTCTTTCTGCATACTTTGATTGATAATCACTAAAATGTTTTCTATCTGCATCAGAATCTATATTTTGGTATAAAGTTTATTCTGAAAAGAAAATTGCTCCAAATAAGGATGAAGTGTGTGGAGCTGCTTGAATCTTTGGCATTGAGTTTAGAATTCCTGTTTTTGTGGCTCATAATTGCACACATAAAATGAAATGTAAGCTGAACTGGAGGTAATTCAATGTCATGTCTACTCTGTGGTTTTAATTATATTTTTATGATTTATCTCAGAAAAAGTTTATTAAATATTTTACCTTGTTATGTTTGTGCAGTGAGTGCTGATATATTAATTTGAGAGTAGATTTCATCCCTTATTGGCCTAAATGGAAGTGTACTCAAGAAATTTCCTCTAGAAGTAGCAGAACAGGAGGTCTTGTACTTGCTGGATTTATGGACGTTTGTATTGAGAAAGGGCAATGCACTTTTTTATTCTTTGTTTATCATGTAAGGGAAGCTGCGGCTTTTTGGCGCTCTTCACATTTGGGGTATGCAGTGACAAAGAATATTCGTTGTACTGTCACTGGTGCAGACTGGGATCTGTGAAATGGAAATTTTGATAGTTTGTACTTTCAGGATCAGTGTGTAGTATTATTTGCAGAATTGAAAAGTGATCTGAGCTGGGTAGGACATATTAGCAAAGCACTAAAAGACCTATGGAAGTCTAAAAGGAAAGAAGAAAAAAAAGGAGATATGTTTTGGAAGTCATTGCTACATAAGGAACTTTTTTGTTGTTCTTTTTTATTAAGAAAAAGACTGAGACTCTTTGTGTATGTGTGTTTATGCAAATGCATATGTAATCAAAGATATTGTTTGGATAGATCTACATATATGTGTATTTTCTGGTATTAGAACTGTGCCTGGTATTTAATGGTCAATCTTTTAATCACTAAATATTTGTTGAATGCATGTCATATGAATAAAAGATAAATTGCTCTATGGACAGAGTAACCCGGTAAGATCTACTATGCAAGAAGAGATATCAATGTATATTAGGGTGCTTCAGCAGGATAGAACCAATAGGAATACACATACACACATATATGTACACATATACATATGAATATTCATATGTATATACACACATATACACAAAAAAGCACACACATGCATTCACAAATATATATGTTTATTAGGGAACATGGGCTCACACAATTACCATGGAAAAGTCCCACAGTAGGCAGTCAGTCGGCAAGCTAGGAACAAGAAAAGCTGGAAGCTTGGCTCACTCCAAGTCTGAAAGCCTCCAAACCAAGGAAGCTGACTGTGAAGGCTTTACTCTGGAGCCAAAAGTCTGAGGGACCCTGGGAACCTGCTAGTGCAAGTCCCAGCCATTCATGGTCATCACCACACATTTGTTTCCACCATGTAAAGACACAGCATTTGCCCCTCCAGTGGACAGACAACAAGGCACCTATTTAGTTTTTTTTTACTTTTTTGAGCAGGGGTCCCATTCTGTGGCCCGGGGTGGAGTGCAGTGACATGCTCACAGCCACAACAGCCTTGACCTCCTGGGCTCAGGGAATCCTTCTGCTTCAGCCTACCAAGTAGCCGGAGCCACAGGCATGCACTAGTATGACTGGTGAAATTTTCTGATTTATTGTAGAGACGAGGTCTCGCCATGTTGCACAGGTTGGTCTTGAACTCTTCTGTCCAGGCAACCCTCTGTCCTCAGCTTCCCAAAGTTCTGAGATTACAAGTTTGAGTCACCATGTCTGTTCTGCACCATCTTGAAAGTAGAGATCAGGCTTTTACAAGACACCCTACCAGTTGGTATCTTGATCTTGGACTTCTAGCTTCTAGAACTTTGAGAAGAAAAATTACATTGTTTAAAAATGATCTAATCTCAGATGTAGTAGCACAAACAGACTAAGCTTGCTTTCCATTGTAGGGTAAATGCTTGAGGAAAAACTACAGGCTATTGAAAGGTGACAGCAGGAAGCTGAAAAACTGAAGTGAGAGTGGCAGTTCTGGTGGGCTGTCTCAAAAAGTTTCAGCAGCAGGTCATTGTGCTGGCCAGATTGCTGAATTTGACAGGTGTGGACCTGTTGTCAGGTGTCGGACTAAGAAAGCAGGTTGGATCACATTAGTCAGGACACAGATCTGGGATGTGTGGCTCAAGGCGTAGAATTTTCAATCAGAAATTTGACGAAAGCAAGTTTATAGAATAGCCTTAGTAACAGTACCAAGATTAGACCATGTTTTAGGGACCAGTGCGTAAGCCACAATTACTACTCTTTCATAGCTATGAAATGTTAAGTTTTTTGAAAGAGACACCTGCATTATGGAGCCAGTTAGTCAGAAAAGTAATTTAATATACTTTATTACAAAAATGAATTGTCAGCTAACAAGATTTTATTTTAATAACACACATGAAAGTGTTCATTCACTAATTTTTTCACATAGTATGGAAATTTTTTTCCCACTATGTGCACTGAGGCACTAATTTGAGTTTTATTTTATAATTCTAGGCAGAGAAGGGTTCATTCAGCAGGCTTGATTGCTCAAAACCTTCACATTCCAAAGAAAGGTTTATCTCTAGGATTGGTTGACTCTTAGGATATCATCTTTGAGTGCCTGTATTCTACCTGCTAAGAGTATTTTTATATACCTGAGATCTTGTGCCACACTATGCCAGTTTGACCAGTGACGTTTATGTGAACAACGTGATTTGTGGTGAATTCCTGCTTTTGCTCTGAGTCAGGCTGGAGTCTGCGTAGTTGAGGCCAGTTGCACAGGCATTGCTTGCTCGTATGGTTCACCCACTATATAAAACTCTGAATGCCAGAGCTTTGGTGAATTTCCCTGGTTAGCAGCACTTCACACATGTGGTCACATCACTGCTGGGAGAATTCACTGCATCTCCATGAGACTTCACCGGGAAGGGGACCCCTGGGGAGTCTTCCTCCGGTTTCTCTTGTACTTCCTTATGTACACCTTTTCTCTTCATTAATTTTAATCTATATCTTCTCTGTAATAAACCTTAACCATAAGAGCTTTCTGAGTTCTGTGAATTTTTCTAGCATATTATTGAGCCTCAGGGTCCTCTTGGGGACCTCCAACAATATTCTGTAGAAATCAGACATAATATATAATCTATGGTGTTTTTGTGTTTTGTTTATTTGAAGAAAGAACACTTAATGGAATTTGAAATGTGAAAGTGGATTCCTTTCATATTTTATGATTTTTGAATTAAAGGAAAAGTCAGCTTGAGAAATCTTATATGAGAATTAACACAATCGATTCTTGGTGGGCATACAAAAGTACTTCAGGGAGTTTAAGTGCTAGAATACTTCTTCTTGAGTAATAACTAACACTTATTGAATATGTATTGTTTGCCAGGTTTTGTTGTTGTATGTTCTTTACATGTTTCAGCTCATTTAATTCTCAATTATGTCATTTAGATGACTGCGCTGATAGAATGAAATGAACATCTAATAGTAAGCTAAGGTGATCCAAGAAAGAAATTTGAGTTTTCAACTTAGCTTATTATCTAAATAGATTTCTTAAATGCTGTTTTAAAATTATGAATGACTTAAAATTTCATTTTATTAAGGACCATTGTAATTCTTTATAAAGTTGTCTTTGAACATAAAATTTGATACTAATATTTTAAATAACTATAAGATGTATATTGATATAATGAATGTAATATGAGACTTGTTGAAGAATTGTGTTCTAAGATAACAATCTTCAGGATTTTCTACTTTGGATGATTTTTTTTATGGTTTTCGTTCCATGGAAATGGAAATTGCGGTTTTGTGGTTTTGACTCCTTCATAGCTATGGAATGTTAAATGTTGCTAGACATTGTATAAAATGTACAGAGGAGAGGACAATATCCCACTCAGAGACACTTGCAATTTGTCTTAAGTAAAACCTGTAAACAATGAACTCACTTCACAAAGAAGAAACATAAGAAAATGACTTTACTTGGAATTTAAAATTTTGAAAATTCACATAAGTAAAATGAACTACATAATTTTTCTATTTTGACTGATCTTGAACACCATGATGCATTTATTACCTGTAATATCATAATTGTAAAATGAGGATGTGGAGGGCTTACTAATTTATTTCATATGAAAATGCAGTTAAATCTATGAATGGCAATCATTTTAACATTTAATACTAACATGTTATTATCATTGTGAAATATGAAAACATGTTTTAAAATAAGCATTTTTATATTATTTTAAAAAGCTTTAAAATATTCCTCACACTGTATTTAACATCAAGAATGCATCCTTCAATGTTTAACCTACAAGTTATCTTACATTCAGTACCAGAAATAAGAACTTAAAATGTCATGTGTTGTAGACCCTCCCACTGATATATCAAATAATGTTAAACTTTTATTTTCCTTTCTATAACTATTCATAAAATAAAAAGGGGGGGAATTCAGTAGTGCTTGAGGAGAGATATAAAAATCAGACATTAATTTTATTCAGATGAGATGATTTGTATGCAAGCTGATCAGGCTATAAGCTTATCTCATTACAAGCTCAAGGCTTTGAGCATTTCATCATTTCTCAGATGCCATTAAGTTTAATAATATGACTGCATGTATTGTGTATTAAAAATGTGTGTCTGTTCTGCAATTCTGTATAATGGTGAAGTGTTTGTGAATATTTATTACTTTCTCTTTAGTGCTCTCAACTTTATACTAAATAGCAAAGTTAATTGCCTATACTGCTTTAATTGCACTACTTATAGAATATTCTTTCCTCTTTTTCAGTTGCAGAGATATTAGTAAAATACAGATTTTATGGAGTATAATAATTGGCATGTGAAAACTTGCACAGACATATAATTGCACCTCAAATTAAAACACAGTAGGTACGCTTGATATCTAGCAGGGCCAATTAGCTCCATGCCCTTCTCCCTGGGAAGGCAAGTAACTGGTCAGGCTGATTTTAAACAATTGGAGAGGCACTGTTTTGCATATGCAATTTGTTTTTTAAAATTATGAGAAGAGCACGATTCTAAATGCTAACAAAGGAGTGTTTGCAAGAAGTCTTTTAAAAATTGTTCCTTTAATTAGTCATTCATTTTATTCTTTTCAAAATTAGTAGTTCTGTATGAAGTGCTTTGAAGTGGATTTTGTAGTCATTATGTATATTCTTTTCTTTTGGTTCTTCAATTTTTTCTTTCTCCTCTGGTTTGCTCTTGCTGAAATTCAGTAAATATTTCCTTTGTAAATAAAGCTCTGAAATAAAAAGGCTTGGAATTTAGCTTTAGTTGTGTCTTTCAAATATTGCTTTAGAAAGACAATTTTATCTTTCTTTATGAGCTTCAATGCTGTTCAAATACTGGTTCCCTTACCTGTATATTATAATTCACAATGCCTTCTTTTTAAATTGCTAATATTAGCATGATCATAAGTAATTACACTAATGGCTTAAACCCTTAAATAGGAAGAGATTCACTCATGAACTTCTCTTCACCATGCTATCACAATTTCTCCAACTTTAAGGGAAATTAACTCTATAACTGATTGGTATCCCTGGGAAAACAAGGGGAAACTGAGAATAGCCTGGAGCAAGTCTTCCAATATTTCATCCAAGAAAATTTCTCTTTATCTCACTAGAAAAGAAGCCATGCAGATGTGAGAGATTCAGAGAACTCCTCTGAGGTATTACCTTAGAAGACCATTCCCAAGGAGCATAATCTGCCATCCCAAGGTGAGCATGAAATAGAAAATCCTAACTGAAACTAGAGAGGAGTAACAGATCATCTACCAAGGAAGGCCCATCAAAACTACAGCTGACCTCAAAACAGAAACCTACCAAGCTAGAAAGGGCTGGTGTCTCATATTTAACTTTCTGAAAGAAAAGCGTTTTCAGTCATAAATTTCCTATGCCGCCGGGCTCGGTGGCTCAGCCTGTAATCTCGTGCCTTTGGGAGCCTGAGGTGAGTGGATTGCCTGAGCCCGAGGGTTCGAGACCCGCCTGGGCAGCGAGACCTCATCTCTACAATAAATCAAAAAATCAGCCGGGCGTGGTAGCGCGTGCCTGTAATTCCGGCTACTTGGAAGGCTGAGGCAGAAGGATCGCCGGAGACCAGCAGGTCGAGGCTGCAGTGGCCGAGAGCGGCCACTGCACTACAGTCTGGGCGACAGAGTGAGACTCCAACTCAAAAAAAAAAAAAAAAAATTCCTATCCCATCTATTGCTTTAGAAGGACAATTTTATCTTTCATAATGAGCTTCAATGCTGTTCAAATCAAGATAAGATTCATTACTAAAGGAAAATCAAAATTCTTCCTAGAAGGACTGAGAATATGAAACCTTCAGACAAGCTCTTCAAAAGATGTTTAAGAAAGTTTTAAGCACATAAATGAAAAATTTGACTCTTTACAGAAGCATAGGTAAACACAGAGTGCACATATCACACAAATCAACCACAAAACCTAGAAGGCAAATCAACCTCTTAATAGTAATTTGACAGAAACAAACTCCCACATATCAATAATTAACTTAAATGTGAATGGACTGAGCATGTCACTCAAAAGCCACAGAGTCACAAACTGGATAAAGAAGCAAGATCCATTCTTCTGCTGACTTCAAGAAACCATCTTACTGTAAATGACACCCACAGGCTCAAGGCAAAGAGCTGCATAAAAGTCTTCCAGTCAAATGAAAAACAAAAAAGAGCAGAAATGGCTATTCTTATATCAAAACAGACTTTAAATTAATAAAAGTTAAAAGGACACTGGCTGTCACAGCATAATGATATAAAACTCAATCCACCAGGAAGAAATATCCATCTTGAATGCATATGCACCCAACATATGAGCACTCATAATAATTGTTAAGTAAACTAAGAGAGGACATAGATAGTCATACGATTATGGCTGGAGACATTAATTGCCTTAAACAATTGTCCACTAACAGCCTTAGACAGATCATTGTACAAAAAATTAATGAAGAAATCCAGAACTGTAATTTAGCACTTGACCAATTTATATATACAGAACACTCTAGCCAACAACTACAGAATATACATTCTTCTCATCAATTTATCGAACATACTCTAAAATCAACCACATACATGAAGATAAATCAAGCATGAAACAAATTTTGAAAAATTGAAGTCTTATCAAGCATCATCTCAGATCACAGTGGAATAAAAATAAATATTATCCCCCACAGGAACGCCCCAAAATGCACGAATACCTGATAATTAAACAACATACATCTGAATGTGGGTTACAGAAATCAAAACAAATTTTTGGAAATCTGTCGCAGAATCACAGAGTTCCATAGAAATCAAGAAAAAGATTCCTAGTAACAAATAAACACACAACATACAAAAACCTCGGGGATACTATAAAAATCAATGTTTATAGAGAAGTTTATAACATTCCATACACATATCAAGAAAATAAAAAGATCTCATATAAGAAGTCTAATGTTGCGTCTAAGGAAGCTAGAAAGACAAGAGCAATCCAATCCCAAAATTAGTAGAACAATGGAAATCATCATAATGTTTACAACTAAATAACATAGAGATAAAAAATTATACAAAGAATCAACTAGATGAAAAATTGTTCTTTGAAAGGATCAATAAGACCAACACACCTATGGCCAGATTACCAAAAAAGAGAGAGAGAAAATTTGAATAAACACAATTAGAAATAAAAAAGGCAATGTTACAGCCAAACCTGAAGAAATACAAAAGATTATCAGAGATTACTATGAGTATCTGGATGTGAGTAAACCAGAAAATCTAGAGGAATGGAGGACTTCTTAGCATTACATAGTCACCCAATATTGAAACAGGAAAAAATTGCAACCCTAATTAGACCAATAACAATTCAAGAACTTGACATCAGTAATAATAAACCTTCTCACAATATATAAATGAATGAATAAAAAAGCCCTGGGCCAGATGATTTCTCAGCTGAATTCTACAAGACATACATAAAGAACTTATACCAATTCTATTGTACGTATTCCAAGCAATTGAAAAAGGAGGACTCCTTAGCTCATTTTATGAAGTTAATATTATCTTGAAACTCCTATATGGCAAAGATCAGACAATGAAAGAAAACTTCAGACCAACTTCCCTGATGAAAACAGATGCAAAAATTCTCAAAAAGATTAAAGCCAATCGCATCCAACAACACATCTCAAAGATCATCCATCATGACCAGGTGGGCTTCATCCCTGGGATGCAAGGCTGGTTCAACACATGCAATCAATAAATGTAATCCACTATATAAACATATTTAAAACCAAGAACCACATGAGTATCTCAAAAAACTCAGAAAGAACATTAAATAAAATCCAACATTCCTACCTGATAAAAACCCACAACCACCTAGGCATCAAAGGAACATTACACAAAATAATAAGAGCCACCTATGACAAACTTGCAGCCAACATCATACTTAATGGGCAGAAACTGGAAGCATTCAGCCTAAAAACTGGAAAAAGACAAAATGTCCACTTTCTATTTAACATTTCACTGGAAGTTCAAGCCAGAGCAATTAGACAGGATAAAGAAATCAGGGGTAAACAAGTAGGAAAAGAAGAAGTTAAAACATCTCTCCTCACAAATGATAGTATTCTATGCCTAGAAAACCCTAGAGAGTTTGCCAAAATCTACCTGCACTGACATGACACAATGAAGTTTTGGAATGTAAATTCAATGTGCACAAATTAGTTGCACTTCTACATACCAACAACAAGCAGGCTGAGAACAAAATCAAAAACATAATTCCATTCACAACAGCCACCAATAAAATAAAATAAAATACCTTAGCATCTATGAAACAGAGAGGTGAGAAGTACAACCCACTGCTCAAATCAAAGGCAACATTTACAAATGGAAGAACATTCCATGTTCATGTACTGGGATAATCAATATTGTCAAGATGTCCATTCTACCCAAGGTAATCTGCACATTTAATGCAACCTTATCAAACAACCAGCATCATTTTTCACAGACCAAGGAAAGACTAAAATGAAATTCACATGGAAGCAAAAAAAGATCCTGAATAGCTTAAGGAGTCATCAGCAATAAGAAAATAGGTTGTGGCATCACACTCTCTGATTTTATTCTGTATTATAAGACAACAGGAAACAAAACAGCATGGTACAGGTACAGAAATACACCCATATACAAATGCAACAAGACACAAGATCTGGAAGCCACATCACAGACCTTCAATCAACTGATTCTCAACAAATCTGATGAAAATAAATATTGAGAAAAGAAAACCATATTCAGCAAATGATACTGGGGAAACTGGCTAACCACATGCAGAAAAAAAAAAGAAACTGGGTTCCTACCTATTATCATATACAAAAATTAACTCAAAATGAATCAAGGACATAAATGTGAAACTTCTAACTACAAAATCTTAGAAGAAAACTTAGGATACACATTCTTGGACATCGGCTGCGCCAATGAATACATGACCAAGTCCTCAAGAGCAAATGGAGCAAAATCTAACATTGGCAGGTGGGACTTTATCAAGCTAAAAAGTTTTGCACACTAAAATATCTTAAAGACTATGTGGTATTCCATCGTGTATATGTACGACATTTTTTTAAACCAGTCCTCTTTTGATGAACAGCATGGTTGGTTCCAGGTTCTTGCTATTGTGAACAGTGCTGCGGCAAACATACGTGTGCAGGTATCTTTTTTATAGAGTGATTTGAGTTCTTCAGGGTATATTCCCAGTAGGGAGATTGTGGAGGTCATATGGGAGGTCGATATTTAGAGCTTTTAGGAATCGCCACATGGCTGGAATACAGCACAGTCATAAAAAAGAACAAAATCATGAATTTCGCAGTAACCTGGATGGAACTAGAGTCTATAATACTGAGTGATCTTTCACAGCAACAAAGATCTGAGTATTACATGTTCTCACTCATAAGTGGCACTTGAACATCTATTGTAATGCTATAAGAAAAGGATCAACAGTGGTAAGAATCTATGGCGGGGGGGACAGGGAGGGTAAGGGCAGTGGGATTAATGGTAGTCAATATCTGTCTGGGAAGGGGGGGGGACACCCCTTATCAACAAGGGTGCCTGAACGATGCATATTTGTATACCTAACCCTTAACTGTACCCCACAATTTTAAAATAAAAATATGGTTTTAAAAAAAAATCATAAAGAGAATAAAGAGACAACTCACAGAATGTGAAAAATAAAAAGCATTTGCAAGGTATGCAGCCAAAAAAAAGCCTAACATCCAGAATCTATAAAGAGCTCAAACTAATTAATAGGAAAAAAACAAAAATAAAACAAAAAGCTAATAACTCCATTAAAAAGTGGGCAAAAGACATAAACAGACACTTATCAAAGGAATATATACATGCATCTAACAAACATGAAAAAATGCTCATAATCACTAATTATCAGAGAAATGCAAATTAAAACTATAATGAGATATTATCCCACACTGGTCAGATTGGCTATCATTAAAAAGTCAAAAAAAAAAACCGAAAACAAAACATGTTGACAAGACTTTGGAGAAAAGGTAACTCTTCTATACCATTGGTGAGAATGCAAGCTAATTCAGACTTTATGGAAAGCAATGTGCAGATTTCTTAAATAACTAAAAATTAAGCTACCATTACCCAGAAATCCCACTCCTGGGAATATACCCAGAGGAACATAAATTTCTCACACAAAATGGACACTTGCACACACCTGTTTATTGCAGCATTATACACAATGGCAAAAACTTGGAACCAGATGTCCATTACAAGTGGACTGGATAAAAAAAATGTGATGCATATACATGACAGAATACCACACAGACATAAAGCAGAACAAAATCTTGTCCTTTGAAGCCACATGGATGCAGCTGGAGACCAACATTCTAAGTGAACTCTCACAGAGACAAAAAGTGGCATACCACATGTTCTCACTCATAAGTGGGCATTAAACAGTAGGAATAGTCAGGCACAAAGGCAGGTACAACAGATGTTGGGCACTGCTAAAGGAAGGGGGATAAGGAATACACAACTACAACTACCTCCTCGGCTCCATATAATACACTTATGTACCCCACAATTCTAAAATTAAAAATATATTTATAAATAAAGAAATAGAATAGAATAAGTTAACATGAAGCAGAAATGAGAAAAAAAACCCTAATTATCAATCCAGATGAGAATGGGAGATGGAAAAACAGAACTACTGAAAAAGAACAAAATAAAAGAAAATTGTGTCTCATTTTCCTCAGAGAATGGACTAGGATACACCCCTCTTTATTGAAGAAACAAATATGTTTTGAAGGAAAATATGGTAGGATGTGTGGGTTCCCCAAAGAAGGCATCTTCATTTTACCCGAGATCTCCTGCACAGAATAACTTGTAGAATGTATAACTAACAAAATTGTTGAATTTTGCCATGCCTCCCTGGTCAGAAAACTCATAGACCTTGGTTTCAGTTCTTTGAATAATAGAAAATAAAGTAGGATATGTTTATTAAGATATTGCCATGCTGTTGAAATTTGATGATATTCATCATCTGTTTCTGATCAAAAGGAACATATGTAATATAGTTTTCATGTCTCAAAAAAAGTCATAGATGTTTTTCATCACTATAAAAAGGTTTAATTTGCTAAAACATTCTTCATATTACCACAATACCTTACCTTGTCTCACATAGTAGTAAAAGCCTGTTTTCAAGACTGTGACAAGTGTGTACTATATCAATTTTCCTATGGAGTTTAATATTGGACAGGTAAAGGATACTTAGGGAAGTTCTATTTTTACCTAGCATATCTCTTTATGGTCTTCCTTCTTTAACATAACCATCAATGAGTCTTTGTTTTATATATTCCTAAAATAATTTTTATTCTTTTTTACAAAAGGATTTTAAGAAGTGATAAAATAAAATAGGTAAAGTAGATAAATAACTATTAAATTATAATGAATCCCACCAAACCAGCACTTCTGTGGTTTTTAGATCATCCCCCAAATACACTCTTATTTAATTTCCTAACGTGATAATCCATAAAAAAATGCAATATCTACAGAAAACCTTTGGAGCACCTATTATCTCAGGAACATAAATGTTTTCACAACATCAAAATATAATTAAGTCAAGCATTGGACAAATCTAGGAGCAGATTTGGAGACTCTGCTACTTTGTAATTAATGTCTAATTGTTGGTAATTATGTTGTTTAGTTTTGTGCACAGCCCAGTTTATTGTTTTTTTGCACAAAGGCCCATGCCAATTATACTCTGGTCACAACTGTTAAGGTTATCAACAAATTAAGTAGTGATTGCCAGGGCTGCATGAAAATTGTAGCCTACCAATTTGCATAAAGTAGGCTCCTAAGCCAGAAAAAAGCAAGTCTGTGTTGAATGCTGGATCTCCCATGTCACTTCTAATTATCTACTAATGGCTAGCCAGGCCAAATTTTAACTCAGAAGCTAGAAGTAAACAGTCTTATAAGTTCTACAGAACTATTTCCTATTACGTTTAAAATATGTAGACACCATTTAAAAGTTGTATTGCCTGACCAAACTTAGCAAGATTTTGCATTTAAACAGCTTTTTGTTTGCTTCTGCAGGTGCTTTTGATTTACTTTAGTGCAGCAGAATTGTCTTCAATACTATTTTCTTTCTTTTGTTTTCCCACAAAATACCTACTTGGTGCAAGCTCAAGTGATGTAAAATAAAGAGCATGCACAGAAAATTCTTACTTTCTTATGGATAAAATATTTTGTTTTCTTAAAAGACCTTCTAAAAATGGAAAATATAAAATCTCTAAGGATCGATTTTATAGTATAAGCTATGAGTATTTTTGATATTTTTTACAGTGACAACTTAAATACATTTGAATAAAAGAATTACGATGTAAGATCTCTTATAAACTGCACTATAATGATAATTATACTACTCTAACCTATAGCATAAAATAAAAATATGTCACTGAAAATACCTTGCACATTACAGTGACAATGTATAATACAGAGATCCCTAATAAAATGAATCCTCAGAGTGAAGGTATTTGGGGTTATAATTCATGGAAATAATAGCTTTTAGTGTTCTACAGTATATCACAGGAATGACAACCTTGTGATGAAATGTAACACATAATCCCCTTGGACACACACACACACACACATCAATTTTTTTCTGACCTAAAGAACATTTTGTCTCTATTTTAATAATAGTGCTATGATTCTTAGCATCCTATAGTAAATCAATCTAAGACCCGTACTTGAGGATATAACTGGCAATGTAGTTTCAATTAGGGAAAGCTATCAGCATTTTCACTGCATATAGCTTTCCTGGTAAAAGAAATATTCATATGCTAAAATAGAAGAATATTTATTAATATTACCCACAGTAACTATATATTAAAGCTGAAATTAAAAATATAAATTGTGAGGCATGTTATGGACCTGGGCATCCAGGCTTTTAGGAAAAAATGTAAAGTACATGCAAAGTCTTTCCTATCCTATCACTTTGTTTACATTTGCCCTACTGGTCTCCTCTGGATACCAAGTATACCTAATGGCTCCCTCTAAAGTAAACACCACGCTTGGATTTTGATTATGCTCATCATCCCTGTCCCTGGGATTTATTGAATGCACGTGATGTTGGTGCCACTGTGTTGGTGGCTGAGATCACACAGGTGAAGTCAACATGAATCCCATCCTGGAAAAGGACATCATGGCGGTGAGCCATATGAATCACTTACTGGCACTATGAGACCCTAAGGCTATGTTTTCACTTGTTTGTTTGTTTGGGGTACTTTATTTTATTTTTATTTTAGACTTGTGGGGTACATGTGAGGATTTTCTACATAATTAAATTGTATGCAGGAGAAGCCTGGGCTTCTAGGGAACCTTCTCTTCCCTGAGTAGACATGGTACTTAATGGGTGCTTGTGTCCCCATCTCCCTCCCTCTTCTGCTAGTAGTGCCCAGCATCAGTTGTTCCTGCCTCTATGCGCCTGAGCACAATATTCAGTGACTGCTTATGAGTGAGAAGAACACACAGCATTCTATGTTTTTTTTTTTGATTCCTCATTCCTCCTTACACACGTTTCTGCTGCCTTCATTGCTAGGTTCAGCAATACCCAAAACATGCTAAAATGGTATGTTTCATTTTTAAGGTTTCTGATAAAAATACTCTTTATGTCTTCTTTTTCTTCTTACTTCTATGTTTTCCCACTTAGGATTTCATGTGTCTGAGTTTTGTCTGAATATCCCGCATTTGTTTTTTGGTCCTTGTCTTTAGAACATCAATGCTGATAAAGCAAACTAAAATAAGAATCCGATAGTAGTAAATGACTTTAAATATCCGAAGTCTTATTTTTCAGATGAAAGAGATTAAGCTTTTCCAAAAATACTCTAAGTATCTATTTTCTCTTTATTTCCGATTAACTGTTCTCCCATAGAAAGTTATCCATACCTTTATTACATTGTCATAGCTTGTTTATAGGCTCCCCTCTTGTTCTGCATGACAATGTCCTCTAAATCAGAAAGGCAGACATACTTCTAGGTGGTAATAAATTAAGTGTAAATTGGTTTTATCCAGGAAAAATTTCATCCTTAAGCATGATGTAAAAGCAAGTATGATTTTTATGAAAGATATATATCTCAGTGGAGATGTTTCTTAAACTGTAGCAAATTGTAGGTGCCTTGTCACCTGGCTTCACTATGTATACACTTGGAGACTCTCAGGTTAAAAAAAAAAATTAACACCCTCCAGGCATGGGATTTATTAAATATCTGTATTAGTCAGGTAAGGCTGCCATAAGAAAATACCAGAAACTGGGTGGCTTAAACAACAGAAATTTACTTCTCACAGTTCTGAAGACTGAAAAGACCAAAATCAAATTTGGTTTCTGGTGAGGGCTCTCTTCCTGGCTTTTAGACAGTCACTCTTTCACTGTGTTTTCACGTGGGCTTTCATCTATACATGTGTGGAGCGAGAGAGTAAGCTCTCTGGTGACTCCTCTTATAAGAACATTAATCCTATGGAACCAGGGTAACAATGACTTTGTGTAACTTAATTACCTCCTCAAAAGCCCTATCTCCAAATATGGTTACTTTGGGAACTAGAGTTAAAACATGTGGATTTTTAAGGGGACATGATGCGGTGCATAACTAAATATTTGGGTTATAAATAAGAAAAAACAACTTAAGTGTCAACAATCCCCAACCCTCCATAAAAATTAGAAGATGCTACGAAGTCTCTCTCCATCCTTTCTTTTTTTTTTCATCGCTATATACACAATCTGCTAAAGTATGTTCAACTATACAAGATTAGATTTTATGCAGAAAACCACACATAAAAAGAAAAGAGAGAAAGCAGGATTGCATATACAGATACTTTTCCTAGTAGCTTACTCTAAGATTATAGATATTAAGTTTTGAAGTAAAATATCTCATTTGGATGCAGGTAAGCTGTCCCTCGATTGGTACATTATATATAGCTGGAAATTGGTTAAGAGTATTTTATATTTCAGCTTTGAAAAGTAGAGGTAAGCAACCCAGTATCTGAGTTATTTCCTCCTTTAATTACAGGAAAATAAATGTGTGTACACAGTCCTCTTAACAAAGCAGAAAATGGAACTGAACAGCTCTTCAAAATCCAGGCAGGAAGCTCCATTTTCAGCCTCTGCACGTGTGTTCTGTTGGCTTGATTTTCTTCTCTCTCTGTGTATGGGCTTTTTCTCTCTTCAGCATCCACAGGGCTGCTTTAAAGAACTCATGATTATATCACCTAAATTCCAGTCATATACCATTGGTCCAATGTACTAAACCCGAATTCCAATGCTCGGTCTGTAAGACAGAATCATACTTTCTTGAGTCAGAAGTTTGTCTCTAGTAGGACTGACGGTAGCCAGGAGAAATAGTCAAACAATTTATGAGACCTCCTTAGAACCCCTGTCTCTCCATGTGTGTGTTGTTTGGATGCTAACATAAAACCACTGCCCTGTAAAAAAGGGATGCTAACAAAGGAAGTGAATTCTGACATCAAATTTGTATTAGAATGAAATAGAAACATTTCATATTTTTCTGGCCTCACTACTCTTGGCCTAGGAGGTTAGAGATAATTCCAGTTCTAAAAGCTATTAGGAATAGCCATAGCGGGTATATTTTGCACTTGCATAGGATCATCTGCATGACTTAAATGATATGCTTTTAGATATGATATACTCACCATCTCTGAAACGTAAATGGCTTTTTTTTCTTTATGACTAAAACGCTAAACTTGAACACTATGTATAGCTGATAATTGGTTAAAAGTATTTTATATTTCAGCTTTGAAAAGTAGGGGTCATTTCAAGAAAAGATTACAAAACCCTTTCTGTACAGCTAATGGAAAATGTTCACTTTAAAGCTGGCCCATAAAATGCTAAGAAAAATTGTCATTTATTGCTCATAATAGTCACAGTCCTTACTGTTTCATGCCCAGAAGCATGAAAGGATTTATGTGGTAAAAGGCTCATAATCAGAGCTTAAAATAAAAAGTTCTCCACTTAAATTTTCTAATATTTAAATTTGTGTTTTATGTTTATCTAAGTTATTTTGTTAAAATGGATGTGGGCATCTATTTTTCAACTTAAATTGAATTTACTTTATTTTATTGATAATTATTTGAGAAACTTGTCCCAGTTAAACTTGTGTTCGTTTAAGAGTTATGTCCTTTAAAAAATGTATTTAGTGTGTGTGTTAACTTTTACTCTTTACAAATAGCCAACAAATCTCAACAGTTTACCAAAAAACATTTTTTTCTGAATCTGTGAATCGAATGATGTTTGCCTTATCTACATTGATCTCATGTGAAGCTCATTCTTTAAAGACCAGCAAACTAGTTGAAGCAGGTTTTTCTGGTGATGGTGGAAGGCAAGAATACATGCCTTAAAAGGATAAGCACATTACAAATATCTGACTACATTGTACCCTGCACATTCATTGGTCAAAGCCGATCATGGCATCAATATCAATGGTACAGAAAAGCATACTTACCATCTGAATACTGGAGGAATTTGATGTATAAGAAGAACAGAGATATTGGATGAGTAATATTTTATCTCTTGGGTGTATTTAGAGTCTTAAATGTTTGAAGAAACTTTATATTTGTATATCTGAAGATATATGCAGAAATTTTCATTGAAATGCCCTTTTATAAATGTAAATTAATTACTTACAGTTAGTTATTGAGTTTTTTAGGAAGAAAAAACCCCAAATATCTGTCAACATTAGATTGGAAAAAAAGTTGAATTATATTTCTACAATAAAATACTCAGTGATTTATCACAGAAACAAAGAACTGAGTATCATATGTTCTCACTCATAAGCGGATCCTGAACATTTACCATAATACTATAAGAAAGGGATTGGCAGTAGCCGGAAACTGCCAGAGGAGGGTCAGGGGGCACATAACATGAATAAGGGTGTCTGATCTCCAGCCAGGCAAAGTGAGACCAAAAGTAGGCCCAAACTTTACCTGGACAATGACCTCTTGTATACCCAATCCTGAATTGTACCCCACATCTTCAGAATAAAATAATTTTTTAAAAAAGAACAGAGATATTTGATGAGTAATGTTTCTATCACTTTTAGAAAGAAAATTAATATAAAGTATAATGGGGGGAACTTAATCATTTTTTTTCAGCATATATAACAGAAATTTACAATTTGTGAAGTATTTCTAGTTGCTCTAAATAAATTTGTAAACAATACAGAGCAAGAGACTGCAATTAGGCTTATTGACCATGAAAGTTATTAGGGGACACATTTTAAAATACATAATGTTTTCTGAATTATTTAGCAAAAATGATATATTTGGAAAAAGATGTATAATTACAGCAGTTAATGAGGTGGCTGATCATTTCTTAAAAATCAAGAAAAGTTCCCTTGCTATAGTGACATTAATATGAGTCTAAAAGAGAAAAGTTAATCAGAGTAGCACGTAGAATATGTGTTCCAAGAAAACATTTATCATGTTTGAAGACCTTGGGGCAGAAAAGAGAAACTTGAGGACAGTGTAGAGACAGAAGGCAAGGAGGGTGGTATGAAACACTAAATTATGGAGAGGTTAGGGCAAAAAGAATCCTTTGACAATGTTAAAATTTTGGAATTTATTTTAGAATCATTGAAAAACCATTAAAGGCTTTTAGGCAGGATTTGGGCGACTTAATCAGATTTTCATTTGTAAAAGGTCACAGGAACTGCTGGATGAGAAATGAACTAGACCATGCTATCAAGCCTTAATGAAAATGTAGAGCAACTAAAATTTTCATTCACTGCAGGTAGGATTACTAATATAAAATTAGTACAAATGTATGGAAAATTATTTGATGTTATCTAGTAAAGCTTAAGCCTTATGTGCCCAAAGAACCAATTTTTCTACTCTTAAATGTTTCAAGACACTTTGTATTTGTACATCTGAAGAAATATATATATATATATATAGTAATTGAAATGCCCTTTTAAAAAAGTAAATTAATTATTTACAGTTAGTTGAGTTATTTTTAAGATGAAAAAACCCCAAATATCTGTTAACATTAGACAAAAAGTTGAATCATATTTCTACAATGAAACATACAGCAGTGAAAAATTAGAGAACAACAGATTTTTATATCACATATGAATACCAGAAATATAATTTCGAGTGAAGAAGATAAGTCACGGAAGAATGCATACAGTATCATTTTATAATTAATATTTTAAGAAGAGAAAGAATATGCTTTAGAGATATAGATACAACTGATGAAATTTTAAGAAAGTCAAGGGAATAAATGATAAAACTAAGTCAGGAAAATGCTCATGTCGGAGCAAAGAAAAAAATGCAGTAAGATCAAGAAGAGACACAAAGGGGATTTCTTAAACTACTGAATTTCTTAAACTACTAGATAAACTAATGGATAAATTCTTAAACTACTGGATAATTTTTTTTGATATTTTAGCCTAGAAGCTTATATAGCCTTTTATAATCTTGTGATTTCTAAATATTTTATAAAACATTATGAAAGTAAATCATAGTAAGATCAGAATAGATTCAAAGGCATCATTTTGAAAATTGTTAGAATAATCTGGTGGGTATAAAAATATGGTAAAAGTGCTCAGAGGGAATCTAGCCATAGCACCTACAAGTACTTGCTAAGTGTACATTACAGAATCCAAATAGAGTTTCTAGGCATAATAGATTTTGCTGAATACTCTCCTTGCGAGTTTAAGGTGAGTAAAGATCTGATAAGAATTTAATAGGTTTAGTCAAGGAACTTGCTTAAAGTTAGGACTGATTATATAAGGAATAATGTTTTATAAGGAACATGGTCTTTATTTAGGTAATAAGAAGTCTCTAATGGGTTTAAGAAGAAACCTGACAAAGTTACATAGTCAATTATCTCAGTGAGGTCATTATGAGGACAGCTAAGGATATTTAATTGAAACCTAGAAAATGGTTTTGGAAGCTGTTGGAAAAGTTCAAGAAACAGATGATAAAGGATTGTGGTCATAATAATTAACAGAGGTTGCTTCTTTTTTTAACAAAATATTTAAGAGATAAAATAGAGGTTTATGGCTCTATGAAGAAAAGTAGTCAAGAGTGGCTACAGGTTTCTTTACCTGGTTGCTGAGTTAATGGAGGAATATAAATGGGGTGCTGAAAACAATCCATTTCAACTTGGAAAGAATGTATAGCAGGTGTTCCGGGATATTCTGGTATCCCGATGGATATCGGGCAGTTGAATATAAAAGACTGAAATTTGGAGCGGAGATCAGGATATTTGATAGGATTTTTCATGTCATACTTTTATCATATGTATCATAGTAAAAAGTATGAGTCGATCGAAGAATCTGAGAAATATTTTCAGGGCAAGAAAAAGATAAGCTGATGAAATCTTGACTAATACAACATTTAAAGAATAACAGAAGCGTATTAGATATTAATTGGTCAACTCAGATTGCAGAATATTTTTTGTGATTTCATTGCTTGTCTGGTTATGATATTTTCCTCTCTACTCAAATGGCATACTTACAGATGCCCTTCCTAACCATTCTAAAATATTTGCTCTCCATATCACCACCCCTACCTTGATTATTCTCTATCTCCACATTTCCTTTTTTCTTCATAGCACATACAACTGGATGGAATTTTATTATATATTCATAGGTATATTTATCATATATCTTCTCTAGTAGGATATAAACTCTATGAAGACAGTCAGACTTTGTTTTATTTTCCCACCAGATAGAGCTCCTGTTTTTAGAACACTGCGTGGAACATATAAAAGACTCAATAATTCTTAAATGAATGGATGAATGACTGATACATCCAACAGGCTTACATGGTGATTATGTTATGGGTTCTATGTATTACCATTGTAAACAATACTGTTTGTAGAATCAAATTGTATGTATGTATTACTAATATATGAGAAAATGAAGCCAAAATTTATTTTCCAATTATGATATAAATGACTAAATCATTTTAAAGAAGCCAGGAGTATAGTTTCAGTTCCAATGAACAGAATTGCTCTCTTCTCCAATCATTCCATGGTTAAACTGCATTCTAAAGGCAAATAAGTCACAACAAAGGATTAGCTAGCATCTACTCAGTAATTAATTTGTGTCCAGATTCCACATACATCTTAGTTTAGCAATATCATGCTTGGGATTAGAAATTATTGATCACCTCAATCTGAAAAGCATATGCTCTATCTTGCAGTTGGTAAAGGGGTATCCATACGATGTTAAGATCCTGCTGTATCAGACAGTGCAGACATTTTATAAGGACCAGATTCTAATCAATCTTACAAGGAAGCATGTAGTTCAGAGTACTATATAAATGGTCAGGACACTTTTAGTATAATATTATTGTAGAAAATAGAAAGAATGAAAAGAAATAGATCTAGATAGATTGAGAATCCAGGTATAGTTAATAACTTTTATCTTCCCAACAATTATTCCAATATATCCTATTTTTTAAATAAGACTATCTCAAGTAATCACCTCAGTCAGCCTTTGCATGTGACCTTACAAATGAGATCATGCACACTCCCCTAATGGACACATGACTGTCACTCTTTGGAACTTGAATTTTGAACTGAAAAGGACATTCAAAGCAAAATGTTGAGAGGTGATTCCCACTAATGGCATTATGCTGATGAGACTACTCTAGTTCCTCCCACTGTACTCCTAGAAACTTCTTTATATCCTTTCCTTCCTGATCTTTAGTCTTTCTTTGGGATTTTGGAAGCTACTCCATACCCTTCTAATAAACTCACGTTTTTATAACCTAACATTTGTTTTCATTTATTTTAGTCAAAGAAAATCAACTAATACAAAGGCCCTCTTTGTGATTCTTTTGACCACTGACAACTTGAGTAATATAGATGTGATCTGGTAGGATAAAGAAAATAATAAAGATATAGTTTGATGGCATTACTTAAGCTGTTATTAATTTCTAGATTTTTGAGTTGTTCATGTGCCTGAAAAATACTGTTATTCAAAGGAATTCTGTAGATTAATCCTTAGTGATTTGAAATACCATGAATGATAACCTCACATGTAAGAAAAGTTTCTTTTTCTTAGTTCAGTTGAAATATATTATTGTAGGCAAGCCTGTTATTAGATCTTCACATATGACAAATGGCTTTCTCTTAGCCACTTTGTCCCTCTCCACTGTCCATCATCCCAGCCTTGAAGATCAGCACTCTTCTGCTTTGAATGCATTAGTCACTCATGAATAATGACATAAAAGCTTAGCAATGCTCCAGAAAGAGAGCCTTTTATTATACTTTTCGAACAACCATTAATATCTATAACACTCAGCCATCTTCTAATTTTCTTTTACAAAGGGACAAGCTGTAACTACATGACAAAATGGCATGAAGTTCAAGACTATTATGAGTTTCATTAGTGAGGGTGACAAAGGAAAAATATAAAAATGGGCTATACCTCTATAAGGCATAAGAGATGTTTGATTTTAAAAAATTGAGGGAATAGAAGTTGGTTATTGAATTTATAAACATTAATTATAACAAAGAACACACCATGTCCCATTCATATAAATATTTTTTTGAAGGGAGGAGAATTCTGCAAAAAATAAAAGCTTTAAATGTACATTGGCAAAAATGTTGAAGCTAATATAGATAATTTAAAAGTTACATATTCCTATAATACTCTTTACAAATGTTTGTCTAGTCAAAAATATGGACAAAAAATTACTTGTTAATCAAATAAAATATTATTTTTTGTGATTGATATTTGTGAATAATTGATTGATATTTGTGAATAATTTTAGCAAGAATACTAAGAAATAAAGTTATTTGAATCTAAGTGAGAGGCTATCATAATTGAAACAAAAATGGTCACAATTTATGAGTTATATAGAATTATATATAGCATAATTGAGATTAGTTTAATTAACTAAATGTATCTTTCTCTTCTTTAATTTGAGAAAGATGAAAGATTTAATTGTACCATTTAAAATTTTAAGTATTTCTATAGTGACATAAAATAATGAAATATTTTAAATATGAAGTAGATTATAGATTTAGAATTAAACTTCATGTCTCTAAGTTCTCCACAGGGTGAGCCACTTTTCTAGGTTTTTTGTTTCATTTTGTTTTTTTTTTTAATTTAACATGTACCATCCAAAAGATTCAGTGAGATAATATTAATAACATCTTTCAGTTTTTTTTCTAGAGTTCAATATTTTACTTACCTAAATGCTTATTTATTTATTTTTATTTTTATTTTTGAGTTGGAGTCTCACTCTGTTGCCCAGACTGGAGCGCAGTGGCATGCCCCTGGCCACTGCAGCCTCACCTGCTGGGTTCCGACAATCCTTCTGCCTCAGCCTTCCAAGTAGTTGGAAATATAGACACACGCTACCACGCCCAGCTAATTTTTGATTTATTGTAGAAACAAGGTCTCACCAAGTTGCCCAGGCTGGTCTCGAGCCCGCAGATTCAGGCAATCCACTCGCTTCAGCCTCCTAAAGTGCTGGGATTACAGACTGAGCCACCAGGCCTGGCCCCTAAATGTTTTTTAAAGGAGATATAAACCCAAACTGGTTTTAATTGTGAATTGTAGCTCCATTTTGCATCTTTGCATAGCCCATTTATAAGAAAAGAAGGTAACATAAATAATAACCTGCATTGTAATAAGTGTAATAAGTTAGTGTACTAAACACTGACACAATCCAATTTATTACTACATTAGAGTACTCCTGATTGCACTTAAACTTATAAGTTATTGTAAGAAAGAATTTCTTGTCCATCTTGACTACTGTACATTTGCAACTAGGGAAAATTATCAAACTGGTTTTTAATTTGCAGTACTCTATCAACAAATTCATTTGTTCCCAAATGCTTCCAAAAATAAGAAGACTAGAAACTTAAGAACTTTTAGAAGTGATAGGACTACTTCATTGCTTAAGCATTGAATCCCCAATCGTTTTGTTCTAAACCCTCCCCAATACAATTAAAAAGCAACTAATCAAATAAAATGAGGAAACTACTCAATTTGTACTTTCTGAGAATGTGTTACCTGCTCATTTTTTAAACAGGTAATAATTGGAAAGGAAAGAGATTTTGCATTGTGTTTGGATTAGAATCACTTAGAGGTATATATTTTTTACTAATAGAATTGTACGGAAGTGCTAAGATGAAAATTCTGGTGCCTTCTGTAACAAAAAAAATAAAGAAAAAAATAGAGTCCATGTAATGTATAAAGTAGTAGTTAACTAATTCAAATCTACGAATTTCCTTTGTAAACTATAGAATGATTATCATAACAGCCATGAATTTATGTAGGAGTCAAATAAACACATTTTTAATGCCAAATATATCCTATAGCCTAAGGGCTAAAATCAGCTTTCTATCAGAACATATTTTTAAAAGCAATGATCATTATGAGCTTCATGGTTAAAGGTTATTTTTCCACAGATTAAAAAAAAAAAGATGTGTCATTTAAATAGCTGAAAACCTTCAAGTCTTTCTAGTTTTTGGTAACTATTAAAGAAAATGTAATTATGACAACAAAAATGAAGATTGTGTAGTCTCCACATTAAAATGGCCTGTCTGCCCTACCTGCTTAGTTTCCTTGTTCGTGGTGTTATTCTGATATGGTGTGTACACAATTGTCAACCTCTCCTCCTTACTTTTCTGAGACAGTTAACAGCCAGCACAGTACTTTGAATCCTCAAAACCTATGTTAATAAAATTTTATTCTCCTAGGTTTGCATGAAATAACATTTTCGATGATTGTTTTGTTTGATTATTTCCCCCTCAGGTATAAAAGTTAAGATAACTATTGTCAGCCTGATATACTTCATTATTTGTGAATACAAGATTCTTTATAGTTTAAATGCACTGTCCTCTTGTGACCTACCCCAATTCTCTTTTCTTCTCTTTATAAGAATCCACTAAAGTCATTGGTATACATGTTGAATTTGTATTCATCTTTGAAAACTACATAGTGATATATAATATGTATATATACATATATACACACATATATTTGCCTGAACAAAGAAAAATAGTATTGTGTTATAATCTCATTGCCTCTTAGCTTTCGTATACCAGCCACATCAATATATAACTTACGAACCATAAAATTCACCTATTCAGTGGTTCATTCAGTGAATATTAGTATATTTATAGAGTTGTGTAGCTTATACTATATTCTAATCTTTGAATTTTTCCATCAACCCTAAAAGAAACCCTATGCCCATTTATAGTCACTCCCCACTTCCATTCTCAGTCTTAGTTATCATCAATCTAATTCATCTATACATTTTTGCACTTAGAAAAATTTTATATAAATAAATTCTGCAATGTGTTTTTAAGAAATATTTTTGGAGTCACCCCTTCAGGTCCCTTCCCGCTGTGGGAGCTTTTCTGTTTTCTCAATAAATCCCACTTTCTCAGAAAAAGAAGAAACATTTTTGCTGCACAACATGTATGCATTTATAATGTTTGCCAGATTTTCTGTATTTGAACACCTAGACTACCTTTAATTCAGTGCCCTGCTACCAAATACAGTGTTGCATAAATAGTCTCAGGTATATGTGAAGAACACACAGACTTCTAGGTTGTGGGGTGTACATATGCTTAATTTAACTAAACATCACCAAATTTTCTACAAAAAGGTGATAGTTGTACACTTATCTGCTGACAATGTATGTGAATGACTGTTTCTAATCACCAAAATTTGGTAGTATCTTTTTGTTTAAATTTTGGTGACTTGATCTGTACAATGCTTTTACTGTTTTAATTTTTGGTTGCTTCATTATTTGCAAATTGACTCTTTGTATATTTTCAGTCCTTCAGTTTTCTCTTTCAGTGGATTCATATTAACATTTTCTTTTGTTTATTTTATTAATTTTTATTAATCTGTATTTATATCTTTCTACATCTCCTTAGAACAAAATTATATATGCACAGCTATGAAGCAGAAGCATTAACAAAGGCACAAAGTATCGCTGGAGCGCAGTGTGCCACTGCCCTCCAGCCTGGGCGACAGAGTGAGACTCCAACTAAACAAACAGCAACAACAATAAAAACAAAGGCACTTATTTCAGACACTTAGAAAAAGTACTTGGGTCTCAAATAGTCATCAAATTATTCCTTCACTGAATGTTTTAACAGAGAGTTTCACTCTGTTTCTTAACTTAAAAAAAAATAGATTCAATAAAGAAGCTGAGTCTATCAAGATAATAACATTAATAGTGTCATATTTAGAAGTAAATGTGTAGTTTCACATGATTTGATATATCAGTTTGGAATCCTTCTGACAGTAGAGATAACAGCATTCAACACTGCCCATTTTTCATTTGTATTTTAATTACAAGAAAATTACTAAGGTAGTATAAATTTTTATCATTTCATAAAATTGACTGATGAGAGAAAGAATTATTTTAGATCATAAGTTCAACAGAAATTGCAGGCAAAAAAAATAGAAACATCTAAACACTTGACTTTTAGGCTCAATTTATATTGACAGAAAGCAAGTTTACATTCTATTTCGCATGAAATTATTCATTCCATTTCGTTAAAAGTTCCATCTTATATTTGTCTTCAGATAAACTATTTCAAATATTTCAGTCAGTCAATCGGAAAGTATTTAGCACTCATTAAATACATTGTACTAGTTTTAGGACAGAGAGGGTTTTTTGTTTTTTTTTTTTAAATTTCAGCATGGGAATAAAAATTCATGAACCTGCATAGACTGGCAGTTCCTAAAATAACTTGGTGTTGAAAGCTGTCCAGAGAGATCACATTCTTACCATCAAAAGAAATGACAGAATTACTCATTTTAATCATTTGTGCCATTTACAATTTTACTGCCTTTAGTGTTATCTATTCTTATTTGAAAATGTACTAAACAATTTAATTATTGTAATTGAATTACAAAGGACACAGGATGGTTTACATTTGAAGAAGACTATTAATTATGGATTTCATAATAATGTATCCACAATTTTAGCTATGTAATATACAGCCCAAAAGGCTTATTTTTACAAGTTAAATTAAGAATTCTTCTTTATTTTTTTAAAGTGTCTTACTCTATTGTCCAGGCAGTAAGAGTGCTGTGGTACCATCATAGTTCACTTTAGCTTCAAACTCCTGGGCTGAAGCAATCCTCCTGCTTCAACCTCCTGAGGGCTAAGACTACAGGCACGTGCCACTATGCCTACCTGTTTTTAAAAGTATTTTAATGTTCGGTAAAGACGAGGTCTGAGTATGCTGCCTAGGCTGCTCTTGATCTCCTGGCCTCAAGATATCCTCCCATCTGACCTCTCAAATTGTTGGATTATAGGCATGAACCATAATGCCTCTCTGGGAATTTTAATAACTGTGTTGTAGTGATTGAAAAAAAAATCATTTCTTATAGATCACCTCTTGACTTTGATACTACTATCTTGTTTATCAGTAAATTATCATTAAAGAATTAAGAGGCTGCTAACATAAACTGACTAATGACATAAAATCAATACAATTCATTAAAATGTTTTAGCACACTTTTCTGGAAACTATAAACAGCAATTTCTGTGGAAAGAATTTATATGTGACAAAATAATAAATGCTAAATTCAGCATCACTGAATTGTTGCAAGATGCCCCAATGTGGATAATGTATATCACATCAGCTATTATTCATATTTTTGTACTTCATAATCTAGAGAATTAATTATAATTCTAGAGAGTGTCCAAATGTGTATATGTAAAATTATGAAAGAAACAGAAAACATCCTATCAAGAGCATCTTGAAAAAGGAACAGGGAGATAAGGGTCAGCTGCCAGAACAAGAAAAAAAAATAGTATTTTTACATGAGTATTTTATATACATTATCCCACTATTTTTTCACCAAATTAAAAGATAGATACTGCCAACTATTTGGAAGGCTGAGGCGGAAGGATTATTTTTTAAGCCCAGCTGGTGAAGGTTGCAGTTGTCCCGAATGTGCCACTGCACTCCAGTCTGGGCAACAAAAGTGAGACTCCAACTCAAAAAAAAAGATGGGGGGGGTAGATAATATTATCACATTTAGCGAGGAATAAACTGAGAGAATAAATTACTTGCACAAATCTATATAGCTAGTAATTGGCATGATCCATCTCTACATCCCTCTGCCACTCAACAAAATGAATGATGAGGTCTGAAAAACTTGAGAGAAGTTTTCATTATAGTTCCATCACTGTAGAATTAACACAAAGTATATATTGTTTAGTGTATAACCACAAATTTAATAGTTGCAGTAAAGGCAACAAATACTATAATAGTAGTAGTACGAGTAATGATAATGTTAGTAAAAATGTGATGGTGGTAGTGGTGGTAGTGAGAAAAATTATAATTAGGCAGTACTCATTGCATCAGCATATATTCAAACTAAGTAAAATATAGTTTTTATTCATTGGTAAGTTTACTTCAAGTAAGGAATATCTTGACCAGGTCTACTGGGATTTGTAAATTTAAAATAAACATCTCATCCAGATATCAACATATATTTTGAAAATTAAGTAATAAATGTATTATTATAAGCTCAATATCCATTTCAAAGAAAAAATTATTGAGAACATTACTTCTACTGGAGTCTAAATTAATAGGATAATCTTGTCTTTACTCTGTATATATGAATTTTTATCAGCTTTCTTAATAAAAGAGAAAAGCAACATTAGATAATTTCCTTATTCATTATGTTCTAGTCAGCCTTTTGTATTAAATAAGAAAAACATCACCTTATGTTACCTATTTTATAATATACAGATATTATTTTTCTTGGGTATAATTACACTAAAAAATGCATGATTTCAGAACAAACTTTTTAATAGAAAATGTTTATCCTTCTAAAATTATATTGTAAGTTACGCTGTTACATTTGGCATAAAAATAATCATTCTCACATTTCTTTTTTCTTTTTTTTTTTGGAATTAGAGTTAGAGTCTCACTCTGTCTCCCAGGCTGGAGTGCAGCGGCACACTCACCGCCACCCCAACATCAACCTGCTGGGCCCTGGCCATCCTTTCGCATCAGCCTTCCAAGTAGCCAGAATTACAGGCCTGCGCTACCACACTGGTTAATTTTTGATTTATTGCAGAGACAAAGTCTCGCCAAATGGCCCAAGATCATCTCAGACCCGTGTGCTCAGGCAGTCCACTCTCCTTGGCCTCTCAAAATGCTGGGCTTGGTGGCTCAGTCTCTCTCATTTCTTATGCTTCATGTTCAATATGGATTTCTGTAAGACTTAAAATTTTTTGTGTAACAATCTTTAATATTTACTCTTCAGAAGTAACCAAGGTTTTCAAGGAAATATATCTTTTGTAAGACTAATTTTAAGTGTTTACCTTTTTGATGAAAGTTTTTTGTTAAGAAACATAAAAGTTGACCGGGCTCGGTGGTTCAACCTGTAATCCCAGCACTTTGGGTGACCGAGGTGAGTGGATTGCCTGAGCCCGCGGGTTCGAGACCCGCCTGGGCAGCAAGACCTCATCTCTACAATAAATCAAAAAATCAGCCGGGCGTGGTAGCGCATGCCTGTAATTCCGGTTACTCGGAAGGCTGAGGAGGAAGGATCGCCGGAGCCCAGCAGGTTGAGGCTGTGGTGGCGGGGAGCGGCCACTGCACTCCAGTCTGGGTGACAGAGTGAGACTCCAACTCGAAAAAAAAAAAAAAGAAAGAAAAAGAAAAAAAAGAAACATAAAAGCTCAGGAATTATCTATCCCTCAGACTGTAAGAATAAAACAAAACGATGACTCTGTTTTCAGAGGAATATAATTTTGTCACTAGAGGGAATTGATTAAAGATACTTGTTTAGATACTTTAACTTAATTATGCCATACGTGACCAATTTTCATCACCCCTCAGAGTAAATGTCCTCTTGTCTTAGTAAAAGTACCTGATTTCAGAAAGTCCCAGGTTCTTTTCACATAGCACATGTGCTTTCTCTTCTGGGGTAGACTCTGGCTTGCTTAAGTCAGTACCACCCATGCTGCACCCCCGTGGCTGCCTTGAGGGTCCCGAGAGAGAGAGTGGCAAGAGATTAAGAAAGACACAGATACAAAGACATAAAGACAATCTGGGGCCAGGTGGTACACTTTCCTCTGATGGAGGAGAAGTGACCCTAAACTAGCTCAGCATGTTTATTTTATAATCAAGCACAAAGGAAGTTGGAAAGGATTCAATGTCTATGAGGGAGCTATAATGGAATTTTGTTGCTACCTAAATGGCAAGCTGTTCTGTGGTTATCTTGTTGTTGCTAAGACTTTATCTGTACTATTTACACTCGGTGTGTGGGCTCTGAGACACCATTCCGTGTAGCAGGCTGCATATCTTGCTCTTTGGTTAGAATACAGAGCAACCAAGTGGAACCTTGCCTTTGCTTGGGGCCTTTCCTTTGCTTAAGTTCTGCTGTCCAAGCCGGGCTCCGTGGTTCAGCCTGTGATCCCGCGCCTTGGGAGGCTGAGGTGAATGAATTGCCTGAGTCCGCGGGTTTGAGACCTGCCTGGGAAACTTGGTGAGACCTCATCTCTACAGTAAATCAAAAAATTAACTGGGCGTGGTGGTGCGTGTCTATAGTTCTAGCTACTTGGAAGGCTGAGGCGGAAGGATTGCTGGAGCCCAGCAGGTCGAGGCTGCAGTGGCCCGGAGCGGCCACTGCACTCCAGTCTGGGTGACAGAGTGAGACTCAAACTCAAAAATAAAAAATAAAAGATCTGCTGTCCAGATAGCTCTCATTCGCTCCCCACATCTCATCTGCTCTCCACACACCCTGATATAGGGATTTGTCCAGAAATCCTCACATAACCCAAGGAACTCTAATGAAGCAAAATTTGTGGGGAACTTCTGAAATCTACCTAGAGAGAAGCTTACTTTCTCAAGATGACATAAATGTGATTGTGAAGTCTAAAATTTCAGTAACCATTTTGTTACCACAAGGTATATCAACATCAGAGCAAATGGCACAGTGACCTTTTAAAACCATGCCTAAAATTTGCCAGGCCACTGAATTTTCAGTTGAGTAAACAAATTAATTCCCCATAATGCTTAGAATCTGAAAAAGAGAAGAGGGTCCAAAAAGTAAAAGTGATGAGTAGCAAACAGTGAGGGAGTTTGACAGCTGTGAGTTCATGGTATACTTACAGGAAGCCAGGTAAAGAAAGTGCTTCAGGAAAAAAATGGATTGACTGCATCAAATTCTGCTGAAAGTCCGAGTTAGTTGTGTATTGAGAACTGACCCCTGGAATTGTGGATACCGTTGGTCATCCTAACAAGCAGTTAAGGTGTAGTAATTGTGACAAAAGCTTGATCAACATAGATTTAAGAATAAAGGGAAAGATAGATATTTTCAACTGCCTTCTCAAAGTATCTAACATATTTTCATTGAATTCTTTTGGATTTTCTTAGGTTACAGTACGCTATGTAAAAGTAATGATCTTCATCCTCGATTGCATTGACTATAACTTTTTGGTAAATGTTATATTTAGTGTAATATATGACAACTTTCTCTTGTTTCTGATATTAAAGCTGATGTATCTGCTGTTTCAGGAGTCCCTAATAAGTGAATGTTTTAAAATTGATGTTCTTTATAGTATTAGAAAGAATTCTGACATATAGCTCATAGAGCCTTGATCAGTAATATTGAATTGAATGCCATCAACTATCTTTTCAGCTTATATATTTTCTATAAGGTACTTGTACTTTGTCTAATGATCTATTCATGTGATAAAATAATTAACAGATTTTGTATTATAAAGCTATCTTTTAACTTATATATTCATTGAAGTTGACAAATTAAAGCCCTTGGATTCACAATGTAATGGTGAAAAGGATACATAAATAATAGGTGTGCCAGTTGTTAATTTCTATTGAGAATAAAGCAAAGCAAAGGTCATATAAAGTAAGAAAGCTATAAAGAAAATAGTTACTATTTTATGTGGGGTTACTGGAGATGCAAATAAAGTGAAAGAGTAAGAAATTAACCAGGAACATTTAAGAACAGAGAAAAGCAAATTAAAAGACTCTAAAGTGGAATTTGCTTGGCTTACTAGTGGAACAGCTATGAGAAGAAAATGACAGTAGCTTAGTCAGCCAGGAAGAGAGTCAGGGGAAGAGGTCTAAGACATGATGAAGAGTCGTCCAGGTTACATGGGTCCTCGTGGGCCATTGGAGTAATTTGTCTTTTATTCTAAGTGAGATGGGAAGTCACTAAACTATGAACATCAGTTTTACCTATGGGTAGCAGATTGTTCTGACTATTGTACACACTCTAAGAGAGAAAGGATAAAGCCTGAGACTTGTTAGTAGAAACATAAAACAGATGAGATATGGGAATATTTTGGACCAGAGTAATGACTTAGAGTTAGTGATAAATGGTCAGATCTGAAATATATTTTTGGAGGCACGCACACCATATCTTTTGACAAATGTAAGGTATGACTGCATAGTTTTCATTTGAGCAATTGATGGAATGGAAAGAAGGGAAACCTTCATAGAAGGGAAAAATTTCAAAGGATAAATAGAATGTGAAAAAATAAGAGCTTAATTATGGACATTATTAGTTTAAAATGCCTCTTTGAAACATTAGGGGAGTTGTCAACTAAACATTACATATGTTATGCAATAAAACTCTTGGAATAAACTCCACTTTCTCATTAAATGTATTTCTTTTACTGTAGTGATTATGTAATGTAATTGTATATAATTTTAGATTTTGTATAAATGAGTAAGTTTGATACTATGTAATTTCTTTTTTGTTTTTTATTTTTATTCTTGTCATAGTCACTATTAGAGTATATCAAGGCCCTGCATTAAAACAAAAAACAAAGAAACAAACAAACAAAAAACCCTCAAATGTGTACTAGCACAAGTTTACAGAAGATTTTCTGAATTTATCAGTATAATCAGGTCAGCAGAGTAGCTATTCTACAAGGTCTCAATCAGTGACCTAAATTCCTTCTATTTTATGACTAAAAAAGCCATTATTTAGGACCTCATCAACTCTGTTTCTAGATGAGAAAGTGAAAAGCAAATGGAGGAGGTCTATGTACGGTCTCATAGGCCAGGCCTGGACCTGACACTCATCACATCTGCTTCTATTCCAACAGGGAGAACTCAGTCATACAGCCACACCGACACCAAGAAAGACTATAAAAAAAATAATAATCCAGCTGTGTGTCCACAAAGAAGATGCAGTGGATTTTGGTGGATGGTTACCTTTCTTTCCGAGAAAGGACACACTAGCTACCAATGGTTTCACACAGTGTCAAAGTCCTGTTAGATAGTTATTGTAATCATCCTCTGACTTGGCAATAAAAGATCTAAGTCTTTGAATAGCTACTAATTTTGCTTTCACTCTTCTGTGTCCATTAGTCTCAGTGACTCTAAACGCTGTCTGTTGTGAGGTTCTCTCTCTCTCTCTCTCTCTCTCTCTCTCTCTCTCTCTCTCTCTCTCTCTCTCTGTCTCTCTCTCTCTTAAGCAAGGCAAACATTTTCTTAGTTACAGTTATACAGGTGCCTTATCTGGTCTATCCTGAGGAGAGGGAGTGAGATGGGGAAACAGTTGCTTGAAGAAACAGACAAAACACTCACAGCATTTATTAAGTTTGTTTTCTTCTATAGACATGACTACTACCAAAAATAATCACAATGGTAATAACATCAAAAACCCTGATCACAGATCATCATGACAGATATCATCATAATGAAAAATGTTGAAGTATTGAAAGAATTACCAACATTGTGACACAGAGACATGCAGTTACCACATGCTGTTGGGAAAATGGCATCAATAGAACTGCTCGAACTCAGCATTGCCACAAACCTTCAGCTTGTAACAAATGCAGTATCTTCTTAGGGCAACGAGGTGAAGCATAATTAAATAAGGAGTGACTGTGTAATTTTGAATGTGTTGGTTTCTGATTGGTTGAGTTTGAGTCCTGCTACTCAATCATACAGGCATTTACAAGAAATGGCTCAAGTTAAGTCCCATTTGTGTTTGCAAATCAAGCAAGGTTAAGGTCACGTATGAGCACTCTCTGGGTTTGTCTGCTTAGGGATTTTTCAGGCCTACTCTCTATTTTACTTTACTATAACAAGGATTTCACTCTTTAGTTTGCCATTTGGGATAGGAAATTCCATTCCATATGGACATCAATATAACATGCTTGATCAATGGCTTGGATCCTAGGTAGAACCATGGGTAATAAGCACAGTAGGATGAAAACAGTATGTATTATATCAAAATATTATCCCCAACATAAGGTGGGATGAGAGATGATTAAATACCAATAGCAAGCTTACTAGGAAATGGTGGGGGAAAGAAGTACTCTCGCACTTTTTGGAGACTGTAGCTCATGGGGTTACTGAGAAGGCGGCTGAGCTTTTTCAGCACCCTGCAGACAACAAACCAGCTCAGTGACAATGGTGCCATATTCTGTCCACTATCATGTGGGAAGTTCTTTCCTATGCCTCATCCTTCATAGAAATATGCGAATAAGGATTTTAACTGAATATTGTATATATTCCATCCACAATCCCTGCTCAGGCAAGACAAGGCAAGGTACCAAACGGTCATTTTTATGTTCAAAAATTGAAAGCAATTTTAGGTCATTTTCTTAATTTTCTTAGCAATAAAAACCTTATAAAATAGTACATTTCAAATTGACTTACTTATGGTTATTTTAGTGTGTAACTGGTTATTTTTTCAGTTATCTGCATTCCTGTTTCATTAAATGAGGTGGAAGTACTGAACTCTGGTTCACATTTTCATAAAAATATCATGTAGTTATGGTCTTCTGTAGCTTATTGATCTGTGTCTTCAAATTTTTTTGATTTACTTTTTGAAGACAGCTCCATATGTTTTGATATATATTGTCATATGCCACACAATAACTTTTCAGTCAGCAAAAAAACTGCATACACAATGGTGGTCTCATAAGATTATAAGAAAGATGGCTAGCTGTCATAGCTTAAGCCTGTAATTCCATCACTTAGGGAGGCTGAAGCCAGAGGATCACTAAAGCCCAGGAGTTCGAGACCAGCCTGGGCAACACAGGGAGACCCTATCTCTAAAAACATTTAAATTAAAATAATTAGTTAATTTTTAAAAAACACTAATAAAGCCAAAAATTCCTGTCACCTAGCAAAGTCTTAGGCATTGGAATGCAAAGCATTCCTCACATATTTGCAGTGATGCTGATGTAAACAAAACTACTATGCTATCTATTATATAAAAGTATAGCAGATATAATCATGTCCAGTATACACTTATTTGATAATGAAAATAAGCAATGATGTTATTGGTCTATGTATTTGCTATACTTCTAATCATTAGACTACACTTTTTTACTTTTTTTTTTTAAGTTAACTATAATACACCCTGTGGCAAGTCCTTCAGGATTTATTCCAGAAGAAGGAATTGTTTCCATAGGTAATGACATGTGTGTTATTTCCCTGATGACCTTTCATTGGGACAAGATGTGGCAGTAGAACACAGTGCTATTAATGATCCTGACCCTGTGTCACACTAGGCTAATGTGTGTGTTCATGCCGTAGTTTTTAACAACGACAAAAAAACTTTGAAAAATAAAACTTAAATGTTTTTGAAAAATAGAAAAAAGTGTATAGAATAAAGATATAAAAAGTATTTTTGTGTGGCTAAACAGGGTGATTGTGTTGTTAGCAAAGTGTTATTACAAAAGAGTTCAGAGGTTAGAAAAAATTTTAAAACGTTAAATAAGCTGAGGTTAATTTGTCATTTAAGAAAAAAATTGAAATAAATTTGGTGTAGTCTAAATGGATAGTATGCGTGTATAAAGTCCACTGTAGCATACAATAATGTCCTAGGCCTTCACATTCACTCACATTCTCTTACTGACTCACCCAGAACAACTTCCAGTCCTGTAAGCTCCATTCATGTCAAATGTCTTATATAGGTGTCCACTTTTTAATCTTTTATTTCATATTTTAATTTTACACCACTTCTATGTTTTGATATATTTAGATACACAAATACTTCCCATTGAGTTACAATTACCTACAGTATTCAGTACAGTAACATGATACACGTATCTGTAGCCTAGGAGCAATAGGCTACATGTAGTTTAGGTGTACAGTAGACTGTACTACCTAGGTTTGTGTATGTACACACTGGGATGTTCACACAGCAACAGAATTGCCTATCTATGTGTTTCTCAGGACATATTCTAATTGTTAAATGATACATGACTGTATATGTCAACCACTATTTCTAACTAGTCTCCATGTTATAACTTTGAAATTTTCTTTGTGAATTATTTTATATAATGATTTTTAATAAATATATTCATTAGTATTTGAAGTTTTGATTTGTTTGTTAGCATCTATATTATTTAGCTTCATCACAATGTCAGAAACTGATGTGTCATTTCAACATTTGACTTAGAATAACTCTTTTTTGGAAATATGTTGTGGCTTCTGAAATGACTATTTAATCTTAATATAGTCCATGCTAAATGTATTACAGCTATTAGATTAGCTTTATTTATTGTGTAATTAAGATGCTTCATATGCTTTTATAATTTATTAAGGACTGATTAATTATGAACTAGAATCCTCCACTATACTTGCTTTTGTTAAGTTCCCTTTTTATTTTTATATTACCTGCTGTGATTTAATGGTTTATAATTTGCTATTGCTTTCATTATTCTTTCATTATTAATATCATAAGACACGTTATCCTTTAAAACTTATTTTTTATTCAATGTTAAATATTCTGTGGCTACATGTGGATTTTTAAAGTAAGTTTTGAATAAGGTTAATTTTTAAACATTTTATTCTACTTTTTTTCCCTAATAAGTGATATACAGTTAAATTTTTCTTTGCAATAAAATCTGGATAGCTTTGTCTTTTTAGAGGTAATTTGAACTGATACCTGTATAGCAATCACTACTAGATTCAAACTTCTGTCTCATTTAAGTTTTATGATTTTTAACTTGATTTTCTCATTTACTCTTTCCAATATTTTTATGTTGAATACATTTTCCTTGAGAAAATAAATAAATGTTTATTTCTTTTTTGATTTCCAGTAGAAATTTTCAGACCTATATTCAACTGATTTTTCCATCTATGCAGCTGTCATTCATTGTATATATTGGGGTTATTATCATTTTAAAATTTGGCAATACATTTTGTGTCTTTGTGAAGTCTTTCCCATTTCGAGATTTTAGTTTATCACATAAACTTCACTTTAAGTTTCTTTGTATATTGTCTTGTTCAATCATGTTTTTTTAAAAAATGTAGCATTTTACTAAAACACCTTTCTGTTTCTGCAATAACTCTATTTTGTGAAAAGGAATCTATTCTTCTACAAAGTAGTCTCTTTTATAAAAATATATCTAGTAATTTTATCCTCTTTGCTATCCTTATTTGTTGTTTATCTTTATCTTTGCTTATTGCATAATCTGAAGTCTTGAGATGATCTGTAACACATTGTATGAGTCAAAAAGGGAAAAATGAAAATAGTTATTTCACTCGGTTGAACTGCATCAGTTCAGAGATGCAGCAATAGAAAAAAGAATGAGACCCAAAGGCACTGTTAACAGCGAGCTTTTACTTTTTGCTTTACAATTTTTTTTTCCCCGTGTGGGATGTAGCTGCCTAGAACTACCTACTACAAGCAAAATACTAGAAATACTAGTGGTTATCTTTGATAGGTACAGTATGAATGTCTAGTGTAGGTGGAGTAATCCCTGTCTGGTATGGCTTCCAGTATTTGATGTATGTTCCAGAGGTGTTGATGAGATTTGAATTTATTATCAAACATCTTGCTTCCACAATTCTTCCCCATACACACATCTGGAACACTATCACAACCGGCCTTCCTCCTCCCTAGAAAGCTAGTCAATAAGTTTTAGTTGGAGCCTGGCTCACTTTCCCCATAAAAACAGTTGTCAAACACAAACATGGAGTTTTAAGCTGTGTTAGTTATTTCTTCATTCTGGTCACATTTCCACTCACTCTTGTGGTATTTGATATTCCTTTAAGTATACAGAATACGAATATCTTTTTCCAGTTTTAGGGCTGAAACAAATATTTCCAACAATTGAGAGATGGTCCCAGAGATATGTCGTCACCCCCACGGGAAAATTTTTTTTTAGCATTATGTCCTTTCCATGTCTGGTAAAGATATAGCACTAAGGGGACTGTGCCAGATTTACTGAATAACTCTGTCTCTGTGCCAGGTAGAAATGATAAGTCTCCCAGAATTTCATCCTAGTGCCTGCAGCAACCTCTTCTATTCCTCTGAAGAGCCCGTCTGCTATAAGACCACAGAGACCTTCTGGTGCTGCTATTTTTAAAGAGTGAGGCTCATAATCATTTCCAGTTGAAATTTTATGAGCCACATCTGTTCCTCTGGCCGTTAGCACCCTCCCCCCTCCCGCTCCCACAAACACACAAATTAGGATTGTTTTGTGAGTTTTGCCAGGATAGGACTTATTTCTTAGCAATGCTTTTGCTACTTAGGATGGAAAACCATATAAACAAACAAACAAACAAATAAATAAATAAATCCATACTTTACACTTGTCTCATTGCTTCTACTTCTGTTAAAAGTCTCTAAAAATTCCCAGGATGCGCCATATATCTTTCACTAATTGATAGTGCTATTATGACTTTTTCATTATTTTTTGTTTTCTTGTTCTGTTCTGCACTTAGCATGGTACTTGGCATATTTTAAATAGTCATAAATTATCAATAATGGTTTTACACTTTGTTATGACTGTAATTTTATGTATACATGACCAGTGAGTTTGGAGACTACAAATCTGTTTTTGAGAACAGCCGATGCTCATAACCCTGAGGTAGTACAAAGAGATTGCCTGTAATTCAGAGATTGTATTTTAAAAATCAGTTCATAATTTTGAAAAAAGTGTATCATCCAAATTATTTTTGAAGAATTCTTAAATCACTCTCTGACATCTAGGCAGTGGAAAAAAGCATACACTCCATTTCTCTTGGCTTGCTTTACTTTGTCTTTGGCCTTCCTATAGGTGGAGTGGTAGAGTCATTTGGGGGATGGCTCAACATGGAATTGGAGAATAATAATGGGACTATTTATTTTCCTTTATCTCAGTTCATAGTTGAATTAATAAAATATACATGGAAGTGGCTTTCTAATAGCTTTGCAATGAGAATTAAACACTATCTTTCCTCAACATTTTGCAAAACAACCTGATGGAAGCATTTCAAAAACTTCTTAGATGCATCAACAATTTAACAAGATAATGAATAATAGCTGGACCAAAACTGAGTAAAAACTGAGCCAAGGATGCTACTACTAGGACTCAGATGGTTTTTACTGTAAAGACAAAAACGACCTCACACTTAAATTTCACAGAAATATGAACATCAAATTAAATAATTCATGAAATGTACTTAAAACAGTAGCTGGCACTAGCAAGCACTCAATAAATGTTAGATTTTTTGTCATTATTATGAATGATATAAAAATAATCATCCAGTATAGCAAATACAGTTTTAGATGTGGTATTATATGTGTAAGATTTTAAAAAGCTGAGATCATAGATGATTCTCTGTAATCAAACTACATTCAAATGGTTATGAATATATCGGAAGCCCAAACTGGGGATAACAGTGTTTTCCAGAGTTGAGCCTATCATCATGTATGTGACATAATCTACCATGAAAAATACTTGTAATGACTATAATTGGATATTTTTTGTTTCAAATCACTCCAAGCACTTAGGTTGTCAAATCTTAGGAAACCTCAATCATTTGGGACTAAACTTTGACAGTCATTTATGGAGATGAAGACTTTTCTTTTTCAGTTGTTATCTATTTTCATGAGATGACTTAAGGAGAAATACCATTTACTAAGAAATTCTGAGTGGCTAATGGAAAGTAAATTCTGTGAGGACAGGTACTTTGTGTTTAGCATATATAATAGAGCCTAGTGAAAAAGTAGGCATTCATTAAATATTTGCAGAAATGAATGGCCTAATTATGCCATAATACTGACTTCTGTAGATATAGATTAAAGTAGTGAGATCTTTCCCCAATATATATTTTAATGCAGCTAACTAGCTGTAGTGAATCTCTCTTTCTTTTTACATTTAATAAGCTAGAAATATGCAGAAATAAAAATGTATATGTGTTGACACAAATTGTATTACTTTTGAGACTGTATTAAGAATACCATTGTTCTGTGTACACATAAATATATACATACACATATTGAGTATTCAAGTATTTTCATTTATTTCTGTTTATTGTTTTCCTGATTCTTCTTTTATACTCTTTACAGTATCCTCTAGCAGATTAATTGGAAGCTTAATAGAATCATTTCCATCTGACTAGATCATCTTGCAGTATTTATATTTCTGTAGTATAATGTTTACTTTCATCATTTATATAATTAACTTAGATTAAATGCTGACACACTACTTTAGAGATGTTATAGACTAATTACTTATTTAATTAGTTATAACTTAGATAAGATAAAAGGTGTCATATAAATTTTAAACACTCCAATTATAACAACTATTTGTGTAGCTGTAATTGCACTAAAAGTGTATAATGGAAATATGAAGTTGGCACACAAAACAGTATAGAATATAGAAGACAATAGTAACAGTGGCACAGATTTATCAGATTTTATATATCAGGTTGTGAAAAGAAAAAATAGCTAAACAAAGTGCATGTTTTAATAGTGCTTGATTAAATTCTTATTTTTTAATATATAAAAGCACAATAGAATAAAGATTTCTTCTAATAAAAAGTGTAAATTTAAAAAAGGAATGTGTAGATTATTCCTTGCTAAGCTATGGCCAGGCCATGTTTCCTGGATTTGGCCCCCTCCCCTACCTTGGGGAGGTGAATCTCCTCTTTCTCTCTCTCTCTTAAATGTACTTTCTAAATGAACTATATTTTCTAATCTAAAAAAAGAGGAATGAGTTTCATTCTTCTTATCATAACTTTATAAACTTGGGTCCCTAAATTATTACAACTATATTGCCTTTGAGGAAACAGTAATGATTTCCTAATGGTTATGAACAATGAGATAGTACCCCAATATTTTATAATTATAGTAGCAGCTACAGTTTAAAGACTAGCTGTTTTCCAAATTTTTAGTTATTTCTGAGCAATTTCAAGAAAATGAGCCAACAAAGAATTAAAATAGAATAAATTTGTGTTAGTGTCTTACATACAGTATTTATTTGCTTTTGAACAAGATGTTTATAATCATAATTGTGAAATGTTGTTAAAATTAATAATATGAACAACCCTTGGGAGATAAAAATCTATTCCAAAGCTATGGGTGGCTTCATTAATTAAATGAGAACAATTGATTATATGTACATAGGAAGTTAAAAATTGATCTGCTTTTAATACATGTTTTTCTCTTGTTACAAAGCATATTGTCTCCTATCTACTTTTTCCTATATAGGTAACATATATTTAATTATAAGATTGAGGCCCATGTAGTTGCATTTGTATAGATGTATTGTAAGTCATAAGAAAGCAATGCTCAAAACCTTTGGGCATCACAAGCAGTTTCAATTATAAAATATGGCCAAATAAAGCTAATTTTACTACGCTGACATCATTCAAATGACATTGCCTTTTGATGTTTTGTTGGAACTCACTTTTCATATCTCTAACATGTTATTATTTTAAAAAGCCAGACATGGTGGCAGGCACCTGCAGTTCCAGCTACTCGAGAGGCTGAGGTGGGAGTATTCCTTGAGCCCAGGATTTCGAGTCCAACCTGGGTAACATAGTGAGATTCACATCTCTATTTAAAAAAAAGAAACAATGAAAATGAGAGCTATTAAATCCTCTCAGAATATGGGGTTTAGAGTATATCCTTTCTACAAATTTTAGGGTTTGATGTTGTTAAATAAAATTTATTTATAATGTTAAGATTTTAGTAATTTTGCTCTGGAAGTGAATCTTTTCCTCTGGACACCTAGGCCCCATCTTCTAATACTGTATAAGTAACTCTGTTATAAAAACAAAAAAAATCTGAAGATAAGTCTTAGATTCATTTTAATAAAATGATTATTACATTTAGCTTAATTTTTATTTAATGTTTTAAAGTTCTTTGGATCTCATTTTGTCCGTATCACTTAAAAAAGTAAAACTGTGTAACGTTGTTTTCCATTGTATAAATTAGCCTTTGTTGAGTTCTACTGTTAATGTGATTTTTTATTTTATAATCATCATATTTTCATAATCAATTCTGAAGATACAATGAGTCTTCTTTTATCACTAAAAATGACTCATTTGTTGCCATTTTACATCCTTTTTAGACTAGTAAATTGCCATTTTTGATCTATATAAAATATTAGGGAAACATGAAAATACTAATTCCAGAGGCATATGGCAATGATTATATTGCTTTCTTGTGTCATCTACTGTCTTGGTAAATTTACTAAAATAAAAAATGCATTTTATCTGTTATAATTTCATTTTTATTATCTCCATTAGCTCAATGTGATCTTTATTTATTCTCAAAGTGTGAGACAACCATCCTTTAAATGATCTACTATAGAAGCATGTTTAATTTAATGTCACAAGCCCTTAGATTATAAATATATTCTTTTTTCCATAACAAAAAAAGAACTCAGGTTTGACATTTAACATTAGCAATGACTTGGTGAGAAGTCCATGATATTGTCTTTTGTCTCTTTCATGTCTTTGTTTTCATGGCTAATCTTTCCATGATTCTATTAAAGAAACAAGTGTAATCAAAGGTAAAGATGGGTTGATATTTGCAGGAGACTTTATCTTGTCCACATTATTACTGAGCAAATCCTTTGAGGTAGATGCTCTCCAATAGACAAGAATAGAAAATACAAAAATCTACATGCTTTGGACCTACCAACAGCATGTTGGTAGTTGGTAGTCTCCTTCTCCGACTGTGTTGACAGGTATAATATTGTGACCTTGTCCTTTGCAAGACTCTGAAAAATAGGACAAGCCATTGCAGACTTCCCAGAGATCATGAGTACCAATTCTTTAGGCTACTTCTGTCTCAAATGCCCGTAAGATACCTCGTTTGTTGTTGTTGTTGTTGTTATTTTTCTTGCTACAGTGCACAGCTACACCAAGAAATGGCAATAGAAAATAATCAGAAAATATTAGTCATGTATGCAGTTGAGAACTTTGCAACCTTTTATTCAATCAATAGAATCTAGTTATTTGAACTTGCTTACATCTACAAACTATGTAAAGAATTACAATTTTCCATTGCAGTGACTGAAGTTTGCCTTCTTTCCAGTTTGTGTGTGTGTTTTTTTCTAGTTGTATAACTCAACATCAATTAAGACAGCTTTTTAACCACTAGAAACACTATGGTCTATTAGTCATCTCCACAAATTACTGTATTTCAAGGTATTTTGACTGCCATTCTGGCCCTGAGGCCCATTATTGTGATTAAGTCTACCATACCTCTGATGTATGAATAGTACCACATGACCATGGTCTTTCTGAAATTTTATTAACCTAATGATAGTATTTTGTTAACAACATCATCTCCTACTCTTAACCTTAATTTCTAGAAGTCAACTACCCTGTGCTTTCAATGATGCCTGTAATCTCATCGCCAGTGCATTTCCTATTGTTTTGGTGAAAGGAGTTTTCCATATGCTTTTTGGGGAACATAATAGAGTGATGGTTCTCAATTCATATAATAAATGCATTGTAACATTCCTACATCACTTCATTTTCTTACCCTACCTTAATATTCTGTCAAGGTAATTTGTGCATCTCATCTAATTTGCCAATGTTCATCATCATGTATAAGTTTCAAGAGAATATTTCAGCCATGTATTAGGACTAGTTCCAAAGGTCTTTATAGTATAATGTATGAGAAAGTGTTTTGTATAAAAATTTTTTTTCGCTTATTGATCCATCACAGAAATAAAGAGCTGCGTTGCACATGTTCTCACTCATAAGTGGACCCTGAACATTTATCATAATACTATAAGGAAGAGTTTGGTAGTAACAGAATGCTGCCAAAGGAGGGAGCAGGGGATACATAACATCAATAAGTGTACCTGATTTCAAATCAGGAGAAATGGGGTCCAAAGGGAGGACCAAACTTTTATGATAAACTCTTATCTACTTGATCTAGCTGTACAATGACCTCTTATCTACCTGATCCTGAATTATATCCCACATCTTTGAAGATATTTTTCACATGTCCAGTCTTATATTCTCCCTTCTGCTCAAATTTCCTCTACATACTCCCATATGTATTGTCTTGGTTCATATCAGTATTAGAAACGTCATGCAATTTTTTTCAGTAAGATTTTTTTTTCTTCTTCAGCCAAAGCTGTAATTTTTTACACAAGATAATTCATTACCTGGTTTATGTATTGGTCTGAAGGGAATGAGTAGAGGCAGGGCTCATCTTTGAGTAGAATAAATATTATCTTGTGAGACACAGCACCAATTGAGGTTGTCACAGGGTCTGCAGGTGTAGAGATTCTATTCAACTCGACTTGAATGAACGAGTTGTTTCTGTTAGACAAGAAGGTTCATACAAATCTAAAAATTCATTATTCTCTGGCCTGTCCTCAAAAATCTTCCATCATAGGTTTCAGAATCCATTTTTTTTCCTTCTGAGACATGACTTTGGCATAGGGAGACCTGTCAGAGTAGTGATTTTATTCTCTTAGTACTTCTACTGCCATTAATGAGATACTAAATCAGATTTTCAACTTAGTTTTCCTTTCTCCTGTAGGAGACAAGAATCTTTTTGAGTGCTTCCATTGAGGTCTTCTGATTTCATAGGCTTCCTACAGTGGGAAGCTAGCTTACTTGAGCATCATATTATCTGTTTCTAAGTCTCTTAATCAACTAACAAATGCTAACCAACCCTAAAGTCATTATAATTTCCATTGTCCCTATGTTACTCTAATATCATGACTACCACATAAATCAATGTCATCCTCCATCTATACTTTATTCCAATCCATCCTTGAGATTTCCATAGTAATTGGGATGCTGTTTCTGAAGGAGATAATGCCACCTCACTTGCCATCAGTAATAAGGTCCACATTGCTGCCTGACTGGTGAGTAATCCAGTTTTAGAACTCCATTTGGAAGGTTTGCTAGCAATAGCCACTTCTAGAATCATGTCTTTTAGTCTGAGTTTCACATGTGTCCATCTACTATCATTTAAAAATAAATATTTGATTGTCATAAACTTAAAAACTTATTCAAAGTAACATGAGAAAAGAAATAGGAAGAGACAAATAGAGGAGGAAAAGTCAGTTAAAAGATGCATTATGGAGCTGTATGTTTCACAGGGCCCTCTTAAATGCAATCTCCAAAGGCAGTCAAACACTGAATGTGTAATTACTGATTTTATTTCCCATAGATAAATTAACACTCAAATACTCCCTGCTGTTTCTTATAGAATCTTTTATATTTCTGTTATGCTAGGTAAAAGGGCTCCATTGTGGCCATGATATTTGATTTTGTGATAGTTACCCCAGGAGCCCCATTTAGTCTCAAAATTCAAATATTAATAAAACTATAACATTTCATATGAGACCCCAAAACTCAGCCAACTTCATTGAATAACTGAGTCAGACATATAATGTAAGTATTTAGTAGTGAAGTGAGATGTTATCACATAAGGAGCCTCAATCAGTGCTCCCAATAAATAATGTACTATTAATTAACTAAAAAAAAGTGCCCACTTAGACTGATAGCTACAAATTTACCTAATAACGTCTTAACTAAAACTGTTTTTATGTTATACTACAGAAATTAAAAATTTGATCTTCGGATGTTCAATTACATTAGTAATACTTACCCATTGAAAATGCTTCCCACACAATGGAATATTACACAGCCATAAAGAAGAACAAAATTACAAATTCTGCAGCAAGTTGGATGGATTTAGAGTCTATAATACACAGTGATTTATCACAAAAAGAACTGAGTACCATATGTTCTCATTCATAAGCGAACCCTGAACATTTACTATAATACTATAAGAAAGAGATTGGCAGTAGATGGAAAATGCCAGGGGAAGGAGGGGAGCATATAATATTAATGAAGGTACCTGATCTCAAGCCAGGCAAAAAGGGGACCAAAGGTGGGCCCAAACTTTACTTCCATGATGACCTCTGTACACCTAATTCTGAATTGCATCCCACATCTTTAATGTAAATAAATAAGTAAATAGGACTTCCTGCAAGATGGCGATGGTGCAGCTTGGTCTGTGAGACCCTCCACCAAAGAGAATACACATAAAGACTCTAGCTCTCTCCCAGGAGAGAGACAGATTCCAAGGCAGTGGGAAGTGGGTTTCAGATTATCCATATACCTGTCGGCGGATACTGGGATCTGCAGATAGATTTGGAATCACAGCTCCCCCCTTATTAAATCTCAAAACTGCAAAAAGGACTGCCCCTAACCTACAGTCTAACTCCAGAATTGAACAAAGCAAGAGGATATGTGTAAGGTAGAATAGGAGATTGAACAAACAAAAGTAAAAGCAACCCTTCCTCCTTTGAGTAACAGAATTAAAGAAGACAGGGAAGAGGAGGGAAGAAAAAAGTAGGGAGTAAAAATCTGCACAAATGAGGAAAAACCTATAGAAGAATATAGGTCATACACAGACCACTGGGAGGTCGGACACTGAGAAAACAGACTTCAGAACACAAAAAATGAAGAGCCCTCAGAATGACTGGTCACATGCAACAAACCCAGACATCAAGACATTAATAGAATAAAAAAATTGAGGAGAGACAAGAGGAAAATAGGAAGAAACTGATAACAGATATAACAACAGTAAAGAATACTGTGATGGAAATAAATAACAAACTAATAAGCATGGAAAGCAGAATTAGCCAAGCAGAAGAAAGAATCTCAGAACTTGAAGACCAAAATACAGAACTAATCCAAACTGTCAAAAACATAGAAAAGACGCTTGAAAAAGACAGAACAAACCTTCAAGAGATGAACGATTACTTCAGGAGACCAAACCTAAGAGTAATTGGTCTTCCTGGAGCAGAAAGAGAGACAGAGACCACAGTGGAATAAACATTTCATGAAATCATTCAAGAAAACTTCCCTCATATCATCAGTGATGCAAAAATTCAAACACAAGAGATTCAGAGAACCCCTGCAAGACAACAAATGAGAAGACCAAATCCCAGACACATAATAGTTTGCCTAAACAAAGTAGGTATAAAAGAAAAAATCCTAAAGGCAGCAAGAGAAAAAGGTCAGACTACCTACCAGGAAAGACCAATTAGAATAGCAACATATGGGAGAATTAAAATCTTTCCCAGTCATCCAATCCTTAAAAACCTATGCAGCCTCCAGACCACCTCTACAAGAAATACTTAAGAAAGTATTAAACATAGAAGAAAAGGAGAAAAGAATGACAACACTCTTCACAAGAGTACAGGGAAAAGATGGAAAACACACATGAATCAACCCCCAAATCAAAGGAAAGACAACAAAGAAACAGGAACAACAACAGCTCTTTAAGAACTTCATGAAAGGGGAAACCGCCACATTTCAATAGCTAGCCTAAATGTGAAAGGGCTAAATGCACCACTGCAAAGACACAAAATGGTGGACTGGCTAAGAAACCATGAGCCCACTGTTTGCTGCACCCAGGAGAATCATCTCACTACAAGGGACGCACATAGACTCAAAGTTAAAGGATGGAAAATGAGTTTCCAGTCCAGTGGATCATGAAAGAAGGCAGGAGTTGCAATCTTAATATCAGAGAAAATAACCTTTAAGCTATCAAAAAGTTAAAAAGATACAAAAGGACACTACATAATGATAAAAGGTTCGATCGATCAACAAGAAATATTCATCCTAAACATATATGCACCCAACACAGGGGCACCAGCATTTATAGAACAACTACTTAATAAACTGAAAAAGATATTGACTCTAACACTACTATAGCAGGAGACTTAAATACCCCACTGACAGTTCTAGATAGATCATCAAGGCAAAAAATCAACAAGGAGATCCAGAACCTAAACTTGACACTTGACCAAATGGACTTAGTAGATACCTACAGATTATTTCACTCAAAACCCACAGAGTATACATTCTACTCAACAGCACATGGAACATACTCCAAGATTGATCACATTCTTGGCCATAAATCAAGCATAAACAAATTCCACAAGCTTGAAATCTTGTCATGCATATTCTCAGACCACAGTGGAATACAAATAAACATTAAAGCCAACAACATTTCCCCAAAGCCCACAAAGACATGGACACTAAACAGCATGATGCTGAACAATGACTGAGTCGACAGTGAAATCAAAGAAGAAATTGAAAGATTCCTGGAAATAAATGAAAATGAAGAAACCTCTTACCAAAACTTCTGGGATGCCATGAAATCTGCTTTAAGAGGGGAATTCATATCTCTACAAACACACACCAAAAAAATAGAAAGATCACAAGTGGACAGCCTAACAAATTACCTAAAGGAGCTAGAAAGAGAAGACCACCAAAACACCAACTTTAGCAGAAGAATCCAAATCACAAAAATAAGAGCCTAAATATGGGACACTGAGGACAAAAATATCATAGAAAACATCAACAAAACAAAAAGTTGATAATTTAAAAGATTTAACAAGATTGATGGGCCCCCTACCCAGAATGACCAAGGAAAGGAGAGAAAAAGCCCAAATAAACACAATCAGAAATACAAAAGATCAAATCATAACTGACCCTGAAGAAATACAAAAGATTATCAGAGATTACTATGTACACCTATATGGAAACAAACTTGAAAACCTAGATGAAATGGAGGACTTTCTGACATCACCCAACCTCTCCAGGTTAAAACAAGAAGACATTGAGACACTAAATAGGCCCATAACAACCCAGGAAATTGACTCTGTCATACAAAAACTACCCACAAAAAAAAACTACCCACAAAAAAAAGCCACGGACCAGATGGCTTTCTTGCAGAATTCCATAAAATGTACAAGGAGGAGGTGATATCAATCCTATTGAAAGTATTCCAGGCAATTGAGAAAGATGGAATTCTCCCCAAATCATTTTATGAGCTAACATTACACTGATACCCAAACCGGGTAAAGATCCAACAAAGAAAGAGAATTATAGGCCAATATCCCTTATGAACATAGATGCAAAAATTCTCAACAAGATTCTAGCAAATCGAATCCAAAAACACATCTCAAATATCATCCACCATGACCAAGTAGGCTACATCCCCAGGATGCAGGACTGGTTCAACATTCACAAGAACACAAATGTCATTAAATACATCAACAGATGTAAAAGCAAGAACCACATGATTATCTCATTAGATGCAGAAAAAGCTTTTAATAAAATCCAGCATCCCTTCTTGATAAAAACCCTCAAACATCTAGGTATACAAGGAACATACCTCAAAATATTAAGTGCCATCTATGACAAACCCACATCTAGCATATTGTTAAATGGTCAGAAACTAGAATCATTTCCCCTGAAAACTGGAACAGGACAAGGTTGTCCACTCTCACCCCTCTTGTTCAATATTGTGTTGGAAGTCCTAGCTCAGGCAATTAGACAAGAGAAGGAAATCAGTGGCATCCAAATAGAAAAAGAGGAAGTCAAGCTATCCCTCTTTGCTGATGATATGATCCTATACCTTGAAAATCCAAGAGAATCTGTCAAAACCCTGCTTGTGCTAATAAAGAACTTTGAGAAGGTCTCAGGGTACAAAATAAATGTGCAAAAGACAGTTGCATTTCTCTACACCAACAACAAGCAGACAGAGACCCAAATAAAAAGCACAATCTCATTCACAGTGGCCACCAAAAATATGAAATACCTCGACATCTTCCTAACCAGAGAAGTGAAAGACCTATACAATGAGAACTACAAAACACTGCTCAAAGAAATCCAAGAAGGCACAAACAAATGGAAAAATAGCCCATGATCATGGGTAGGAAGAATCAACATTGTTAAGATGTCCATCCTACCAAAGGCAATCTACAGATTTAACGCAATACCCATTAAGTTACCAACATCATTCTGAGACCTGGAAATGACAATACAGAAATTTATATGGAAACATAAACAACCACGAATAGCCAAAATAATCCTTAGCAAAAGAAACAAAGCAGAAGGTATCACACTTCTGAACTTCAAACTGTACTATAAGGCTACAGTAATCAAAACAGCCTGGTATTGGTAACAAGAACAGGCACATAGACCAATGGAACAGGATAGAGATTCCAGAAGCAAATCCTCAATTCCTCAACCAACTCATCTTTGACAAAGCATCCAATAACAACCGCTGGGGAGAGGAGAACCTATTCAGTAAATGGTGCTGGGAAAACTGACTGAACACATGCAGAAGATTGAAACAGGACCGATAATTATCTCCAAACACAAAAATTAACTCTAATTGATCAAAGCATAAAACCTCAAAATGTAAGAACCTTAGAAAATGCAGAAAACACTCTTATGGAAGTTGGAACTGGCAACTGATTCCTGACCAAAACCCGAAGTGCCCAGGTCATAAGAGAGAAGATAAACAAGTGGGACCTCATTAAACTGACAACCTTCTGTAAAGCCAAAGAAACCATCAAAAGAGCAGGGAGACAGTCCACAGAATGGGAAAAGATATTTGTCAACTGTATATCTGACAAAGGCCTAACATCTAGGATCCACAAGAAACTCAAACACGCCAAAAGGAAAAAAAACAAACAAACAGCCCCTTTAAAAAGTGGGCAAAAGACATGAATACACACTTCTCAAAAGAAGATATACAGGCGGCCAACAGACACATGAAAAAGTGCTTAGCCTCACTCATCATTAGAGAAATGCAAATCAAAACCACATTGAGATACCACCTAACCCCTGTAAGAATGTCCATCATTAATAAAACAAAAAACACATGCTGGTGAGAATGTGGAGAAAAAGGAACACTTCTACACTGCTGGTGGGAATTCAGACTAATACAACCTCTTTGGAAGACAGTGTGGCAATTTCTGAAGGACTAGAAATTGACCTCCCATGTGACCCAGCAATTCCCCTATTGGGAATATACCTGGAGGAACTCAGATCATTCTACAGAAAAGATACCTGAACACAAATGTTTGTTGCAGTTCTATTCATGATAGCAAAAACATGGAACCAACCATGGTGCCCATCAAAGCTGAACTGGATAAAAAAATGTGGTACATATACACAATGGAATATTATGCAGCCATAAAGAAGGGCAAATAGATGGACTTTGTAGCAAATTGGATGGATTTGGAATCGATCATACTCAGTGATCTATCACAGAAACAAAGAACTGAGTTCCATATGTTCTCACTTATAAGGTGAACTTGAACAATTATAATGCTGTGGGAAGATGATTGGCAGTAGCGGAAAACTGTCAGGGGAAGGGGGTGGGACTAGCAGTTGGGGGTAGCTGCTAGGGGAGGGAAGGGCATGCCTCACCAACAAGGGTACCTGCATGATCAATTTTTGTATACCTAGCCCTGAATTGTACCCCACATCTTTATAATAAATAAATTAATTAGTTAAAACAAAACATTCATGGAGAAAAGGTTAAAAGTTCTTAACAATGGCAGAAAAATCAGCAAAAGCATTGTAAAATATAAAATAACAGTATCTATGTCACAGAAATTCTCTACAATATCTATTTTTTAATTGATTGTAAAGTAATACTATCAGTTGCCAAAATAAAACTATTTATCATGCAAAAAATAAATAAATAAAAGAAAATGCTCCACAAAGTATTGTCATCTGTAGTTTGAGATAGCTAAATTATCACAAATATTTATACCCATAAACCTATTTGTCATTCCCAGTAATGTCTGTAGAAAGATTTATTTCAGTCCCACAATCTTAATACTGAAAATTATTGGATTTTATCCAGTCCCCCATATTGATCAACTCAAGCGGCAGATATTAATTTTCTCATGAGCTAGCCCATTTCCATTTGGAAAATTCTAGCTGAAAACACTTTCCTAAACTCTTATGAACCCTACCTCTATATGACTTTCATATTAGTCTTTATTCAATTTTCTAACGTAATCTAGAAACGTCTACCTCTACACTTGCTTCCTGTTGAAACTTACCATATCTTCTAAGGCCCTATGTGATCTTACCCTCACTACTAATTCAATCTCCTTATCTGCCATTCTTCCTGCAATACTCTTTTTGCTGTTATTTGGCATGTCAATCATATTCCTTTCTCAAGGATGTTTTTGCTTTCTGAAATGTTATTGGAAATTACTCATGTAGCTAATGTTATGGGCTGAGTTGTGTCACCTCAAAAAATATATGTTTTAATCCGAATCCTCAGTAACTCAGAATGTGACTGTATTTGAAAATAAATCTGTAAAGAAGGTATTAAGTTAAAATTAGATCATCAAGGTAGACCCTAATCCAATATGACTGCTACCTTTATAAGAAGACATCAGGACACAGACACACACAGAGGGTGACCATAAGAAGACACGGAGAGTGTATAGCTGTCTACAAACCAAGGAAGGAAGTTTCAGAAGAAAGTAAGCCTGATGACACCTTAATCTTGGATTTCTTGCTTCCAGAATTATGAGGAATTAAAATGTTTAAACCACCAGATCTGTAGTACTTTGTTACAGCATCCCTAGCAAACAAAGTTAATAAGAAATGACTTTCTCATTATTTTGTCATATCAAATGTCATTCTAAGAAAGGTCTTAAGTGTAATAATCAACATAGTCATACACCTTAGTCACTTGTTTTATCACCCTGTTGTCTTTGATAGTATTTATTATTATAATATTATTTTTTGGCTGTTGTTAATGTATTTATGAATCACTCTAAGTTTTCTGAGGGTAAGATTTGGCTGTCTTGTTTATTAAATCCCACCGCAATGTAAATGCTAAGTAAATAATTGTTGAATAAATGCCATGTAGAAGACCATTGATCTGTCTTTTCATCATATTGCTTACCTTGTCTTCTTCCTTAGAATAAATATCTTAAGTTTCTTTCATCTTCCCTCTGTCATTCTGTTCAAAACTCTTGACATCTCATTTACACCCTTTGAAATAAGAAACTTATAATGAATAATTCTAAGATGACTTTGTCACTGAGAATATTGGGCCCATTATGCATCATGACCTAGATTGGGTAACAATACTTATAGTTTTATTTACCTTTAAAAAAATTAATGCTCTTTATAGTCAAATGAAACTTAGCATTTTATTTTTATACAAACTGAAAAACTTCAGCATTCTTCTAGCCTTTTTTTGCTATTGTTTGTTTAAATATGAGTAAGATATTATATTATTTTACTTAATATTATATTATTAAATTATTCTTAGTTTTACCGCAAGCCTAAGTATTTGACCTAACTGATAGATAAGTTTTCTTGAAATTTATACTCTCCCTTTGTCCACTCCTGGGTCGTTTTATTCTTAACCTTGTTTTGTGGAACTTTTTTACCTATTAAATATGAATATATCCAAATTTATATACTCAGCCCTTTCTGCATTTTTAAATGTTTTTGGGGAGAGTAAGTTCATTAACTCCTTTATCCTCGATTACTTTAGATATTTGGAGATACCAGTAAGTCAACTGCTTTCCATAAAAATGATACTTGAGTGCCACCTACTTCCCAAATCTTTGCCATTGCTACCAAGATTATTCCTGATGTCTTCTGATAATATAATTTTCTCCATGGAGCAGGAGTGTTAGGAAACTGTAAAATGAATGAATTCTGACAGGTTATCTGCTATTTCCTGGTGTGGGATCAAAGATGACTATGTAATGTCTGGTAACCTCCAACTACTTACATAAATATCAATAGCTTTTTTGCCACCACACATGACATTATTTCCTTTGGCATCTTCAAAACGATAATAAAAGAGGAAATTTTGGTGAGGAAGATGGGAAGAAGAGAAAAGCTGAAAAGCAGATATTTAGGGTCAGAGATGTGGTAATACAAATTTCAGCTCTGTCTAATAACAGTTTATTTGCCTTGGGCACCTCAGAGAACTACTCTGAAACTGTTTCCACATTTCTAATATAGCACAAATAAAATAAAATGGTGTAAGAGCTACTATAAAAATTATAGACAATATATATTGAAGCATTTGACCTAGTGTCTGAAAAAGTGTAAATGCCTAATACACAGTGGTTTTTTGTTATGTTTTACTTTGAATAAAATCAAAAAAGCCCATATTAAACAGGGCAGATAGTGATCTTATTATGATTGTACTTTGATCTTGAACCTCACGGTGCATGTTATGGTCACAAAACTCTTTTGAAGAGTTCTCAAATTCTGTTTGTGATGTTCTGTAGAATATGGTCTCGCCGCACTGTCCACAATAATAATTTTATACCCTTTAAGTACCCACTGATCTCAGATGTACATCACAGTCCACTGGGTGTACTTTACAGTGAGTAATGATGAATGACCAAACCAAAGAGAGCTCCTCTTTGGATTTCAAAAGTAAGAAACATCAAAAGAAATGAAGCCCTTATTAGAGGTCAGAGAAGGGAGGGAACACTAGGAGATATTAATAGAAATAATAAATAATGTGGTAATTGAAACCATAGTGTAGAAGATGTGGTTAGTTAGTTGCTAATCAGGAGCAATAAGTAGAGAAGCAGATATGGAGAACTCCCAAGCTTAGCAACTCACTAGAGTCAACAGTATATTTTGGAGTACCAAGATTCCTGATGTATTTTAAAAGGTGAAAGTGTCCTCATTCATTTCCTCATGAGACCCACTATGGGTTTTTGGGAATTATTCCTGTATTTGTTAGTCTTAAGCATGCCTCTATTTTGTTATTTGTAATCCATAATCTGAACTAGCCCGGATGTACTTCTGTTTCTTGCAGTCACATAGATCTTAATTAAAGTGGGACAATTAGAAATTAACTAGTTCAGGCTTGTTAGTTTACTGATTAGCAGTTGCTTTTACCCCTGGTTACCAGGTTAGTTGGATAAAGACAAGGATATACCTAGATTCTGTACTAGCTCAGGTCTTTTTCTGCTCTAAATTCTCACTTCCTTTCACAACTCCTAGAGCCTCCAAATTTCAATAAAAACTGCAAAACAACAACTCTTGACTTTCAAGCTCTACTTCTCATTTTATTCTCTTATTTCTGTTTCATACTTTAATATTGTATTGTGCAGTATTTTTCTATTTTATCTAATGAGTTCCCATTCTTAAATATAAATTTTAGCACACACACTAATCTCCTACAAATTTTTTCTAGCCAGAAGAACAACTTGCTCTTGGTTACTTATGGCTAATAATCAACTTTAGCAGAATGGCAATAGTGCACAATACTTAGAGTTTATGACAATATTATCTCTACATCAATATTGCTTTAGTCACTTTAGAATAATTTATAATTTTTAAGGGTTTGTTCTTGATTTTTTTTCAAGAAACTGCTATATGTTTATTTCTGTCCTGTGTCTAAGTCTAAATTAAAATTTAAGAATGAAATAATACAGTAGTTTGTTTTGCTTGGTAATATCTGAATATGTAGAAAAAAATTGATTAGCAGTTAATCAAGGATATGTTTTTCCCTCACTTTGGTAATTACCATTAATTCAACTCAAGGCTAAAATCTCACTGTATCATGCCCAGATTAATACAAATGTCTTCTGATTTTTTTGTTTGTTTCTAGCCTCATTCTACTCAGTTATATTATCTCTTACACTCCTAAATGAATGATAATAAAACATTGTAATGTGTATCACTACTCCACAAGAGTCTTCATTGATTTTTCTATTTCCTTCCAAGCACCTATCCATTTCAAGACCCTACATAACTATTCCTACTCCCACCTTTGGCTTTGTTTTCCATACTATGATGCTCCCCAGTATAAACTTTGTTTTAAAAGGCTGTTCTCTTCATTTTCTGTCACAAATGCTGTCTTCATTTCTTTCTTACAGCATTGCTCACTCTGTCTCCCCCTGTTTTTGTGAACCCATCTAGTTCATCAATTGTTTCACGGCTACTGCAATCCACAATCACCTGCATAATTATCAAACGTTTTTTGCATTTACCCTGGTTAGGACCCAGCTAATTTGCAGTTGATCTTTATTTCATGCATCTTAGTTTGCTACAATAAGTAGTATGTAGTGGAAACCATGTCGTAGAAGCTATTTTTTTTCTTTTTATAGTTTTGATTGTCCTCAGTGGTTAGCACAGTAGGAGGCATACATATTTAATATAAAACATCTGGCAGATCAATATCAAGCTTCCCTGCAAGTGTGAATAACAAAGAGGGCAATGCTTTCTGCCACTGCTGATCCATCCCAAGATAATCAGTACTTTTTGACTGCCTATTCGATATAACAAAAATGAAAAAAAAAATGCTGGAAGTGAGGAAGAAAGAGGCAAGAGGAAAGATTAGATAGCACTACTTAGGGAATATTGAAATATAGCCGGGCTCGGTGGCTCAGCCTGCAATCCCGCGCCTTTGGGAGACTGAGGTGAGTGGATTGCCTGAGCCCGTGGGTAGAGACTCGCCTGGGCAACTTGGCGAGACCTCATTTCTACAATAAATAAAAAATTAGCCGGGCGTGGTAGCGCGTGCCTGTAGTTCCAACTACTTGGAAGGCTGAGGCGGAAGGATCGCCGGAGTCCAGCAGGTCGAGGCTGCGGTGGCCGGCAGCGGCCATTGCACTCCAGTCTGGGCGACACAGTGAGACTCCAACTCAAACAAAAAAAAAAAAAAAAAGAAAGAAAAAAAAAAAAGAAATGTCATCTACTGTTTCAAGGTGATAGAGATTTTGTCTACAGAGAGCTAAGTGTTGCCATAAACCTGAAGTTCACTTCAATATCTATTATCCCTCATTATAAGATTTTTCATGCATGAATAATGTATAGATGATATGCGCTTCAGTTTTCATCTTTTCCATTCCATTTACCCAATATTTACCTGTTTCCATGTTTGAGAGTGTGAATTCTAACTTATATGCATACTTGTCAGTATATGTGTGCATATGTATTTGACATTTTATGCCACAGGCATTTTCTAGTAGTTATATGTTTCAAATAATTGCAATACTGATATGACTGGTGATACACTTTCAACCCTAGGTGGCTCTCTTTTCTTTTCAGGAGTGATTATAGTGAGATTGAAAAGATATTTTGCATTCCATTTGTAGTTGTCTTTTATTGAACTTGGTTAATGTAACATACTTCTGTGATTTTAGAATTTTTAAACTAAGTGCAGTCATCTTGAAATTGTTTGCACGTAAGCGTGGGTGAAAACATGTAGCCACTCTAGTTAAGCTTTCAAAAAGTGCTTTTAGGAAAGGTTTGAAATTGAGGCTTATGTTATTGACTTTCTTTAACATGCACACTTGACTCCCATTAATTTTAAAGAAAATTAACCACAAATATAAAAACAGAAAAAGTAACCTCTAGTTTTTCTGTTTAAAATATTTTTAAAAATTCTTTTTCTAAAATAATTAAATAGAAGACTGTTAGGTGTATTTTCCATCTCTATGAAAAATCATGGAATTAATTCTGACTTTATACAACTTAAAATGTAAGAAGTCAAATTTTTGTTTCATAGTCTTGGATTACACACACGGAGATAACACGGATGCTATTTTTTCAAATACGCAAGGAGAGTGAGACTCGATTTCATTTGCAGAGCCACAAATAGTGACATTTCTTATTTGATTACAGAATCCTGACAAATGCTTGATAGACTCTACAAAAATTTCTGTCCTCATTTTCCTATGCCATTAACTTTTAAGATAGTTTATTGATGCATTTATATTTTTATACGTGTGTAATAAAGTTTTTATCGCAAAGTAGCAACATCACTGTTTTATATATAGAGAGAAAGATAGTCTCCCTAAAATGCCAGAAATTTTCTATGCTTTAAAAACTATAAAAGTTACTTTGACATTTTATTCAATTTATTCATAGAATAAATTAGTATTTGTTAAAGAAAGGTATTCTATTGCTTACATTTTAAAATAAAATAATGCATTCCAAATACATGAAAAATAAGTACCTTTAGCATTTTTAAATTTTAAAGAGGATACGGTCTAACGAAAAACAATAATCTCACTGCAGAGCCTGAATTGTCTCAAATCATGGTGTATATATAACTGTGCAATAGGTATACATATATATGTTCATATAAATTCATAGTCATATAGATAACTATAATAGCAACATAGTAATATAGATATGGCTCTTATTCCCAAATAAGTCCTCTAAATACTATAAATAAATTTCTGCTTTCTAGACTTCTTTAAACTTTTTAAATCTTTCATGAGCATATCTTTCACTATAATATAATGTAGTTTAAAAGTTTTATTAAAATTGAGGAAATAGACTAAAAGACTTAGAGATTATGTTGTAGAAAGCGTTGTTTGTTAAAATTTCTTCTAATGCTTTATGTCTTTAAAATGATGTTAAAAAATATTTTAAAATCCTTAATATTTGTTTAGAAAACTGTTTTTCAATTAAATGTAAATATACTTGAAGAGTTGACTTGGATCATATATTATTCTTTGGTTTTCTCTTTTACAAATTCTGTCTTTAGAGTCATTCCCTAATTTTATTTTTAACTTCTTTATATGTATATTTATATATAATATAAAATACATACTATAAACTTTTATTTTTATAGAGGTGCAATCATAATGCACATACTTGCTTAAGATACTTCAATTAAGTAAGGTACTTTGATATCTTACTTAGGTATCAAAATATTTACATGCCATCTAGAAAACCTTGCTTGCTTTAATTCTAGCCTCAGGTAGAACAGTCTTCCTTGCTGTCCATTATGATTTTATTTTGACCTTCTTCCTACCCTTAAAATTCCTGAGTTATCATTGTTACTGGACTTTTGGCCATGGCTTTTCTTTTATTTGGGATATTTTCCATCTGGATCATTCCTATTTATTCTCCAGGCACCCATCCCACAAAAACCGTCTCATCCCTAGGCTTAGTTAAATCTTCCTATCACACCTACTCAAAACTCCTGTTGTTTTCCCCAATACCACTCAGCACTGCTGTAACTGATTAACTTAGTGTGGACATTTGTTTCCTATATATATATCCTCTGCTAGTGTCAAAGCTCCATAAATTCAAAGATTGCACACATTTTGCCCAACACTTTTTTCTTTTTTCAATGTGTGTGACTAACCACACATTAGACATGTCATAAATATTTGCGGAAATAAATGATGAATGGATATAATTTGCATTTTGCTTTTTCCTGCCTAGGATTATTCCATAAATATTTTTCCAACTTTCTAAACAGTTTTCATTATGACTTTAAATGAGTGAATCACACTAATAATTATAATGGTGATAATAATAATACCGATATAACATCATTTACAAAGTTTATCTACTATATAATTAAATATTCAAAGTATTAATTAAATGTTTTGACTTTATAGATAACATTCATAGGAATATACTTATGTACATTCTTCTTTTCTTCTGTTTGATTATTTAAGAAAACTCAGAAATAACAGCTAGTATAAGAATATGACGTCTTTATTTTGTCACAAATAGCTTTCTCTAAAGACTGCATTCATTTACAATACCACAGCTATATACCAGTTTCTGTGGAAACTCACCACAAAATAGGTTGAATTACTTAAAATTTTTATTGTTGACACACATGGCCCATTGCCTTGGAAGACAAAATAGAAGACACAGATAGGAAAATTTTGGTGTTACTGTTTAATATCAAGTTTTTTGGTTTTTGTTATTTTGTTTTGTTTTGAGAATGTTTGATAGGGAGAATATTTAACAAGTTTATAGCCACTGATGATCTACAGTTGTTCAATACTGATGATCAGAATTCTATGTTGTAGGTTTGCAGGCTATGTAGAAGCTCTGCTCCTGTTTAGGAGTCAGATAATTCTATAATCATTTGTGTGGTTGCTGTTAACTTTTAAAAAACAGTACCTGATCCTAAACCAGGGAATGTGAGGACTAGCTGGAGGCCCAAACTTGACCAGAACATACTTTACTTATGTACCTAATTCTGACTTGTACCCCATATCTTTATAATAATATAAAGTAAAAAAAATACACTAGAGTTTTGGAGTCTTCAGTACTGACATAAAAGTGCATTTTGGAGTCCAATCAAGTCAATTGAGAACCAGAAGAGCAACAGATTAGATCTGCAGTGAACGGAGGAGACCTGGAGCTCAGCCCTGATGATGTACTGCTTCTCAAAGGCCATGTCAGTGGACAGTCTTTGAACTCCTGTGTCCCCTCCAGTGTGGTCACCAGTCACTGCGTACCTGCTTGGACAGTAAGTAGGGAAGAAGACAGTATACCACTTTGGCTGTGGTCTTGTGATGGGACCAGGCAGAGCAGGAGACTCTGGTCCAGTGGAGACCTTTCTGGGGGGGCAGACTGGGAACCAGGAAGGCGGGTGGGAAAAGAGGCAGAGACGCCCGCATCCCACCACCTGAACAAGGGTAGTAGGGGTTAAGGAGTCAGGTGACTGCTAGTGAGGTTTCAGACTGAAAGGACATAACATGGAACCAATATAATCAATGAGCAGCCATTTTAACATTGCCTACATCTGTCATGTTTCTCTAGCAGTTCACTTTACCCTCTAAACACTAGCCAAGATCAGAACCACTTGATCTTCCATAGCTTGTTTTGAAAACAAGTTAACCTAATCATTTCTTCATGACCTTCATATGCAGACCCCATCAACATGGCAACTGTCATTGGACTAAACCACCCATCTGCCTACAGTCCATCTTGATGTCAGTACCTGTGCGTATCTTACCTCTGTGATGACGTGAAGTAGAGCACCACCCAATCCACCTTAATGACCTTCCTCCGTCAAAGGAAAAGTTTTAAAAGGGTTTGACTTGGAGCAGTCAGCTGCCATTACCTTGCTAAGCCATGGTCTGATCATGTGTTCCTTGAGTCATGACTGCCATGTTTCCTAGCCTTGGGCCCTCTTGCCTAACTTGGGGAGGTAAGTCTCCACTCACTCACTCACTCTCTCTCTAATTTACTTTCTAAATAAACTATATTTTCCAATCTAACTTCTGTGCAATCCTTTGCATCTTTCATGTGGCACTGGATCACATGCACACTCCATTGGCTCTGAACTAATATTCATATATATATAACCTAACACAGACATAGTCCTCCAGAGAGGCCCATAGACCAGTGCCTTCCCTTAGTGTCCTTGGCAAGAAGTGAAGGGTTAACTGTGATGCTCACAACCCCTAGGGACACTTCTCACCTACCCACTCTGTGATTAATACGGTATGGCAAAGCAGTGTATATACTGGAAATTTAAGCATATCTGATAATAAAGGGATAGAGAAATTTCAAAATCACATAATTTATACATTTAGAAAGGTAAGTTTGTTTCTTTTCTTTTTTTTCATTAATCAGTATTTTTTATTATGGTTTTGTGGGGTACAGTTAAGGGTTAGGTGTACAATTACGTTTCATTCAGGCACCCTGTTGATAAGAGGTGTTTTCCCATCCCCCGACAGATATGTGCTACTGTTAATCCCATCCCCCTCCCCCCCATAGTTTCCCAGTACCATCAGTCATTTTCTTATAGTATTGCATTGGATGTTCAAGGTCCATAATATGAGTGAGAACATGTGATATTCGAATCTTTGTTTCTGTGAGAGTTCACTCAGTATTATAGACTCTAGTTCCATCCAGGTTGCAGCGAAATTCATGATTTTGTTCTTTTTTATGACTGCATAGTATTCCATCGTGTATATGTACCACATTTTTTTAATCCAGTCCTCTTTTGATGGGCAGCATGGTTGTTTCCAGGTTCTTGCTATTGTGAACAACGCTGTGATAAACATACGTGTGCAGGTATCTTTTTTATAGAGTGATTTGTGTTCTTCAGGGTATATTCCCAGTAGGGGGATTGCAGGGTCATATGGAAGGTCAATTTTTAGAGCTTTTTGGAATCACCACACTGCTTTCCACAGAGGTTGCACTAATTTACACTCCCACCGACAGTGTAGAAGTGTTCCCTTTTCACCACACCCTCTCCAGCAGCTGTTATTTTTTGAGTTGTTGATAATTGCCATTTTGACTGGAGTTAGGTGGTATCTTAGTGTGGTTTTGATTTGCATCTCCCTGATGATTAGTGAGGTTGAGCATTTCTTCATGTGTTTGTTGGCTGCTCGAATGTCTTCTTTTGTGAATTGTCTGTTCATATCTTTTGCCCATTTTATAATGGGGTTGTTTGTTTTCTTCTTTTCAGTACGTTTCAGTTCCTTGTAGATCCAGGATGTTAAGCCTTTGTCAGACCTAGAGTTGGCAAATACTTTTTCCCAGTCTCTGGGCTGTCTCCCTGCTCTCTTGATGGTTTCTTTGGCTTTGCAGAAGCTTGTCGGTTTAATAAGGTCCCATTTGTCTATCTTCTCTCTTAAGTCCTGTGGGTTTCAGGTTTTGTACAGGAATTCCGATTTCCATGAGAGTATTTCCTTCCTTTTCTAAGGTTCTTATGGTTTGAGGTTTTACATTTAGGTCTCTGATCCATTTGGAGTTAACCTTTGTGCATGGGGATAGATAGGGGTCCTGTTTCAATCTTCTGCATGTGGTCAGCCCGTTTTCCCAGCACCATTTACTGAATAGGTTCTCCTCTCCCCATTGGTAGGTGGTGGGGGCTTTGTCGAAGATGAGTTGGTTGAGAAATTGAGGTTTTGCTTCTGGAATCCCAATTCTGTTCCATTGATCTATATGCCTGTTCCTGTACCACTACCAAGCTGTTTTGATGATTGTAGCTTTATAGTAAAGTTTGAAATCTGGTATTGTGATACCACCTGCTTTGTTTTTTTTGCTGAGGATTGTTCTGGCTATTCTTGGACGTTTGTGTTTCCATATGAATTCCTGTGTTGCTTTTCTAGGTCTGAGAAGAATGTTGTTGGTAATTTAATGGGTATTGCATTGAATTTGTAGATTGCCTTAGGTAAGATGGACATCTTCACAATGTTGATTCTTCTGATCCATGAGCATGGGATATTTTTCCACTTGTTCATGTCAGCTTTGATTTCTTTGAGCAGTGCTTTGTAATTTTCATTGTAAAGGTCTTTCACGTCTCTGGTTAGGAAGATGCCAAGGTATTTCAATTTTTTTTTTTTTGTGGCTATTGTGAATGGAACTGTGTTTTTTATTTGGGTTTCTGTTTGTTTATTATTGGTGTAGAGAAATGCGATTGTCTTTTGTACATTTAATTTGTATCCTGAGACTTTGCCAAAGGCTTTTATCAATGTAAGGAGGCCTTTGACAGATTCTCTTGGGTTTTCAAAGTACACCATCATATCATCTGCATAGAGAGATAACTTGACTTCTTCTTTTCCTATTTGAATACCTCTGATTGCCTCCTCTTCTCTGATTGCTTTAGCCAGGACTTCCAATACTATGTTGAACAGGAGGGGAGAGAGTGGGCATCCTTGTCTAGTTCCAGTTTTCAGGGGAATTGGTTCCAATTTTTGTCCATTTAGGAGTATGCTGGCTGTGGGTTTCTCGTAGATGGCTTTTACTATTTTGAGGTATGTTCCCCGTATGCCTAGATGTTCAAGGGTTTTTATCAAGAAGGGGTGCTGGATTTTATCAAAAGCTTTTTCTGCATCTAGTGATATGATCATGTGGTTTTGGTTTGACATCTGTTGTATTTAATTACATTTATGGTTTTACGAATGTTGAACCAGCCTTGCATGCCAGGAATGAAGCCTACTTGGTCATGGTGGATGATTTTTGAGATGTATTGCTGAATCCGGTTTGCTAGGATCTTGTTGAGAATGTTAGCATCTATGTTCATCAAAGATATTGGCCTGTAGTTCTCTTTCTTTGTTGGATCTTTACCTGGCTTGGGTATCAATGTGATGTTGGCTTTGTAAAATGATTTGGGGAGAGTTCCATCTTTTTCAATCGCCTGAAATACCTTCAGTAGGATTGGTATCAGCTCCTCCTTGAATGTCTTGTAGAATTCTGCTGGGAAGCCATCTGAACCAGGGCTTTTTTTTTGTAGGAAGTTTTCTTATTACGTAGTCGATTTCCTTGATTGTTATTGGTTTATTTAGGGTCTCAATTTCTTCTTGTTCCAACCTAGGTAGGTTGTGTGTTGTCAGAAAGTCCTCCATTTCCTTCTGGTTTTCAAGTTTGTTTCCATAGAAGTGTACGTAGTAGTCTCTAATGATCTTTTGTATTTCTTCAGGGTCAGATGTGACTTCATCTTTTGTGTTTCTGATCATGCTTATTTGGTTTTTTTCTCGTTTTTTCTTGGTCAGTCTAGCTAGGGGACCATCAATCTTGTTTACCCTTTCAAAGAACCAGCTTTTTGTTTCATTGATTTTTTGTATTATCTTTTTGTCTTCTATGTCCTGGATTTGGGCTTTTATTTTGGTGATCTAGATTCTTCTGCTGAAATTAGGGTTTTTGTGGTCTTGCTTTTCCAGCTTCTTTAGGTGGCTTGTTAGGTTGTGAATTTCTGTTCCTTCCATTTTCGTCATGTGTGTTTGTAGGAATATAAATTCCCCTCTTACTACAGCTTTCAGGGCATCCCAGAGATTCTGGTAAGATGTTTCTTCATTTTCATTTGTTTCCAGGTATCTTTTGATCCCTGTTTTGATTTTGTCATTGACCCAGGAGTTGTTTAGCATCGTGCTGTTTAGTGTCCATGTCTTTGTGGGTTTTGGGGGGGACTTTGTTGGTGTCAATGTTTATTAAGTTTGTTTCTTATATATGGTTACAGCTTGCAAGGTTGCCATTCCACAGGCTGAGAAGCACACCTTCCAGCATAGACCAGAGCATGCATTTCCAGGAAGGAAGGATTAACGAAGGATCTTTATAAGGAACAGATGGCTAAACATGCATATTCAACAGGTTACCAGAGAAGCTATGAATATTCATAAAGGTGGTACGGACACACTCATATTGAACAAACATTTGTGTAGAATATGACCCATGCTTACCTTGGAGTGGAAACTTAATATTTAAATGTATATGTCAAAAGACCTTTCCAAGGCAGGAAGGCATTCATGCAAAGCAGCCTCTGTAGACAACCAGAATTAGTTCCTGATGGGTGGTCTTCTTATCTAGAGAAAGTTACTAAAATTGGTGTTCGGTTTGATATAAGCTTTAGTTAAACCTGGTGTAACAGAGGATCAGTTAGCCAGCATCTGTGAGCTGAATGAGTTGCAATTATTTTTTTTGTTTTTTTGTCTTTTATTTTTTAATTTTAAAGATGTGGGTTATAATTCAGGGTTAGCCATACAAATGTTCATTATGCAGGAACACTTGTTGATGAGGTGTGACCGCCTCTCCCCACCCCACCCCCCACCAAATTTCTCACTACTGACAATCCTTTTCTTATAGAATTACAATAATTGTTCAGGGCCACTTATGAGTGAGAACATGTGACACTCATTTATTTGTTTCTGTGATAGAGCACTCAGTATTATAGACTCTAAGTCCACCAAGTTTCTATGAAGTTCATAATTGTGTCCTTCTTTATGGCTGCATGATATTTCATTGTGAACATGTACCACTTTTTTTATTCAGTCCTCTTTCAATGGACAGCAAGATTGGTTCCCTATTTTTGCTATTGTGAACAATGCTGCAATAAACATGTGTGTGCAGGTCTCTTTTACATAGAGTGATTTGAGTTCCTCTGGGTATATTTCCAGTAGGGATTGAGGAGTCATATGGAAGATTGATTTTTAGACCTTTTAGGAATCACCAAGCTGTTTTTCACAGAGGTTATACTAGTTTACATTCCCAACAATGTACAAGTGTTCCCTTTTTCCCTCATTCCCTCCAGCATTTGTTGTTTTTTGAAATATTGATGATGACCATCTTGACTGGAGTTAGGTGGTATCTCAGTGTGGTTTTAATTTGCTTTTCTTTGATGACTAGTGAGGCTGAGCATGTTTTCATGTATCTGTTGGCTGCTCGTATGTCTTTTTTTTTTTTCTTTTTTTGAGTTGGAGTCTCACTCTGTTGCCCAGACTGGAGTGCGGTGGCACACTCCCGGCCACCGCAACCTCGACCTGCTGGGCTCTGGCAATCCTTCCGCCTCAGCCTTCCAAGTAGCTGGAACTACAGGTGTGCGCTACCACGCCCAGCTAATTTTTTAATTTATTGTAGAGATGAGGTCCCAAACCAGCGGGCTCAGGCAATCCACTCACCTCGGCCTCCCAAAGCACAGGATTACAGGCTGAACCACCGAGCCTGGCCTTGTATGTCTTCTTTTCAGAAGTCTATTCATACCTTTGGCCCACTTTGTAATGGGGGTGTTTGTTTTTTCCCTTTGTGGCATATTTGAGTTCCTTGCAGGAGACAGCTTCATGGAAACTGGAACTTGCAACCAATTCTTGACCAAAACCCCAGGTGCCCATTCCATAAGATAAAATAAACAAGTGGGACCTCATCAAACTGACAAGCTTCTGTAAAGCCAAAGAAATCATCAAGAGAGCAGAGAGACGGTCCACAGACTGGGAAAAAAATATTTGCCACCTGCATATTTGACAAAAGCCTAACATTTAAAATCTGCAATTGTTTTAATATTGCTTATCTTTAGACTAGTGCTTGTTTAGCTGCTTAAGAAAAAGAAAACCCTTGTGCCAGTTTATTATTTAACTGTAGAGGTGCATGACTTAGCCCTTTACAGGCATGGGCTTAGGTCTTGTTTATAATTTGGTACCTTTTGCCATAAAGAGTCTGTTGTGACAGTCTTATGATCTCTTTCTGAACATTAATACTGGACAGTTGTTGTGTCTAAACCCTAAAATCGAAGGGGTAAACCAAGGCATATCTGACATCCTGTTCAATCATTGAGGGAAATTCAGTTTTCAAGTTTTTCTAGGGTCTCCTTGGCCAAAATAGGACCTGTTTAGTCAGTTGGGGGTGGGAGGAGCCTCACAATTTTATTTCTAGTTTACCTTCCCAATTTTCCACCAGAGTTGCATAGCTTCTCTAGGGGGCAAAGGTTGTTAAATTTTGCACACAGGGAAGAAACCATCATCAGTTGATTACTTCCTCTTTTGCTTTATTCAGCTGCATGTTGGCTTGCCCTAGACTAAATTTGATTTAATGTGATCAGTCATGATAGCATTTTTTCAAAAACATTTGAGAGATTTTCAAAAGCCAAAGGAACTTAAGACAAGTTTAATGATATATCAGTTTTAGTCATTTAAAATGAACAGTTATCTATTAATAATTTGTTGGAAATCCCTGCAGCATACAATTTGCATTAATGACTTCATTAAGAAAATTTGCTTCTGCAAGTGATCAGAAATATATATATATGTATATCTCTTGTAACATCTCTTGTAACATCTCTTGTAACATCTGTGCTAACAATATGAATACTGAAAAACTGTGTAAATTTTATGTTTTGTTTGGTCATATGTGGTTTACTCAAAATAATATCTTATTGCGTGTTGATTTATTCTTATTTTGTAATGCAAAATATATGCCAGCATTACATTTAGATTGTCATTTTGTTCCTTAAAAATAAAAATAAAAAAAATCCACCCAGTGATTTTCAGAATTCTAGTTTAAAAAACAATGCTGACTGTGAATTAGTAAAATCTTATTATTTAGTCTTTGCTACCATTTATCAGTGCATATACTTTTAGAACATATTTGAAACTACAATTTAAGAAATATAAGTCTCATACAATTAGAACGTTAAATGTGGAACAATATGAATATGACAGCTAGCTTATCAAGCTTTGTCAAATTCTCCATTCCAAGACACACTTATTTACTGAAGTAAAATCTCTTCTAAGAATAAAAGTTTTTTTTTTTTTTAACTTTTTTCTTTTACTAAAGAGAAATTCCTGTTTCCAGATCCACAAAAGTGAATCTTGAAGGTTTACTAGACCTAACGAAAAGTGTTCTTCACTCATACTGAGTCAGCCCACTGTTTGAGAAACCAAGAACTGCTTCATTTCACAAAAGCACCACAGAATGCTGATTCTAACTGCATTTTCTCTAAGGAAAACATGGATTTGAAAATTAGGAAAACCAGTGATTATTCTTTATTTATGTAAAATACAAAATCAATCATGATCCTCGTAATTAAATATTTATTATTTTTAATAACCAATGGAAGAAATTGAACTTAGGAGCAGACATCTAAATGACAGTAAAATTTTTGAAGACTACAGCTCACACATTGAAAGAAATAAACACATGACTAAAGAATTAGAGCAGATCAGATGGCAAATCAGCCAAAAAAAAAAAATTTAAAATAGACCTAGCATCATACAGAGTTTAGTAATTTGAGAAAAATAAGTATAGTGCATGAAATGTAAAACAATTTGGGAATCACTATTAATAAGTACTTAAACTATAAAGGAATTTGTGTGGAGGGGGCTTTGAGTTCAAACTAGGAAAAATATCATACTATGTTTTTTAAGATGTTGGAGATGACAGATATCATTTACCATTTAGATTCAAACATTTAGAGTGATTTGTTGTTTCATTCCCCAAATGCTTTAATTTATTCACTATTCATAAAATAAATGACTAAAGATATTTGTAAAATAAGTACCCAAATGAATTATTCTGGTTAACCATTGGGGTGGAACCCTTATGTTGAAAGAATTTTCTCACATATTTTACTTTCTCTGCCAGCCATTCTCCTGGAAGAATGAAATTATATTACTATATATAGTAGATATTCTATAAATGTTTATTTATTGACTGAAACCATTAAAAAATCATTAACGTGGAAGATAAAAACATGAGTTCTTTGTTTCTAATGATTTTCCCTTCATTTTTACTTGTATTAATGAAAATTTCAGTGTGAAATTTGTTTGTTTTCTAATATATCTCTTTCTGGTATTTCTCATGATTCTCTTCTTCCCTCTCCTTTATAGCAAATGCCAGATAGATACTTCACAATAAATGTAAATCATTCAATTAATATATGTTATTTGAGATAAAATTTTACTGTGATTAGGCCGGGTGCAGTGACTCATGCCTGCAATCCCAGCACTTTGGGAGACTGAGGCAGGAGGATTGCTTGAGTCCAGGAATTCAAGACCAGTCTGGGCAGTATAGTGAGACCTTATCTCTACAAGAAATCAAAAGATTAGTTGAGCATAGTGGCATGAGCCAAAAACAAACAAAAGTTTATTGTTCTTGATTTACTGTTTCCTATAATATGTATGCCAATAAAGTCTGTGAGAGAAATTGGAAAATCCTACATATAATACTTTTGCTAAAAGATCATATACTTAGTGTGATATTGGAAGATTATGTGATTTTTGGTTTTGTTGTTCATATTGTTTTGTTTTGTTTTTTAAGGCATTCTTTTCTTTTTGAGGGGGTGTATTGGTTTTAATGGTGTGATTTCTTTGTAGTTCTCTCTTTGCTCACATAAAAGGTAAATCACTGCGGGTTTTGAAAATAAGACTGAAAATTCAAAAACATTGTTTATATGCTCAAGTAAAATATTTGGTAAAAAAATATATTTCTTAAAATGAACAATCATATCTCTGAGCTTTTGCTTTATAAAAATCTATAATATACAATTCTAATTGAGAATCAGACTAAGTTTTTATAGCATATACATTATATTTGTTCTTTAATTTTTAATTTTTTTTATTTTAAAGATGTGGGATACAATTCAGGGTTAGGTATACAAATGTTCTTATGCAGGTACCTTGTTGATGAGGTGTACCCCTCCTTCCCCAGGCAGATTCTCACTACTGTAAATGCCTCCTCCCATCCCCAACCCCTTCCTCTGACAGTATCTCACTACTGCCAATCCTTTTCTTATAATGTTATAATAATTATTCAAGGTCCGCTTATGAGTGAGAACATGTGATACTTGGTTCTGTTTTTTTCTGTGATAGATTACTCAGTATTATAGACTCTAAGTCCATCCAGGTTGCTGTGAAGTTTGTAATTTTGTTCATCTTTATGGCTGCATAATATTCCTTCAGGTATATGTGCCACAGTTTTTAATCCAAACCTCTTTTAATGGGCAGAACGGTTGGTTTCATGTTCTTGCTATTGTGAACAATGCTGCAATAAATATATGTGTGCAGCCATCTTTTTCATGGAGTGATTTGAGTTCCTCTAGGTGTAATCTTAGTAGGGGGATTGTGGGATCTCATGGAAGGTCAATTTTTAGGTCTTTAAGGAATCACCACACTGTTTTCCACAGAGGTTGTATTAGTTTGCTCTCTCACCAACAGTGTAGAAGTTTCCCTTTTTGCCATATCCTCTCTAGCATCTGTTGTTTTTTGAGTAATTGATGATAGCCATCCTGACTGGAGTTAGGTGGTATCTCAGTGTGATTTTAATTTGCATTTCTTTGATGACTAATGAGGCTGAGCATTTTTTCATATATCCATTGGCTGCTCATATGTCTTCTTTTGAGAACTGTTTATTCATACCTTTTGCCCACTTTCTAAAGATTTTTTTTTTCTTTTCAACATGTTTGAGTCCCTTGTAGACCCTAGATGTTAGGCCTTTGTAAGATATACAGGTGGCAAAATTTTTCCCATCTTGTGAGCTGTCTCCTGCTCTCTTGAGGGTTTCTTTGGCTTTGCATAGGCTTGTCACTTTGATGAGGTCCCACTAGTCTATCTTATCTCTTATGGTATGGGCACTTGGGATTTTAATCAGGAATTGGTTGCCAGTTCCAATGTCCATAAGAATGTCGTGTGCATTTTCTATGGCTTTTATAGTTTGAGATTTTACGTGTAGGTCTTTGATCCATTTAGAGTTGATTTTTGTGTATGGTGATAGGTAGAGGTCTTGTTTTAATCTTTTGCATGTGGTCAGTCAGTTTTCCCAGCACCATTTACTGAATATGGTCTCCTCTCCCCGGTCATTGGTTGTGGAGGTTTTGTTGAAGATGAGTTGGTTGAGAAATTGAGGTTTTGCTTCTGGAATCTTTATCCCATTCCATAGGTCTATATGCTAGTTCTTGTAACAATACCTGGCTGTTTTGATTATTGCAGCTTTATAATAAAGTCTGGGAGAGTGATACCTCCCCCCCCCGTGAGGATTGCTTTGGTGATTCTTGGTTGTTTATGTTTCCATATGAATTCCTGTATTGTTTGTGCCAGGTGTTGGAGAAGATTGCTGCAGGTAATTTAATGGGTATGGGTTAAATCTGTAGATTGTCTTGGGTAAGATGGACTTCTTAACAATGGTGATTCTTTCAATTCATAAGCATTGAATATTTTTTCATTTGTTTGTGTCATCTTTGATTTCTTTGAGCAGTGTTTTGTAGTTTTCATTGTAAAGGTCTTTCATGTCTCTGAATAGGAAGATGCCAAGGTGTTTAATATATTTTCTGCTGTTGTGAATGGGATTGTGCTTTTTATTTGCATTTCTGTTTTGTTAATTATTGGTGTTTAGAAATGTGACTCTCTTTTGCACTTTGATTTCATTCCCTGATTCTTTGCCAAAGTCCTTTATCAGTGCAAGGAGGTTTTTGACAGATTCTCTTGGGCTTTTGAGGTATAGAATCATGTTGTCTGCAAAGAGGGATTAATTGACTTCCCCTTTTCCTATTTGGATAACCCTGATCTCCTTCTCTTTTCTGATTGCTCTAGCTAGGACTTCCAAAACTATGTTGAAAAGGAGGGGTGAGAGTGAGCATCCTTATCATGTTCTGGTTTTCAGGGAAAATGGTTCCATTTTCTGTTTGTTTAACAATATGCTGGCTGTGGGTTTCTCATAGATGACTCCCACTATTTTGAGATATGTTCCATCTATTCCTAGATGTTCGAGGGTTTTTATCAAGAAGGGGTGCTAGATTTTATCAAAAGTTTTTTCCGCATCTAATAATATAATCATATGGGTTTTGTTTTTACATGTGTTGATATATTTAATTATGTTTATGGTCTTACAAATGTTGAACCAGTCCTGCATCCTGGGGATGAAGCCTACTTGGTTGTGGTGGATGATTTTTGAGATATGTTGCTGAATCCGATTTGTTAGGACCTTATTAAAAATTTTAGCAACTATGTTTATCAGTATATTGGTCTGCAGTTTTCTTTCTTGGTTGGATCTCTACCTGGTTTGTGTATCAATGTGTTAGCTTCGTAATAGGATTTGGGGAGAGTTCCATCTTTCTTAATTGCCTAGAATCCTTTCAATAGGATTGGTATCAGTTCCTCCTTGCATGTTTTCTAGAATTCTGCTGAAAAAACATTTGGTCTAGGGCTTTCTTTTTGTTGGTAGTTTTCTTATGATATAGTCAATTTTCTGGATTGTTATTGGACTATTTAGGATCTTGATTTCTTCTTGCTTCAACTTGTGGATATTGTGTCGTGTCAGCAAGTCTTTCATTTCCTTTAGGTTTTCAAGTTTGTTTCCATATAAGTGTACATAATTGACTCTGATAATCTTTTGTATTTCTTCGGGGTCAGATTTGTCTTGATCTTTCACATTTCTGATTGTGTTTATTTGGACTTCTTCTCTTTTTGGCTTGGTCACTCTAGCTAGGGGACCATCAATCATGTTTATCCTTTCAAAGAATCAGTTTTTAGTTTTGTTGATTTTTTGTATTATCTTTATGTCTTCTATGTCCTGAATTTGGACTTTTACTTTGTTGATCTGGATTATTTTGCTGAAGTTATGGTTTTGGTGGTCTTGCTTTTCCAACTCTCTGAGGTGATTTGGTAGGTTGTTAACTTGTGATCTTTCCATTTTCTTCATGTGTGTTCGTAGAGGGATGAATTCCTCTCTTAACACTGTTTTCATGAATCCAGAGGTTTTGGTAAGATATTTCTTTATTTTCTTTTGCCCAGACTGGAGTGCAGTGGCCGTTCCCTGCCACTGCAGTCTCGACCTGCTGGGCTCCAGCGATCCTTCCACCTCAGCCTTCCAAGTAGCCAGAATTACAGGCATGCACTACCACGCCCAGCTGATTTTTTGATTTATTATAGAGATGAGGTCTCGCTGCCCAGGTGGGTCTTGAACCCGCGGGCTCAGGCAATCCACTCACCTCAGCCTCCCAAAGGCACGGGATTACAGGCTGAGCCACCGAGCCCGGCTTTCATTTTCATTTGCTTCCAGGTATCTTTTCATCTCTGTTTTGAAATCCATGTTGACCCAGGGTTGCCTAGCATCATGCTGTTTATTGTCCAAGTCTTTGTGGGTTTTGAAGGAACTTTGTTGTTGTTGATATATATGTTTATTCCCCTAGGTCTGAGAATGTGCATGGCAGGATTTCAATCTTATGAAATTTGTTTATGCTTGATTTATGGCCAAGAATATGGTCATATATTCCATGTCGTGATGAGTAGAATGTATATGCTGTGGTTGTTGGGAGGAGTGTTCTGTGGGTATCAAATAAGTCAATTTGGTCAATGTCACATTAAGTATCCAGATCTCCTTGTTGATTTTTTGTCTTGATGATCTGTCTAGTGTTGTGACTCCAGCTATGATTTAAGTCTCCAGCTATGATAGTGTTAGAGTCATTATCATTTTTAAGTTTACCTAGAAGGTGCTTTATGAAAGTTGGTGCTGATTATGTAGTAACCCTCTGTATCTTTTTAATTTTTGATAGTTTAAAGGGTATTTTTGCCTGATATTAGGATTGTGACTCCTGCTTTCTTTTGTGTTCTATTTGCCTGAAATTTTGCTTCCCATCCTTTTACTTTGAGTCTGTAAGTGTCCTTTCTGGTGAGATGAGTCTCTTGGAGACAATATATTGTTGTGTCAAGATATTTTGATCATTTTGCCAGTCTATGTCTTTTCAGTGGTGCATTTAGTCCATTCACATTCATACTAGTTTTTGAAATATGAGCATTTATCCCTGTCATGAGGTTCTTATAGAGTTTGTTGTTGTTGCTGTTTATTTATTGTCTTTCTTTTGATTTTTGGTTGATTCCTGTGTGTTTTTAATCTTTTTCCTGCGTTCTTGTGAGTGTCATTGTCATTCTTTTTTTTCTTTCTTCAGTGTTTAATACTTTCTTAAGTGTTTCTTGTAAAGCTGATCTATAGGCAGTGTAAGCTTTTAGGGATTGAATGGGAAAGATTTTAATTCTCTTTCACTGATGAAGTTTAACTTAGCTGGGTAGGTTATTCTTGGTTGAAACTGTTTATCTTTGAGAACTTTGAAGATTGGGCATAAATCAAGCTCTCCTAGCTTGAAATATTTCTTTAGATAAGTCTGCTGCTATTCTAACTGGCCTTCCCCTGTAGATAGTCTGACCTTTTTCTCTTGCTGCCTTTAGGATTTTTCTTTAATATGTGTCTAGGAGTTAGTCTACTCATTTGTCATCTTGCAGGGGTTCTCAGAATCTCTTATATTTGAATGGTCACATCACTGATGAGATGAGGGGAGTTTTATTGGATAATTTCACAGAATGTTTGTTCCAGGGTGGTCTCTGTCTTTCACTCTGCCTCAGGAAGTCTAATTAATCTTTGTTTCAGCCTCTTGAAATAATTGTTCATCTCTTGAAGGTTTTTCTCTGTCTTTTTAAGTTTCTTTTCTGTGTTTTTGACAGTTTGGGTTAATTCCATATGTTTGGCCCTCAAACTCTGAGATTCTTTTTCTGCTTGGCTAATTCTGCTTTCCATACTTATCAGTTTGTTATTTATTTCAATTCACTGTATTATTTATTGCTGTTATCTCAGTTACCTACTCCTTCATTCTTTCTTCTTGCCTCTCCTCAATTCTGTTTATTCTCTCTATTAATGTCTTGATATCTGTGTTTGTGGTTTTAAACCACTCATTCTGGGGGCTCTTCATTGTTTCCATTCTGAAGTCTGTATTCTCAGTGACTGACCTGACCTCCCAGGTCATATTCCAGATCCATATTCTTCTTTTGGTTTTTCTTCATTTGTGTAGATTTTCCTCCCTCATTTTTTCTTTTTTTAAAAAATCTCTTCTTTAATTCTGTTTTTCAGGGATGGGAGTTAGCTTTTACTTCTGTTTGTTCAATCTCCTATTCTTCCTTATGCAGATCCTCTGGCTTTGTTCAATTCTGAAGCTGGACTGTGGGGGTGGGGTGCTGTACTTTTTGCAGTACACTCTTTACTTTTCAATAAGATTCTGCTGGAATTTATCAGGCTAAAACTTATTGGAGAAAGAAAAATTATCTCTTAAATCTTAAAGCCATCACTCATCAAATATATGAAACAATCTGCCATTAAGTCAAACCTATAAGAGTTGGGGAAAAGGTTGGTGTGTCTTGATGTGATTTGTGTTGATGTGATTTACTCTGCACAACACATTTTACCAGAATTTACATTGAAAGTTTTTATGAAAAGGGAATTTAAATGTAAATAAGTTGTGAAGAACTTTGCAATCAAGTCTATCTCTATTCTAAATCGTATATTAGTAGCTAGAATATATAAGGTGAACATGAATGAGAAGAGACTCTGTCAAACTCTGAGTGCTGTTAGAACTCAATGGAGTCTATCAAGTATGGATCAATCTATAACATTGTCTGTAAAAAAAAATCGGTTACTATGCAATTTTTTGACATTTTATTTTTATTTTTATTTTGAGTTGAAGTCTCACTTTGTCACCTAGGCTTGAGTGCAGTGACGTGACCAAGACTCACAGCAGCCTCTACTTCATAGGCTCAGATGATCTGATCCTTCTGCCCCCAATCCTCAGGTAGCTTGGACTAAAAGTGCATGCCACCGTACCTAGTTAATTTTTGTTTTGTTGTAGAGATGAAGTCTCATTATTTTGCATAGGCTGTTCTCCAACTCCTTGGTTCAAGCAATGCTTCCACCAAAATCTCAGGATTATAGGTGTGAACAACTGCACTCCTTCCATGTAATTTGAATTTAACATGTTACCTAAGTTTTTTGGTTAAAGAATGTCTATAAATTTATCAACAAGCTGGGCACAGTGACTCACGCCTGTAATTCCAGCACTTTGGGGGCAGAGAGGAGAAGATTGCCCGAGTCTAGAGTTTTGAGACCAGAGTGGGCAACTTGGTGAGACCTTGTCTCTGCAATAAATCACTGGGCATGGTGATGATGGGTACCTGTGGTTTCAGCTACTGGAAAACTGAGGTGGAAGGATCACCTGCATGTGGAAGGATCACCTGCACCCGGCAGGTGGAGGCTGTGGTGGCCACAAGCATGCCACTGCACTTCAACTTGTGTGAAAGAGTAAGACTCTGAATCAAAAAAATAATAATAATTTATCAAGCAAAAACTGTACATTAATGGCAAGTTTATTTTTAATTCAGAAAACATACTTCATTTATATATGAATTCATATTTGACAAATATTTATGACTTATTTTTATTTTCTGTAAAATTACCATTTTGATTGCAAAAAATATAATGACTATCTAATTTAGAGAGTATTATGAAACTGAACCCTGGAATTGCTAACATTAGCAACAAAAGTTGCTTTTTTTCTTCTAGCTTGTTTTAGCTTATCTATCTTAGCTTATTTTTCTGCTCCCCGGACTTTATATTACTAAAGATTTTAAGAAAAATTTTGTTAAAAATTCTGAGTCCTTTCCTCAAAGTGTATCCTATCCCTACTTTCAACCTTGATTAGAGACTCCTGCTTTGTTCAATAAAGCTGATTTTTAAAAAAAGTATAATGCCCAGATAACAGAAATTCAAACCTCTGGACTTGGGATTTCCCTATTTTTTTTTTAACTTTTAGAACTTTGAAGTCTTTTAATAGACTTCCCAATAATTAGGCAAGGCCAGAATTCACATTCAAGAAAATTTAATTTACAGAAATAATTTGTCAATCAGATATTTGTTAAACCCTACTATATGATTGGCATAACTAAGTTCTGAAGATGCAAAAATTAATGAAAAAAGAATAATGCAAGAATCCTATACTGGAGGATCTCTGATCCAGGCAGGTTTGAATTCTGCCTAATCAATTGCGGCTGCATGAGTGAATGATGGAAGAAAACTGTAACTGGCACAGCTTGGTTTAAGTGTTCCCTCTCTGCTCCGTCTTTGGTCTAAAACAAGATGGTAGCTCAATTTCAAAACACAGGACACAAGAGGATATTAATTTAGATAGAAAAAGGAGGAGGAGGAGGAAAAGAAGAAGGAGAAGGAGGAGGAAGTGGTGGAGGAGAAGAAGAATGAGAAGAAGAAGGCGGAGGGTTTATATTCATTTTCATTGTCTGCCATAACAATTTAGTACAAATTTTGTTGCTTAAAAAACTCAGACATTTATTCTCTCATAGTTATAAAGACCTGAAGTCCAAAATCAAGACATCATAAAGGTTATTACATTCTCTGCAAAGACTCTAATGAGGAATTTGTTCTTTGCCTCTTCCAGCTTCTGGTAGTTGTTTCTTGATTTGTTGCACTTTATTCTTTGCCCCTGTGGCACATTGCCTTTTTCTCTGTATGAGTTATTTTCTGTGTGTTTGTCTCAAAACTTGCCTAGTATCTTCCTTAGAAAGATACATAAAAGTACATTTAGGACCCACAGAATAATCCAGAATAACTCCCTCCTGTCAATATTCTTAGCTTTTTTTTTTCCATGTGAAGACTTATTCACTCCTTTGCCTTAAAAGGTGAAATGCCTAATTTCCAGGGTTTAGATGTCCAGGATGTCTCCTTGTGACCACCATTCAATCAACTACAGGGTCCACATTCCAGCTGACATATATTGTCTAGGTCAGTCAAGATATCAACTGTAATGTGTACACTTCATTCATAATATGGAGCCAATGCAGATGTTAATCACTGCTTCAAAATGCTAAATCTATTTGGAATACACCCCTTCCTCAAAAAATAAAAATATTTTATACTAGAAACTTACTTCTTTTTATAGACACATTGTATTTGTCTTTGTTAAGACAAGCAAATGCAAAATATCTCATGCCCTTGTACTGATTTTTCTGTTTCTCTATTGCAGAAAATATACTAAGAATCATTAAATTTAAAAGTTTCAAGAAAAAATGTTAAATCTATAAGTATTGGTCAATGTTAAAATGATTAAATCTATAATAATTGCAATGGAATCCTCAATGTGAAAAAGATATCATTTTTATTTTATTTTTTTATTTTTTATTTTTTGAGTTGGAGTCTCACTCCCTCACCCAGGCTGGAGTGCAGTGGCACACTTGCGGCCACCCCAGCTTTGACCTGCTGGGCTGCAGCAATCCTTCCACCTCAGTCTTCCACATAGCCAGAACTACAGGCATGCGCTATCACACCCAGTTAATTATTGTAGACATGAGGTCTCACCAAGTTGCCTGGGCCGATCTCAAACCTGCAGGCTCAGGCAGTCCACTCGCCTTGGCCTCCCAAAGTGCTGGGATTACAGGCTGAGCCACTGAGCCTGGTCAAAAATATCATTTTTAAAAGATATGTCAGTGTTGGCTAAGATTCCTAAAAATAATTATTTTAGAATGATATATTTCACCCCCTTCTCCTTTATTGGGTTCTTCCATTTGTTTTTTGCGGGGGAGGTTAGCTGATGCTGTGTTGGGGATTTCTCTTTTCAGCTATTCAACTATTTTTCACTCTAGCAGATTCAAAGAATTGAAAACATTTCATTTCCAACCTCTTAACAACCCAATATGATCTTACTAGTTTATTGTAGTTTTACATTCATTAATTTTCACATTCAATAGGTGTTGCTTTTAAATTATTTTAAAAATTTATCATAAAAATAAGCATATCTTCTGTTGTTTGTTTTGTTTTCACTAGATTAATAACATGACTTTAAATAACATCTATTACTGAAGTTAATAGTGTTCCTTGAGTACATAGAAATACTGAAAACAACTAGAAATACTTAAAAAACTTCTATTACTGAAGTTAGTAGTGTTCCTTGGGTAAATAGAAATACTTAAAACAACTAGGAGAATATCTGATGCCACCTTTGTGGAATACCTTTGACTCTTTCATTTCCTTAAACTTTAAAGAAGTTTTACTTGTTTTTACAGAAAAATTGTTCACTTCATCCATTTCTACATTTCTATGAGCAATTCTTATTGATAGCCTATATTGTAGTTATTCAAGTTTGCATCAGCATTCAGCTTCTTTCTCACTAATTGTTATTATTCTAATTAAATGTTATGATTAAATCTTTTAAATGAGATATACAAAGTATTAAATATTCATGATTATTTTGTTTCTCTTCCCTGTCAGTTGAGATTAATTAGGCCAGATGACAGCACATATTTTGAGTAAGAAACATAATTCCTTCCAAAAATAAGTTTTCATCAGAAAAATATTTTGGAAAAATATTACTTGTTATTTGAAATTCAGTAGGAGGTTTTCAACTTGGGGATTTAAGACTTCAATTCCATTAATTTTAGTGCCTAAAATCTAAAACTCATAATGTGTAGCCTTTGAAGCTGTATGCACACACTTTCTCATTAAATTCTTTGTCAATTGGTGGAGTAGCAGGGGTCCATTTATTTTTCTATGATTTAGACTAAATAATATTTCTGCTACATCTCTCTCACACAGCCCAACCCTAAACTAATTGCAGTTTTTACTGCATCATTATTTTTGCTACCTAAATAGATTGTTGTAAAGCACTCACTGGGATTTTACCTGACAGGAGGAGTTAAGTTGATACACTGTGCCTCAAAGAAGAGCTATGCATAATTATAAAGCTAACCATAGAAAGTTATGTTCAAAGACAATTTTACACCAAAAGTTTTGGAAATTTGCTTCTTATCCCTGAATTATTTTCTATGTCTTCATGATTTCCACCCACCTATCTAGAAAGACCTCCTTTCCTCTGCAGTTGTATTTCAAGGAACAGTTTAGATTTCTCATCAACATCTCCTATTCTCTAAGGAAGCAAATGGCCTTGCTGTCTTTTGAACTCTACTAATAGTTATCCTCTGTGTGATTAACAGTGGGACAGTACGTTATCAAGCTTCACATGATTTCTTTCACTGCTATTCTATACACTATGACTAAGCCCTTGTTCATTAACTTTTCAAAGTTGTATCCCTTTTCTCACTAACTAAAGTCTAAGCATCTTGATGGCCAGCAAGCATACTTCACAGAGTAATAATGAATATCACAGATATTCAGAAAATACTTATTTTTAATAAATTGCAGAAGAAAAAATTGTAAGAGTGTGAAAAATGGAAAATATCTTTCTAATTCATAATTTACAAGAGAATGGTCAAAAAAATTTTAAAAAGCAACACTATACTTAGATGCTATTAGCTATCACTACTCTATCAATGCCAATAACTTAATTTTTATGCAGTAGTTTATAGTTGATGCAGAAATCTTGGGGACCCTCATACAAATATGTGTGCCATAAATATCTAGAAGCATATAGTTTATCTTCATTCTCCCTCTTATCCACTAACATTTAACTATTTTGCCAACCTCAGATATAAATATTTAAGTCAGAAAAGAAATAAGAAAAAAAAATTTCAGAAATTTATTTGACCAGGTTTGCTTTGATGTGACTATATTATTTCTTATAATGGTTAGAATTGGTGCCTCAAGGGAAAAATTAAGTCTATTTATTAAAAAATTTATGTATGCATATTTGAATTTATCAATTATAAGTATATATACAATTGAAGAAAAATGTGGAGAGGAATGAAAGTAGCAAATTGTTGGTATATGTCAAAGGAGCTATAGCATTATATATTTTTAAAAGTAATGGATGATCTCAATATGAGATTGGTGGTAGGCATTGGGGGAAGGTAGCAGGAGAGGGTCTGTTTATTTTTGGAAACTATCTATAGATAATAATTAACTTTAAATGCTGTGTAAAAGCTATTTTAAAACTTTATGATTAAGTTAATGGTAAACGTCAGAATAATACAATAGTTGCAGAAATTTTAAATTATTCAAGTAAAAATATATTACATCAAAATCATTGATCAATCTAACAAAAAGAAAAAAAAACAAGAAAGAGAGAATGAAGAAATGATATAACATGAGATGTCATTGCTGAATCCAGTGCATTGTAATTATTAATAAATTTGAATGTGGATATATTCTCTTAATAAGAAAACTTATGATAGGATTTTTTTAAATTTTGGCATATGCTATTTTCTGGAAACATGCATGAAATAAAGCGACGCAAAGATTAAAAATAAGAGAAAGTAAAAGACATGCTAATCAAATCTAATAGAATAAAAGATACAAAAAACTGTAGTGGTACACAACTGTTTTGCAGTTTAAAAATGCAGCTTTAAAATTTAGAAAGCAATACCAACAACAATAAAATGAGAAATTGACAAATGACAATTCCTGTTTAGTAGAAAAACTTACACATTTTCTAAATCAGCAGATCAAAAACACACTTAAAATTAACTAACAGAAAAAAATATTTTTATATTAAATCATGAAACATCCATAAAAATTGGTCTTGTAACATGCCACAAGAAAATTGCAGCATATCCTGAAGTGCAGAAACCACACCTTCCTAATTTTCTGGCAAAAAACTCAATTTAAAAGCTAAAATTTGATGGTATGCAAAAATAGTCAAAAACTGTGCACTATACAAATGCAAAATATTTTTTTTAAATACCCTTACTTGGAATAGGAAAATTTTTAAAACAACAAAAAACTCTTTAAGAATAAATGACCTAAAATATGCTTTGAGTAAAAAGAACCGTAAAAGTCATCATTAATAAAACAAAAAACAACAGATGCTGGTGAGGACATGGAGAAAAGGGAACGCTTCTACACTGTTGGTGGGAACGCAAACTGGTTCAACTTCTGTGGAAAACAGTGTGGCGATTTCTAAAAGAACTAGAAATTGACCTTCTATGCAACCTAGCAATCTTCCTTCAGGGAATATACTCGGAAGAACTTAAATCACTCTACAAAAAAAATACCTGCACACACATATTTATTGCAGCATTATTCACAATAGCAAAAACTTGGAACCAACCATTCTGCCCATCGAAACTGGACTGGATTTTAAAAAGTAGCACATATACACAATGGAGTCTTACACCATCATAAAGAAGAACACAATTATGTACTTTGCAGCAACTTGGATGTATTTAGAGTTTATAGTACTCAGTGATCTAGCACAGAAACAAAGAACTGAGTACACATATTCTCACTCATAAGTGGACCCTGAACATTCACCATAATACATTAAGAAAGGGATTGGCAGTAGCTGGACATTGTCAGGGGAAGGAGGTGGGGCACATAACATCAATAAAGGTACCTGATCTCAAACCAGGCAAAGTAGGGGCCAAAGGGAGACTCAATCTTTACCTGTATGATGACCACTTGTATACCTAATTCTGGCTTGTTCCCCATATCTTTAAAATAAAAAACATAAAATTCAAACAGATAAAATAGCTAGGAATAATCCTCAAAAGAAAAATGCAAATCTTTTATTTAAAAAATAATAATAAATGTTGATCTTCATTAACAGTCATAAAAAAATCTTAAAATTTTAAGGGATTACTTTCTTGTGAAATTTAGTTAGATGTGTAAATTTCCTCTAAGTACAAACTGTTAAAATATATTATAACACATAACATTTAATGAACAAGTAAGTTATTGACACAGACGTAGAAAACATTTTAAAACAATTAGAGAATTTAGTTAAAAATTCTCATATAAGTCACAATAAAAGTGTACTATAATTTAATTTAAAAGTTATGGAATTTCTATAAATGACTATTCTGAAAGTGGTTTAAAGTGAGACGAAAACTTACTTGTCATTGAATACAATATTTTGGCATTTTAGTTTTCTAGCATAGATAATTTTTTACAATATAATTTATAAAAAATTGCTACTCATTTAAAAGATATAAAACTAGTCTTCTAATTAATATAGGAACAAATCTCACACAAAATTGTGAATAATAATTTGCAGTTAGCCAGGCTCGGTGGCTCAGCCTGTAATCCTGCGCCTTGGGAGACTGAGGTGAGTAGATTGCCTGAGCCCGCGGGTTCGAGACCTGCTTGGGCAGCAAGACCTCATCTCTACAACAAATCAAAAAGTCAGCCGTGGGTGGTAGCACATGCCTGTAATTCCGGCTACTTGGAAGGCTGAGGGGGAAGGATCGCCGGAGCTTAGCAAGTCGAGGCTGTGGTGGCCGGGAGCGGCCACTGCACTCCAGTCTGGGTGACAGAGTGAGACTCCAACTCAAAAAAAAAAAAAATAATAATAATTATAATAATAATTTGCAGTTATCAGAAGCATATATTCAATATTCAGTATAAGGTCAAAAACAGTAAAATGTCATATATATAGACACACACACAAGCACAGTAAAACCAATTTATATTTTTAAAAAACTATGTTGTGGAGGACAAGAAGGAAAGGAGGATGGAGTACTTCATATGTCACCCAATACTGTAGTAGAAATAGTGGGATTGCAAAAAGCATTTAATATATAGTCTCTGCCTTCTGGCCATTCAACACATTGTGGAAGCAAGAGAAAGCAAAATGAAACAATGCATTAAATGAAGACAATATACGACTGTGCCAGAACGTGTCTCATTGGCACTCAATCACACATGCCTCAATGGTTCCAACTTAATGCAAACTTATAGGTTGTTGCATCAAAACTCTTCTCATTGTATGTGGTCAAACCATTTTAAACAGATTCATAACTTATGACAAGGAAGAAACAAAATAACAAATTATTTTGAAAACACCATGGTGTTCATATCTCAGTATTAAAAGTTAGAAAAGGAACAATTGATGAAAGGCCATGTAAATGGAGAAAGGATGACAATAAAATAATTATTTTAAATTTTTCAAAGGATTTTTTGTCTCTTAGCAAATATTGTCAATTGCAATTTATGTATTATGTATCATATAACCTAAGTACAGGAAATACTTCTTTTAGAAAAAAATTTTAAACACAGCCATTTGAAAACTGTAGAGAGTCTGTTAGGTGATACTCAATGTAAGTTAGGCAGGTGTTTCTTCCTTCAGGATAAGTGTCAAATGACAGTTTACTGCCCTCTATTTTACTAAAATTGTTGTTAGAATTATCTTGGAAATGAGACCGTAGCTGATTGAAAAGCAAAAAGGTTTTTTCAAGGGAAGGTGCAGTAATGGAATAGATTGTGCAAGCAGTTCAAAGTAGAGAATATTTCTTACTTAATAGGTACCTGGGGCTTTCCATTGTTCTAAAAACTAGTTTGAATTAAATTTATCATGAAATTACTCTTAATAATGCAAATAATAGCCCAATTTAAAATGAATTAAAAGTACTTAAACACACCTACCTAATTTCTTTCCTCATTAAATACAATCTATCTCTAATAAAGCAAAGGCTAAAATATAATGAAATTTCTAGATCCATGGAAAATGTCAAAGATATATATACCCTCTAGTCCTGTGATAATTTTGAGTATGCACCTGTTTGAATTTGTAAAATCCAAAGATTTGTAAATGCAATATTTTCCTGTCATAACTATTTCTATTCAGCAAACTAAAAATATAATAAAATTCTGTGCACTATGATATTCAAAAGAGTAAGATTCAGAAGAAATGTGGATAACAGTAAATAAACTGCATTTTATCTTAGTCTCCAGAATTGTAACTATGTCAATTGCATTGTGATTCTAAAATCAATGGGCTACCTTTCTAGCAAATGACCAATTCAGGCCAAATTATTTTGCAAAAAAGTTACATAGGCTCTTCCTCTCCTTGCCATTTCCCCCTTATTTATGACAGTGAAATACAACCTTAAAATTAAATATCTACATAATAAACTGACACATTATTCATAGCAACAGATTGTTGAATTAGAACTTATTTAATGGCAAAACAATTTAGAATATGAAATTCTAAGACTAAGATTCTATGTGAACATGTCAACTGAGGGCAATGTAATATAATTGGAAAGTACACAGTTTGGTTTTATAAGGACAGGTGTATAAATCCTTGCCATTTCCCCCTTATTTATGACAGTGAAATACAACCTTAAAATTAAATATCTACATAATAAACTGACACATTATTCATAGCAACAGATTGTTGAATTAGAACTTATTTAATGGCAAAACAATTTAGAATATGAAATTCTAAGACTAAGATTCTATGTGAACATGTCAACTGGGGGCAATGTAATATAATTGGAAAGTACACAGTTTGGTTTTATAAGGACAGGTGTATAAATATGTACCCCATGGATATATAATCTTGAGGAAATATGTATAAATGATGCTCCAAAGTATGTATGGTATATAAATTGGAAAAGTAGCAAAAAGTGAACTAAGTCGAAGATACAATGAAGACACAAAGAGCCTAAAAAGACAGGGAAGTCAAGTCAACATTCCACAGAGATGAATGTGGTTATTGAAAATCAACCACAAATATTTTATTTGGAATTTAGGTAGACTAATACACTCAAGAAAGGAATTGAGGTATTAGGATTATACAGTTATCTTAGTCAAATTTTCTATGATATTACTATGAAGAAAAGAGTATAAGGAACAGAATAATATCTCAACAACAGGAAAAAGTAGTTTTCAAATGAGCTAAATATTTTTTAAATGAAGGATGTAAATTTGCAGCATAAATCAAAATTTAAAAAACACAATGATAAATTGATCACATAAAAAGATAATTTGAAGAAACAAGCTAGCAATAAAATAAAAAATTTCACAAGTGAAGATAAAAGTGGAAGAAACATGAGTGACTTACATTGGCAAATAATGATTAAGGTTATTAGTAGATGGTAAAAAGGATTTTTAAAATATTATATAGGTAAAGAAAGAAGGAAAGGAGGAGGAAAAAATAATTCAAGAGGAAGTAATAGATACAGAAGATAGGTAAAGAATGAAAGACCCAGAAAAGATCCTAAGTAAGGAAATGAAACAAATATAAAAGACGTAATTTTTTTTTGAGTCGGTGTCTCAATCTGTCACCTAGACTGGAGTGCAGTAACAAGACATAATTTTTAAAATCTGAAATAAGAAACTATATATTGACAGGCCATGGTATATACTTTTTAAAAATCACCCTACAATGGTCAGAAATAAGGACTACTCTAGTGAAACCATTGTGTTTTAGAGGAATTTTTAAAGGGCATTTGACCAAAACCAAAACTAACTATAAGGGAAATAGAGGTTGCTATCAAATATCTGAAAACAAACTTGCATTGCCAGGTTATGGAGTAGTATATTTAAGATAATCAAGGGAATAAATTATAAACCAAGAATTTTATAAGTAGCCAAATTTAATTTAACTACAGAGATGACAGGCAAACTACTATAAACATGAAAACCTTAAGGAATATGACTCTAATAAACGTTTCCCTTTAGATAACTAAATGATTAGAGAAATAACAACATAAGGAGTGGTTGTGAAAAATAAATATATGCTTGTCTATATTTTTAAGACTAAATAATGTTCAATAAGAAATGGAATAATTGTATACTCTGACATGCAAACAACTATCAAAATTACAGGAGACACGGGTTCGAGACCCGCCTGGGCAACTTGGTTAGACCCCATCTCTACAATAAATCGAAAAATTAGCTGGGTGTGGTAGCGTGCGCCTGTAGTTCCAGCTACTTGGAAGGCTGAGGTGGAAGGATCACTGGAGCCCAGCAGGTCAAGGCTGCGGTGACCGGGAACAGCCACTGCATTCTAGTCTGGGCGACAGAATGAGACTCCAACTCAAAGAAAAAAAAAATTACAGGAGATAAATATAAGAAAAGTAGAATAAGCTTACTGCATGACTTAAGGAATTAAATAGGAGTAGGATATTACATGCAATTAAATGGTGTAGAAGAGAAGAGGGGGAGAAATTACTAATTACGATATTGTTCTGCAGAGGAAAAAATAAGAAAAAAGTTTCCTCTCCAAAAAAAAAAGTATACATAAAAGCATCAGTACATAGGTAGCTTGTAGAACACAATGCAATCATTTCTAAATAATACATTTCCTTATGGATACAGTTGGAGATCAACACTCGAAGTAAACTGTCACAGGAGCAAAAAACTGAATACTGCATGTTTTCATTCATAAGTGGGTCCTAAACATTGTGCACCATGAGCAGAAAGGGGGAGCAACAAATGCTGGGCACTGCTAAAGGAGGAGGGCAGGGATATGGGGCACGCAACCACCCATCGGGTACCATGTGCACCACCAAGGGTAAAGAGGGCTCCCTAGAAGCCCAAACTTCACCTGCATGCAATTTACACATGTAGCAAATCTTCACGTGTACTTCTCAATTTGAAAATAAATTTCAAAAAATAAAATAAAATACAATTTTAAGTTGTTGCCAATAATAGGAAGCATGTTCAAAGGATTAGAATATCAGCTAAGATTTTGAAATCAGGTAAATATTGCACATAAATATACAAAGCAATTAAAAAGCACTCTTTCCAATCAAAGTCAAGATGACAAAATTTAACACACCAAAAAAATTTTCAGTTTATTTTAAACATTTCAGTTTGACTGTATTCATCTGTAGAAACACATACAGGAAAGTCTAACACCCCCTCCCCACACACACACCCCACCTCTTTCAAGTAGAACATTTTTCCCCATGTTCTCAGGATTTCTAGAACTCGAGTCATATGCCAGCTACTCAGTTTTTTAAAATAAATTTTCTCCTAACTGCACCCAACTACTTCCATTTCTATCTCATTCATTAGAACTGAAACATATGTCATTTCTATTAGTATGTAAAGCTAGAAAATGTATTGCTTTTAAATATATTGCTTCCAATCTGGAAATCTGAAACTAAGGAAGAGGAGAATGAATATCCAGAACATAGTTAATATTTTTTGCTGAATGAGAGTTGGGTCAGGGAGCAGATGTCTTGGGTTTCTCCTCTGTTCTCTTTCTAGGGAGTGATTTGGTCCTTTAATCCTTTAATCTATAGCTTAATGTACAAGGAAAGTCAGAGAGATTCAGAGGCAGTGTGCTAATTGAGCCTTTATACAAAGACCAAATCCTCATCACTCTTCACAGGGTCAAAGTGCGTAATATGATACCAAACCATAACAACCACAGATTTCACTCAAGAGAGAGAAAAGACCACGGATAATTAAGAAAATCATATTCAAGAAAATTGTATCTTTGAAAAATTCAGCAGCAACAAAGGCTTTGTAACAATACCAGTTTGTTTGTTTCTTTGTTTGTTTTTGAGTTGGCATCTTACTCCCTCGCCCAGGCCAGTGTGCAGTGGCACACTCATAGCCATCCCAGCTTCAACCTGCTGGGCTCAGGCGATCCATCCGCCTCAGTCTTCCAAGTAGCCAGAACTACAGGCACGAGCTATCACACCCAGCTAATTTTTGATTTACTGTAGAGATGAGGTCTCTCCAAGTTGCCCGGGCTGGTCTCAAACCTGTGGGCTTAGGCAATCCATTTGCCTCAGCCTCCTAAAGTGTTGGGATTACAGGCTGAGCCACCAACCCATCCACAATACCACTTTATATAACAAAATGAATGAAAAAGATTAGAATATCTGCCAATGCCATTTGTGAATAGCTTAGTTTCACAGATAGTATGCATTTTATATTTTTTCTTTTTAAGTAGTTATATATAAAATATTGAATAGTATGTAATATATGCTGTGTGTACATATTCACATCTAACAATATTATGACATATACTTAGTGTTAACAGAGATGCAACACAGTCATTGTCAAATTTATTTACATTCAGTTGGACATAATTTATGTTGCATATTAACATAATTTCTACCCATTTGAGAGCATTTAGAAATAGTTTATGTACTGACTTTTTCTGTCAATGCTTTGGAACAAAAACCATGGTTTGCTAAGATTATAGTTCTTTTTGTTAGCCAGTAATCAAGGTTCTCTTTTTCAGGGCATTTTTCCAACATCTTTTCTTCTTTCTTGGTTTTGTAAATGTCACATTGTCCAATTCTATTATTTCTTTATTTGCACATTATTTAATTGAACTCTCAGCTGCATCAGCTAATTACCTGTTTACCCCTTTTTTAATGTTCTTCACTGAACATTTTTTACACAACTTCGTTATAGTGGCACCAATCCTATTTATCGTGCAATTTGAAATTAGTATGTTGAATACATATGAAACTTCAATGTCTAGGAGTGAGACACAAAAGTAAATTAATAATTGCAAGAGTATACAAAAAAATGTAAAATTTACAGCATACCTAAGAAGCACAGAGATTGGCCAGGCGCTGTGGCTCACATTTATAATCCGAGCACTTAGAGAGGTCAATGAGAGAATTGCCAGAGCCTGCGGGTTCTAGACCAGCCTGGGCAACATGGTGAAACCTCGTCTCTACAATAAATCAAAGTATTAGCTGGGTGTGATGATGCGTGCCTGTAGTTCCAGCTACTTCGAAGCCAAGGCAAAAGGATTGAGCCCAGCAGGTCTAGGGTGCGGTGGCCGTGAATGTGTCACTGCACTCCAACCTGGGTGACAAAGTGAAACTCTGACTCAAAAAAAAAAAAAAAAAAAAAAGCACAGAGATTGGACCTTTCGCCTAAGGAATTCAAGAAAACAACATTTGCCGGGCTCGGTGGCTCAGCCTGTAATCCCGCGCCTTTGGGAGGCTGAGGTGAGTGGATTGCCTGAGCCCGCGGGTTCGAGACCCGCCTGGGCAGCGAGACCTCATCTCTACAATAAGTCAAAAAATCAGCCGGCGTGGTAGCGCATGCCTGTAATTCCGGCTACTTGGAAGGCTGAGGCGGAAGGATCGTGGAGCCCAGCAGGTGAGGCTGCGGTGGCCGAGAGCGACCACTGCACTCCAGTCTGGGTGACAGAGTGAGACTCCAACTCAAAAAAAAAAAAGAAAAAGAAAAAGAAAACAACATTTAAAGATTTGACATATTAGTAAACTGAGAAAACATGAGATGTTTCCCCGCTAAATAATAGGAATGTGTAAGGACATATTAAGGACAAAAAAGTGCAGAAGAACACAAGCTTAGAATTTCATGAAAAAGCATGGTAACCTTGGAGAAGTCTATAGCTGAAATACTTGTTCTTGGAAAGCAATCATAAGTTATGAACTACAAAGAAATAATGGGACCAATTGTGGAAGAGTGTTATGTACCACTTTGTAATAGGCATATGAAGTAAGTTTATGTAATAGGCAACAGAGTTGAATCAGAAATGCTTAAGAAGACATTGCATAAGAGAAAGTGATGAGATCATATAGAAAGTTACTATGCATACAAATTTGAAACCACTCTGTGAAACTATTTTTAACTCACATTATGAGATCAAAAAGTTTCCTCTCTTGCTTTATTGATGAGGATATCAGGAAACAGGTGATCTCCATGATGACTGATGGGATTTTAAATTGAAAAAATCTCTAGAGAGTACAATTTGCATTATTTACCCCAGTTACACCTACAAATATTCTTTGATCCCATAATCCTACTCTAAAAGTTGCCTTTTCAGTATATTTGCAAAAATTACAAATGGAAGGTTATGTGTCACAATATTATAACAGCAAACAATTTTACCTAAGTACCCATCAGTAGGTTGCTAGTTAGATAAAATGTGATACATCCATACAATGAAATCACGTGCATTTTGAAAATCATGAAGCAGTCCCTTGTGGAATGATCTAAAACAATCTCCAGGATGTATTAAGTGAAAGAAAAAAATATGTCAGAATGATATGTATAGCCTAATATTATTTGCTAAATTAAAATAAAAGGAAAAATAATGAGTACATGCTTACATCCTACTGTGGACATGGAATGATTTTAGAAACAAGAGAGGTTGCACCTGGAGAAGAAATGGGGTAGCTTGAAGACAAGTGAATAAGGAAAATGTTTACTGATATACCGTGTTATATTTTGTAAATTTTAAATCATGTGAATGTACTACCTATCAAAATAGTAATGTTAAATTTAAAAATAAATATTATATTATTTCATGTAATTAATGTTAGGAGTCCTATGCAGTTAGTAGTACCCGGCTTAGAAAAATAAGTCACATTTGTAATTTGTTTTTAAAGATAGAATCTAGACCAGTTTGAAAAACATTGCAAGATATCTTAATTGAGTGGAAACTATTATCATCCTACCTGTCATAATGATGTATAGATTATAAGATATAGATGCTTGTAGATAATATCAATATCTAGATATTAGTTGATGCAACATATACATAGCGACAAGAATACAGTCATTCAAAGTATTTTTAAGTAGAGCAGTTGAAATTACAAGATCTAGGAATGCTTTACCAGGCAAAATAGGGTGACAGGAATGAGAGACACCAGTAAAATATATTAGAAAGGGGCAGTGGAACATTGGGACTATCAAGACAAGAGTAGTGCTCTGGAAATTTTGGGAAGACAATTTAAAATATAGATATTTAACAGTATACAAGACGACCACAGATTTGGACCCAACATAGTCCCTTACACTAAAAATTATTTGCACTATAATATGTGTAATGTCCTATTGGGTATTACCCAAACACTGTAATTCCCTTGCCATTAAGGGCTGTGCATAATTTATAGGACACGACAAAATTATTTCACAGAATAAACTCCTCCAAATAAATACTTAAGGAACGGGTCATGAGAATTCTAAGTAGATGTACATTTTTCTAGGTAGTTAACAAGACCAAATGCATTTCATAGATATAGAAGAATGGGTATTGGGAAAGGATTGTCCAAGGGAAACTTCCGGAGTCAGTCCCAGAGGGAAGGGGATTGTGGAAACCCCTGTCAAAGTAAAATCCTAGTTGAAGAAAGAAAATGCTGCTTATGTAGAATCAAGAAAGCCAGCTGAAGTCTTTTTTTAAATGTGAAAACTTTAGCTATATGATGACAGCATGGAAAGAATCAGTAGAATGATTCATACTGACAAGATTTAAAGGAAAATATAATAATAGGAAAAGTGAGGTTTTGAAGGGAAGCTGAAGAGAGCTCAGGGTCAACTTTGAAAGGAGGACATATTCATTTCTTTCTGACATTATATGGTAGATAAAAGCATGGATAGAGGCAGAGAATCAATGAGGTTAAGAGGGTGATTGGAGGTATAACTTTAAATGTTGAGTTAAAGGAACAATCACATGCCTTCTAGATAATGTGCTCTTGTCATAACTCCTTAGATGCCTTCACCCTGTAGGCACTTAAGATTCAGTTAAACTAAATATAATGATAAAGATAAGACAGGTCTGCACCCTTCTGAATAATGGTTAAGGTTAAAGTTAAGATGGAGAGTCTGCTTGGAACTCAAAAATAAATTAAAGACAGAGTTAACTAAGATGGTTAAAATTTTAGCACTTTGATTTAGTGCTAAAATTTTCCTGTGATGCTCATATTTTCAAAACCAAATCTCCAATGTTAATAATTATTTTCATTCTTTTTTACTATTTATATCACTAATTATAACTGTGATCTTGGGAAATTAAATGACATAAACTCTCTGGGTCTTGGTTTTATTATAAAAGAAGAATAGTAAAGATGATGTATCTCCATCCTTCTTCCAGTTACTTCCATGCATACATATTGCATGAAATTGCAAATGTTGATAGTGGAGTGTGCAATAATGTAATTATTGTATTTGCATGCCAAAAGACAATTTTTAAAACTTTAGTAGTAGCTTACCACCATTAATTTTTATTGGATAGCCGGGCTCGGTGGATCAACCTCTAATCCCGCGCTTTGGGAGGCTGAGGTGAGTGGATTGCCGGAGGCTGGGCAACTTGGCGAGACCTCATCGCTACAATAAATCAAAAACTAGCCGGACGTGGTAGCACACGCCTGTAGTTCTAGCTACTTGGAAGGCTTAGGCGGAAGAATCGCCGGAGCCCAGCAGGTCGAGGCCGCAGTGGCCAGGAGCAGCCACTGCACTCCAGTCTGGGCAACAGAGTGAGACTCCAACTCAAAAAAAAAAAAAATTATTGGAGCATGAAACGGTTGTCTGATTATTTGACAGAATTATGATCAGCAATGGGAAAAAAAAAAAGGTCACAACATTTTTCTAGGCATTTTTATCCTGTCATATATCAGAGAAGACTGAAGGGCCAAGGGTTACTTTAGGGTGACTAGAGAAAAATTATGCTTAGTTCTTGCTACAGAGAATTGAGTTTAAAGAGAAAAGGAAAGACAATTTCTGGTTCTTCCTGTGATACTAGCAAGCATACTTTAGTACCTTTGGGATTCTCTCCAGGGAACTGTTATTAGATAAAGGGAAGGCTAGCTTCCTGCTCATAATGTCTTTGTGTGTCTGGTGAATGCCAGAGGCAGGCACTTGCAGGTTATGTGAAACTTATGGGGTAGCATAGTGATATTATGATATACTTCAAGGACTCTCCAAGAGATACACAGCAACATACCTTTGTGTCAGGGAACATCATTTTATTTCTTTCTGCAATTCTATATTTAAGTCGCTTTTCAGTGGAATAGCATAAAATAAAAGAGTTGTTATAAAGCTGTGACTTTCAATCTCTCAATATTTCCTTGAGTTTGTTGTTTATTATTTGCTGAAGACTTTCAGCCATTTCAGAACAAGGTCTAATATTCCCTAGATACTGTCATTTATACTTAAATACCTCCTGCCTGATTAGCCATGTTATGCTCTGCTGTCTTTTGCATTTGGCTAGTGATATCAAAATGCATTAATGCTTCACATAAAACAAAAATATCCTAAGGATTCTCATGATAATGTTAATATCGGAGGCCAGTGGGGGGAAAATGGTTAACAACCCATCACAATTTTCATGTTAAGAAATGCCAACAATTACACATTGAGATTTTGTGTTTCTGCCTCATTTACTCAATTCTTGGGAGTAGCTGTTATTCAAGGCTACTGCTTCTGTTCTTTCCTTCTTAATCTGTTTTTTAAAAAAATCTTAGGCAACATTTTTCTTATAAAATATTTCTATTGAGCACCAAAAATTGGAATATTCCCTTTTTGGGCACTTCGACTTATTTTAGATTCTTTCTTTTTGGTTTTGATTTTTTAAATTGTTTGCTTATTTTGTTTGGTACTATATTTGATATTTTATAGAATAATGGAAGGAGAGAGTACGTGTTTCATTTTTATATAAATTATTGCCTCAAGTAAACACATTAAGTTCTGTTTTCTTCTGAATTTGTGTTCTTAGTGGTAAGTTAAACAATTGCTCTTGGCTGTTAGGCTTTTTAAAAATATGCTTTAAGAAGAATCTAGGAAGATTGCCCAACAGTACGTTCAATATTTCTTCTCCTGCCCACTGTTCTCAAAAAGTATGATTAAGTGTGATCTAATTAATGGATTTTAAGAAAATGTACAAGCACATCTGAGACCTTGGATTTTCAAGAATAACTCTGAGTAAACTGTCATTGTTTAGAGTTTGACAAATCACCAAGAACTTACCAGCTTTGAAATAGACCTGTTGCACTGGGAAAATAAATAGACTGGCACTAGAATTTTCATCACAATATTGGAATCTATAAAAAAGTAAAGAATATTTACAGAAATACAAGAGGAAAGTACTGTAAAACTGGTATCTACATCCTGCAAATATATCATTTAAATTTGAAGACTCAAAGTAGGCACAATAAAAGCATTAAATAATTCAGAAAGTATATCACTCCTGTATTTTCTGTTTGATAATTGCTTGAAAATCTACCTCACTCAAATGTAAATTAAATATAAGAAAATGCCTCAGGGTGGAATATATTGTGTATAAAATATATTGGGGGCCAATGAATCTACACAAAATTTTTCTTAATCTCAAACTTTTTTGGGCAATAATATTTGTAGAGATAAATAGAACTTTAGAAAATTTTATTAATCAATATTTTCCCAGGAAAGAAAAATAAATAAATAATAAACTTATGATATTCTTTTAAGTGTGGGATTAGACATTTCAACTATATCACTTATGAAAACGATTGAAGAACATACTCTTCAAACATAAAGATTGTTTTGGTTAAGTAAATACAAACTAAAATTTAATAAGGATAAACATATTTAAGCAAAATAGTATTTCTTTGATACTTCCCTATTTTGGAATTATCTCAAACTACACTTGCAAGAGAATTATTTCCTAACCACATCATCTAGAATAAATGCCTTGCCCCTTCTACTAAGTTGCAATTCCTTGCCCCAAATTATTTTTCCACTTGTTCATGACTACTTGATACTATATTACATAATTATTGGGATTTATATTTATCCTGTTTCTCTTTCTTGATAAAAGGTAATCTTCTTGATAATAAGGACTCTTTCTCTATCCTTAGGATTGTACCTAGGGTAATGTTGCATATCCAGTTGATGTTCAAAAATAGTTATTGAATGAAAAATTATCTCAGTACTAAGCTTTCATGCTTAAGCTGTGTACTTGGAATATTTCGTTTCACTTTTTTTTTTTTTGATTTTTTCCTTTTTGGTTTTTTTTGAGTCATGGGTAAGCTGTACCTTTGTTAAACATATGTAGAATTTCCCCTAAGCATAGTGAACATCCCTTGCCTCAGTTATTTTGGGAAGACAGATCCTGGACACATGAGATGACACTTCTCTCTTTTTTTGAGGTCTACTAACTTTAGATTCTGGATATTCATATTGCTCATAAGTTATCAAAGAAAGAAGTCTGAACAAAGAAGTAAGATAAGCATCAGGCGATGAGCACTATGAGCAATATGTTCTAGCACTAAAACTCTTTTAAGAAAATATCACATTTGACAAAAAAGATATGCTCCAGATTATCTCTGAAGAAATAGAGTTATACAAATTAATTATTGCTTACCAATTCCTTTTTCAGTGTAAACTTCTACTTATTTCCACTTGATCAAGGGAATCAACACTCTGGAAAAACAAAGACCCATAGAAATGCTGAAAAGAATCGTGGAATTTTTTTAGGTAAAAAGGATTAGAGTCGGTTTACTCCAAAGCCTTCATTTTGCAAATGAGGAAACTTACATTAAAACTCACACTCCCTCTGTTTATATCCCCTTGGGTCATAGAGAAACAATGGTGGTTTCTATTCATGTCAACTGAATATTTTTCACTTTCTATATTTTTTATTTAAGCTGAATGTTTAGAAAACATATGCATTATTTATGGACTTGATTTAATATTATTATATATTTTTAAAAACCATGTATTTCGAACCTAAGGTCACACTGCTTGTTTAATGGCATTGCCAGAATTAGAAATACTATTTTCTAGTTCTCAGTATAATGCTTTTTATAATTATACTTTGCTGTGGTTCACTTGGTAACATCTCTGGAAGGGGGTCCTCATACAGTGTTTATGCATGGTTCACAATGTTTCCAACAGAAATACTTTCCCTGCAATAAAATGTCTGCCAAGGATTCTGTTACTAAGAGCTCCCACTGGACAAGGGGGTCCCTAGACAGTACATTGCTCAAACTGTAATGAGCTATATAATGTCTCCATTCTCTAGTGACATGGAGGCTTTACAATGGATACTTGTTTAAATGAAGACTTTAAGCAAGTATTTTAGTTGTCTACCCTGTGTACCATATCCCGTGAGGCAGGACCTACAGCCTGTCACACTTAGCCATATTATGTTTTAGGACAACAGGAGGATGCTTACAGATACTTGGTCTTGTTTATTTAGACTTTTTTTTTTTGCTATTTTCTTTATAAATCAGCATTCTCTTTTTTTATCCCTTCTTTGAGCAACTGAACAAGGTCTCAATGTACAAGCTTCTCAGTAGTAGTACAAAATGTCACTGGGGTGTCATACCCAGGCTTCATTCGATACTTGTACTAAATATTCTCTGTTCTATGAGCCAAAAACTGTTTTAGGCATTGTTTCTTAGTGTTGTCAGTTGTGTTAGAGAAACATTATCTCTTGAATATTACAGAATGGATTCACAGTGAACTCATAAATTTCTGTGAACCTAAAGCAAAACTATCAAAATAAATATAATACTGTAACAAACAGTATCTACAGGAGATTAAAATGAGGTCCCAAATTTCTGTACAATGGACATTTATTTTTGGTTTGGATCACAGACTCCCAAATTAAAATCACTTTGACTATGCTGAATTCCATCATCCCCAAATACCACTATAGCAAAAAACTGATGACAATAAACAACAACTCTTTATTGTTCTTTAACATCTGTGAGTTCGTAAGATGCGTTTTTGAAACATAATCCAATAGTCAGGAATTTTTCAAATGTCTTTTATTTACATTTCATTACTATTGTGTTCTTATCCACAAAAACCATGCATATTTTCTCAGTGGTAACATGTTAAAACTGTTACATTAAAACTCACACTCCCTCTGTTTATATTCCCTTGAATCACAGGAAAACAATGGTGACTTCTATTCACATCAACTGGATGCCACTTACTTTTTATATATTTCCTTAAACTGAATGCTTCAAAAATGTATGCATTATACAGACTTGATTTAATATATATTTAAAAACCATTTATTTCCATAGTGATAACATAAGCATATTTTTAAAAATTAAACAATTTTGCTATCCCAAAATATCTTATATTAATGGAAAACATAATTGTATTTTTAATTATATACCAGAAAACTAGCTTTATAGGGTAATATTAATTTAAATATGTCTCTCCCCAAGTTAATAAGCCTCTCTTTCTTTTTCTCCATGTCTATTAATTTTGAGTGGAATATATAACTCCAACCACCTGTCATTGTTACAGCATAAAATATAAAAGTCTAACTGAAATGTCTTGATACCAGTTGGATTCATGGTCCTCGTGTATCAGTGTGTGTGATGTTCTCTGATAGGTTTGTACAGCCAGACTGAAGCACAAGCAATTGGGGGGTAGGATCCTCTAAGTTACTTATATTGCTATTATAATAGCACTTCATATATTTCCAAGAATTTTTAAATATTCTATTTGCTCATTTCCAATGTGAAAATATATGTTGTCTATTTTCTATAGTAATCAAAATAAAATAGAAAAGTCAAAAATATAAAAGAAAATGAAAAGCATAAGTGTGTAATAAAAGTTGACGTTAAGTTGTTTAAGTTTACAATGAGCTATGATTGTGCCACTGCACACCAGACTGGATGACACAGCATGACCCTGACTCTTAAAAAAAAAAAAAGCTGGAGTGAGTTGCTGGGGGTTAAATTAGTGCAAGTAAGCCACTCAAAGCAGTGAGTATAACTGTTTTCTCAGTTAAAAGAAATAAATTGAACTGGACAAGGCAAGGCAATCAGTTTTGCTAAAGTCAGTACATTTAGATATAGATGATGGCAAAATGGTAATAATAATAATAATAATAATAATAATAATAATAACAGGAAAAGAAGAGAAAGGAGAACTGCAGGTCACTTTAGTTAAAAAAAAAGTCTCAGCCGGGCTCAGTGGCTCAGCCTGTAATCCCATGCCTTGGGAGGCTGAGGTGAGTGGATTGCCTGAGCCCGCGGGTTCGAGACCCGTCTGGGCAACTTGGCGAGACCTCATCTCTACAATAAATCAAAAAATTAACCGGGTGTGGTAGCGTGCGCCTGTAGTTCCAGCTACTTGGAAGGCTGAGGCGGAAGGATGGTGGAAGCCCAGCAGGTCGAGGTTGCGGTGGCAGGGAGTGGTCACTGCACTCCAGTCTGGGTGACAGAGTGAGACTCCAGCTCAAAAAAAAAAAAAGTCTTGTCAACAGCATTCATTAAAACAGGAATTAAACAGCATCACAGAAGCATGGCACTGGCACTATGAGTCACTCCTGGTAAGAAAACTTATCTGGCATGTTAGAGGAGTATTCTTACTCAAGACTCAAGGCATGTTAGGTCTTAGTCACGGCCACAAGGTGTAACAGAACTGGTAGTATAACCTATGACAGGGAGAACTTCAGAGCCCTTATGGGTGGATAGGTAATCAATTAGAAAGATAAAAAGTGAAATGAAAAGAAAGTGAGAAAGAGAGAGAGGGAAGCAAGGGAAGAGACTAGGGGCGAGAGGGAAAGAGGGAAGGAGGGAGGGAGAGAGGGAGAGAGCAGGAGAGAGGCAGAGAGAGAGGAGAGGGAAAGAGAGAGAGAGAATCTAAATGGAGATTTCCCTTCAATGAGTAGAACATGGAAAGAGAATGATTTGCAAACTGTACATTTCCCAAGAGTCTTCATTTCATTATTTTGAACATTTATAATGTTTAAAGATATTGACATATGTTTGCAATTTTCATATATAAGTACATTTTTTATATACTATATTTATACGCACACTCGAGGGAGGACCCAAAAAACTCAGAATTTACTTATTAAATATTGTGCATTATTTCTTACATGTTTAAACTTCAGTCACCTTCAAAGTACTCTCCATTTGATGCAATACACCTATCGAGATGCTTTTTCCACTGCTCCGTTTTTGAACTTGTTGATTTTGATGCCTTTTAGTGCTTTTACTATTTTTTTGTTTCACTTCTTTCACATCAGCAAAATATTTCCCTATGAGGACTTTTCTAATCTGGAAAAATTAAAAAAAGAAGACAAAAAAAAATCACTTAGCAAGAGATTGGGTGACTAGGGAGGGTGGAACATAGGGGTCATGCCATTTTTGGTCAAAAACTGCTGAACATGCAGCATTGTGTAGGCAAGTGCACTTGTAAATCCCCATCATGAAGTAGGAAAATGCACTGAAGAGTCCAAAAAGAAAAAAACCCACACACCAAAGCCGAATCCAGCTTCTCACAGTTGATACACAGCTGATTCACTCGAGCTGATACACTGATGCCAGATGGGTTCCTAGAATATTTCCCCCTAGCAGGGGAAGCCTATACTACTAAGTGCCTGCCCTCTGAAAGATAATTCTGGTTTTGGGGGGGTGTTCTTTTTATACATATGATCCATTTACCCATACATGTTATTGTTTAAACTTATATATATACATAAATCACTTATACTATAGTTTTTGATTGAATAAGAATGTTTGCAAGGTGATTTTCAAAGGGAATTCCTGTATTTCTTGCTGAAATTCCAATCCCCATGCTTCCATCAAATGAGCACATACTATATAGTAATATTTAATGATGGCCATTAAGTGTCCTCAGATAATTTATAGACTATACTTATGAATGTGCTGTTCATGAGTCGCAGTTTGACTATGCTCTTTCGCTCTCATAGTCCCGTATTTGAGGCTGCTGCCAGAACGTCAGTAAGTCCACTTAGGGCTTACCTTCGTTTTGTCTATCCCTAGGCATAACTGTCAAATGGAATAAAAAGGGAGAAGGTCTTGGGTCCTTTCTAACTCTAAAAGATACTAAGGCTGTTTCCTGAACTTTTTAATTATTTTGAGTGAATCCTTCTATTCCAATTTGTTAGAAAAAAAAATATTAACTAGGTATGCCAAGATTTCACTGGATACCCAATAAGCAAATGCTACTCCTGTCAGCCAGGGCATTCCAACTTTTCCCACCACTGCACCAATATAAATCTCCTCTTCCCAAAGAAACAGTGCCTTTTCACTCCATAGTTCCCTTATTAAAAGTCTTCAATATTGTGAGATCTTCCATCTGAGTCCTGCTCTCATCTAGGACGAATTTACTGAAGGAATTCAACTAAGATACTAATAAGATGAATTCGAGTGCTTGCTGGTATTTTGAAAGAAGCTTCTATATTTAAAAGTGCTAATACATTCAACCCAGTAATTCCACTACTAGATATCTACCCAAAGGAAAAGAAAACATTATATAAAATGGAGACACACTCAAATGTTCATTGCAACACTATCCACCATAGTAAAATCATCAGGCCACTGTAAGTGCCCTCCAACAAATGACTGGATAAAGAAATGTGGTATATTTAACCATGGAATACTATGCAAACATAAAAATGAGTAAAATGTCATTTGCAAAAATATGGATGGAGATGGAAAACATTATCCTACATGAACTAATTCAGAAACAGAAAACCAAACACCACATATTCTCACTTGTATGTGTTAGGTAAATGTTCACAAAGATGGAAATACTAGACACTGGGGACACACAAAAGGAAGGAGGCAAGGAGGTGGGTTAGTATTCAGAAATTGCCTATTGAGTATAATATTCTCTCTAGGGAATGGATCACCTGAGGCCCAATTCCTACCACTATACATATGTCCATGTAACAAACATGCACTTGTATCCCCAAAGTCTAAAGTAAAATAAAATTATATTTTAAGAAAGTGGTAATACACTAAGAATATGCATGTCAGATTTTTCTCAGGGTTTTACAAACTTCACCATTCTAAACTTCATGCTTCAAAAAAAATCCTTGTTTTACCATTGTTACTGACAGAAGTATGTGCTATCTTTCAGATATGTTGAGGTTGGAAAAAGTTTGAGAATGAGTACCCTTAGTAGTTCAATGTAATGTCTTCATGTCAGTTAGGAAGTCATTTTGAGAAAGATAGTCCTTAGAACAACTGTTAAAATCATACCTTCCTACTTTGCCACAGGCAAGGTTGATAGAAATAGGTTTGAAAAAATAAGAATAGCAAGATGATCAAGCTAAGGCCTGGTAGTTTAAAAATACCCTTGCAACTTCCTTTGGATGCTCTTCTGCCTGCTGGAAAAAAATATAAAAAGGCATTGATATTTAAACTAAAACGTTTTTTAATTAGTGGACACACACACACACACACACACACACACACACACACACGGAATAAAAACCAAACATTTATTTCTCCCAGAACTGATTTCAGACTTCTCATCTCCAGAATTTTATTTTTAAAAAATTAAATGTTAAAATCAAAATAACTGATGTCCATTACCAAAAAAAAAGTTGCCTACTTTATTTTACTAAATTAAGTGATAGGCTCCGGAATGGAGATTTAGATCTAGATGGAGATCTCCACTGATCTCCACTATAGAATGAGTTGGAACACAGTAGACATATGTATACTTATTTTCAGAAACTAAAATAACCAATTTTTTTTCTTATTCTTGACTTGAAAAAATTAAATGATAACTAAAATAGGATCCCTGGACTTTCTGTTAAAGTTGAATTTTGATACAATATTTTAGTCTGATAAAAAATTATTCTGATAATAAATACATTAAAATAAAATACTTTTTCTGATAATATGCATTTCTCATTGTACTAGGAAGGGGCACCAAAATTTCATCTCTAGAAAATGATCTTATTTGCTTGCTTATGCATTTTTCGGTAGAGATAGGGTCTCTGTCAACTAGCCTAGAGCGCAATGGCACCATCATAGCTCACTGAAGCCTTGAAATCCTGGGTGAAAGTGACCCTCCTACTTCAGTCTACTAAGTAGCTAGGATTACAGGTGTGTCCCATCACTGCTATTTTTGAAATTTATTTCTTCAATTTGTGAGGGTCAGGGTCTTGCTATGTTGCCCAGGATGGTCCTGAACTATTGGCCTCAAGTGATTCTCCTGCCTAGACCTCCAAAAGCACTGGGATTACAGATGTAAACCACCACGCCAAGCACTAGAAAAATATTTTTGAGTTGGAGTCTCACTCTGTCGCCCAGACTGGAGTGCAGTGGCCGCTTCTGGCCACCGCAACCTCGACCTGCTGGGCTCCAGCGATCCTTCCACCTCAGCCTTCCAAGTAGCTGGAATTACAGGCATGCGCTACCACGCCTGGCTGATTTTTTGATTTATTGTAGAGATGAGGTCTCGCTGCCCAGGTTGGTCTCGAACCCGCGGGCTCAGGCAGTCCACTCACCTCAGCCTCCCAAAGGCGCGGGATTACAGGCTGAGCCACCGAGCCCGGCTGAAAAATATTTTCTAATCAAATAGAAACACTTATATAAATCTCAATAACACTATTAGCAAAAAACTTTATTAAGGATACTTATTTTTACATCTCATTACTGAATAGTATGTCATAATCAAAAAGCACTTGGATTATGTTGTAGAATAACCCATCATAATTTTATAGAAAAACTCAATGTTGCAGTTTTAGTATAAAGATACTTAATGTAAATTTCTTCTGTCTCCAATGATTTCTTAAAGCCCTCAAAAACTGAATTGCCAACTGGTGTTTTAATTCTTTCATATGGACTTGTTTTGAAGGATGCATTGCCTAAAGGAATAGAGACATAACGTCTAGACCTCTCAGATGTTCTAAAAATCATAATACTATTAGCAGCATCAGAAATCAGATAGTGATTAATGAGTCTCAGAAAAGTCCTCTTCTCTAAAAAAAGAAAACTACCTTGCTGAGGAACTATGAAACTATATAATTATCATAAATCTATTATCACACAAGAAAGGGTTAGAAATATTGAGATAGTTACTTTTCTATTTTCTTCAGTTATATATTTATTTTACTCACTTTGTAAGTTTCTCTCTCCTTTCCCCCCTCTTCTCTCTTTCCTCCACTTATCTACTTATCTATCTACCTAATTATGAATCTAATCAATTCACCTACCTATTTATTCATCCAACTAAACATTTTCATCTATCCTTTTGTTCAAAATATATAATGCATAAAATAAGATGTATGGTATATTCTCTTTGTCTGCCTATCTATCTTACTTACCTGTTTAACTACCTGCCTACGTCTATCTCTCTCTCTATCTACCTACCTACCTATCTAACTGCTTACCTAGAAAGAGATATACATATATGGACAGATACATTTTGTATACTCACAAACACATTGTACTCTTCATATTTTTATTACTTATTTGTAATTTCATGATTTTCTCCCCCCTTTCATGTGCACAACACCATCACCAACAAAAAATATGTATTGACCTGGGATTTTTAAAGTATGTTTGAAAAAAACATAGATAATAAGGAAAAATCAGGAATTAATTTAAGAAGCTTTGAGTCTTTTCTTCATAAAGTGTTTTCTGTATAATTAGTTTAATGACAGCCCTCTATTTGAGAGCAGGAAAGATGCATTTTACCAACTCTGTAATCTTAGAAAAGTCATTTAATCCTTCTGTTCTCAGTTTATCATCTGTAAAAGAGAAACAATAATGGCAGTTATTTTACAGAACTGTTGTGAGGATTGAATGTGTTGATATTTGTAAAGAGCTGGGATACAAAAACACTCTATGCATTAGCTGTTATTTATAGTATCAATATTCTCAGAGAAGTAAAAGTTTGTGAGAGTAAGACATATGCTTTTATGTTTATTGCCATTTCCTAATATTAAGAATAATGCTCAAAACATCAGAGGTATTCAGTAACCATTGTTTTATAGATACAGAATAATGTATCTGATCATGAACAGATTCTTCATATTGAAATTTTAGATCTAATAGTTATTAATATAAGCTGCTTTATTTGTGCAAGTTAGTTAAATCTGTGCTTTATTTCTCAAATATGCAAAATGAGATAATAATAGATATTCCCAATTAATGCAATTATTGAGATGAATAAATTAACTAGTATTTGTTAAGCCGTGATATTTGTGAGTGCTGTTACTACCACATTACCTGAAACTAAACGAAGTCATCCTCATAGTGTTAGATTATATATGAATAGAATGTTCTCCTGGAGTTGTATAAACCAGTAGCCCTCATAAAAGCTATATAGTTAGCCATTATTACCTGTTGATAGCCAGAAGTAAAGTTAATAAGTATTCTATGGCCTAAATGATAGTTATAAGCTGACCACAAGACACATTTCATAAGTTACTTACAGAGCTGTATTATTTTCCAAAATAAAATTGGGTCTACCTCAGTGAAAGCTTTCTGCCTTGTTTGATCCTCTGGATTTGATTTCTAGTGCCTATTTTATTTTTTTCTCTAAACAATCTTACTCCTTCTTAGCTCAGATTTTCATTTTGGATTGATATTTTTTTGATGTCTGAATTTTCCCATGATACTTTGATACTTTTAAACCTTCTCCAAAAATCTAATAGCTTCTGGCTGTAGTATTTTCACAATGAATTTAATAAGATTGAGTGCATTTCCCCACCCTCTTTGTGATTTTTCATGTGGTATTATCCATTGCCTATCTCTACATTTATAAGTAATATTACTTTGGAGTTTTACCTTGGTACTATCTGAGTTAATTCATAAACTCTGAATTTCTTCTATAGCTGTAATTTACAATAAAAAAACAATCTACAGAATAATCTAGGTTTAATCCTTGTTTAGAAACATTGGATACTCCTGAATAGGCAAATTAGGAAGTTATTTTTCCATAGGATTTGGCAAAATAATGAATTTTCTTATTGCTTGGCTAAATTATTTTCTAAAAATTGATGATTAACTACATTATTAGAACTCAGTCCAAAATTAGAATTCTGAATCTGATTGCCAATATACTTGGTAGGATGCCCTCCAAGTGTGTCCTGAGGAGTTTATCCCTATATCTTCTGAGAAGCACTTCAAACAAACAAACAAAAATATATAAATTTTTCAAGAAATCTTTTTAGGGATACATAGAGCTTTGAAATCCCAGTTTATTCATAATGATAGAAAGAGAGAGAGCATAACACATAAAAAACTATTACTGTCTATACAAATAAATATTACTATGGGAATTTTCACTATAGGTCATTAACTTATAGTAAAGTTAAAATTTGAGAATAATTGTTGCTGAATTCTGGGTTGAACCTATTCGCATAAAAAGTAGATAAGTAGACTAGCCTTTTTTTTCCTGCTTGCAACAAATATTTTTATAACTATTATTTATCCTACAAAACATCATAGAAAAAAGATAATTATTTTTAGGAAAGTTTGCAAAAAAATGTAAAAGGACATTAAATAATAAATAAATAACTTATATAACATATTAGAAGATGATAAATTCTACAGAAAAGTAAAAAACATCTATCAGTCAAGTTCAGGGATATTAGAATGCCTGTTTGGAGGCAAGAACTTGCAGTTTAATGGTCAGGATATACTTTGTTAAGATTATATTTGATTAAGCCGGGCTCGGTGGCTCAGCCTGTAATCCTGTGCCTTGGGAGGCTGAGGTGAGTGGATTGCCTGAGCCCACGGGTTCGAGATCTACCTGCAAGTTGGCAAGACCTCATCTCTACAATAAATCAAAAAATTAGCCGAGCGTGGTAGCGCGCGCCTGTAGTTCCAGCTACTTGGTAAGCTGAGGTGGAAGGATCGCCAGAGCCCAGCAGGTCGAGGCTGGGGTAGCCGGGAGCGGCCACTGCACTCCTGTCTGGGCAACAGAGTGAGACTCCAACTCAAAAAAAAAAAAAAAGATTATATTTGACTGGATGGGGATTTGAAATGCAGTGCCAGAAAGGACCCATAGTAAAGAAAGTTCAACGAGATAAAATAAGTCTTACTTCTAGGTACCTCAGAAAAAGAATAGACTGGGGTGCTGAATAGCCAGACACATTATCAGCTCAAAATCGTTCTGATTTTGTTTTGAAAAAGTAGCAAATTAATTCAGTAATCACAATAGAGGCTTGTACCCAGAATTCCCAAGGCTGCATCAATACTGGTCTAGGGACTAACAGACATAAGTCCTGGTTTAGTTTCTTCCATTGCCTGTTCAGATAATCATGGGTGAATCACTCCCTCTGCTGCACTTCAGTTTCCCAATCTGAATAAGAAGGGGTTAGATTACACTAATCCCAAGGGTCTAACCCAGCTTTGATATTCTCATACTTTAATTTTTAGTAACCAAGAGGATTTAAAATGTCTGAGGATGGCAGTTCCCTGTCAAAGATAATAACAACCCCTACCAAAAGCAGTGCTTCTCAAAATGATCCAGGCAATAGTTGGTGCCAGGGATTCAGTCATTTTAAAAAGTAATCTGGTAATTCTAATGCAGATGGTCCACTGATAAAATATTACAAAACAGGAAGTATGACTTCAAGATCTAGATCCTGAAAGTTTTTGAGTACATATGCTAGAAGGGAGTCATGTGGGTTTGAACAACAGTCACTTACACACATACATAGATACACACACACATGCACCCATGCACACATACACACAAGTACTCTATGTCTTTTATGTACAGTGCTTCTTGTTTTTATTTGCCATTCAGGTTTTAAATGTTTAAAGTGGAATTCATTTACTATTTAATTTCCATTCCCACACATCAAGCCTGCTCCTTCTGCATTCCCCATCCTGGTCAATAACATCATCATACATAGAAAAAAAATATATTTGATTTAGGAAGGATAATATTAGAGCCATGGGAATATTTAAGTAAGAGATTTTCAGATTTTCCCCCAAAAGAAATATCCTATGCAAAGTTCCTACATCAAAAATCTCACAAGTCTGTTCACAGGACTCAAGGAAGACGATATGGTTTCTGCTAAAGGAAGAAATTAGGCCAAGGAGGGGTCAGACCAATAAGGGCCTTTATACTATTGTAATGACATTTGTTTTGAAATAAATGAGAAAATATTAGATTTTTTGTAGAAGAACTTAATTATCTGACTTTTGTGTTATTAAGGTCATTCTAATTGCTCTAGAATAGATTAGGTGAAGCAGAGGAGGCAAGGTTGTGAGAGCAAAAGAGTGAAGATGAGTAAAATATACATTATCTAAACTCAGGTAAGAAATAAAGTAGCTTGGACCAAGGTATTAATAGTAGTTTTGGTGGGCCACTATTATAAATATATATTGAAAATGGTGCCAGCACAATTTCCTGATTTTAAGACAGAGTCAAGAATGACTCTTATTAACTTGGGAAGCTGAAAGGAGAGGCATCAATTGAAAATAAGAATATTGTGTAGATTCATTTGCTTACTCAACATGTCATAGTTCACACTGCTCACTTTCTCCTTAGTGCCATATATCACATGGAATATTAAGATTAGAGACTTTTCTACCACTGATACTAGGTTTCCAATAAATTAACTGAATAAGAGCTCGAACTCATATATATATATATATATATATGTGTGTGTGTGTGTGTGTGTGTGTGTGTGTGTGTGTGTGTCTGTGTGTGTGTGTGTGTGTGTGTGTGTGTGTGTGTGTGTAGTAGTAGTAGTAGTAGTTATACTAAATACAGTATTTGAGGAGTCATCTATGTCATCTCAGAATTTACTTGAATTGCTATATTTATAGATAGGGTTGCTTTCATACAAGAGAAAAAAAATAGTCCTATAAGAAGATGCTTACTAAAAGAATACTTAAGAATAAGACAGATTCACTATAACATCATATTTTTTAACTCCTCAAAGAACTGAAGGCATGAAATTAAATGATAAAATTCCAGGAAAGAATGAGTCTTTCCTAGAGTAAAAGAATCATGTGACGGTTTTCATCTCTGAGGGTATTGTAGCATGTTAAATTAGGTTTGGTGTAAAGCTACCCTCCTTATATATGTTAAGTTCAACCTAAAGGTCAAGTGAGAGGAACAAGAACCAAAGAGACAGACACTTCTCATTTTAGTTCATATTAATCAGCCCAAATTGAAGTTTCACATTGTCATGTTGCAACACCAAAGTAAAGATATCTGGCTATTACAGCCTACATAGCCTTTACCAACTGTAAAGGCCACATCAGATTGAGACTTTAAATATCCTCTGTCTGCCCTTACAACCTAGATGTATTTTCTACAATGGAAGAAAAAGATAGGAAGAGGTTATCTGTATCTCACTGTGTTTCACAGGAAGACAGAGGAAACAGGTGAGTTGCCAACCAGTTAAAATGAAATAGGAAACATGACCACTGCCCAGCTCCTCCAAGAAAATTATGGTTCCTTCTGAAGGGAGAAAAAATCAACAAAGGAATAAAACAAATATGAGAATAAAGAGATGAATAGACAATGAAGAAAAGGCTAATCTGAACATTAAGAAGAAATATTAGACTGAGTGTGGCAGTTCACCCCTGTAATCCCAGAATTTAGGAAGGCCTAGGCAAGAGGATTGACTGAGCCTAGGGGTTCGAGACCAATCTGGGCAACTTGGTGAGACCTCATCTCTACGACAAATAAAAAAATTAGCCAAGCATGTTGGCATACACTTGTAGTTCTAGCTATGAGTAAGGTTGAGGGGGTAGGATCGCCTGAGCCCAGCAGGTCAGGACTGTGGTGACCATAAACTGTGAGCTTGTCAACTCTACTCCAGCCTGGGAGACAAAGTGAGACTCCGACTCAAAAACAAGATAATGAAACAAGGGAAAATGAATTTTGTGGCATATGAACTGAATAATATGTAGGTGTGTAAAATGTTATATTCTTACAATCAACTCATCTTCCTAAACAATAATGTAAATATTTTTGTGAATTATTTGTATAAACTTAAGACTGTTCACTAGTAAGACTGAAAATTGGAGAATTTGAAGGTGACACTTGAAAATATGATATGTTTTCACATCTAAAAGGTAAATAAAATTTTAAATTAGATGTTTAAGTATGTTTTGTTGGGATTAAATTAACTCAACATTTTATTAAAATCATAAAAACACTATGTCAAAAAAAGTCAAAAGGACATTATTCTACACAATACACCATGAATTAATTTTAATTCTGACCTATAAGACATACTATATATGTTACCTTGGGGAAGTTGCCAAATCTTTCATGGTTTCACTTCTGCAGTATAAAATATAAAGATATTATAAAAAATTATTGTGCTTACTTCCTAAGACTGTTGTGATAATTCATGACAATAATATATTTAAAGCATTTTCCAGATCTAAGGAACTGTAAATTGTAAAGCTTAATTAATTGCAAGCCCTATTGAATATTATGTAAACTACCAGGGAAAATATTTCTCATGATTAGCATACTATTGAATTCATTTTTTTGCTGAAAGTAGTTGTGAGAAGAGTTTGAAAATTTTATGTGGCATGCTATAAAATATTTTATAGATTTTTTCTGGAGATTGAAACCATTTACACAAACTACTTAAAGAAATGGACAAAAAGAGAGTTATCTTTCTTTTGAGACTTTTTAACGTAATTGTATTATCGCTTTCTAGCAAATTTATTATACCATTTATATGTGTCAAGTGTTATGATGAAATATTAAAATTTTCTGACTAATTTAAACCACAGAATATCATTAATAATTAAAATATCTAGATACCAAAAAACATCACTGTGTTAACTAAATGTACATTTTAATTTACAGCCTTCTTTCTGTTTTAAAAAAATCTATCTAAGCAAATTTTATTTAATCACTAAGTAAAGAAGTGAGGCAATGTAAGTTAAAATCTACATTTAAAAATCCCTTATAGTTAAGTAGATCTATATTAATCTATTATTTAAGATGTCCAGCAACAACTGCCAAATCAAAAGTACTTCCTTAAATAGCAGCACATATAATTTAAAATTCTGTCTGTTACAGAAATCTTGTTGAGTTAAAGTATTTCCCTGAAAAACTCCAATTAGTGAGAAAATGCCATATTAATTCATTATATTAGTAATTTAGCAAACAATTACTGAATATCTATTGTACTCCAAACACAAAGATGACATGCTATGATTTCTGCCCTTGCGTTTACAACATTGGATAGGTACTGACATTCACAGGAAGATTTCAGTAAGATGTAGTTAGTCTTCTAATTATAGTCCCAAGAAGTGATAGTGACCAAAATTGTTGTAAGCGTCACAGACTTTTTTGCAGAGGTGACACTTAATCAAGGTGTTGTCTTGAGAAATTAAATACATGTTCAAAGGTACTGAAGCATGAAAGTTCACATGAAATATGTTCAGAAAATGGAAACTAGTTCCGTGTGGCTGCAGCATAAAATTTGTGGTGGGAGTAAAATATATGACTAAGAAATGTATTTATTCAAACAATGAAAAACCAATAAAAGGATACGAATCAAGAGTGATCTGACCAGATCTACTTGTTATGACATTATTTTAGCAGGGCTTATCTGATTCACTTATATAATTGGCAGCAATGTCTTGGAAAAGCCAAAATGGTAGATGCTATGAGAACAGAAACATTACTTGGAGGCTGAATGCTTGGAGTAGAAAACAGAGCTTTTAAAAGGTATAATGGGACAAATCTGAAAACATTTTTCTTAATTCATAACTTTGCCCCCATGCCATTGTTGTATGTCTTCATGTCACAAAAGACTTTTTTAGCTGTTATTGTGCCTTCTTTTAGCCCTGATTCACAGTGAGCTCCTTTTCTCCTGGGCTTGACAATAGTTCCTTTTGGAATGTGAGGATTTAACATTCTTGGTTCCAGCAGTGATTGAAAGGCTGTGAAAGACCATATCAGATAGTTTTTTGATTTTTTTTTTTTTACACAAGTGTAAGGAGTTTAAAACTGATAAACAAAGATGAGCAACCAAGGGAATAAACCCAGCCATATCTCCAGCTTTCATTATTTCAATTTACTTTTTAAAAAATTCTACTGTTTTTTGAATAAGCTGTAATCATTGGAAAGTAATGTTTAAAAGCAAGAAAAAGGAATCAAAAAGGAAACAAATATATATAATATAAATATATATTTATAGACATATATAAACGTAAAATTTATATATCTGTTATATAATAAAATTAGCGCTTAAGGGAAAACTAATTCATGTGTTAGTGACAGCAATAGAAATAATGAAGAAATAAGTGAAAGAACCTAAATACAGATAATTGATATTTTGGATAAAATAAGAAAATAATGTGAAAATTACCAGTAGGTCATATCTATACAAAAGTTTTGAGATAATCTTCATTAATATAAACAAACTTGTGAAAAAGTTTACATAGTTTTAAAATAAACTATTATGGAATCTGCAAATTTAGAGAATTTTTAAGGTCTAATAAATATAAATAAAATTGTATTATTTTTAAATTTAAAATGATATATATTGAGCTAGCTTGATATTAACTTTAAGGAATACTACTTGGATTTTAAATTTTTTTTAAAAATCACCTAAAATTTTTTCATGTTTATTTTCATTTAATTTTTAATTTGTTCATTATTGCTTTAAATAGATTATTTATTTCACATACTGCATGCTTCTTGAGTTAATGATATTGTTTTCTCAAATTGACATCAAATTTAACTTTGTATAGATGTACCAATAGAACTAACTAGTTATTGTCAAAATAAAGGTTTTGGTGAGTGCAGAACTAATTATAATTTTTCAGAAAAAGCCTCAGAATCTTTAAAAACAAAAATTATTAGTTGAAACCAGTGGTATAGCTTGACCATTTATGGATAACAATTAGCATCATTTTTACTCTGCTAAAGAGTATAAATAAACAGCTACTTTTCTCTGAAAGTGACTGTCTGCCCTGTTTTCATTTGTGTAGATCGAATGAGGATGCCAAAGAGTTGGGCAAACAAATTGGGGATAGGAAAATTGAAAAAGAACCAATGCTTCGAGAAGACAGAATAAAGATATACAAAGATGCCTAAATTACAAGGAAAGATCAAATGAAAACAAGGTACCATTCTTCCTCTGTCCTTACCCGTTTTAAGTCAGGAAGCACTCAGCTGCCAGTTAAAGCATGAGAAGAAAACATTCTCATATACTTCCCGTAGTATTATATTAGCATGAGTATTCAGTGTTTGCTTTTCAATTCATAGGAATCATGTGATTTTTTTACAGCAACATAAATAGACACTTGTAGGGAGAGAGAGCTAGGTTTAGACAGTTCTTTTCTTTTTTTTTTTTTTTTTTTGAGTTGCAGTCTCACTCTGTCGCCCAGACTGAAGAGCAGCGGCTGCTCCCGGCCACCGCAGCCTCGACCTGCTGGGCTCCGGCGATCCTTCCACCTAGGCCTTCCGAGTAGCCGGAATTATAGGCATGGGCTACCACGCCCGGCTGATTTTTTGATTTATTGTAGAGATGAGGTCTCGCTGCCCAGGCAGGTCTTGAACCCGCGGGCTCAGGCAATCCACTCACCTCAGCCTCCCAAAGGCGCGGGATTACAGGCTGAGCCACCGAGCCCGGCTTAGACAGTTCTTATAGAGAGAGATGATGTTCTCTTGTCTGTCATTCTAAGCTTCATTGTCCTCAACAGTGTCACTATTGTGATTTTTGATTTAGACTCCTTCATTGTTAATGTATTTAATTATGTAGGTATCTTTAACAGAAACATCCCTTGATTTCCTTGTGTCTAATATACAGCTAATATAGTCTCTAATAACTTGATATTTTACATTTGGTATCATTTTTATTATGCATACACATTATTCCCTCAACTGGATGGCTAACTCTCTGAGGTCTAGAAATTAATTCTAGACATTTTAGTATCACCGAATAAACACAAGTGCTTCATGCAACTTTATAATTAGTAGAAATCATTAGTAGAAATCATCACTGTTATTGCAAACATTGTGGAGGCTTATATTAGAACATGCTAGTAGCCACTTTTAAAAATGAAAAATATTCAAATCCTTCAGCAGAAATTTATTTAACACCTACTGCTTGTCAAAAGTATGAAAGACACAGAAGATACAATACTGACCAAAATAAAAAGGGCCCCATTTACATTCTAAGATTTCAGAAAGGAGTTAAATGATCTCACTTCTTAGTATTTATGTTTGTTTCTTTGCTTATGTATTTGTTTATTTAATAGAAGGTAGGGTTTATAAGAAGACAGAAAAGCTACCACAGTAGGAGGGGACCCGAAAGAGGTTGCCTATTTATTTATTTTTTATTTTATTTATTTAGCTTTTGAGTCAGAGTCTCACTCTGTCGCCCAGGCTGGAGTGCAGTGGCACACTCATGGCCACCCCAGCATTGACCTGCTGGGCTCCGGCGATCCTTCTGCCTCAGCCTTCTGAGTAGCCTGAACTACAGGCATGTGCTACCACTCCTGGCTAATTTTTTATTTATTGTAAAGATGAGATCTCGCCAAGTTGGCTGGCAAGTCTCAAACCTGTGGTCTCAGGAAATCCACATGCCTTGGCCTCCCAAAGTGCTGGGATCATAAGTTGAGCCACCAAGGCTGGCCTATATTTAGTTTTTAATTTTAGATTCAAGGGGTACACATGCATATTCATTATTTAGCTATACTGTGCAGTGGTGGGGATTGGGTCTCAGATGGCCCATTCCCCAGATAGTGAACATCACTCCGCAGGTAGTTTCTAAACCCTGAAACCCATCCCCCTCCCCTTATTGCTGTCCTTATTGCTGTCTTTGTGACCGTTTAGCTGCCACATATGAGTGAGAACACAAAGTACTTGGTTTTCTGTTGCTGAGTCTGTTTACCTAGGATGATGATTTCCAGTTCCTTCCAGGTTGCTGCAAAGGACATGAGATCATTCTTTTTCATATATTTCATGAATAATATTTCATGATGTGTATATACCACATTTTCATTATCCACTGATTGGTTGATGGGCCTTTAGGTTGATTCCACACCTTTTAAATTGTGAATTGTTCTGTGATAAACATATGGATTCAGATGTCTTTGTTATATAACGACTTCTGTTTCTTAGGGTAGACACCTAGTAGTGGAATTCTTAGATCAAATGGTACATCTACTTCTAGTTCTTTGAATTTCTGTAGAGGTTGTACTTGTTTACACTTCCACCAACAGTATATAAGTGTTCCTTTTTTCTCCGTATTCATGCCAGCATCTATTGTTTTTTTGATTTGTCTTTAATGGCCTTTCTATGACTTCATTAAACTAAAAAGTGTCTGCACAGCAAAAGAACAAATAATTAACAGAGCATATAGGCAACCTACAGCATGGGGGAAGATACTTGGAAACTAGACATCTGACAAAGGACTAATATCCAGAATCCACAAAGAACTCAAACAAATCAACAAGCAAAAAGCAAATAACCCCATTAAAAAGTGGGCACACTGCTTTCCACAGAGGTTGCACTAGTTTACACTTCCACCAACAGTGTATAAGTGTTCCCTTTTCACCACATCCTCTCCAGCATCTGTTATTTTTTGAGTTATTGATAATGGCCATTCTGACTGGAGTTAGGTGGTATCTCAGTGTAGTTTTAATTTGCATCTTCTTGATGATTAGTGAGGTTGAACATTTCTTCATGTGTCTGTTGGCCACTCGTATGTCTTCTTTTGTGAAGTGTCTGTTCATCTCTTTTGCCCACTTTGTAATGGGGTTGTTTATTTTTTTCTTTTCAGCATGTTTGAGTTCCTTGTAGATTCAAGATGTTAGGCCTATTCCTAAAAGCTCTAAATATCGACCTCCCATATGACCCCGCAATCTCCCTCCTGTGAGTATACCCTGCAGAACTCAAATCACTCTACAAAAGAGATACCTGCACACGTATGTTTATCGCAGCATTGTTCACAATAGCAAGGACGTGGAACCAATCATGCTGTCCATCAAAAGAGGACTGGATTTAAAAAATGTGGCACATATAAACGATGGAATACTACACAGCCATAAAAAAGAACAAAATCATGAATTTCGCAGCAACCTGCATGGAACTAGAGTCTATAATACTGAGTGATCTTTCACAGCAACAAAGATCTGAGTATCACGTGTTCTCACTCATAAGTGGACCTTGAACATCTGTCGTAATACTATAAGAAAAGAATCGACAGTGGTGGGAATCTATGGGGGGCACAGGGAGGGCAAGGGTGGTGGGATTAATGGTAGTCAATATCTGCTGGGGACATGGGGGTGCCTTATCAACAAGGGTTGAACGATGCATATTTGTATACCTAACCCTTAACTGTACCCCACAATTTTAAAATAAAAAATATGTTTAATTTTTAAAAAGTGGGCAAATGACATAAGCAGATATCTCTCAAAAGAAGATATACAAATGACCAACAAACATATAAAAACATGCTCAACATCACTCATAATCTGGAAAGTGCAAATTACAAAACAATGAGATGCTACTTAGTATTTAATTTAAAATTGAGGTAAGTTTACTGAAGAAAAGAAACACATTGTTTCACAGAGTGTTTAATTCTATAAGGGATCTTTAGTGAAGGAAAATAGTCCTTCAAAATCAATATTTTTTCTGATTGTGCACTAAATACACTTCTCCAGAATTTATCTTTTCATAGAAATGATGGAACCACACACCATTTCCCATGAACCTATGAACTAGGTAGACCTAACAGAAACCCATTATTTCTGACTTTTCTTACTGGTGCTGTTGTTATTATTCTACTTCATTGTTTAATTTATTCATTTTTAAAATTGATAAATAAAAAATGGGTATATTTATCCTGTGCAATAAGATGTGATATTTTAAAATATATATAAACTGTGAAATAGCTAAATCAAACTGATTGTGATATGCGTTACATCATATTTTTTTAAAGCAGGATGTATTGGGAGGACAAAAAAGCTCCCATAGTGGGAGGGGACCTGAAGGGGTTGCCCACATCACATGCTTTTTAGTTTACCTCTCTTAGCAATTTTCAAGTCTGCATTATGTTTTTATTAACGATAGTCATCATGTTGAACTAAATTCTGTACCTGAGATTTTGCATCCTTTGATGATCATCTCTCTAACCTTTGTGTCCATCTCAGCCCCCAGTAACCACCATTCTCCCCTTCGCTACTTTTATGAGCTCAGCCTTTTTAGTTACCACATATAAGTGAGCACACAACTTTTGTCTTTCTGTCCCTGGTTTGATTCACTTAGCATGATATTTTTCAGGTTCATCTATGTTGGAGCAAATTACAGGATTTCATTAGTTTTAAAGTGGAATAATGTTACACTGTGTGTATTTTCTTTATTTATTCATCTATTGCTGGACACTTAGGTTGACTCCGTATCTTGGATATTGTGAATAATGCTGCAATAAACATGGAAGTGCTAATTCATCTTTGACATATTGATTTCATTTCTTTTGAATATGTACCTTGTAGTAAAATTGCGGGATCATATAGTAATATATTTTTTTTCAATTTTCAAGGAACTACCATACTGTATTCCATAGCTGATGTACACATTTATATTGCCACCATAACAGTATACAAGGGCTCCTTGTTCTTCACATTCTCTCCATACTTGTTATTTTTTGTCTTTTTTATAATAGTCATTCTAACAGTTCAGGTAATATCTTATTATGGTTTTAAACTTCATTTCTGGTATGTTGAACATTTTTTGTATTTACCTGTTGTCCACTTGTTTATCTTCTTCTGAGAAGTGTCTTCTTACGCCCTTTGCCCATTGTTAACTGGGTTTTCGCAATCTTGCTAATAAGAAGTTTCTGTTCCTTATACATGTAAGAAATGAACCTATCATCAAGTACTGAGTTTGAAAATTTGTTCTACCATTTCATGTTACCTTTACATTTTGTTAATTTTTGTGGGGACTGGGCAGATGCTTTTTAATTGGATATAATCTGTCTATTTTTGTTTTTTTGCCTATGTTTTTGGAGTCATATCCAAAAAAATTCATTGCCCAGATAAATGTCCTGAAGCTTTTCTCTATGATTAAGACTTTGAAGGAAGGTCTTCGAATGCTTTTCCTGTGTTGCTTTTATGTGAATAAATACTAAGCAGGGAATACTCAGGGTCAGTGTCATAGATGAGCCTACACAAAATTCTTAGTTCACCTAAGATAAGCCATGCCCCAACAAGAGGCAAAACATTCTGCTTTTTCAGTTAAAAGTGTTCAAAGATTATTAATTTGTCTTCTAGTCATATTATCTATACTGAAGAAAATTTTAAAGACTGAGCTAATGGTTTTCCAATGTTGTAGTCACCAAAGTTTCTTGAAATGTTTGAGTAAAAAAGGCACTGTGGCTAATTATCTCATTTAAAATTTGGTTTAAACATGGGCATTCAGATGTGTAGGCTGAAGTATATTGGCAAGAACTGACATTCTAGTTCCCCAAAGAACTTTTGCTTTGCTTGGCTGACTCTGCAACTCCAGTAAAGTATAGCCAGACTCCAGTAAAAAGAAATAAAGTGCACACTGCCTCCTCATAGCTATGCTGCTGCTTGCATTTCACCACTCAGCATATAGAGATGAAATCTATTACTCGGCAGGCACTGCTTGCACAAATGAAAGATAAATTTTTCTTCCAGATCAGATCAGTGAGACTCATAAAATATTAATGATGAAAGCTCTGGGAATTAGATATATCCCTGACCTTAGGTTTCACTTGACTGTGAAGCAGAGTCAGTTTAACCCATTTTTTTCTGTAAGATTTCAATCAGGAATGGTATGAAGGAAAAAGAATACATGATTTAAGATTCAGATGAGCATAGATTTGGGAGGAAGTTATCTTTCTGTCTTTCAATTTCTTTCATGTTCTGTGTTCCTTATCTGCCATATATTTTGCTGAGTGATACAATGTGGTGGATTTGATTCTTGAAGCTGTTCATGTGCTCATGGAGGAAATTGCCTTCGTGATAATAATGCAGGAAGAACACGCTTTTTATTATTTAATTTAGCATACAATATAGCAATAGCTGACATGTATATGATTGAAGCAATTCATTTATCCAAAAATTAGAAATGAATTGAATTGTGTTAAAAATATATAATATTAATGAGAACTTCACTTTCACTTGTTTAGATTTTGTTACGAAACTCAATTATTTTTAAGTTACTATTGCTGTAGAATTCTTGGTCAATTACCATCAATCCAAAAGATTTTCAACATATCTTTTTATTTTATACAGGATCAGTTTATATAAAATGTAAACTTTGATTAACTACATTACCTATATTTATAAACATATATTTTTATATCAGGTATATAAGTAATTACAGTGTATTTAAATATTGAAAATATGTTGAAGATAATACAATTATTCTATTAGTCAATTTACAGATTAACCTGTGTAAAATATATCTCCAATTGTTTTAAAAACTATTTGAAATGTCTTATGCTAGTATTATTTGCAGTATGACTCAAAATGTTTTTACTTATGCTTGCAGCAGAGTATGCAAAACTAACCATTGCTCATAATAATGCCTCAGAAAAGAGGAAATCACTAAAAAATAAAAGCAAAACAATTGAATCTATTATGATTTTAGTCACATTGAAAATACCAACTAATTTGCTAAATATTAATAATCAAAAACCTAAGCATTATTTTTAATTTATGCCCTTTGTTTCTCTACCTGTATAGGATTAAATAGGATGCAGTGTTATAATAATTTTGCTTTTTGCTATCAAAGTATTTATTAAAATATATAGGATTTAATTTAATCAGAGGGGATTGTTTAATTACTCTTTACTTCATTGATTATCTTTTGAAATGCTTATCTCTCTTCATGTACATATTTCTACTCAGTATATCTGAAAAATTATCAATCAGATATAATCTTCATAAGCCAATATGAGATCCTATGGTTCTGTGCCTGTAGAGTATTTAAGTTTTATTTAGTGATATTCATACAAGAATAAATCTGCAAATTCCTAATTGCTCATGAGTATTTTAGATAACTTTAAATTAAATTTGTAAAAATTTATATCTCTTGATAAAATATACCTTGAAATACATGTAAGGTCACATTATTACTAGGAAGTGTAAAGAATCAAACACATAGATCCATTACAAGATATCTGGTCTTGAAAGATGTTATAATGTTTTCAAAATCCAATGCGTTTTTTTTTCCTGATTGCCTAATCACTGACTGCCACCTCTAATGTCTTTCTTCATCAGTGTGTCCCATCCATAAGGTTGGCAACATAAACTCCATAACCTATACAATCTGCTGTGACCAAATACCAAACTCTTGCCTGGAATTGCTATAGTCCTCTGTATGGCAAATGTCTTGGGTTCTATGGCAAGGCCTCCTGAAGTCCTACCCGCTTTCTGCCTCCTCTCACCCCAATGACTGAGGCTGGTTGTAAGTCCTGATCTCTCTGTTCAGAGATATGAAAAGCGATAATAGCTTCATAGTCAAAAATATCTTTACTTGAAATGAGAATTCTAAGATAATCACTAATGTTTTAAGATGCCAATCTCCAATTACAACTGTTCTTGTTATCTGTGGAAGCTTCAGAAGAAAAGAAGAGAGAAAAAATATGGAAATTCCAGTGAGGGTATAACAATAACCAGAAGCTGACCACCACACACTTAAGTAAAGAGGAAGAAATGCTGATGGAGACGTCAAAAGAGCTGGAGGAATTTGTGCCTCAAGAACATATAAATGTTCACAATTTACCATTGTCTAAAGAAAAAGTTTGCATAGTATCAAATTTTTAAAAACTGCATTAGTGACTCTTTTCAGAGATACCTCAATAGCCCAGAGTAACACTGAATTTTAAAAAATAATTAATAGTACATTTATATATAGTGGGAAAAAGTTATGCAAAATAGTAACATTTTTTTCCTCAAACTACATTTGCATAAAGAAAATACACAGGATTTTAAAGTCATGTTGTCTTTAGAGAATTTCGTTTATATTTTCATGATGTTATACTTGTACAGTTTTCTTCTTAGTACTCTTGTTAACACAGTCTGGCAGACATTCAATAGCCAACTGTGTTTCAGGCAATGAATTTATATGTTGTAGCAAGAAAAATCTCTTGAATGTTGTAAACTTTTATATATGATAGAAAAATCAATAACATGGATAAATATGTATCAAACTAGTCTGTGTACATTTAGGTGAAGTGAAGTTTAGTAATATGAACCTAAGTTACTTCCTTCGGGAAAATAATCCTGTGCTTAAATGGAATATTATAGAGCATGTTTATTTACCAACACAAACAAAAGGTAATGTTAAATTAGAATTATATGTATACATCTTCATATCATGTTATAATATATAACTAAAATATCTAAGTTGACTACTTTTACTGAACAATTTAACTTATTTCTAAGACATATTCTGTGATAATGATATATAGGAAGGTATATTAAAACATTTATTTCATTTTTTGTGAATTTAGAAACATTTAATAAATATGAGCATAATGCAATTAGATAGAAAATAACAAATTTTCTGAATACGTTTATTGCACTTTTGTCAGTAAGAAACCAATACATTGTCTTTGTAATATTTGATTTTCTTATTTCCAGGGTATCAACAGTTTCTCTGTAGGACAGATTATGACAACGTCTTTCTTAAGGTGAGATTGGCTGTTATTCTTGGTAGTATTCCAACAAGCTACAAATTGCTTATGCATTATCAAAAATATTCTATGAGTAAAATTATCTCGCAGTAGCTATGCATGCCTAAATTGAAGATATTTTCTCGTTACTTTAATTTACACAATTCTGTTTGACCAACAGTATTGCTTTCGCAATAAATTTAAGGATGTGTTTGGACATTTCTGAAGACAAACCATATAATTTGATATTTTGATTAAAACTTGGAAATGTATCTACTATAAAAAAAGATAAAGTCACCAGGCTCAGTGGCTCAGCCTGTAATCCCACGCCTTGGGAGGCTGAGGCGAGTGGATTGCCTGAGCCCGCGGGTTCGAGACCCGCATGGGCAGGTGAGACCTCATCTCTACAATAAATCCAAAATTAGCCGGGCGTGGTAGCGCGCGCCTGTAGTTCCAGCTACTTGGAAGGCTGAGGCGGAAGGATCGCCTGAGCCCAGCAGGTCGAGGCTGCAGTGGCCGCTCCAGTCTGGGCGACAGAGTGAGACTCCAACTCAAAAAAAAAAAAAGTCATAGAACAAAAATAAAATATTCTAATACAACTAATACAATTAAGTATCTCCAGAGAGTGCATAACACATGCAGATGGCACACACACACACACACACACACACTTACACACACAAATACATATATGTTAATATCTCCAACTTTCTTTTAAAATACAAATAGGCTAGACTGTTATAACACAATAATTTTCCAGACTATTGAGTTAATATTAAGATTATCTTTGTTCTATCTTATTACTAATCCAAAAATTAAAAATTGTTATTATTATAAGTTAACGAAATTAGATTTACTCACGTATCTGCTTTTTCTCTACCATTTCTTCTTATCAAACCTCACATCTTATGTATATTCTAGAAGTATATACTTTAGAATCTAGTAAGGGTTTGTACGTTTTTCTTTGAGAGTATTTATATTTTGCTTTTATTCTTGAAAAATAATTTTCTGAGCTGTGGACCTAGATTGTTTATAATTTTTTTGAACAATTGATAATTGTGGTTTTCTGGATTTTATTTGTTAATGAAAAGTAAATAGCCTGTTTAGTTGTTATACTTATGTGGGTAATTTGCTATTTCTCCTTTTTGCTTTTAAAATCTTCTATTAATCTTTGGTGATCTGAAACTGGTTATGATATAACTGGATATACTTTTATGTATCCCACATTAGATTTGCTGGCCTTCATAAAATTGACAATAGATGTTTTTCAGCAATTTTGGAACTCTTTACTCCTTTAATGTGGCAACCTGTTTCTCTGTCTTCTAGATCTGCTACATTTTCTTTCATATCATTTAATTGTCCTCTTTAAAATAAAAATCCTAATGTCAACTATAATGAATGGGACCAATTCAACTTCTTTTCATATGTCTAGCCACATATCACTATACTCCAAATTGTGTCTTATTTCTATGAATTATATATCCAGTTTGCCGATTTGATTTGCATTTGTGAATAAAATTTATCTCTTGTAATATTTTTAAATTTTTATAATTTTGGTATTACGGAATTCTATTTGAGTGTTTTACAAATGTAGTCATCTCTTTTTTCTTGTTCTTTTTGTTCAATCTTAGCCTCTATTTTACTTGTGATTCTAATTCTACTCTGTTGTTTGTGTCTGGCTTCACTCATTAAATATTAGTTTCCTTGTGTGTGTGCATTTATTGTTTTTTGTTTTAACTGTGATCTCACAATTGAGCAGTGTTATCTATGAGAATTCTTTAAGGCTAGACTTGAAGTGCTACTCGTAATGTTTTTATTTATTTTATTTGAAATTCAAAGGGTACACTTGCAGGTTTGTTGCATAGGTATATTGTGTCATGGTGAACATTCAACCCAGTAATCCCACTACTGAGTATTCTTAAAGATTTTGTTTCTACAAATCACCTAGGGACACTATCAATCCAGACCATTTTTAAACTAAATGCCTTGCTTTAGGTGTTTGAGCAAGCAAATAGCATGAATTCATTCAGGTGTTTAATAAGGAATCATTTGGTTTAAAAAATGCTGTATTCTGTTTGTGTTTTCTCTAGGCAACACTAAAGTCTGTATATTTCCTTTCAGCTCATTATTCCCCAGGGGGGTCATTTCTCATTTTATGAGGGAAGAAGTCTTCTGCTATACTTTCGACTATAAGTCGTCCATAACCTTTATCTCCTATATTCTGTTTCTATGAAGCAATCAAGTGGAATCTCAAGCATTCTAAGTTTTAGTAGAAATTCTTACACTGAAAGCTGGCTTTGATGATTACTTACAACTCAGGGCTCCTGCTTTTATTTTATTTATTTATTATTTTATTATTTTATTTTATTTATTTATTTCTGTCTTACTCTTTGTAGGTTTTTCTTTCCTGCCATATCAAAAAATTCTTATAAAGTACACATATACATATACATAATTTAAATTGTTTTTGTTTTTTCATCAGAAAATTTGCTCTAGCTGTACAGATTGAATATACTGGCTTGAAGCAGAAAGTCAAAAGTTTTTCATTCCTAAAGATTCTAAAACTTGATTCTTCACATTTGGTATAAAGTGTAAATGGTGATTTTTTTCTCTTTTGACTCAACTTCAATAACTAATCTCTGCTAAAAACTTTATTTGATGCCAATTTCCTACCTACATGTCTCCAATATTTTCCCTTCATAATTCTGATATGCTTTTGTTATTGTTTTTACTTCCTTGAAGTTAGGTCTTTTTAATTTTTTTTTTCCTTCTTTTAATTTTTATTTTAAAATTGTGGGGTGCAATTCAGGGTTAGGTATATAAATATTCATTGTTCAGGCACCCCTTTTGATGAGGTGTGACCCCTTCCTCAGGCAGATATTGACTATTATAAATCCCACCTCTCCTGTCCCGAGATTCCCGCTACTGTCAATCTTTTTCTTATAGTATGATGGTAGTTGTTCAAGGTTCACTTATGAGTGAGAACATGTGACACTCTGTTCTTTGTTTCTGTGAAAGATCACTCAGTATTACAGACTCTAATTCCATCCAGTTTGCTGTGAAGTTCATGATTTTGTTCTTCTTTATGGCTGTGCAATATTCCATTATGTATATGGACCACATTTTTAAAATCTAGTCCTCTTTTGATGGGCTGCATGGTAGGTTCCATGTTCTTGCTATTGTGAACAATGCTGCGATAAACATACATGTGCAGGTAGCTTTTTTTAAAGTGTTGAGTTCTTGCAGGTATATTCCCAGTAAGGGGATTGTGGGGTCATATGGAAGGTCGATTTTTAGAACTTTTAGGAAGTGCCACACTGATTTTCACAGAGGCTGTACTAGTTTACACTCCCACCAATGATGTAGAAGTGTTCCCTTTTTGCCACATTCTCTCCAGTATGTTATTTTTTTAGTTATTGATGATGGCCATTCTGACTGAAGCTAGGTGGTACCTCAGTGTAGTTTTAATTTGCATCTCCTAGATGACTAGTGAGGCTGAACATTTCTTCATGTAACTTTGGCTGCTCATATGTCTTCTTCTGAGAAGTGTCTATTCATATCTTTTGTCTACTTTGTAATGGGGCTGTTTGTTTTTTTTTTCTTTTCAGCACATTTGAGTTCCTTGTAGATCATTGATGTTAGGCCTTTGTCAGACATGGAGTTGGCAAATATTTTTTCCCAGTCTGTAGGCTGTCTCCCTACTCTCTTGATGGTTTCTCTGGCTTTGCAGAAGCTTCTAAGTTTAATGAGGTCCCACTTGTCTATCTTATCTCTTGTGGCCTGGGCACTTTGGGTTTTGATCAGGAATTGGTTGCCAGTTCCACTTCCATAAGAGTGTCTCCTGCATTTTCTAAGGTTCTTACAGTTTGAGATTTTACATATAGGTCTCTGATCCATTTAGAGTTAATTTTTGTGAATGGGGATAGGGAGGGGTCCTGTTTCAATCTTCTGCATGTGATCAGCCATTTTTCCCAGCACCATTACTGAATAGGTTCTCCTCTCCTCAGTAGTGGGTGGTGGAGTCTTTGTTGAAGATGAGTTTGGTTAAGAAATTGAGGTTTTGCTTCTGGAATCTCAATTCTATTCCATAGGTCTACATGCCTGTTCTTGTACCAATACCAGGCTGTTTTGATTATTGTAGCTTTATAATAAAGTTTAAAGTCTGACAGTGTGATACCTACTGCTTTGTTTTTTGCTTTTTTTTTTCTACTGAGGATTGTTTTGTCTATCCTTGGTCATTTATGTTTCCATATGAATTTCTGTATTGTTTTTTCTAGGTCTGAGAAGAATGTTGCTGGTAAATTGATAGGTATTGCATTCAATCTGTAGATTGCCTTAGGTTAAATGGAAATCTTAACAATGCTGATTCTTCTAATCCATGAGCATAGAATATTTTTTCACTTTTTTGTGTCATCTTTGATTTCATTGAGCAGTGTTTTATAGTTTCATTGTAAAGGTCTTTCACATCTCTGGTTAGGAAGATGCCAAAGTATTTCATTTTTTGGTGGCTATTGTGAATGGAATTGTGCTTCTTATTTGGGTTTCTGTTTGTTTATTATTGGTGTATAGAATTGTTACTGTCTTTTGCACATTTATTTTATACCCTGAGACTTTGCTAAGTCCTTTTTCAGTGCTAGGAGGTTTCTGGCAGATTCTCTTGGGCTTTCAAGTTATACAATCATGTCGTATGCAAAGAGGCATAACTTGACTTCCTGTTTTCCTATTCGGATACCCCTGATGGCCTTCTCTTCTCTGATTGTTCTAGCTGTGTTGAACAGGAAGAGTGAGAGTGGGAATCCTTGTCTTGTTCAAGTTTTCAGGGGAAATGGTTCCAATTTTTGTTTATTTAGAGTATTGTAACTGTGGGTTTCTCATAGGTGGCTCTTACTATTTTGAGGTATGTTCCACCTATGCCTAGATGTTCGAGGGTTTTTATCAAGAAGGGGTGCTGGATTTTATCAAAAGCTTTTTCTGCATCTAATATATATCATGTGGTTTTTGTTTTTATGTCTGTGGATATTTTTTTTTATTGGTCTCACTCGTGAGACTAGTGCATTTTCAATGCTACATTTTATGGTCATTACAATGCGCTACTAGTTTGATTTTGTAGACTCAGCTCTCGAACGTGCAATCCGTCCTGTAAGGTTTACAGAAACCTTGTGGATACATTTAATACATTTATGGTCTTACAAATGTTGAACCAGCCTTGCATCCTGAGGATGAAACCTACTTGGTCATGATGGATCACTTTTGTTATGTGTTGTTGAATCCGGTTTGATAGGATCTTGTTGAAAATTTTAGAATCTATGTTGGCTTGTAGTTCCAGGATATTGGCTTGTAGTTTCCTTTCTTTGTTGGGTCTTTTCCTGGCTTGAGTATCAATATGATGTTAGTTTCGTAAAATGATTTGGGGAGAGTTCCTTCTTTCTCAATTGCCTGTAATACTTTCAAAAGGATTGGTGTCAGTTCCTTCTTGTATGTTTTGTAGAATTCTGCTGGAAAGCTATCTCGTCCAGGGATTTTTTTGGTAGGTAGTTTTCTTAAGTCATAGTCAATTTCCTGGATTGTCACTGTTTTATTTAGATCTTGATTTCTTCTTTTTTCAACCTGGGGAGGTTGTGTGATATCTGAAAGTCCTCCATTTCCTTTAGGTTTTCAAGTTTGTTTCTGTACAAGTGTACATAGTTTTCTGATAATCTTTTGTATTTCTTCAGAGTCAGTTGTGACTTCATCTTTTGAATTTCTGATTGAGTTTATTTGGACTTTTTCTCTCTTTTTCTTGGTCAGTCTAGCTAGGGGACCATAAATCTTATTTATCCTTTCTAAGAGTCAACTTTCTGTTTCACCGAATTTTTTGTGTTATCTTTTTGTGTTCTGTGTCCCAGATTTGGGCTTTTATTTTGGTTATCTGGATTCTTCTGCTGAAGTTAGGGTTTTGGTGGTCTTGCTTTTTCAGTTTCCTTAGGTGACTTGTTAAGTTGTTAACTTGTGAACTTTCCATTTTCTTCATGTGTGTTTGTTAAAGATATTAATTCACCTCTTTCTACTGATTTCATGGCATTCCAGAGGTTTTGGTAAGATGTTTCTTCATTTTCATTTGTTTCCAGGTAACTTTTAATCTCTATTTTGATTTCATTGTTGACCCAGGAGTTGCTTAGGATCATATTGTTTAGTGCCCATGTCTTTGTTGGTTTTGGGGGAACTTTTTTGGTGTTGATATTTGTTTTTATTCCACTGTGGTTTGAAAAGGTACATGGCAAAGTTTCAATCGTATGAAATTTGTCTATGTCTGATTTATGGCCAATGATGTGAATGATCTTAGAATATGTTCCATGTAGTGATGAGTAGAATGTACATTCTGTGGTCGTTGGGTGGAGAGTTCTGAAGATGTCAATTAAGTCCATTTATTCAAGAGTCTCATTGAGGTTCCAGGTCTCCTTGCTGATTTTTTGTCTGGATGATTCGTCCAGGATTGTTAGTGGGGTATTATAGCCCCCAGCTATGATAGTGTTAGAGTCAATGTGTTTTTTAAGTTTGCCTAGAAGCTTCTTTATGAAAGTTGGTGCTCCCATGTTGGGTGCATACATGTTTAGGATGGATATTTCTTGTTGATGGATTGAGTCTTTTATCATTATATAGTGACCTTCTTCGTCTTTTTAAATTTTTAATAGCTTAAAGGGTATTTTCCCTGAGATTAAGATTACAACTCCAGCTTTCTTTTGTGTCCCATTTACCTGAAATTTTGTTTTCCATCCTCTTACCTTGAGTCTGTGAGTATCTTTTCTGGTGAGATGAATCTCTTGGAGACAATATATTGTTGCCTTATGATATTTTATCTATTTTGCCATTCTGTGTCTTTTCAGGGTGCATTTATTCCATTCACATTCAGGCTAATTATTAAAATGTGAGAGTTTATCCCTGTCATGAGGTTCTTATAGAGATGTTATTGTTCCTGTATGTTTGTTGTGTTTCTTTTGATTTGGGGGTTGATTCATGTGTGTTTTCAATCTTTGTCCTACACTCTTGTGAAGAATGTTGTTGTTCTTTTCCCCCTTTCTTCTGTGTTTATTACTTTCTTAAGTGTTTCTTGTATACCTGGTCTAGAGGAAGGGTAGGTTCTTAGGGATTGAATGTCTGGGAAAGATTTTAATTCTCCCTCACTGATGAAACTTAGTTTAGCTGTGTAGGTTATTCTTGGTTGAAATTGATTATCTTTGAGAACTTTGAAGATTGGGCTCTAAGCTCTCCTAGCCTGAAGTGTTTCTGTAGATAAATCTCCTGCTATTCTAATTGGTTTTCCCCAGTAGATAGTCTGACCTTTATCTCTTGCTGCCTTTCAGATTTTTTCTTTTATACCTACTTTGTTTAGGTGAATTATTATGTGTCTAGGAGTTGATTTTCTCATTTGTTATCTTGCAGGGGTTCTCTGGATCTCTTGTTTTTGCAGGGTCGCATCACTGTTGAGATGAGGGATGTTTTCTTGAATAGTTTCATGGGATGTTTGTTCCCGAATGGTCTCTGTCTCTCTTTCTGCCTCAGGATGTCCAATTACTCTTAGGTTCAGACTCTTGAAATAATCGCTCATCTTGTGAAGGTTTTGTTCCGTCTTTTTAAGTTTCTTTTCTATGTTTTTGACAGTTTTGGTTAGTTCTATGTTTTGGTCCTCAAGGTCTGAGATTCTTTCTTCTGCTTGGCTAATTCTGCTTTCCATGCTTATCAGTTTGCTATTTTTATCATTTACAATATTCTTTACTGTTGTTATCTCTGTAATCAACTCATTTCTATTTTCCTTTTGCCTCTCCTCAGCTCTTTTTAATCTCTTATTAATGTCTTCATAGCTGGGCTTGTAGTTTGAGACCAGTCTTTCTGGGGGTTCTTCATTGTTTGCATTCAGAAGTCTGTTTTCTCAGTGCCTGAACTTCCAGGGGTCTGTGAGAGACCCATATTCTTCTTCTGGTTTTTCTTTATTTGTGTAGATTTTTCCACTCCCCCACTCCCCCTCTCCATCTTCTTTAATTCTGTTTTTCTGGGATTATGTGGTTGCTTTTACTTGTTTTTGCTCGGTCTCCTATTCTTCCCTATGTGAATCCTCTGATTTTGCTCACCTATGAAGCTGGAATGTGGGTTGGGGGCTATACTTTTTGCAGTTTTGAGATTTAGTTGAATGGGGAACTGTGATTCAAAATATATCTGCAGATCCCAGTATCCACCAACAGGTGTATTGACACCCTGGAATCCAACTCCCACTGCCTTACAATCTGTCCATGCAGACAGATTGTTTAGGTTTGCTCCCTGGAACAAAATGAGGTAAGAATAAGAAAAATCATGGAAGAAGGAAGGGGGTGTCAAGAGAAAGGTGGAGTGAGAGAATAGTAAGGGGGGAAATAGGTAGACATACCAGCGAACAAATGAAAAGAGACACAAAGACAGAAAAGAGGAAAAAAATCAACCATAGAGCATACAGGTAATCTCACAAAACACAGTCCAGCAAAATCCTGTCTATTGATGAACTCTTCCCCTACACAAACAGGGAGTCTAAAGAATAGAAAGAAGAAAGAAAAAAATCAGTAAAATAAAAGCAAAGCAAGTATGAAAACACTATCAAAACCAGAATGAAAGAGAAAACAACAACAACAACTAAAACAGAAAGCAAACACAAGTGACCAAAACAGTCAAAAAATAAAAATAAAAACATGGAATCAGATTGGCTCTGGGGTCCCTCCCGTGTGTCCAAAGTTCCTTCAGCTCTGATCTCTAGCCTGTACCCCCCCCCACACAGACTCTTATTGGGTCATTCATAGCTTGGGTCAGTTGCCTCAGGCCTACTTTGGGATGGGGGCTGAGTCAGATCTGGGTTCACTCAACTTTCTGCCTGTCAGGTCTGCCACACAGATCTGAGTTGTCTGTGTCTGAAACAGCCAGTGGGAAGGGCTTCTGTCTCTCCAGTTTGTTGAGATTACCTTGGGCAACAAGTTGGAGGCTGTGGAAAGCTGGGCAGGGCAATGCAAGTCTCTGCCCTATCCTGGGTCTGGCTGCAGTGTGTGGCTCCTCACCAGGCATGGATTCCTCTCCAGTTTTCCTGATCTTCTGTCTCCACTGATCAGATCCAGGGCTCCAGCTGATTAGTTATGATAGATGGCAGTGTGGGCCAGGCACCAGGAGATGATAATCAGTTGGATTCAGCAGGCTTCTCTCAGGCACATTCCTGAGAGTTGCTGATGATCCTGCAGGCAATCTTGTGGGCAGCGCTCCAATCTCAGGGCGGTGGGGGCTTGCGGTCACCCTCAGAGGAGGGAACCCGGGTGCATGCATGTGAATATCCCCTCAGATGGATTTTCACACTCCCACCAGTGCCCACCCATTCACTCAGAGAGTCTTTATGAACACCTGCCTCCATGGAGACTCTTACAGTCTGAGGTGTTGGTCATCATCTTAATCTCCTCCTAAAGCTGGGTCTTTATCACATTAGTTTTACTAAACTATTAGGCCCTGTCAACAGAGAAAATGTGTATAATCTTGGCTTAACTCTGCCTTTGAAGAAAATTTTAAAAGCATATTTTGTGTTTCTCTTCTAAACTTTTCTACTTCTCAAACACATAATATTAATTGTGCTGCCTTCAGAATTATTTTAATTATTATTAATGCATATTGTTTAACTAAGTGGACAATTCACAAATGCCCATTCAAATTATCTAATGAAGTTTCCCATAAGGTAATTGGATTGGGGTTGGGGTACAACTGGATAAGACACATATATATGTCTTCTTCTCTTTACCCATGGAAAGGATATATATTTAAAGCAGCTAATATTGACATTTCTCAACACAAAAATTTCAAAACATCTGTTTATTAATTCTGGATGCTGGCACTTTCACAATGATTTAAATCTGCCGGCCAGATGCATTTGTAAAATATATTTTTATATTGTTCATATTCTATGGTCTTTATTATAATTTTTAAAATGAGTTTATATTAAAGAAAATAGAATATGAACAATATAAAACTATATTATACAAATGCATCTGACTGGCTGAATTAAACCAATGTGCAAGTGCCAGTCTCCAGTGTGAAAGTGCCACAGTTTCTGATGACGATTAGAATTCACAGTGATCTAAGCCGGGCTCGGTGGCTCAGCCTGTAATCCCGCGCCTTTGGGAGGCTGAGGTGAGTGGATTGCCTGAGCCCGCGGGTTCGAGACCCGCCTGGGCAGCGAGATCTCATCTCTACAATAAATAAAAAAAAAAATCAGCCGGGCATGGTAGCGCATGCCTGTAATTCCGGCTACTCGGAAGGCAGAGGCGGAAGGATCGCCCGAGCCCAGCAGGCGAGGCTGCGGTGGCCGGAAGCGGCCACTGCACTCCAGTCTGGGCGACAGAGTGAGACTCCAACTCAAAAAAAAAAAAAAAAAAAAAGAATTCACAGTGATCCATGTCTTCCTAAATATTTGTAGTGTATGGTGTTCATTTTTTTCTCTACTACAGGAGCAGAGCTTTTTAATGACCTTTTCTATTTAGTACATTTCCACCACCCTAGCTAAGCAAGACTAATCCAAGGATTTAATAGCAAAATACTGTGCAGAAGAAACCATTTTATTCAAATACAGTTGAATTAATCAGCTTTGTATGAGATGTTTTAGAGAATATTTCTGCAATGTTCATGTCAGTGCAAATGTCAGCCCACAGAAAATTTTAACTCTTTATAATTTCTGCATTATTGTATATATGTGATTCTATTTTACCTGTGTGTAATTTCTGACAAATATGAACTCCTCAGGAATTGAGTAGCTATCTTCTTACTTTGCTTTACTTATTTATATAACATTAGAGTAGAGAGCCATTTTCAGTTCAAAATGCTTTTGTTTTGACAAAAATTATGAGCAACTTAACCTCCTCAAGAGCATCATTATAACAACTACAGTGGAATCTGTCAATCTTCAACATCAAATGAAATTTGGCAAAAAAACTTTATTAAACACTGTCTTAGCTTAAATTCTCAGCTTCCATGTTTCTATGTTTCATAGAAATTATTGCTTTGGGCTGGGTGCAGTGGCTCACACCTGTAATCCCAGCACCTTGGAAGGCAGAGGAGAGAGGACTGCCTGAGTCTGGGAGTTCGACACCAGCCTAGGCAACTTGGAGAGACCTTGTTCCTACAACAATTTAAATTATTAACCAGGCATGTGGCACAGACCTGTAGTTCTAGTTACTTGGGAGGCTGAGGCAGAAGGATCCCCTAAGCCCAGCAGGTCGAGGCTGTAGTAGCCATGAGCGTACCACTGCACTCCAACCTGGGTGACAGAGTGAGACTCCGACTCAAAATAAATAAGTAAATAAATAAAGATATAATTGCTTTTTATATAATTGGAAAGTAAATATTTGCTTACAGATTAATAAATGGATCTAAACCAATAAATATTTCTGCATGTGTATTGCAGATGGACTAAACCCCATTTTTCAATTATAAAATGATAAGGCTGAGGATGACTAATATTGTTCAAGAAATGAAAGCATTTGCATCATTTATGCATTTCAAGTTTTTAGAAACGCTTGGTTTGCTAGGGGAGCTATGTCATGAAGGACAAATTGTAGTGATTTTTCTTTAGGTACAACAGCTATTCTCAGGATGGAGAAATGCTACAAAAGAAAAAGGTGCAACTGTTCTTAAATATTTTGTTTTCAGGATCTCTTTACTTTCTTAAAATTACTAAGGACTAGCTGGGCTCGGTGGCTCAGCTTGTAATCCCGTGCCTTTGGGAGGCTGAGGTGAGTGGATTGCCTGAGCCCGCGGGTTCAAGACCCGCCTGGGCAGCGAGACCTCATCTCTATAATAAATCAAAAAATCAGCCGGGCGTGGTAGCGCATGCCTGTAATTCCGGCTACTCGGAAGGCTGAGGCGGAAGGATCACCGGAGCCCAGCAGGTCGTGCGGTGGCCGGGAGCGGCCACTGCACTCCAGTCTGGGCGACAGAGTGAGACTCCAACTCAAAAAAAAAAAAATTACTAAGGACTCCAAAGAGCTTTGTTTACATGGGATTTATTCATTGATATTTACTGCATTAGAAACTAAAATAGAAAATTCTAAATATCATTTTCTTTAACATTATGGCAAGCTTATTACTTGAAACATAAGTATATTTTTATGATAAAATAAATTTTTCAAACAAAAAAATAAGCGCAGAGTGTAACATTGCTTTGAATTTTTGCTAGCCTCCTTAATGTCTGACTCAATAGAAGACTGTTAGAGTCTCATATCTTCTTTTATATTTACTCTATTTTTATATCAAACAACTTGTGGAAAACTCTACTGTGTACTCTTGACAGCATGAGAATTAATATATATATAATGTATTAATATCATTGTGGAAGTAGTTTTGATATTGTAGTTCATCTGAAAAGTTATTTGAAATCTCCAAGAGATCCAAAATCATACTTTGAAAGCTACTGACTTGACAGCTTGAAATAACATGACTCCCCCCATGGGTCTACAAGTTGTCTGGGCAATTCTGCCAATCTAGACTGGCTTTCACTGATGTCACTTGACTTACTCATGTGTTTCTAGTTAGGTATTGTGTTGTCTAGACGCTGGCTACTCTAGAATGATTTTTATTAGATGAATAGGACCTCACATCACATGAACTCTGTACCTCTAGCAAACATGCCTGGTTCCCACAGCAGTGAGGGCAAGTTTCCACAAGGGAGAGCAGAAGTGTGAAAGGACTCTTGAGTTCTAGGCTTAAAATTGCAAATTATCAATTCTGCTGCCTTGTTTTGGTCAAAATATATTTTAAAATCAGCTTAAATTCACATGTGAGAAACAGATTTTTTTTTTTAATAGAAGTTACAAAGTCATATCAGAAATAAGATGCAGGACTTTGCAGCAACTTAGATGCATTCAGAGTCTATAATACTCAATGATCTGACACAGAAACAAATATTTCAGAATCACATCTACTCACTCATAAGTAGACCCTGAATATTTATTGTAATACTAAAGGAAAGGGACTTGCAGTAGTGGTACATTGCCAACGGTGGGGGGGTATATAACATCAATAAGGGTACATACACTTGAGCTACATGATGACCACTTATGTACCTAACCCTGAACTGTATCCAGATTTCTAAAATAAATATTTTAAAAAAGATGATGAATACCAAAAAAGTATACAGAAATATTTCATCTGAAGCAGAATACATTAAACATAAATCTGGTAAGGAAAAAAAATGAAAGAAGGTGCAAAGAAAGAGGGATGAACAATACAAGACATTTTGTCAGTCTACCATAGCCTCTTAAATCCCAACACAAGCATGGGGTGAAAGTTTCTCTGTGCCTCTTCTTCAAATTATTTAATTCTATATGCTGTATAGTATATAGAAACCTGTGAGGTTGTATACAGAATACTGCTGTCATCTAAAATTCATTAGCTTGGATTCTACACTGTAAATGCTCACATGTAACCAGGGCCTCAGATACAACCAGGCTCTGAGAGACAGACTCACACTAAATAAAATGCATGATACATTGATATTGACAACAACTTTGCTAATTTTTAATTCACAATAAGAAACGTAAATATTACTTGAGCTGTAAATATATGTATGGACATAATCAGCAAAATCTCTCACTACAGTTAAGTAATACTAAGCACAATATGTTCATATCATCAAAAATTCTCTTTCAAAGGGACCAGAAATAAACAAAATACAAATTTTCAGCACATTTCCTCTTTATAAATGGACAAATACAGAAATTAGAATGTTGTTTTCCCCTGATAGAAAAAAGAGACAATAGAAGGTCAGATAAGTCAAGATTTGATGGCATCAAGCTAAAAGAGCTGTATCTAATGATAAGATTTTAGGAGTTTTGTCTTCATTTTTCTTTTTCTAACAGAAAGGAAAATGCTGAAAATCATGTACTTCTCTCCACCTCAGTGATAATCATAGTATTAAGAACAGAAACCAAAAATTTTATAGCTTGGGCTCTCTTTCTCTTGGTCAGATGTTACATATTCCTCAAATAGCTGGAGTCTTGTAAAAAATGTAAATGAATCATGTAGTCAAGAAGTAAAATATCAAGAAACTGAGGGGAGAAAGGATTGTAGGAAACTAGGAAAGCCTTCTCCGAATAAATGGAATCAGCATTACTTAGGTCCAGACAGTTGTTGCAGTATGGTAATGAAAGCCCATTATTACCATACTAGGGGAGACCCCCCCAAAAAAACCTAGAATTAACTTTTGGAAGACAGACCCCTTGAAGTTCATGCTTCTCCTGCTAGGTAAGTGTTTTAGCAATCCATCAGCATCAGTTTACCAGCTAGCGTTGTGAGAGACTGCATTTTGCTTCAATTAATTTTTTTTTCAGACGTTCTTTCAACACGTCTGCCCAGTTCATGATAGGTGATTTAGGAGTTCACCTGAGTATTCAGCAGTTTTTAACCAAAAACTGTCATGACTCTCATGCTCCACCCTCCCCCAAGTAACTTCTTTTTCTGTTTCCCTGGATTAAAAAAAAGTCCTCGAAAGGAAAAGTTTTGCCAGTGTTTAAGAGGTGAGACAAAAATGAAGCACTAAAAGACATCAAAAGGATGAGTACAAAAACTGTATTGAGCAGTGGAAAAAGCATCTCAGTAGGCGTATTGCAGCAAACAGATAGGACTTTGAAGACGACTGAAGGCTAAACGTGTAAGAATAAGTACACAATTTTGAATAAATAAATTCAATTTTTTGGTGTCCCCCTCATATATTCTGATTTTAAAAACAAAAAAGAAATCCAGATATTTAAATTCTTAAATCTTAAATTTTTCCTCTTTTTCATTTTATGGGCCGTGCCAATATTGTTAGGTGTCTATTTTTGTGAAACCTATTTCATTTGAACGTTGCAGATGTTGTAAGACTATTTTTGGTATTATTCCAATTAGTGCATTGCTTTGTTATTGATGCAAATATATTCATAATCTAATCTTGTTTTATCTTTAAATATTTATGCAATATTTTTGTCTTATGCACTGAAGTGCTAAAGCAAGTTTAATTCATATACAAATCACTATAAAAGGTCAAGAAAACCAGATAAAGGGAATAAGAGAGAGACAATTATATAAGTTTCCATGCGGGTAATTTTGTCCACCATTTCACTTGTTATACTCTACTATGACTGAAAATTCTGCTATTCCCTCATTTACAATTAATTCCTATTTATGAACATCTTACCACACTGAATGTGATTCTAGTGCTTATGACACATGTATTGCATATACAGTGTTAAACTCCAAATTGATTACATATTACACTCAATAGACAAAAAAACCACAATCATTTATAACATGAGAAGAACCTTGTTTATGATAGATTCAATTTGAGATAGAATATCAATCTTAAGAGTGGCAAGGAAGTGCTACTTCTCCCATATTTAATTATACACGTTTTATGCTTTTGTTGGAGACTAAATTAAACAATTCCACAAAACACGATGATCTTAGATTTGAAGTACAATTTTGCATACAATTTTGTAATATGTCTTGCAAATATATTACATTAAAAGTCAGGAAAGCTCAGTCTAATCTTTGTCCTATCAATAACAAGTTAAATCAATGACTTGAATTTTCTGGCACTTTTTTTTTTTTTTTTTACTTCTGCATAAAGTTGTGGTTAGACATATAATCTTTGCACTTATTTATTGAATATTCTATGATTATCAGTTTTATTTTAATCCATTTCTCACAATTTAATCAAGTATGCTTTGAACCACTGTGGAAATGATAAACATTTTCCTATTGATTACAGTAGAAGTGATACTTTGTTGGGAAGCAATGCATACATATATATCGCATCTAATCCTTCTTTTTTTTTTTTAGTCTTTCCTCTTAACCTCCTTTTACCTTTTAAAAAGTACCCATCCAATGAGTTACATCAAATACATTTCTCAACAAGTGCTTGATACCAGTCAACATTTTTATTGTTTTTTATTTGTTTTTTACAGGCCTTTGATACCTGTAACCAGTCAGCTTTTTATTTAATGTGCTTTATCCTCTGTAGTAAAATCCATAAAGATAGTCATACTCATTAATACTAAAACATATGACAAGCCTCGTCTCATATATAAGCTGAAAAGTGGAGATTTCTGGAATAAACTTTTTTTTAAGTTCCACAGTCACATTGATTTCAACTTCAGTATCATTGTTTAGAAACAAACATCAAGCAAATTGTTTGCAAGATTTTTTTAACCAGTTGTCTTAAGATTTTAAAATGTATAAATCTGAGTACAAATTTTTATTCTGTCACTTATCAGTTGTATGAACTTGGACAAATTATTTAAGTCTCTGAGCCTCCTGTCTCTTTTGTAAAATGGCTTATGACTTAGGCCTATTTCCATCTCTTTAGTCGCTTCCTTTGAAAGTCATTGCTAGCGCCTTGCAGAGGTGGCGAGGGCGGTGCCATAGCCAAGGGCTTCGCCCAGGGAGATCCGAACTGGCTGTCCTCGGGAGGGTGTGTCCGGACTCAGAGCTTTCCTGACGAGGCTCCGCTTCCGAGCCCGGGCCTGGCTGTGGTCTCCGAGCCTCTCCGCGGAGGGTCCCTCCCTGAGACCCTGACGGCTGCCTCGCTGGGGTCGGGGCGTGAGGGTCCCGTGGGGACGCGGCCTCTGCCGGCGGGGCGCGCCCGGCCTTTGCGACCCCGCGGGCTGCCGGGCCTGCGGACTTGGCGTCCTAGTGTCCCGGAGAAACCCCGACTGTGACCGGGGCCCTGTCGCCCCCCGAGACACCACTTGCCGCTCCAGGCTGACCCTGGGTGGAGGGTCCCCAGCGCAGGAGAGCTGTCCTGCAGAGAAGAGGGCTGCTGGCGCGGGTTCTCAGCGCGGAGGAGGAGCAGAGGCTGGAGGAGAAGCTGGAGGAGAGCGCAGAGGCTGCGGAGAGACCGGGCGCAAGCGGCAGAAACTGGAAAGAGAGGCCCAGAAGAACTGGGGCCTTTTCTACAAAAGGACCAGCACGAACTTCTTCAAAGACATACACTGGACCACCAGGGAGTTTGGAGATCAGAAGCTGGCAATTCTTGAAGCTCGCTGTGGGGTTGGAAACTGCTCCCACTTCTAGAAGATTCGAATATCTTTGCCTATGCCTGTGATTTCTCCCCAAGGACACTTGAATATGTTAACTAAAATCTCTTACACCGTACAGGAAGATACCGGGTCTTCTGGTGTGATCTGACTTGTCATTATTGTCTGGACCACATGTCCCGCCAGAGTCCGTGGATATCGTTTTGCTGGGGCTCCTGCCCTCAACTGTCCATTCCAAAGAGATGCACCTTGTTTCACAGAACCATCTATAAGGTATTAAAATCAGGCAAAAGGGTGTTGTTTCGAGAGACGAACTGTATGATCACACCATACTGAGGTTCAAACCCGTCAGCAAACTTGGAGAAAATGTCTATATCTAACAGGAGAGGACCAGGTTGTACTTTTTCACCGGTGGAGTACTAGGAACCCAGAATGTGACTGGCTCCCTGGTACCAAGAGCATTTTGACTTAAGGCCTTTGGAGATGAACAGGCACTGGGAGAGACTTTGCCCATGGACGACTCGCCATGGAGAACCTGTCTCCTTCCCCTGGCAATAATCTCATCTATCTTCTATGCTGAAACCAAGACAGAAGTGAAGCAGTTCAACTAGGACTGGGTTTTGGCCCAAAGACTAGGTGAGGTCTAGACTTCTTGCAGGGAAAAATCCAAGCAAGAGCTGCAAGTAGGAAACAAAAAGTATGTTTATTAAAGAAATGGATAAACAAACTGTCAGAGTGGCACACATGGAATCCTAGCACTCTGGGAGGCAGAGGCGAGAGGACTACTTGAACCCCAGGAGTTTGAGACCTTGTCTGCACAATAAACTAGCTTGGTGTGGCAGTTCAAGCCTGTATTCCCAGCTACTTGGGAGGCTGAAGTGAGAGAATCACTTGAGTCCAGGAGGTTGAGACTGCAGTAAACTGTGATTTTGCCACTGCACTCTAGCCTGGGCAATAGAGTGACACCCCAACTTAAAAAAAAAAAGAAATGGAGAAGCAGAAAGAGGGCTATTCCATAGGCCCATATGGATTACTGGCTGGTTGTATTCTAGCTTTTTCATGATTATATGCTAAGCAAGAGGTCGAATATTCACAGGTTTTTGCAAAAAGGGGGAGGGAGTTCCTGGAATATTGGATTCCTCCCCTTTTATAGCAGTTGTGGTAGCTTCTGTGAGTTGGCATGGTAATTGTAAACTTTCATGGTGCCAGTGGGTGTGTCTTAGAATAATTATAATCAGCATATAATTAGCAGCAAGGGCAAGTAAGGGCAACATACCTCGAGGTCACCTTGTTTGACTGGTCTCAAGGCTTTGACCTGTCTTCTCACAGCAGCCCATCTTGTCGGGAAGGTTTGGGCCTTGATCTTCGTTTGACAAACTAGTCCTGCTGAATCCCTATCACTGAAGGTTGTGGTGTCACCTGACGAGATCCTACCACAGGTAGTGTCCATCCCTCAGGCTCCCTCAGTTTCCAAAGGGAGTCATTTATAAGTTCATTTCTGCTCCCCATCCAGTCACTCTCCCTGGTAATCACTTGCTGCCCACAACAGAATCGCCCATGACAAAAGACTATTAGTGATTGCTCTGCATAACTGTATGGAAACAAACTCAAAAACCTAAATGAAATGGATAGCATCTGACAACATATAACCTCTCAAGGTTGAAACAAGAAGAAATTCAGACTCCAAATAGATCAATAACAGGTAATGTCCATCTCTCAGGCTCGCTTGGCTTCTGAAGGGATCTGTTTATAAGTTCAACAATCCAAGATATTGACTGCATCACAAGAAACTACCTACAATAAAAAGCCCTAGACCAGACAGGTTTCCAGAAGAATTCTACAAAACATACAAGAAGGAGCTGTTACCATCCTTTTGAAAGTATTCCAAGAAATTGAGTAAGATGGAACTCTCCCCAAATCATTTTATTAAGCTAACATCATACTGATACCCACACTGAGTAAAGTTCCAACAAAGAAAGAGAACTAAAGGCCAATATCTCTGATAATCATAGATGCAAGAATTCTCAACAAGATTCTAGCAAATCAAATCCAACAACACATCTCAAAAATCATCCACCATGACCAAGTAGGTTTTACCCTCAGGATGCAGGGCTAGCTCAACATTCATAAGACCATAAACATAATAAAATGCATCACCAGATGTAAAAACAAGAACCACATGATTATTTCATTAGACACTGAAAACGCTCTCAATAAAATCCAGCATCCCTTGCTGATAAAAAAACCTCTGAAAATCTAGGAATAGAAAGAACATACCTCAAAATAGTAAGAACCATCTACGATAAACCCACATTGAACATATTACTAAATGAACAGAAATTGGAAATATTTCCCCTTAAAACTGGAATAAGACAAGACTGCCCACTCTCACCTCTCCTGTTCAACATAGTGTTGGAAGTCCTAACTAGAACTGTCAGACAAGAGAAGGAAGTCAAGGGTATCCCAATAAGAAAAGAGAAAATTAAGCTATCCCTCTTTGCTGTCAATATGGTCCTATACCATGTAAACCCAAGATAATCTGTCAAGAGTTCCCTTGCACTGATAATGGACTTTGGCAAAGTCTTGGGATACAAAATAAATATACAAAAGACAGTTGCATTCTTCGACACCAACAATCCCATTCACAATAGCCACCAAGAGAAAATGAAATATCTCAGCATCTTCTTAATGCAAGAGGTGAAAGACTTTTACAACAAAAACTACAAAACACTGCTCAACAATATCAAAGAAGACACAAACAGAAAAATATTCCATGCTCATGGTTAGAAAGAATCAACATTTTTAAGAAGTTCGTCCTACCAAAGGCAATCTATAGATTCAGTGCAATACCCATTAAATTACAAACATAATTCTTCTCAGACCTGGAAATGACAATACTGAAATTCATATGGGAACATAAATGACAACAGATAGCCAAAACAATCCTTAGCAAAAAAAAACAAAGCAGAAGGTACCAAACTTTCAGACTTTAAACTACTATAAGGCTACAATAATCAAAACAGCGTGGTATTGGCATATAGACTAATGGAACAGGAGAGAGATTCCAGAAGCAAAACCTCAATTTCTTAATTAACTTATCTTCGACATGCACCAACACAAAAAACAACTCTAAATAGATCAAAGACCTAAACGTAAAACCTCAAACTGTACGAATCTTAGAAAATGCAGGAGACACCCTTAGGGAAATCAGAATAGGCAACCTATTCCTGATCAAAATCCCAAATGCCCATGCCATAAGAGATAAGATAGACAAGTAGGACCTCATCAAACTGAACAACTTTTGCAAAACAAAAGAAACCATCAAGAGAGTGGGAAGACAGAACACAGACTGGGGAAAAATATTTTCCAACTGTATATCTGACAAAGGCCTAACATCCAGGTTCTACAAGGAACAAAAACATGCCGAAATGAAAATAAGAAACAGCCCTATTAAAAAATGAGCAAAAGAAACATAAATAGAGACTTCTCAAAAGAAGACATATGAACAGGTAACAGATATATGAAAAAATGTTCAGTTTCACTAATCATCAAAGAAATGCAAATTAAAACCACATGGTGATACCACTTAACTCCAGTCAGAATGGCCATCATCAATAACTCATAAAACAACAGATGCTGGAGAGGGTGCAGAGAAAAAGGAACAATTCTATACTGTTGGTGGGAGTGTAAACTAGCACAACATCTGTGGAAAACAGTGTGGCAATTCCTAAAAGATCTAAAAACCAACCTTCCATACAATCCAACAACCTCCCTTTTGGGACTATACCCAGAATAACTCAAATCATTTGATTAAAAAGATACCTGCTCATGCATGATTATTGTGTCATTATTCACAGTAGCAAAAACATGGAACCGATTGTGCTGTCCATAGAAAGTGGACTGGATTTTTAAAAATGTGGTACATATACTAAATGGAATATTATACAGTCATACAAGGATAAAATTATGGAGTTGGGTGAATTTAGAATCTATAATATTCAGTGATCTATCACAGAAACAAAGAACTGAGTATCACATGTTCTCACTCATAAGCAGATTCTGAACATTTATCATAATGTTATAAGAAAGGAATTGGCAATAGCTGGAAACTGCCGGTGGGGTGTGGCCACATAACATTAATAAGGGTACCTGCTCTCAAACCAGGTGAAGTGGGGAATGAGAGACCCAAACATTACCTGTGCAATGACCACTTATCTACCTAACCCAGAATTATATTCCACATTTTAAAAAATAAATTAAAAAAATTTTTAAAAACAAATTTAAAATTTCTGGGAAAAAAGCCCTAATAAAATATTTTTCTAAGTTTTAAAAATAATGATAATAGTTATTGTCATGGGAAAAAAATCCGATGGAATTAGTTTTACTTGATTTTCAATGTACTCTTTTTAATAGGCACAAAAAAATATTTGTCCAAGTCAATTGTTACTTGTAATTAAGAAAGTTGATGATTATTATTAAGGGATTGTTTCTATAATGTCCCTCTGAATAAAATCATATGCAATTAAAATTAACCCCTAGATATTTTCTGTTCTGTAATCATTGTACTTTCATAGTTTTTTAAATGTTAATGAGTTTTAGACATTCATCAGTAAATAAAGAGGAAACTCTGAGCCAGAATCTAACTGCAGTACATCTATCCTGTAAAGTTCCTCATTAGGTATAAAGTGTCATCACTAATATCATGGGCAACAGTGGTAAATTAGACAAGTGGCTCCCTCCTTGTTGACAAAAATGAATGTAAATAAAATAATAAATTAATTTATAATCTTCAAAAATATTTAAGCAGATTTTCCTTGCTACTTTTCTTTTAGGACCCAGCCTCTTGACATTAAGGCAGGAAATTGTGATTAAGGAAAGAAACCGAAGGGGAAGTTTGTATTTTCTCAAGTTTGTATTTACCTTGCTGATTTTAGCAGGCCAGATCTCTGTCCCAATAGTTTGAGGTGGTTTTATGTATTTAAATAGAAATACATTTTAAACTAAAAATATATTTATCATTCCACCCATCATTCCCATTACTGAGTGTATGCCCAAAGGAGCATAAACAGTTCTACAAAAGAAACAACACTAACAACAAAAATCCAACACCTTATGCCAGTTTTATCACAGCACTATTCTCAATATCAAAAACCTCAATATCAAAAACCTCAATATCAAAAACCTCAATATCAAAAACCTCACTATCAAAAACCTGGAACCAACCTAGGTGTCCATCAATTGTGGACTGGATAAGGAAAATGTGGTACATGGACATCATGGAATTCCATGTAGACATCAAGAAGAACAAAATCATGTTCTTTGCAGAAATGTGAATGCAGCTGGAGGACATCATTGTAAGTAAATTTTCACATAAACAGAAAACCATACACCACATGTTTTAATAAGTGGAAGCTAAACAATGAATACACACAGACTTAAGGATGGGAACAACAGATACTGGGAACTCCCAAAAGGGAAAGTTAGGGAGAGAAGCAAGGGTTGAAAAACTACTTATTACTGTTTGGGTGACAGGGTCAATAAAAGCCCAAACCTCACCATCACGCAATGTACCTCTGTAGCAAACCTGCACAGTTATCCCCTGAAACAAAACTAAACTAAGCAAATAAAATTTGTTTAAAAGTAAAATATTACAAGCATAATAAAAATAAGCATTATACTAGCAACCTTTCCATTAGTGTTGTTCTCATAAATGAGAACAGATCCAGTCCCATACTCAAACCAATTATTCACTGGATTTTAGTACTGTACTTTCCCAGGACTAACTCTATATTTTTACTGTCTTATTTGACTTAATATTGGCCTATCAGTTTGTCATGAAAATTAGAAGAATTATAATATATAAGTTTCTTAACACAGACCCTGGTAAATACTCAAAGCTCTATGTCCTGGTTATGTATAATAATGGAGACCATCTAATTTGAATATCTGTAATATGGTCCATTAAAAAGCATCAGACATTTCACTATTTTTGTCTTTAATTAGTTCAGACTAGTAAAGTCTTTTGTAAATGTCAGTCATATGACCATTATGATGTTAAAAATATTGCAGGCAATAAGTAGAAAACAAATAATATAGTACATGATACTCCCATATGAATGATAACACAATATACCTTAGAAAGTACAGTAATTACATTTAGAGTAAATATAGGTAAATGAGAATATATAATGAGAGACCTGAGATCATTTCTTAGTTATCATATGGGTTTTTCCCAATTATTTTCTTTCTCAGACCTTTTGTTTGAATAAGATGATCCTGCATCCAACCTCCAAGATTCCCAGGCACCAGAATCAAAACCTAACTCATATTTTTGTAAACAATATAGCAAACAGATTAGCAAAAGAGTGTCTTGTTGTTACAAATATCTATATTAAAGTCTAAAATTTTCTCACATTTTAATTAAATATATGGTGTATTCTCAAATTAAAAATTTATAAATTAGAAATCATTTCAAGACTGGTAGGGAGTATTTTTGAGCTATACTTAGTCCTGATTTATTTTCCTCCACAAGCCCATAGATTATCAGGGAAAAAAAATGTGTAAAGAAATAATTGCACCCATTGGGTGGTTTTTTTCAACCTTTGCTTCATCACCCTCCTCCCTTTAAGAGTCCTCAGTGTCTGTTGTTGCCATCCTTATGCCTGTGTGAACTCAGTGTTCAGTTCTCACTTACGAGTGATAATATGTAGTATTCAATTTTCTGTTTCTGTGATAATTCACTTAGGTTGATGGTCTCCAGTTACTTCAAAGTTGCTGCAAAGGAAAATATTTTGTTCTTTTTTGTAGTTATGAAATATTTCGTGGTGTAGACGTACCATATTTTTAAAAATTTAGTCCACCATTGATAGGAATCTAGGCTGACATCATGTTTTTGCTATTGGACTTAGAAGCCCAAACCTCACCATCACAAAAGATACCTATGAACATGAACCCCTTGAATACAAAATTTTTAATTTTTTTAATTTTAAAATTTTTTAAAAAGAAAAAAGTGTAAGAAAGTGCAAAGAGTGATATGATAGACAAGTTACGCACCAGACCCAAAATTGTATCGATCTATTCTACATACAGGAGAGATAAATCAGGCAAGGTGTCAGTGTGAGCATCATTTGATCTGCTGAGATAAGGAATTTGTATTATGTGAGAAGGCATAGAATGTTGTCAATTACTAGGGCAAGAAAAGGTGACAAGAGCTCTTAATAATAATGTAGATGTAATCATGGTATGTCTCATACTTAGAGTGGCATGGTCAGATTTGTTTTGAGAAAAACTCTTTCTGCTGGGTACAGTGGCTCACTCCTGTAATCCCCAAGAAGATTTCTTAAATCCAGGAGTTTGAGACCATCCTGGGCAACATTGCAAGACCTCATCTCTACAATAAATCAAAAAGTTATCTGTGTGTGGTTTTGCATGCCTATAGGCTCAGCTAATGGAAGACTGAAGTGGAAGGATTGCCTGAGCCCAGCAGAGTGAGGCTGCAGTGACCATGATTATGCCACCGAACTCTAGCCTGAATTCTATTCTGGCAGAGGGAGACTCTAACTGAAAGAAAGAGAGAGAGAAAGAGAGAAAGAGAGGAAAGGAAAGGAAAGGAAAGGAAAGGAAAGGAAAGGAAAGGAAAGGAAAGGAAAGGAAAGGAAAGGAAAGGAAAAGAAAAGAAAGGAAAGGAAGGAAAGGAGCGAGGGAGGAAAGAAGGGAGACAGGGAGGAAGAAAGGAAAGAGAAAGAAAGAAAGAAAGAGAGAGAGAGAGAGAGAGAGAGAGAGAGAGAGAGAGAGAGAGAGAAAGAAAGAAAGAAAGAAAGAAAGAAAGAAAGAAAGAAAGAAAGAAAGAAAGAAAGAAAGAAAAAAGAAAGAAAGAAAGAAACTATGGAAGGAGAGTGGCAGAGGGATCTAAGTGATCCAAGATATTCTTTGAAGATAGCAGTTGATGGAACACTTTTAACAGCCTGTGTTTGATACTTTCATGACAAGACACTTTCTTGAAAAATTTAAATATCTTAGCTCAATTGAGAATGTATAAAATCCAATATTATGTTGATTATAAACTAGTACTATTTCTAACATCTTATACTGTTGATAATTACTGAACACATATACTTTTTTTCTAAGAAAATTAATAGGCACATTATGGACCATCACTATTATTTCAAAGATGAGTTTAATGAAGTGAACTTTAGAATTAGATCTCTGGAAAATTATAGCAAAAGCTATAATAAGAGTCATAGGGCACTGAAAAAGTGTGAACTGTTTTATAGGTCATGAAATATTAAATTATGCTTGATATATTTCAGTATTACATGTATTCACAAAAATTCCTAGATTTAACTAATAGTTAAAATGAATCATTTTCCACTAAGCAGAATATTTTAACTAGATCATAATTCCTAATTAGATAAATAGTTATAACATACAGCATGTAATGACCTATTTATGCTAATATTTTTCATCATGTGAATTTCATGAAAAGTCTTGTGTGTTTTTTTCAAAGACCTTGCATATCAAAATATTAAATAATTTTTATCCTGTTTCTAAGACATAAGAATGTTATATTACACTATAATATTTGATTTAAGTAACTAAACATTAAATATTAGAGTAGCCAATGAAATAAGAATAAGAAACCAATGATCTAGTAATGGTTCACTATAGCTATATTTTGTTACTATTTTTTTCTTTAAGATTGTGGACATATTTATTTATAATATACTAAGAACAGGTTAACAATGATTTCAGAATGCAGTGCAGATTGAAGCATGTATATTTTCCAAAGATTACCTTCCACTTAGCAAATGGGGCACTATACACAAATCCTTCCCTCTTGCTATTTTAATTGAATAGGACCCCTTTTGGTAATGTTCTGAACTCTGGAGGAATTATAAACACACAAATTGGAAGAGCTGAGAAAGCTTATTTAACTAGGCTGTCAACAGCAATATCTCAAATCAGCTTAAATTTGCTGGGGGAGAGACCTACTTGAGATGCTGGCAATATACACAACCATTTGTAACGTTACCTTCAATACACAAAAATATATTAGAAGATTAAGGGAAGTTGGCAATATTCCTCATAAATGTGATTATACTTTGACCCAGAAATTTCACTTATAGGATCATATCTAAAAATTATGCACAAAGATGTATTAAAAAATTTAATTGTAGCAGTTTTGTAATAGAAAATACTTGGAACTGAGGGAGAGGGTTAAATAAATGCAAATTTCAACTAGACTATTCAGCAACTTAAAATAATACAGTATAGTTATTTGAGCTGTCATGGAACAATTTCCAATATACATTAAAAGACAAAAATACCAAAAAAACATAAAAATACAGAGCAATACATATAATATGGTTCAACTTACATGTATTATTTATAAACAAGTGTGTGTATTGTGTGTGCATACACACAGAAAAAGTCCTTAAAAAATCAAACTATAACAGATTGTTGTCTAGAGTAGGACCTACAAGGATAGGAGTGGATAGAAACATTCAACTGATTCCATTTTTCATTTAGTCTTGCATTGCTTAAGTAATTTAAAAATAGAAGTAAAATTACTCTTATTTTCCATCTCCACTCCTTAAGAGTGAGGCTTGGATACTTCCTTTTTAATACAGCACTTGTTTTTATTCCCATATCAGAAAAAACATGAGATTTCAGAACTGGTGACATATATATGCCATCACAACTGCAGAATATATGTGATGTGAAGTATTACAAGTAATATTCCTCTTAGTTTGTCATTGTACATTGACTAGTATAGACTAGTTTATGCATGATTTTATATATATGCATATATATGACTATGTACGTGCATATATGTATATAAATATATAATCAGGAAGCCTACGCATTAGTATTGAATTGATGATTAATCGGTTTTCTTCTCTGAAGACAGACTACATAGCATAATATCTAAGACTACTGTCTGTAGAATCAAATGCACCTTTTCTTTGAATCCCAACAACTATGAAATCCTGGAAAAGTTCATTAAACGTTACTTGAATTCTTATTTTTTGTTTGATAAATAAATATATAGGATAATTGTCATATATACTTTTAGGAGTCCTAGGATGTTTAAAATAGAGAATGCATAGATAGTCCCATAGCACAGGGTCTATCATAGAAAACATTCCTTTGAAATTCACAATTTTTGTGTTCTCATAGCTTTTATTAATAGACTGTTTTCTCATAAGTTATATAGTACTTGAAACAACATACAGAAATATTGGTCAATGAATTTCTCAACAATGAATGCATTTGCAAAATTGTTTAATTTTCTAATGACATCTTTAGCTATGGAATACAGAAATATAGTATTTTAGTATAAGACTTCTAGAGGTTAGCAATGGAGAAATATGTTTTATGAATTTCCTTTGTTTTAATTGAGTATCTAAATAATGCTATGAATTAGTGATGTTTCAGTTATACATGAGAAATAATGCAAAATAAATTACAAGATTGAACATAGGAAAATTGATTTTCACTGTTGAAATTATTAATTTCTTTCTAAAATGAGTTTTCATTACAGATTTTTATTATGTACTCAGACCATAGCTTCCTAATCAATAAAATAATTTATACCACAGAGAAATGAAAGAGAGGAGAGACTGAAAGTTTGGTATGAAAATTATGTCTAAAGGTCTGGTAATATATATATAAGCTAAAAATGACTATTTTAAAATTAATTTATTTCTTTTTAAGAAAAAAAAACCTTTCGATAATTTACTTTAAGAATCTGTTACTGAGAGGGAAAGACAAAGTCTTGATTCCAGTTTCACCTGAAGTTACCAAATGAATTAAAGTTGTCATATATAAAGCCATTAATATAAATAGGCTCAATCCTAAACTTTAGTCTGAGAATTTTTTTAAAATCACATATTAGGCTTTTAAGATTTGATAACTTAAATAAATGGAAGTGAGTCTTTAAAATGTATTCTTAAATGTGAATTATACCATTGCTATAAATATCCCTAGGCCATAGATAAGACTCTTATTTGATCATTTAACTATGAGAATGACTGTTTCAATCTCACTAGGAGTAGGTTGTAGGATAGTTAATGGTATTTTTCTTCTTATATCTGAATTACTAACAATGACATTTTTCTTCTTCTATCTAAATTACCACCTCTGATCAACTTGAAACTATTTTTTATTCATGCTCTATGATGTACAATTCTTGGCCTAAATTGTCTATTCAGATATTTGAGCACAGTTTTAAGTCTTTATATAAATGAAAATTATATCTTCTATAAAATTAATAAAGGAGCAGTCATTTTACAAAATATGCAAAGGAAAATAAGAATTGAAAAACTATTAGGCTCAGAATATAGTTTTTACATTTAGGAATGGTCCCTTTTTTTGCTTTTGCTCCACATGTTTTTTGCATAATTTTGATGATATGGTATATTAAAAATGTTAGGATTTTTTAAAATGTGTCATTCTAATTATAAACTATTTGCATTCTTTGTATAGAAAAAATATTTATTCCTTGAGAAAAGACAAAAGAATAATATAAAATATTAAAAATGCTTGCCATATGGGCAAGTAACACTAAGCCAGAATATGAAGTAGAATGACGGTTACCCAGAGGCTGGGAAGGGTAACAGGAAAGGGAAACTAAGTAATGATGGGTAATGGGTATATGCATATTTAAAAACTAAAAAATATAGAAAAATATAAAGAAGAAAGTAACAAATACAATTGTACTTAACGCACATTACCACTATTAATATGTCATTGTAGTTCTTTAATCTTTCTTTCTTTTTTTTTTTTTTTGAGTTGGAGTCTCACTCTGTCGCCCAGACTGGAGTGCAGTGGCCACTCCCAGCCACCGCAGCCTCGACCTGCTGGGCTCCAGCGATCCTTCCGCCTCAGCCTTCCAAGTAGCCGGAATTACAGGCATGGGCTACCACGCCCGGCTGATTTTTTGATTTATTGATTCTAGAAAATTTGGAGTTATGAAAGAGGACCCACACTTTGTAATACTTAATACAAAGTCCAGCTCCACTACTTGGCTTTGAAATCAACATGAGATTACCTAAGTCTTACTGTCTTCTTGAATTTGGAGTCAAAACTAAGTAAAGGGAGAATTGCAGTCATTTTTCTTTATGGTTTTTCCATTTCTGGTTCTTAATTTATCTGTAAAATGACTCGGTAGAAATTTTTAATTTTTTTTTAAAAAAGAAAAATATGTGTGCTTTTTTCAAAGATCTTGCATATCAAAATAAAATATTTTATTTTGCCTCTGAAAAATAAAGATAACTTTTGTGAACTATAAGTACTGAACAACATTTTCCTTCAAAAGATTCAAGATATTTTCTAATTCTCCTTAAATAAAATTATAACAGATTAGAAGTCTGAAACCAGGTTTTTCATTTTGTTTGTCATACTCCTTATTATATACGAATTTGTAATATTTCTGCTTAAATAGTGACAAGATTTTAAGAAAATGGGAAAATATCAACCTGATTATACAAAACTTTTATACTTCTCAGGCTGCTTTTTTATTGTGCCCTCTCAAGGTAATCTTGCCCATCCTTACCCTAACCCCTGTCTGCCATCTGTGGCTTCCTCTATGTAATATTCTTTGAAGACATCTTCTCCCAAGTAGACATCTATTCTGTGTTTCTACTGTAACCTGTGCACATTTCCAACATCATGCCTTATAACAGTTTATGAATCTGTTTTTTGACATATTTGCTTTCCATTCACCTTTCACTAGACATTAGTGCAAAAATAAAAATTTTTATTTTATTTTATTTTTGAGACACTGTCTCGCTCTGTCACTCCTACTGAAATGCAGTAGTGTGATCATAGCTCACTGCAGCCTCAAACTCCTAGGACCAAGAGATTCTCCGCCCTCAGCCTCCCAAGTATCTGGGACTACAGGCCTGTGCCGCCAGGCCCAGTTAATTTTTTAAATATATATATATTTCTATTTTTTGTTGAGAGAAAAGGTCTTGTTATGTTGCCCAGGTTGACCTTAAAATCCTGACCTCAAGCAATCCTCCCACTTCCACCTCCCAAAGTGCTGGTATTACAAATGTGGGCCTCCACACCCAACTAAGACCATATATTTATGTATTAACCTTTACTTTTCTTTCTAGCACAATGACATGTGCATAGTGGGACTTCAATAAATCCTGAAAGAACTAAAGCAATATTTAATACCTGAGGCAACACAGACTAAGCAACCGCTTAATGATAATAATAAAATTTCTTGATAACAGCTACCAGAAAAGTGTTTCTTTACAACATGTATTTTTTATTGGACTTCTGTAATTTTTTTCTATTAAGCTGCCTATGAAATTGCAGTCATTGTGAACAGCACAGTTATCTAGTACCTGTATAAACTCAGCATATATGTAAATGACATAGTAAAGAAATGGTAATGATTTACCTGTTGCAGAGTTTTATTTATTGTTTTTAGAACTTAATAACAAGCTTAAGAAAAACAATACTGGCTGGACTTGGTGGCTTAGCCTGTAATCCCAGTGCTTTGTGAGACCGAGGTGAGTGGATTGCCTGAGCCCGTGGGTTCGAGACCTGCCTGGGCAATTTGGCAAGACCTCATCTCTACAATAAACCAAAAATTAGCCGGGCGTGTTAGCGCGCGCCTGTAGTTCCGGCTGCTTGGAAGCTGAGGCGGAAGGATCACCGGAGCCCAACAGGTCGAGGCTGCAGTGTCCGGGAATGGCCACTGCACTCCACTCTGGGTGATAGAGTGAGACTCCAACTCCAAAACGAAAAGAAAAACAATGCTTACTGAAAAAGTAAGACAGTCGGTATTCTGAGTATATTGTTTAAATTTAAAAATGTATTTATGTATGCAATATATGTGCTCAAATGTGTTATTTGGGCTACCGAATTCAAGTTAGTTTGCCTGATCTATTACTATACAAAAGTATGTGACAATATTATTGATACGATATAGTGTTGTCTTTTATACTATACCAGTAGTTGAGTATAAATGTTTGTACCAGTCCTTTAAGGAAAAAATAATCATTTTATGTATTATTTCTTCATATTAATGGTAGAAACATGATTGTTAATGCCCTTCAATGTTATTGCTTTAACCAAAGTTTAACTTAACTTGGAAGCACTTAAATTTTCGCTCTCTGATAAACTCTTTGTGTAGGCTACACCGCATAAAATGTCAGAGATTTAGAATCACCTGTGTTTAAACTTCACTGCCATTTCTCATACCAACACAGCCTAACTGCTATTTATGATACAAAGGACACCACTGAAACTGAGATTCAGTTTTCGTATTTGCAATGTAAGTATAGTCATAAACGTGTTCTGATCTACTTCATGAGTTTTGTGGAGGGTTTGACAAGTAAATTTTTACAGACCTTTGAAAGAGTTAATTACCATCATCATCACCATCATCGTTCTTCTTTTCCAACTAAAAACAAAAACATGTTCACAGCTATAACTTTTCTAGAATGTGTTAACTCCTGTACTCTTGGTGATGTAGTTATTTCAATGTCTGTTACTATTAGTTCCACTCCAGCCAACCTCTTTTTCAGCTCACTGAAAAAAAACCTAGAAAGAAATTTATATTATAAAATGGAAATTTGTAAATAAAGTACAATATTTATTGTCTAAGTTAGCTTCAGTATTGAAAATACTTACTGTTTCTTCTTAATCCTCATCTCAAGTTTCACTATTTCTATAGCCAGTGGCAGGAAACCTTCATCCTGTCAATGTTACACATTTTTAATTTATGTTGACGCTTAAGGCAAACCAGAAAATAAATCTTACCGGGCATTGTTATGAACCTTATGGGATAGCCTGGCTCCATGATATTCCACTTCATTACTATCTATACTACAAATGGACACACAACTTGGAACTGGAAAAACATAAGAAATGGAAAAACGATTACATTTGTTCCTATCTATATCTGAGATTTTTATACAAAATGAAATGATAATTATGCTTTGGAAAACTTTTTAATTTTTGAGGCTTCCTGAAGCTTTTGCTACATCAGCAACAGTTTTTCTGTTTATCAGAAAGTACTGGGTACTGCCCTGAGGGTTTATACAGACTTCCACAAAGCAAAGTAGAAAAACAAATTTGGCAAGCATTAAAAAAGCAAGCCAAGCAAGCCAGATACATACAGTGGCACAAGTCAGAGAGAGGAACAGTTGACTGCAACACTCTTTTCCTGTTTCCAGATGTGAGTTAAGTGTTAGATACAACCCTATGTGAGTTGGGGAATGTAATTTACTTTTGCATTCTAACTGTTGATGCTATTATAGACTATTCAATAAATTATGCTATAGTTAGTGCCTTGGGGTAGATTAATATAGTCATATTCATTTAGATGATAGAATTTGGCTTTTCCTTTTTTCACCTTCTTAAAGAGCCACGAGGTAGTTTGCAATGAGACAGTTTGTTTTTACCCTGAGCTGGAGAAGACAACTCAGCTTATTAATACTTGGGAGTTTTTTGTATATAGTTCAAGAAACATTTCAGAAACATGAAAAATTTGTGATATCATGCACAAGCATATGTATTCTAAGCAAACAATTCTCAGTGTAATAATTCACTTGTCATTTCATATCAGCATCAATTCTTTAATAAATGAACATTTTTCTTGAATTGATGAACACTAACAAACACATTCCCACAGTGTATTCCCAAGAAGAAATGTAATAACATTATATAACGAATACTTGATCTGCCTCTATGAGCAATGATTAGAGGTAAATAACAGACATCCATTGTGTTCCAATGACAGAAAGAGTCTTTATTTCTATACATATATGCATATGTATGAGGTAGTGAAGATAAGTAGATGGTCTAGGAGATTCAAAAAATGTCTGTCCCAAATTGTGTGACATCTAAACCTTGCACCATATTTGAATTCTGTATTAGACAAATCTGATTATATATCAGAGGTTCTTTTGGCACTAACTAATTACTCAGTTTTGCTACTGGTCTAATAAATATCCATAATGTCCATATTAAATTTTTCTGCTGCATTTCTTAAACAACTGTTGACTTATGCAGTTATAAATTATTTCAATTGCTGGGCTTGGTGGCTCAGCCTGTAATCCCGCGCCTTTGGGAGGCTGAGGTGAATGGATTGCCTGAGCCCGCGGGTTCGAGACCCGCCTGGGCAGGCAAGACCTCATCTCTACAATAAAATCAAAAAATGAGCCGGGCGTGGTAGCACGCGCCTGTAATTCTGGCTACTTGGAAGGCTGAGGCGGAAGGATCGCTGGAGCCCAGCAGGTCGAGGCTGCGTGGACGGGAGCGGCCACTGTACTCCAGTCTGGGCAACAGAGTGAGACTTCAACTCACCAAAAAAAAAAAAAAAATTATTTCAATGTATTATGTGATAAGACTAGCAAGTGGCATTATCTTCATTTCTCAAGTAAATAATAAACAAACAAGGAAGAATTTGTAGTGCTTTTTTAGTGGGTAAAGTTGTTTTCATTTGCGTTTCTACAATGAAGGAGCCTCAAAATTATAGTGTAGGTATGAGTAATGATAGGGAAGTGCTTAAACAAGTTGTAAGAATGCTGTGCTGCAAAAAAGAAATACAAATCACCATGACCTGGTAGTTTTTCTTGTAGTTTCAAGTCCAAGATTTCTGCATTGTAAAAAAATCCACACACTCATACACACACGCACACACACACACACACACACACACACACACACACACACTCTGAAACAAAGATAGTCATTTTCTTTTTAAAAATACTGCACCAAGTACTCAAGTGGTGTGATTTTAAAAGTTTTTTTAAAGTATTTTACATTTAAGAAGCTCAGAATTCAAAGGGAAATATAGCATAACAAGAAATAGAATAACAAGAAATAGAAAGTATTAAGAAAATCAAGAGAAGTATTGATACAATGGTAACAGTTCGAAAAAGAAAAACCAATTTTTGTCTGAAAATTGGCTTCAGATGCATCTTCAGTGAGAAGGTAACATTTTGATAACTTAAAAATATTTTTTAAATAAGGGAATTGATAATAGAGGAGAGCAGATTCATAAATATTAGAATGTGATGCAAATGTGAAGATCATTACTGTCTCAAGCAAATGCACAGAATGCAAAGGTCAAAAAAAATGTGTCAGAAAATATGTCTGCTACCAAAAAAAATTGCCTTTAAGAAATAAAATAAACTGTGTTGCACCAACAGCATCCTTCTTGACTTTTTGTATTCCTAAATAGTTAAATCCCTAAATTTCTCTAACAAGTAAAGGTGATTCTAGAACTAACATGTAGATCGGTTTCACTTTTATGTTATTCAGCTTTACCTTTAATACATGATGGAAGCCACACAATTCTGAGTTTCCGAATTTCAAATTCTGAGTCCAACTGGGCTTTCATAGAGATCTGCTATATTTTCCTGGGAGATCCTCTTCAAGCAGTTTGGTGTCAAGAAATGTTATAGCTCCCTTGGAACTATCCAGTCTGCACACAATGTCAGTTTCCACAACTTGTAGTCTGACCTCTACCAGGGCTTTTGTCAAACAAGTCCAAGTCCTGGCGAGGTCATTACATCTTCTTGTGGTTTACCCTTGATAGCTGAAAATCTTCTGGCTCAGAAATTGTGTTGGGTGTGCTGACAAAACTTGCTGACGCGGGAACATTGCACTTACCTTATAGGATAGAAAGTTCTGATACATTATAGTTTGTTTCTAAGAAAAGGATTGTCCTTCTTGAGTATACTTAGTTGACTTATGGATGGCAATTCATCAAATACTTTAGACTCCATTCCAGAAAGGTAATTACTTTTAAGTTGTGCTTGATCTTTCTTTCTTTCTTTCTTTCTTTCTTTCTTTCTTTCTTTCTTTCTTTCTTTCTTTCTTTCTTTCTTTCTTTCTTTCTTTCTTTCTTTCTTTCTTTCTTTCTTTTCTTTCTTTCTTTCTCTTCTCTTTCTTTCTTTCTTTCTTTCTTTCTTTCTTTCTTTCTTTCTTTCTTTCTTTCTTTCTTTCTTTTCTTTCTTTCTTTCTTTCTTTCTTTTTTTTTTAACTGTTCATCCTAAAAACAAATCTAATCCCTTGATAATTTTATCTGGACTGTCTACAAGGTTGTCAATCATTCCACTGGTGTTCAATGTGATGTTACAGTAGTTTAAGGGCTGCATGTATGAGGAAGAAATGTAGTCCACTTCTTTGGAATTGTATGCCTTCTATCCCTCACAGTCTGCTGTGTCGAAAACACAGATATGATCAATCATAAAGGACTTTAAGGGAATAAAGTCAGAGGGTCAAGAATTCATGATTGTGATGACTTGCTTTGCATTTGCAAAAGACATGGGATTGTCTTTTGCAACGTGCAGCATTGGAGTTGGCAGTTCAGATCCCCTGAGTTGTCATCTTGTAACTTTCTGCATGAAGTTGCTGAGGCGTTCTATTTCTTCCTTCAGCTATTACAGCAGTTGCTAAGGTTTTTGAATCAAGCCATTGAAGGATGGCATCTGCCTAAAACGTCTGAACTGTAACTGCATCCTGACCTCCCCTAAACTGTGGATCATCTCAATTCTGGTTTAGGGATGAAATTTCCAAAATCAGTTTCCTACTTCCAGTTTAGGGGATGATGCTTTAGAAACAAAGTCGTAGAGAGAAGAGGAGGGAAACCCATCAGTAATCTGATGCTGTTGCCAAAGTCAAAGTCTTACTGTGGTGGCAACTTTGTAATGTATTTCTTCCAGTTCGCTGATTTCAGGCAAAGGCTTATAAATGTCAGTATTCTCAGACAGATATTGCCAGGTCTCTGCTTTCCATAGAGTCAAGAAGGGAGATGCTGGCTCACCAAGCATTCCCAGCTGGACCTTGACACACACAGCTGGAAGGGAGGCCGCAGAGGGAGACAATGAGAAGCACTGCAGTCTTCAGCACAGTGGACCCTAGTTCTTTTTTCTTATTTCCTGGATGAAAAATTTTCTTACTATTAGGATATAATGCAAAACTACTCTCCCTATTACAAAACAAAACAGACTTTGGTTAACTGAAGGACACAGGATGAAGAAACTGTAGTGTTGATTCAAAATTTAAAATGTGTTCAGACTTTCCAAATCCCCAACCTGCCCAGGTACCACTCCTCGGCTCTCCTCGGTATCATTACTCATAAAATACTACAGATAAAAGTGCGGCGAATTCCAGAATTGGACAATAAATGCAGATTTTTAAAGAAACGTGCAGCTTCTTTCCCCAGGTCTTGCAAACAGCAGTGCTAAAACAGGCCGAGTTCTATACGGTTTTCACAGCACACATCTTGAGTTCCGGTAGCAGGGAAAACCAGTCTGCAAGGACTTCGCCCTTGAGCTCCAAGCAGGGCTGCCTAGGTTCCTGCTAACATGCCACCTTGCCGTTTTGGTTCATCATTATAACAGATCATTTGCAGGCAGCCTTCTTGACTCAGCTCTGCAGCACAACAAAGCGGGATTGTTACGTTTTCCCCCTAAACACCACCAGGTTGACATCTGCCTAAAAACGTCTGGGCTGGAAATGCACACCGACCTCCCTTAAACCGAGGATCATCTCACTTCCGGTTTAGGGATGGAATTTCCAAAATTAGTTTCCCATCTCCAGTTTAGGAGTTGGTACTTTAGAGACAAAGTCATAAAGAGTGAACAGGTAGAGAAAGCTATCAGTGTTAACCAGAACTTTGATCATGGTAGTGAGAGCTCAGTGGGAAACGCCGAGCAGGTGAGAGATTGGCATATTTCTGACTATGAGCGAGCCAGAAGCTGTTAAATATGTATGCGCTTGTGTGTATATGTACGTATGTATATTATATATGTGCATGTGTGTGAACATGTAAATGTATAGGCTATGCTGTTAGAAAGCTGAGCCTACCAAAAATGAGACTCTGAAAGGAGGAGGAGACTAGAAGGGAAATTACTGTGTAGTTTTGGATCCATTGTATCTGAACAGCTAGCAGGGAATCTAGGTATAGACAGCAGTCATTATTCAAACACTGGGACTAGTGTTCAAAAAGGGTTCCTAGCTGGAGATTTAAATTTGAAATTTTGTTCAAAAGTGGTTGTAGGAGAGGTCATATAATACCAACAAAGTTTTTTAAAAAGATGAAGAAAAGGATGTATAGCATGGTGGAAAAGAGTTGTATTTAAATAGAGTTTACTAAGAAAGTGTTTTACTCTTCTTGGTGATGGTTTGTAAACATAGTAGGTAAAATGCAGGTAGGACAAGAATTGAGTGAGAAAGAATAGTGCAGTCTTACAGAGTTACCTGTTTCATTGCCAGTGGATACAGTTATATTTATATATGTATAAATTTGCATATATAAGTGTACAGGAATATATGCCAAATTATTTATGATTTCAAAACTGTATGATAATACATTGATATACAGTATACATTATATATATAAGTTTATTTATTTATATGTCATATGGAATAAGGTTTATGAAAGGAAGTATAGAGTAAAAGTAATTTATTTTTATTTAAAAAATGAATTACTTGGCCAGGCCTGGTGGCTCCTGTCTGTAATCCCAGCACTTTGGGAGACCAAGGCAGGAGGATCACTTAAGCCCAGGAGTTCAAGCAACATTGCAAGACCTTGTTTCTACAATAAGTCAAAAAATTAGCCAAGTACTTGGAAGGCTGAGGATGGAGGATCACTTAAGTCCAGGAGCTTGAGTCTTCAGTGAAGGAAAATTGTACCACTGAATGCCAGTCTGGGTAACAGAGTGAAACCTAGTATCAAAAAAGAAAGAAAGAGAGAAAGAAATAATAATAATTACTTGGTATGGTATCACTGTAGAATAATTTTAATATTTATATCATTGAAGTATGGTTATATTACTTTTATATACATGAGCATTAATCACCTGGATCTTTCAAAACATAACGTGTTTCTGTCCCCCCCCCAAAAGGATTAAATCTTGTTGAACAAAAAGTTCCAACTTTGCACATATTTGGGGCATGGAAGTAGGGTTATTGCATATCATTATTTTCACAACTGTATTTTGCAACCAACAGCATTGTATCACAAACTTGTGACGCAGATGTTTTTTAAAGTACTTGCAATAAAATTACTAAACAAAACAAGTTCAGTATTTCCCATTGGATGTGGAAGAGGTAAACTGTAGTGTAGCATGTATTGTCAGGAAGTGAATCTTCAAAAAATTTAGGATATATAAAGATGATGTATCCTCCTGAGAAAACAATGCACTCGAAGCAGGATAGCACGAGTTACCATCTTTCAAATGAGCTTAATCCTTAACAATCAGTCCATAACCTTAAAACAAAAACATATTTGTCCTTTCTAATATTATTCTAAAACAAAAGAGAGAAATTACAACAGATATTATTTGAACATGGAACCAAAATCTTCTTCTTAAGAAACTTGTCCTCATTTGCATGATTGGTATTTTCAGACAGTAGCATGCTACATGGAAGTTTATATTATCAGGACATGCTCACCTATTTACAAATTTGAGTCCAAAATTTTACTTTCATTGAACACTTACAGTTGGTAAAGAGTGGTGGGTTTTTGTCTGCCATGTTTAATGTAGTGTTTATTCCCGGTAATTAGTATTATTAGTAAACAATATCAACATCCATTTTTCTCACTGGGACCCTAAGTGACTAAAGTGTTTATAGTGTCGATGAATCTAAAACCTACATTTTATTGGTGTTACTAACTACCCAGTAGCTCTATCCTGCTCTCTAGGATTTACTTTGTTTTCAATTTCCTCCATTTCTCTCCATTTCATTTCTATTTTATTACAAGCCAACTTCATTTCTCTCAGAGTGTGGTTCTCTCCTCATTTATTGGACTATTTTGAATCATACTGGTTTATGGTAGGACAGAAAATATTTTTTCATAATCTCTACATGTCCTATGAATTTTGTTGACCAAAACACAAAACATAAAATACATAGAGGTATCTTTGGATTTTTCAGATTCTCTACTCTTTCTATTTTTTAAACTCTTCAAAATGGAAAATTCTGAGAGACGAATATTAGTGTCTTTCATAATGTTCATAGATTCAGAACTTTCTAAGAGTTCTTAATGTTTGCATTTTCTGCTGTGATATTTGGTATTTTGGACCTCTTGACCTGTCTTGGGCAGTGAGTGTTAAAGGTTCCTATCATCAGGAATTTAGACTTCTTCCATCTTCTGTTGTCTCTGACTTAGAAAGTTGCTCATTGTGTTATGTGGTCATATTTTTTGAGATTTGTGGAATTTGATATTAAAATGTGATCTTCAGTATGTCATTTTAACTTTTAGCTGCATTCCCCTACATTTCATATCAGGGTTGCAACATCATGGTTTCTCATGGCACTTGCTTAGCATATTTTTTCATCTATCACTAGCCTTCATGCATCACTTTGTTCCAGGTATGATTATTTTATACAGTTTAGAGTTAGGGGTTATGTGTACAATTCTGCACAAAATCTTTTTCTTTTAAAAAGTGTTTATGCTACTTGAATTTAATGATATTACTGATACATTTGGTCTCATCTCTGTTATCTATGGTAAACATATTCTATATATTACAGGATATTCAATATAATGTCCAATGTGGTTGTCTTCATGCTATAAGATAATATCTCAAACTGAATTATTTATAAAGACAGAAATGTATTTCTTAGAGATCTGGAGTCTCCAAAGTTCAAGATTAGGTAACAGCTTCTGGTTAGCTTTTGGGGAGAGCCTCATTTTGCATAATTACATGGCAGAAGGCATCACAAAGAATAGAGGGGCACAAGAAGGAGAGCCCAACTAGCTTTAATAAGAGACTCACTCTCATGATAATCAATCAACTCCTGTGATAATCCATTAATCCATTAACCTATTAATCCAAAATTGTATGATTAATCCCTTCACAAAGGCTGTGGCCCCATGATACAACCAGCTCTTAAAGGCCACACCTCTTAATATGATTACATTCTAGATTAAGTTTTGTTATGGGTCTTGGAGGGAACATTCAAACCATAGAAGTTATAGTTGTGCAGATATTTTTCATTGACTTATTTTGGCATTTAGAAACTTTGGCATTTTATTAATACCTTTTAAGTGTAATTTCCTTACTTTGCTTTCAATATCTGTTTTGTTTACTTTAAATAACAGTCTCTGATTTACACTGAGTAGCTATATAGTATAGCTGTAGATGAACTTATTCCTTTTTCCCCTTTCTATCTCCTTGCCATTTTAGTTATTTTTGACCTTGTCAGAATGTATAACATTCATACACTATGTTTATACCAAATTCACCATATCTGTTTAAAATTAAATCTACAGTTAACAATATTAAGTGATCAAGAGTGATCTTTTGTTAGTTTATCCAGTAGTTCCTGAGTACTTGATCAAGAGTGGATAACTTCAAGATGTATCTGATTCAATTTAAATATAAAGAAAATGTTCAGCAAGTCTTTAGGCTATACAACCAGTTTATTTACATTTTCCAAGTAATTTATAATAAAAAGAAAAACTGGTAGAATTAGATATTTCAAAACAGTTGCATAAGCAAGACAATAATAAAATAATGTTTTGTTTTGTTTTTGTTTTTCCCAGAAGATAAAGAAAATGTGGCCAACAAATCTTATAACCAAAAAGATGCTTCTGACCATGAAAGAGAGATAAAGATTAGATTTACCTTTGTCTTTAAACACATAAAAAACTAGACTAAATGTATGAATGGGGGCATTGAAAAAATAGGCAGAACAAAACAATGATTTCTGACAGAAGGAAAACAAATGAGGTATTGCCTGAGCTTACTGCTTGGTGTTTCTAGGTAGTAGCACAAGAAAGGGAAGTCAAAGAAACAGGAATTCTCTCTGAGTTGAAGAGGCATAGTTGAGCAATTCAGGATTATGCAGTGGTTAGAATTTACCAGGAAGGAAAATACTACATGGAGAACCCAGTTTCTTATTCCTCAGGGCAGCCAGTCAAGAAGAATTCTAGACTGGAGGCTGAAGTGAGGATAGCAGTAGAAATCTGACAAACTTTTTGGTTGACAGATAGAATGCCTTTGGTAATAGATTGGTGTGTTTTGGTGAACACTCTGAGTTTACCACACAGCAACAGGCATACATGTTGCTCACACATAGCCTGTTTTGGTGATTTCCTTGAATTTATATCATATCGCTCAGCTTTAACTTGCAGGATTTTGCGAAAAGGGCAGTTTTAGTCTCAGCAATTCCAAATCAAGAGGGTGAGAGAAAATTGGGAGAGTTGTAGGCAGATATGGAAAAAGCTAGAATAATTGAGAATTCACAAGAGTGCACTCTATTTTTTCCTTGAAACATAAAATTTGTCTCTATAGTAACTCCCATTTTGGTCAAAGATAATCAAAGTAATATTATTTTGAGGGGAAAAAATCTGATCTCACTAGATTTGACTAGATTATTTCCATAAAAGAAGTAGAAATGGTAATTGACCACATAGGTCTTTTTTGAGTTTTCTTTGCTGAACATCTCAGACTAGAATTTTAAAACTAGGGAGTTTTAAAATTCTTGAAACTAGGGAGACAAGCCAAATGCTTGCTATCATTCTTCACTTGGGTACCTAAAGGTTTGGGTAAATTCCTTTCTTCTTGAGTTCACAAAGATATCCCAACTTCCCTGGGCCTTTCAGGAAGTAATCTTCCTCTGTACATCTGTGTTCCCTGTACATCAATTATTACTGGGTCAGCTTTTCCAAGAAAGTTTTGTAAACATTGGGTTCATAAAGTTAATCTCAGTTCCTTAAATCAGATTCTATGCACTTCATTTTCAAATATAACATTCAGCAAAGCCTTAGAAATATAACCAATGTTTTCTATTGTGTCCTGTTGCAACAAAGAGAACATATTTTTTATTAAACTTATGTAAATAACTATATTACCATGAAAATAAGAATAGAAAATAGTTTACAAATTCGGGAAGAATCAGGCAGGGACAAAAAATAAAAGTTTCATTTATGTTTAGAAAATTATAATCTGATTGTTGCAAGAATAATAAATGTTACTGAGTACGCAGTGGGCTGGCTGCCCAACGTGCATAGAAGAAAATACTATGGCACCTGTTTTTGAAAAAAGAGAGGCTTTATGTGAATCAGTGGTCCAGATAATAGTAGAGAGATGCTCAAATCTGTCTCCTTGAGTTGGTACCCGGGACAGGTTTTATAGGCAGATCTGACTGAATCTTTCAATGAAGTGATGGTGGCAGGTGTGATCTGATTGGATCTTGCCAGGTGGTGATGCTAGGGCTTGATCTTATTTGGTCATGGATCATGTCAAGAGATACAAGTTTTTTAATTCAGCCTCTCTTTCTTGCTCCAATAACAGGTTCTGCTGTGGTTGCATGCCCGGTTTATCTGGACATGCTCAGGCTACATAATTTGCAGTCCAGGGTCCAGCAACTAAAAAACAACTCACCATTTTATTACACAAAGTGAAACTATATCAGGCTAATTCTGCAGTTTTACAAATAACAACAGAAAAGGGAAAGAGGTTTCTTTTATTTAGAAAATAAAACATTAAAGAACCAGCAAACTTTAAAAAAAAAAAACATAATCATTCTTCTTCAGTTCATTTAGTCCCATGTAAATGACTTTTGTTGTGCTTGATTTGGGGATAGCAATTTTGTGAACCCATAAGCTTGTCCACTATAGTTCTAGAAATTCTTACTCAGCTCAGTGGTATGTTATCAAAGTTAATTAATCAATGTCATCATACAGCATTCTGTCCTGAAGTTGATTGCTAATATTTTCAAAGGAGTATCAGAGTAAAGCAATAACCATATGTGAATGGCAGGAAATTTAAAATAGCAATAAAGATCGAATGAGAGTTTATTATAAAAATAACATAATTGGCAAGGGAATTTGGTTATTTTTGTGGCATACAACATGTCAAATACTGATTATAATTATTATTGATGACATTATATCAGGATATATCATGAAGAGCAAAGACATTGACAAATCTCTGGGAATTTTATATAATTCTTGAAATATCTACTAGTGTTACCCATACAAAATATAACCTAAGGAAAATTAAAGTATCTTATGTGACTGTGTCTTTTCATACAATGAAACATATCAATCAAATAAACCAAATCATTTGTAATACTTCTCTTCAAAAGATGAAAGAACGAATTCTTTGAGATTTTCCAGGGTGCCTTTGAGAAATCTCAAGGTCAGTTTGAGAACAAGAAGATTTCACTTAAGTTTTGATTTTGAAAAGACAACATGCTAAAACGCTTGAGTGCTTTTAGAAGTGAGAATTCTCGGTTCTCTTAATAATCAAGGACATGATAAAGGTTAGCATGAAGCACAGAAAACTATCCTGATAATACAAAACTTGGTTTCCTAGGAAGATTGCATAAAGCGTTAAGAAAAAAAAATACCTTTTACTAAAATTCAAAACTGTTTTTGCCTTTTTTAAATGTTTATTTTAAAGATGTGAGGTACAATTCAGGATTAAATATACAAATGGTCATGTAAAGATAAAATTTGGGCCTCACTTTGGCCCCCACTTCACCTGGTTTGAGATCAGGTACTCTGTTGATAAAGTGTAACAGAAAAAAAAAATTAGTTTTGCATGAATACAATATTCAACTCCTTTTTAAAATAAACCTTATAAATAAATACATTCAATCTTACCAGCTTAACTACATATAAAGTTATTTTTCCACAAACCTTTGACAACTTTCTATATCCATTTAGTTTTTTTTTCTACTCTTTTCCTCTTTTTCGTTCTGAAACAGCTAATCATTTTCCTTTAGGACAAAATTATTCTCTCTTGACCTTAATAAAAATACTTCCTCAGCCGGGTTCGGTGGCTCAGCCTGTAATCCCGCGCCTTTGGGAGGCTGAGGTGAGTGGATTGCCTGAGCCCGTGGGTTCGAGATCCACCTGGGCAGCAAGACCTCATCTCTACAGTAAATCAAAAAAATCAGCCGGGCAGTGTAGCACATGCCTGTAATTCCAGCTACTTGGAAGGCTGAGGCGGAAGGATCACCGGAGCCCAGCAGGTCGAGGCTGCGGTGGCCGGGCGTGGCCACTGCACTCCAGTCTGGGCGACAGAGTGAGATTCCAACACACACAAAAAAAATACTTCTTCATATTTTGTATATTTTTCTTAAAACACACCCTACTTTCCTTGTGTACTCTGCAAAGTTGTTTTTCTTCACCCCTTTTTTTCCTAGTATTTTTACTTGCATACAGTGATAATTTTTGTCTATTAGTAATATTTAGTGATAGAGAAAACTAGAAAAAAGATGATTGTGAATTTTCTGTCACATACTCATATTATGTAGACTAGCAAAAATTTATGAACATACCATTTCATAGTTTCTTATAGGTTCATGCTTCCTCATGGTACAGTTTTTCATGTAACAAAAATAATAAGTTTATTGATAGACCCAAAAATCTTTAGTCTCTCTGTAAAAATAAGGCTAAAATAAAAATAAAATTAAATTTATGCTCAGCAATGGGTGTTTCAGTATTTCATCTTACTTAGAAATCACCTAGACAGTTAATGAATATCAATCACTTAATTTAAATTAAAAAACTTTAAAGTTGCAAGTTAACAACAAAGATTTTGAAAATTGTCTGTTGAATATTATGTCACCAAACAAAACTAGTCATCATCTCAAGTTATTTCCCTGTTAAGTATTTTTGCAGCAAATGCATGCTAGCAAATATCGCATAAGTGTAAACCTAAAAACATTAAACACGTTGGTTTTTTGTTTTAGTGCTGTGCTTGAGATACATGAAGTAATGAGCATCAGCAATTCTTTTTTATTGTATATTTGCTTGTATGCTTATTCTAAGGTTGGATTTATAATTTTAACATCTTGAGCATCTGGTACATATATGACCTTTTTTGAATAGTAAACTCAAGTAGAAATAAAATGTATGTTCACATAGTACTGAATGCTTATAACTCAGAAGACATAGTGTTTTCATTTAACCACCAATATTAAACTAGTCTTAATTGCCAAGGATATACACATGTCATATGAACTTGGAAAGTATTTGGATTAGTGTCTATATTTCTGAGAATTTTAGAAATAGTATAAGCATTTTTCTCTAAGACAGTTGGAACAAAACTCTTTTCAAAATTTTATAAAGTAATATGGTAACGAAACCCAGAGATGGAAAAATCTCATATGTGGATACAGACAGAGATATTATGGTTTTCATTCTAAAACTTTAGCCATTAATCAAACAATACAGTAATATACTTTCCTGTTTGCTCTATATTATATTGTTTATTCATATTGTGTTCTGACTGATGTACCAAAATACAGTTACTTTTTTGCTGTTTTTTTATTTTAATTAATCAATTTATTTATTATGAAGATGTGGCGTACCAGTTACTTCAAATATAGGGACTAAAGATTTTACCAATATTTGTGGAGGAGACCTCTAAGATTTTCTTTTGCCTGGATATGCAATTTTATGGAGGCTATGACCACATTTTAGGTAAGAAACAGAGAGGACTTCAAACACTTGTCTCGATGTCTCCAAAGCCTCATCTGAATAAAACATTTAACCTATTTTTCAATCAGTCTTTTTTTTCTTTTCAACCTTAGACATCTCCTTTTGGGGTCCCTGAGTCCCTTGAAGGCCCTGATGGGACAGGGAGATGATAGTTCAGGTGACCTAGGAGGTGGAGAGGGGACAAAAAGTCTGAGAGAACAGGTGGATTTAGAAAAGACAGGTTTAAAATGGTGCATATCAAATAAACTGAGAGAGCTGAAGGGAAGATCGAAGGTAGTAGAAGGAGAAAGGAGGACAAGAAGCAATGGAGAGAGACTTAGAGAACCCAATTTGGGGAAATGTTCAGTTTCCCAAAGAGACCATTAAAGTTCTAAATGATCCTCAGCAACATCATGACAAGAAAGGGGACAGAGTTGGTGAAGCATGTAGTTAGTAAGGATTTAAGAAGGCATTTCAGTTCACTGAGAAATTTTCGTGGAAGGAACAAATCAAATAGATTTCACAAAGAGCCAAGGAAAATTTTACAACCCAGGGATTCAGTAAGTAAAGTTCCACTCAAAGAGTCAAGAAGTAAGACTTCTAACACAGTAGGTACCATCCTAACAAAGAAGCCTGGTAGTTTTCACAAATATCTGCTTAACTGTAACTTAATACTGGCTTCTTACATACTGAGAAGCCTAGGACTGTAACCCAGCCTCCATTTGTCTGAGACTCCACACCAGTTTATATAGTGTACTCAGAATTTTAAGTATCAACATCTACCCTCACTGTGCTTCAACAGACTGTCATCTGTTGATGCAGGGACCAATGGATCCTTCTTCAACCAGCCAGAAGTGAAGACAAAGGCTTCAAAGTGTGAACTTGGGATCTTGGGTAAGAATTTGGGGATTCAGTGATGAGTTTGATTATATCTAAGTCACAGCACTGAAAACTGTTACAGAGAAAAATTATTCATGACACTTGTTAAAGGTGGTATGGTAGAACTTATGACCTTATTCAAGGGACTTCACAGGTCTGCTGTAATGGGGTTTTGATTTCCTCTGTCTCAACAAGGAAAAGTTGAAATGTATATCTAGTGAGCAGAATGTAAGTCAATGGATCAAAAATCATTTAGAAGCTAGAATAATTCTTTGCGAAAGTTAACATCAGAGGATTCTTGTTGAAGACAGGCCAGAGTCACTAGATATTACCTGAGAGATAGTGGTAGGTAAGAAATTTGATCAGATATTGAGAAATCAGCTTGGGAAGTGGGAGATTTTGGCTAAACTGGCATGATGGAATAAGACAGTTCCTATCTTTGACAAAATTACAGCCATCCAAATTTTCAAGAATGCTGTGTCTTGATGGTAAAAATGCAAGGAGAATCCAAAATAACAATAAGCATGAGTCTGTTTGAAAAGTACTTAAAATCTAAATTCATAATTTACAAGATGGTTATGTTTCTTGTTCAGGCATGACGGTTGGGAGAAGTTGATGAGACATAGATTTCAAGATGAGAAAATAAGTAAGAAAATTAGGATTGCCTATTGTCTAGATTCTTACTAATATTAAAAATAAAGTTGCTTTTGATTTTTTTCACTTCTTCAAATTTCTCATAGAATGATTTAAAATATTATCAAATAAAATTTCAATAAAAATGCTTCTTTAGAGTTGAGACAATAAAAAATATTTACTTCCCTGTCTGGAAAAAGTTTGTATAGAATAGCTACTAAAAAATATTTAGTAGAATTCATTAGTGAAATCATAGGGACAGAATTTTTTATGTTTTAACTACTCATTTAGTTTATTAAATATATAAGGAATTATTCTGTTTATTTCTTCTAGGAACTTTGCTAATTTTTTCCATTTCATCTATGCTGTCAAGTTTATTGGCATACATTTTTTTAAAATATTCTGTTATCCATTTAATATGTGTAGAATTTTTAGTGATGGCCCCTGTCTCATTCTTGGTCTTATCATGTTGGTTTTATTTATTGATCTGGTCAAATGCCTAGCATTTGATTTTCTTGTTCTTTTTCTTATAATTTAATTTTTCACTTTTATTGTTATCATTTTTGTTTAGCTTACTTTTGCCTAATTTGTTATTTTTCTAACTTACGTTGGGATTGATTAGTTTGCTCTTTATTCCCTAATTTATTTTTATTAATAACTGACACAATTTTTTTTATGGAAAGCAGTTTTATATTTCAATGCATGTATACATTGCATAATGATCAAATCAGGTAATTAGCCTATCCATCACTTCATTTCTTTGTAGTAATAACATTCAAAATTCTCTTTTCCACATATATTTTGTGCTCCTTGACCAACCTCTCCCCCCATAGCCCTGCTTCCCTCCCTAGTCTTCTACTCTCTGCTTTTATGTATTCAACTTTTTAAGATTCCATACATGAGTGAGATCATGCAGTATTTGCTTTATATTCCTGTTTTATTTCACTTAACGTAATATTCTCCAACTTCATTCATATTTCTGCAAGTGAGAGTATTTTATTCTGTATTATGGCTAAATATTATATGTATATGTCTCAAATTTTTTATCCATTTATGTGTACATTGAACTTAGGTTAATTCCATATGTTTTCTATTGTTAACAGTGCTATAAAAAAACATGGGCATGTAGATATCTCTTTAAATACTTATTTCTTTTTCTTTTGATGCACACCCAGTAATGTGGTAGTTTTTCTTTAATTTTTTTAAACTCCATACTGTTCAATAATAGATGTACTCACACACCCACCAGCAGTGCACAAGAATTTCCATTTTTCCACATCCTTGCCAGCATTTCTTAATTTTTTAGTCTTTTTGATAATAGACATTCTAAGGTGATGTCTCATTGTAGTTTTAATTTACATTTCCATGCTTTTTAAAATGTCTTGTTCTGCCAATTCAGATGCGTGATTTTGGATACCTTTCTATTCTAATGTAAGTATTTCATGTTAACTTCTAAGCATTTCTCTGCCTGCATCACACAAATTTAGATAAGTTGTGTTTCAATTTTATTCAATTAAAATATTAATTTCTGTCTTCTTAAAAATGTTCCTTTGTTGCTTGGATTATTTAATATTATTCACTTTCCAAATATTTGGGAATTTTTTTAGCTCTTTCTATTGAATTATAATACATATATGTTGTCTATGAATATACTTTGCATAATTTCACTTTATTTACATTTATTGTGACTTGTCTTATGACACAAAGTAAGGTCTTTTTTGGTGAATATTCAGTGTGCACTTGAAGATAATGTGCATCCTGCTATTGTTGAGTGGAGTGCTTCATAAATTTCAGTTAGAATAATTTATTTGATGGTGTTGTTAATATCTTCTACATTTAATGATTTTCTTTCTGCATGTTCAGTCAATTACTAAAAGATGAATATCAAAATCTCTATGTATAATTTTGTATTCATCTCTTTCTCCTTTTAATAATATTAAGTTTTGCTTCATGTATTTTGAAACTTTCATATGGTGCATGCACATTTAGAATAGTTGTGCTTCTTTTGACAAATTGATAACTTCATCAATTTTTAAGTGTTTACTTTGGATCATATTAATATATCCACTCCAGCTTTCCTTTGATTAATATTTGCATAGTTTATTTTCATCTTTTACTTTATTATAAACCCATTTTGCAAATATGTAGTTAAAATAAGTTTCCTGTAGATAGCTATATTAATTAACTGTTATTGCCTAACAAACCACTCTGAAATTTAATTGCTTAAAACATTTATTATTACTTTTTCTGTGGATAAGAAATTAGATAGCAGTTTGGGTATATGATTACTCCTCTCTTTTTGCTTACTTTGTGTTATTCATATTGCTATATCTTCGGTAGCACATATTTTCTCCTACTATTCATTATCTACTAGCAAGTGAATTTGTATTTTAGATGTACTTTTCATCTTTAGAAATTCTTTTTTTTAATATTTCATTTATCTCCTTATCACTTGAATGTTTTTCTCTACCTTTAACCTATCGAACATATTTATGGTAGCTATTTTAATATCCTCTTCTTTCAACTGTTTTATCACAGGCATGTCTTAATTTTTTTCCCTTTAATTGGTATCATCCTAGTTACAGACTACATTGTCTTTTATGTTCCTAGTGAGTTTTACGAGACATTAGATATTGCAATTTTTATGTGTTTAAGTTTTCAATATTGCCTTATGCTTTGAAAGTGTATTGTGCTGTCTAGTGGTATGAGTTATATGAAATAATTTGATGCTATTGATGCTTCTTTCTAATATTTTGATAGAACAGTTTCAGAGGAGTTAATTTGGCCCCAATACTAAGGTGGTATGCGTCTGAGTATTCTTCTTAATGTCCAGGTCTATCCAGCTGGCTGATGGACATACAAAGTTGGCTTGTGAACTTGCAAACTATACCCAACCTTGTAACTTCAGGAACTGTTTGGCCTACTGCTTTTTCATGATTCCTTTTCCAGTCTTATGAAGTTTCATGACACACATGATTTGTTAGTATGAACTTAAAGATTAGAAGAGGCCCTCTGCAGAATCCTATATGTCTCTTTCTATGTAAATCCCTCCTCATTCTGTCCCTCAAATTTCAAGTATCTCAGTCTTCTTAAACTCTTATCTCTGTATTTTCAATTAAGCAAAATCTTTAGATTATGTCTGAATTTGCTCTTCTTGCCTTTCCCTATGAAAACTATTTCCTGGCAGCAAACTGGAGAAACCATGGAGCTTAACTCATTGGTTTTCTTACTTTTTGGAAAATTGCTCTGTGCTGCCTGTTGCCCGATACCTAAAAATATTCATTGTCAATTGTGAATGAAATACAGTTTTTCCTAGAAATGGTGGAGAAAAAAACTTTAATACTTTTTTTTTTTGAGTTGGAGTCTCACTCTGTTGCCCAGACTGGAGTGCAGTGGCTGTTACCGGCCACTGCAGCCTCGACCTGCTGGGCACCGGCGATCCTTCTACCTCACCCTTCCAAGTAGTTAGAACTAGAGGCACACACTACCACACCCAACTAATTTTTTGATTTATTGTAGAGATGAGGTCTCGCCAAGTTGCCCAGGCGGGTCTCGAACCCACGGGCTCAGGCAATCCACTCACCTCAGCTTCCTAAAGCGCGGGATTACAGGCTGAGTCACCGAACACGGCTAATACTTTCAATTAACATTTTCCAGGATCAGAAAGTGGTACCGTTATCATCTCATTGTGACAAATGAAGTTTCTTACTTTTTTTCTCTTATCATCACAATTTCATCATTAATTTATATTTATTCAATATTTTACTGTCTATCATAAGCTTTTTTGGATCATTGATTTTTCCCAAATTTTCTCAATGGGAGTTTCTTCAAGCTGTTTTCTGTGTCCTTTAGATATACTCCCACCAATCTTGAGAAATTTCTTGTTTCACAGTACAGCTTGCCTAATTTTAGAAAACCCTCTTCCTACCTGAATCATCTATTTGGTTTTACTTCGTGTACTTTATCACTCTAGGTTTGTATTTTGCAAATTTTACCACAAGTGTAGATGGTAACTATGTTTGAGGTGGGGAAAGGGTTTAAATGACTTTTTTCACCTCCTTAACTTTTCTTTTACTGTGGTGTAGTCTATGTGGTCTGAAAATTAAGTTCCCAAACTTGCCATCATGCGCTTAGGCTAGCAGCACTGTACAAACAACTCAGTAAGGTTTCCTAACCTTGGTATATCAGAGTCTTACAGCTGTATTCATGTAGAAGTGTGGCAGTGTATTGCTGAGTGGTGTTCATTACTGTTGTTGCATGTTTTTTTGTGCCATTGTGAGAATGTTGGAACTTGAATTAGAGTAAATAACAAACATTACTTTTCTTGTTAAACTTGGCAAAAGTGGAAGTGAAATCAGGAATATGTTAGTCCAAGTTTATGGGTATTATGCCATGAAGAAAACAGCAGTGTACAAATGGATTAAATGTTTTTCTGAGGCGAGAGAAAGTGTCACTGATGAAGAGAGATTAGGATGGCTGGGAATGAGCAGAACTGACAAACACGTTGCAAAAATGTGTCAAACTGTGCATCAAAATTGTTGACTGACTGTGAGAAGTATAGCAGACAAAATAAACATTGATAGAGAAACAGTTAGGAAAGCCTTAACTGAAAATCTTGACATGAGAAAAGTGTATGCAAAATTGGTTTCAAAGGAGATCTTGCATCACATCAATGCACTAGGTGTGAGAGAATTTTTAGCCAGATAATAAATAACTGTATTGTAATACCCTCCTACTCAACATATCTTGCCCCCAGTAACTCTTTTCTTTACTTGAAGATACGGGAAATATTGAAAGGAAGATATTTTATGACATTCAGGACATCAAGGGTAATACAATGTCAACTCTGATGGCCATTCCAGAAAGAGTTCCAAAATTGCTTTCATAAGTGAACTAGGCACTGGCTGGGGTGCATAGCTTTGCAGGGGGGTTTCTTCGAAGGTAACCATAGTGATATTCATCAATGAGGTATGTAGCACTTTTTCTAGAATGAGCTTGCAAACTTAATTGTCAGACCTCATAAGTGCTTTGTTTAATAAACTATATAAATTTGGTCTATCTTCTGAAAAATCTTTTGTTTGCTCTAGTTTGGGCTTCTTAGCCATTCTACTTGCCCTGGGTATGAATGTTCTCATATATATGTAAATTGAAGTTTGTGCTATTGTCTTTATTATAGTTATACATACAATGTTCACTGTGCAAGATTTGTTTGTTCTTTGTATTGCCTTGAATGGATTTTGGTGGATTATAACTTGGAGGATTTGGATATTAGAATTTAAGGGACTGTCATTAATCTTTAAGACTTCTGTATTTTGATATTTCTCAACATTTTGGAGATACATCTTGAGGTTTTGTTGTTGTTGTTTTGTTTAATTTTGCATTATTGCAAACAGAACTGCAGCAGTGCCTTCAAAGCATTATTATTTATCACTTCTCATACTATTTGGAATAATCATATATCATTTAGCTCCTTATATTATGTGTTTATGTGCCTATATGTGTGTATCTCTATACATATGTTTACAACTTCTACAAATGAATTAGAATAACAAAAATAATTCTTGAAAATAATATGGTCAAAGAAAATTGACAGTGATACTAATAACATTTTTATTTTGTAATTTTTTTTTAGAATTCTTCTATGCTTTTCATATTTTAAGGATCCATGGATTCTTTCTTACATTAATTTATCGAAGATTTATGATTTGCCAGCTATGTTTTAGGCAAAATTATGAGGATTTGGGGTATGGACACTTTTCACTTTCTGAAATGTTTCTTGAACACAAATATTTCATCCTAAAGATAAACACAAGAAGACCCATTACATGACTTTAAGTGACACTATTTACAAAGTATCACTGTATTGAGTTTAGACAAAACATGACTCTCGTTTGTTGATCATTTCAGAAATTTTTACACTTTAAAAAATGGTCAATAATCCAAATGAATCTGTGATTGGAGGATGACAGAATATAGAAGAGTGAAATTTTTAAAAACATTAGGTCTTCACTAATGTTTCTGACTCTTACTTTGCCTTTGTGCACTACATGAATTATTTCAAATAGCTAAATTTCTAGCAGATCAACCATAGCAATGCAAATATGTGTGTACAGAATTCACACTGATTTAACAAGTATCATTGAAAAAATAAACAAAGCAATTATAACTCGCAAACTTTCAAATATAAATTTCGACTTACCCCCGACCTTACCTTCTTTTGTGACTTCTCTTTACCCAGCTTCCCAGTATCTGTTTTCAGTGCCACCTACCCTGAGAACAATATTAGGTCCATACTTGTGTTTTCTTCCATGTTTTTTCATTTCAATATGGGATATAGATGTTGTCTTAATGTTATATCTCACTGATGGCAGTTGGCATGTCTGTTTTTCTCTTATATTTTTCTATTGTTTCTCATCAAAGTCCAGTTTTTTTCTTACTTTATTATTACCAAAGTTCTCTATTTTTGTCAATAACTATGAGACTTTCTTTTCATCTTGATTTATTCTACATTAATATCAACCCCTGCATTGACCTTATGTCATTGTATTAATGCTCTGTGCCAATCTCATGTGTGAAATTGGAAACATAATATAAGTTCAAACATTTGAAGGGTGAGATTCTATAAAGACCTGACATTTCATATACATGATGAAGAAATATTTGCATCCAAAATTCACTATTGGCTTTCTGTACCCCTTTTCCACAGGAGAGAATGTTTAAATTACATCAAATGAAACATATTTTTGAAATACTTGATAAAATGAGATGCCTGCGAAAACGTTCTACAGTGTCATTCTTGGGAGTACTTGTCATTTTCCTCCTATTTATGAACTTATACATTGAAGATAGCTATGTTCTGGTAAGTTTTGGAGGTTGATTATCTTTTTTTCCAAATGAAGTTTTAGCCAAACTTAGAATTAGTCCAATTATGCTATTAGAGTAGTTTTAGTTTGAGCAAAAATATGATATGAATATTATCTATTTTTTGTATTTGCCATACATTGCCAACCTAATACTTGTTTTGATTTAAGTTCCAATACTTTCTGTAATGTTGTATTTATTGTTGTTCAAATATTCATCTAATTACAAGGAAGTTAGTTATCATTACTGTGCTAAATTGATATTATGCAAAAACCTTTAGACTGTGGCTTTAATTTGAAATATATAATATAAACAAAATTTGTCTTAAAATATTACTCCTTGCTTTATTTACTATATTTTCATTGATGTTCAAAAATTACATTTTATAATTACCAACACTTTTTAGTTGTACTATTTTTGTAAGTACTATTTTATTAGGATGTGTAACACCTCATTTAAATTTTGAATAGACCTAAGTGGCCACCGTATTATATATTTATATTCACTGAAAAGATATCTGGAGGTAAAGATATTGATGTATAAATTATTTAGTAGTTAAAAAGAGATAGTAAAAATTAATAATAAATATATATGAATAAATTTTAAGTGAAATATGGGAATATACAAAAGGTCTAACTCTGATAAATTATGATAAGACAGTTTGTTAGTTTCAGTATTTTGTTGTTATAATTATCACATATTTTATATGGGATGAGAATAATATGGGCTTTATTTTTCTTTCACTTTTTCTGATTTGAACCTGAAATATCTGTCCTAATGTTTGTTATTATTACTGTTCCTATATTTCAGAAAATCAGAGCCTTTACACTCACTAGGACTAAAAATGCCTCCCTATATTGCAAGTATGCTGAAAATTTCCATTAGACTCTCAGCAAGAGAGATTCTTACATTAATCACAAGCAGCAGCTCCCCCAAAATACTTTATTTTATTAACTGAACATGATATATGAAGCACCTATTAGATACTCTGCTATGCTCTGAGACAACCCTATAATCTTGGTACAGATCCTCCTGGGAGGGTCTATGGAGAACACCTTGGTTCCTTCAGCACTGACCTTTGATGGTGAAATTCTGCCAGAATTCTAGATTTTTGCTTACAAATATAGGTTCTAATTTTGTGAACCCTTCATTCTGCCTTCTAGAGTAAATTCACAATGGCTAAAATCACAGATTAACAGAATTTAAATAGCTATGATTTAGGCAAAGAGCAAACTGGGGAGACTTGCTAATGATACATATTTTGGAACTTTTTAAGCCTGTTAGGTTTATGGGATATGGGAGCAATTGAACAAGGCTCATGTGGTCTAGCTATACCATATGTTTTCTTGATATAATTAAATACCTTAAAAACTAGAGATACTCTTCATGAATGATTTACTTTTGTAATAAAAATTTATATCTTGATTCTCTGTCCACTGGTCGAAGTAAATCAAATATTGTAAATCAAGTACTTGGTATTGGATGGATGCTTGTAGTCAATTATTTGCTGCATTTCTGAGACAGTTTGAAGTGCAATTTTAATCTTTTACTTTCAACAGACCTAAAAGACCATTGAGTGCAAAACATCTTTATGTTTTTTGAAGTAGAACATCTTTAAATTCCTTGTAAAATATGTAAGAAATAGTAGAGTATATATCAGTAAGAAAATAAAATGCGATTGTCCTCTTTTGTGAATTTTTACAGTCTGGTCTAAAATTGGTGCTGGCCATCTAATGTAAAAAAAAAATATTTAATGAAATGGCTCTTCTACTAAAAGTACATTCTCAATGATTTTATCTGATTATGTCAGTCATATTTCCGGCTAAATTTACTAATCAGTTTAGGTGCAGAGAACAGATTGCTTCTTAGCTTTAAAAACTTATTATTTTAAAATGCTTATGAATTAAAGTGATTGTTAAATACTAACACCCCTCTCTTATTATAAATTCAATGACAGTATTCTTCTTATTTAAATTTTTACTATTTACTAGTTGATGTTATCTAACTAAATTACACTTAAGCAGAATTTTATCCCAAGGTTTTATATATATAAAGATCAGAAACATATCTTCAATCATTAATATTAAATTAATAAAATTAGTATTATTATTATTAAGTTAATAATTCATTAATATGACATTATAATTGCTCTTCTAAAAATGTATACTGTCTATGGAAAACTGGCCCTCTATGGGAATGTAATACAGTTTCTTTTTATCATTTCTCCCTTTGATAATTTTATGTACATTTATTTTATTTTTCATATTCTTGTCTGGCTTGATTTTTCTTCTTGACTCCAGAATGCCACAATGTGTGCTGTTTTCTATGCACAGACATTAGTAGATCTTTCTTTTTCTGTCTTCATTTGGCCTTACTTGACAATACTTGAAATTCAGAGAAATCAGAAGAACAGTTAGAAGTAAGTAGTAAGATCTATGGAGTTACTTAGCAGATTCTATTCATCTCTTTTTGCTAGAAAATTCATTAGTGATTTGAAATTCTAAGCATATTAACAGTTTAGTGTATATGCTTATTCATTAGAGTCATATGTGCATTTCAGTGGGAAAGAAAGCGGGACTTTGCATATGAGACAAATAGCACTACAGGGCAAACTAAATATAAGAGACACTGCATGCCCAATCAACTTAGTCTTTTGGCTGTGAGCATCTTCAAAGTAGTCACAGGGGTATATATTTAGTCTGTATCTAGTTCATTGGATTTCATTCCCACCCATAAAGTGATTGTCATAAAGCTTTGTCTTATTACTGAAAAATATACTACAGAAAGAAGGTATCTAGGGACAGCCTAGTTGTTCAGGTAGATATGTCTGGAAAGCAGCCAACAGGGCTGACTCAGGTGAAAGTTGCATTATTTATTTATGTGAAAAGTGTAAAGAAGCTTGCCCTTGAGAAGTTAATAAAGTGATTTCATATAAGTTCCATTTTTATATTCTCCTTTTATATTCTTTTATGTCCTCAAATCAGGATGAATGTACTTCGTCTTATGACAGAAAAGTCAAGATTCTTACATGTTCAGGATGAGATTCTTTCTTTAGAATGTAACATCATATATAAACAAAATAGTAAAATGAATGTAGGGTTGTGACAACTGTAATGTTTATAAAAATTTTTTCTAGATTCTATTAATTATGCACATCATTACATTATTACTAAAGTAATTGATGCTAAATGAGTCCTTAGCTACTTCTTGGCAATCATGAATTTGTTTATTTTAAGCATAATGATGCTTTGTATGCTTGCAGACACACACAAATAAAAATATTTATGTGTAAAGAATTTAAAATACTCTGAACTTGGTGGATATTCAACCAGTATATTTCTAAGAAATTTAGCATCTGAGGTTTAATTTTAAGTATGTTGAAAGTCTATAGCTTCTCAGATGATAAGTACGTTATGAACTCTATAAAAAATAATTTTTCTTTGTCTAAATGTTTTGACAATGCACAATATTGAAATATACTACTAACTACTAAATGTAGGCTTATAAACATAATTTTGTATACGAAATTATATTCAGAATGAATCTTGACTACTATTAGCAAAATGAAATTTTCCATAAATACCCAGTTATAATCTACTATTTTCAGTTTTTATTCTAAGAATATTTGAGTCTGCCCATAGATTTAAAAGGTTGAGTTAGTCATCTTTTCTACTGGCATTTGAGTTTTACATAAAGCAGTAAATTTTTCCTCTGAGATAAAACTTGTATATGAAATGTGTCAGATCTTTTAGAACAAGAGTTTAATTAAAATTTTAACAACCACGACAAAATTATATCAGGACAAAAGTAATTTAATGCATTTACTTTCTCTATTGTCTCAATGGTTTGCACATGCCTGGCCTGACAATCTATGCTGAATGGTAGAAACAGATCCATACAACATAACACAATAGAGTGCACACCTTACCAAAAAAGAAACATTTTTTCCTAATTAGGTTCTCCCTTAAATTTTCTACCAATGTTATTAAGTCATATACACAATTCAAACAATCATTTTGCTATTAATTTGCAGCCAATAAATAATCAGATGGTGATTAGATATTCAAAATTCACCATTGAACTTATATAAAAGAACAATTAATGACTAACAGAATATATTTTAAATTAAATATGAATGTTTTATTGAATATAAACTTTTTGAAGATTTAGTGACATGAAAATTCCATCAAAAATAAATAAAAGGGGCCTTAAATATAAAAGGATCAGATTTTACTTCCAACAGGATACCACACACACATGCACACACACAAGCATATTATCATTGGAAAGATTAGTGCAAGATCTGTACACAGTTCCTTGATTTGGTACAAATGCATCCTAACTGAAGTTAATTAGGCACTTGTGAAAAAAAATATCACCATGTCACAAGGACTATGGTTGACCATTCTCAACATCTGGCGTCCTCATACTTATTTAAAGTTCCTATTTAACAAATTATCCAAATCCAACTATCATGTCTACTATTACTCTAAAGTTTCACAATCATGAGCACATTCTGTGGTCTTTCATTTAAAGGTGCTTGAACAAGAGTTAATAGCTTAATATGACTCGTGTAGGAAATTTGATAGGAGCTAGGCTCAGATGAAACTGTAAAATCAATTGCCAAGTTTAAGACCTCTGAATTATTGTACAAATGAATCTTAACATAAAGGCAGTGAGTATTCTCATGTAGAAATATATTCATCAAGAGAATGGCATTATCAGTGGATGCCGTAGAACAGCAAGCTTAATTGGCATACACAGAGTGGAACAGAGGAGCGAGAGCCTGGAGCAGAAACTGGTAGGAACAGGTGTGTGATGATGGTTCATAGTTTATAGTATTGGTAATTGTATGTATGTAACACTGCATACTGTATGTTATACTCATATAGTCATTGTGTAAGAAGTAATTTTATTTAATCTATGGCCAACCATTATTTATTTATTTTCCTTGCCTCTCTTTTGGCATTTAGGAAGGGGACAAACAACTTATAAGGGAAACATCCACACATCAACTGAATTCAGAACGCTATGTTCATACTTTCAAGGATTTATCTAATTTCTCAGGAGCCATAAATGTCACCTATCGCTACCTAGCTGCCACACCTTTACAAAGAAAGCGTAAGTATCTTGAAACTTTAAAATAAAGAATACATAAAATATTTTATATTAAAATAATGATAATTTGTTTTATTTGTATAGAAATAAAAATTTAAGGGCTTTGCTAACATAATATATTATTTGGGAAGGACTTCAGTGTTTCTTCACAAATTGCAATTGCTGTACTCATACACCCAATTCCCTTTTAAAAAATTTTAATGAGATGTCTAATTATAATAAATCCCTTTTAACAGTTTGCTGTAGGATGGTATAAAAAAGCTAGGAAATATCAATGTACTTTAAAATATAAAAGAATGCTTAAAAACACCTGCTTTCAAATTTCTATATTTTCCAACCTCTAATGGTTTGGTTTTGATGATTGCCACAAGTTTTGAATTAGTAAAAGTCAATGTATTCATTTTCTTGGTCTGCTATAACAAATTATGACAAAGTTAGTGGCTTAAAAACACAACCATTTAGGCCATGCATGGTGGCTCACACTTGTAATCCCAGCATTTTGGGAGACCGAGACAGTAGGATCGCTTGAGACCGGGAGTTGGAGACCAGTCTGGACTATATTGTAAGACCTCATCTTTACAAAAAATAAAATTAGCTAGGAGTTGTGACAAACAGTAGTCGCTCCAGCTACTCAGGGTTGGGAGGGGAGGAGGTGGTGGCTGAGGTGGGAGGATCACTTGAGTCCAAGAGTTTCAGGCTGCAGTGAGCTGTGTGGTGAGTCGTAATTGTGCCACTGCACACCAACTTGGGTGACAGAGACCCCAGCTCAAGAAGAAGAAGAAGAAAAACATGCTTATTCTCTCATGGTTCTGGAGACCTGACATTCTTTGGTTTTTGGCAGTAGAACTTAAATCCCTGCCTCTGTCATCAATGACTTTTTTCCCCTTTGTCTTCTTGTGTTCTTTCCACTTCCTATAGGAACATCAGCCATTGGATTTAGGGCCCACCCCTAAATTCAGAATGATTTCATTTCAAGATCTTTAATTACATGTGTAAAGATATCCTATATAGTAATAAGGTTACATTCTGAGATTCCAGGTAAATGTGAATTTTTTGAAGAAACTATTCAACACACTAGTCTGTTTAAAAAGAAAAAGTTTGAAGTTGAGAAGTAACATACGATATTTCATGGATTCCAAGATGCCATAGCTTATAAAAAGTACTATTATCTAATAAAACAGTAAATATTACACTGAGAAAGTATAAGCATTACTCATTTTAAACATATGATGCTATCAATTATAATATGCAATTTGAGTTTTAAATGTTTCAATGTGGAGTAGATAAGAAAAATGTGGTACATATACACAATGGAATATTATGCAGCCATATATAGAAGGACAAACATATGGACGTTGCTGTAACTTGGATGGATTTAGAATCTATCATACTCAGAACAAATCTATCACTGAAACAAAGAACAGAGTATCATATGCTCTCACTCATAAGCAGACCCTGAATATTTACCATAATTCTGTAAGAAAGGGATCGGTAGTAGCAGGATACTACCAGGGTGGGGGTGGGGACACAACATCAACAAGGGTACCTAAACTCAAACCAGGCAAAGTGAGATTCAAAAGGATGCCTAAACTTTACCTGTATGATGTCCTCTTGCATACCTAATCCTGAATTGTACCCCACATCTTTTGTTGTTGTTGTTGTTGTTTGAGTTGGAGTCTCACTCTCTCACCCAGACTGGAGTGCAGTGGCCACTCCCGGCCACCACAGCCTGACCCGCTGGGCTCCGGCGATCCCTCCGCCTCAGCCTTCCGCGTAGGTGGAACTACAGGCGGGCGCTACCACGCCTGGCTAATTTTTTGATTTATTGTAGAGATGAGGTCTCGCCTGCCCAGGCGGGTCTCGAACCCGCGGGCTCAGGCAATCCACTCACCTCAGCCTCCCAAAGGCGCGGGATTACAGGCTGAGCCACCAAGCCTGGCTTGTACACCACATCTTTAAAATAAAATTTTAAAAAGTTTCAGTGTGAAAACAAATCCCAGAATCAATGAAATATGCTGATATCATGAACGTCTTAATAAATTATGTGGCGACCACAAAAATTGACTTCCCCTTTGAGATATACTTACGCGAATTAATTTGTGATCACTATGTTGAGGAAATTGTTAATTTCGGTTTTTTAAGATCTCATTTCCTTTCATTTCACCATTTCAAATGTCTAGTGTTCTAAGGCTTCCTTCTAATTGCATAAGACTGCCACTATTTTTTTTTAATCTCCATCTGTTACACCACCTTTGCTTAAACATTAATGCTTCTGATTTTCCATGATAAATATACTTATGTCTCGTGGCACACATGGTTACTGCTTTACACAAAAGAGGCATTATAACACCACCAAGGATAAGATTGGGGTAGTGTGAACCTTGATACTATACCACCTACTAAGTGTAACAATTTGCACAAGTTTCCTCATCTCACTGTGACTTAATTTCCTCATCTGTAAAGCAGAAGATAATAGCAAACCTATCCCAAAACACTGACATTTAAGATTCATATTACAGATACAATGGATAAACTCCTGTCTCTTATGTAGAAAGTATCCTGTAAGTATAGACTATTATTGAGTACTAATGAAATTTAGTAACTTAAAGTTGAATGATACCAGTTAACAAGTTTGTGTTTCAACAAAAGTCAGAGTTGTAAGCCCAGGTATTTAAACAAAATGTGTGAATCTCAACAAACCAGTAAGATTTTTTTTTTCCTTGAATGGGACCCTTTCGGCATCACACAAACATCATAGAGGTGTCTATATTACAACAATGATCTTGGTGCATATAAACATCTCCCAATTATCCAAATAGTGGCTCTGAATTTTTATTCAGTTCTGAGTCATATAACTGTGGAATCTTTAAAAAGTGAAAATATTTTAATAGAAAGCCATCTAACACTTCTCAGAGGTAAACTACCATTTTTCAGGGTTTTATTTTATTCTCTAAATATATTCATATATTCAGTATCTAATTTTAGATTTTAAATATACGAATGAAAATTTCTTCAGGCAAAATTGCTATAAATTCTGTTTTAAAGTAAAAAAAAAAAGTAATGTTTATGTCTTGAACTATGGTAGCACAAAGGTTTTGTAAAATATATCTTATGATATTGATTGCTTTCTAATCCATATACTAAATAAATTTGAAACTAAAATTATGAAATCCAATACTGAAGTCTTAAGTACAAAATAATGACAGTGATTAAAAACTGAAAATAAGCTAGGCTCAGTGGCTCAGCCTGTAATCCCGCACCTTTGGGAGGCTGAGGTGAGTGGATTGCCTGAGCCCGCGGGTTCGAGACCCGCCTGGGCAGCAGGACTTCATCTCTACAATAAATCAAAAAATCAGCCAGGCGTGGTGGCGCATGCCTGTAATTCCGGATCCTTGGAAGGCTGAGGCGGAAGGATCACCGGAGCCCAGCAGGTCGAGGCTGCAGTGGCCGGGAGCGGCCACTGCACTTCTGGGCGACAGAGACTCCAACTCAAATAAAAAACAAAAAACTGAAAATAAATGTCATGTATTTTATGAAAAATGTAAAGATGATTGAAATAATTGAGTTTCCTTTATTTTTCGTTTTCATCATTTGAAACTAGTTTGTCAACCTTAACTGAACACTCTTCCCTTTTTGCAGAATTTGAAAAAATGACTTGTGTTTATCTAAGTATCTATCTATCTTCTCTAATGGGCATATCTAAGAGAATTAAGCTGCAGAATACCTTAAACCATTTTTTAAATTTTATAAACAAATGTTCATGGCAATAGAGTCATACATTATTGTGTTTAAGATGCAATTTATTTCCCATCAAAAATATAAATTATGTACAGAATACTTTAGCCTTTATATATTTAGCTTAGGACTTTAATCATAAGATGTTCTACACATAATCATTCACTAGATTTACTTAATATAGTGGCAGGTTTGAGGAAAAAAACAAATATTTTTCTTCTTCTGTGCTTCTATTTCACACTTAATTTGTTTTCCTTCTGCAATCTTTTGCTCAGGATATCTTACAATTGGACTTTCTTCGGTAAAACGAAAAAAAGGAAACTATTTACTTGAGACAATCAAGTCCATTTTTGAGCAATCCAGCTATGAAGAACTGAAGGAAATTTCAGTGGTGGTTCATCTAGCTGACTTTAATTCTTCCTGGCGTGATGTCATGGTTCAGGATATTAAACAGAAATTTGCCCACCACATTATTGCAGGAAGATTAATGGTTATACATGCTCCAGAGGATTATTACCCAATCCTGGATGGTCTCAAAAGAAATTACAATGATCCAGAAGACAGGGTCAAATTTCGTTCCAAGCAAAATGTAGATTATGCTTTTCTGCTTAATTTTTGTGCCAATACTTCAGACTATTATGTCATGCTTGAAGATGATGTTCGGTGTTCAAAAAATTTCTTAACTGCCATCAAGAAAGTCATTGCATCGTTAGAAGGAACCTACTGGGTCACTCTTGAGTTCTCTAAGCTTGGCTATATTGGTAAACTCTATCATTCTCATGATCTCCCACGTTTGGCCCATTTTTTATTAATGTTTTATCAAGAAATGCCTTGCGATTGGCTGTTGACTCATTTTCGGGGTCTGTTGGCTCAGAAAAATGTGATTCGTTTTAAACCATCCCTCTTTCAACACATGGGTTATTATTCATCATATAAAGGGACTGAGAATAAGCTGAAAGATGATGATTTTGAAGAGGAATCTTTTGACATTCCTGATAACCCTCCTGCAAGTTTATACACCAATATGAATGTGTTTGAAAATTATGAACCAAGCAAGGCTTACAGTAGTGTTGACGAGTACTTTTGGGGGAAACCACCTTCTACAGGAGATGTCTTTGTAATTGTATTTGAAAATCCAGTTGTCATAAAAAAAATTAAAGTGAATACTGGAACAGAAGATAGACAAAATGACATTTTGCATCATGGAGTCCTAGATGTTGGGGAAAACGTGATGCCTAACAAACAAAGGAGCCAATGTTCTACATACTTAAGACTAGGGGAATTCAAAAATGGAAACTTTGAAATGTCAGGAGTGAATCAAAAAATTCCATTTGATATACAATGTATGAGGATATATGTTACCAAAACACAAAAGGAATGGCTGATTATTAGGAGTATTAGCATTTGGACTTCTTAGATTATTAAATCAATATGTTCAGTTACTGAAGCAGATCTTCCTGTTTCCTCCTTTGCTACCTTTGTCTTCTGGAGGGAAAACAATGGGTAGGACATGTTAAGAGAAATATTAATTATATTGGCAGTTTTCATTTACACATGATCAACATAATTTTACCCTAATACACACCTGTATTTATTTTATCTTCTGAAGTTGAATTTCAGTCTATAGTTAATGCTGCTTTCATTTATATTTTTTTATGTTTCTAGTTTTACATTTTCAGTTGATTGTCAAAAAATGATATGGAAGATTTAAAATGAAAAAAAGTAGTTTATGGATGATAATTCTTGAAAAAAATCATCAACTGTATATACTTCCTCAAGAATTGTTCATTCATTATATTATCAGAAAGTTTTTATTAAGCATATGTGTGAATATACAGTTGGTTAGAATGATACTCTGATTTTTCTTGTAACTTAGGTTTCCACTGACTTCTGTATATTTACAATGAATACCACCTCATAGAAGTGATGTCTTTATACAGAATTTTTTGTGTAGATGGGGCTATGACTAAAGAAAGAAAAAGACTTTAAAAAAATCTCTCCCCTGAATATTTATATAAAAGGTGACATTGTTACTTGTTTAAGAACAGTTAATTGAGCACCTATTGTTAATAATGTTTTTGTGGGAAGCAGTCTTTTTCTAGTTTCCCTTTTGCAAAAAAAAAAAAAAAAGCGAAGATCAATATTTTCAAGTTACATTGGGTACCTGCATTTAATAGAGGAAATCAGAGAGGGTCTATAATAGTTAACTCATTCTTACAGGCATTTACAGAATATGAAGAAAATGTTTTAAATTGATTTTATATGTTTTATATTAAAATTCATATGATTGAAATTATTGTGACTTATCATATACTTTTTTGGAGTTTAAATGCATATATTATAAAGGAGAAAAGTAAGAACCATAGAAATTAGTTCACTTCTAAACACAAAAAGCTTTTGCCCAGCAAATCCAGAATAAAAGCGCTGATATTCTGATAACTAAACAATGTTCTTTTCCTCATATGAAGATTGCCCCTCACATGATTATGCTTCCTGTTTTGTGTTTCCCTCATGATTGTCAGATAATAAGTTATGCTATCTGGAAATAGCTGTTACAATTCTTGCATAAATCATATTATCTTAAGTAATGTCTTAAATGATGCTTCTGTGGTACATGTACCAAAAATAGTGAGCAAACTTGACTAAACTTTTACTAATAGAGACTGGACACTTGTGTCTTTCGATGTGTCCATTGAAGCAATTTGGGATACCTAGAGCATTCTAAAGAAAAACTGATTCTCAGAATGTCCCAAACTTGTCTCATGACTTATTTTTTGACAAACAGCAAAGTTGAAGAGAAATGTAGGCTAATTCCTAAATGTTCATACAGAAACTCAAATACATGTTTATCTAAATAAATATGTATATATGCGTGTGTGCGTGAGCATATGTGTGAAGATTAGACTTGTGATAGTGAGAAGAAATGAGAAAATCTTTCTGTTCTTTGTTTCCATCCTGAAACACAATCCACAAGATTCACTGGTATGCTGTGGTTCAAAGCAAGATTAGGATCTTCATATTTTATTCATTTTCTCTAAATAAATGAGAAGTCCAGAGGAAACATTGAAATTTTTTTCTTTTATTTATACAATAGTTATTGTGTATTTTCTTTGCACCTAGATGTTATAATGCTATATACAGAAATCATGAACCTTTTATAAGAGGTTAAATATTCATATTTTTGACACATTTAAGTCTTAAAGTCTTAAGAAACTATGAACACTGCCACTAACCTGTTATGTCTACTTGATTTAGAGAATACTTGTTAGATACTTAAAAATAATGTATTTTCTTATATTTTTCCCATCCTCTTTTATTAATTCGCTAATTGTTTAGTAGCCCACATGTACCAGTTAAAAATAGCGTTTTTTTCCACTCTCAATAAAAGGTACACAACCACATGCCAAAGATATATAATATTAAGAGCTAGGCAGACTTCTGAAATGAGTTTTAACCTCTTACATGTTCTTCTGGGAGTGTGTTTTTGCAGAGATCAGCTATTAACATCTATCAATGTCTTAAAAATGCTTCAAGAAAGATTGCTTATGGTAACAGTAAAGTTGGATGTTTGCTAGAGAATTATAATTGTAAATGCGAACCAGAGGAGTCATTTTACATTTCATCTTTAGATCCTCCCATTAAAATCGAGTTTGGATATGTTGGTCAATCATCTAAAACTGTCTGTTTTCTTTACAGGTTAACACTGGGTCAACTTTCTAAGGAAAATATCTTGGCAAAGAAAGCCTCTTTATAAAGATGAGGGACAATTAACTATTCTCTTTCAAAGGAAAATCTGACCAAACATTCTTTACATGCCTCAATGTGTATTTCCTGTATTTAAAAACTCTGAATAAGGTTCTTGTCTCAGAGGCATAGAGCCAAAAGTACAATTATTAGGTTTAACTACACTCAATCATTATTAAGCATTATGTAATCTTTCTTTGCAATATGTTTACCCATGTGCATGCACGCGTGCGTGCGCACACACACACACAAACACAAACAATTTTTTTTGTTGTTGTTAAAATATCCACTGAAAAGGACTGGCATGAGATAGGAAGAGTTGAGTCATTTAATTGCCATGAAAATAAGAGGCTGACTGGTTTCAAATACAAAATATGGTATATACCTGAAATAACGCCTCAGATTCATATAGTTTAAACAGACCAAAAATCGTACATTTAAAATTTTCCATAAGAGAGCCTTTCGGTATTTGCAAATGTCAAAGAAAGGCATCTTGCAAAAGCACAATAAAATTTAGAAAATATCCATTTTTGGAATGTACACTTTTTTTTTTTTTTGAGTTGGAGTTTCACTCTGTCACCCAGACTAGAGTGCAGTAGCCGCTCCCGGCCACCGCAGCCTCGACCTGCTGGGCTCCGGCGATCTTTCTGCCTCAGCCTTCCAGGTAGCTGGAACTACAAATGCGCACTACCACGCCCGGCTAATTTTTGATTTATTGTAGAGAGGTCTCGCCAAGTTGCCCAGGCGAATCTCGAACCCGTGGGCCCAGGCAACCCACTCACCTCAGTGTACACATTTTAGCAGCTATCACAAGTGTGGATATAAAAACATACATAAAAATGTGTTAATGCAAGCACCTTTACATTCTCGTTGAAAGCTATAACCTTGCGCAATTTATAGAGTAGATATTTTGCAGGTGTGAAAAATATAATTTTGAAATCACCATGTCATTTAGGTCTATTTGTCTCATATAGTTACTCTATGAGACTTGAGCATTCCATTTCTTACTGGGCGAGTATTCATTGGCAGTTTTTATAGTGCTATCATAGGAAAACAGTGCTGTATAATAATGTATAAATGAAGCAAACACTTGCAAATTATGATATATGATGTGGAAAAGAACACTTATACCTCATGTCTATATTTTGCTAATCTGTCAATGAGTCTATTGCATAGAATATGATACCTAGGAATAAAATTGAAAATACTACACCCAATGCTTTCTAACAATGGAATAAAATGGTGAAATCATCTTTCTTTACCTTGCCAATACTTCCATTAATATGGTAATAGTAAGCCGGGCTCCGTGGCTCAGCCTGTAATCCCGTGCCTTGGGAGGCTGAGGTGAGTGGATTGCCTGAGCCCGCGGGTTTGAGACCCGCCTGGGCAACTTGATGAGACCTCATCTCTACAATAAATCAAAAATTAGCCAGGCGTGATAGCGCGTGCCTGTAATTCCAGCTACCTGGAAGGCTGAGGCGGAAGGATCGCCGGAGCCCAGCAGGTCTAGGCTGTGGTGACCGGGAGCGGCCACTGCCCTCCAGTCTGGGCGACAGAGTGAGACTCCAACTCAAAAAAAAAAAAAAAAATATATATAATATATATATATATATATATATATATATACACACATATATATATATATATATATGGTAATAATACCATACTATTGAGTAAAAGAGCTCACATTTAAACTTTAAATATTTATTATATGATCTACTGATAAAAGTTTTAGCATTCTGAACATATTGAACTACTTTTTTGAAGTTTTCTTTTAAAATTTAATATTTTAAGTAAATTTCATCCTGTTTCTTTTGACTTGTGATTCTATACTTTCTAGATCTTGATAAGTTCTTCCAGGGTTTAATCATAGCCTCCCAGTTTTTTGTTTCAACAAATTTGATATGTATGCCTTTGTCTTCATAGACGATACCAACAGAAGGTTCATGCAGACTTGAGTTTGAAACCCAGTTTTGCAATTACTAGCCCCTAGATATAAGGAAAGTTATTTAATCTTTTTGAAACTCATTTTCCACGTTTGTGAATAGGAATAATTTTACTTTGCAGGAATTTTAAAGGTAGCAATTTTACCTTGTAACTCCTTATAGCGCAGGACATTGAGATAACATAAACTAGGCACAAAATAAATATTTGTTTCCTTTCTATCTATGTCATGTATATGTAAAAGTTTATGACCTTGCAAAACACTGCCAGAGGCCTTATTATAACAACTATAAAATTCAATGCCCTATTACAAATGTTATCTAGTCCACCTTTTTATATTTTGTCCAAAAGAATATCATGTAGAATTGTGTGTAAACACTTTCCTAAAATCAAGATATGTTCTTGATCTTCTAATCTACTACTCAAGACATTTTTTTTAATTTAAATTAATTAAAAAGTATAATGTTTTCCCTAATCTTTCCATAATAAATATTAATGTTTACTTCTTTTTAAGAAATAAAATTCATTTACTTTAAAAATAAAAATAAAGGCTTTTTCTATTATCTAAAATAGTGTTCAGAGATTCAGTTTTCAGAATCATTTTACTGTTTTTATTGTCAGCTTTCGGATTTCTTGCATGATTTCCATTACTGGTAAAAATTAGTGCACTGGCTTATAAATTACATGGGCAATGATGTTCGAAACAGGCCACTTATCTCCCAGTCTACATTGAGTTTCAATTTTTAGGTTTTCTCTGCTTTAAATGTCTTCTTTGTTCAGTTTGGGACTATTCTTGTTAGGAGGGAAAAAGCCATAACAAAATCTTATTTGGCTTCTGTTTGGTTTTCACTTTTTTTATTTAGCTCAAAGAGAAGAAACTTATCTTTGTTAATATACTTTTCAACATGTTTTTAAGCTATTGCACCATTGCATATGTGCATGTGTACTTACATATAGATAACCCTCTCACTCTGTGTGTGTATATATGTGTGTGTGTTTATATACATATATGTATATACATATGTATGTATATTTATGTACTTATGTGTGTGAGAGAGAAAGAGAGAGTGTGTGTGACAGAGAGAGAGAGAGAAGAGAAGAGAGAGAGAGAGGGGTATATTCTTTACATTATTTTTTAACCTTCTTACCTCCACTTATTCTTGGATTTGGCTTTCCTGACACATTGTCCTCCTGGTTTTGTTCCTCTTCTAAACTTGCTTTTGGTTACATGTCCTCACTCCCATATTTTACATGTGACATTCTCTGAAAATAGCACATCAGATATTTTTGTGCAAGTTTAAAATTCTTTATGTATTTTTAAAGCGTATTTGTGTATTAGAGGATCCCATTCCCATAGAATTTGTCTTTTAGACTTTTAGGTTTATATTTTTATCTGAATTATTTAACATTTAAAGATAGAAATATGGCTTGCAAGGCATTCTTTTTCTAAACCACAAAATTATTAAGATAACAAAGTAACATTTTCCCAAAATTCTAGGCCCTTCCATCTCATTAATCTGCTCATCATGGTTACTCAAAGTCTAGAGCAGAATTCACTTCATTAATCCCAAAATATTCTGGGATGTTTTAATGCCTTATTTTTAACATTTACATAAAAATGCAGATTTGAGACCATTTTCTAGATAATTGAATCTGAATATCTATCCTGAAAAACATACATATTTGAGACCAAAGGAGTTTTTAATTTGAGCTATTGCTTCAGCTTTCATTTTACTTTCCTGGAAGATTTACCCCAAAGTTAAATTCATTATGTGAGAAAATGGCATGAAAATTTTATAGGCACAATCACGTTAAGAATATAGCATGTTCAAATTTTCACATCTTATCGGGTTAAAAACTACACCCTAGGTAGCCATCTCTTTAAAATAGATAAGCCAAAGTCATAAGGATAAGATACTCAATATTTTTCTGTTAAATAAAAATTTCTATGAGGCACACGTTCATTAAATTTAATATAAAGAAAATTATCATCCCATTTGATGACTTTCAGCTTGAACAATAACGGTGAATAACCAATATTCAGAAGCTCAGTCCACAATTTCAATATACAGTATGTTACTACAGTTTTAATCACAACAGTCGATATAACTCACAATCATTCTGCCCAACTACAGGTAACTATTATGTTGATGCTTAAAAATCACCAGTCAATGCATACATACAGCAATAAAGACTGAGAGCACACAAAATTGAAAGCTAACTATTACAAAAATATTAAAAATTATTTATAGTTTCTTCAAAGCACTGGAATGAATGTAGGGAATTTTCTTCTTTCACACTCTCCCTCACTTCATTGTCTGTCATTAAGGTACCTTAATACTGCACAGAGAAGTACCACAATCTCACTTTCAATCAACTAAGTTCTACACTATATTACAAACCAGACATGTTAAAACCACTTTCATTTATGAAGTTATCTGCATCAATTTTCTCATTGCAAAATAATCTATCATTTTTCTCTATGATATGTCCCCAAACACTTGAAAATTTTAAAAAAATATTTCCTGCCTCTTTTTCCTCATAAGATGCTCCACATTTGCTTAAACAATTTGAAATTAGTCCTATTTTCCAGTCTTTAATAATGTGTATAGTTTCCCCATAATGTTGAATATAGTCATTTTCTGCCACATTTAAACATTGTCATTTCACAGTTTACTTACTTTACCAATCAATGAAAGTATAGCTTCAAAAAGTTAAAATTATTATCTCAGTTCCTTTACTATCTTCCATTCTTCCATCCTTTAAAGTAATCTGGTTTTTAATTCAAGTTAAAATTGTGTTATTGACCACTACAGGATCACATAAAATGGTATCAATAGCAGACAGGAGTTATGTACTACTGCTAGAAAATACACTTAACATGCCAGGCTTGGTGTCTCATGCCTATATTCCCAGCATTTGGGAAAGCAGAGGAAGGAGGATTGCTTGAGTCCAAAATTTGAGACCAGTCTAAGAAACATAGTGAGACCTCATCGCTACAAAAAATTAACCAGGCATGATGACACATGCCTGTAGTTTCAGCTACTCAGTAGACTGATAAAGGAGAATCTCTTGAGCCCAGGAGTTAGAGGCTGCAGTTAACTGTGATCCTGCTACTGTACTTCATCCTGGACAAGAGTGAGAACTTGATTCAATAAAAATAAAAAATTAACTCAATAATGTTAACCACATCTCATACTTTAACAATAGATACTCTTGAAAGGTATTGAAGTGAAGACTCATACCTCCCTTTCTTTTTAATGTCACATTGGATCTATTATTGAATTATAATTACTTATCTACAAATAACTATAATATTAATAAAGACACAATTGATAGGAAAGATCCAACCCCCTAAAAAGTCATTTTCTGATTTAGAAATCAACCCAAGACTATTATTTTCAAAACGGCCGTTTTTCTATAAATGAAAATATATGACCATTTCTTTGTGAAATTCTGGTGTGTCCACATGACTCTATGGCTCCCATGTTTCCTAGATTTGACCCTCACCCCCTTGGGAAATGAATCTTCTCTCTCTCTCTGTCTCTCTCATTTACTTTCTAAATAAACTATATTTTCTAACCAAAATAAAAGGAAAGAAAATATCTGGACTTTTAGCTTTGTGTAGAATTACATAATAAATGTCTCCCTTTGGAAAACTAAAAATCCTATTAATGAAATTTTAATTCCTAGTCTCAATATTTCTTAACCTCCAAATCATATACAATTCATTACTAATTTTTTTATGGCACGTGGTATCTTTACACACCGTAATTTAGTAATCCATTATTACCATTAAAATCACTTAAAATAAGCAATTATTTTGTGGAAAACATTTGAAAAAATTTGTGGCTAATTGCCAAGAAGACGTTCAAGACTTAAGTATATACATGAAGTATCTGTAATTCAATGGTCGGGCCATGTTCAGTTAGATCCCTAAACCAAAGTATGTATTTCTGTCCTCTTTCTGCTTATTTAGTGCAGTCAATCTTAAATATAGTCACAGTAGACAAGAAACATTCATTCAAAATTTTACCAGCAACCTATCTCTCATTTTACTCAGAATATTGACAAGGTACTCTCTTAAATTATTGTGGTGAGGAGGGTTTTTGGAGCATCCAGGGAGTGTAAAAATAACAACAGGGAAATGTTACAGACAGAAGGTAAAAGGATGCAGAGAAATAGCTTTACCTCACAATTTTGCCTAAAGCAAGTTCTTATTCTTTCCTGTCAGCATTATAAATTACCATAGCTCAAATTTCTAGTCCTTAGTACCGCTCAAATTTGTATCAAAGAAAATCAAATATGATTCCATTAGAGTGTCAAGAGACAACTTAGGTGCATGCATAATGTTTTTACTTACTTGACCTAAAAGGCAATCTGATTCTTAATGAAGTTAAATTTCCAAATTATACCTGAAGCTTTATTTTGCTTGCCATCTTACTAAATGAATAAACTGTTTTCTGCCATGGGATGAGCTACAATAAAATGTTTGAAATGATTTGAGCAATGATGAAGCTGAGTCACATGCTTCTTATAAAACTGATATAAAATGTAAGTGCTTTTCTAGTTAAAATGAACTAAACTGGTCATTTTTAAAAGTAATAACATATTTTATAATATTTTTCCCCTCAACATTTTTCAGCTGGCCAAATTCATGTGATATAGATAAAGCTGCACATTTATCAATCAGCATATCACTAAATAAATAGGTGCTTAATAAATAGCATTGAAGCCGGGCTCGGTGGCTCAGTCTGTAATCCCGCGCCTTTGGGAGGCTGAGGTGAGTGGATTGCCTGAGCCCGTGGGTTCGAGACCCGCCTAGGCAACGAGACCTCATCTCTACAATAAATCAAAAAATCAGCCGGGCGTGGTAGCGCATGCCTGTAATTCGGGCTACTTGGAAGGCTGAGGCGGAAGGATCGCCGGAGCCCAGCAGGTCGAAGCTGCGGTGGCCGGGAGCGGCCACTGCACTCCAGACTGGGTGACAGAGTGAGACTCCAACTCAAAAAAAATAAATAAATAAATTAAATAAATAAATAAATAAATAAATAGCATTGATATGGTGTACTATTAAAAGTAGCTATCATCAATTTTATCTTGTTTTAAAAGAAGAAAGTGACATTTGTTAAATCATTTTGATATTTATTTTATTCTTATGAATATATGTATTATATTACTATAAATGCATTTTTTGTTATGAACAATTAAATTTATTATAAACATACTAATTTTCACATCTTTATGATTTTTATCAGTAAATTTAATAATCATTGTTACAATGAAATTTAACATCATGTAAGATTCTACAAGGCATAATTTTACTTACCACAAAACAAATCCTCACACTACTGTTGTATTTTATTTTAATCTCATAATTTGTGTTATTGATTTTGCCTTTTTAGCCACACATGAGTTAGGAGTCATGGAGATATAATGTAGGTAACAAAACACACTTTTAGTAAATTAGGAAACAAGTTCTAGATATTATGTCAACATTGCAGATTAGTCAATTTATTGATCTTGCTACATAAAATTTAATTATAAAACATTATTCATTGTTATTTAAATTGCTTAAAATTTCTTAATTCTATTTCAAAGTAAAATAATATTGGAATTATAAAAGCACTGTGAATTTGGAATAATCTAAACACAGTAAATTCAGTTAGTACATCCTTAATTTTCTTCATGGTATGCTCAGACAAATAATTTATTAAAACAAGAACACTCAGAAAGATATTCTTTTCATGCAATAATAACAAGAAATATGAAAACAGCAAGAAATATATGACAGTTACACTGACTTATACTAAGCATTCACAAATTTTAAGATAGTCTAAAGGAATTTTTAAGTTATGAGTCTATATTCATAATCACTTTAACAGCTTTCGCTGACTTGACCCAACAATTTAGGTTATTATTTAGATCACAAGAAAAAAATAAAATTTGCCAATTTTGTGAAAAAGTTCATTTTATTTTTAATAAAATTGATTGTATTAATGAAGCTAATAGATAATTCAAAATGTACCATTTAATTCATTTATTAATAAAACAGTCTATCAATCTACTGGAGAGAGATAGATATTTTTTTAAAAGGTATTAATTGTTATGTAAATGAAACCAATAGAAGAATGACAAGTTTACCTGATTTAATCAGTTTGTATGACCTAGGAAAGACAGTCAGTTCCATGACACTTAGCTAATCTTAATGAATTAATTATTTAGAAATGGATTAATCAAATTATGATATTAACAATTTGTATTTATTGGAGGGTGAAGGCCATAGAGTGAGACTAAGTAATCTATTTCCAAAATAAAACATCTGAGATGATAAGAGAATACATATGTATTAACAAGTCTCTTCTAACTGACAGATCATTTAATATAGGCTCAGCACCGAGAATAGAGCTTAGCATGTAAATATCTTCTGAGCAACTAACTTGAGACACTGAGTGAAGATTTTGTGTTCATTTCATTAACTTTTTTAATAAGTGAAAAAATAATATAAGTTAAGAGCTACTATACAAGTTAAAGTGTATATAAAAAATGGGTTTTAATAACTTCTCCTAGGTCACATGGCTGAAGAGTGACAGAGAGGAGATTCCATTTCAGGTATGTGTAATTCAAAATTATGCTCCAAATCACTATTACACATCACCTCTTAATTATAATAATAATTAATTGAAAATTCATATGTCTATGATGGGATTTTCCAGAAGATATGACCACATTAAAGTAACATTAAAAGGTAGGAAAGTGAATTCAAACAATTAACCATTTTTTCACATGAAATATTTTTTCTCTTTTTAAAAAAACTTAAACATCCAAGACACTTGCTTCTACAATTTCACTGAACTCAACCAAAGCCTCATTTCAGTTATTCAAGAAGAGAAAAATCAACTCATAATTCTGGGTATATTGAAAGATTCCAAAAGTTTTACATTTTGATTAATTAATTATCAGATGGTTTTTCAAAACACCCAGTCCCGAATCTGCATAGTTTGTAAATATGTATGCCACATTTTTGGTTGATTAAATACATTTTCAAATTTCAGTGATTATTTTGGAGAGACTGGAAAACATCAATAAATCCTAAAGTTGCATTTGTACAACTTACAAGCACTGAGCACTTAACATGTACTTGGTGCTCTCTTAAGGGGTAGTTCCATTGTCTATTAAAATAATGATAATAAAAAGTCATTATGCAACAGAATCATCTGTACTGTTTATTTAAAATGTATGTTCCAGACTATTGAGTACTTACCAGTAGATCTGAGATGGAAATGACCTAAAATTGGCAATTTTAATGTATTTTAGTTAACACTGATGCTTAGCTAATGTATTATAGTTAACACTGATTCTTTTCAAAGCACTGTATTAAATTCTTACAAGAAGTCTGTGAAGTAAGAATGACTATTATCTCTACTTCACCCATGGAGACTCAGAGCTAGAGTTAAGTAATTTGCTCAAGGTCATACATCAGAGATACTTCAAAAATCTGACCTTATCAGTAAACTCCTAAACCCAGTTCTTCCAAACACTATTATTCTCTACTCATACAGTATTTATCTAAATTATTAGTTTTTAAGTCTAACAACTCAATAGCATCACTATGCAAGCATTTTATCCCTTACTGAGCTTCTCCCTCAAAGTCCCTTATAGTTTCAGGCATTCGTATTTTTTAAAACTCTTCCTAAATTATTCTAAGTGTACAACTGAGAAAGACTACCACAGTAAAATTCCAATCTCTTATTTATCCATGTTGAAAAGGCCATAAATTAGAAGACAAAATGAAAAATGTTGATTGTCTTATTTCTTCCTGCCCTTTTTAGGATTTTCAAGCCAATTATTGTTGGACTGAAAAACAAAAGCTTCAGTCAATTTCTCACTGCTTTGTTGGGTTTATGGATGCCACTATGTACATGCCTTCCTATTGAATCTGAAGTTTTAGTTTTTGAAGAACTATATAAGTAGTCTTTGTTTTCATGTAGGTCTTGGCATATGAACCTTGCTAATTTTTTTTTTTTTTTTTTTTGAGTTGGAGTCTCACTCTGTCGCCCAGACTGGAGTGCAGTGGCCGCTTCCGGCCACCGCAGCCTCGACCTGCTGGGCTCCAGCGATCCTTACTCCTCAGCCTTCCGAGTAGCCGGAATTACAGGCACGCGCTACCACACCCGGCTGATTTTTTGATTTATTGTAGAGATGAGGTCTCGCTGCCCCAGGTGGGTCTCGAACCCTCGGGCTCAGGTAATCCACTCACCTCAGCCTCCCAAAGGCGCGGGATTACAGGCTGAGCCACCGAGCCCGGCTGAACCTTACTAATAAAGACAAGTACATATTTCAATACATAAAATCTAATGCTGCCACTGGATCTGTTAATAAAAATACAAGAAAATATATAGCAGTTCATTCAAGCCATTGCTGTTTGTAAACTGAATCACTTTACTCTTTCCATAATGTCATTTAAATTTTTCAAGAGGGAGAAAGCAACCTCTGTATATGATGAGTTTTTCCCTCAATTCCTCCAAATATCAGCAAATATAACTTTCATTACTTAGTTATAGCCCATATAATCCAAATCTCCAATTTATTTGCTTGTTCCCTTCCCTCCACCCCCAACCCGGAACTGGATACTTTAAAAATGTACTCATCAACTTCCAAGTTCTGGATAATTGAGACAAAGAGCAAACACATTGATTTTCTCTGAGTGTTTAGAAGTTTGAAGTTATTTTATATAGACCTCAATATATATTTCAACAAATAAAATATTCACTTAATATTGACAAAATGTCAGAAACATTAGAGATGGTGATTTGAGTCAGGAAGAGCAAAAGCAATTAATAAATTACATATGTACGCACACATCATTCACATATACACATTCACTGTAACTCCAAAGAGTCCCCTATATCAAGTACAGCTCACAAATTCTCAGTTTTACCTAAAGAGAAACATTTTCATTTGATTATATTCACTATAGATAAAAATGATCATCTATTCTTTCTGAAATCAATAAATGTATTATTTTGATGTTTTGTCTCGTTCAAAATATAATTTTATGTACAATGTCTCTAGTAAAAATGAAGTATATTATTTGAGTGAAAATATCTCATTAGTAATAGTTTGTGATCACTTTTTATCTTGGACCCCTTACATGATTTTCAGAATTGATCTACATAAAATCAGATTTTGAGAACACTTCTTTGCATTATTTATTTCCTCTGTGCAATATTACTTAAAATGGCAGATATTAAGCTTGAATGTATGAGTTTAATATACTTAAAAACATAATGCACATTTCTTATAATATTTGACAGCATCGAGATAACCAATGTTTTCTACAAACTTTCTGTTGATTAACATAAAGAAACAATATTTCTCCAAAGATGAAGTGAAACTTGTCTTAGGCAAATGCCATTTAAATAAAATAATGTATAGATGTATATTCCATATTGATAGATTATGAATCTGCAAATCTAGAATTTTAACAAATGTTTTCACTATTTTACTGTCAATTAATATTAAAGACAAAACAAAAGCCAATGTTATTTTTTCTAGACCTAATTCTTTTTTTTCCGGCACTCAACATGTTTGTGAATTTAAAAAATATACATATGTTAAAGACTTAAAAAAAGAACAATAATATTTGGTTATGTGGTTAGGGTGCACAGTAGAAGGAAACAGGTGTAATAGTTTCACTAACAAAGGATAAGGATAAAAATATCACCTCGATAAATGCCAGTTTTTTTTTTATAAAACCCCATACATTTCAAGCTAGGAAGATGATGAGTGACATATAGATACAGAGATAGAGTTATATGTCAGCATAAAAATAAAACCTGCAGTTTTTCACATAAGCTTAGCAAAAATAAGAGAAAGGGAGACATTGTGACCAAATCAGATAAGAATAAATAAGAATGAGTTGCTATAGCCTAGTTTTCAAATTAATTAAATGAGAAGTTATCTATTTTCTATCTTGTTATTGTTATTTAGATATTCAACAACACAAAAATACATGTTTTATTATTTATTTTGGATATAATCACAATGGATAAAATCATAATACAAAATTTCTTTTTTTTTTGAGTTGGAGTCTCACCCTGTCGCCCAGACTGGAGTGCAGTGGCCGGGCGGCCACTGCAGCCTCGACTCACTGGGCTCCGGCGATCCTTCTGCCTCAGTCTTCCAAGTACCTGGAACGACAGGCGCGCGACAAAATTTCTCATAATAGGAAAATAAACTCTGAAAGATTTCATTGTTTAAAGCACTTTTAAAATAAATGTTGTCAAAGTCTCATCATCCCAGGTACATCTCTTTCTATCTGTAGTACAAGTTAGTTTTGTGAACTTCTGTTAAATAGAGGTTTAATATGTACACATGTCTATTTTTAAAGGGAGAAATAATCCAGGTAGCTGAAAAATTATTAATTCGATAATCTGAGGACTGTAAACTTGGCATGATCCACAGCTGAAACAACTGGATAGAATTCGTCAATTTTAAGTTACACCAAAGCTGAACGTTTAAATTATTCAGATGATAGAAAAAGTTCTGTTTTAAATTCTACTTACCACTTCATGAGAAGTACATTTGTTCAGAAATACTCCTCCGGCTCTCAGTGTGGTATTGCACATTTGTTCAGAGTGTCCTCTTCCCAGATTCATGATTTTCATCGTAGTAAGAAAACAACAAAAAATGTTGAAAGCAATAGATTTTGTAAATAACGTTCACTCAACATTCAACTCCTCACTTTAACTGTGAAGGAAATATGTCTACAAAAGTTATTCACATTCAATGAGCTTTACAGATGTCAGGAAGGGTTCATGATTTCCACATTTGACAAAAGAAAATAAGACTCCAAGGTCTTCAAACGATCCAAAGAAGATCAGTGATCGTTTATTTGCATTTTTCAAGGTTTTTCTTACTATCCTATCTAAAAGTGACTTTAATAATAGGAACTTTAGACATCAACCCACAGAGGAGTTATCTATTTGGGGATGGAGAGCTTTTAGCAAATCACATTACCTAGGTGGCCACTCATTCTACTTATCCATATGGCAAACACTGTAGGGAGAAAACTACTGCTTATAACAGCTTATCACAGCACTGTCAGAAGAAAGAGTAGGGGAAAATTTAAGCCAAGCTAGAGTATTGGGCAAAAATATTTGTAGTTCTCAGAGGAGCAGCATTGTTTCTGACCTGTTATGTAGGAGAGCAGTATATTACCTCCCATAAACAATGTTCTCATCAGTAAACACAGTATATTTGCCTTATTTAGTTAATTTCCTTCACCTGGATTTCCTTATGTTTCAAAGCAAAATCATACAAGATCACTGTCTAGTCTTAGGAATGTTGCTTTTGGTCCTGAAATAGAATGATATCGATAGTTCATTCTTGAATAAAAATCTCTAAAATTTTCTCAAGAACTAACATTCTATGCATTCTATGGCCAATATGCCCATTGAATCCTTATGCAACCACAGAGAAAATATATGTTTGTCTTACAAATTTGCAAAATAGATAAATTATTTTGGAGTTACATTAAGGCTGAAATCTGCAAATTTCTATAAAGGAATTTTTTCAGTAGTAAAACAGATGAGAAGAATCCTACCATTTAGTGTCTTCTTGTAGCATCTTCATAACAGAATCTAAATGCCTGGAAGTTTATGATCTTTTCATAATTTTTAATGTTCGATTAATCCTGATGTTGTCTTTCTATTGCAACACCAGTCATTATTTTATATTCTACTTTTTTCCCCATAGTTCTACTTTCTAGTTGTTTTATTTTTCTAAACTGTAACTTAGTTATAGTCTAAGAACTACACAAATACTTTACTTTTACTTTGGGGTGATAATTTTGAATATTATGTACCTAATATGAACTTTTTCAATTTGATCCTTAGTATATCCAGTAGCTATCTCTCTTATTTTTATGTTTATACATTTAAACAATTCCCTTCCCAGCAGTCTGCTTTCTCATATTTCACTTATTATGTTGATTTTACTGTTCATGTATTATGTACTGCTTTTGTATGATTTAGCAAACATTTTTATTTTGTATTCGCTCTCCCATCACCCAACATGGTTACGCACAAAGCAAGGCCTCATCTGCCATCTCAGTGATCCCGATTACATTGTTTATAGCATTAATCTTGGTTCCAAATAATACTTATTCCATTTTTTTAGTGGACATCATCTTACTGATAATCACACTCTGGAGACATTCCAGGGTCTCATGATCTTTCAGCCAAAACTACTTTTTAATAATTAAACCCAAAAGTGTTTAACGTGTTATTTATATATGACCCATGGTAAACCCAAGCATTATTTTAAAAACATATTTAAACTTTCTTAGCTTATAAGCAAATGCTGCATGCATGCTTGTGAGTATGTGTGTGTGTGCGTGTGTGTGTGTGTGTGTGTGTGTGTGTGTGTGTGTGTGTGTGTGTATGTGTGTGTGTGTGAGAGTCTGTGTGTGAGATTTTCTGGACAGAATGTCTGTGGATTCATTACATTATCAAAAAGTTTAAGGACCTCAAATGGTTAAGAATTACTAAGTATGTATCAGTCACACTTCAATAATATTTTTCTACACAAAAATGAATGCATTCTACAGGCAAAAACAATCTGTAATTTTTAATAAATATGAATAATCAAAAATTCAATTCATAAAATTTTTCCACTTTAAAATTTAATGATATGATTTTGTAACAATCTTCAATAAACATTTGGAAGTTCTCAAATAATGATATTAGTAAAAGTTGCTTATAACCCAGAAATCAAAACTATTTTCACAATGGTCAATAAAAATTAAATATGAGTTTTGTATGTAGACAATTGTTTTAATGAATTTATTAAATTTATATTAATTGCATTTTTAAAAACACTTTGCTATTGGAAAGGATCAGTGTCTGAATTCTAGTAAATACATAATTTTAATGTAATGTTTCCCTGAAAGTAGGTAAGAAAAATGCACTAATTACTAAATAGATCTCCAACAATATTGATATAAACAGCTAAATATTTAGTCATTTAAATAATGTATTTATCTATATCTATAATCTATATCTATAATTTAGATAATTATATTTAGTCAATTACACAGTAGTCTGACCATATTCTTATTTAATTTGAACAACAACAAAGATATTTATTATAGCTATGTCATTTCATTTTTATGATGAAATAAAATATCTTGAGGTTAATACAAGTAATAGTGTTTTTTTTCATCCTATGTAAAATCTAATTGATATCAAAAACATATGAATAAGCCAGGCTCGGTGGCTCAGCCTGTAATCCCGCGCCTTTGGGAGGCTGAGGTGAGTGGATTGCCTGAGCCCGCGGGTTCGAGACCCGCCTGGGCAGCGAGACCTCATCTCTACAACAAATCAAAAAATCAGCCGGGCGTGGTAGCGCATGCCTGTAATTCCGGCTACTCGGAAGGCTGAGGTGGAAGGATCGCCAGAAAGTCAGGGCTGCGGTGGCCGGGAGCGGCCACTGCACTCCAGTCTGGGCAGCAGAGTGAGACTCACTCAAAAAAATATATATATATGAATAATATTATGAGTGAAACTTGCAGTTTATTCCAAATTGAATGTATTTTAAACAATCAATAATCCTTGTATCAATCTTTCACTCCTTTCACCATTCAATCATTTAATCTAGTCATTTTATTTGACAAACATTATTTGTAAAGTAAATTTATTTATAACAGTACATATTATGTTGAATATTTTGTGGATCAAAAAGTCAACACTCAAAGTTCAATTGTTGTTAATATTTTATTCCTTAAATAATTAAATAACAATTTTACCTTATCTTGAATTATTCTGATGACTTAAACTATTGGTTTAGCCATTACTAATTTGAATCAAAACGGTCAAAGTAGTCTATAATTCGGACAATGACTTTGTTCTGCTGATATCAAAATAAAAGATATTGTGGAATATTTAGATCAGAATATATGTGATAATACTACACAAGTGAATATATTTGATACTAGTCTTGAGAAGAGAGTCCACTATATTATACTATTCTTTTTTTAAAAGTAGGATTTACTGAGAGGACAGAAAAGGTCCCAGAGTAGGAGGGGACCCAAGAGGGTTGCCCTATACTAACTATTGTAAATCCACATTTTCTTCCACACATACCAGCTAGAGCATATCTCACCCAGTGACATGGAAACTTATTCTTTTGTAAATAACTTTTAACTTCTTTGAATAACTTTTCATGAATTACAGTTTTAAGAGTTTACAAGGGTATTGTAAGTTGATTCTATTGTTGTGTTTGCCACGTCTTATTCAGGTACACAAAAGGGACAAAGAAATCTGGACATATCTCACATTCTTACTACTCTGATCTGATGATGGACAATGATATCTGACGATGCATAATTAACTATTCATGACCTCCAGAATGACAAGATAACCTTAGAATTCTAGTAAAATCCTGAAGATTCAAGTTGCATTTAATAGCTCCCAAATCCAAGCTCTCTAACTACATTAAACTATTATTCTAGGATCAAATGAAAGTGTACATCAATTCACCCATGTATAAATATGAAGTGGTAACCCTCATGCAAGCAAGGTTAGACTAAAAATAGAAATTAAAAAAAATATATGTTTTGGTATGTTTTTCAGATATTCTTTTTGTATTTGGCATATAAATTTCCTTAGGATGATTTTACATAGTGACAAGCATGTAAAACATTCTTGAGGTTATTAAGACATAGCTAGAAAATGAGAATGTGGAGGAATTATATGGTGGAGGACGATTACACATTGGAAATTAAAACTGTACAAAATATATATAATTATGCAAGTTCGATATATAATTATTTTGATATAATATAAAACATATAAATTCAATGTTCATTAGTACCCTCTCAGACACAATCCTTTTTTCTCTTAACTTTGTCATTCTCTGAAATAGGAATCATTCACAATAAAAGATATTTAAATGCTCACGTTAGGTCTTTTTCCTGAGCTCATCAAAGCCTATTTGGTCATTTTATTTGCTCTTCTCTGTAATAAGACTATAAAAAGTTTATTGTTTTGAGGTTGCTAAATAATGCCCACACAGTTGACAGTTTCAAGAATGATTGTAAAATGATGAAGTTAGGTGCTACAGGTCACACTTTGTAAATTTGACTGAAAGAGAGCCAGAATACTAATGAAAGTCAATAACCATTTCCTTACCTGCTCCCAATTTGTAATTCTTGCCCTGGTGACACATATATTACAAGGAGAATATTGTTTTCTAATTTATAGTTAGACAGTCATTGGAATGTCTATGAATTTGTGATTTAAATAGATGTACGTGAATTGTTTTGTTCTAAAATGCATACTGCCCTGCAAAGCTATGTGAATAAAATATTTTTAAAAGTTAAATGTAGTTTTTTACAATAAAGTTCACACATTGCACAAATAAATATTTAGAATCTCAGTATTAGTCAAGCCATCAATAGGAGGAAGTCTTGTCAACATATTACTTTCACATCAAATTATTAATATTTGTTGGTGATGCAGTGTATTAGAAGTTTATGGTTATGGGCCCATTCATGTAATATCCAAAGAAACAACTAACAAAAGTTGTTATTCTCATCAATTCCTTCAGGATCAGCTTCAAAGTGGTTTTCTCAGTAATCATTTTGAAAGGTACTTGGAAAGTAGAGAATAATGCAACCCATTCTCATGCAAATCATGGGCTGTAGACAAAATAATCTCATTCAAATTACTTTGAAAATCAAAGGAGAAGGGAAAGAAGAGAATAAAAGATTAATTGATTTGCTGAGAACTTGTCATAAGCCAATCCTTGTTTTATATTACTCATCTATTTATTCCATTGCATTCAAATCACAAATCTGTGTGGCAAATAGTGTTATTCTTATATTACTATTGAAGACATTCCAACTGAAATTGGAATTTGGACTTAAAATTTTGCCTTCTCTCTGTCAATTTCTTCCTCAAAATGAGGAGTCCTAAATGCTGGTTCTGATTATTTTACTCAATGACAAAGTCACTTTTTATTTGGCCCTCACTATTTTTGTCATTTGATTAGGAATAGGACAAGAATCTTTGATGAAAATTTCTTCCAACTGTATCGTGGTTTTGTCCTGAATGAGCAATCCTTTATAAGTCTGTTTGGGGCAGGTTAATGACACACTGTGACCACCAGAGACAGAAAAATAAAATAACTGAAAAAAATTAAGCTATACATAGCTCGCTAATATTGGATCTTAATGCAGTCAGTGAAGTAATTTTATTTGATGCTGATTTGCATTTTATAAAGCAATTTTGCACTCATTTTCACAATAAAACTGCAAGATAAAGTGAGCAGTATATTATTTTTACAATTTTACAGAAAACTGAAATATTCAACCTGATCTAAAGAGGTTTAGGGGTAAATTTTAATCCTTTAATAAGAAAAATACTTACAGGCAATTTCCTCAGGCCCCTCCCACTGTGGGAACTTTTCTGTTCTCTCAGTACATTCTTCTTTCTAAAAAAAAAAAAAGAAAAAAAAACTTACAATAAAAATGATAAATAGCAATATCAACATTCTTTAAAAATAATTTTATAAAGTAAAAAGGCCCAAATTCATTACATTAACTTTAAAGAGAGTTAACCTAGAAGAAAATAAATATTGATCCCAAATTCAGCAAGCAAAAATGGGGGGGGGGAACCATGAGAAATTATTAAAGTGAGTAAGGGACAGACAGAACTTGTACTGAGAAAACATAACACAAGTTAAAGTATTTATACAAGAACCAATGTCAGATTTAAAGACATTTTTTGGACTATAGTTCCCTCCTTTTATTTAAAATAGTAAAATGGATTTAAACTAAAGCTGAATATGGGTTTTCTTTCTCAAACCCAATCTAATTCCAAGATTTCAAATTGTAGAAGCTCCTGAGAAGTAATGGTAAAAATGAAAGACAGAGAGGAAGAGCGGGGCGGGGGGAGAGAGAGAGAGAGAGAAAGAGAGAAAGAAAGAGAGAGAGAGAGAGAGAGAGAGAGAGAGAGAGAGAGAGAGAGAAAGAAGAGAGAGAGAGAGAGAGAGAAAGAAAGAGAAAAGACGGGTGGGAGGGAGAGAGAAAAGGAAGAGAAATCCATAATTTGAAGACCGAAAAGCAAATATTTGCCAAATTTTAAATTTCATAGCCCCCCCCCATTTTTTTAAACCACACACAAAGAAATCAAAATGATTTCTTAGGAATGTGAATCTTCCAGTCATGAGATTTTTCAACTTTTCTGTCTTCTGGATTGATATTTCTAGTTGCTTAAGGTTTTTGTCCAAGCAGTGGGTATAAAATTTATGGCTATAATTAAGCAATTTATGCTACCATTGTATCAGGTTGAACTTGAAATGTAAAAATATGATTTAGACATGGAGTCTACATGTATTATATTAAGTGGTTAGCAGAGACTTAATGATATAGCACAAGTAATTGAACAGTCCCCATCAACACATTCACTTGCCTTTTCCTTATTTTAAAAATGCCAGGAGGATAAGTATATACTAACATATAGATTTTTTGAAAGACTTTAGACAATTTAATAATCTGATGGTTTGGTCATTAGCTAATTACATTCAACTAAACTAAAAACTCATTCCTCTCTTACTTTTATTTAACCCTAAAGAATATACTTATTTTTGAAAGAAGTTCAATTTTAGTAATAAAAATTAATATTGTAGTAATTTTATAAAATGTAGTGTTTTATTATTTTAATAATAAAAACTAATCTTTAAATGTTTAAAATTGTTAGTTTTAAATGCATTTTTCAAAGATTAGTTCATATTTGCCAACACTCACTGGACAAGTAGATAGCATTATCCTTGTTAATTTTCCTCATATTGGTTAAAAATATCTATTAATTTTTTCTCATACACAGTGTGTTTTTATCTTTTATTGTATACATACAACTATAGAGATCCAATATGAAGTATTATGATACTTTCTATTTCTGAGAAAATAAAAAGATCCATAAAGAAATGAAATGTATGTAAGATGTAAGTATATTTGGCAGCTGAAATTTACATTTTATGAAACATTTTTAAAAATTATACATAATTCAGTCTTGTATTAGGAAGAATGATGACTCATGGATTTTGACATATGTTAATGACAAGTCTGTCACTTGAATAAACATAATCCAAGTGAAATAATGCGGATCAGATGAAAATACCAACTTTACATGAAGAAAAAGTAACAGGAGTCAACAATGATAGCTCCCATTTCCCATTTACTTCTTTAATATCTTAAATGATCATTAAAGTCTGTACCATCTGCTCTTCCCTGAACTGATGAAATTTTTAATTGCAGGATTCGTTTTTATCTTTGTCATGGGATCTGTGTGGACTCACCGTTTTCAGTACTGATAGAATTTTTGCTTTTCTATTCAACTCTGCAATAAAAGGAAATTCTGTAGTTGGTTTTATCTGACATAGAGTTATCTTCAGCTACAGTTAGAAGAAGGATACTAGGATAAAGATCCATTTTCTTCTTCCTTCATAGCTAACTGATATTTGCAGGATACTTAAAAATACCTCTCAAAGTCTTTTGCTCAACTTCCAAATCATTAGTTCCTGTCTCGCTGCTACTGGAAATTACATAACTAGTGAGAGGCAGACTGGACAAGTAATTTTTAATCCACCTATCTCAGGCCCATGTCCTATAAAATGACCTAAATATAGCTGATTCCTGGGATTTTTGCAACAAATAATGTAAGATGGTCTTATTACAGAATGTGGTGCAAGATCATTGATCCTAGCCATTCACAAATAGTATGCCTTCCGTTACCGATGGAAATAATAAAATAAAAATAAATATTAAGCATAAACATAGCTCAACTCCTGGCACCTAGCCAGGACATACATTATTACAATTTCTTTGATAAACAACCAAATTCTGACTAACAATCTTTAAGAGGCACTCCTATGAGGAAATAGAGATGACAACAAAATGCGACTCTTTTTTTAAATTTTGATACACGCCAAGAGCTTTTACCTATATTCTGTAATTATTTTATCTGACCAACCAATGATTCTAAACCTGCCTGAAAAGTCTGTAGCCATGAAATCAGCTTTTGTAATGGGAAAATCACCACTGAGCTGTTTTATAATTTATTTCAAAACTGATTTTGGTGTGTGTTTATTGGTATTTTTCTATGTTTGTTTGTGTCAGTTGAACAAAGCTTTCCAAGCATGACTATTCCAAACATAATTTGGGCTATTGTAAAGTAAAATAAAAATTCTGTGGATTCAGAATCACCTTCAATTTCATGTCGTAAATTATATGTGTCCCTGATCTTAGACTCTATTTCATATTTGCATGATTAGCATTGACTGAGGATAGAATTGGGCCTCATGATTTATCGTCTATTATGTACTTTTCCCAATGGCTTGAGTTAAATCTGAAGGTGAAAACTAAAAATTATAATGACGCTTTTGTTTTCTCAACATTATACCAAGTATCACTGTTCAATTGGATTAAATCTTTTATAAAGATTAATTATAACCCAAAGAGAGTTCTGTGAATTTTCTCAGCAGGTGTTCCAAATTCATATTTCAGTTTGTTTATCAAATTGCTTCAACAATTTTGAAAATTTTACCTTGAGGTAACTGAAACGCAAGTATAATGTGTATAACATTTGTTTTCTCGGTAGAAACAAAACACCAAAAATTACTGAGGATGAATTTCCACATTAGTAAAAATGAATCATCTCATTTTTTCTACAAAACTAAGTAATACATAAATCTACATTTCCACTTTTCTGCCAGTGTCACAGATGGCAACCAACTGGTTTGATTGAAAATTTGATTCATGCATGTTTGGATAGCCAAAGACAGGGTTTTCGGAGATAATTATTTATAATTCTCACAATTCTGCACAGAAAGTTGAAGGCTATGTCCAAATTTGAAAAAAGATCCAATTGATCAAAACTACCACCATTTAGATATATTATCCTTTATCATTTGAATGCTTGTTGTTTTGTTTTTGTTTTTTACTAATCTGGTTTTGTAAAAATCAAACTTCAAATACGCCAAAGGAAAAACTCTACATTTTACTATATGTGCCCATAGACTAAATTTTATCAAAGATACCAGCATTCCCTGTGCCCTAAAGAGTATTCATCATTGCACTGAGCACGCAGTTGATATTTACTGATTGAAATGGGTACATATGTAGATAGTACAAATAGTTGCTGTAAACCTTTGTCCTGTATTTTTTAAAGTTTGCAACATGATTAAGTAGTGTGCTTGATGACTTTAAAAGCTGTGCTTACAATTTATTATTCATTTGGGGTAACAAATTGAGAATTGTTCAAAATTGTGAAGGCTAAATGTTTATTTTTATATAAATATTTGCTTTTATCTTCTGAATGTTGTACTTGTCTCCAAAAGAAAAAAAAAGATGTCATTAAACCATTAAAGTGATAAATGAGAAAATCTTATAACTTGAAATGGGAAGAAGTATTAATTCTTTCTATTCTTTCATTTTAAGACATGTGGTCACATAAATAAAAACAGTCCTACATGAGAGTAAAATTGGCAATAAAACAGAAATGGTTAATGTGATGAGTTAAATGCTGTCTTAAATAAAAAGCAAAAAATGACCCAAAATAATAAAAATCACAGAAATTTTTTAAAAATTGGGGAAGAGCATGTGAGGATTATTCAGTTGCAGATACTTGGATTAGTTCCACCATCTAGTGGTCAAATATAACACTTCCCAATGACTTTCTCAGTTTTACTTTGACTATACTTTGAAGTTCTGATTTCTTATAAAAGTATCAGAACATTCTGATCATATGATCAAATATTTATTTAAGAAAAGCATAAATATATAAATTTAAAATAGTATTATGTAAAACAAAGATTTGGCTTTGTTCTATTTCCATTTTTATCATTTTGTTTTATAAGAATGTTGGGAAAGAAAAAAAAAAAAACAAAAGAAAGAAGGTGACCTGAACAAATGTGTAGCACACTGAATTTTGTAGAGGCACACAATGCATTGATAAATGCTATTAAAGATTTAAATGAAAACACTAGTAGAGTTTACTATCAATAGTATTGTTTATCAAACTCCTTCAGGGAAACTGGGAAGATAAGTTAATAATATCAAGCAATTATACTAAAACTACAGAGTAACTTTTTTCATACTTTGTGAACTAAGCATTTGTGAAGCTGTGGATGCTTTTGGTGGAATTGATTTAGCTCTGTGTAGATACAGGGGCAGACAAAATTGAATCTGAATATTCGGTACCATTTTAATTAGAGGTTAAATTGCATCACTATTACCTCTGACTTAAAAGTAAATATCCATCTGGATTTTAACTAAGAAATTTTTAACATGATATTTTGATAATTTATTTATATATGAAGTGTTAACAGAAACATCAACTTGTTAGTGTCTAAAATTTCCTTACATTTTTCTCCTTAGTGTGTTCCTAATAACAATAATAATAATACCCAATCATTCAGATTCTACCTAACTTAAATATTAGGCATACTTATTCCTATTTTTTCCTATATTGTCTTTAGGAGTCTGCCTTGTTAAATTAAGCCAGAAGGACCTCTTCACAATATAAAACCAAACATAGAAATTGGGAAAAGATTAAGAGAGAGACTTCTGCACTGCTGAGCCTACCAAGAGGCTACAATTGTTTCATGGAATTAGCAAATGGAAGAAAAGCCACCTGGTTCTAAGAACGATTAAAAAAAAAAAAAAAAGAAAGTTGAAACACACACACACACACACACACACACACACACACACACACACACAAACACACACCTTTAAAGTCACCCCAACAGTAACACCTCTGCTCACTCATCCTCAGATTTTATGTTTCTTCCTGCTATTCCAGACCATAGGTGATATTTCAGTACACTTTTTTAACAACAACAAAGTAATACAAGTAAACAAGAAAAACACTACAAAATGTAAGAGACAGTATCCAAGAACCTGATGAATGCATGATGCTCAGATATGTACATCTCAATACACTGATACATCTCATGATCTAAATGTGCTATTACAGGCTGAAAATACCAGCTTTAAAATTCAAAGGTAAATTTTCTACTCTCAATCATTTTACAGAGCTAAGAATGATTATGAACTAATGGTTGATCAAGTCAGCAAATACCAACAAAGTCAAAATGCATTTGGATTGGTAAAAGTCACACGACTGTACAAAAAAATTATATACTACTTATTTTACTTCAATAAAATATTAGTTTGTAGTTAACATAAGATTGAAGAATAAGTTTGCATATAAAGAAAAAAAGAGGTATAAAAAGTTGTCAACATGGACTGTTGCTAGATTACCCTACATCTGGGTTTTCCCAGAATAGTTGTAAACTTTTTGTTATTTTTTAAATTTAATTTCTTTATTAAAGATTTGGTGTACAATTCAGGTTTAGGTATACAAATGTTCATTATGCAGGTAGACTTGTTAATGAAGTATGTCCCCTCCTCCCCTGGCAGTTTCCTACTACTGCCAATCCCATCCACCTGCCCCCGTCAGTTCCCCACTACTGCCAATGCCTTTCTTATAGCATTATGATAATTGTTCAAGGTCTGCTTATGAGTGAGAACATATGGTACTCTGTTCTTTGTTTCTGTGATAGATCACTGACTACGATAGACCCTAAACCCGTCCAAGTTGCTGCAAAGTCTATATGTTTGTTATTTATGACTGCATAATATTCCATTGTGTATATGTACTACCTTTCTTTTATCCAGCCCAATTTCAATGAGCAGCACATTTGGTTCTATGTTTTTGCTATTGTGAGTAGTGCTGCAACAAATATGCATATGTAGGTATCTTTTTTGTAGAATAACTTAAGTTTCTCCAGGTATATTCCCAATAGGGGGATTACTGGGTCATATAGAAGGTCAATTTCTAGTTCTTTCAGAAACTGTCACACTATCTTCCAAAGAGGTTGGACTTGTTTGCATTCCCACTAGAACTGTAGAAGTTTTCCTTTTTCTCTGCATCTGTTGATGTTTGTTTTATTAGTAATGACCATTCTTATTAGAGTTCGTGGTCTCTCAATGTGGTTTTGATTTGCATTTCTCTAATGATTAGTGAGACTGAACACTTTTTCTTGTGCCTGTTGTCTGCCTGTATCTCTTTTTTTAGAAGTGTCTATTCATGTCTTTTGCCCACTTTTTAATGGAGCTATTTTTGTTGTTGTTGTTGGTTTGTTTTTTCTTTTGGCATGTTTGAGGGCTTTGTAGATTATCTATGTTAGGCCTTTGTCAGATATGCAGTTGGCAAATATGTTTTCCCAGTCTGTGAGCTATCTCACTACTCTCTTGATGGTTTCTTTTGCCTTGCAGAAGCTTGACAGTTTGATGCAGTCCCACTCATCTATCTTATCTCTAATGGCATGGTCACTTGGGATTTTAATCAGGAATTGATTGACAATTTCAATTTCCATAAAGGTGTCTCTTGCATTTTTTAAGGTTCTTGTAGTTTTAGCTTTTACGTTTAGGTCTTTGATCCATTTAGAGTTGATTTTTGTGTATGGTGATAAGTAGGTGTCCTGTTTCTATCTTCTGCAGATGGTCAGTTTTTCCAGCACCATTTACTGAATAGGTTCTTCTCTCCCCAGTGGTTATTGTTGGAGGCTTGATTAAAATGAGTTGGTTGAGAAATTGAGGTTTTGCTTCCAGAATCTCTATCGTTTTCCATTAGTTCATATGCCTGTTCTCGTACCAATACCAGGCTGTTTTGATTATTGTAACCTTATAGTAAAGTTTGAAGTCTGAAAGTGTGATACCTCCTGCTTTGTTTCTTTTGATAAGGATTGTTTTGGCTCTTCGTGATCATTTATTTTTCCATATGAATTTCTGTATTATCATTTCCTGGTCTGAGAAAAATTATTTTGGTAATTTAATAGATACTGCACTGAATCTGTAGATTGCATTTGGGAGGACAGACACCTTAAGAATGTGATTCTTCCAATTCATGAACATGGAATTTATTTTTCCATTTGTTTATATCTTCTCAAATTTCCTTGAGCATTGTTCTGTAGTTTTCATTGTAAATGTCTTTCACTTCTCTGATTCGGAAGATGCCAAGGTATTTCTTTTCTTTTCTTTTCTTTTTCTTTCTTTCTTTCTTTTTGTGGCTATCGTGAATGGTATTGTGCTGTTTATTTGGTTCTCTGCCTGCTTGTTGTTGGTGTATAAGAATGAGACTGTCTTTTGCACATTTACTTTGTACCCCAAGGCAACCTTTCCTTCTCCCTCTATGGGTCCTAATATTTATTTATAAATAAGTATATATGATGGTGTGATGCTTTTAATAGCAATGAAAGAAAATATTAATGAAATAGGAACTTTATATTTACTTCAAATCTTAGAAAGGAAACACGAATATGTCACTCAAGGTTAGAATTTTCCTTTGAAAATACAACTCTGACTGTATGTTTTTTGGTCAGTACTCATGCAAAGTTTGACCAATTACTATTCTCAGCAATGGTTGAGTCTTCACATACTTGATTGAAAGATTTTATTATTTAAAACAAGGTTTATCCCAAAGAGAAATGTAATGTAAATAAAACAAAATATAATAACTAGAAGCCTTATTTTCTGATTATTTTCCTGAGAAAGAAAAGTATTCAAAGTTTAACTCTAATAAGAATATCTCAATAACATATCCAAAAGAGTTTGTGTTATTATGCAACTGCACAATAACTTGAAAAAGTTCAATAGGAAGAAAGTTTTTTTCCTTTTGTTTTGCCAGAAATGAAGATTTAATGTGCTTAGCTAAACTGTGAAGCCTTAAAGTAGACTTACTATTGTATGATGGTTAATTTTATATGTCTATTTGACTACATTAAAAGATACCTACATAACTGGTAAAACATTATTGTTGGTGTGTCTGTGAGAGTGTTTCTGGAAGCGATTAGCATTTGAGTAACAGACTGAGTAAAGAAGTTCCCTTCACCAATATGGAGTGGCATCATCCAACCTACTGAGGGCTCAGATAGAAAAGAAAGGCAAAGGAAGGGCAAAGTTGCTTTCCTCTTAAGAGGAACATCAATTAATATCTTCTCTTACCCTCAGACATCAGAACTTCTAGTTTTTGAGTCTTTGGATACTCAGACTTTCAACAATATCCTCCAAATACCATCCCTGACTCCTGTGCTCAAGCATTTGGGGTCAGACTGAATTACACGACCAGTTTTCCTACTCTCCAATTTGTAGATGGCATATCATGGGACTTCTTGGTCTCCATAATCATAGGAGATAGTTGACATAATAAATCTCCTTTTATAAATCTATAAAAAGTGCTGCTAATTCTGTTTCTGTGGAGAACACTGACTAATACAGGTACATTGAAAAGTTTTCCTAATCAGTCTAAGTGTGACTCCAACATGTTTCCAAGGAAAGGCAGCCAGCTCAAGAATAAACAACAAGCACAAAGCATCAACAGAGAATCAAAACATTGAAATATCCAACAGTAATTGGAGTCCTTGATTGTAGCTCTATTGTTCTTTTGACTAAGTCCAACCTTCTTTCAATCTTAAAATATTATTTCTAGGATCCCAGATTTTTAAAAGCATCATACATTATATTCCTACCACTTACAATAAGAATGTGTCTAATTGTATACAGGCTCTCAGACATCAAGGAATATAACACTTTTGTTTTTGACATCTGTTTAACCACCAGATGGCAATGTAATGCAAATAATCAGGTAGGCAAAAATGAAGGCACTAATTTTACCTGATGAATTACTATTGTTTTTCTAGCTTCCATTTCCTTGTAAATAAGTTTTAAATGTCAATGTGTTGACTTATAAATGATGCATTGTTATTTATGTTCATCATTGTATCATAAAGTATTTTAGGTTATTATGTTAGATTATGGGGAAAAAAACTGATTGTTTTTTTGAGTTGGTATCTCATTCCTTCGCCTGGGCTGGAGTGCAGTGGCTCACGGACACCCTAGCGTCAACCCACTGGGCTTCCACCACCCTTCTGCCTCAGCCTTCCAAGTAGCTGAACTACAGGCATGTGTTACAGTGCCCGGCTAATTTTTGATTTACTGTAGAGATGAGGTCTTGCCAAGTTGCCCGGGCTGGTCTCAAACCCGTGGGCTCAGGTAATTCACTCGTCTCAGCCTCCCAAAGTGCTGGGATTACAGGCTGAGCCACCGAGTCTGGCCCAAAACCCTGATTTTTAGCTAGCAGTAATTCTTTTTTTAGCTCTTTGACCATGACAGAAGTCTACTTTTTGTAAGTTTTAAATTTAATGTTGAATGTTATAATCTTAAGACTACCAGATATATGTATGTGTGTTAGAATTATTTTTAAATTGAATATAGCACCCTTTTCTAGAATAAAAAAAGCTATTTTTATTGAGTTACCATGTGTAATCTAGATTTTCAAAATAATTATGGCAATAATTACTACTCAAATCTACTAAACACAATCTCATCTTTGCTAATTACAAAGACACGCCAAAAACAAACAAACAAACAAACAAAAACCTCTGGATTATGTGAGTTAAGATCTCAGAATGAACAATGATTCAGGTTGTAGAAAATTGAGAAGAAAGGTCTACAGAGTTAGTAAAGTGTCTCCTGTAGGCAATAATACCTACACCCTGCCCTATACACCAAAGTTTAGGCAACCTTCCTGGTTTTCCTACACATTCTTCAAAGTCTATATTTGTTATTTACATTTCTCTTCCCAATGTTCCAAGAATGTTCATTTTAATCTTATTTCAATGACTTAAGAATGTTGAAGAAAATGAAGGTGACCTATTCAGAGTAAATTACCAATGGCTTCACAGTCTTCAATGGTCCTGCTAATCATCTTAGTGCAGGGTGTCAGGGTATATTCCTACACTCACAGCTACTCAGGAGGTAGAGGCAGGAGGATGCTGGAGCCTAAGAGTTCGAGGTTGCAGTGAGCTATAATCGCACCACTGCAATTCAGTCTGGGCGATAGAACAAGAGCCTGTCTCAAAAAGACAAAAACAAATGAACAAATCCTGGTAAACATAATTTATTTTAGAAAATAGGAGTGGAAGTATATAAAGAATAAGCAGTAATAGAGACCCATATTTGACAGAAAGAATAATACACTCAAGCTTATCGTTGGTTCTATATATTAGCAAACTGAACTGGGATACTCTCACCCAGCACAGTAAAGTCAAATACTGACATCAGGATACTGGCCAGGGAAAGTGAGGCATTTATTGCAGGGCACTAAGCAAGAAGAGTTGGGCAGCTAATGCTTAAAACCTGAACTCCAACATAGCTTATAGGTAAGGATTTTTAAAGACAGGGAAGCAGAGATTAAAGGCAAAGTCATATGTCAATACATGGCGGTTATACATTGGTTTCACTTAAAATGGTGGGACATCTCGATGTGGGAGCCCACGAGTCATTCAAACATTTTTCTGATTTGAGATTATTTAAGAAGCTGAAAGTTAGTCTAAAAATGTAGGATCAGCACACAAGAATGTTAGCCTGGTTCCTGAATGTCACCTCCTCCAGGACCTCAGGAAGAAATTCAGAACAAAGAAGATTCATGAGAGTTGTCTTGAGGCTTCCCTTATCTGAGGTCTATGTGTCAATGAATATATTTGGTGTGGATCTGGGTTTCTGAAAAAGACCTCAAGGACACACAAGGGATTATTTTTTGGACAAAACCCGGAATTATTTTTTGAAGGGTGAATCCCTTATAGCACAGGCTTCCTCCCCTTGGTAAGTATTTTAGAAACCCATCGGCATCAGTGTTCCAGCTATTGTTGTGAGGCTGCCTTCAGCTTCCGTGATTTTTTTTTTTGCGGGGGGGAGAGGGATTATTTCAACACAGTTGCCCATTTTATGGTGAGTGATTTATTAGTAAACCTGTCCATACCGCGCTAAGTGTTCAACAGTTTTTGAGCAAAAAGGCATGACCCCCCCAGGCCCCACCCTGACTATTTACTGGATCTCACCTGGAGTGAATTTTTTTGTTTGTTTCTTTTCCTGGATGAAAAAAAGGACTCAAAGGGAAAAATTTTGCCAATGTGGAAAAGGTGGAAAAAAAATATAAGAAGCACTAAAAGGCATCAAATTTGACCAACTCAAAAACTTTTGAGCAGTGGTAAAAGCATCTCACTAGTTGTATTTTGAAGATAACTAAAGTTTAAAAATGTAAAAATAAATACACAAATTTTGTTATCAATAAATTCCAGGTTTTGTGAGGGGTGCCCCTTGTATATTAAGATGTTATCTTTGGTTTCTAGGTGGAACAAAAAATCTAACTCGAACCTCCTTGGCTATTGTTCTAAGTTATTATACCTTCTCATATTTTTCTTCCCCCTGCTTTTTCTCCTTTATTTTCAACTGTACCCTATACTTATTCCTATTTTTAAAAATATATATATATTTTTTTGAGTTGGAGTCTCACTCTGTCGCTCAGACTGGAGTGCAGTGGCCGCTCCCGGCCACTGCAGCTTCGCCTGCTGGGCTCCGGCGATCCTTCCACCTCAGCCTTCCAAGTAGCTGGAATTACAGGCATGCGCTACCACGCCTGGCTGATTTTTTGATTTATTGTAGAGATGAGGTCTCGCTGTCCAGGCGGGTGTCGAACCCGCGGGCTCAGGCAATCCACTCACCTCAGCCTCCCAAAGGTGCGGGATTACAGGCTGAGCCACCGAGCCCGGCTGAAAAATATTTTAAAACAATTTTTCATTGTTTATTTCCTCAGAATATAATATTTTATGACTGAGTATCCATCTTATCAATATTTCTATATACAAATCATGACATAAAATCTGCATAGATTTTAAGTATGTTGATGGAAAAATGAGTGAACAATCAATAAACATTGGTTCCACTTGTGATAAAATAAAACGATAATACATGCTCTAGTTCACATCCGAGTATAATATTATCTGATTTACAACATTATTAGGCAATTAATTTAAAGAACAAAAGATAAGCTCTTATATTCAGTACTTATCTCTTTATTATCTTTTTAAAGTGATAGACACTTTTGTTTAAGAAGGTGTTTGATTCACTAAATACTTAAGTGCTGTTAAATTAACTATTGTATTAAAACATTTGGAAATAGCTTGATTTATGCTGGAATTAATCTGAATATATACCTTGGGAAAGTGGTGTATAATGAAATATATTTTAGTCACTATTCCTGATCACTCAAATGAAACTATTTATATACAGATATCCATTTTATACATATTACAAAATGATTCAGCTTAGAAATGTAGAAAGCTATAAAATAATAGTGTACTAAATTGAAAAAAATTCTATGTATCTGGAAATGTACAACATTCTAACCTTTTGTAAATCTGTCAAAGAAAATAGGACACAAGGCAACCATGAAAATGGGGTTCCCAGGGGAGATATGGACATAGAAACATGTCATAGGACATGAGAGAAAGAGATGGCCACCATGCACACATGTTGTTGTTTTTTATTTTAAAGATGTGGGGTTGTAATTCAGGATTAGGTATACAAGTGGTCATCTCACAGGTAAAGTTTGGGCCTCCCTTTGGTCTCAACTTCGCCTGGTTTAAGATCAGATACCCTACTGATGTTATGTGTCCACCTCCCCCTGGCTAGTGTTCCGTCACTGCCAATCCCTTAGGATAAAAGTTCAGGGTCCATCTATGAGTGAGAACATGTGGTACTCAGTTCTTTGTTTCTGTGGGAGATCACTTGAGTATCAAAGACTTTATTTGTTGGTTTTTTAAATTTATTTTTGAGACAGGGCTCTGTCACACAGGCTGGAGTGCAGTGGCCAGCCATGGCTCACCACAGCCTCAACAGCCTGGGCTCAGGTGAGTCTTATGCCGCACCCTCCCAAGTAGCTGGGATTACAGGCACATGCCACTGAGTCCACTAATTTTTTTTAATTTTTGTAGAGGTGAGGTCTTGCTAGGTTGTCAAGTCTGATCTCAAACTCTTGGGTTCAAGCAATCCTCCCAGGTCAGCCTCCCAAATTGCTGGAATTACAGGCAAGAGACTCCATGCCCAGTCAACACACACATTTTAAAAATCAGCTAAAAATTCAACACATTATTAAAGGCCAAGTTTGGGCTAAAATGTCAATATTCAACAGCTAGGACCTCCAGACAAAAGGGAAATTTGCAAGCTCTTTTTCGGGGGCATCTACCAGGTGCTTGCTAGAAAGATTCAGGCCAATTCTAAACAAGAGAAAGTACTCTTTTTGGTGATGAAGATGTGCAAGTAGTGATTGCCCATTCCTGGGATTCTGGAACAGGAAACCTATCTGCTTTCCTATGAAACAATCTTAATCCCTGGAGGAAAACAGCAAACTCTTTTGTTGCCAGGTCATAGGCAAAGAGCCTCTGCTTCTATAGAGGGACAAAAATAAAATTGCCTCTCCAGTGGTGAAAAGCAACATCTAGCTCTCAGAACATCACAGGGAAAAAAATGCAATGATACCGAGGGATTGGAGATATATACATATTTTCATTGGCTACAAAGCCAATAAACTCTTTTTGGTTAAGGATCATACACCGATGACAAGCAGTGGTGTGCTACCACTGAGGCAGGAATAGGAAGCTCTCCTTCCTAAGACCAATCAGAGATAATACAAGGTAGTGTTTGACTTCCATAGAGATAAGGGTGATATAACTGAGAATTTCCATTTCAGTTTTTGAAAAACAGTTTTAAGTCTTTTTCTCTTTAAAGCCTCCACTTTAAAGATCTTTTTTCTTTCTGAACTAATTGTGTATGTGTTTGAGGAATTCCAGAGGCTGATTTAGGAATAACAGAGTATGGAAATACCATGGCAGAATTCTCCTTTATTTAGAGGTCACCTGAAGGTGATTGATCTACAACATGGCCTCAGTCAGATGGCATTGACCAGCTCTCCAGATGAACAATAATTTAAGATAACCATAGAAAAAAGATCTGCTCCCTGTGTGGCCCCCAAATACTCCTAATTCCATGCTTTCCCTTTAAAATCATGTATCCTCAGCCTAAAGTTTTGAAAATGTTCTTTTTGAGTCATGAGCTGGGCTGTTTCTCCTCTACCAGCTTTTGGAGTCAAGTCACTTTCCTCCAATTAAATCTCGTGCTTGTTTATTGTAACCTACAAGCGATGAGTAGCAGAACTTGCTATTGTGCAGTAGTGCTGATGCTGAATTTTGACAAAAATAAAGAAGCAAACGAATTATAACAACAAAAATGTCCTCTCCACTGCTGCAATAACATTAGCTACTAACAATCAACAGCAATCCAATGCTGGGAGAAGGGCAAGAGCATGAAGAGGATAAAGAACTTTAGGTCTTGTCATATTATTTTACTGTGGAGGAAACAATTTAGGACGCTGCAGTTTCATGGAAGCTAGCAGAAGATTCAAGACTCCTGGATCAGAGTCAAGGAACTTTAGTGCTCTGAGCACAAGTGATATATGTTTCATGATCATTTTGTTTTCCCTTGCCCTCAACCCTCACCCCCAGGCTCATGAAAATGACATGGAACAACCTGGTGAATGCCCCACATGCAGTGGGTTTGTCTCACAGATGAGGAATGTCAAGCTTAGTGAATTTTAGTCTTTCAAAATGGACTGTGACATGGATGCAGCTGGAGGCCATCATTCTGATCAAATTAATGCAGAAACAGAAAACTGAATATCACCACATGTTCTCACTTTTAAGTGGGAGTCAAACAAGAGGTTCATAGGGGCATAAGAATGGGAACAGACATTGAGTACACCTTAAGGGGGAAAGGATAGTGGGCAAAGGTTAAAAAACTACCTGTCAGGTATCATGCTCACCACTTGCGTGACTGACTCAATAGAAACACAAGCCTCACATCACACAATATACCCATGTGACAACTGTGCACATGTGCTTCTGTTCACAAGACATGCTGAAATGCAAGAGACTTATGTAGTGCAGAGGTGTGCAAATACAACTGATAACCCAAGTTAGAGTAGGACTGAGAAAACTCTTCCAGCACTACAAACTCCACATTGTATATAACAAGGTGATAAAGTTCACTGCTGCAGAAACTTGAAGTCAATGACACACTGAGGATAATAACAATAAAAATCAAATCAAGCTTTATTACTTACTAAATTAATTCAAGCTATGTACTAATGGTCTGACAGAAGAATTGGTGTATTCATTTCTATTTTTCTTCCATATTCATCTAATCAGAGTAAGTGCTATGACCCAGCCCACTAGGTAATTTACAAAGACCAGTGTGCACGTGTCTTTCCCTAATAGCTATAAAGCATGATAAATAATCTAGATGAAATCTTAATTAATAAATATTTAAAACATTTGAGGAAATATATCGAGTTAAAACTGACATTCACATCTGTACAGCATATAAATTGAAAATATTTTATAGGATAGATAGCATACTTACAAACTTTATTTTATAGAACATTTTCAAATCACAAGTAACCTTTATTTGCAGAAATATCTCTACATTGGTTTCATTCTGGAATAGTTATGCTTTCAATGTCATAGTGAGTTAAGTATATAAACCATAGTGGAGAAACTATGAGAAAAGCCAATGTTATGACTTTTATTTTGAAGTTTCATACAATTATAAGTAAAAATCTGTTTGTATCCTAATATAAAGAGCTCTTTAGTAGAGTAACTGTTATTCTGATAGATTTGTTTCTGAATGATAAATCCCTGACAATAGTGAGTATTATATAGTATAATATATAACTTTATATATAGCATATATTTATATATTTTAGTAGGCTGATTTATGAAAATTAGCATATAAAGCAGCCTACTCAAATTGAAAGAAAACTTTACTTCTGGCCTTTAAAATATAAATTCAATTTTGTATACTCCTACTAAATTGAAAACAATAATAAAAAGATTCAATTTTTAAAACTGGAATCTTCTCATTCTGAATCAATTGAAAAATTACTCTTTTAACCTCCATTCATAATAAATATATTTCCTAACCAAAGTAATTTAATTTAAATTCTTACCTCAATATTTAATGTATATTATTTAAGAACTCTTTCTTAAAATATTTTATTAAGATAGTTTCCAGTCAGGTTAAATAATGTTAAATATTTAACTTTCATATTGGAAAATGGCTTCCTTATGTAATCTAATGCAGTGGTTTTATACACTCTTCAATATTCTGTACTATAATAATTTTGTTTTATATGTTTTTAATAGTTTACCTAAGTTCTCTCTGTATCTAGAATGCTACTAATTATGCCATATTTTAATCACAAAAGGAAGAATCCATTTTCTGTATCTTTTTTTCCTATTAAAAAGTAATGCTTAGCCACTGGGAGTAGTGGTTCATGCCTGTAAACCCAACACTTTGGGACGCTGAGGCAGAAGGATTGTTTGAGCCTAGCAGTCAAGTCCAGTCTAGGCCACATAAGGGGACCTCATCTCTACAAAAAAATTTAATTTAATTTAAAAAATTAGCCCATTGTAGTGGTGCATGCCTGTAGTCTTAGCTACTCAGGAGGTTTTGATGAAAGAATCTCCTGAGCCCAGGAAGTCAAGGCTGTGGTGAGCCATGAAGGTGCTACTGCGCTCCAGCTTTGGCAACAGAGTGAGATCCTGACTCATAAAAAACAAAATAAAATAAGATCATGCTTAATAATTATATCAATCACTGAAGTGTCACTTAAGGCTACCACCTGCTATAGTACTCCATGTTGCTGAATTATGTTCAGCTAAACCTACTGTCAGGAATACCCTGGGGTTGCTGAGTATGTATGAAATCCATATGAGGACTGTAATTTTAGGTATCTTAATAAACTTAATGAATTTTACTATATTTTGGTGACATAAATACCTCTTTGGGGACAATAAAACAGAAGTCACTGAAAAAGATAAACAACATAACATAACAAAGTAAATAGGAGGGACACTGAATGCCTCACCAACTTAGCCTCAGCTTCAAAATCCTCTCTAAGGTATATTTAGGCTGTAAGTAGTCCAACTAAGTTGACTTTCCGTTTAGAAAATAGTTGTTATTTTTCCCAGTAGTAGCTATAGAAGGAAGGTATACAGGGAGAGTCTCTTCAGATAAATATCTTTAGAAAGCTTTTGAAAATTGCAAAGAAGCTTACTTTTAGGATTTAATAAAATTTTATGATTTTATTTTACTCTACTTAAAAGTTAAATAAGTTAGCTAATTACTGTTTCATGGATGCTGGTACTGCAGGAATTTTCAACTGCACTATTAGCTTAGATCTTCAAGTTCTTATCTCACAACCAAGAAAATGAAGGAACATGGACACCGAAAGATGAGTGAAAGAGGAGTATATTAACCCGGCTTGGTGGCTCAACCTATAATCCCGCACATTCGGGAGGCTGAGGTGAGTGGATTGCCTGAGCCCGAGGGTTCGAGACCCGCCTGGGCAACTTGGCGAGACCTCATCTCTATAATAAATCAAAAAATCAGCCAGGCGTGGTAGCGCATACCTGTAATTCCAGCTACTAGGAAGGCTGAGGCAGAAGGATCCCGGAGCCCAGCAGGTCGAGGCTGCGGTGGCCGGGAGCAGCCACTGCACTCCAGTCTGGGCGACAGAGTGAGACTCCAACTCAAAAAAAAAAAAAAAAAAAAAAAGGAGTGTATTAAGCAACAGAAAGCTCTCAAGAAAAGAGAGGGAGCCCCAAATGGATTACCAGTACTACATACTTGCTTGTTGAGTTTATCCTTTCTTTCTAAGGGTTTTTTGGTTTGGTTTGGTTTTGTCTTGCTTTATACCTTCTTTGACCCTCTACTTCCTAGCTGTGTCCTGGACCCAGCTTCTACTACGCATGTATGCTTTTGTCCAAAGTTACTCCATTTTTTTTTACCCATAAGTACCAAAGAAAAGCCCAATGGGGGAGGGGGATAAACCTGCAATCCAAATGTTATATTAGTGATATTATAATAAACTTGGGTCCAGTTATCACATTTCGTTGAGCTATTGTGCCTTTGTCTGCGTGGCAAAAAATCCATTAAACAAAACATCCTGGCTTAAGAGGATGTTTTTAACCACATTTTCAATGGACTTACATAATAGGGGTGGTGCAAGGGCATTCACGCAAGTGTTATTTCTCCTTGAGACCCTCCTTATCTATCTGCCTAGTCAGCTTCCTAGCTATCTCCTCTCACTGGCAGAAGGCATGAGACTTCTGGTTGAGAGTCCTAAGCCACAATATTCAAAGCTTAGCAATCCACATCAGTATCAGCATATGTATAACAGTTTCTCTGACCCCTAAGTCCCATAGACATGGCATAGAAGGGCCCCAATAAATGTGCATGAAGTGGGTTTGTATAGTATCTAAAAAGTTACTAAGTGTGGGAAATTCACCACATTTACAGAAAGCAATAAGCAAAGCCTATTTTGTCATCCCAGAGACATTACTTTATCCCTCCAGGTTGCTCACTGCAAATGCTATCCTGAGAAACTGACCAGGTAAAGAGTGGTCATGGCCTTTCATTCTTGACATCTCAGCAAGACATATAAAGTACATGAAACTCACTGAAGCATGTGCTGCTTAATTTCCAAATATCTGGGGATTTTTTAGATACTTTTAAAAATGGATGACTAATTTAAATATTTGTGGTCACAACTAATAGTCTAGGAGGTTTCAATTCTGTTATATGTACTGAAACTCTTACGGCCCAGCACCACCTAATTTGAGAAATAGTTCATGCATATTTAAAAGTAAAGTATATCCTGTCAATGTTGGGTTGAATGTTCTATATTCACTATGTCCAGTTGTCAGATAGTGTTACTCAATTATTCTGTATCTTTACTTATATACTTATATCCTAATTGTTCTATCACATCTTAAGAAAGAAAGATACACTATCAACTGTAACTGGAAAATTGTTTATTCATTTCTATCAGGTTTTGCTATACATATTTTGAGACTCTTCTATTAGGAATATACATATTTCTGATGATTATTGATTATTGATAAGTTGACACATTTATCATGATAAAATACTGCTCCAAATCTTTGGTAATATTTCTTGTCCTAAAGGCTTTTTTGCCTAATATCAATAAAATTACTACATCTTCCTTGTAATTTTTCTTTGCATGCTATATATTTCTCATTTTTAAAAAATGCTAAAGCAGCCTGAATATTTACTTATGAAATGGGTTCAAACAGCAAGTGTTACTTGTATTATACAGTCTTCCTTTCTTTTTAAATTGACATATTCAATCTAATAAGGTAATATTTCATTTAGTTGCATGTGTCATCCGTCTTGATAGGCATTTGCTATTTAACCTATCTGCTCTTTCCTTTTTTTATTTTTGACATGTTCTGACTTCTTTTGCCTTGAGTATTCTTAAACTTACATTTTTCTTCTACTGAATGATTAGCTTTATGTATTTATTTAATTTTGTGTTGCTGATCTGGCATTTATAATATGCATTTTTTATTTATCATGAATACCCTTGAATAATAATAACAATTCATATATAATGTAAAAAAAATCACTCAATGGCATATTTCCATTTTCTTATTTTTGACATTGTTACACATGTTTCTTCTATGTATCTTCAAAACCACATTGAGATACCACCTAATTCATAAGAATGGCCAACATTAATAAAACAAAAAGCAGAATAAATTCTTATATTTGTTTTAAGTAGGTTAGTGGATTGAAGAGTGTCCCTCCAGAGACATTTGTCCCAGTTCTAACCCCTGTACCTGTAAATGTGACTTTATTTGGAAATAAGGTATTTGTAGATATGATTAAGTTAACAACCTTGGGATGAGTTCATCCTGGATTTCTGGTGGACCCTAAATTCAGCAATTGGCATACTTATAAGGGAAAGAAGACTGAAAAAAGATTAATCTAAAAAGTCCATAAAAAAGAAAGAAGCAGATACTTAAGGACACCCACAAGCAGTGAAATGCCCAAGATTGTTAGCAGCCACCAGAAGTCAGGAGAGAGACATGAAATGGATTTTTCACTGAAGCACTTGAAAAATACCCTGTTGGCACCATGATTTGAAACTGCTGGCTTCCAAAAGTATGAGAGTAGATTTCTGTTGTTGTAAGCTATGTAAGTTTGTAGTAAATTGTTATGAAAACCTTCAGATACTAATACGCTATATTCTCCTAAAGACATGCTGCCTTCTAAAGAGATATTTTAAATTAGGAAAATAATTAGTTTATATTTAATGACATATTTATCATATTCCACACTCTTCATTCATTTGTAGAGATCTGAATTTCCTTCTAATATTTTTCATCAACCAAGGTGCTTCCTATAACATGATGGTAGGACAGATCTGCTAGCAGCAATTTCTTTCAACTTATCTTTCTGTGAGAATGTCTTCATTTTAAATGACTTTATGTTCCATTTTTCTGGATTGTCAAGTTTTTTTTCTCTTTTACCATGTTATTCTATTGTCTTCTAGTTTGTTGCATTTTTTTAGATATCAACAGTGACTTATGTTTTTGGCCATTGTATGTGTGTCTTTTTCCACTAGTTGCTTATATGATTTTCTATGTTCATTTGGCTTCAGAAATTTGCTTAAGATATATACCTTGATATGGTTTGTTTTCTGTGCATCGTGTTTGAGGTTTGTCAAATTTTTGTGTCTGTAGGTATTCTATTTCTATTGCTGCATTACAAATTACTCCAAACGTGGTGGCTTCAAAGAACAATTTTATTTTCCTCGTTATTTTGATAGTTCAGAAATTCAAGAAGATTGTCCATCTACCTTGGGTGCTCTCATATGGTTATGATAAGCTCATTAACTTGTTTGTGATTATTTAGTCATATAATAATGTTGTGGCCAATATTGGATGATATAAAAAACACTCATTTCATAAGATTGTAATGGAACTGAAAAATGTCTATTAGTGATGTTGTAGCCACCATAATATAATAGTGCAATGTATTACCTTTTCTATGTTTAGGTACACAAAACATTATCATTATGTAACAATTACCCATAGTAGTCAGCATAATAACATAATGTATAGGTTTATAACCTAAGTGCAATATACTGTACCATTACAACCTAGGTGTGCCGTAGCATAAACATCATAGGTTTGCCAATTCTAAGCTGTATGACTTGCACTTTAATCCTGTTTCTTCCATTATCAGCAGTTAAATTACTTAAATGTGGGCATGGTGTCTAATCTCTCTGTAATTCAAATGTATTATCTGTAAAATTGGGATGGTAATAAGTTCTTTACAGTTTTTCATGGGGCATTATAGGATTAAATAAATGTTACAGGTTAATAAATAATGCTAACATTCATTTAGTATTTACCACATGCTAGGCATTGTTTTACACAATGTCCAGGAATTTTTCAATTTAATTAATGCAAATCATAAAGTGGACTTCAAATAATGCTAATTTCCCAAATACACATATCACTAGAGACTAGAAATGAAGCCAAAATTCTATTCTTTTGTACCAAGAATGACAGAAAAAGAGAGAACAAGGCATACATACACACAAATTACCAATATCAACAGCAAAATACTGGTGGTTATCACTAAATCCCACAAATGTCAAACAATAATCAGAGAAAATTATGAACAACTTTATGCAAAGGAATTCTAATTTAGAGAAAATGGGTCAGCACCTGGAAAATTATGAATTCCCACAATTTATGTTAGTTGAAATTGCTAACTTGAATAGTTCTATAACAATGAAAGAATATGAAATTATAGTTCAAATAATTCTGGGGGGAAAATGTTTTGGTGTCAATGTTTCACTGGTAAGTTATTCAAGACATTTAAAGGGGGAAATAAGGCACATTCTACACAATCTCTTAAATAGTATTTTCAACTTATTTAACAAGGTTAACATTATCCTAAAATCAAAATGAAACACACACGAAGTATATAATGGAAACTACAGACCAATATTCTTGATAAACAGAGCTGCCAAAATCCTTAACAAAATATTTGCAAATCAAATCCAGTACATTTAAAATAAATAATTCACCACAACAAAATAACATTTATTCCAGGAATTTAAGAATGGTTCAGCATCCAAAAACAAGTCAGTATAATAACTTTATTAATAGTCAAGAGAAAAAAAATGAACATATCAATTGATGCAGAAAATACATTTGATAAAATATAATATTTATTCGTTCCTTAAATTTTTGTAAAGCTAGGATTAGAAGAGAATGCTCTTAAACTGATGGATAGAATCCACCAAGAAATAAACAGGTAACATTATAATCCACAGTGAAAAGCTGAAAGATTTTCTTTCCCCTCAGATGAAGAGCAATACAAATTTTTTTAATTATTTCCATTTAACCTTTACTGGAGGTTCTAGCAATAAGTTCAAGGTTCTAGTGCAATAAGGCAAGAAAATAATATAAAATGCATACAAGTTGGAAAGACAGACATAAAACTCCCGCTATTCACAGAAGACATAATATAGAATAGTAAATAATTTGAAAACAAAACAAGCGTCCTAGAGCTAATAAATGAATTTATAAAGATCTTAGGATACAAGACCAACCCACAACATTAATTGTTTCTGTGTATATTAACAATGTGCAAATAAAAGCACATTTTGTTGAATTTGCTGTTGATATTGATAAGCTGATTCCAAAATTTGTGTGGAATGGCAAAGAAACTACAATAGTTAAAACAATTTTGAAAATAACAATAAAGTTGGAGAAATCATATTACCTATGTTTACGTATGTAAAGAAAGAACAGTTGAAATAAAACAGAATAATGCTAAAATACAGTTCTGCCTTTGTTAAATATAAAACAAAATCCAGACACTGTGTGGAGTTTTAAAAACATTTCAAGCCGGGCTCGGTGGCTCAGCCTGTAATCCCGCGCCTTTGGGAGGCTGAGGTGAGTGGATTGCCTGAGCCCGCGGGTTCGAGACCCGCCTGGGCAGCGAGACCTCATCTCTACAATAAATCAAAAAAAATTAGCTGGGCGCGCGCCTGTAATTCCGGCTACTTTGAAGGCTGAGGCGGAAGGATCGCCGGAGCCCAGCAGGTCGAGGCTGCGGTGGCCGGGAGCGGCCACTGCACTCCAGTCTGGGCGACAGAGTGAGACTCCAACTCAAAAAAAACAAAAAACAAAACAAAACAAAACAAAACAAAAAAAAAAAACATTTCATTGTGAAGATCTTTCACTTCTCTAGTTAAGAAGGTGCCAAGGTCTTTCTTCGTTCCTTCCTTCCTTCCTTCCTTCCTTCCTTCCTTCCTTCCTTCTTCCCTCCCTCCCTCCCTCCCTCCCTCCCTCCCTCCCTCCTTCCTTCCTTCCTTCCTTCCTTCCTTTCTTTCTTTCTTTCTTTCTTTCTTTCTTTCTTTCTTTCTTTCTTTCTTTCTATCTTTTTGTGGCTATTGTGAATGGGATTGTACTTTTTATTTGGGTCTCTGCTTGTTTATTGTTGGTACACAGGAATGTAACTGTCTTTTGCACATTCATTTTGTACCCTGAGACTTTGCCAAAGTCTTTTATCAGTGCAAGGAGGTTTTTGACAGATTCTCTTGGATTTTCAAGGTATAGGATCATATCGTCAGCAAAGAGGGATAACTTGACTTCTTCTTTTCATGTTTGAATACTCCTGATTTCCTTCTCCTGTCTTATTACTCTAGCTAGAACTTCCAACACAATGTTGAACAGTAGTGGTGAGAGTGGGCAGCCTTTTCTTGTTCTGGTTTTCAGGAGAAATGCTTCCAATTTCTCTCCATTTAGCAATATGCTGGCTGTGGGTTTATTGTAGATAGCACTTACTATTTTGAGGTATGTTCACCCTATGCCTAGGTATTCAAGGGATTTTATCAAGAAGGGACCCTGGATTTCATCAAGAGCTTTTTCCACATCTAATGATATAATTATAAGGTTCTTGTTTTTACATCTGTTGATGTATTGAATTACATTTAGGGTCTTGCAGATGTTGAACTAGTCCTGAATTCCAGGGATGATGCACACTTGGTCATGGTAGATGATTTTTGAGATGTGTTGTTGGATCTGATTTGCTAGAATCTTGTTGAGAATTTTTGCATCTATGTTCGTCCTGATGCCACTAATATTGGTATGAGAATTTAATATTTTATTATCTAATTTACTATCTATACTAATTCTAACAGTTAAATATTTCCTTTACAATTTTTTATGTACACAATCACATGATTTGTTTTCTAGTTTTATCTTCTTTGTTGCTTTCTTTACTCTAATGGACTGTTGGATAAAATATCGACAATGGTCATTTTCTCTTCTCGCCTCAGAGTAGAAATTTTAAGTATCTCATCATTAAGTTGACATGTACTGTAGCTTTTATATAGATCTTTTTTTTTTTGATTTGTAGTTTCACTCTGTTGCCCAGACTGGTGCAGTGGCTTCTCCCGGCCACCGCAGCCTTGACCCATTGTGCTCCGGTAATCCTTCCGCCTCAGCCTTCCAGTAGCTGGAATTACAGGTGCGTGCTACCACGCCCAGTTGATTTTTTTGATTTATTGTAGATATGAGGTCTCACCAAGTTGCCCAGGCAGGTCTCGAACCCACGGGCTCAGGCAGTCCACTCACCTCAGCCTCCCAAAGGCGCAGGATTACAGGCTGAGCCACTGAGCCGGCTAGATCTTTATCAGATCAGAAATTCTCTTCTCATATGACTGTGTTCAGTAATTCAGTGGTTATATTATCAGATGTTTTTCTGTATCTATTGGTATGGTTAAAGTTATTGTGTGTGTGTGTGTGTGTGTGTGTGTGTGTGTGTGTGTGTGTGTGTGATGTCTTTGCTTAATTTTGTTATCAAGTTTATAATGACTTCATAAAACAAATTAGAAATCTTTCTTCCTGGAGGATTTTGTGTGATAAAATTTTAAATAAAACACTAATAAATTAAAATTTTTTAATAATCCTTATTTCACTAGTTTATCTTTTGTTTAAAAAGATAAGAAGTTAAGTTGACTACCTTCATTAGAGAAAGGTAAAGTAGAGAAAGATGGCACTTGCCTCTTTCTTACACAAAATTAACATAATTTTCATTATAAGAAGAAAATATTTTTGGAATTTATTTTTAAAAAATATATCCAAATTAATATGATTATGTGAGTAAAATTGTCCTAAGATAATATAGTCACTGTTGAACACACAATGCATATTAGTTCAATGCCTCCAGCTCTCAACCCCTGAAAAAGTAAAAAAGTGAAAGCCAGGAAATTTGCATTTATATAGATTTTAAAATTTTTTTATGACAAAATCTGAGGAAATTTCTGATTTCTAAGCCAGTAGTCTTTTCCTTGTATTTTGTGGTTCCTCAAAAACATAAACTATTTCTGTCCTCTTTCACTGCATTAAGTTAATCTCAGGTAGTAAGTTAGAGTTAGGAAGCAGGAAGATAAATCTTTAGCAAATCATAGTTAATTATTGTATTAATTATAAAATGTTCCAAATAGTGCATTTGTGACACACAAATCAAATAAATCAAATAAATCAAATAAAAAGCAAGCCTTACTAAATTAATTTTGAGGGTCTAAAGCTATGTCAACAGTAGTATTTCTTAGAATATGTATCAAGAGACTTGATCAATTGTAGAGAGCAGGGTTTTATTAGGGTCCTAATTTTGTCATATCTGTCCTAATTGCTAATAGAAAAAGCAAAGTTTAGGGTAATTAGCATAGATAAACTCTCCACTCACAAACAAATTTAAATGTATTTTTGGAGGCATACATAAATGTGCATGAAATATTATGAAACCAGCCTCAAAACGCAGTGTTGCAGAGCTCTGGTCTGTTTTTCTCCTTCATGCGCTTAACAATTTTTTGTATACACAAATTTTTCATGAGTCAAAAACTGATTTAAAGATATTAATTACTCAAGTATCAATGCAAAACAGTGAAATGTTTATTGTACTCTTTGGAAATCATTCAAATATCTTGATGTTTCATTTTTATATCAAATATGTGAGTACCAACTTGAAACCAGTTGTTTTACTGTTAGAGTGAGATGTTTCAAGAGATTAAATATTAATCTTTGGCATATGCTGGTATCAAAGCAACTATTGACTAGCAACCTTCATTTCCATCTGAAGAACATTTCCCATTATACCCAGACTTTTACATTCTTAGACCTCTTAAAATATTTTTTTGTTTAACTTCTACATCTTAATTATTTTATTATACAGTGTTATACACATATAGTAGCAGATTTGTACAGTTATTTTATAGTCCTGTGAATAAATTGTATGTATAACTGGCCATCTAATGCTAAGAATTCTTTTCATAATGCAGATTTCATGACATTATTCACTACTTTCTGGATGTTTTTATGCATACATTCAAACAACAGCTTTTGTCGCTAGTAAAATTTGGTAGCCTCCAAAGGACTACCAAAAGAAAATGTGTTCTGAATGTATCAACAGAAGCTGAATAACTGCGGCATAGCACTTTAAATTTCCACATAGAACATTCCTTGTGAAAATTTGATTTCATTACAGTGAAATTAATTTGTTACAAATGTGTCTAAAGTTTTTTTCATTGATTTTCATTATGCTGTGAATTTGAATCCCTGATGACTAAGTCTTCTACTTTAAGAAAAAATCAAAATCATATTAAACATTTGATTTGACATAAATTTGTATTTTCTGTTTGAAATGCCTGAATTTAAATCCTAGGTATCTAAATTTAGACCTGTGGAACAAAAGACATTTATTGGGCTTAAGGATCTTTACCATGTTAGTAAAGATTACTTTATTCTTTATCATTAAGTTTTTGTTTTCCATAATTTTTTTTTTTTTTAAGTGAGGAAGCAGAATTTATTGAAAGGACAGAAAACCTCCCACAGTGGGAGGGGACCCAAAGGGGCTGCTCTTCCATAACATTTTAATTTTAAATGTTAATTTAAAAGTACTTTAGAATGACAGTGTATACATGAAGCGTGTTAATCTATTTTAAAAGTGTTTATGATAAAAATCACAAAATACTTTCAACTTTTTATCTTTTGAAATTTACAAAAAATAACAGTTTTGTTTGAAATTATTATTTTAAATATTGGGTCTTTTTATCAATATGTATATATCAAAGAAAAGTATAAGTTATGGCAAAGTATACATTTTTAGTTATAATGACTGAGTAGATAAACATTTGAAAGTTGATAATGAAAATGAAGAGTACAGTGAAATCATATTTGCTATTAAGTCAATTTTGTTTATAAAATCCTCAAAGAAGCATACAATTATATCATTCACAAAAATAAAGTATGTAAAGACACTATATGAGACAGACATTTAAAACTTATAGTATATATAGAAGAGTAAGCATATGGTTACATAAAGCTTCACTTACAATCCTTTGCTTCAGATTTTCTAATGCGTTAATGTGTATCTTGGTATATAGTACAAGAATTAAAAGCACTACTCTTGATATCATCTTGTAGAATTATAACACTTTACCTCAATTGCCATAAATTTCCATTTTTTGACTCATGATTATATTTTTAAAACTGTCCATTAACTAAAGCAAAATAAGCATTCTTTTCAAATGTCCATGGAACACTTACCTTAATAAGGCAATAAGGTAAGCCTTAACACATTTTAAACAGCTAAAATGATCCAGTATTGATTTTCTGACTAGAGCAGAGGTAACTTAAGAACTGAAAAAATAAATAAATATTATTATTTTAAATATTCATTGGCAGAAGTCAGTAGTTCAAGGGACTACTGGGGGGATACAATCCTGGATAATGGGTAGGATAGATGTGGCACATGGGGGGAGTAGGCTGCATAGTAGTACTCTACCTCATCACTCAAACCTTTGCACAAAATTAGACAATTGAATCCCTTTGCCATATATTTATTTTGAAAATGCAGAAAATTGAATCCAAAATACTTTATGATTTGAGTGATGACCACTATTTCTATTATATTGTCTCTAGAAATCTTCTTGGCAATTTTAAATAAAAGAAAAATTCATTACTACGAATAAAAGATAAGTAAATTATATATCTATGTTAAATTACGTTCATATCAAGAAGAAAAAAAATTTTTTTTTTTTTTGAGTTGGAGTCTCACTCTGTCGCCCAGACTGGAGTGCAGTGGCCGCTCCCGGCCACCATAGCCTCGACCTGCTGGGCTCTGGCGATCCTTCCACCTCAGCCTTCCAAGCAGCTAGAACTACAGCGCGCGCTACCACGCCCGGCTAGTTTTTTGATTTATTGTAGAGATGAGGTCTCGCCTGCGCAGGCGGGTCTCTAACCCAGTGGCTCAGGCAATCCACTCACCTCAGCCTCCCAAAGGCGTGGGATATCAGGCTGAGCCTCCGAGCCCGGCTTCAGAAAAAAATACTTAACTGTTCATCCTAGGAATGAAAAACGAATAAACGTGTCTTAGTTATCATTGCTTTAAATAACCACATCACTATTGTAATAATGTCTCAGCATTTTCCTATTGAATGATAATTTCCACAAAACATAAAAAGTATTTATGTAGTTATAGTGATGTCCCAGATTTTAAGATTTTATTGAATTATCCATGTTCTAATCCCATTCACTTGATGTCTTTTGTTAAGTAATTGAACAATTATATAGCAGCCTTTATAAGCAAATACTTAAAATTCTGATTTGTAAAACATAATATGCATTTTTTCTTTTTCAGATCAAAAGTAATTCATCTGCTCAAACATCTTATCTGAGTCTTATTTCTCATATTTAAACAATTCACAGAATTCCACTTTGAAATATACCAATTTCTGCTCTTCTTGACTTTATAAATATATATTAATTTATTTTCAATTACCAATAAGTGAAATTAAGCATGTCTCAGTCTGTTTTGTGTTGCTTTAGAGAAATACCTGTGACTGAGTAATTGATAAGGAAAAAAGTTTCATCTGGCTCACAATATTGATGACTGGAAAGTTCAAGATAAGACATTTGCTTCCACTCAGGGCAGAAGGCAAGGGGAGCTGGGGTGTGCAGGGATCATATGGCAAGAGGGAAAGTGAGAAGTGGAGATATGCACAGACCTAAAGATTGAAATAATAGACACTGGGAACACTGAAAGTGGGAAGATGGGGAGGGGTCAAGCATTCAAAAACTACCTATGGGGTACAGAGTTTACTGTTTGAGGAATGGAAATACCTGAAGGTCAACTCCCACCAATATGCAATTCGCCCTTGTAACAAGCGTGCATTTGTAATCCTTGAGTCACCCCCCCAAAAAATACATTTTTAAAAAGCTGTATAATATGAACAAGAGACCACACTAATGTGCTCAAGTTATACTATATCCAACCCTGATGTTTCTACTCCATGGTGGATTGTGTGATAGTTCACTCTTATCTGGCACAATCCACTCAGTACTTATAGGCACCTAACTGGTGAATTAAATAGGGTCTTGATGGGAGCCACTACTCTTGCATCCTCTGTGACTTTGAGGATAACACGAATCTGTATCACTCCTGTTGGGCTGCATTCGTGTTTTTGATTTGATATCTTGATTTAGGGTTGCACATTCACCTTTCTGGTGTTCTTTCTTCTAGATCTTTTCTTTCTAAGCTGAAATACAGCTCTTCTAAACGTTTCATTTTTATGCTATGGTGTTTCTATTTTCAGGACGGAGTAAATGAAAAATTGTCTAGTTTTTTTTTCTAGTTCAGTTAGAAACCTCTCAGTGCTGTTAAAACATCAAATAGAATCAGAAAATATGTCATAAAATTTCTAATATCTTTGAATCTTGTGTCCCAACATTATTGAAATTTGGTTTATATACAACATTAATTTTCAAGGCTCTTTCTTTAAACTTATTGTAAAATATAGACATATTGCAGACCTTATGTATGTTATTTTTCTTTACATGACACACCAGGGAGAAGGTTCCAGTATTGGGTTTAGTAACTGAACTGTAATTTTCCAAACAAAGACATAGTAGGCAGATCTATTTGTGTAGTTCTCTGCCAGTGTCACAGATTGTGGCTCATTAGTTTGATTGAAAATTTTTTTCTCACATGCAGACACAAGCAGAAGCTGAGTTTCCACAGAAAATTACTGCAATTTCCATTAGCTTTCTCTCATAATTTAAAAATGTTGTCCAATTTTTTTTAGAAATACAATCCTTCAGAACTACAAATCAGTTTAAATGATTTTATTTTCGTTATGGGTATTGCATCTGATATTTTTCCATGACTCTAAACTTGTAAAAAGTAGGTTTTAATTAATCAATAGGTATGAAAAATAATACCTGTAATTGTATTTGCACAGGATTTACATTTGGCAAAGAGGGTAACACCCATTACGAACTAAAAAATGCCATTTTCCTAATATCCTTGTCAAAATTTGCTGTTTGGAAATTTACATATATAAAATGTGATTAATAATGCCTTAACAGTGGCACCGATCTCTATCTTTTTTTAAGTTTAATTTTTTAAATTTTAAAACTGTGGAGTATATTTTAGGGTTGGGTATAAAAATATTCACTATGCAGATACCCTTGTTGATGAGGTGCACCCACCTGCTTCCCCAGGCAGATTTTCACTACTGTCAATCTCTCCCAACCCCAATCTCCTCTGCAGTTTCCTGCTACAGCCAATCAGTTTCTTATAGTATTGCAGTAGTTGTTCAAGGTCCACTGATGAGTGAGAACATGTGAAACTCAGTTATTTGTTGCTGTGAAAGATCGCTCAGTATTATAGAATCTAACTCCATCCAGGTTGCTGCGAAATCCATGATTTTGTCTTCTTTGTGGCTGCATAATATTCCACCGTGTATATGTACCACATTTTTTTTATCCAGTCCTCTTTTGATGGGCAGCACAGCTGGTTCCATTTTCTTGCTATTGGGTACAATGCTGCGATAAACATACATGTGCAGGTATCTTTTTGATAGAGTGATTTGAGTTCTTTCAGGTATATTCCCAGTAGGGGGATTGCAGTGTCATATGGAAGGTCAATTTTAGAATGTTTAAGAATCACCACACTGTTTTCAACAGAGGCTGAACTAGTTTGCACTCCCAACAACAGTGTAGAAGTGTTCCCTTTGCACCACATCCTCTCCAGTATCTGTTATTTTTTGAGTTATTGATAATGGCCATTCTGACTGGAGTTCGGTGATATCTCAATGTAGTTTTAATTTGCATCTCCTTGATGACTAGTGAGACTGAACATTTTTTCATGTATCTGTTGGCTGCTCATATGTCTTCTTTTGAGAACTGTCCATTCGTAACTTTTGCCCACTTTGTAATGGGGCTGCGTTTTTTTTTTTTTTTTTTTTTCTTTTCAGCATGTTTGAGTTCCTTGTAGATCTTTGATGTTAGGCCTTTGTCAGACATGGAGTTGGAAAATATATTTCCCCTGTCTGGGCTTTCTCCCTGCTCTCTTGATTGTTTCTTTGACTTTGCAGAAGCTTGTCAGTTTGATGAGGTCCCACTTGTCTGTCTTATACCTTATGGCATGGGCACTTCGGGTTTTGATCAGGAATTGGTTGCCAGTTCCAATTTCCATAAGAGTGTCTCCTGCATTTGCTAAGGTTCTTATAGTTTGAGGTTTTATGTTTAGGTCTCTGATCTATTTACAGTTGATTTTTGTGTATGGAGATAAGTAGGGGTGCTGTTTCAATCTTCTGCATGTAGGCAGCCAATTTTCCAAGCACCATTTACTGAATAGGTTCTCCTCTTCCCAGTAGTGGGCAGTGAAGGCTTTGTTGAAGATGAGTTGGTTGAGAAATTGAAGTTTTGCTTCTGGCATCTCAATTCTGTTCCATTGGTCTATATGCCTGCCTTAATACCAGTACCAGGCTGTTTTGATTACTGTAGCTTTATAATAAAGTTTAAAGTCTGAGAGTGTGATACCTCCTGCTTTTTGTTGTTGTTGTTTGTTTTTTTGTTTTTGTTTTTGTTTTGCTGAGGATTGTTTGGGCTATTCTTGGTCATTTATGTTTCCATATGAATTTCTATATAGTTGTTTCTAGGTCTGAAAAGAATGTTGCTGGTAATTTGATGGGTATTGCATTAAATCTGTAGATTGCCTTAGGTAGAATGAACATCTTAACAATGTTGATTCTTTGTTTCTAGGTCTGAGAAGAATGTTGCTGGTAATTTGATGGGTATTGCATTAAATCTGTAGATTGCCTTAGGTAGAATGGACATCTTAACAATGTTGATTCTTCCAATTCAAGATCAAAACTCTGTTGAACAGGAGGGGTGAGAGGGGCATCCTTGTCTTGTACCAGTTTTCAGGGGAAATGGTTCCAATTTCTGCCTGTTTAGTAGCATGCTGACTGTGGGTTTCTTGTAGATGGCTCTTACTATTTTGAGGTATGTTCCATCTATGCCTAGATGTCCAAGGATTTTTATCAAAAAGGGATGTTGGATTTTATCAAAAGCTTTTTCTGCATCTAATGATATAATCATGTGGTTTTTGTTTTTATGTCTGTGGATATATTTAATTACATTTATGTTCTTTTGAACGTCAAACCAGGCTTGCATCCCAGGGACGAGGCCTACTTGGTGGTAGTGGATGATTTTTGAGATGTGTTGTTAATTCCCGTTTGCTAGGATCGTGTTGAGAATTTTAGCATCTATGTTAATCAAGGATATTGGCCTGTAGTTCTCTTTCTTTGTTGGATCTTTACCTGGCTTGGGTATCAATGTGATTTTAGCTTCATAAACTGATTTGGGGAGAGTTCCATCTTTCTCAATTGCCTGTAATACTTTCAAAAGGATTGGTATCAGTTTCTCCTTGTATGTTTTGTAGAATTCTGCTGGAAAGTCATCCATCCAGGGCTTTTTTTGATAAGTAGTTTTCTTATGACATAGTCAATTTCCTTGATTGCTATTGTTCTATTTAGGGTTTAAAATTCTTCCCGTTTCAACCCAGAGAGCTTGTGTCATGTCAGAAAGTCCTTCACTTCCTTTAGGTTTTCAAGTTTATTTCCATACAAGTGTACATAGTAGTCTCTGATAATCTTTTGTATTTCTTCAGGGTCAGATGTGACTTCTTTTGTGTTTCTCTTTGTATTTATTTGAGCTTTTTCTCTCTTTTTCTTGGTAAATCTAGCTAGGGGACCATCAATCTTGTTTATCCTTTCAAAGAACTAGCTTTTTGTTTCATTGTTTTTTTTGTATTATATTTTTGTCTTCTATGTCCCAGATTTGGGCTTTTATTTTGGTGACCTGGATTATTCTGCTGAAGTTAGGGTTTGGATGGTCTTGCTTTTCCAGCTTCCTTAGGTGACTTGTTAGGCTATTAACTTGTCATCTTTCCATTTTCTTCATGTGCGTTTGTAGAGATATGAATTCCACTCTTACTACTGGGTTCATGACATCCCAGAGATTTTGGTAAGATGTGTATTCATTTCCATTTGTTTCCAGGTATCTTTTAATCTCTGTTTTGCTTTCCATGTTGACCCAGGAGTTGCTTAGCATCATGCTCTTTAGTGTCCATGTCTTTGTGGGATTTGGGGGAAATTTGTTTGTGTTGATATTTATTTTTATTCCACTGTGGTCTGAGAAGGTGCATGGAAAATTTTCAATTTTATGTAATTTCTTTATGCTTGATTTATGGCCAAGGATGTGGTCTATCTTAAAGTACATTCCATGTTGTGATGAGTAGAATGTATATTTTACGGTCATTGGGTGGAGTGTTCTGTAGGTATCAATTAAGTCCATTTGGTCAAGTGTCACATTGAGGTTCTATATCTCCTTGCTGATTTTTTGTTCTGATGATCTGTCTAGGGTTGTGAGTTGGGTATTAAAGTCCCCAGCTATGATAGTGTTAGAGACAATGTCTTTTTTAAGTTTACCTAGAAGTTGCTTTATGAAAGTTGGTGCTCCTATGTTGGGTGCATATATGTTTAGGATGGATATTTCTTGTTGATGGATTGAACCTTTTATCATTATGTAGTGACCTTCTGTATCTTTTTAACTTTTTGCCAGCTTAAAGGGTATTTTGTCTGATATTAAGATCACAACTCTAGCTTTCTTTTGTGTTCCATTCACCTGAAATGTTGCTTTCCATCCTCTTACTTTAATTCTGTGAGGGTCCATTCTGGTGAGACGAGTCTCTTGGAGACAATATATTATTGCCTCATGATATTTTATCCATTTTGCCATTCTACATCTTTTCAGTGGTGCATTTAGTCCATTCACATTCAGGTTAATTATTGAAATGTGAGAGTTGATCCTTGTCATAAGATTCTTATAGAGTTGTTTTTGTTCCTGTTTGTTGTCTTTCTTTTGATTCTTGGGTTGATTCATGTGTGTTTTTAATAGTTTTCCTGCACTCTTTTGAAGAACATTGTTGTTCTGTTTTCCTTTTCTTTGGTGTTTAATACTTTCTTAAGTGTTTCATGTAGAGGTGGTCTAGAGGCAGCACAAGATCTTAGAGATTGAATGTCTGGGAAAGATTTTACTTCTCTCTCGATGATGAATCTTGGGGTAGCTGGGTAGGTTATTCTTGGTTGAAATTATTTATCTTTGAGAACTCTGAAGATTGGTCTCCACGCTCTCCTAGCCTGAAGTGTTTCTGTAGATGAATCTGCTGCTATTCTAATTGGTCTTCCCTGGTAGGTAGTCTGATCTTTTTATCTTGCTGCCTTTAGGATTTTTTCTTTTATACCTACTTTGTTTAGGCAAATTATTATGTGTCTGGGAGTTGGTCTTCTCATTTATTGTCTTTCAGGGGTTCTCTGAATCTCTTCTGTTTGAATTTTCACATCATTGATGAGATGAGAGTAGTTTTCTTGAATGATATCATGGAATGTTTGTTCCAGGGTGGTCTCTGTCTCTCTTTCTGCCTCAGGAAGTCCAATTACTCTTTTTTTTTTTTTTTTTTTTGAGTTGGAGTCTCACTCGGTCGCCCAGACTGGAGTGCAGTGGCCGCTCCCGGCCACCGCAGCCTCGCCTGCTGGGCTCCGGCAATCCTTCCGCCTCGGCCTTCCCAATAACAGGAATTACAGGCATGCGCTACCATGCCCGGCTGATTTTTTGATTTATTGTAGAGATGAGGTCTCGCTGCCCAGGCGGGTCTCGAACCCGCGGGCTCAGGCAATCCACTCACCTCAGCCTCCCAAAGGCACGGGATTACAGGCTGAGCCACCGAGCCCGGCAGTCCAAGTACTCTTAGATTCAGCCTCTTAAAATAATCGCTTATCTCTTGAAGGTTTTGTTCTGTTTTTTTAAGCTTCTTTTCTATGTTTTTGACTGTTTGGATTAGCTCTATATTTTGGTCCTCAATCTCTGAGATTCTTTCTTCTGCTTGGCTAATTCTGCTTTCCATGCTTATTAGTTTGTTGTTCATTTCAATCACAGTATTCTTTACTGCTGGTATCTCAGTTAACAACTCCTTCCTATTTTGCTCTTGTCTGTCCTCAATTCTATTTATTCTCTATATTAAAGTCTTGATGCCTGGGTTTGTAGTATGTGACCCATCAATCTTCATTATTTGCATTCCAAAGCCTGTTTTATCAGTGTCTGACCTCCCAGGGGTCTGTGTGAGACGTGTATTCTTCTTTTTGGTTTTTTTTTTTTTTTTTTTTCATTTGTGTAGATTTTCCTCCCCACTTTTTTACCCCCTTCTTTAATTCTGGTGTTCAGGAGTGGCGGGTTTGCTTTTATTTCTATTTGCTCAGTCTCCTATTCTTCCTTATCTGAATCCTCTAGCTTTGTTCAATTCCGATCCTAGACTGTGCATTGGGGGCTATATTTTTGCAGTTTTGATATTTAATTGAGAAGGAGGCTGTGATTCAAAATCTATCTGCAGATCCCAGTATACACTGACAGGTGTATGGGTACCCTGGAACCCCCTTCGCACTGTCTTGCAATCTGTGGGGTGTAAGTTTCCTCCCTGAAAGCAAAATGATGTAAGAAAAAGGAAAATAATGGAACAAGGAAGGGGAGGAAAGGAAGGTGGAGAGAGAGAGGAGTGAGAGGGATAACAGACAAACATACTGACTGACAAATGAAAAGAGACAGAATGACAGAGAAGACTAAGAAAAAGCTAAAACATACAGACAATCATACAAACACACAAGCCAACCAACCTCTCTATTGATATACAATTCCCTTACACAAACAGTAGGTCTGAAAAAAAAAGAGAGAGAAATCAGTAAAATAACAGAATCAAGGCAAATATGAAAATGTTATCAAAAACAGAGAGAAGAGAGAAAAAAGAGAAAAAAGTAAAACAAAACAAACAACAAAAATGAACAAAGCAAACAGATGAAGAATAAAAATTTTAAAAAGTAAAACAATGAGTCAAGCTTGCTCTGAGATCATTCCTGTGAACTCAACTTCTTTCAGCTCTGATCTCTAGCTCTCATTGCAGGCTGATCAGGTTGCTCACAGCTAGAGCCAGATGTCCTGGGTCTGCTGTGGGAGGATCAGATCTGGGCTCAGTCAGGTTGCTGCCTGTCAGGTCTGCCACTCACATCGGACCTGTCTGTGTCCGATCTAGCAGGAGTGAAGGACTTCCATCTCTCCCCATTACCTTAGGTCCCAAGTTGGAGGCTAGGCAGAGCTGTGCAGAGCTGGGTGGGGTGTTACAGGTCTCTGCCTCATCCTGGGACAGAGAAAATGGCTGCAATGGGAACCTATTTACCAGGACTAAGCCTCCTCCCTGGCCCTCCCCAATTCTCTCTGTCCACTGATTGGACTCTGGGCTCCAGTTGATCTCTGGTCTTGCCATTGCAGGCCGCTTGGGGTGAGGGAAGGAGCCAAGAAATCTGCGGGTCTGGGAGTCCAGGGCCATGACAGCAGCACAGTGTGTGGGACCAGCTGCAGCAGCCACTTTTTGCGGAGGTGGTAGTGGTGGTGGTGGCAGCGCATTGCGTGGGACTGGCTGCAGCAGCCACCATTTGCAGGGGCGGCAGTGGCAGTGGCAGCAGCTCATGGAACTGGCGGCAGCAGTTACCTTTTGTGGAGAATTTCACAGTCTGACTTGTCTCATCGCCATCTTGCACCTATTTTTTTCATTGATCTCTATTATAAACCATGGCCTTGTGTCATTTTAAAGTTCTGAAAAATCAAAGAAATGTACTCTAAGCTATTATCTGATTTTAAAATTATGCATTTGGGGCATGCTATTCAGCTTTTTGAAGATCTAGCAGTGTTAAAATTGGAACATATAAATATTATTCTTTTTAAAAAGTTAATATGTCTGTATTGATACTCATTTATATGTTTCTGGGTAGGAAGCTGGCTATCAATCATTTGGTTTGCACTAACTTTATTGTACTTTAAAACAGAAACTTGTGATTCAGAAATGAATAACCTGGGAGGAAAACATAGCCTATAAACTCATCTAGTTCTGCATTTTTGAAACCTGGATGCTTAAAGCAAAATGTCTAAGTGATATATAAATTCAACAGCAAAGTATTTATGTCAGGAATGCTGAATGACTAATCTCAATCTTATGCTAAGAATCAGGCCAAAACTAATAAAATAATTAAATCTCTAAGAATTTGGATCTTCAGTAATCTGTTTCATTATAGATTATGAACTAGGAATACCACCTAGTGGTCAGTCATATTTATGCTGTCTTAATTATTGTTTAATATAGATGTTTCATAGCTTCCCATTCCTTGTCAATTGTATTTCTTTTGAGTATATTTTTGATTTTTTGTGATTTTAAAGTTTTGACTTTTAAATTGAAGGTGTCCAAAGTCCATTTGTATGATTTTAAAGCTCTGAAAATATCAGATAAATGTACTTTATGCTTTATTATCTGATTTCTAAATTATCCATTCAGAACATGCTGTTCAGTGTGTTTTTTATTAGCATATTTACTTACTAAGAAAACAACAAAATACATGAGAATATATGAAAACAATACATATTTTTAAAATTGTACTACTGATTCACATAAAGTAATTTTAATGAAATAAAATGAAATACAAAAAGAGTAAGAATTTATCAAAAATGTATTAAAAATGGGAGTGCTCAAAATATATTTATAAATACTTTCAACGTTAGAGTAGGAGACTGATATGGATATAATCAATTTTTATAAATGAATCTATAATAATTTATGTTGCTAACTAACTCAGGATGTATTGCCCTCTGAATAAATATGCATAGCTACCTACTTCAGATACATAATATATCAGACCGGCAGGGAGTCTGTGATCCGGTGCCACGGGAAAGATGCAAGGGATTGCACAGAAGTTAAACTGGAAAATATAGTTTATTTAGAAAGTAAATTAGATAGAGAGAAAGAGAGGAGATTTACCTCCCCAAGATAGAGGAGGGAGCCAAAGCTTGGAAAACATGGCAACCACAGCTTGGAGAACACATGTCCTTGCCAGTGCCTAGCAAAGCAATGGCAAATGGCTGCTTGAGGTTGAATGCTTTTAAACCTTCACTTTGATGGGGGCAGATCATTAAGAAGATTGAGCGGTGGTCTTTTTCACTCATCACTAACAGGCAGGTAAGCACATCTGCTGACCTCATGGGATAGATGGCAGATGGGTAGGCTAGTCACATTGTTGCCCAGTTGATGGAATCTGTTTCAGGAAGGTCAAGAAGGGCTGATTAAGTTAACTTGAAAGAGCTACAAGATTATAAGCCAATGTATGTAGGTGGTCACTTGAAGCTTAAAAACAACCAAAAGATAAAAGGGTTTAAGTTGGTGACCGGGCAACCCAGCGTCTGAAGCCCTCTGCAAGGGAGATCTGCAGTGGGTCTCTGACTCTCACCCCAGGGGGCTGGGGACCCCAGCATTGCAGCCTACTCTTCAGACAGAGCTCGGCCATCGCCACTGCTGGAACATCGCAACGACTGGACAGTTTTACTGCATTGCACTGTCCCGCCGCTGCCGCAGCCCCTCCCTCCTGCCGGCACTCCCGTCGCCACTGCCGGCACTCCCGTCACCGCCGCTGCAGCCTCTGGGACGGGTAGCTCATCACAACCCGGCCCAAGGAGATCCACACCAAACCGCTTCAAGGAAGATCTGTTGGGATCGCTGCCACCTCTCCTGTGTCCGAGACTGTCCGGCCTGCCCGGCGTGGGGCTCCTGTTGCCTGCTGGGAGGCAGGCAGCCATCTTGTTCCTGTCCGGCCCCACCCCCTCTGGGGCAAGCAGATGAGATAGCACCACCTGCTGGCGATTCAAGGTAACAACACCGAAACGGGAGAAACAAGCTTGATAAAGACATAGACCAAACTTCTGAACTGAGGTTAATCTGAACTGTCTTTCACAGCAGATCAGGGGAACTGACCCTAACTGCAAACTAATTTACCAGCTTGAAAAGAAAACTAGAAATCAGACCTGAAAGGACATTGGACTTAAATGAAATGTCTCAGAGTATGCTTCATTGATTCTATTAGTTTAATGACTTAATTCTATTCCTACTGTATTGTTCCCTTTTTTCTCTTTCCTTTTCCTTTTCTTCTCTTTTCTTCTGTCTGTAAACCATGTCTTTGTATAGAGGAACAGCACACTAATAAGGTGGTTGGATAGCTGGTATGTTAGCATCACTATATGTTTTATTTTTGTTTGTATGAGAGTTGGTTCGACTGTAGCTGTGATCTATTGTTTTTATCTGTTTCAGTATAGGCCTCTCTCTCTATTTGTTGGCACACTCATTTGTTTTCCCCCTTACTCCTCTATCTCTCCACTCCCCTCTTCAACCCACTATCTGCTCCATTCTCTCCCCTTTGATAGCCACATTTTATTTCAGGGAGTAAACCTATAGCCCCACTGCACGGACAGATTCCAGGGCAGTGGGAACTGGATTCCACATTATCCACATGCCTATCAGCGAATACCAGGACCTGCAGACAGATTTTGAATCACAGCTCTCCCCTTAAGTACATCTCAAAACTGCAAAAAGGACTACCTCCAACCTACAGTGCAAATTCAGAATTGAACAAAGTAAGAGGACATACATAAAGAATAGGAGATTGAACAAACAGAAGTAAAACTAATCCCTTTACCCCTGAATAACAGAATTAAAGAAGACAGTGATGTGGAGGGAAGGAAAAAGTAGGGAGGGGGAAAAACCACACAAATGAAGAAAAACCAAAAGAAGAATATAGGTCTTACACAGACCCCTGGGAGATCAGACAATGAGAAAACAGATTCTGGAACACAGACAATGAAGAGTCCCCAGAATGACTGACTACATGCAACAAACCCAGACATCAAGACATTAATGGAGAGAATTTAAAAAATTGAGGAGAGACAAGAGGAAAATAGGAAGGAGCTGTTGTCAGAAATGACAGCAGTAAAGAATACTGTGATGGAAATGACCAACAAACTAATAAGCATGGAAAGTAGAATCAGCCAAGCAGAAGAAAGAATCTCAGAGCTCGAAGACCAAAACACAGAACTAACCCAAACTGTCAAAAGCATAGAAAAGAAGCTCAAAAAGACAGAACAAAACCTGCAAGAGATGAATGATCACTTCAAGAGACCAAACCTAAGAATAATTGGGCTTCCTGAGGCAGAAAGAGAAACAGAAGTCACACTGGAACAAACATTTCATGAAATCATTCAAGGAAACTTCTCTCATCTCATTAAGGATGAAAAAATTCAAATACAAGAGATTCAGAGAACCCCTACAAGACAACAAATGAGAAGACCAACTCCCAGACACATAATAATTCGCCTAAACAAAGTAGCTATGAAAGGAAAAATCCTAAAGGCAGCAAGAGAAAAAGGCCAGACTACCTACCAGGGAAAACCAATTAGAATAGCAGCAGATTTATCCACAGAAACCCTTCAGGCCAGGAGAACCTGGAGCCCTATCTTCAAAGTTCTAAAAGAGAAACAATTTCAACCAAGAATAACCTACTCAGCCAAACTAAGCTTCATTAGTGAGGGAGAATTGAAATCTTTTCCAGACATCCAATCCCTAAGAACCTACGCCGCCACCAGACCACCTCTACAAGAAACACTTAAGAAAGTACTGAACACAGAAGAAAAAGAAAAAAGAACAACAGCATTCTTCACAAGAGTATAGGCAAAAGATTAAAAACACACATGAACCAACTCCAAAACCCAAAGAAAGACAACAAATAAACAGGAACAACTCTGTAAGAACCTTATGACAGGAATCAACTCTTGCATTTCAATTATTAGCCTAAATGTGAATGGACTAAATGCACCACTGAAAAGACATAGATCGGCAAAATGGATAAAATATCATCAGGCAACAATCTATTGCCTTCAAGAGACTCACCTCACTAGAAAAGACACCCACAGACTCAAAGTAAGAGGATGGGAAACGAACTTCCAGGCAAACAGAATACAAAAGAAAGGAGGAGTCGCCATCTTAATTTCAGACAAAATACCCTTCAAACTATCAAAAATCAAAAAAGATACAGAAGGCCACTACATAATAATAAAAGGCTCAATCCATCAACAAGAAATATCTATCCTAAACATATATGCACCAAACATAGGTGCGCCAACGTTCATAAAGCAACTTCTTGGAAAACTAAAGAAAGATATTGACTCTAACATTATCATAACTGGGGACTTTAATACCCCACTCACAACCCTAGACAGATCATCAGGACAAAAATCAGCAAGGAGATCCGGAACCTCAATGTGACTTTGGACCAAATGGACTTAATTGATACCTACAGAACACTCCATCCAAAGTCCACAGAATACACATTCTACTCATCACCACATGGAACATATTCTAAGATCGACCAGATACTTGGCCATAAATCAAGTATAAGCAAATTTAAAAGGACCAAAATTCTACCAAACACCTTCTCGAACCACAGTGGAATAAAAATAAACATTGACACCAACAAAGTCCCCCCAAAACCCACAAAGACATGGACACTAAACAGCATGATGATAAACAACTCCTGGGTCAATGATGAAACCAAAACAGGGATCAAAAGATACCTGGAAACAAATGAAAATGAAGAAACATCTTACCAAAATCTCTGGGATGCCCTGAAAGCTGTAGTAAGAGGGGAATTTATATCCCTACAAACACACATGAAGAAAATGGAAGGAACAGAAATTCACAACCTAACAAGCCACCTAAAGAAGCTGGAAAAGCAAGACCACAAAAAACCTAATTTCAGCAGAAGAATCCAGATCACCAAAATAAAAGCTCAAATCCAGGACATAGAAGACAAAAAGATAATACAAAAAAATCAATGAAACAAAAAGCTGGTTCTTCGAAAGGGTAAACAAGACTGATGGTCCCCTAGCTAGACTGACCAAGAAAAAATGAGAAAAAAACCAAATAAGCATGATCAGAAACACAAAAGATGAAGTCACATCTGACCCTGAAGAAATACAAAAGATCATTAGAGACTACTACGTACACTTGTATGGAAACAAACTTGAAAACCAGAAGGAAATGGAGGACTTTCTGACATCACACAACCTACCTAGGTTGGAACAAGAAGAAATTGAGACCCTAAATAGACGAATAACAATCAAGGAAATCGACTACTTAATAAGAAAACTTCCTACAAAAGAAAGTCCTGGTCCAGATGGCTTTCCAGCAGAATTCTACAAGACATTCAAGGAGGAGCTGATGCCAATCCTACTGAAGGTATTCCAGGTGATTGAAAAAGATGGAACTCTCCCCAAATCATTTTATGAAGCCAACATCACATTGATACCCAAGCCAGGTAAAGATCCAACAAAGAAAGAGAACTACAGGTCAATATCTTTGATGAACATAGATGCTAAAATTCTCAACAAAATCCTAGCAAACCGGATTCAGCAATACATCTCAAAAATCATCCACCATGACCAAGTAGGCTTCATTCCTGGCATGCAGGGCTGGTTCAACACCATAAAACCATAAATGTAATTAAATACATCAACAGATGTCAAAACAAAAACCACATGATCATATCATTAGATGCAGAAAAAGCTTTTGATAAAATCCAGCACCCCTTCTTGATAAAAACCCTTGAACATCTAGGCATACGGGGAACATACCTCAAAATAGTAAAAGCCATCTATGAGAAACCCACAGCCAGCATACTCCTAAATGGACAAAAATTGGAACCAATTCCCCTGAAAACTGGAATTAGACAAGGATGCCCACTCTCTCCCCTCCTGTTCAACATAGTATTGGAAGTCCTGGCTAGAGCAATTAGAGAAGAGGAGGCAATCAGAGGTATTCAAATAGGAAAAGAGGAAGTCAAGTTATTTCTCTATTCAGATGATATGATGGTGTACCTTGAAAACCCAAGAGAATCTGTCAAAGTCCTCCTTACATTGATAAAGGCCTTTGGCAAAGTCTCAGGATACAAAATAAATGTACAAAAGACAATCGCATTTCTCTACACCAATAATAAACAAACAGAAACCCAAATAAAAAACACAATTCCATTCACAATAGCCAAAAAAAAATGAAATACCTTGGCATCTTCCTAACCAGAGATGTGAACGACCTTTACAAGGAAAATTACAAAACATTGCTCAAAGAAATCAAAGCTGACACGAACAAGTGGAAAAATATCCCATGCTCATGGATCAGAAGAATCAACATTCTGAAGATATCCATCTTACCTAAGGCAATCTACAAATTCAATGCAATACCCATTAAATTACCAACAACATTCTTCTCAGACCCAGAAAAAACAACACAGGAATTCATATGGAAACACAAACGTCCAGGAGTAGCCAGAACAATTCTCAGCAAAAAAAAAACAAAGCAGGTGGTATCACAATACCAGACTTCAAACTTTACTATAAAGCTACAATCATCAAAACAACTTGGTATTGGTACAGGAACAGGCATATAGATCATTGCAACAGAATTGAGATTCCAGAAGCAAAACCTCAATTCCTCAACCAACTCATCTTCAATAAAGTCCCCACCACCTACCAATGGGGAGAGGAGAACCTATTCAGTAAATGGTGCTGGGAAAACTGGCTGACCACATGCAGAAGATTGAAACAGGACCCCTATCTGTCCCCATGCACAAAGGTTAACTCCAAATGGATCAGAGACCTAAATGTAAAACCTCAAACCATAAGAACCTTAGAAAAGGAAGGAAATACTCTCATGGAAATCGGAACTGGCATCCAATTCCTGTACAAAACCCAAAACCCACAGGACTTAAGAGAGAAGATAGACAAATGGGACCTTATTAAACTGACAAGCTTCTGCAAAGCCAAAGAAACCATCAAGAGAGCAGGGAGACAGCCTACAGACTGGGAAAAAGTATTTGCCAACTCTAGGTCTGACAAAGGCTTAACATCCTGGATCTACAAGGAACTGAAAGGTATTGAAAAGAAGAAAACAAACAACCCCATTATAAAATGGGCAAAAGATATGAACAGACAATTCACAAAAGAAGACATTCGAGCAGCCAACAAACATATGAAGAAATGCTCAACCTCACTAATCATCAGGGAGATGCAAATCAAAACCACACTGAGATACCACCTAACTCCAGTCAGAATGGCAATTATCAACAACTCAAAAAATAACAGCTGCTGGAGAGGGTGTGGTGAAAAGGGAACACTTCTACACTGTTGGTGGGAGTGTAAACTAGTGCCACCTTTGTTGAAAGCAGTGTAGCGATTCCTAAAAGCTCTAAAAATGACCTTCCATATGACCCTGCAATCCCCCTACTGGGAATATACCCTGAGGAACACAAATCACTCTATAAAAAAGATACCTGCACACGTGTGTTTATTGCAGCGTTGTTCACAATAGCAAGAACCTGGAAACAATCATGCTGCCCATCAAAAGAGGACTGGATTAAAAAAATGTGGTACATATGCACGATGGAATACTACGCAGCCATAAAAAAGAACAAAATCATGAATTTCGCAGCAACCTGGATGGAACTAGAGTCTATAATACTGAGTGACCTCTCACAGAAACAAAGATCAGAATATCACATGTTCTCACTCATATAATGGACCTTGAACATCCAATGTAATACTATAAGAAAATGACTGACGGTACTGGGAAATTATGGGGGGGAGAAGGGGATGGGATTCACAGTAGCAAATATCTGTCTGGGACTGGGAAAACACCTCTTATCAACAGGGTGCCTGAATGAAACGTAATTGTACACCTAACCCTTAACTGTACACCACAAAACCATAATAAAAAATACTGATTAATTATAAAAAAAAACCAAAAATAAAAAAAACCTAATTTCTGGCTCAGAGACTCCTGAAGTAATTAACCCTGCAGCTACCTTGAGTCATCCTTTTAAAATCTGATTTCACACCTCTGACCTGCAGAAGATTTAGAGAATAAATTTATGTGGTTTTAAGCCAGGGAATTTGTGGTAGTTTGCTACAGAAATGGAAAATGTAGACAGATATTTTGCAACAGATTATGAGTCTACTCTTTGTAGAGCAATGATAGTTTTCATATCACCTGAAATAGCCCTCAGATTTCACTGAGAATTTTAGTGCTGATGGAATTATTATCTAGTCATCAGTATTTTATAAGAAAAAATAATAAATGTTTACCAGGCCTTTTAATGAAAAGTTTTCTGGCCATTGCCTTGCTAAGCTATGGTGTGGTCACATGTTCTTTGAGCTATAGCCAGACCATGTTTTCTGACTTTGGCCCCCTTCCCTACCTTGAGAAGGTGAATCTCCTCTTTCTCTCTCTCTCTCTCTTTCTCTTTTTAATATAGTTATTTTATTTTATTATTTTATTTTATTTTATTGAGTTGGAGTCTCACTCTGTCACTCAGACTGGAGTGCAGTGGCATGCTCACGGCCACCGGAGCTTCCATCTGCTGAGCTCAGGAAATTCTTCCACCTAAACCTTCCAAGTAGCTGGAAATAGAGGCGTGTGCCACCACGTGGCCGGCTAATTTTTTCTTGATCTATTGTAGGTCTCATCAAATTGCCCAGGTTGGTCTCGAAACCATGGGCTCAGATAATCTTGCCTATGCCTCCCAAAGTGCTGGGATTATAGTCTAATTTACTTTTTAAATAAACTATATTTTAAAACAAAAAAGAGGTTTTTCATTTTAAAATTATAAATTCTAGTTCTATATTAATTTGGGTTACTAGAAGAAATGCTGACAGAATTTTCCACACTATCTGTTAGTTAGTTACAGGTCTTCATTAATATGTGTTTTCAAATACTTTCGCTATTGGAAATAAATCGCTGACTCTGGTCATACTTTGCATGCCAGGAATACCCATTTTTTATCTTCTCTTATTGTATTTTGGAGTCCATCTGTGAAGAAACCTAGCCTACAATTGTTCTATTCCTACATTTTAAAGACATGAACGCTTAAAACACTTTATGTCTGTATGATATTGAACCTCAATAGCAATGTCCATATTAATAAAGAGTTTAAGCATAGCAGTTTTAGGAAACCCCACACTGCAATGTGCAAAAGAACACTGCAAATGCTTACTAGAACTAAAACCTAGGGTATATTAGGAGGTCTTATGACATGACTTTTAAAAAGACACAAAAAGCCTATAAATACACATATCACACCCTACTACCACCACCACCATCTCTGGAACTTAAATCCCTTGCAAAATTTTTTTTTCTCCATATGTCTCTTAACTGTCTGGTATCTTTTAAGAATATTCTTTCAATTCTGGATGGCAGGTTTTTATATACAGAGAATTTTCAGGGGAAGTTATTGTGGGACTGCTGCCACTTTAAGTGGCACCCCTCCCTCCAAAGAATTTTTTTTTTTTTGAGTTTTAGTCTCACTCTGTCACCCAGACTGGAGTGCAGGAAAACACCCGCAGTCACCACAGCCTCAATCTGCTGGGCTCGAGCAATCTTCAACCTCAGCCTTCCAAGTAACTGGAACAACAGGTGCATGCCACCTCTCCAGGCTATTTTTTTTTAAATGATTTACTGTAGAAATGAGGTCTCAACAACTTGCCCCAGGTTGGTCTCAAACTCCTGGGCTCAGGCAATCCTCTCACCTCTGCCTCCCAAAGTGCTGGGATTACAGGCATGAAAATAATTTCTATAAATGGCACCATTGGGCCTTCCTGGAATAAGCAGGAATATGAAAACAACTGCTTCGCTCATGAAAAAATTAAGACCTTTTTTTTTTTCTGTGTAGTTTGAATTCATGGAAGGAAAGAGTCTCTTTCTAGATGTTTGCTCATCCATCCATCCATTTAGTGATACTTTCCCTTGTTTAATAAATATTTACTCAGGGCTCTTAGGTTTAAAAGTACATTTCATTCACAGCAAGTCTTGGACTTTTTAGTAAAGTGAGGTTTCCAGAAGAATTAGAAAAGCCTTAAAACCCTAATGTCGTATTATCATGTCTGCAAGCTTACCTAGTCTTTGTCTCTATCCCAATGTCGGTTCTGACCAGGATAATAAGAATCCAGTTTTATGATAAACAACTAAAAGTTAAGCACAAAATAGTATATTAATATTTATAATGTGTGTGGCCTAAAATTGAGACATTTACCAAAAAAATATGTAAATATACAACCACTCTTTGATTAACTTTAGTGTAACCCACCAAAAGGAATAAGGATATTGTACTTTTCTCTCTTTTCAATATTGATTAATTATAAGGTTTTCGAGCATCAAGATTTTATGACATGAGCCAGCCATGGTGGCTCACATTTGTAATTCCAGCACTTTAGGAGTCCCATGCAGGAGGAGGATTGCTTGAGCCAAGGAGTTCCAGACCAGCCTGGGCAACATAGCAAGACAATGTCTCTTTAAAAAATAATAATAATAGTTGGGTATGGTGGTGTATGCCTGTATTCTCAAGTGCGCAGGAGCTTGAAGCAGGAGGATTATATGAGTTTAAGATGTTGAGGTTGTAGTGAGCCACCACTGTGTCACTGCACTCCTGCCTGGGTCAAAAACAAAACAAACAAAAAAAACTTTTGCTTTTCCTACCAGTTGTAACCATTAGGTGGCAATATAATGCAAAAAATAAACAAAGTTTTAAAAATTTTCAATTTGCTTTTTCTTATAATGCAGCCTGATAGATATTTCCTGTGCTTCTCTGAAATTTGTCTTTAATTCAAGCATGAAACCTTATAATTCATGCACCTATCTTTTTATCATTTGTATTCCTCCAGACTCATCCTTGAAATTATAAAATATATAAGAAAAATCATCTCCCTTTTATACCTGAATATAATATTATTTCTAGATACACAATCACAACTGAAAGATATGATAACGATAATTCTAAAATGCAACATACAGTGATGTAATAAAGATGAGTAGAAAGTGAGAGATAACTTATAGGTCTGCTTTTCTGGTAGGATCAAATAATGAAGTTTCATTTTCTAATTAGTAAAAGAGTAACTACAAAAACTCGTTTTTAAGATAATTAAGAAACTGGAAGCATAAGCTCTGCTTTTAACTCATCTTTTTTTTTTGAGTTGGAGTCTCTCTCGGTCGCCCAGACTAGAGTGCAGTGGCCGCTCCCGGCCACCGCAGCCTCACCTGCTGGGCTCCGGCGATCCTTCTACCTCAACCTTCCGAGTAGCCGGAATTACAGGCATGTGCTACCACGCCCAGCTGATTTTTTTGTTTATTGTAGAGATGAGGTCTCGCTGCCTAGGCGGGTCTCCAACCCGCGGGTTCAGGCAATCCACTCACCTCAGCCTCCCAAAGGCGCAGGATTACAGGCTGAGCCACCAAGATGTAAATGTGGATTTAGCTCCAGGATTTACAAAGCATTAAAGTAACATCCCACTGAGGAGCAAAGAATAATTTCACTGTCAGGTAGCTTCAAGTTTTTAAATCTACTGACATTAAGCCATTTAACCTATGACATAGATGACTGTGGATAAACTGCTACAGTTCTACTAACATTCATCAAACTACCTTTAATTGTCAACTCGTTAAATTATAAATTATAAGTAACTATTATAATTTTAGTACTTACAATAGTCATTTTAACAAGTTTTACTACTATAGGAGTATTGGAGAAAATGGATGCACATTCTGGGTAAATGGTTCTGACTCCACATTTTGCAGGCAAAATACAACCCTGAAATGCAGGCACACACAAATACACATAGAACTAATAAACAAATTTAGCAAAGTAGTAGGATACAAAATCAAAACACAGAAAGCACTTGTGATTCCATACTCCAATAATGAACAAACTGAAAAGGAAATTAAGAAAATAATTTTATTTGCAATCGTATCAAAAAGAACAAAATACTTGGGAATTAATTCAAGAGGTAAAAGACTTGTACAATGAAAACTACAAAAAACTAACAGAAATTAAAGAAGATATAAATAATTGCTAAGACAACCCAATTAGAAGATTGTTATGATGTCAATACTACCCAGAGTAATTTACAGACTTTTTTTTAAATTGGAAAATATAGTCTATTTAGGAAATAAACTAGAGAGAGAAAGAGAGAGATTCACCTCTTCAATGTAAGAAAGGGGGTCAAAGCGCGAGTCTAGTAAAGCAATCACCTGATTCAATGTAATTTCTATCAAAATCTCAATATTGCTTTTTGCATATAAAGAAAATTCTATCCAAACATTTATATGTAGTTTCAAATAGACAAAACAATCTTGACAAAGAATAGCTATGATGAAGGACTCTTACTTCCTGATTTCAAAACTTACTACAAAGCTACTTTAACCAAAGCAGTGTGGCACTAGCATAAAGACAAACCCATAGTCTGATGAAATAAGATAGAAAGCCCAGTAATAAACCTTCACATATAAAGTCAAATGACTTCCACAGCGATACCAAGAACATTCAATAGTAAAATGAAAGTGTTTTCAGCAAATGGTGATGAGAAAACTGGATATCTACTTGCAAAAGAATGATTTGGACCATTATCTAAGATCATAATATCTAAAATCAAAATTTAACATAAAATGGATCAAGGACCCAACCTAAGCACGAAACCATTAAACTCGTAGGAGAAAACAAAAAAGTTTTCATGACATTGGATTTGGGAGTGATTTCTAAACTATGACACCAAAGGCATAGACAATTTTTAAAAAGATTGAAAAACTGAACTTCATCAAAATTAAAAATGAACATAAAAGGACAAAGGACATTATTAACACAGTAAAAAAGGCAACCTACAGAATAGGAAAAACATATTTGCAAAGCACATATCTCATAAAGGATTAATATCCAGAACAGGTAAACGAATGGTTAGCCTCAGCAATAAAAATAACAACAACAAAAAGTCAAAAACACACAAAGGACTTAAATAGGTTAAATATTTTAAAAACTCAACAATATGTCTATGAAATGGTTAAAAACAAAGAAGTGATTATTTATAAGAGCCAAAACAGCATTAACTATTTAGAAATAAATTTAACAAAGCTTTGCAATAGTTCTATATATATATATTTTTTTTTTTTTTTAAATTTTGAGGGAAATTTAAAGAAGAGTTCGAAGAAGGGAAAGATATACCATGTATACTGACTGTAAGATTCAATATTTTGAAGTTGTTCCTTTTTCCTAAATTAATCCATACATTTGATGTTATCCTTACAAAAATGTTTACAGGTTTTATTTGTGTGTTTGTGCATGGTACTTGACAAGCTAATTCTATGATTTTAATAGCATACAAAAAATTAAAGAATAACACTCTTAAAAAAGAAAAGAGAATAAAAGAGCTTGCTTATTTATTTATTTATTTATTATAAAGATATGGGGTACAATTCAGGATTAGGTATACAAACATTGAACATGCAGGTACCCTTGTTGATGAGGTATGCCCTTCCCTCCCCTAGCAGTTTCCCTCAACTGCCAGTCCCACACCCCTCTCCTGACAGTTTTCCACTACTGCCAATCGCTTTCTTATAGCATTATAATTGCTCAAGGTCACCTTATGAGTGAGAACATGTAGAATTCATTTCTTTGTTTCTGTGATAAATCACTGAGTATGATAGACTCAAAATCCATCCAATTTGTTGTAAAGTCCATCTATTTGTCCTTCTTTATGGCTGCATAATATTCCATTGTGTATATGTACCACATTTTTTAAATCCAGTCCACCTTCGATGGGCAACACGGTTGGTTTCATGTTTTTGCTATTGTGAATAGAGCTGCAACAAACATACGTGTGCAGATATCTTTTTGTAGAATAATTTGAGTTACTCTGGATATATTCCCAATAGGGGAATTACTGGGTCATATGGAAGATCAATTTCTAGTTCTTTCAGAAATCTCCAGACTGTTTTCCAGAGAGGTTGTACAAGTTTGCATTCCCACCAGCAGAGTAGAAGCGTTCCCTTTTCTCCACATCCTTGCCAGCATCTGTTGTTGTTTGTTTTATTAATGATAGTCATTCTTACAGGGGTTAGGTGGTATATCGGTGTGGTTTTGATTTGCATTTCTCTGATGATGAGTGAGGTTGAGCACTTTTTCATGTGTCTGTTGACTGCCCGTATATCTTCTTTTGAGAAGTGTCTATTCATGTCTTTTGCCCACTTTTTAAAGGGGTTGTTTGCTTTTTTCCTTTCGGCGCATTGAGTTCCTTGTAGGTCCTAGATGTTAGGCCTTTGTCAGATATACCATTGACAAATATTTTTTCCCATTCTGTGGGGTGTCTCCCTACTCTCTTGATGGTTTCTTTTGCTTTGCAGAGGCTTGTTAATTTGATGAGGTCCCATTTGTCTATCTTATTTCTTAAGGTATTGGCCTTCAGGGTTCTGGATAGAAATTTGTTGCCAGTTTCAATTTCCATAAGGGTGTCTCCTGTGTTTTCTAAGGTTCTTACAGTTTGAGGTTTTACGTTTAGATCTTTGATCCATTTAGAGTTCATTTTTGTGTATGGTGATAGGTAGGGGTCCTGTTTCAGTCTTCTGCATGTGGTCAGCCAGTTTTCTCAGCACCATTTACTGAATAGATAACTACTCTCCCCAGTAGTTTTTGTTGCAGGCTTTGTCAAAGATGAGTTGGTTGAGGAATTGAGGCTTTGCTTCCAGAATCTCTATCCTGTTCCATTGGTCTATGTGCCTATTTTTATACCAATATCAAGCTGTTTTGATTACTATAGCTTTATAGTATAGTAGAGTTTGATGTCTGGAAGTGTGATACCTCCTGCTTTGTTTCTCTTGCTAAGGATTGTTTTGGCTATTCATAGTTGTTTATGTTTTCAAATGAATTTCTGTATTGTCGTTTCCAGATCTGAGAAGAATGATGTTGGTAACTTAATGGGTATTGTGTTGAATCTGTAGATAGCCTTTGGTAGGATGGACATCTTAACAATGTTGATTCTTCCTATCCATGAGCATGGGTATATTTTTCCATTTGTTTGTGTCTTCTTGGATTTCTTTGAGCAATGTTTTGTAATTCTCATCGTGAAGATCTTTCACTTCTCTGGTTAGGAAGATGCTGAGGTATTTCCTTTTTTTGGTGGCTATTGTGAATGAGATTGTGCTTTTTATTTGGTCTCTGCCTGCTTGTTGTTGTTATATAGGAATGCAACTGACTTTTGTACATTTGTTTTGTACCTGGAGACTTTGCCAAACTCTTTTATCAGCGCCAGCATGTTTTTGACAGATTCTCTTGGATTTTCATGGTATAGGATTATTTCATCAGCAAAGAGGGATAACTTGACTTCCTCTTTTCCTATTTGGATACCCCTGATTTCCTTCTCTTGTCTAATTGCCTGGCTAGGACTTCCAACACAATACTGAACAAGAGGGGTGAGAGTGGGCAGCCTTGTCTTGTTCCAGTTTTCAGGGGAAATGTTTCTAGTTTCTGTCCACATATGTTAGTTGTGGGTTGGTCATAGATGGCACTTACTATTTTGAGGTATGTTTCTTCTATGCCTAGTTGTTTGAGGGTTTTTGTCAAGAAAGAATGCTGAATTATGGGGGGCCAGTCCCCCAAAAGAGATTTAGAGGGTCCCTGGAAGGTGGGGCAGCGTCGGCGAATATTCTGGAGAAATAAGGAGAAAGAAAGAGACTGAACTCTGTCTCATGCAGAAGCCGATTCTGTAGTAGGGATAGATATTGAAAGAAAGATGGAGGGATAGATATAAAGACAAAGAAAGAGAAAGAAAGTGGACAACTGTTCAGTGAAATGAGCAGATGCCGTTTATTGGGACCAACTGTGAGTCTTTTATCCCAAATTTTCACATGTTAAATCACAAGACTTTCACGTGAACACAAAGCCAGGTGGATGGGGGCGTCCCCCACCCACCAGGAGTTTTCCCAATCATGAGGAAGAACAATCCCAAAATTATCTTACTGTTCCTCATGCTTGGTTTATATTCCTCAAAAGCAATATAACAATTCTAACATCATAAAATCCTAATAATCAATAACTTCTAAAACTTATACATACCCAACACCTAATGATTGAATAAAATCCTAATACCTTTCTATTCTGTGTTAACTTTACCTGTACTATAAAAAACTCTTAATTATAGCTCAAACCAGTTCCTAAAGAATGTGGTCCAGTCCAAAGGTCACACTGGGCCATTTCCAGGAACAATTGATTATGATCTCTTAACAAAATGGCTATTTTAGAATCCTATGTATCATCTTAATTTTTGTAAAAGTTTCTAATTCCTAATCCTAGTATATAAAACTGATCATCAACAATAACGCTTCTAAAATAAAACCCAAATACAAACTGTAATTGTACTAAAGCCAAAATCACAATTAGTAGAAAGTGGGAACAATGAAATTTCAAAAGTTAGCTGTATTCTTATAAAACCTTAAAGTATCATGTTTGATCATGCTTGGACTAACATAATTCCCTGACGTAGCATGACCTATTCTAAAATACTTTCTATGAATAAAATAAATTCAGTTTCTATTATAAATAGAAAAAAAACCTACACTAATTGTAACTAAAGAACCGGTTTAAAAGAATGCAGCCCAGCCCAAAGTGGATGCTGGGCCCTTAGGAATGTGGCCCAGTCCAAAGTTCGTGCTGGGCCATTTTTGGTAAATGTAGATAATCATCTATACCTATATCTAAAGCTGGAAACAGCTCTCTAAATGTATATACTAATTCTTCAAAAATACTTTCAAATATTATAAAGAAGCTTGTATCATGTATAAGGCTCCCAAATGTGATCTGAGTTTGAACTTAAATTTAAAACCGAAACCGCAGTCTGTGAGAAATGGGAACAATGGATCTCTAGAGTCAGCCATGCCTGTCATATTCTCAGAACTTCATGCTTAGATCATAAAAGTCCCTGCCAGTGGGTAATGCCAAACAACAAAGAAAGGAGGAGGGAATGGGCCTTCAGCTCCTGAACCAAACCCGGTGGTCTCAGGGTCCGCAGCCCGCCTGGATCCCTAATGCTCAGGCAGGCCTCCACAGCCAGCTCCCAATACTGAATTTTATCAGAAGCTTTTTCTGCATCTAATGAGATAATCACATGGTTCTTGTTTTTACATTTGCTGATGTATTTAATGGCATTTATGGTCTTGCAAATGTAGAACCAGTCCTGCATCCTGGGAATGAAGCCTACTTGGTCATGGTGGATGATTTTTAATGTGCTTTTGGATCCAATTTGCTAGAATTTTGTTGAGGATTTTTGCATCTATGTTCATAAGTGATATTGGCCTGCAGATTCTCTTTCTTTGCTGCATAAAAGAGCTTGCTTAATAAGCTATCAAGATTACTACTAAGCTATAGTAATTATGAGGTCATGATATTGGTTGAAGGATGTCCTTCAATACAACTAAGTAGAGATGCCACACTATAACCCAAGTATAAGTGAACACTTGACGATGATAAATTTGGCGCTAACAGTGAGAAAAATAAAAGCTCCTCAATAAATGATTCTGTGGAAAATGAATACCTATATTAAAAAAATTATTTCTCCACATTTACACAAAAATAATTTCAAGGTATATTTTGGATTTAGTCTTCATCACCTAGAAGTCAGTAAAATTAGGTGGAGAGATCTTACAACAGAAGAATGGGCAATAAACTGACACAGGTGCTTCAAAATAAGGATATATAAATGGAGAATAAAGATATAAAAAAGCATTTGACCTCATTAGTCATTAGAGAAGTGCAAATTGAAACCAAATTTCAGTATAACTGTATATACTAGAGAATGGCTGAGATTAAAAAGACTGACAATATTAAGTGTAGGTGAAGATGTAGAAGAATTTGAATGCATAACTGCTTTGGCATAGTATCTTTAGAAAGTAGTTTGGCTTCTATAGACAATTGAAGATATGCATAACCTGAAAGCTAACAATTTCATTTTTAGGTATACACTCTATTCCAGATGAATATGTAATTGTGTGTACCAAGAAATATGTTCAAAATGTTCATAGCAGCATTACTTATAGTAATAAAAATTTGAAACCCTAATATTAATCAAGGGAGAATGACATGTGATGAATTCCATTGAGTGATAAAAATGAATAAACTGAAATTACATTTTATGTAATGGATGAAACTCAAAAATTAATGCTGAACAAAAGATGCCAAACACAAAAGAGGAGTACGGTGTACATAATTTCATGTATAAGATAGGCAAACCTAAAATATAGATAGGATTTAGCAAAACAATTTGATGATTAACACTATAAAGAATCAATCTGTCTGGTGTCAGTGATTTTTTTTTTTTTCTGAGTTGGAGTCTCACTCTGTCACCCAGGCTGGAGTGCAGTGGCCACTCCCGGCCACCGCAGCCTCAACCTGCTGGGCTCTGGCAATCCTTCTGCCTCAGCCTTCCAAGTAGCTGGAACTACAGGCGTGCACTACCACACCTGACTAATTTTTGATTTATTGTAGAGATGAGGTCTCGCCAAGTTGCCCAGGCGGGTCTTGAACCCGCGGGCTCAGACAATCCACTCACCTCGGCCTCCCAAAGCGCTGGGATTACAGGCTGAGCCACCGAGCCCAGCATCAGTGATTTTCAGTGATCCTTTAAAGAGCCAAGAGTCTTAGCTCCCAGCCTTTACAGAAAAGTCATACTGAAGAAGGACCAATAAACTGATCTTTAAAAAGTTAAAGAAAATTAAAATAATTTCTAGAATACTCAAAATAGTGGTCACTTTTAGAATAAAGTCACAACTAGGAATTCCAGGATCTGGCAGTGATGTATTTCTTCAACTGAGTAGTGGTTACACAAGTTTTGCTTTATAATAAATAATTCATGAAGCTGAACTTTTGAGATTTTATGCACGTTAGTGTCAAATTTCCAAATAACATTTTTACAAATATAAAATATATTTATGCTCATTTTGTTCTGTTTGAATTCGCAAAGAAAAATAGATATTCAACAATATCTCTACCAAAGATTTACAAAGATTTTTAAAAAGTTAATTCAAGTACAAGAGGTTTCTAAACTTGAAATTTTAACCTCAGTAAGTAGGTATTTTGTATCTTTTCTAAAAATCTGACCATCCAAACTAAAGTTGCCCCCACAATTTTCTAGTCAAGTTATTTTTCTTCATAGACCTATTACTACATGACATTCTATTGTTAGATCATTTGTATCCTTATTTATTATTAATTCTGTTCCCAGGTCTAGAAAAGAAACTCGGTGAGAGCAGTGACCTTGGACAACCTGTGCTCATTTTATACTTAGTGCTTACAACAGTACTTGAAATAATTGTTAAGTTAGTGTTTGGGCAAGTGATATTTCTCAAATTGTGTACATGGATATTGCCAAAAATGTTTCCATTAAAGGGAGTTCTTTGGTTCAATAAATTTTTTAAATTCTATATTGTATATTTTACTCATGGGTGATATTATGTATATTAGCATATTAAGGGTTGTGCAGTATTCTAAAATAAAGAGGATTTTTTGTCAAACTTTGTTTCTCAGAGCATTTTCCAAACTTTGTGTGAAATCTTCCCATGGAGCAGTAGTCCTGACAGCTTGCCAAAAATGAACAGTTTGACAAATAAATCCTCAAAAATTGAGAGACAGACTTAGCAAAGCATACAGGAATTATTAGACTGTGGGACTATTTAGCAACAATGGCTTCTCAAATTCCCAATTTCTCATAGAAGGCACAATGGGGTCGCTGGTAATTACATGCTGCCAGCCCTGGAAGAGGTTCTTCAGGTCATGGAAACTCGGAGGCAGTGCTAGGCATTCAAGCTTCTTGCATTCTGTCACTATAAAACATCAGCATAATTACCTTATAGGGTTGCAAAAACTACCTTTTCCAAACTGTATCTCTTGAGTCTACATCTAGGTTTGAAGTACAATGGCTTTCTATCCCCAGCCATAAGAAATTACTTATAATTATGACAAGGCATCAGAATTGCGGAGTTAAGGCCTGGTGCAGAGGCCCACACCTGCAATCCTGGCACTTTGGGGGGCTGAGGTGGGAGGATTGCTTGAGCCTGAGTTTGGGACCAGCCTGGGCAACATAGTGCGATCTTATCTCTTAAAAACAAAAAAAGTAAGCCTGGCACGGTGGAGGGCCACCGTAGTCCCAGCTACTTCAGAGGCTGAGACAGAAAGATCACTTGAGCCCAGAAGGTCGAGGCTGCAGTGAATCATGATTGTGCCACTGCACTCCAGACTGAGTGACAGAGCAAAACGTCAACTCAAAAAATAAATAAATAAGATTGTGAAGTTACATTTAACCTACAGTACGATGAGCAGCTCCAAGATACAACATTGTTTATGAGAAATATCTTGAAAGAATTGATCACAGTAGACTGCAGGTACCTAGAAGGAAGCCATTTAAAAAAAAATCCATTAATATTCCCAAGAATGAGTTTTACATGTAAATACTTAGGAAATACTGGACTAGGAAATATAGTAAATTTGTACACATTGACAATATTTTTACTGAATTATTCTACTTAATAATTCAGTAAACTGTGTGATTCTCTGTTTTTTGGTTCATGAATATGACCTTGTTGCAAAGGCAGAATGCTTCTAGGAGCTGTTTGTCCCAGCTTTTAGCCACAAATGATGAAGGTAACAGACTTTGTATCATTACCAATTATTTCTCTGGATTGATGCAGCATGCTGATTGCTTCAATAAGAGCTATAAAGAGAACGATTCTCAGAAACCACCTATTGACAAAATCATAGGGATGACCCAGGTCACAATAAAGCCCACCAGAAAAAGATACAGAGATCTATTTCAAACAACTATATAACAGTATTCTGGTCACTTTTCATGTTTGTATTTTGTTAAAGAATCCAAATAGAGCTGTGCACTTATTTCAAAGATTGTTTGGGTTTGCTGGGAAGAAGAAAAAATAAGATTCACAAGAGTGTCCTTGGATCAAATCATATATTTTCATTTTTTGAAGTTGACATGCTCCTTTGTAGTTCATACCAATGTTCAAAATACATGTGGGTTCTTTGTCCATAAATATATAGAGATTCTGACTCTGGTCTCAGCATGTTTACTTATTATATTATTTTTCAAACTAGGATGAAAAAAAATTGAACCAAAAATGAAAAGGTCATTTATGACTGGTGGAAAATAAAATTAGTTGGGAATCACTAGCAATTCTTCAGGCTAAAGTTTTTTTCAAAAGTTTCCATTCAAAATATCCTCATTCCAAATTTTGACCTCTATATATATCTATCCATCTGACACAGAAACATGCACAAATTATTATGTGAGAAATGTGTTTTTAAATTATTATTGAAATGAGAGAGAATGATTATGACAATATAATAAGGGTGAAGTTCAGCTTACAATACCTCCTTATTTTGTTCTTAGAGATGATGAGCTTTAGTTTTTCTTTTAATTCATGAGTTTTTGTTTCTGTCTTTCATACAGTACTTAACATACACCTTGAGAGCTGAATATGAGGGGATAGCCCCGCAAAATACAGAATTTATTTATTAAAAAATTGTGTATTTATTCTAACATGTTTCAACTTCATGTTTCAACTTCAGTTGCCTTCAAAGTACTCTGGACATGGAATAGGCCGGGCTTGGTACCTCAGCCTGTAATGCCAGCACTTTGGCAGGCCTAGGCAAGTGGATTGCCTCAGCCTGCTAGTTCCAGACCAGTCCGGGCAACTTGGCAAGACCTCATCTCTACAATAAATAAAAAATTAGCCAGGCGTGGTAGCACGCGCCTGTAGTTCCAGCTACTTGGAAGATTGAGGCGGAAGAAGGATCGCCCGAATGCTGCAGTGGGTCGACGTTGGGGTGGCCATGAGTGTGCCACTGCACTCTAGCCTCGGCGACAAAGTGAGACTCCAACTCCAAAAAAAGAAAAAATGCAATACATACCTATTGAGATTTCCTTCCCATTGCTAAAACAATTTTTGAACTCATCAATTTTGATGTCTTTTAGTTATTCTGCCATTTTTTGTTTCGTCTCTTCTATATTGGCAAAACATTTCCCTTTGAGGACTTTTTTCATCTGGGGAAACAACAACAGCAACAAAAAAGTCACTCAAGGCAAGACTGAGTGAATAAGGAGGATGGGCACCAGGGTCGTGCCATTTGGGGTCAAAAACTGCTGAACACTCTGGCAGTTTGGGCAGGTTCGTTGTCATGGTGGAAGAACCAATCACCTATTTGCCACAACTGGGGATTTTTCTTCTGCAAATCGTCTCTCACAACAACGTTAGCAGGCGTACTGATGCCATTGGGTTCCTAGAACACTTAACTAGTGGGGGAAGCCTGTATTACAAAGAGTCCAGCCTCCAAAAGAAAATTCTGTTCTTTGGGAGGGTCCCTCTCATAATTATAATATAAATTAATGAGATTCTAGCCATTTTTTCCAAATGGAGCTCAATGTACTGTTCTAAGTTCTCTTCTCTTTATTATCTTTCCACAATTAATATCAATGCATGTGTTATCATTGACTATATGATTTTAGTTCTTCATTTTATAATTTGTGTCTTCAGCTCAACCTCCCATTTGAGTGCCATCTCCTATATCCAACCACATACCAGAAAAATTACATTTGAAAATATAAAAGGATTTTTCAAGCATGTATGAAACACAATGTAAGTCAATGTCAACCAGTGAACTGTGATTTTCCACTTTTATGGGTTGAATAATATCACCCTAAAAAGTCATCTATGGATCCTAACCCCAGCATCTCAGAATGTGAACTTATTGAAAATGGTGTTGTTGCAAAAGTAATCAGTAACTATGAGGCCCTACTTAATAAGGTGGACCAATTACTAGTGTCCTTATACAAAGGGGAAATTAAACACACACAGGAAGAATGGCACATGAAGATGAAGGCAGAGATTAGGGTGGTACTTCTACAAGACAAAAAATGCCAATGATTGTTAGCAAACCACCATAAGCTAGAAGAGAAACAAGAAACAGAGTATTCCTTATAGTCCTTGAAAGGAATCAATCCTGCTGACACTTTGATCTTAGACTTCAAGTCTTCAAGAACTGTAACAATAAATTTCTGGTGTTTAATTTGTTCTATTTGGGATACTTTGTTATGAAAGCTCTAGAAAACTAATGCACTACTCATCCACCCAAATGAAACAACAACTACTACCAAAAGCAAAACTAATATACAATAAAACTAATACAGAATAAAACAACATAATTGTTATTTAACATTCTCTAATTCCCCAGGGAACTATCCAGTTGTACAGATCACAATCCTTGGAGTCATTCTGAACACACTCCTGTAGTTAACACGCCTTGTCCAATCATTGAGGACTGTCAGCTTTATCTCCAAAACAACTTTTTAGTTTGTCTTTTAAAACCCATCTTGAATATCTACATGAGTACAAGTCACAACATCTCTGACTGAAAATACAGTGAAAGTTTCTGGAGTGGCTTCTCTATATGGACTGTTGCCCTTTTCTAATCAGTTCTCTGGTCTGCAGACAAAACAATTATTTTAAATGCAGTTTTCTGAAATTACACATACCCTCAATTCACAGCATCTCATTATACTTGATATTAAAAAAACAGAACTTTATCTTGTCCAACAAGACCTTTTGTGATTTGATTCCCCAAGCTTATCTTGTGCTACTCTCTTTGTTTTTGTTGCTGTTGTTGTTGTTGTTGTTTACCATAGATCTCATTCCCTTCTGCCTTGGGACTTTAGAATGCTATTCCCCTTAACTGAAATATTTTACCCTAGTTCTGTCCACCCTCTATCTTCTTATCTGCATATAATAATTACCTTACATAACTCACATATATTCATTTATCAAATCTGTTCTCAAATGTCAATTTCTCAAAAAAACACATGACTTTCTGTTATAAGCTCTTGTAACATTTAACTTTTTCCATGGCCTATATTACTGTTTATGGGTTACTTTTAATTTTGTGTTGAAATTATTATTGCCTCTTACCCTCAATAAGTTTATGAGGGTGGTGATTGTATTTGACTTGCTAACTATTATGTTAACATCACCTAGCTTAGAATTTGCAGTAGAGAAAACACATGACAATATTTAACAATTAATTGACTATATGTCAGTTTTGTGCAGGGCATTGTTTAATTCAGTCATTGAAAATATATCATTCTTAGCATATAAAGTTAGTATGAAAGTAGGCATATAAAGTTAGTATGAAAGTAGACAAGAGCAAAACTCTTTAACCAATTCCTAAAAAAATGAGTATATTGTAGTGGTGAAGAAAATGTGACATAATCCCTTTATGACACAAGAGATGTTTTTGGTATCTCTTATGTGTGACTTTTTTGTAACCCCATTTAAATATCACCACTCCCAGGAATTCTTAATTAACATCACTATGCTTATAAGGTGTTCTCTTCAATTTTTGCACTATTTTATCTGTGAGATTTTCCTGATTCTACAATTAAACTCTCAACTTGCTGAAGGTAAGTTTGGTGGTTTCTTTTATCTTTTTACCCTTAATTCTTAGCATTATACCTCACTCACAATATTTGTTGATTAGTTAACATTAAATAATTACTTACTGTTTGACAGTAAATCTGAAGTTATTAAACTGAATGTGGTTTAGAAGCAATCTTACCCTATTCCTTATTAGCGGTTTTATATAATCCCACACATACACCACACATATGCTATCAATCAGTGATCCATCAAGTATCTAAAATGACAATTCATCACAAAATGACTTTTATTTTTTGAAGTTAAATTGAGCTTATTATAATTTCATAATAAAATTTTATTGGAATTTTGCTTATAATTTTAAAATTATAATTTAAAATTGAGCTTATTATAATTCTGCTCACTGGAAAAAAGCAAGACAATTTAATTATCTTCTGTATGAAATCCCCTCATGTATCTGAAGTCACTTATGTCCCATTTAATACTTCATTTTTAAGGGTTATGAATTCCTGGTTCTATGAAACTTTTTTTTTAAGTTCTATTATTATTCTTATCTCTATCATCTGCATATTTTCTAGTTGTTAAAGTTCTTAATTTGATACAAACCAAACATGACAATTGCCATAATAAATATGTGTGAAGAGTACCATCAAATTAAGTGATTGGAAATATTAATTCTAAATTGTGGGGGAAGTGAATGGTAATGGTGCAGTTACACGAACTGCCCTTTAATATGAATTAAACAATATTAGAATGGGTGCAAATTTTGGTCTTCTGCTTTACCAGCTTATATTAAATTGTTGTGGAATCATCTAAAGAGGCAATGTTGAAATAAATAATTTTCATAGTAAAATTTTTATTATTTTAAAATAAAAAAACATAAACCAGAACCTTTTGTTTAAAATGTACAGGTCGAGCAGTTGGAATAGGTTGAGATGGAGAACACACCCTACAACCAGCAGAGGATCATTGTGACACATAGAGTGAAAGGAGGAAAGAGAATGGGTAGCCTATTTTGGTACCAGGAAGCCCATTGTCCCCCAACCCTCCCAGCGTACCTCAGAAACAGAAAGCAACCTTTGGATGTGGGAAATGTTAAGCGTGGAAAACTACTCAGGGCTCCCTTTTACCAAGACTGGGACAAATCACCCCCCCACTGTCTCACAAGACTCCAGTACCACATAGAAAACCATCTGGAAACCAGGCTCGGTGGCTCAGCCTGTAATCCTGCACCTTTGGGAGGCTGAGGTGAGTGGATTGTCTGAGTCCGCGGTTCGAGACTCCACCTGGGCAGCGAGACCTCATCTCTACAATAAAATAAAAAAATTAGCCGGGCGTGGTAGCACGCACCTGTAGTTCCAGCTACTTGGAAGGCTGTGGCAGAAGGATCGCCGGAGCCCAGCAGGTCGAGGCTGAGGTGGCCGGAAGCGGCCACTGCACTCCAGTCAGGGCAACAGAGTGAGACTCCAACTCAAAAAAGAAAAGAAAAGAAAAGAAAACCATCTGGATACACCATGGCTATGTGCTGCCAGAGCCCATGTGGAGCTGGGAGCTTGTTTGAGCTCTGAAGGCCTATGCCCAGGTCAAACATCCTGAAAAACTCATTCCCTACAGACAGGCAGCCTAACAACCAGCATCCAGGCCAGGAAAGAACCTTGGCCCAGGTCCCGTCACTCATCCTAAGGGCAGGTTCTGCCTCTGCAGACAGCTCCAGTTGGGGCAAGCTGCAGTGAGAGAACCTGTTGCTGAAAGAACTTTCCAGTTTTTAATGAGGTCACCCTCCAGCAAGGGAAGGGAAGCCAACAGTAGCCTTATTAACCTGATGACTCTTCCCACCTCCACCCACGTGAGAACTCGTCTGTACAACAGAAAGCTGTGCCATCCCTACAGTGGCTAGGGGGTTTATCCCTGCTCCTGATTCCCACTGAGTGCACACAGCTCAGGATCAGGACACAGACCAGAGGTTCCAATCCCTGTTGCTGCAGAAAGAAACTGAGTTCTGAGCACTGACAGCCTCAAACAAGGAAACGGGATCCAGGGGTGGCGTTGGGGGTGGAAAGGTGGGCTGTCATCCTGGCAACTCCTCTCTCCTATGTGAACTATTTTGTACAACAGAAAAGACTTGCCCATCCCCGTGGCATGTCCACTGTAGCCGGAGGACCCATTTCCCACAGGGACAGTCAATCGTGCCCAAATAGAGGGAACTGGAGAGCAGTAAAATCTGACCTAGTCTTTCTTGACTGGCTTTACCATTCCACACCCATTTAAAGCACAGGGACTGAGGAAATCTGGGAGTTCGCATAGCCCACCCATAACTTAGGTCACCTGCTCACTTCTCTGGGGAGACAGAAGCAAGCAAAAGAAAGTGACATGTCCCCATTACAGCTGGTTGTCTTCTCCAAGAGCCATGTCCTGGCTGGAGGTCAAGTGGCACAACCTTTTACAACATCTGAGTCAATAATACAGCCCTTTAAAAGTGCCCAGCCTCACTCATCATCAGAGAAATGCAAATCAAAACCACATTGAGATACCACCTAACCCCAGTAAGAATGACCATCATTAAAACAACAGATGCTGGTGAGGGTGTGGAGAAAAAGGGACGCTTCTGGAATGCAAACTAGTGCAACCTCTCTGGAAGACAGTGTGGCAATTTCTGAAAGGACTACAAAATCGACCTTCCATATGACCCAGCAATTACTCTAATGGGAATATACCCAGAGGAACTCAAATCATTCTACAAAAAAGATACTTGCACATATAGGTTTATTGGGGTTCTATTTACCATAGCAAAAATATGGAACTGACTATGCTGCCCATTGAATCTGGACTGGATTTTTAAAAACGTGGTACATATACACAATGGAATATCATGCAGCCATAAAGAAGGACAAACATATGGACGTCACAGCAACTTAGATGGATTTGGAGTTGATCATACTTAGTGATCTATCACAGAATCAAAGAACAGAGTACCATATGTTCTCACACATAAGCAGAACTTGAACAATGATAATACTATAAGAAAGTGATTGACAGTAGTGGGAAACTGTCAGGCAAGGGGATGGGATTTGCAGTTGAGGGAAACTGCTAGGGGAGGGAGGGGCACACTTCATAAGCAAAGGTACCTGCATAATCAACATCTGTATACCTAATCCTGAATTGTACCCCATGTTTTTATAATAAGTAATAATAATAATAATAATTCAGTCCTTGAGGAGGAGATAAGAACAAAGCCCATGCCACCATACATCTCACAGACTACTCCGTAGACCATGGAATCCAAGAGCTTCTCCAGAGGGTCCTCCAGAAACATCAGTGACCAATTCCCTTTAGAATTCAACACCTGTGCCTTCACATCATGGGATACTTTCAGCCACCTTCCAGCACCAGCCAAATGGTGGCAGAGAGAGCATCAGGACCCACACTGCTAAAGCCCTCATGGACTATCACCCCCAGGAGAAGGAGGAGTGCACCACAACAGGGAAGTACTCTGTGGGGGAAAAATTTTTTTAAAAATAACGAATTCCATAACAGGATGCCTCAACAGTGGCAACCTTATCTAACTGACAAACAACAGAACAAAAACATGAGAAGTGTTTGTCCTCACAGATATAGAAGAACTAGTGAAAAAACATTAACAATTCTCAAAGCCTAAATAAGTTGCTGCCCACAAAAGAACTTTCCAGATCCTAAGCAATTAAACCCATCGAGAACAACCTTCTCCCTGATGACAGACATATAAATCAAACTATAGATGGCAAAATCAGTCAAGAAAAGTCATGAGTAGATGGAAGTGTAGATCACCCAGGCATGAACAAAAGTGCAGGCAATAAAATCTGAACTGGTCATTATAACATAAATCCAATTTGAACTCCTGGAAAAGAAGAATTCTTTTCTGTAATTTCAAAACATAATGACAAACCTGAGCAGCAGAATTGACCAGACAGTAAAAAAGAAACTCAGAGCTTGAGGATTGAACTACAACAAAAACAAGAAAAAAAATGCTAAAGAAGAATGAGAAAAGCCTAAGAGAGGTTTAGGATTATGAAAAAAGATCAAATTTGTGACTAAGTGACATACCTGAGAGAGAAGGGAACTGAGAACACCCTAGAATTTGCCTTCAAAAAAGTCAGCCATAAACATTTCCTCTATCTCATTAGAGAGGTGGCCATGCAGATGAAAAAGATCCAGGGAAATCTTGTGAGGTATTACATGAGAAGACCTACCCCAAGACACATAGCAATGTGTCTCCATGAGATAAGAATGAAAGAAAAAATCCTAGAAGCAGCTAGAGAGAATGAGCAGACCACCTAAAGAGGAAGACCCTTAAAAATTGTAGCAGACTCCTCAACAGAAACACCACAAGGCAGAAAAAAACGGGGTCCCATCTTTATCATTCTTAAGGAAAAGCAATTCCAGGCAAAAATTGCCTACCCTGCAAGATAAACTTAATTAATTTAAAATAATTAAAATATTTCCCAGACATCACATCCAATCCCTAAGAGAATATGCTACCTCCAGACCAGCCCATCAGGAGATGCTGAAGAATATTCTAAGCACAGAAACAAAAGAATAGTTTCACCCATTGCAAAAGTACAGTAAACACAGAGTCAACACACCATATAAATCAACCATAAAACCTAAAAAGCAACATAGTTTCATACTAGTAATATGACAGGAACAAATCCCCACATATAAATAATTAACCTAAACGTGAATGGACTCAAAAGGCATCGAGAGGCAAATTGGATAAAGAAACATAATTTATTCTTTAGCTGCCTTCAGGAAACCCATCTCACTGCAAATGACACTCACAGACTCAAGGTAAAAGGCTGGAGAAAGATCTTTCAGACAAATGTAAAACAAGAAAGAGCAGTAGTAGCTAGTCTTCTATCAAACAAATAGACTTTATACCAATAAAATTTTAAAAGAACACTGAAGGATACTACATCATGTTAAAAGGCTCAATCCGCCAGCAAGAAATATTCATTTTGAATATATACACACCCAACATTGGAGCATCCACATCTGTAAAATGATTGCTAATTAAACTAAGAGAGGACATAGACAACCAAACAATTATAGTTGAAGACTTTAATACCTGTTAACAGCCTTAGACCTATTATCAAGGCAAAAAGATCGGGAACCTTAGTTCAACACTCAACCAATTGAATCTAACAGGACATTAACAGAAAATTTTACACAACCACCACAGAATATACATTTTTCTCATTAGCACATAGAACATACTCCAAGGTCGATCACATACTCAGGCATAAATCAAGTGTGAACAAATTTCAAAAGTTTGAAATCATACCAAGCATCTTCTCAGATCACAGGAATAAAAATAAATATCACCAAAAGAAACCACTCAAAACACACATATATGTGGAAATCAAACAACATGCTTTTGAATGATTTGGGGCTCAATCAGAAATCAAAGTAGAAATAAAAATATTCCTGGAAACAAATGAAAACAAAGACACAACATGCCAAAACCTCTGGGATAGCATGAAACAATGCTTAGAAGGAAGTTTATAACATTGCACACATATGCCAAGAAAATAGAGGAATGCAAATAAACAGCCTAATGCTTCTGTGCTTTCTGTTTCTCAATCCTTTATTTCTTAACGTCTCTGTCATATTTTCTGTCTATTTGCATGGGGGTAATTTATTTTACTTATATTTTAGTTGTTTTGGTTGGTCCTTGTCAGTGAAAGTTTTCTGGAGAAATAATTTCTGATCTGTATGGTGAAGGCAAAGGAGATTGGAAGTTGATTTGATTATGACTTAACTGTAGTAACATAAAAGTTTAAAATTATCAGCAACTTAAAAAGACATGAATGTTTATTTCTTTTTCATGTAAAAATCCAGAAATGCATCACCCGGGGGCTAGTAAGTTAGCTGCTTTCAGGGACTCAAGCCCCTTTCAGGTCCCCAGAGTCTTTATGGTCCAGGACAGCCTCTGTGTTTCAAGAGACAGGATGGAAGAAAGATCACAGACAAGGTAAAAATAATGTGTGTCAGTTCTCTATTCAAGAGGATGCTAAGGGGTTACTCTATAAACTTTCTTTTATATACCATTGGTTAAGATTTACTCATATGGACACAGTATGTAGTGTAATAAAGTATTTTGTACACACAGTAGAAAGTCTGTCTTTACCTTGATGTTTACAGTGTCTCAGAGTGTAGGTACTCAAGAAAGATTTGTTAATTAAAATTTAGAAAAAGAATTTTAATAACTTCACCTGTCTTGTATATCTTGATGAAAGGGGAATCAGAATTATTTGAAAAATATCTAAAACTGAAACAAAACTTCAAAATATTAAATTCCAAAGAATGATATTCTCAGAAAACTAATCTGGCCTTAGAACTCACTCTGGAATCTTCGTGATCATTTCTCAGAATTTTATGAAAATATTTTGGCAGTCCTTTTATTTGGGCACATCTTGGATATCAGAAAGACATTTCAGAAGGAAATAAATTGACCATCTCTACATTGTTCTGTCTGTGGCAGCTTTCCCTTTATTAAAAATTAGGTAGGGTGAGCACATGAGTCGGACTGCTTCCCTGAAGATAGTTAAACAGCAGGCTTCCATCTAATAGAAAAGTGAGCAGAAATTAGCTGTATGAGTATGACACAGACTATCTTAACACTGACTGAATTGAAGTTGGGAGACATGAAACCTTTTCTTGTAAATGTCAGATGCCTTGTCTTTCATTAGGCTGTTCTGTGGTAAATGCAGCCTTACATTATGTAGTTTCATACTTCCTTTAAAAGTTACCATAACAATATTGCAAGAAATGGTTTAAATTCTTCACTTACTTTCCCTCAGGACCCTCTGAAAACACTTACAAACTCTTATTTGGATTTATTTGTACATATTTCTAGCTGTTAGTATTTCAGTACTCATGAGAATTCTTCTCCTAAAGTGAAAGTCCATATATTGAATGCCCTACAAAGGTTTAAAGTAATGTAAATTGGATCAAGGTAAAAGTCAGATGCACTCATTTGTGAAAAGCTTGAAAACACTAAAAGATTTTATGTCACAGAAAACTTAAGTGCATTTAGCCTGCCGTTTTTAAACAGAGAAAAACTGGTAGTGGTCGGTCCTGGCCAGAGTAGCAACAGGGAGGGAGCTAATGTGTTCACCTGGGCTCAATAAGAGGATATTAAGCATGGGACAACTCCTGAATGGGTATCAGACAGCTAGGGCTGCTGCTTCTCAAAAATTTCAACATGATCCTACTTAGCATATGAGACTACTTATCACACACTGAACTGGATAAGTGAATTCCTAAAGTCACTAGTTCCATAGATTCTGATGTCACTTCAATTTTTTGGAGAGCCTCATTGCCATTCTAAAATAGAAACCTAAAAACTGCGACACATAGAAACCTAGTATCCATAAAGACTCTTTCAGTTACATCTACAAAGTGGTAGATCTGATTCGTTCTAGAGGACATCTTGTTAGAGGATTATTCACAAAAGAGTTGGGTGAAGGTAAATGACTGCTATTATTGCCTACCCCAACTAAGACATGACTAATGTATTCAGTAAACATTTTCATGCATGCATACTATGTGACAAGGATAGAGTAAATGATTACAGATAGGAACAGGGCATCATGTTGAACTTAAGGAAGTTTGAACTGTCTTCAGAGAAGCAGTCTATTATTGTGCCATGTGGTAAATGTGCTAACAGAGATATATGTAAGGTATTCCAGCAGTGCAGAAGAGAAACATAAGAAAGACCTAACTGAACTTTGGGTGGTGAGTTTGGGGATAGAAAACCTCTGAGTAGTCATGGTTCATCTTCATCTCAAAAGATCGGAACATGATCAATTATACAAGGGTAGAAGTGATGTTTGCAATGGCATGAAAAAAGAAACAAAGAACACAAGGAATAAATAACTATAAATACAGACCGTAAAAATGAGGAAGCATGAAGCCAGAGAGTTAAGCACTGTCCTAAGTGTTTGTGTATACCGTGCTTGAGGTTGCATGACTTATTTAGTGGGTTTTTACAATTAAACTAATTCAGAGCATAAGACAAGTTCAGGTTCATTCTCACTATAGATTTAAGTTTTATCAGCGAACACACTTTAAAAGGCCTTTTACTATTCTGATACTATGAAATAAAGTGTATGTATGCGTCATTATATAAAGTTTTCCTGACTTCAAGAGTACTTCTCTATTTTCAGTCTTTCAGATAAAAAATGAAAATCAATTACCATAATTAAATTAGCAGACTTTCCATCTCAGTGTGAAATGGCGATTTTATGACATAAGGAATCAGGAGAATTAAGTTAACATAGTCTACAATGATTTCTCAAAAGAATGTAAAGCAACAAAAATTTTCTTTCATTGTTGGTAAGAATGCAAAATGACACAGTCACTTCGGAAGACAGTTTTGGAGTTTTTTATAAAACTAAAAATACTCTTGAATCTTTTGACCTAGCAGTTATACTCCTTAGCATTTATCTAAAGAAGTTTAAAATTTCTGATCACACAAAAACCTGCATGGGAATGTTTATAGAAATTGTATCTATATTTGCCAAAATTTAGAAAAAATCAAGAAGTCCTTCACTAAGTGAATGAATACACTGAAGTATATCTAGACAATGAAATAGTATTCGATGCTAAAAAGAAATGAACTATCAAGGCATGAAAGCACATAGAAGAAACTTGTTTGCATATTGGAATGTAAAAGAAGCCGATCTGAAAAAACATTGTACTATTTCACCTATATGACACTCTATAAAAGGCAAAACTATGGAGAGATTATCCAATCTTACAAGTGAAAACATGAAATATTTGACTTTCTATTTCTTTGTTGTTTTTCTTAAGATACGGGTCTCCAGTTCCATCCATGCTGCTGCAAAAGACATGATTTCATTCCTTTAATGGAAGAACATTATTCCGTTGTGTACATAAACCATATTTTCTTTACCCAATTTTCTATTGATGGACACTTAGGTTGATTCCATAACTTTGCTATTGTAAATAGTGATTCAGTTAACATATACGTGCAGTTAGGTTTTAAATATAATGATTTCTTTTTCTTTGGATAGATACCCAGTAGTGGGACTGCTGAATCAAATGGAAGTTCTCTTTTTAGTTCTTTGAGAAATGCTCATAATTTTCTTTAAGGAATGTTTTGTATTTTTTCATGATCTGGTTTCTGAGAGGTGTCAAGTTTGTTTATTTTTAATGCACATCAGCAGGAGATAAAAGGCAAGTATGAGTATAACATTTTTTAAAAAAATCCTCTTATTAAATTTTTAGCGTCCAAAATTTTTAAAGAATTTTTTAAAATTTTTTTAAAAATTTGATAATATTTTTATATTATTTGTTGTGTTTCACAAATAGCCAAAAGATTAATAAAAGGCCAAAACAATGTAATTTTTATTTTATTTTGGTAAAACAAAAGTTCTCATACTTTGGAGAGTAGACGGTTTTTATTTTAAAGAATCTTATCTTTTGCCATTAAATTAAAAGGCCATAATTATGTTTTATATGCAAATAAATGGGAATGAATAGTCTTTCAGTTGTTAAAAAAGTAAGATGATGTCAATATTTGTTATAGATATATAAATATATAAAATAAAATTGAACTTTTTGATATTTTAGTGTGACACTTAAAGATTATATTTGCATGGGAAATTATAAATTTATTCCTGTGAGAAACAAAAAAAAGAAATATGTATGCATAATTTTTAAAAATACTATATTTGAAAGGAAATTTCTAAAATGTCTTTAATTTTCTTCACTCAATGACTAATATTTATATGATCAAAAATGTAAATGTTTAATTTACATAATTACCAATTTAATACAAAAATTGAAAATTTTATTTTCAGAGATATTTGTTGATTTTCTTCATTGACCAAAATAACCTAGTTGAATATATTCTAGCTCTTATTCATATAAAATTTCAATTATGAAACCTTGCCATCTTAAACTGAAGCATGTTGCCCAGTCGAAGTCTTAAAATAATCTTGGAATATTTTATTTCTTCTTCCTCCTATGTTTAAGTTGCAGTTTATGTCAGTTCTTCCTTTTTATATTTAACAATACATTTTCCCACTTCAACTACAAATTCTTCTCGACTTACTTACGGTGGTATTACATTTCAATAAACCCATTATAAACCGAAAATACCCTATATCAAAAATGCATTAAAATGCCTAGCCTAAGGAACATCATCTTATCCTAATCTACCTTAAAAGTGATCAGAATATTTACATTAGTCTAGCCTAGGCAAAATTATTGAACATAAACCCTATTTTATAATAAAGTGTTGGATATCTTATGTAATTTATTGAATATCATACTGACAGTAAAAAAACAAATGGTTGTGTGACTACTGCAAGTATAGTTTTTACACTGTCAAAAAAACCATAAATCAAAAAACCATATGTCAAACAATTGTAAGTTAGGAAACTTCTGCATTACTAATTTCACTTAGATTTTTTTTGTTTGTTTGTTTTTGTTTTGTTTTCTTTTGTTTTTGAGTTGGAGTCTCTTACTCTGTTGTCCAGTCTGGAGTGCAGTGACACAATTAGGGCCACCTCAGCCTTGACCTGCTGGGCTCAGAGGATATTTCCACCTCAGCCTTCCAAGTAGCTGGAACTTCAGGCATGCAACACCACACCCAGCTAATTTTTTTCATTTATTATAGAGATGAGATCTCGCCAAGTTGCCCAGACAGGTCTCGTACCTGTGGGCTCATACAATTCTCTCACCTCAGCCTCCCAAAGTGCTGGGATTATAGGCATGAGCCACCGCACCCAGCTATCACTTAGGTATTTTCATCTGTTTTCTTCTCAAAAGGGATTCAAGAGACAGAAAAAAAAGATAATATTCTCATGTAGTCGCAGGTAGTGAGAGTGTACTCCAACATTGCAGATTCTGTGTCTCTTATAAATGACAGCTCACACCAATCTTTCTAAAATGTAACCTTTAAGGTAAGGTCAACAGATCTGTAAAACTATGCCTACAACCTATTTATTTCTTTCCCTCCCTCCCTTCCTTCTTTCTTTCTTATTTTTGAGATTGGGTTTCACTCTGTCACCCAGGCTGGAGGGCAGTGACTTCATCCTAACTCACTGCAGCCTCAAACTCCTGGGCTCAACCAATCTCCTGCCTCGACTTTAACACCTGTTTATACAAAAAAAAAAAAAAGTCCTTTTACTGGTAATTAATTCATTCATGAAACAAAATCTCACTAACACTTACCAAGTCCAGTGCTTAATCCTAGGGACACAGCATGAATAAGACAAAGTCCCTGTCCTCACAAAGTTTATGCATTTTAGTGGAGGTGATAGACTATAAACAAGAAAACAAATCAATAAGTTCAGCGTATGCTAGGTGCCATGTCAATGCCCACCATCCAAAAGACCACCAGGAGTATACCAAATGAAGAAGAGTATATTGGTAGAGATTGACACAGGGTGTTCCCATTCTGTGGCGAATTGTGGGACATCTCAGTTTAGGGGTTATGAATAGGTAGGTGTCTTTCACAGGACTTGAGCTATATGAGGTGATCTGGGGAGTGTTCAGTGAAGTGTAGTTTTTCTCTGGTTTGGGTATTTTTGGAAAGTGAAGGCGATTCTAGGACTATCATGATAGTTTTTATATGGGAGGTGAAAAGGACAGAGTCGAGCGATACCTGTAGTTGGTAAAGGAGCAGCCATCTCTCAAGTATAGGTGGGAAAGGAAGACTTTGATCATTTTACAGAATTGTCTTTATGTCTCTTACCATCTTGGTTAGAGTAACTGAAATTTTATATAAATTTTGTATAAAATTGTTTATGTTTAAAAGGAGAAAACAATGTCCTTGTTATTGATACCAGGCCAGCTATCAGCTGATAGCAGTCAGAAGCTGAGTTAGTTTTTTCTTCTTTTTTCCCAATATATATGTAAAAAAATAAGTGAGATGGATATTGACTCATAAATGAAGATGATTGAAGATGGGTGTTAAGAAAAGACCGTGCTGTTCATACATCATTTGAGCAGAAATTTAAATGATGTGAAAAGATAAATTACAAGAAGGCCTGGAGAAAGACTATAACATTTAAAATAATGGCTAAGATGTTGTATTAATGAGGCTGGAAAATGTAGTGCCTTAAATAAGCTAGAGATGCATTTATCCTTCAAGTAACAGTCTGATTGGTCCAGGCTGGTGAGGCAGTTTTGTTTTCTAAGGATGTTAAATGACCCAAGCCCTATCAATCAATGCCATTCTCAAAAGAATAGTATTTGTTTGTGTGGTTTGAATAAACCCTCATTCAAGACCAAAAAATAAAAGAGAAAAAACAAGTTCAAGAAATGAGTTTTCACTTTAAGTTATGAAAGACAGACAAGTTCTGCACATATTTTTCACTCAACATCCCATTGGTTCTAACTTGGCCATTTCTAGTGAAAATGGACACTGGAAATATAACCACTAACTGGGTGTCTTGTAAGCTTGGAGAAAAATAATTTTCTGACAGAACATTTCAGACAAAGGGGTTTCAGCTGTAAATGTTCTTAAACAGAAACATGCCAGATGTGTTAAAGGAACAAGAAGACAAGTGTAACTGGAAATGTATGCATGAAATTAAATAGAGAAGTAGCCAAATGTCAGGGCATGTAGGGCCTTCTTAGAATTTGGATTTTGCTCTAAGTGCAATGAAAAGACATTGTGAGGTTTTTAAACATATCCTTTTTTTTTTTTTTTTACAGAAGTTTTACGTTCACAGCAAAATTAAGAAGACTATACAGAGATTTTCCTCTTTCCCTTTGCCCCTTTGGGGACACATGCCTAGCCTCCTCTTTATCAAATCCCCCACCAGAAAGGTACAGTTGTTACAAATGGTGAATCTACATTGACACAGTATCACCCAAAGTCTACAGTTGATATTAGGGTCCACTCTTTATGTTATACATTCTATGGGCTTGGACAAATGTTAAATGACATGTATTATAGTGTCATACAGAGCATTGTCATTGCCCTAAAATCCTCTCTGTTCTGCCTGTTTACCCCTCCCACTATAGCCCCTGACAACTACTGATCCTTTTACTCTATCCATAGTATGGTCTTTTCTAGAATATTCTATAGTTTAAATCACACAGTAGGTAGCCTTTTTAGACCGGGTTCTTTCTCTTAGTAGTATGCATTTAAGCTTTTTTCTATGTCTTTTCATGGTTTTATAACGCATTTCTTTTTAGCACTGAATAATATTTCATTGCCTGGATGTACCATTGTTATTTATCCATTCACACTTTGGTTCTTTCCAAATTTCAGCAATTTTGAATATAACTGCTATAAATATCTGTGTAGTTTTTTTGTAGATATATGCTTTTAATTTATTTGGGAAAAAAATAACAGCACGTGATTGTTAGATCATATAATAAGAGTATGTTTACTTCTGCAAGAAATTGCCAAATTGTGTTCCAAAGTGACTGTGTCGTTTTGCTTTTCTGCCAGCAATGAATAAGAGTTCATGTTATACCTTATCCTTGCCAGCATTTGATGTTGCCAGTGCTTTGGATTTTGGCCATTCTAACAAAAATATAGTAGTATCTCATTGTTGTTTTAATTTGTATTTCTCTGATGACTTACAAATTGTAGAATGTTCTCATGTGCTTATTTGCCATCCGTACATCTTTGTTAGGACTCAGGGACCATATTTTAATCTGGTTGTTTGTTTTCCTATTGTTGAGTTTTAAGAGTTTGGGGTATACGTTAAATACAAATCTTTTATCAGGGAAGCCTTTGACAAATATTTTCTCCCAGTCTGTGTTTTGTCTTTTCATTCCCTTGATAATGACTTTTGCAGGGTAGAAAACTTTAGTTTAAAAAGATCCAACTTATCAATAATTCTTTCCTAAATCAAGTATTTTGTGTTGTATCTATATCATTGCCACACTTTAGTTTACCTAGATTTTCTATGTTACCTTCTAGAAGTATTATCATTTTTATTTTTCATTTAGGTCTGTGTTTCATCTTGAGTTAATTTTTGTGACGTGTGTAAGGTTTTTGTCTAGTTTTTTTTTTTAAATATGTGTTTGTCTAGTTTTTGCAGCACCATTTGTTGAAAAGACAATCTTTTCTCCATTTCATTGACTTTGCTCCTTTGTCAAAATAACTTTATGTGAGTCTGTTTCTAAGCTCTCTTTTCTGTTTCATTGATCTAACTTGTATATTATTTTGCCAATACTATACTTCCTTGATTACAATAGCTTAATTATAAGTTTTGAAGTCAGATAGTATTAGTTCCAACTTTGTCCTTCTCCTGTAATATTGTGTTGATTAATCTGGAACTTCTATTTTTACATATAAACTTTAGAATCATTTTGTCTATTTTCACAGCTTTTCTGGGAATTTGATTGAGATTGCATTGAATCTATAGATCAAGTTTGGAAGAACTGATACATTCAAAATAATAAATCTTCTTATCTGTACACATGAAATATTTCTTCTCTTATTTAGTTCTTTGATTTCTGTCATCAGCATTTATAGTTTTCCTCATATAGATTTTGTACATATTTTATAGATTGATATCTAAGTGTTTCAGTTCTTTGAATACTAATATAAAATGGTATTATGTTTTTAACTTCAAGGTCCATTTGTTCATTGCTGGTATACAGAAAAGCAATTGCCTTTTGTATATTAACTTTGTATTCTACAACCTTGTTATAGTTGCTCATTGGTTCCAGGAGTTTTCTTGTCAATTCTTTTGCATTTTCTACACAGATGATCACATCTTCCACAAGCAAAAAAAAAAAAAAAATTATCTTTTTTCTTCCCAATTTGTATGCCTTTTATTTTATTTTCCTCTTTAACTGCGTTAGCTAGAACTTCCAGTAGGATGATGAAAAGCAGCAAGAGAGGAGTGATTCTTATTGTTTCTGCTCTTAGTGAAAAATCTTCAAGATTTTTACCATTAAGAAGAATGTTAGCTGTAGATTTTTTGGTAGGTATTCTTTATCAACCTGAGGATGATTCCCTCCACTCCTAGTATATTAAGAAATTTTATCATGAATGGTTATTGTATTTTGCAAAATACTTTTGCATCAATTGAAATGATCATGTAATTTTTCTTCTTTAATGAATCAATGTGATAAATTATATGAATTGATTTCCAAATGTTGAATGAGCCTTGCATACCTAAGATAAATCTCACTTGATCATGCTGTATAATTATTTTTATATTGATAGGTTTAAATTGCTTGCATTTTGTTGAGGAGTTTTTGTTTTACATTATTGAGAAATACTAGTCTGCAGTTTTCTTTTTTTTTTTTTTTTTCTTTTTTTTTGAGTTGGAGTCTCACTCTGTCACCCAGACTGGAGTGCAGTGGCCACTCCCGGTCACCGCAGCCTCGACCTGCTGGGCTCCGGCGATCCTTCCACCTCAGCCTTCCAAGTAGCTGGAACTACAGGCGCATGCTCCCATGCCTGGCTAATATTTGATTTTTATTGTAGAGGTGAGGTCTCGCCAACTTGCCCAGGCAGGTCTCGAGTCCGCGGGGTCAGGCAATCCATTCACCTCGGCCTCCCAAAGCGCTGGGATTACAGGCTGAGCCACCGAGCCTGGACAGTTTTCTTTTCTTGTAATATTTTTGTCTGGTTTTAGCATTAGGTCAATCCTAATCTTGTAGAATGAGTTAGAACATATGTACTTTGCTTTTGTATTCTGAAAAAGATTGTAGAGAAATAGTATAATTACTTCCTTAGATGTTTGGCAGAATTCACTGGAGAATCATCTGACCTGGTGTTTTCTATTTTGAAGGTTATTAATTATTGATTCAGTTTCATCAACACACATGGATTTATTCAGATTGGCATATTTCTTCTTGTGTGGATTTGGCAGATCGTGTCTATTTTACCTAGGTTATTGTTGGGCATATGGTTATTTATAGTATTCCTTTAAAATTATTTTAATGTCCCTGGATTCTCTAGTGATGTCCACTCTTTCATTACTGATATTAGTAATTTATGTCTTTCATTTTTTCTTAGTCTCTCTAAAGGTCTATTGATTATATCGATCTTTTCAAAGAAACCACTTTGGTTTTATTTTCGCTGTTGATTTCATGTTTTCAATTTTGTTGATTTATGTTCTGATTTTTATTAATTATTTTCTTCTGCTTACTTTTGGATTTAATATTTTTTTCTAGTTTCCTAAGGTGGAAGTTAGATGACTGATTTTTGTTCTTTTTTCTTTTCTAATATATGCATTCAATACTGTACATTTCTCTTTAAACAACGTGTTTGCTGCATCCCAAAACTTTTTACAATTGGTGTTTTCACTTTCACTAAGTTCAAAATGTATTTAATTTTATTTTGAGAGTTCCTCTTTGACCTATGTGTTATTTAAAAATGTGTTGTCTAATCTTCAAGTATTTAAGAATTTTCCAGCTACCTTTCTGTTATTCATTTCTAGTTTAATTCCAATGTAGTCTAAGACTTGTAGTTTAATTTCACTGTGGTTGATTATCTTAAATGTATTAAAGTGTGTTACATGTTTCAGAATGTGGTCTATTCTGCTGAATGTTTCAGGTGAGCTTAAGAAAAGTTTGTATTCTGCCATCGTTAGATAAAATAGTCTAGATGTCAATTATATACAATTGACTGATTTTGTTGTTGAGTTCAATTATGTCTTTAATTATTTTGTTTGTTTGTTTACTGAATCTGTTCATTTCTGACAGAGGGGTGTTAAAGTACCCAACTATGATAGTGTATTCATCTATTTCTCTTTGCAATTCTATCAGGTTTTCTCTCACATAGTTTAACACTCTGTTGTTAGGCACATGCACACTAAAAATTGTTATGTTTTTTAGAAAAAGTGACCCCTTTATTATTAGGCAATGGGTCTCTTTATTTCTGAATTCTAGGTTGGTGATTTTTTTTTTCCTCTTAACACCTTAAATATTTTACTTCATTTTTTTCTAGCTTACATGGTTTCTGGGATAAGTTAGATATCATTCTTCTCTTTGCTTTTCCTTAGTCAAAGTGTTTTTTTGTCCCCTGTGACTTCCTTCAGGGGTCTTTTTTTTTTAATCTTCGATTACTTATTTATTTTTTTAGCATGAAAATCATATATCCAGGTGTGGTTTTCTGGCATTTATTCTAATTGGTATTTTCTGAGTTTCCTGAATGCATGGTTTGGTACCTAACAATAATTTGGGGAAATTATCAGTCCATATTGTTTCTTATTTTTTGGTTTCTTTCTCTCTTCTACTTTTAGTATTCTCATCTTGCATAAGTTACACATTTATGTTTATTCCACAATTATTGGAAATTCTGTTCTGTTTTTTCCAATCTTTATTTTCTTCGCTTTTAAGTTTGGGGAGTTTCTATTAATATATATATGGAATCTGAAAGATTCTTCCCTCAGAAGTGTCCAGTTCACAAATAAGCCCATCAATGCTGCTCTTCATTTCAGCTACTGTGTTTTGATGTCTAGCTTTTGTTTTGGGTTCTTATCCTTTCTATCTCTTTGCTTTCATCAGCCATCTGTTCTTGCATGCTGTCTACTTTATTCTTTAGAACTCCTCTCATATTAATCAAGTTTATGTTAAATGTCTGATTTGTTAATTCCAACATCCCTGCCATATCTGGGTCAGGTTCTCACACTTGATCTGATTTTTTAAACTGTGTTTTTATGCCCTAGTCTGCCTTGTAACTTTTTTATTGATAGTCTGACATGATGTACTGTGCAAAAGGAGCAGTCTAAAATAGGCCTATGGTAATGTGGGTGCTAAAGTTTGAGGAGGAGGGGGCTCTCTAGTCCTATGGTTAGACCTCAGTCATTTAGTGAGCCTGTGCTTCTAGATTGTGAATGTCGCATGTGCTTCTCAATTAGTTTCCTATCACTCCACACACCTCCTTAAGTGGGACAGAATAATTACAGTGAACTGGAGCTGGATATTTTTTCTCTAAAATCAGCTAGACTCTTATAAAATTCCAGCAGGTTAGGCTCTAGTTAAATAGAACAGATCTTGTTGAGAATATTTTTAAGTGGTTTCTTTTTCCCACTCCCTGCCAGAAGCACAAGAAGTTTTTTTTTTTTTTTCTCCAATATTCACTGTGAGAAACAGATTGATCTCCTTATGGCAAAAACTCACAAAAGCACAGAGGACCTCCAATAACTAGATCACTGTGGAGTTTTTTGTTTGGTTGTTTTTTTGTTTGCTTATTTGTTTTCTCTCAAATTTGTCCACACTGAGTCTCCAGCACTTTGATGATTACAGCTCAGTTTCCTTACCCTGGAACTGGTTTCCATGAAGGTTACTACATATGGGTTTATGCTCCTTTAAGTTGGAATTTTCTGTATTTACCTATTTTCTTCTCTAATTTTGGGGGACCTAGTTTGCCCTGTGACTACTCTTCTTTTATAAATCGAAAAGGAGTCATTTTTATAGTTAGTTCTGCTTTTTATTTGTTGTTGGGATGATGTAGCAACTTCTAAGTTTCTTACCGTTGGATCAGAAACCAGTTCATTGTGTTATTTGAGAAAGGATGTGTGGCATAATATAATTTATGGCTTTTTAAAAATAAGTTATTGTGTGAATATTATTCAACCATAAATGGATAATAGAATTCTGTCATTTGCAGCAACATGGATTAAATCAGAGGTCATTATATAAAGGTAAAGTAGTCAAACATGGAAAAAACAAATATTGAATATTCTCATTCATGTGGGAGCTTCAAAAGTGAATCTCCTAAAGATAGAGAGTAGATTGGTGGTTACTAGAGGTAAGGAAGTGTAGGGACAGGAGGATATAAAAGGAGAGTAATCAATGGATACAAATATATAGTATAAGACTTAGTGTTTGATAGATCAATAAGGTCACAATAATCTTATATATTGGATAGTTAGAATACTTCAATTGTTCTTAGAATTAAAAAAAGACAAATATTTAAGGTGATGGATATATCCAGTACACTGATTTGATCTTTACAAGTTAAATGGCTGTATTTAAATTATCAAACTTTCTCACAAAATATGTACATCTATTATGTATCAATAATTTGTTTTCTAAAATGTTCACATTAGATAGATATAGATAGATAAAATAGATAGCTGGAAGTGAGGTGAGGAATAATTTTTCTTTTCTTTCTTTCTTTTTTTTTTTGAGTTGGAGTCTCACTCTGTCACCCAGACTGGAGTGCAGTGGCCGCTCCCAGCCACCGCAGCCTCAATCTGCTGGGATCCGGCGATCCTTCAGTCTCAGCCTTCTGAGTAGCCGGAAAATTTAACAGACATGCGCTACCACACCCAGCTGATTTTTTGATTAATTGTAGAGATGAGGTCTCGCCAAGTTGCCCAGGTGGGTCTTGAACCCATGAGCTCAGGCAATTCACTCACCTCAGCCTCCCAAAGGCGCGGGATTACAGGCTGAGCCACCGAGCCCGGCTAGGAATAATTTTTCAATGTTCTGGGGGAATAACAGTGGTTAGGACAATAATACTGTATGTGAAAAGACATAAATAAATTTGAGACTTGTTTTGAAGGCAAAATCAATGAGACTTCTAAGTGGATAAAATAGAAGATGTATCTTAAAGAGAGAAATTAAGAATGGTTATTAGATTTTTAGCCTGAGCAGGAATTGGAGCCATTTACTGAGACAGGAAAGTGGAAAAGTGACCCTGGGAAGAAAAGAGACAGGTCCTCCACTGAAATGGAAAGAGGAGAAGAAGAATGAGAGACAAGGCAGGGTATTTGTTACATTTGCTGAAGGTAGAGGGATGTTATAATTTTTTTTCTTGTTTTTAATTTTTAGCAAAATAATTAAAACATTATCCAATGAAAGAAGGATGAAAAAGTTGCAATGCAAAGAAGAAAAGAAGGTATGAAACAACCACCCATGATAATTAGAGGTGAAATTTATTAGACAAATGTAGTAAGAATTCTAGGCAACCATAAGGGCCCGCTTGAGATTTGTGATCAAACATTTGAAGTGGTCACTCTTCAGCAAGACTGGGTACTTTTCTCCAACTGTGTTAAGCTTCTTAGTTGAACTCAGAGTCAGGGGATATTTGAGTTTAATTCATAGTCTTTTAACTGGGTCATTTGATATAGCACAGAGAATTGAGAAAAGGGAGAAATTTTACCTTTGGACAATAGAAGCTAAACTACCTAAATACAAAAATGAAGGCAATATTAGAATGTGGATAGTAAAAAGAGGTGGGACAATGAATTAGACAGAATCATTGATGTTGGAGTGGGAGTGCTAATTTCTGTGAACTGTAAAGAAACAATGTTTAGTTAGTAGAGTGCCTGAATTGAGATTTTGGAAGTAATGAGTTTATTGGTAGTGAAACTTTCTATGACATGACTATGGAAGTGACTGGGATGAAATGGATTGTTTATTATTGGAGGTGAAGATGTTCAGAAACTGAGAAGGGAGAAAATAGTGGTTGTTCAAAACATAGTTGATGAAATTGTCTTATACTCAGCATTTCAAATAATCTGTAGTTGTTAAAGGGGAAAGGAAAAGTGGTATGGAAGTGACCAAAACACCTACTTCACTTTCATACCCTGTGTTATGTAGTGTGGAGTAAAAGTCAATCAATGGTTGAAAAGACTATTTGAAGAAGCAATGACCATGAATTTTAGAGCAAATCAGTTAAATGAGTTACAGGGTTGGAAAAGGGTGGATGTTGGCCTAGACTACAGCTTTGGTGATGATATGTCACCTTGTAAGGTAGAACTTTTAATGACGTAAACAAAAGCCTATATCAAATGTACAATACCTGATGAGTATTTCCTTATGGAAAAGTTGGTATTACTGCTACCACTAATAATACATGTTAACTTTGTGTGTTATTAAGGGTTCCAGGCACCATTTTAAGAATAAGCATTTTTATATTTTGTTGTTTTTTGTTTTGTTTTGTTTTTTTGAGTAGTGATCTCACTCTATCACCCAGGCCTGGAGTGCAGTGGAAGGACCATGGTTCATGGCAGCCTAACCCTCCTGAGCTCAGATGATCCTTCTGCCTCAGACGCCCAAGGAGTTTGAGCTACAGGCATGCACTACCACTTCCAGCTACTTTTTTTTTTTAAATTTTTTAGAGATGAAGTCTTACTATGTTGCCGAGGCTACTCTCAAACTCCTGGACACAAGCAATCCTCCCACATTGGCCTGTCAAAGTGATAAGCATTCTATATATAGAAGCCCATTTTATTTTTCCCTAAACCCCATCACTATCTACATTTTATACATTTTTAAGCAAAGAAACAAAGAGGTTAAATAAGTTGTCCAAGATTATTAGTGACTGATAGAGCTGAATCTGCTCATTCTGACTCCAGAGAGCACACTCTTAATCACTATGAAATAGTTTCCTTCTTAACAATTAGGATTTGGGTATTTTTTAGTTATGATCTTAATGGGATGGTGAAAGAAAGTGGGATGGTAACAAGGGGAAGTCATGGTTTTATAAGAAAACCTCAGAGATACGTAAGCTGCTCTTATGAGTAGGAGTAAACATAAAAGAGGAACAATCTTCTCAAAATGATGTGGAGTTATAAAGGTTCCTCAAAGAGCAATTCAAGCTCTGAATTTATCCCGCATAGATGACTATAGAATGGGTTGCAGCCTTGTGAGGAGAGATTGTTCTAAACTCCTATTTAAAAGAAAGCTCAAAACACAAGACACTACTAATGATGAAATGCAAAGGCTATGAGGACTTCTGATGTGAGTATGATCTTAAAGAAAATTTAAGAGGATTTGTTTCAAATATAGCTTTTACCTAAAATATTCCCACCTAATTTAGAAAAAAAATTAGTAACACAAATACCCAAGTGATATTAAAAATGAAACTATCATTTACTGAATCAAAATGTGAAAAGGAAAAACGCCAATAAAAAATAAATCTTCTAACAGAAGTAAATCTTCACAGAAACATATAATTCTGATGGCTTGTTATCTTTTTATTAGCTATCAAGTTCACTTAACAGACAAAAAATTCAGTATAAGATCATTCATTGAAATAGGCATAATTAACAATAGTTGATTAACCATTCTTTCAAATAGCTCTATTTTACCACAATAACTTTTTCTGTATCTGAGAGATGCATTAGTAAGTCTTCAAAAGAGTGTATTTCTGTCAATTCAATGAAATATTCAGTTAAATAATAAAAAGAAATGTTATTTGTTTGGGGTGAATGATACGTAGTCTAGACTTTGTGGTAGCACTTAAATCTTAAAATTTAGTATAAAATGTCAAACATTTTGACTGTCTAAACACCTTATAATGTGATTTGCAAAATAACAAAGCATTCTATATGTGACTTGATTAATATCTATTCCAATTATACACAACACATCATGCTGAATATTTAGATTTATTTGAAAACATTTAGTCCAGTTATATATCAATGCAGAAAAATCACAGCAAATACACTACAGTTGTAGAAGAGACAAAATAAGTGTTTTCTGCCACATTTCACACACATGTAATTTGATATACAATTAAAGGATGATAAGTCACAATCACATGAAAACAAATTATTTATCCTCTCAGTAGTAGTAAGAACCTCTTTTGAGTATGTAGGGTCTTCTAGGTTTATTCTCATACAGTTGCCGTTTCAGAATATAAGGAATTTTTCTCTTTATGACTTCTTCTTTCTCATTTTTGTCATTTCCAGTATCAAGAATATCTTCCTGAATTAACTGTAAGATTAAGAAATGAAATTTAAACTCACACACTCTTTTGTTTCAGAATATTTTTCTACATTTTATTTCATTAGATGTTAAGACAGCAAGGTATAAGTAGATGAGACATATGAAGTTTAAAGAAACTAGCGTTTTGTCAAAGGACAGATGGCCGTCAAGTAGCTGACAGACTGTAAGAACATGATCATTCTGAGGTCAGTGCCCTTCCTAGTTCACCAGGCTAGCCCCTTTTAACAATTTCTGTATACTTCAAGGCTATACACTAATCCCTTCAGTTGAAGGAAACCATCGAATAGAATTTTCAGTATGTTTCAGACGTCAATTTATGATGGAAAGGCAAAAATGGTAACAAATATATGATATGGTAACAAATATATGATAACAAATATAGTTTTGAATCTGATAAACCAAGTTTGGTTACAAAGGATTTTATGTTCATTTAAGTCAGTTACTGACTTGAGATGAAAGTCCATTCTAAGGATCCATTTCTCAATAGAGGGAGGAATGACTGTTTTGCCTAATGTTGTCAGTGGTCAAAATCAGCATATGGGAAAGCTCTGCTTAAACAGTGAAGATCTCTCTAGATTGTAGTATTTGATATTTAATAAAATGTTCAGATTAAATAATTTAAGGGAGGTAAGCTCCATGTAGAATCTTGCCTAACGTCTCATTGACTATGTCCTGCTCTAAAATTCATTCTAAATATTTTTAAATAATACTGTTTTGATTCAAAAATTTTACCTAGCATCAAATATTTCAGAACTCTTTTCAGAATTTTACACACAATTTACATTAAATTTTTTAAATGCTCAAGATAGAAATTTTCTTCATATTTATGGTTGTCTTCTAAACCTTTGGGTCACTATAACAAAGACTGACAAGAGACAAAGCTTAAGATTGCTATGCATATGCATAAAATAATATCACCACGTACTTTATTTCAACCCACAACTATTCAAATTCAAAAAAGGAAAAACAGCTACTGTCAGACAATCTAGTTCCTTAATCTTGAATTTCTTTGTGCATAGTCTGTAATTACTTGTACTATGCACAGAATGATATTATCATTTTATTTTTAAATCACTCCATGCCATTTAAAATGGCAAAAGTTCCAATCTTTTGCACATGATTTTTCTCCATAACAGTTTGTTGATATTTTTTCTGGATAAATAGCATGTAATTGACATTGTTCTATGCTAAAATTTGTGTTTTCCAAGTTTTCAGACCTAAACAGGCTTTAAATACTAAATCATTTTAGCTGGAACTGAAATTAAAGAATGAATAGTAAATTTAAGACTGGCCTTTTTGTTTTTTCATTTAGAAAAATTTTTGCTTGCCAGTTAGAATAAACATTAGAAATCTTGCTTGCATTTTCTTTAATCTACAGGGTATATCTGAGTAGATTAGTCACAAGTTTGTTACATTAGCAGGAAAGGCACCCTCAGATCCCCAGAGCTGGTGTCAATCAAGAATATAAAACACTAATCAAATTTATCTTAGAGGTTGATCTGAAAAAAAATCTTTTCCCTGTAGGTAAAATTTTTTTTAAAGCTTTTATTTCTCTTCCTCTCTCTTATTTAGCTTCAACATTTTTCCTTGACTTTCCAAAGTTCTAACTTATCTTTCATAACAAAATATAGCAATTACGGCAATACATTTTAAAGTGTTTTACAAGTGCATCATTACAAAGACACAAAGTCATATGTATTTATCTATAAACAAATAAGAACACAAAGGTTTCCAAATAAGACTTGAATGATGCAGATATATATCTCTACCTTATACCTTTACATAAGTAAAGTGATTTTATATTTGTCTATATATTAGAACCACAAATGGAACCTTGTGTGTTTTAATCCAGTTTTATTTGGAACCTTTTTGTTGTTCTATGTTTGTTGATAGATAATACATATGATTGTGTATCTAGGAAAACATCTTGAGTTTTTAAAATTTTTAGCCATGCCACCACCTACAACAACATCAAAAAGTATGCCATCCACATTAACACAATAAAAGCACATGGATCAAATCTGCCTTAAGAGATGTCCCTCTTTTAAAATTGAAAAATATATATATTTGACTAAACGTGAAATATTGGAAGGACACTTTGAAGATGTAAAAGAGTGTTGACCTCCACACATGGCTTATTCTTCTTCTTCTTTTTTTTTTTTTTTTGAGTTGGAGTCTCACTCTGTCACCCAGACTGGAGTGCGGTGGCCGCTCACGGCCACTGCAGTATTCTTCTTTAATATCTGTAAGACTTCCTGCCATGATAATAATCAGGATTTTAAAAAAATCAATACAAATGAGAGCTAACTAGTATAAGTGTATTCATATTTTGTTTTTGCTTTACCTCCCAGTGTTGAAAGGCCCTGCTGTGACAGATTTTTTGGAGCTGGTATATTGTCAGCATCGCTTCCAAGCTGAAGCCATCTAAAGCCGTAGGAAATTTCCGTCTTGTAACAAGCTCCTCTTCAGGAACCTCTCCTGTTTCCTCAGTTTGGCCATTCAGATTATTTACAAGACTGCAGACATTTAGCAGGGACATTTTCCAAGAAGGAACTCTTCCTTTACTGATCTGAAACACACACGCGCACACACACACACACACACACACACACACACACACACATATATATACATAAATATATTGCAATTAAAACTTGTGTTATATGACTAACAAATAAATGTCTATTGTGGTAAACCTTTACATTACATTTTAGGGTCTGTCATTCTAGTCTAATAAGCACAGTGTTATTAGTTTAGTGCCATAATGTCACAAGGTTGCATAATGCCACAATCTCATATTCTCTATTTAGTATAATGTGATTACATTATACACATATACACATGCACTTATACACATACACAGAACAAGAAAGTAATAAAATAGAAATGACTAGAAATATATAAATAGGTATGCGTATATCATAGATAAAAATGAAAATAAAAAAATACATTCTCACTTTCTTACATTTCAGGTTAATGTGTAATGGAGCAAGGAATAAAATGATATTAATAGATTTGAACAAAATCTATAATAGTGGGAGGCCATTAATATACCTCCCACATTAATAGCTGTCATGAGCAACAGGACACACATCACAGCTGACCAATTTATTTTTGCAAATTATAATATTTTGTGTAATTACCTCTCTTTTCTAATAAGATATTTTCTGAAACCATAATTACCACAATCAACGACTTTCCTACATGTCAACAATAATCATTATGAAAATATGTGAACCTTAACTGTGAAATTAGCAAATATTAACCAAAAATTCAAAGTGCTTGGATAAAGGAAAACATGCCATTTTCTTGAGGGACATTTAGAAGGAAGATTTAAATGACCACAAATACGTGATGGGAAGACTCAGTAACAATAATATCAGGTGATGATTTTGTCTGACTTACTCTCCAAATGGAAGGCAACTGCAAATCAATATGGGGAGACTGGAAGTTGAAGAAGAGGAGTTGGCAAAATAATTCTTGTGTTCATTTGGAAGGAAGAATTTATAAGAATAACCAAGAAGATTTGGAAAAATAAAAAGATAAGAACAGACTTACTCTATCAAATATTAAAATGCATTGTAAAGCTATCATGGTCAGTGGGATAAATTAATAGAGCAGAAATAAACATGAAACTCAGCAACAGAAGAGAGTATAAAGTTCAAAACTGATTCGTGTACATATGGGTATATAGAATGTAGCAAAGTTTGCATTTCAAATACTTTGGGACTGTTAGCTATGGGGAAATCTGAATGTGGATCTAGTTATAATCTTTCTTGATATAGTACTGCCAAACAATATCCAGATGGGTTAAATATAAATAAAAATAAAATACTGTGTAAATATATAGGATTATTTACTTTAAAAACCTGGAAAAAAATGCCATTAAGCAGCTGTCCAAACCGGAGTCAATAAGGAAAAAGATAATTTTAAATATATAAATTTGTAAAATGTTTCTATGAAAACATAACATTCTGAAATAAAATCAAAGTTTAAAGATTTAAAGAAAAAAAGTGAAGCTTGCATAGATAATATGAGCAGAAAGATCACAGAATCATTTACCATATATATATGTAAAATGAGTTTCAATTTGACTACCATTAATTGAAGACTTTAAAAATTATAAGTATACTTAATGGTAACCAGGACAGGTAAGCAGGACAGATAAGTAGGTGCTCTTCACCTAAATATTTGTTGGTCTCGGCATAGTTTTGTACAACTTCCTTATTTTAATTTTGTGTTTTTGAATCAGCATCTTACTAGGTAGCCCAGGCTGGAGTGCAGTGGCACTATTGTGTCTCATCATTGCCTTGACTCCCTGGGTTCAAGCAATCTTTCTACCTCAGCCTCTTGAGTAACTGGGACTACAGGCACACACCACTACACCCAGCTAATGTTTTTATTTTTTTGTACAGACAATGTCTTGCTATGTTGCCTAGGTTGATCTTCAACTCCTGGGCTCAAATAATCCTCTAGCTTCAGCCTAGGAAAGTGCAGATCACAGGTGTGAACCAGCATGCCATGTCTCTTTTGCTATAAATTCTTAAATGATGTTTTGACAATATGTATTCAAATTGTAAACATGTGTACTCTTTGATTAAGATTTTACCCTCAAGTCATGCAAATTTGTGAGTACAAAGATATTCGCTACAATATTTCCAACCAGCTTGGAGATCTTTTCTAATACACTCCCTTGAATATGGTTATTCAACATTGCTTGAATTTTTCTGTCATGGGAGCTATTGTAGAGGCAACATCTTTCATTTTGTGGAAGCAACATCTTATATCATACCAACTAATGGGATACTATAATTTTAGCTTCGAAAGTTTTTTAGAGTTCATCTATTTTGATGTTTCTCAAAGTTTGTTCCTTATAACACTCATTCTGCATGCATTAATTTTAAAAAGGATTTTCCACTGTCAAGTAAATTGGAAAATATGAGCTTAAGGAGAATTTAAAGACTTCTTGAATTAGGTATCCTCCAAAACTTTTCATGCAAATAATCATTGTGGTTCTTCAACGATGCCAAATATAGCATCCAATGGTCTCTCAAACCAATTTGACTATAGAAAGTTTTATTCATAATGTATCAGAACTAGTGTTGCCTGAAGAACACATATTGTCATAGATGAAGAAACAGCATTAATCATTGCTCCCTTCTTCCAGTTAGTCACTACGACACTCGCTCCTGTTTAATGTCAGATTAGTCCCTGTCATACCTAAGAAGAACAGCAGAGAGAGCAGCCTTGACCAAAAGATGTCTAAACGGAGATAGAAATACTCAATGAAATTCTGATCAAATTTTTTCCTTCATTAAATGCAACCAAAACAGTATGACTAATATTAGCTGTAATAGGCTAAACTCAAAATGAGTTCAGCAGATGGTGAAATCTGCTTTGATTTCACCAATTGAAAATAATTACAGTCATCTGTGGTGAAGCCCTGAAGTTTTTTATATTTGAATTCAAAATATGTAGATTAGTAATGAATCTTGTATTCCCATTGTTAGTTCATAAACATATACTGAACTCCTACTGTATGGAAGACATTGAGTTTGAGCAGAGAAAGTTATAATATTTAGCCGCTTTCTGAGAGTTTGAAGAAAGCATACTGTACCATGTTTATCTTTCATAATAAAACTATACCAAAACACTAGCATTGATAATAAAAAGAATTGTATTGTAAGAAGAAAAAATCTCTGTCTGACTTTTCATTTCAGACTTTGGAATCTCTCTTGACTTTCTTGATCCTAGATGTATTTCCACAGTAGTATTTCAATGTCTAAACAGCTTTACTCTAAAATTGAAATTGTTCACATATTTTACTTACAGAATGGGAAAGAAGAAATCTGAAGCTTACTGAAGCTTTTAATAATGGAGTTGTCCTCATACAAACATCAAAAACAATTCTCATTGAAACTTTAAACTGTAACAATTTGATTAAAATGATCATAACCTTAGAGTATTTATTTTCACAAGACTGTGTACTTATCAAAATTATTGAATCACAGATAAACAAATGATAAGATAATTGAGTAAAAAATAAGAAATGAGCCTTTTCCCCCATTTTGGCAACAAAGTTAAGATAACCATATTTCTAGGTGTCCACTTATCATAGATGTATCTTACTTATCACAATAAAAAAAGTCTTTGAAATTCACATTTTTTCTTAATTTGTTTTAGAGTTATATTCCAAGACCTCATTAAAGAAATGGGCTTAATTGTGCCTATACTTTTCCTATATTTATCCATAGATAAAAATGAAACCACTCTATATACTGGAATCATTTTTCCCTTGCAGTATCTTGGCTAGAGAATCACAATTCTTCTCTCATATATTTTCAAAATACTAGCAATTGCCAAATTGTAACACATTTTGGAGATTATTTATGTGTCAATGTTCACTTGAGGATTGAAGAGGTAAAATCTATACCAAACATTCTAATGTATCCTATTTGCTAACATAGACTATTGATTTCAATTGTCTTCATATTTCTGAGTTGAACAGATTGCAGCCATAGTTATTCTGATTGAGTGCTCAACAGGGATCTGCTAGCATAAGATTGAACATATTTAAACATTGAGTTTTAATTACTAAACTAAATTTGCTCATTTCTGATATAAAACTTTCCAAATTTAGTAACATTTGGTTTCAATCTGGTCAATTTTTGTGCATCTGGACTATTGTGAAAATATATATAATGAGCATTTAAACATTCCCAAAATGTATTTTAAGGACCATATTAAAAACATGTCTTTGTTAGTTTTGAGATAAGAATGCCTGACGCTCAACCACAAACAAAAATGGATATTTTTTCTTCATACCTGCCATCAAACAAAATCTTACTTGTATGCTAGGGAATAACGTACTTAGAACACACACACTCAATTAGGGGACAGAAACCTAAGATGGTAGAATTTGACTTGAAATATTGCTTCAAAAATCAAATAGGGGTTTTGTCTGCCACAACATCTGTTGAGCTCTCAGCTTTGGTACAGCAGTACTGTAACAATGATTGCAACAGGTAACTACCTCACCTTAAAAATTGCTTTCCTTTGAGAAACACATTTTAGTTGAAAAAACTGTATCCTGACACTGCAATTAGATACACACTGATTGACTCACTCTGAGTAAATCAATATTTCATTTGAGTATGGTAGTCAGGTATAGTCTAATTGATTTCAATTCCTAGGTATAGGTTGAGAACTAGAACACTCACTTTCAAAATCCCAACATAGGACCCTAAAAGTAGGGGGGGAAAGGAGCAGATACAAATACCACATTTGTTATGGGAGAATTTAAGTCCAGACACACAATGAAGAATACAGTTGCATAAATTTTAAACTCATTAGAAAACTGTAAATGTATAGATTATTATGAATTTTAATCACTGCATTTAAAAATAAGGAAACAAAGGAAAGCAATGCTAATAGATCAAATAGTACATCAGTCACAGTTTCAAGATTAGAAGTTAAAGGCTCCAACTTGTCAGTCTGTTGCTCTTACATTTATTTATTATTATTATTTTTTTTTTTGAGTTGGAGTCTCACTCTGTCGCCCAGACTGGAGTGCAGTGGCCGCTCCTGGCCACCGCAGCCTCGACCTGCTGGGCTCCGGCGATCCTTCCGTCTCAGCCTTCCAAGTAGCTGGAACTACTGGCGCGCGCTACCACGCCCGGCTAATTTTTGATTTATTGTAGAGATGAGGTCTCGCCAAGTTGCCCAGGCAGGTCTCGAACCCGCAGGCTCAGGCAATCCACTCACCTCAGCCTCCCCACGGCGCGGGATTACAGGCTGAGCCACCGACCCCGGTTTGCTCTCACATTTCTTTCTTCCACATCTACAACCAACTTCGCAGTTTGTTAAGAACTATTATTTTTGATGTAAGCACGTTATTTTATTTCTCCAACATAAAAAAAAGTAGAAGATTCACTTAGTTTTCATTTAACTTGAGACCAGTATACCTTTCATTATACCCAATATATAGATAGGGAAACAAGTTCCTTTAAATACATGTCCACACAAATAATTAAAGTTGCAATACGCTGATTGATAGTCACTATAGTTTTTTTTCCTGTCATGTCAACACCCTTAACTAAACAACTTTGAATTAAGTTTCCCAGAAGAGGAAACGCCTCCCAAGGAAATTTTCAATCTTGATGGGAAGTTATTATTACAGGGAAAGAACACCATGTTTATAATGAAAGTTCATACGTTTGTCAACCCGGGGTTAAAGAAAAGAAAAATTTACCTTTGATGTATGCATATTGGTCAATAAATCTGTTTCTAATGCTTTCATTTCCTCTTCTGAATCTGAGTAAAATCAAAACCACATGTTTATTATATAATCACACATCATATAATTGTATCATAATCTACAGTTTTTTAAGTTAATCACAAAAATATTTATTCTTAGTTTAATGTCTTTCCTATGTATTCTCTGAAAAATAGTATACAGAAAAAATTAAATTATAGTTGTATTTTAAGGTAACAGACAGCTAGAATTGTAGAAGCACTTCTAAGAAAATAAGCATATCATTATTTGACAACAACTATTGATAATTAGGAGTTATTTAATCTCTGAATCTCAGCAGAAAGAAAAAAAATCCGAGTATTTCTTATCATAGATATTTCATCAAATATGCTATTCTATTTTAATTTTTATCATCAATAATTTGCTTATATAGAAAATACACATGCTACAATTTCAAAAAGCAACATAATAAAAATATGTGTACAGGAGACTTTTTCAAGACAAAACCAAAGGCAATTACTCATAATTTTAGAATAATAAAGAAACTAAGATTTACTTAACTTGAGATGCTATTTTACAAAACATACTTTGAAAATATGATTTTTGTACTTTAAGCAAAAATTTGAAATTATTTGTACTTAACAATTTTATCACAGGCAATTAAGAAAATTGTTTTAGCAAGAGAGGATCTATTCATGAATACATATACAATAGTATTGAAAATGAATCTCAGGATTTTTTAGAATAGTCTCTCCAAGTTTCAATTAATAAATATTTTACAGCCAAAGAAAACTTGGAAAACATAAGATAATAAAAATAAGGTTATAGAACTCTATAATAAGTCAGTTTTCTTCCTACTAACTGACCTTACTTTCAAAAACAAGACAGTTAAAAATGATTCCATCTTCCTTGCACTATATAATCATTCAAAAGAAGTGTCACACTTGGAGAAATCATTTGTTAAATTTTAACTAGAAACTACATCACACGAGAGATCGGTTCTATTTGCTAGAGACATCTGTTTAAAAAAAAAAAAAAGAATGGCAAATTCCATGAATCATTTCCATAAATGTTTACCGAACTCCGTATAACTTTTGGGTTAGCACAGTAAGTACTTTCTAGCATTAATATATTCAATGCTTAATCAATAATCCATCTACCATTAGTGCAGTTTTTCACCTACCATTTTTTTCACCTACCATTAGTGCAGTTTTTAATCTCCTATAACTATCAGGTAAAATCATAATTTTTGAAAAGTCAGTGTTTCTCTCATAAAGGAATTGCAAAATTAGAAGTTCAAGTTTCTTTCCTAATGATTAAAATAATTTAATTTTTTCATAAATCACATGCATATCTTCTGTAAGATTTGAATTTTATTGTTTAAATCAATTTATAGCATAAATTTGAATTAAACCTTTTACTTTCAAATTTACGATTTATAAAAGCATTAAACAGGTTAGATTATTTTTGCTGCATTAGTTTCCCAAGGATTTTTTTCCACTTTGACGTGATTATGCAAATATTTCTTAAGCATTAAATAGTGATTGCAATTGTTATATTTCATGCTGCTTTTTAAAATTTAAATCTTATTTTCAAGGTGAGTTGTTGACAGATATTTAGTAATATGTGACCTTCCTTTCTTATCACATACAAAGCACTCTAAATCCAAGTCATCTATTTTAATATAATACCAAGTCCAATCACATTTTTTATCATTTTAAATGGCATGTAAAAAATACCAGTTATATTAACAGCCTTTCTGTTAGACTATGTAAAATGCATTCTTAAAAAGCTTGAAGCATTCTTGTATCTTCCTAAAAATAATTTTGTACAAACAACATTCCTGTCATTTATTCATGAAACATCAATTTTCACTGTATTTGCTTTCTTAACACAAATATACAGTTAAAGAAGATAATTTCAGTATAATTATAAGGGGGGGAGAAATCATTTTTTTTTCCTAAGTGGTTGTATGAGGAAGAGAATAAAACATTTGAATGGAGTGGTTATTAGTGGTAAGTTTGCAAGTTGACAGTCACTGGTTCTGCATTTCTCATTAGACAATGACTAGCTTCATTTAAAGCTTCCTGGTTTTTTTTTTTTTTCTTTTTCTCTAGTGGTTGCATGCCCAAGGGGGTCATGCAGCATTTCATTGAAATTCCTTTTATTGCTTTGCAGATGAAAAAAATAATAAGAATAAACCTCAATATTATCATAAAGACAGAGAAAGATGATATTCACAGTTTCTATCACTGAAAGGCAAATTCTGAATAAGAGGAAGCAACTCTTCTCCCTGGATACGTTAGCGTAAGTAGCAACACACTGCAAAAGAGGAAAAATAAATCACATAGGGGTGTTGTGAAATGCAGCTTCACTTACCTGAGCACAGACTCCAGGAGCTGAAAGCCAGGAGTAGCATGCATACGAGCTGGGTTTTTATTCCTGCCATTGTCTCTTCTAGCAAGCCAAGTTCATAAAAGTCAGAGACACCAAAGGGGGCTCTCTCCTGCGCTTTCTCTCTTGCCTTCAGCTGTCTTTGCAAGTGAGAGAAGTATGAGAGATGCTGTGACCATCCCCTATATATATACACAAGAGGATGATGTCATGTCTGTACAGGGATTATCTTCTCAGGATGTGCCCTGCCATCACCTGTATCCCTCCCCTCTTCTGCCCACTTCCACTTCCCCTCTTCCTTTGTCCCCCACTCTCCACCCCCACTCCTGAACCTTGAGTGAAAGTGACGATTTTCCCTAATTGCTGCTGCTGCTTTGGATTTCTGACGCACAGAAGGAGTCATTCAAAACACTGCCATATACAGCGTCCTGGAAAAGATCCCCGGTGTCATTTTTTTTTTTTTTCCTCTCATTTCCTTTCATTCCCCCACTCCAAAAAGTTGGCATTTTGATTGTGCGAAACACGGGATCTGTTATTTCTACTATTTAAGCACAAACTCCAGGACAAATGAATGAAATCAGTGTGGAAGTTCTTAAAGAATTGGAGTATTTTTCTGGTAACCCAAACTTCTGAGCAAATGTTTTGTGGTTCTGGAATTAATGTAGGCTTTAGATAGCATATGCTAGAATAAGAAGAAATATAGGCATGTAATCAGTTGTAATACATGAGTTAGGCAAAATAATTAAAGAAAGGAAAGACAATCAATAAAAAAGAAAGAATAGTGTCTTTAGGGAATAGGATATTATTTCCTAACAAATTAAACAGTTTATTATAGGTAAGTGGGAGAATGACTGGATTATGTGTGCCGACTTCTGGATGAATGTCTTAGAAAGACAATTTTATGTTATAAAGATCAGCTATTAGTTATCTGTGTGTTAACAGGTAAAAATGCATATGGTTATTATCAATTGATTTTTTTTCTGATTATTTTCTTTTTTTTTCCATCTGCATTGTTCGGTTCTTTTCGGATACTTTCTTAACGCTATGTCCTATTCTTTGTATAATTCCCTTCTCACTGTCTTTTACCAGTGCATCAACTTTCTTTCTCTGTTATAGTCTGCTTTTTACTATAAAAATGGGACTGTATTCTTGGAAAAAGACAAACATGAATAATCATCATTCACCACAATCACTTTTCTGTGACAGAGTTTTTACGTATTTCATGAGTTATGATCATATTCATTTATTCTTTGATTTATCAGGAAAAATTGCTCAAAATGCCCTTTGGAGTTAATTTTCCTTCTTATATTAGATATTTCATGACACATGGAGTGATCAGAAAAGACAGTGCTGTTGGGGATGTGACTATTTAAATGTAAAGGTGTCTGTGACTTGTTTAGTTTGTAAATAAGTCAATCAGGTAGTAACAATTGTGGGGGGAAAATCAGGATCGATTCCTATAGAGAATTGATTCATATTATGCAGTATATGTCTGTGAGATTAACGTATTCATATTTATCCTAAACTTATGGAAAGGGAAGAATTCCAAATATTGAATAACTATTTAAAATAGCAAGGAGTCATTCATAGGATTAAATGCCAGAAATTTAACAATGGCTGATATTTTTATTACTGTCAGTTCATTCTGTGATCTTACACAAAGCATAATATTGAGCACTACTCATCTGGGGAAAGTGTTCTATAAAGTGTAATTAATTGACAGAAATATGAAGTATGTACATATCTAGATATTTTTGCTTTTCTACCATTAGGGGGTGCCATGGATACTTAAAAGGCTTTTTATTTTCACATAACAGCACAGTGGAATTTCGAACTGTGCTTCTTTCTTCTATCAAAGCATCGTTGAGATAGAATCCTTTTAAAGCCACTTTGATGGAGAAATCAAGAAAATTATATGTTCTTTGCATGATACTAACATTAGTTGTTTCCTCTGCTTTTGAATTGCAAATACAAAGAATGATCTTTTTAAATGTGTGGTAGCAGTCTAGTAGTAAAAAGGAAGTGTGATTTCTATTTTCCTCAAGTGATTTCAACAATAAGTGAAACTCAGGGAAATGTTAACAAAATTTATTCCTAATTAAGTGGGAACAAAAGATAAGAAGAAATCATAAAAATTCATTTTGTTTCAATCATATAAATATTAATTATTAATGTGAGAATTGTTTGATACATATGTTAAGTCTGAAAAAATTGGGGTAAGATGGGTTAACTAATGTCAAATGACACCAAGTAAAATAGATACTTTATACTATTTTTCTTTTGCGGGGCTGCATAGATGTGTAAATTTGTCTGGTAAAATTGAAATGTAGATTAACTTTATCTGAGATCTAATTAGTATTTTTTAAAATGTCTTACTCTTTTCTTTTTTAGCCCTAATCTTATGCTTTCCAAACAGAAAAACCAATTAAACCATTTTTTTTTTCAGGGTAGAGGCTAAATGTGGATATTTACATTTGAAAAGTACTCTAAGGGGTTCCCAAATGATGTCTTTGAGGCAGGATTTTTAGGCACCTTTCTATATTAATGGGTGAATTGTTTTTATTCTAAAAACTTTCTATCAGAAATGCATCTAAGGGTTGGCTAGTTCTCAAAATAACATAATGAAGAATTCGAGTATTGTCCTTTGATATCGTCCAGTGTTGGTTGGAGATCACTAACTTTAAGTGGACGTTACTTGTCTAGGTACCAGTTGATTATACCATCTCTAGGGAGGTGGATTTCTGAACATCTTCTGTGTCTTACACTAGACCTGTAATAATAATTGCTCATTATAATCAACAAAAGCACCTGAAGGATTGGAAATAAGAAATAGCGGTCTGTAAGCTTCTTTAATTTGGAAATCAGAGAACTCCAGAACCAACTGACGAGCAGTGGTCCTTCAGTTCTATATGATTTCTTTTTTACCTTTGGAGACTTCAATACCTCATTAACAGCTTCCTGGGTCCTCCAATCTCTAGATGTCTAAATAGCTAAAACTTGACCTGCAGTCTTTCTGTCATCTTGTATCTGCCTTCCACCTTCCTTTGACCATCTTGCTTTTTTTTTTTTTTACTTTATTTTATTATAAAGATCTAGGTTACAAGTCAGGATCAGATACATAAGTAGTCTATGTGCAGGTGAAGTTTGGGCTTCCAAACTTCCCCTGATTTAGGACCAGGTACCCTTAATGATGTTACTGTCTCTCACCCCTCCTCTGGTAGTGTCCTTCTACTGCCCACCCCTCTCTTGTAGTATTGTGATAGGGATCCACTGATGAGTGACAACCTGTACTATTTACTTCTTTGTTCCTGTGATAGATCACTGAGTATGATGTACTCTAAACCCATCCAATTTGTTGTGAAGTCCACAATTTTGTCCTTCTTTATGGCTGCATAATACTTATTGTGTATATGTACCACATTCTCTTTATCTAGTCCACATTTGATAGACAACAGGGTTGGTTCCATGTTTTTGTTATTGTGAATAGTGCTGTGATAAACATGTGTGCACAAGTATCTTTTTTGTAGAATGATTTGAGTACTTCCAGGTAGATTCCCAGGTGGAAGATTTGACCATCCTGTGTTTTACGGCCTAATCAACATAAACCTTTTCAAGTTTGAGTCCTGAAAGTAGTATTGTTTCTTCTCTTCTTCCCTAGTCTGTTAAGTACTCATCAGTAGTTTGTTCATGCAGTTTATGATGAATTAGAAATTGCTAGGGAAGAGGAATTTGTTGTATTTCTTCCTCTAAACTTCATAATCCTTAAATGCTCAATACCTACTAAATTGAGTTAAAATACTAATTATATTAATTTATGAACACACTCTTTTCATGCTTGCATTGTTAATGTTCCTTAGAGCCACATTTCTTGAACTTGTATACCATGGCTAGTTTTCCTATTTCATGTGAGTCTTTATACTCAGTTTGTTCAGCCTTTTCTTTAGTCGTTCTTTTTCTCCCTGACAGGGAGAGATAACTTTCAAAAGTCATTCAAGAAGATTGCCCTGGAATCCTGTACAATCATCAGCTGAGTGTTTAGGACAGATTACGAATTTGTTCCATTTCTATAAATGAGTCTATGGTTTGAAGTAGAAGCATTGATTCATCTGAAGAAAAAAATGATATCAAAGTCCTTGTGAACCCAATTGATTTTTCTGTTCAATTAAAGTATATGTTCTAGAAGACATACAGATAGATATGTGCATGCATACACCCACACTCACATACACTATCTTCTACACAAAATGTGTATAGCCCAAACCTTGAGGTTTAGGTAAAAATAAACCAAAAGTTTAATTTTGCAATGTATGTGCAATCATGTTTTGCCCATAATCATTACAGATTCCTAGTTCATTTCGCTTTGGCTCTTTCTTTCTCTGTTCTTAACATTCTTCTAGGTAATTAATTTGGAAAAAAATTGATGATGGATTTCTGTATTCACAGCATATTTTGCAACTTAAACTCTAATTACAACACACGCTTTGCTTATGTTAATGAGTTACCGTATTTTACTGAAAATGCTTCACACTGCAGCCATTGTTGACTTCACCCAGAATCTTGTTTCTCATATCTAAGAAAAATTTGTGGTACATAAAAAATCACCACCCATTCTGTGTAATGCTCAGGCAATTGTCCTAAGAAGCCTCTTTTTTGAATAAGCCCAAAATAAAAGCATAGCAGAAAAATAAGTCCCCGATAACGTTCTTCCTTTATGTTTCTCAGTTTTACATATCAGTATAATTATCTAGAGCAAGAAATGAGATAAATTTTTATTGGAAGAAAGGTTTCCTTCCAACATTTTCTTAAAATTTGTTATAAAATCTGTTACCTCATTAACAAGGGTAACTGCATAATGAACATTTATATACATAACCCTGAATTGTATCCCAATCTTTAAAATAAATAAATAAATAAATAAAATCTGTTACAAACTAAGAAAATGTCCATAGCACCTGCAATACCCAATGTAGAACAGATGCACTTGAGCTACCATTGATCAGGGGCAGATTCAGTGAAACATATTTTCCTTTTTTTAAAAGAAGATATTAGATATTAAATTTGGGATATAATGATTTTATATCATTGATATTTTGGTCCTATTATTATTATGTAATTTTTTTTTTTTTTGACCTGGAGTCTCACTCTGTCGCCCAGACTGGAGTGCAGTGGCCGCTTCCGGCCACCGCAGCCTCGACCTGCTGGGCTCCGGCGATCCTTCTGCCTCAACCTTCCAAGTAGCAGGAATTACAGGCATGCGCTACCACACCCGGCTGATTTTTTTATTTATTGTAGAGATGAGGTCTTGCTGCCCAGGTGGGTCTCAAGCCCATGGACTCAGGCAATCCACTCACCTCAGCCTCCCAAAGGCGCGGGATTACAGGTTGAGTCACCGAGCCCGGTTTATTGTGTAATTTTACATTCTTTCCCCAGTGACCCTGATGAGTCCCATGACTTTGAATCCTATTTCCTAATAGCCTTTTAATTTGTATCTCTGACTACCCAAATTGCATATACATATCCATTTACATCCTCAACAGCTCTACTTGGAGTCTATTAGACAAACTTACTGTCTAAAGTAAAATTTTGATGCCTAAAAAGCCTCCTTCTCCTCTACTGCTTCTTACCTCAATTATTGGAACCATGATTTATTGAATTACACAGTTAAAAAACTAACATCCATTACATTTTTTCCTCCTCCAACCACTTCCAAACTATCAAAAACTCCCAAGGTGCAGGTCTGTCACCAAAACATATTTAAATTCAACTACTTTTCCTTACTTCATGATCACCACCAGGGTCCAAGCCACCACCATCTTTCCTCTGAGCTGCAGCAATAGTTATTTGAATGGTCTCTGTTAGACCTTGGTAGGCCCTCCAAAAATGTTAGGTCACACTTCCAGAGGGACCTCCAGAATGTTAGGTCAGGCTCACTGGAGGTGTGGGGTGTCTGGTGTGTGATCCGCTGCCACATGAAAGATGCAAAGAATTTCACAGAAGTTAGACTAGAAAATATAGTTTATTTAGAAAGTAAACTGGGATGGGGGATGGGATTCACCTCCCCAAGGAAGAGGAGGGGGTCAAAACTTAAGAAAACATGGCCTGGCCATAGCTCAAAGAGCATATGGCCGTACCACAGCTTAGCAAGGCAATGGCCGCAATGGCCTAACAATGGCTGTTGACTGCATGAGGTTGAGTCCTTTTAATTCTTCCCTTTGAGGGGGAAGATCATTAAGATGATTGGGTGTTGATCTGCTCCACATCATCACGAAGGGGCAGATAAGGGCAGGTACTGATGTCAGGTGATGGGCGATAGGCAGATGGATGGGTTAGTCACATGATTGCTGTCATGGTGGTGGGGTCTGTCCTTGTCATGAAGGTCATGAAGGACTTAATAGGTTTATTTGGGTCTTATGGGTGGAGGCAAATACTTGAAATAGAAAAGCTAATTAATACAAGACAAGATGGGGCAGGGGGTTGTAAAACAATTATCAATAGCTACCTCTGAAAAACCGGTTCTGTCCTTGGCTAGTGATTAGAGGGTAAGTTAAGCAACCCTCTAAAAAAACATGAGATTTAGGCAATGTAAAAATGGCTGCTCATTGGGGATATTAAATCCATGTTATGTTCTTTCAGTCTCCCTACAGTCTTGGCCTTTTCAATGTAGTCACCATACACTAGCCAGACACATTTTTTAAAATATAAATGTATTCTTGTCATTTTCTGCTTAAAACATTCTAATGGTGTCCTCTTATATTTAGAACAAATGACTAACAGGGGTCTGCATTACCTGAGTGGATTCTGTCTTCCTCTCTACAATCATATCCTAACATTCTCCACTTGTGTCTCTGTGTCAAGCACATTGGCCTTCTGTCTTCTCGGTAATCATGGCAAGCTTTCTCAGAGAACTTCAAGGAACACTGTCATTACTGTTCTGTAAATATTCATTCCCTGACTCCTCTCTAGTGAATGAAATATACTGCCTAATTATTTGGTTTTGGAAATGAAACTTGCTTTTGCCAGTGGGATGCAAGGAGGCATGCGGAACACACAGACTGATCTGTACCTGAAGCAGGGGGCTTGCTTGCCCTCTTGCCTTTCTGCCATTGCCATGAAAATATTTGTTGTGGGGTGGTCCCAAAATGAGGAGAAATGCATGGAGCAAAACCATCCCAGTAGCCATCCCAGTAGATGTGCAAACCTGCAGTGTGAAGCAGGGATCCATGAGCTATAAAGCAGGGTCACCTTGGATAACTTACAGACATATGAACAAGATTAAATGATATGTTTGAAGTAACTGAATTTTGGAGTAGTTTGTTATACAGTATTTTTGTGGCAATAACTGATACAACTATTTATTTTAGTAGCTATCCCACTAAGACTGTCCTTATTCCATTTCTGTACTCTTTTTTTTTTTTGAGTCAGAATCTCATTGTGTTGCCCAGGCCAGAATTCAGTGGCATGATCACAGTTCACTGCAGCCTGGGTCTCCTGGGCTCAGGCAATCTTTCTGCCTCAGCCTCTAGTGTAGCTGGGACTACAGGCACATGCCACCACGCACGGCTAATTTTTCAACTTTTTGTAAAGATGGGGTCTCATTATGTTGCCCAGGCTGGTCTCAAACACCTGGACTCAAGCAATCTTCCTGCTTCAGTCTCCCAAAGTGTTGGGATGACTGGCGTGAGTCACCGCACCTGGCTCTATAGACTTTATTTGCCCATTTATTTTTGCCTTTTATAATTAAAAGCAGAGATTTTTAAATCTTGTTTCCCTAAATTATCAAGACATAAATGATTCTCCTACATAGTAGGCATTCAGTAAATATTGATAATAAAATGAATTAATGAACTAATAAAATTCCAAGCAACCTTCCCTGGTAGTTTTAGGATAGTTCTCTCATCTCTCACAAGGATGTTTTTATCTCTAATCTGTGAACAGTGAACCCCAGGAAGTAAATATCTTTCAGAGAGATTTATAGTCAAATGAGGCAATAGGAGAGGATGTTTTCTTTCAAGGAGTCTTAAATATTGATTTTAATTGCAAGTGACATTTTGTAAGTTACCATTGAGAAAAAGAAGGATAGTGGTGCCAAAGACAAATGTTAATGCCTTCAATTTGGTAAGCAAATTTGTGCAAAGAGGATGAGTGCTGGCAAGCTGTTAGAAGCAGAGGACCATAGTAAATAGTACAGCATTCTGGGTTTAGAAGCAGCTACTGTAGACGATATCACAGACCTAAGAGTAATCTAAAGATTAAACCTGAAAGTCACTTATTTAAAACCTACTTTATGCCTGGTGTGGTGGCTCACGCATATAATCTCAACACTTTGGGAGGCCACCATGGGAGGATTGCCTGAGGCCAGGAGTTCAAGATCAGCTTGGTTCACATAGCAAGATTCCGTCTCCACAAAAAATAAAACAAAAAATAAAAATTAGTTAGATGTGGTGACCCTCGCCTGTAGTCCTGGCTATTCAGGCTGCTGAGGCAGGGGGACGAGGCTGTGGTGAGCCATAATTATGCCACTGCACTCCAGCCTGGTCTACAGAGCAGGATTCTGTCAAAAGAAAGAAAGACAGAGAGAGTGCGTGAGAAAAAGAGAGAGAGAGAGAGATGGAGGGAGAAAAAGATGGAGGAAGAGAAGGAGGAAGGGAAGAAAGAAGGAAGAAAGGAGGGAAGGGAAAGAAAGGCAAGGGGAGGAAAGAAAGAACTATTCTGTGACAGGCACTATGCCAAGTTAATTTCATTTCATATAACCTAATATACTGTGAAGCAGAGTTCATAGGGTACTATTATTCCCATTGTGTAGGTTAAAAAAATGGAAAGAGATGTAAAGAGTTTAAGTAAGAATAGGATAGGGTGCCCTGCTTTAATTTTCAAAGCAACAACTAGTCTTTGAAGCATTGATGCCAGATCCAAGTAACAAATCAAAGAAAATCTTGTATTAACATGCTGTGGAAAATATCATACAAAACAATAAAACCAGACTAATATTTTGAATCTAAAAATATACTGAGTAAAAATTAGGTATGATTTTGATTCCAATTCATCTGCTCAACTATGTTACTCTCTCTTTTCAGAATTAGTTGCTTCATACATATTAAACATATATACAAACCCTTGATCTCAGAATCCTTCTTCTTATTAAAGGGGTTTCTTAGAACCTGATGGACTCTGCATGCATCAAATTGTCTTAATTGGGGTAGAAGTCTTGAAAGTAAAGAAAGAAGAATTCAGGAGAAAGGGAGTTTGCAGCCTGAGGGGAGCTGGAGTCAGTTGCCTGAGATGGAGAACGTTTCCTACTTTGTACTCTAGGTGGAGGCACTGGTATGCATAGAATAGAAATTCCAGACAAGGACTCATAGTACTTAGCCTTATTTTAATGTCTTCATAATTCATTGATCCCAAAAACATTAGAAATAAAAAGCGCTGCAGAGAACTAGTCGCATACTTTCATTTACAAACAAAGGCACAGAGACCTACATGCTCCAAGCGGTTTGCAAACTTTTTTTGCATTCTCCTCCTAATCCCCTGGGGGGTTCTAACTGCTTAGAATATAGCCTCACTTCTTTTTCCCAGGGAAAGTTATTCTCCAGCATCCAGTTATTCTCCAGTGAAGCTATTTTGAGAAATTAATGTATTCTGTATGAGTTTCTCTTCTGTTAGCACAGCAACCCCATAACAAGTGGGAACAAATCCAAAGGGCATTCATCACTGTAAAATAGGATTTCTCCTCTTGGGCAGGTCTGTCTTTTTTTAATCTTTATTCTATATAATATCTTGCTTTTGGCATAATCATTTCTGTTACTACCTTCCAGTAAACACAAATATTTTAGCTCCTAGATCACGGAATCTCTACTCAGATAATCTCTTGTTTGACCATGTGACATCGCACTTTTTCTAATCCCTCTCTAGCCCTGAAGTTGGAAGGACATGGTCATAATTCAGGTAACAATACTCAAAAGGCTACAAGAATCAGGCAGGTAATTGAAGTCCTATTTAAGGGGGTCACCTGATTGCTAGTGAGCGTCAGATGGTTTTTCTCCACATGAAAACATGCTCAGAATGCCACATCTTCCCATTTTTCATGATGTCGTAGAAATGCATATTTTTATGGAAATTTTACAATCTTTAAAAGTGAATATTTAGTTCAACATTTTTTTTCTTGTTTACAACACTATGCAGACACATTGAAATACACACGTGTTTAGCCTCGAAGTCTATCAATTTTCCAGCATCTGGTTTAAATCCTGTTTTTGTAATTTTCTATCTCTGTGGCTTCAGATTTTCACTCTCAGGGCCCCTCTCATCATCTATAAAGTAAAAATAATAATTTATCTCTAAGAACTAGTAATATGGATCTTATTTGTTGTTATGTGATATGTATACTTCATAAAAAGTGATATAAAGTTGACAGTCAATGTTAGCTTACACATCCAAGAGTAAACTATACACAGCCCTCTCACTAATTCATTTCCCCATCCTACTTTACTTAGACATACCTGAAGCTGTTTAAATCATTGCTGCATCCATTCACAAAATATGAAATTAGACTTCATCTCAGAGATTTTACATGAACTTTATCCCCCTTCCTTTTCTCCAAAGTTGAGCATCCTTTGGCCTCTTTGCTGTCCAATATTAAGGTCTTAATATTACTTTGATATATAACAGTTGTTCCCTTTTGGCTTGTTTTTGTAATTGAGGTAAAATTTACATCCTGTGAAAGGCATGGCTCATAAGTATAAAGATGGAAAACTGTTGACAATTTATACAAATGTTGACAATTTATACAATTTAAAATCCAATAAAGATGAAGAGTATTTTCCTCACATCCAAATGTTTTCTCATGCACATTCCCAGAGAATCCCTCTGGCATCACAGGTAAATGCATAATTTTGCCTATGCTGATGTTCATAGAAATGGAATTAAACACTGTATTCTTTTTTGTGTCTACTGATGTTCAATATGATGCTTTTGAGAATGATTTATGGTTTTTCACGTATCAGCAATGTATATCTCCTTATTGCTGAATATTATTTCATTGTATGAATATATCATAGTTTGCTTATCCATTTTATGCAATGACATTTATGTTGTTTCTAGTTTGGAGCTATTACGAATAAAGCTTTTATGAACTTTCATTCACATGTAAGTATTTTCTTAGACATATATTTCCATTGTTCCTGTATAAATATCTGGAATGAAAGTGCTGAATTTTAGTGTAAGCATATGCTTAACTTAATAAGAAGCTACCTAACAGCTTCTTAGGTGGTTGTACCATTTTAAAATACTGCTAACGTTTGGTGTTGCCACTCCTTGACTTTTAGCCATTGTATTTGGTGTGATGTATCATCTCTCGTTTTTAATTTACTTTTTCTTTATGATTATGTTAAACTCTTTAACCTGTGCATAGTGGCTATTCTTATATTTTCCTTGGAATGTGTATGTTCAGATCTTTACTCTTGTTTAATTGGGTCTTCTTTTTGATTGTTGAGTTTTCTGTTTCTGTTTTTAGGTAGGTGTGCTGCAAATACTTTCTTTCAATTTTCAACCTGCTTATCTTTATAAAAGTGTTTTTCAGTGAGCAGGTGTTTACAATTGATACAAATGTATTGATTACTTTTATTATTTCCGGTTAATGGTCTTAATATCCTAAGAAATCTTTGCATATCTCAATGTCACGAAACTGTTTCCCTATGTTTGCTTCTAGAAGCTTTAGTTTTAGTTTTTACATTTAGATGTACCAAGCCATCTCAAATTAATCGTTTCTTATGCTGTAGAGGTCAAGATTCATATTTCACAAATACATATTTAGTTTCTCCACATCATTTATTTTTTTATCAGTGTCTCACTCTGTAGGAGTGGCAAGATCACGGCTCACCATAGCCACAACCTCCTGCCTACACCCAACTATTTTTTTTTAATGCTGCCTAGACCAATCTTGAGCTCCTAGGCTCAAGCAATTTCCCTGTCTTGGTCTCCCAAAGTGCTGGTATTATAGGCATGAGCCACCATGTCCAGCCTCCTACTACTTTTTAAATAGACGTTTGTTTCCCCATTGAAATTCTTTGGTGCTTCCTTTGAAAAACCATTTATCAGAACATGAATGTATGTAAGCCTCTTCTCTTTCAGTGATCTCTTTGGCCTCATGTAAATGTCATAGTGTTTTGATTACTGTGACTTTATAGGAACTATGAAATCAACAAGTTTAAGTTCTTCAGTTTTGTCTCCTTCAAAATCATTTTGGCTACTTGAAGTTCTTCACAGTGTCACATACATTTTAAAAACCGAGTTATTTGTTTATATTTTAAAAGCCTGATTTTGATTGAGATCGTATTGAATCAACTTGATCAATTTAGAGATAATTGAAAGCTTCAATTTATTTAATCTTCTTATTCATCAATATAGTATAGTCTCCTTTTATTTATTTCATTTTAAACTTAACATCTGGTTGGTATTGTGGCATATGTCTAGAGTCCCAGTTACTCGGAAATATCACTTGGGCCCAGATATTAGAGGCTGCAGTGAGCTATGATAATACCTGTAAATAGCTCCTGCACTACAACCTGGACAACATAGCAAGATCCCATTCTTGAAGAGAATATATATACTGCCTCTCTATATACATAATTATAGATATCAAATTGATGATTATGTATTATCATTTTAACCTGCAATCTTGCAAAATTACTTATTCAGTCTACTAGATGTTTTTGTAGAATTCTTTGGATTTTCTGCCTATACAGCCATGTTGTATGCAAAGAAATAAACTTTTTTGTCTTTCTTTCTAAACCTTATGTTATTTATTTTCTTGTGGTTGCTTCTTCTAGAATTAATATGAATTCTAGTACAATGTTGATAAAGTAGTAAAGACAGAAATCTTTACGTTATTCTCAATTTTAAGTGGAAGAAGTCAGTATTTCACAATTAAGCATTATATAAATTGTAGGGTTTTTGGTTTTTGGTATTCTTTGTTTGCAAAGTGTTGTTGTTTTTTAAAATCATAAATGGGTACTCGATTTTGACAAATGCTTTTGCCACATATATTAAGATTTCATATGAATTTTGTCCTTTCTACTAATATGAAGAATTGTTTTGACTTATTTTAAATGTTAAATCAACATTATGTTGTTAGGATAGCAAAATAATGCTATGTCTTGTCTTATTCTATTTATGTAACATGAAATATATTTTAGCAACACTTTTTTAAGGATTTTTTACATGTGTTTTCATGAGACAGAGTATTCTATAGGTTTCTTATCTTGAAACATAATCAATTAATTTTGGTATCAGGATTAGTGTGACCTTGTAAAATAATGTGGGAAGTGATCTTTTCTCTTCTATTTTCTGAAAAGTTTGTATCAGATTGTTATAATTGCTTTAACTTTGACCAGCATCTCCCAGTAACAAAGAAAGCTTGGCCTGATGGGAAAGTTTAAACTTGCAAGTATTTTTTTTTAAGCAAATCTAGGCCTATTCATATGTTCTATTTATTTGATCTAATCTACATTATATTCAAAACTAATTTTGGAGAATTACAAAAGTTTTCTTCTACTTATTTTTACATTCTTCCTGTGCAGCTACCAGATGTCAAAGTGTACCACAAATTACCTAAAACCTGAGTAAAAATGGCTTAAATAAACATAAGTGTTAAAACACATACATCCCAATAATTATCTTTCAATTATATCATTTTAGAAAGTTCTTTAATAATTCTGATGGTATAGTCATGATACCAATTTAAGATGCTGCCTTAATAAGTATCTCATTGGTTTTAAGTGCATCAGTGACCTTGCTGGATAATCCTTGTTTAGTGATTTGTATCCCTCAATAGTTTTCCTATATAATCTAAGTTATGAAACTTACTGGGATCATTAGCTCATAATCTTTATTATCTTGTATTTTCTGTAATATTTATAGTAATATTCTCTTTTTAACTGTTCATGTTATTTATATTTTTCTTTTTCCTCTCTTGATTTTTGCTAAATATGTATCAGTATTATTCGTTTTTTATAAAACCTACTTTTGGCTTTTGGTGATTTCTCCTATCATTTATTCTTTATCTTATTTATTTCTATTCTCATAATTATTGCTTATTTCCTTCTACAGTGGAACTCAAACTACATGGGTTTGAACTGTGCTGGCAAATTTTATTTTGTCTCTGCCAGACTTGGGATAGCAAGGGCAACCCTTTCACTCCTTCCTACTCCTCCTTCTCAGCTTACTCAATATGAAGACAATAAGATGCTTATGATCTTCCACTTCCACTTAATGAAAAGTAAGTATGTTCTCTTCACTGTGATTTTCTGAATAACATTTTATTTTCTCTAGCTTACTTTACTATAAGAATACAGCATATAATACATATAGCATACAAACATGTGTTAATCAGCTTGTTTATTACCAATAGGGCTTCCAATCAACAATAGACTATTAGTAGTCAAGTGTTTGGGGACTCAAATGGTAAATGTGGATTTCTGACAGTACAGGAATTGGTGCTCCAACCACACTGTTCAAGGGTCAGCTGTACTTACTTTTGGTTTGAATTACTCTTCTTTATCTTATTTGAGTTATACTTAGAACATTGATTTCAAACCTTTTTCTTTTATCTAATATAAATATTTGAATCTATTAATTTCCATCAGATTACACTTTTAGTTATTTATCACTAATTTTGATAAGTTATATATATTTTTTTGAGTCAGAGTCTCACTCTGTTGCCCAGGCTGGAATGCAGTGGCAATAAAAACTTACCACATCATCAAGCTTTTGGGTTCAAGCAATCCATCCACCTGATCTTCCTGAGTATCTGGGATTACAGGTGTGCATCACCACACCCAACTAGTTTTTTAATTTTCTTTTTGATAGGGACAAAGTCTCCACTTTGTTGCCTAGGCTGGCCTCAAACTCCTGGACTCAAGCAATCCTCACACCTTGACCTCCCAAAGTGCTGGGATTACAAACATGAACTACTATGCCCAGACTGATAAGTTGTATTTTTGCTGCTATTTATTTAAAACTGTCTTCTGGATTAAAATAATATTAAGGATATTTTCTGACCATAGTGGCATGAAACTAGAAGTCACTAATTGGAAAACTTTGAAAGATTCATAAATATGTTAAAATTAAACATCAAACTCCTAAACAATCAATGGATCAAAGAAGAAACTTGAAAGAAAATTTATATATATATATATTCAGGCAAATATGTATATGTATATCTTCAGGCAAATCAAATAAAAATGAAAACACGGCATGCCCAGACTTATGGAATAAAACAAACGCAGTTCTTACATAAAAACTTATAGTTATATACATCTACATCAAAAAGGAAGAAATATTCCTAATAAACAGCCTAATATCAATAAACAGCCTAACATTATACCTTAAAGAACTAGAAAAAGAACAATTAGTGCCCAAAACCTAACATTAGCAAAAGGAAGGAAAAAGAAAAGATCATAGCAGAAATAAAAGGAATAGAAAGTAGGAAAACAATGAAAGAGATCAAAGAAATGAAAAGGGTTTTTTTAAAAAGATAAATAAAATCAACAAACCTTTAGTTGACTAAGAAAAAAAGTAAGACAAAGAAAGAGAATTAGAAATGAAACAAGAGATATTACAAATGATACTACAGAAATATAAAACAACATAAGATACTAATGTGAGCAATTAACTATATGCCAACAAATTGGATACCTCACCAAAAATGGCAAATGTCTAGACATATATATGCTACCAACACTAATCATAAAGAAACAGAAAATCTGAACAGGCCAATAACAAGAAGGGAAATCAGCAGTGTAAAGTCTCCTGTCACAGAAAAGCCCAGGACCTGAGAACATACCTGTTAAATTGTTAAATTCTACCAAACATTTAAAGAGCTAATACCAATACTTTGCAAACTATTCCCAAAAGTTGAACAGATGGGGATATTTCCAAATCAATTTTTGAGACCAGCATTTTTCCTCATACCAAAGCCAGATAGTGACTCTACAAAAAAACAAAATGACAGGGTCATATTCCTGATGAACATAGATGCACATATTTTCAGCCAAATACAAGCAAATCAAATTCAACAGCACATTGAAAAGATCACTTACCATTAAAAATAGGATTTATCTCTGGGATGCAAAGTTGGTTTACTCAACATATGCAAATTTATAAATGTATGTATCTCATTAACAAAATGACTAATGAAAACTATATGATCATCTCAACATATGCAAAAAAAGGCATTCAACAAAAATCAAAAAAAGCTCTCAACAAAATAAGAGCCATATATGACAAGACCATATATGACAAGACCACATATCTTTCATGGTAAAAGCTCTCAACAAAATAAGAGCCATATATGACAAGACCATAGCTAAGATTATACTCAATGAAAAGTTGCAAGATTTTTCTCTAAGTTCAGATACAAATAACAAGGATGTGCACTCTTGTTTCTTCTATTCAACATATCACTGACAGTCCTAGCCAGAACAATTAGCGAAGAGAAAGAAATAAAAGGCATGCAAATTGGAAAAATAAAAGTAAATTTTCTGTTTATGGGTAATATGATTTTAAATGTAGAAAACTCTAAAGACTCCATCAAAAATATGTTAGAATGAATAAGAAAACTCAGGAAAGTTGTAGTATGCATAATCAACATACAATATCAGAAGCATTTCTGTACACTAACCAGCCAACTGTTAAAAAAATCAAGAATAGCATCCATTTACAATAGTTACAATACATGCATACATACTTAGAAATACATTTAACTGAGTAGGTAAAAGATCTTTACACTGAAAGTTACAAAACATTGATGAAAGAAAATGAAAAAAACACAAATAAATGGAAAGATATCTCAGGTTTTAAAATGGAAAGAATTATTATTGCTGAAATGTTGATAGGGAGGTTTTTTAATCCTCTTTTCTCCTCATCATTTACTGTACCAGTTCGCATCCTCTCTCTGTGTGCCTGGTCATCATGCCCTGAAAATTAGAGGATATCAAGGACTTTCTGCTCACAGCCAGGTGAAAAGATGCCAAATCTGTTGAGATGAAGAAAACAAAGATAATGTGAAGTTTAAAGATTGATGCAGCAAATACCTTGGTCACCATAGACAAATGGCAGATAAATTGAAGCAGCTCTGATCCCAGGTTTGGCAGTGAAGGAGCTCAAATGAACCAGACACACTAGTTGGAACTATATTAAAATTGTAAAAATGTTTTTAAAAATTTATATAACCCAAAGTTATCTACAGATTCAAATCAATCTCTCTCACAATTCCAATGGCATTTTTCACAGATATATGAAATAAAATTAATTTATATGAAACCACAAAAGACCCCACATAGCCAAAGCAATTTTGAGCAAAAAGAACAAAGGCATAGATACCACAGCGCTTGGTTTCAAAATCTACTACAAAGATATGGTAATCAAACCAGCATGCAAGCAGACACACAGACCAATGGAACAGCATAGAGACACATACATTTGCAGTCACTTGATTTGCAACAAAGATGCCAAGTACACAATGGGGGAAAGGCAGTTTCTTTAATAAATGGTACTGGGGAAATGGAATATTCACTTGCAGAAGAATTAAATTAGACCCTCATCTCACACCACATATAAAAATCAGCTCAAAATAAATTAATGGCTTACACGGAACATCTGAAACTGTAAAACTACTAAAAAATTGCATAAATGAAAAGCTTTCTGAAATTGTTTTGAGAAATAATTTCTTGGACAGGATAACAAAAGGGACAAAAACAAAAATAAATGGGATTATATTAAATCTGCACAGCAGAGGAAACAGTCAACAGACTGAATGGACACTGGGAGATATCTCTCAACTGTATATCTGATAAATGGTTAATAGTCCATATATTATATATAATATATAGTATATGCAATATATATAGAATTAACTTAATGTCAAATAAACAAATAATCTACTTCAAAAATGAGCAAAGTACCTGAAAAGATATTTCTCTAAATAAGACGAATAAACTGGGCTCGGTGGCTCAGCCTGTAATCCCTCGCCTTTGGGAGGCTGAGGTGAGTGGATTGCCTGAGCCCGCAGGTTCGAGACCTGCCTGGGCAACTTGGCGAGACCTCATCTCTACAATGAATCAAAAATTAGCCAGGCGTGGTAGTGTGCGCCTGTAGTTCCAGCTACTTGGAAGGCTGAGGGTGAAGGATCGCCGGAGCCCAGCAGTCGAGGTCGTGGTGGCCGGGAGCGGCCACTGCACTCCAGTCTGGGCAACAGAGTGAGACTCCAACTCAAAAAAAAAAAAAAAAAAAGACAAATAGCAAATAGTCAACAGAAATAATATTCCACATCACTAATCATAAAAAACCCAAATTAAGACCACAATGAAATAACACCTCACACCTGTTAGAATGGCTATTAACATAATAATAATAATAATAATAAGTATTGTCAAGGATGTGTAGAAAAATTAGCCCTCACATAGTTAGTGGAAATGTAAATTGGTATAGCCATTATGGAAAACAGTATGAATGTTTTTAAACAAATAAAAATAAATTTGCCATATCATTCAGCAATTCCATTACTGGGTATAAATCCAAAGAAAATGCAATCGAGGTCAAGCACAGTGGCTCACGCCTATAATCCCAACAATTTGGGAGGTGGAGATGAGAAGATTGCCTTAGTTCAGGGGTTCAAAACCAGCTTGAGCAACATAGCCAGACTTCGTGTCTACAGCAAATCAAAAAATTAGTCAGACGTGGTGACGCATGCCTCTGGTTCCAGCTCTTGTAAGGCTGAGGTGGAAGAATCGACTGAGCCAAGCAAATCGAGGCTGCAGTGGCCATGAGCAGCATGCCACTCCACTCCAGCCTGGGTAACAGAGTGAGACTCTGACTCAAAAAAAAACCAAAAAAAAAAAAAAAAAAAGCAATCAATATGTCAAAGAGATATCGGCACTTCTGTATTTATTGTAGCATTATTCTATATAACCACTATTTGGAGTTAATCTAAGTATCTATGAATTTATGAATAGACAAGGAAAATATGGTACATATACACAATGCAATACTATTCAGTAGTAAAAAGAAAGAAATTCTGTAATTTCTGACAACATGGATAAGCCTGGAAGACATTATATTAAGTGAAATAAGCCAGGCACAGAAGACAAATACAGTATGTTCTCATTCAAATGTGGAATCTAAAAGAGGTCATCTCAAATAAATAGAAATCAGAATGGTAGTTACTGGGTTCTGGGATGGTTTGGGGTAAATGGATTTTGGGGAGATGTTGGTCAAAGCACAGAAAATTTCAGTTAGGCAGGAGAAATATGTTCAGGAGAGATCTATTGTACAACATGGTAACTTAAGTTAACAATAGACTGTATTATTGAAAAAATGCTGAGAGTGGATGTAATGTGTTTTCCTTAAAAAAAACTATGTAAGGTATATATATGTTACTTAGCTAATTTAGTTATTTCACAAGATATGTGTACTCCAAAAAATGTCGTACATAGTAAGAAGTATAATTTTGACTATCAATTTAAGAATATAAATTTTAGAGAATAGCAGTGCCTTGATTTATACAAAGATTTTTGAGCACTACAGTGTCTTCTCTGACACCCTCAGGCCAAGATATTCTTTTATGTTGCATAAGTTCATTATCATCAGGAATTGTTTTATGAGAATGAAGTCAATACAAGGAGAGTTCAATGATAAGAATGGTTTCTGGTATTAAACATTAAATTACCAAAGCAATTGGTAATTTAACGTTTCAACTCCACCGTAAAAATAGCTAATATTTATTGGATACTTTTTGAGTGAGAACCTACTGTATTTGTCTTGTATGCCTGGCTTATTTCACTTAACATAATGTCCTCCAGGCTTAGCCATGTCTTTTTACAGCTGAATAGTATTCCACTGTGTATATGTACCACATTTTCCTTGTCTAGTCATAAATTCATAGACACATAGATTAATTCCAAATTGTGATTATTTAGAATGATGCTGCAAAAAACATGGAACTAACCTTGGTGCCCATTTAAAGAGGACTGGATCTTTTTAAATGTGGTACATATACATGATGGTATATTACACTGCCATAAAGAAGTATAAAATTATGAACTTTGCTGCAACTTGAATGGACTTAGAGGTTTTAATACTGAATGATCTATCAAAGAAACAGAAACTAAGTATCACATGTTCTCACTCATAAGCAGAACTTGAACAACTATTGTAATAATATAAGAAAGGGATTGGCAGTACTGGGAAATGGCCAGGTCAGGGAGGGGTCAGGATTATCAATAGTGGAAACTGCTGGCAGTGGGTGGGGCACACCTCATCAACAAGGGTGTCTACATAATGAACAGTTGTATACCTAACCCTGAATTGTACCCCATATCTTCAAAATAAAATTAAAAAAAAAAGAATGCTGCAATAAACACAATACAGGCACAAAGGTACAGAGAGTTTGAGCAGTTTGAATAATTAGTATGTAATAGAGCAGGGCTTCAGACACGTAGTCCTCAGACACATGTAGTTCAGACATATGCAGCTCAAGGGTCCAAGTTCTCAATCATTTGGCTATAGACATGTGCAGAGTCTGCAATATATTAGTACCTGATGTGATTCTCAGGATGGGCAATACCGAGTGTTGAGATTGCTCGAACACAACACTTCTTTCGCTCTGTGCTTCAGTGGCTGGCCAATGTCATTTTGACAAAGACATTATTTCTTTAGATATGATCGTGTGGTCAATCACATTTCAGTGAAGCTTTGCCAGGTGGTTTTAAATAATGTGCTTAGGCCATTGCCTTACTAGACTCTGGTAGGGTCATGTGCTCTTTGAGCTTCCTGACTTTGACCTCCGCCCCCACCTTGGGGAGGTGAATCTTCTCTTTCTCTCTCATCTCTCTCTCTCTCTCTCTCTCTGTTTAATTTACTTTTAAATAAACTATATTTTCTAACTTAAAAATTAATGTGCTTAATTCATCATTGTTCATTTACAAGAAGATCATAACCTGGCATGCAGTGGGTAGGTCTACATTCAGAAATGTCATATATGATTTTAGCATTAAAAATGTAATTTGTTGCAGCCTATTTATTATGGAAAGGTGCCATATTTTAAAGAATTAGATTTTCAGGGTTTCTCATGAAAAAATCAGAAACTTTCAAAATAATAGACCCGTGTTGCACATAGGGTCAGGTCAAATTGCTAGAGTTATCTAGGTCACCCTGTTCATTAGCATAACCTGCTTAACACCATTGGGCATTTTATTTAGCAACCCTTGATATGTGGTTTCACTTGAAAGAAAATCATCCCTGATATCACTTTGTGAATTGTCTATAGATCTACTTTATTCTTTTAAATATTCATACCTGGTAGTCTATGATTAGAGTGCATTTTCTAATTTAACATTCACCTATTAAAGTACATTCAATATAATTATTTATATGATAAGTGGTCTGTTGTAATTACTAAAAGCATGGCTTTATGTCTCTTCTCTGCCACTTAGTAGCTTTGTGGCCTTGAACAAGTTATATCACATCTCTATTCCCAGTTTCCCTTACCTACAAAATGGATTTAAAAATAAGCCTATCTTATAGGCTTTTACAAGCATTAAGGAAAGTGCCCGACATATAATAAACGGTTATCAGACAATTTATTTTTTACCATTTCAGAGAATGACGCAGAAGTACACCATTGTGCACATTTACAACACTGCACTCTTTTAGGTTAGATTTATAAAGTAGGACTATTAAGTCAAAAATATGTGTGATTTAGAATTTTAAAGATGGAATGTTGGCAAATTATTCCCCAAACAGTGGGTTTCGGTTAAATATCCATCAACAGTGTTTGCTTGGTAGATACTGGAAAGTATTACTCTTAAAATGTGACCAAACTAATAATTTACACGTGACTTGCTTTTGTTGTTTTATTTTGCCTTTCTCTGATATTTACAGAGTCTAGTTATAATAGTTATTTAATTTTGTAACAATTTACTCCAAAATTTAACATCTTAAGATATTAAGGCAGTTTGTAAGAGTCCTGGGAGTGGCTTTGCTGGGTGCTTGTGTCTCAAGGTGTCTTGTGAGATTTCAGGTGAGCTGTAGATCAGGGTTGCAATCTCTGAAGGGATGAGTATATTTTTCTAAACTGATTCATGTGGCTATTGGCAGGAGGCTTCAGTTCCTCACCATGTGCACTTCTCCCAGTGCTGTTTACTGTATGACTTACTCCAGAGCAAGAGAGAAGTCACAGTCTTTGTTAACCTATTATTGAAAATGATACACCTTCACTTTTTCCAATATTTGTTAGAAACTAACCCCCTTTTGTTCACTAGAATTGTGTTACTAAGACCTTTCTACACTCAAGGAAAGGGAAATCAAGCTTTGTCTATCGGAGGGGGGATCATTAAAGAATTTGTAAAAATATTTTTAGCACTTTGACACTGAACTTCTTTAATCCTTCTGTGAATTTTATGTTTACATCTGTGACCATTTCCTGAATTGTAGTTTTTAGGACTCTGATACATCTTAAAATCAACCTCAATATCATAATAAAATCTAAATCACTGGATTGGAGTAACAATTAGTCACTTTAAAAATTTCTTCTATAAATCATTTGAGTGAATACTTATATCATCAGGAAATCTAATATCTGCTTTACTTCGCTCCTCCTTATCTATAAAAACAAAACAATCTTGCTTACTGAACGCACCAGGAAAGAAAAATGAAAAAAAAATATGAACAGCTTATTGCAGTTCTAGCTTTTTAGCTGTCTTGGTTTCTATCACTCTCATGGGTTTCTATCTCAAAAATCGAGTAAACAAAGTCAGATTGGTGACCACTGCCATAAAAAGCTCAGATCCTGCAAATGCAGAAGAGGTAAACTTGAGGTCATAGGATTACTCATTACTTCCCAAAGGACACTCAACGACTTGCATACTTAGCTAGAATTTACAAATCCATAGTGACTATGTCTTGAAACGCTCTGAAATGAAAACTTTCTGTTGAATTCTAGTGAGAAAGATGCAACCAGCAAACCTCCTTACAGTTGGATTAGAATCACCCTTAATGACCCTGGGATCCTTTTAGTCCAGAGGACACTTTTATTCATTGAAAAAATTTGTAACATTGATGCTCAAAGAACAAGTGTGAACTCAGACCTCTGTACTTCCCAAGAGGTTTCTAGATCCAGTGCAAACTCATCAACTTCTTTTCCCAGGACACAAAGGGATAGTAACAGACAGTAGATTTTATTCGAAGTGCAAAAGGTTTTGTGATGTCTTTCTCAGAGGAAAATCAATCTAAGTTAATCTGCTTCATATTGTTAGTGTATTAGTCTGCTATCATAGGAGCACACCACAGATTAGGTGGCTTAAACAACATAAATTCATATTCTCACAACTCTAGAGGCTAAACATTCATGATCAAAATGCCTGAAAATAGTTTCTGGTAACGGCTCTCTTCCTGGCTTGTAGACAGACACCTTCTGGCTGTGTTCTCACATGATCTTCCATCAGTTTATGAGTGGTGAGACAGGAGTCTCGTGTCTTCCTCCTCTTATAAGGACATGAGCCCTATCGGTTTGGAGCCCCACACTTACGACTTTACTTAACCTTAATTATTGCCCTAAAGGTCCTGTCTTCAAATATATTCACATTGTGATTGGAAGTTTAACATACAAATTTTGGAGGGGAGACACAATCCAGTCAGTAACAATTGGTGATGTTCTGATACATTTTAGGCTAATATGTTCTCCATATTATCAGGAAAGAAAATTGGTACAGTGGTGAATTCAGATTACATTCACAAAATCTTTAATAAGTTTAAAAAAGGAAACAGCTCCAAATCTACTTAATAAAGATAAGTATTAATTAAGAAAAATGTCCAAAGGTGACTGATTATATTATAATTATGTATTATTATTGTTAATATCTACAAAATTGCAATAATAACATCTAATTTTCAGAGTTATGGTGATTTTTTTCAACCCTCCTTAATAGATTTAACTGCCCCCCCATACCCTCACTGTACTTTATAAACAGTTCAACTCAAGGAATGATACATTATGTGAGAGTTGTTTTACCCATTCAACTCAGGATTTTGAAAGCCAGAATTGTACCTTCGCCTTTTCGATTAGCAGGTTTTTAACTCAGTACCTTGGATGCTCTAGGTATCCAATATGCATTTATAGTATCAAAGAACAAGTCACATGTCTGTTCATAAACTGCAGTGAACAATGATTAGCAAATTCATTAATTAAGATTCTATTTATATCTTTTTGACACTAAAAGTATTATTATTATTAATTATTATTTTGAGTCTGAGTCTCATTCTGTCACTCAGGCTGGAGCGCAGTGGCTTGATTATAGCTACTGCAGCCTCGACCTGCTGAGCTCAGGCGATTCCTTTTACTTCAGCCTTCCTAGTAGCTGGAATTACTGGTATGAACACCAAGTCTGTCTAAAATGTTTTTCTTTGATTGTAAAAATGAGGTCTTGCTATGTTACCCAGGTTGGTTTGTAACTCCTGGGTTCAGGCAATCCTCTTGCTTCAGCCCCCCCAAATGCAGAGATTACAGGCATTAGCCACTGTACCCAGCAAATTTTAATTATTTTTAACCTTTGTTTAAAAATCATCAGCATCTGTCCTTATGTAATATTTACTTCAAATTCCCCAAATCCCACTTCAAATTCCTACTCATACAATGCATTTCAAACAAGAAAACCAAATGTAAGGTCTTATTTTGGTATTAATATTTGAAGCAAACCACAGGCTTGTAAACCAACAAAGTGTTGTCCTTTGTAATATTTTTAAATGTTCTAAATTGAAAAATATTGAAATCATCCCCCTCATCCTTCACCACCATACAGAAACTGACTTGTGTTATTCTGTTTTTGTTTCTCCAAATTTTCCAACACTCATGTTCCCAAATCTCTGCAGCAAACCTCTTTCAACTTAAACCACATAAGGTGTATAATATCCTGACTGGAAGCATGTGATTCTTTCCATATCACTTATTTGTTAAAAGCGAGTTCTGAATTTTAAAATAATTAGTCCGATACGTTAAAATGTGAAGAATAAATTTCTACTAATAAGAACATCTGGGTCAGGGAAGTATCTCATGCCTATAGTCCCACCACTTTGGGAGGCTGAGTTGGGTGGAGTTGGAGAGCAGTTTGGACAACATAGCAAAACATCATCTCTACAAAAATTAAAAATATAACAATAAAAAAGTTAACCAGGCATGTTGGCATGCACCTGTAGTCCCAGCAACTCGGAATGCTGAGATGGAAGGATCCTATGAGCTCAGGAGGTTGAGGCTGCCGTGAGCCGTAATCGTTGCAATCATGCCACTGCACTCCAGGCTGGGTGACAGAATGAGACCTTGACTCAAAAAAAAAAAGTAAAGAGAAATACATTTTTAAAAATCTCTATAAGACATTCTTCTTTTCAAAAAAATTCTACGAGTGCTCCACAAATTCATAGCAATACTTTTTTACAATTAATATTATTTTTAACTGACAAATCATGATTTCAAGATAACTAAGAGTAAATTTCAAGTGTCTCAGCATAAAAAAGATATGTAAGATGACTGTCATGTTAATTAGTTTGATCTGATCACTCCAAATTGTATACATATATCAAAACATCACATTATACCCCATAAACGAATTTTCTTGACATTGGATTAAAACTATTTTTTTCTTTATAAACCATGAAATTGAGGTGATATTTGAACCCTAGAAATTTAAACGCTTGCAAATAGATCAAGCATAAAGAGTCACATAATTAAAATGAATACCAAATCAGGAGTGTTGTTCTCCAACCCTGCTACTATGTGAAGTTTGGAAATCAATGTATTTCCTTCTGGATTCATAATCTTTAGTAGCAAAATGAGGCCTTGCATGGATAAATTCCAAGGTCTGTTTTAGTCCTTACATTTTCATTCTGATTTATTTTATATGTCAATGGAAAATAACCCTTAACTGAATTATTACTGTTGCCAACAAAATCGATATTGGTTCTACTCCATGGGAATGCATGCCCTTGTACTTATCTCTAGGTCTCATGGTCTTCATTTTTATAATGAGAGATTTGAAATAGAGTCTATGTTTATTACCAACTCTAAAATCATCCTGGATTTTAGTTTGACTCATTTTGTTTTGAGCAATTATTCAGTCATCACATGATTCTCAAACTCAGTTTTCCTATTCATGAAATTGAAATTTATTTTTTCTTGCTGACCACGCTGGGATCAAATAAGATAGTGAATATGAAGATGCTCTGTATAAAGCATTACAGTGTAATATGACATTATTTACTATAGCAGGTGAATGTATATTTGGTGGTGTTCATATACTCATATGCATCTCTTTTATTTTACTAAGGATTTGTGTTGCACAGATTTCAAATCTTTCTTTAAAGTTAAGCAGTTTTGAGTAGCAACCAGTCTTTTATGGGTTTGTCACTTTATCTCAGTACAGTTAATAACAGCCATGGCTACTAAGTGAAGAAATGTGACCTTTTATTTAGGGCACAGATATCTTGCCAACACCCAACTAGTCAGCTACTCAAATATTGAGTTTAATTTATTAAAAGCTGTTTTAATGGAACCGCCTATTGAAGCTGGATGACTAATTAGACACGTGACTATGTACATCCTACAAAACTTAGGAGTGTTGTTCTAAGCTTTTATGGAGAATCAAAGAACATTGCCACCATGGAATCCTGGAACTAATATGAAATCTCTGTCTCTGGGATTGACCTAAACATTGAAGATAGTTCTTTTTTTCCATGCTTAAAATCTCTTAGAAATGTCATTTTACAACCAATGACACTTACATCCATAATTTAAAAGATTTTATGAGAAAAGCTACATCTATTCTAATTTTTAAACATGGTTTCTATTACCATGAGAAAATTTAAGACAGGAAAGAACATTGAAGATAGATAATCATTGTAGATAATAATAATCATTGTTGTAGTCCTGAAGTTCAGTTTAACTATTTATTCTCCACTAACTTTTTGGAGATTTTCTACTTTCTGCTACAAACAGCTCTATTTTGCACAGTGCCCTTTTGCCACTTCCTGATTGTACAAAGATGCACACACTAATTCTGTCTCTATACCCTTCTGGCAAGCTCTAATTACACTCAGTTTTCTCTCTGTCTCTCTCTCTCTTTCTCTCGTTTTTCTGTACAAAACAGATTCTACATGCTTATTTTTCTCTTAATTGACAATGGGGTTTTAAGTAAATCAGATACACTGACTAATTATAACAAGCTATCTTGTATACTATTTCCTCACAGATTACCATTTAAGTGTTAACATATTGGCTCACAGTCAAGTACCTGTGTAATCCAAGACTTATAATTTTACCTCTGCTGCTTTTTTTACGCAGGCCCTGGGGAAAACTGGTTCTTACTAGTACAGCTGCCTATCATAATTATACTACAAAGCCAATTTAATCATTAAAATGTGAAAAGTACATTTCTAGCAATAAAAATGCAACACATCTTTATAAGACAGGTTTCTTTTTTCTAATTTTTAAATTTTAAATTTTGTTTTTGTGAGTCATAGTCTCATTCTGTTACGCAGGTTGGAGTGCGGTGACACCTCAGTCTCAACTTCCTGGGTTCAGGTGATCCTTCCACCTCAGTCTCCTGAGTAACTGGGACTAAAGGTGGGTGCCTACATGCTCAGCTAAATTTTTTTATTTTATTTATTTATTTATTTATTTTGTAGAGACTATGACTTACTATGTTTCCTACGCTGGTCTCAAACTCCTGGGCTCAAGCAGTCCTCCTGCCTCAATCTCCCAAAATTCTTGGATTACAGGTGTAAGCCACCACATCTGGTTATAAGACAGTTTTTGACAGAAAAATCACTTAAACTTACATTTAATAAGAAAATAAAGATACATTATATTATTTTCTTTATTTTTCAGATCACAAAACTGAGGCTCAGAAAGATTAAGTGACTTACCCAAGGCTTCTACTAGTAAGTGGCAGGGCTGTGATGTGATCCCTGTTGGTGTTAACTCCAAAACATATATTCTAAAATCCTGTCATAACTGCCACCCTTTTAGTGAGGTTGTTTGTACTAAAGCTAAGAGTCAGAAAAGCTCAAGTAACAAAGAGCCTGGCAATCAAGCTAAAGAGGCTGTGCTAAATTCTGAAAGATCCTGAAAGGATTTACTTGGGAATGAGAATGGTTTGGTTTTGTGTTTTTTTTTTTTTTTTTTTTGAGTTGGAGTCTCACTCTGTCGCCCAGACTGGAGTGCAGTGGCCGCTCCCGGCCACCGCAGCCTCGACCTGCTGGGCTCCGGCGATCCCTCCACCTCAGCCTTCCGAGTAGCCGGAATTACAGGCATGTGCTACCACGCCCAGCTGATTTTTTGATTTATTGTAGAGATGAGGTCTCGCTGCCCAGGCGGGTCCGAACCGGCGGGCTCAGGCAATCCACTCACCTCAGCCTCCCAAAGGCGCGGGATTACAGGCTGAGCCACCAGCCCGGCTATGGTTTGGTTTTTACAATGTGTTGGAGGAGGAGGATAATTGAGACCTTGCTATAAACGGTTTAGAGACTGTGTCAAGACTTAGCCCTCCTTTTGTGCATGGATAAAATTAGCCTAAATAATTTTGCAATTCATTTGTCAGACAGGAAATCAAGACTTCTTAATATATAGACAGGTTGGATCTATGCTTTTAAAATGAACTAAACCAAAAATTGATATATTTATTTTCTCGCTTTTTGCTCCTTCAGAAACAGGATTTTCTATCAGAATACATATTATAACACTGTTTAGCTTTTGTTATTAGCTCAACCACAGATTAAATAATCTTATTTAATTGAAGAAAGTATTCAATTATTATTCCATTATCAAATACAATATATAATATCTTTAAAGTTGATTTTTCAAATGTGAATCTAAATATGTAAGGGAATACTTTCTATTTTGGCTGAACTTTATACTCGTAGTTGAGTGAAATAAGATTCTATTTATTTTCTCCCATCAAAACTTTTTTTTTACACATTTTAAGTTTAAGAAGAGTAGAGATTACATAGACAAATAACTACCTTTCCTCTATAAAGACTTCCTATTGGTTCAGAAAATAAATTCCGTGTTTACATAATTTCTTAAAGTGTAATTTTCAGGAAGCTAAGATGTATAAATTTCAAACAAATGTATAGCAGAAAAAGTCAAAATTTGACAACTCATGAATAAAGGTTTCAGCAGAATAATAAAGGTGGTCCAAAAGAAGATAGGAAAGACTGTATAACAGAGAAGGTGAATTAAAGATGGAATGCTAAGATAAAACTAAATTAAATATAAAATGGTTTATGTCCTAGAGGCAATAAAACCATAACCTTCTGGTAATATTTTCTAGTAGAAAAAAGTCATTTGTATGCAATCTGAACAAAAAAAAATTTATTCAGTATTTACATATTTTTTACAATTTAACATCTAATCTTGCAGAATCTCAGCCTAATCAAAAAATAGCAAGTTAAGATGAGTTCGGTGGCTCAGTCTGTAATCCCGTGCTTTGAGAGGCTGAAGTGAGTGGATTGCTGAGCCCACAGGTTCGAGACTCACCTGGGCAATTTGGTGAGACCGCAAATTTATTTGTATTTATCGCTACAATAAAAATAAAAAAAAATAGCCGGCCATGGTAGCGCGCGCCTGTAGTTCCAGCTACTTGGAAGGCTGAGGCGGAAGGATCGCCGGGACCCAGCAGGTCGAGGCTGCGGTGGCCGGAAGCGGTCACTGCACTCCAGTTTGGGTGACAGAGTGAGATTCCAACTCAAAAAAAAAAAATTTTTTTTCCAGATAATTAGATTATTTTGGGAAGGACTATTAGGCACTAATCCATTATATCTTTGAAAAACATGCAGTCATACATTGGACTTATTTTTAAGTTTGAGATAACTTTTCTTAGCACCCTCTGCCTCATAGTAAAATGTTAGTACTTAGGTCAATACTATGTGTCAGTAGCACTTTGTATGCATTCTTTCATTTAGTTCTAAAAATGTTTATTGATGAGAATAAGACATTTTGTGAAGCATTATTTCCTTGGGAAAAGGTCTTATGAGGTGAAAACTTGGATGAAATTTTAAATATTTTGAGGGTTATTTTCACACACAGCCAAATTCATTTCTAAAAAACAAACAAAAAGGACTTGTCAATTTATACTGCTTATGCACAGTAGTATACTCTGACCATCATACTGATACAATAGAGCATCATATTTTAAAAATTGCCCAATTTGGTAGGTAAAAAATAAAATCTTGTTTCAACTTAACTAACTATATGGTATCTGTCTAGTTATTATTGAAGGTGACTTATTAAAACATCATTTTCTGGGCTTTTCTGTAATCCTGCCTAATAGGGAGTCTGTCAAAAAGATGCTTGAGCCAAAGAGTTTGAGGCTGTTGTCCAAAATGATTGTGCCTATAATTGTCACTGCACTCTAGCCTGGGCAACACAGTGAGACCCGTCTCTTTAACTAACTAAATAAATAAAACCCCATGGTTTTATTATTTTCTTTTAAAATTGTTGTGTGCAGCCGGGCTCGGTGGCTCAGCCTGTAATCCTGCGCCTTTGGGAGGCTGAGGTGAGTGGATTGCCTGAGTCCGCGGGTTCGAGACCCACCTGGGCAGCAAGACCTCATCTCTACAATAAATCAAAAAATCAGCCGGGCGTGGTAGCGCATGCCTGTAATTCCGACTACTCGGAAGCCTGAGGTGAAAGGATTGCTGGAGCCCAGCAGGTCGAGTCTGCAGTGGCTGAGAGCGACCACTGCACTCCAGTCTGGGTAACAGAGTGAGACTCCAACTCAAAAAATAAATAAATAAATAAATAAATAAAATAAAATAAAATAAAATTGTTGTCTGCATATTTTTCTTTTTAGGAGGTACTATCCATGTTTTTTAAAATTTCATTCAGCTTTTAATATCAGAGAGACATTAATTCTTTGTGCTTTTTGCCTCCCCAGTTTTATTGAGGTATAATTGACAAATAAAAATTATATATATTTAATGTATACAAACCCCTTTGTGTTTAATTCTTAAACATCAAAGAGCTTGTCATGAAAAGTATTAGTTGGATATTTTATGTGAGGACTAATGACATCTTAACTAAGACTCATTTGTGATCACTTGAAACTCAGCATACATTTATGCTAGTAAAGAAGCAATATTGCTTCCTCTTTTTCATTAGAACTTTTATTGAAAAATGAAATAAACATATATAAATAATGTTAATAAGGGTGGAGAACTGAAACTACAGGAAACACAGGAATATGTGCAAATTAAACATTCTTTGCAGATTGACTGAAATAATTCAATTAATAAGTAAACAAAATAGCTTTTAGTGATTATATTTTGAACAAATTAAAATAACTAGGTGAATTTCCAGAATAGTTTAAACAATTTTTGTGAGGTGTGAGTGAAATAAAATCAGAAACTGAACCAGAAGTATAGCCAAGATTGCGCAATTTAACTTGCATGTAAAGTATATATATATATTACATTGAAAATGTATATATACGTATTGTTTATATATAAAGACATTTATAAATATGTCTATATATATACACAATATATGCATATATATATATAAAACAAAGTATGTCATTACTACTTTAAGTGTTTTAAAGGTTTTCTCTACAACCATAAACCATCGATCAATTTTAAGGTGGGCATGTATTTTTTAAATTATCTTTTTCCCAGGAATATGAAAAGATAACTGAATTATAACATTCACTATTAACAATGTGTTACTCTTTATGTCATAACGATCTGGGGATTACACACACACACACACACACACACACACACACACACACTCACACACATATATACAAAATTATAAAAACAAACATTTTAAATACTACTATATAAAACACATGCATATATACACTTAGAAATATGTATAAAATATAAAGGACTAGAGAAGTATTATGATAGTAATGAAAGAAAATAATTTGAGTGCTGTAGTTTCTCGCATAAATTGGTATGCATATAACAAATCACAGAGGTCAGGCTCTATGACTTAAGCCTGTAATCCCAGCACTTTGGTGGAGGGCTAGGCCTGAGGATCCCTCGCGGTCAGAAGTTCAAGATCAGCCTGGATAACATAAAGAGAATCTGTTCCCACTATTCCCACCCGCCCCCCAAAGTAAGAGAATCACAGAAGCCTGGAGGTCACTTTATTTGCTGTTGTTGGGGGTGGAGAACGCCATTCATATTCTTTGCCAAGACCCAGAGTCTCACCAGCCTGCAGTGTATTTCAGAATGAACCCAGAATCCACTGTTGTTTTTCTTTCCCCTCTCCGGCCCTCCCTCATCTTATGCTGAGGAAGCGCAAGTTTAGAAGCACCTAGGCAGGAGGGGTAGGAAGACAAGGGACTTGGTGTTAGAGGGGCGAAATCCTAGAAAAAACGTCCTGGGAAATCTCTCCTGACCCTTGCTCCTTTCCTGTGGCCTTCTGAGTCCAGAGCACCGGTGGATGCTGAATGCTGCGCAGGGCACACACACCTGTCTCTTCTGTCCCGCCGCTCAGGTTATGGGTTTGAGCCCAGGTAGGGGATTCCAGGAGTGGGACAAGGGAAGCCTGCCCTCCCCTCGACCTCCGCTGCCCACTTCGAGATCCAAAACATCCTCTAGGTGTGTCCTCTCTCACTTTACAAGTGGAGGGACTGGAGCCAACAGTTTGCTTTTCCTCGAAATCCCCAAGGCCCTAAAAGCCCAGGAAATGCCAAAGACGACGCGGGGGTCAGTCAAAACCAGGGTGGGAAGTGGGAGAGGGTGGGGCGAGGTCGCACACAAAACTGCGACTGGGCGGGTTCCTTCGCCAGTGTTGTGATCCATCAATCCCGGAGCCCTTTGGTCCTTCAGATCCTCCAACGTTTGGAAGATGAATTTGAGAGTGTGAGGCGGGGGCTGGGTCGCTCTTAGGACCCTGATATCGGGACTTAATCCCTTGGAGTCTGGGGATCCTCTTTGATCCAGGCTTCAGTTTCGCTCCTCCTTAACCCGTTTTAAAGCGCCAACACCCCGGGCAGGGAATTTTGGGGCTCGAATACCTCGGCAAATAAATCTTGGCCCTCCTTTATCCTTGCCATGATCAGATTACTTTTCACGGCCTGGAACCGACCAGGAGTTGGGGGATATTTACTTTAAATTCTTGTTTGTGTGTTCAGTGTACCTTGCGTGGCTGGGTGTGGAAAGCGAGGCGGGGGGGTTCCCAAACCGAGTGAAATTCCCATTCCACGGGTATTCCCATGCCTGTGGGGTTAGCAGTTCTTGAAGTTTAGGTCGTCGGCAAATAACTACAGATCACAATCGCGCTCCCCCACCTTCCTCCCTCCCACCCTCCCTCTCTCTCTCTTTTCTTTTCCTGCTTCCAAACACCCTCTTCCAGGCTGAAGCTGGGCAGGTCTCCAAAGGTACAGCAGCCACAACAATCCTGCAGTTCAAAGTTAAGCAGCAGTTGCACAACTTCCAGCAGCACTCTCAGCCGGCTGCTAATGAGCTGAAAGCCAGCAACATCTGAGAAGAGAAAGCGTCCAGCCTTCCCCCTCCCCCCTTCACCCTAGAAACTCAGACACCCCCACCCCCACCACCAGATCACTTAAGACACAGGCCTTGTTATTCGGTTGCTGGACAGACCATGGCTCCCTTTGGAAGAAACTTGCTAAAGACTCGGCATAAAAACAGGTAAATTAAAGTGTGTGTATGTGTGTGTGCGTGTGTCTGTGTTTAGTCGGAACCCTGTGTGTACAAGTATGTGTTTTGTTGCTGTTATATTCTGATGAAAATTGCTTTTGGGGAAACAAAGCCCTAGGGGTGAGGCTAAAGGGTAAAGACATTGACCCAGTAGTGATGATGGCAGTGGCCAGCTCTCGGTTCGAGGATTGCAAAAGAATGATGATTTTTGACCCTCTCAATCCTTAACCAGTCTTGGTTCCACAACGAACACCACCTAGAATTTCTCTCTGTCCTACCCTGCACATTTGAGGGTAGTAGGATACAAGTGTCATTTTGCTTTCAACATAACTTTGGAGTATTATAGAAAGGGTTAATGCTTTGATGAAGATATAACTAGAATTTATAGCCACTAATTAGATTGAAAAACACAGCTGCTGTTACAATCCAGAAACAATAGTTTGGCTCCCCTGAGATTGAGGCATTCCGGAAACCTGGAAAGTTACCAAAGTGAAAATGCTCTGTAGAGAAATTTTGCGTGAACTGATTCCTTTGAAAATCTTTGAGAACTTTAGGTGGTTTTAGGCACTAATGAAGGATTCAAGTAGCTTTTCTCCCTAATCCTCATTATTGCTATTTTACTTTAATTTGATTTGCTATTTCAAGCCTGAAATTCCCAGGGTATAAATGAATTACTTACACACACATAGATTTTTCTTGAGGCAGTATGTGTGCTTTAGTCTTATTAAATATTTTACTTATACTGCAAATGTTACATTTTTATGCCAAAAGCCGAGGATAATTCTAGACATGGGCATCATTTTAAAATATATATTTATTTTGGCATAGGGTCTTTTCTACCATTCTTCTCCCAAGCATGCCTGTTTGTACTTGTCATAATTTGCTCAGTGTAAATTTAAAAGGATACAATTACATGGTAGGAAATGATATAATTATTTTCAAGTGTCTGCATGACAATATAGAGTGATACAACTTTAAGGTAAATTGCCATACTTTATTTGATGCACAAATTTCTACTTAAAAAGTCTGTTTTTTAACTTATTCCAAATGTTTTCAAGATTTAGTTGACTGAATTTTGTAAAGAAACTAAAACAGCCATAACAAATACTGTGAAACTTTCTAAACCAGTTTTCTCTTCTAATAACTTGACAATGTATCACAAATATGGTATTTGGAAGAAGTATCAATATTGAATACATCTACAGGTTAAAATACAATGATCTGAATATTTTAAAAATAAATTAGTAATGCTTATCAAAAAAATAGATTTGTGTTTAATGGTGGCAATGTATTTAAAAATGTTTCAGAAGAGCCTCCCTCTACCACTTTCCCCCCAAATTCCTGCTTTTTAAATGATTTTCTCTAGCACTATTTTTTACTATTACTTTGGCACTTATTTCAATCCCATTAGAATAAATTAACATCTTTAAAAAGATTATGGTTTTAGCAAACAAGTTGTGCTCCTGGCATACTAACCCTGTCATCAGGAGTTTTTTTGTTTGATGTTTTTTTTTTTTCTTTCTTTGATTTGTTTTGTTTGGTTTTAGCAATTCATGAATTCTATCACTGGTATGCCAAATACAGTGCAATAAAACTTCACATGCACCCCTGTGGGCTTCCCTCAGGAAAGTACATTCCCACTATCATTACATCACTTTTGCCACTGCACTGTCTATTCTACCTATAAAACCAGATTTCCTTCAAGAAGGTGAGTAAACATGCATTTTTTAGCATGACATTTTCTATGAAAAAGTGAAAATAACAATTAAAATAGGGAGTTTAATAGTGTTTTGAGTTTCTCTGAGAAAATGGAATGGTGTGTTGGCAAAGGTGGAAATAGTGAAGATATGCATAAACTACTCTAAAAATGGAGTGCTTCCTCTTACAGATGTGTACTCTTCCAGTCCTTAAAAAAAGTTAAATAATGGCAGTGGTCTAGGACATAAAAACACCAATTGGTGAATAAATCACGAGGTATTAAAATTTAATTTGGGGGTATTTTGTAGTGCTATATATGAGGTGTTTTTGATTTGTTTTTCTCCTTATCAGAGGTAAAACTACAGGTGAAACTTACTTACATGATTAAGTTTTTTCATTTTCTTGACCATGTTCCAAAATGATTTGCCTAATCACACTTCAAATTACAGAAATCAAGTATCTTTGCTTAAATCATTTTGTAAAAAATGTGATTAATGATAAGATAGTTATCTGATAAGAGATACTATATTCCTCAAATGTATATGTATATATACACATATATTTCATTGTAGAATGTAAGGGAAGAATTTGAATAACATATTTGGATGACTTATGATATATAACTTAAAAAACAAAAATCTTATAAGGCAGAATTGCATCTTTTTCAACAAGAAAAAATATTAACTACTAGAAGAAATATTGGGTATTTGACATAAAATTTTGAGAAAGTGTGTTTATGGAAATTTTCTGTTTGCTTTTCTCTGCTTGGCTTTTAATTTTTGTTCACTCTTGGTGTAATATTTAATCACTCAAGATTGTACCTCGTGAGATAGTTCTGTAATTGTTCCCATAATAAATGAATACTTGGAAGTTTTTGAGACAAACAGGATGCAAATAAAACTTCAAAGTATGAGACCTAAACACTTTTAGAAAACACAAACCATAAAGTTAGAAGAAGACAGGCTATATCTGTCTAGACACCATTATGTTTTTATTCCCCGGACAGTGCTGGCTTTGGGTAGACCTGCAATACAGTCGTTCATTCAGTTTTGTAAATTAAAATTCTAATTTGTACTAAACTGGAAACATAGTATTTTATTCTCTATTCATCCTGTGAATACCAGCTGGTATTCTATAAAAGTGTTTATTTAATAAGGCTCAGTTGACATTGAAATTCAAAACTTCAGGAGACAGACAATTATTTGAATTCAAACACCACGTTAATTTTACTCTTCCAGATAATTTTTTCTAAATTTTAAAGAGTATTTAATTCAACAGTTTAGGAAATAGTCTTCAATAAATTTGAGACTAACAATAGTAGAACAAAATGGTTCTATTTGGGCATACAGACTTTTTAGGTTTTTTAAATTTTCTAATTGTAGTAATGTTTAGTTGGAAGACTATGGTTTTCAGAGGAGCTATTGGTTTTAGGAGATAGATTACTTACCTTAGTTCCAGAAAAAATAGCATGTTTTGTGACTGAATTCCAAGGATTGATGCATATCTTCTTAACTAGATTTTTGTCCACTATGAAGAATAAAAATATAGGAGAATCTAGATAGATTTTTCTTCTTTTTATTTTAATTATTTATTTTTTATTATATAGATGTAGGGCATAAGTAAAAGTTAACTACATAAATAGGGTGCATGCAGGTGAAGTTTGGGCTTCTAACTGGCCCTCTCTCCCCCAGTAGTGGACCAGGTACCTTTTGTGTTGTCATGTGCCCTCCACCCTCCTTCTTCCTTCCCTCCCCTAGCAGTGCCCAGTGACTGCCAGTCCCCTCCCTTGTGCTAATGTGATTTTCAACAAACTATTCACGTTTCTAAAAATGTTTTCTAAAAATCACCAGGCAGTTATTGTTTCTCATATAAGCCTAAGAAGTAAATAATAAAGCATTGATCTAGGTGATATTCATATGGACATTCAATAATTGAATGTAGATTATTAACCTACTTAAATATTCACAAAGGTCCCATTTATGAATGCGACTGTCTTCATGTTAGATTATTTTTTCAAGGTGAGGATTGTTTTAAAAGTTAATATGTCTAGATAACAATTAATAACATTTCTAAAAGTTCAGAAAATTGTAATATCACTATAAAACATTTTAGACTATTTGGTTGTAAAACATGATTTCTTGGCATTTTAATTAATAAGACTTGGAAGCAGAAAATTGCTTGGTACATTTACCAAAATTTGCTAGAAGCAGAAAATTGTCATGATGGAACAATGCCCTTATATCTGCCAAAATAAGAAATTAGAATAATTCATGTAGGTTATTTGTAAGATTTAAAAATGAATATAAGAATAGAGAATCCAGTTGTAAAAGACCTTCCTAATTATTTTTAAGTAGGGCTTATTATTCTCTTGTATTCTTTTGTGTAATTTCACGCTTTCCCTTCCGTAATCCTAAACATATGAATATCTGTCTGTCCACTACAAACTATAACAGACATCTTTATAATATCAACCTAAAATTAAAGACTCCAAAAATGTACTTATACTGAATTTGAACTTTACTTGTTTAAAAGTATATTACAACTCTACTGTTTTGTAATTGATATAAAACATTTGCATACAATTTGCAACTTGCTTTTGTATTTGTCAGGACATATCTGACCTTTTATTTAAAACCATGTACATTATATTGCCACCATTAATAAATCATTCAATAATTGCTTAGTCAGAAGAAAGAACTACCTTTTATGGTTAGGGTAAAAGTTGCTGGCAAGAAGAATGTCTTCTCCCTGTAATTAGATGTATGAAATTTAAAATGTATGAATGCTGTAGAATGGGAAAATATTATGAACTATTTGTGTGCCCTTTCAATAGAGGCTTTAAATGCTCTAAAAACTGAACTGAGAAGTGCCAGACATTTGAGTATGTAAGTCTTCATAGTTCTTAAGAATTCCTGAAAGAGATTTCTCTTGACGATACCTGGTAACTTAAGTAATTATTAGTTGGCAGCAGACAGCCCATTATGAACAATGACTGGAATGCATTATCCTTGGCAAAAAATATCCTGAGAGTAGTATCAGGGGTGAAATTGAGCACTAGGTTAAAACTTGAGTTGTTACTCAAAAAATCCTAAGGCAACTTTAACTCAACTACATAGGATGTGTTATCAATGCATGACACATAACCGTATCAATGCATGACACATACCAAAGTGAGAAGTTTTTTAATGTTTTCTTTTTGGAAAAAGTTTTTTTTTTTTAAGTGTGAAACGCGTCAACAATTTTATTTTGATAATGTCTCTATTGGCTGTATAACTTAGGAAGTTTTGATGTTAATTGATTGGTACATCGTTTCAGGTAATCTGATGATAATTAACAAATATGTGGCTCTATTTGTTTGATTTTAGTTCTGAAAATGGAAGTTGAAGTAGGGTGTGTGTGCTTACCTCTTCCAGGTGTATATGGATACCTGTCTTTCACAAGTATCTAACACATTCGCTTTCTGAAATGAAACTTCATGATATCTGCACCATGTATATGTCAAAGGAACAAGTTCAGCTTACTTCTGTGTTCTAATGACTTCAATGTATAGTTGCTTAAGGAGTTTTCTTCAGACATCCAAACACAACATTGGCAAACAACACTGATTTCTTAAGAGTTTGTTCTTTACTTAAAAATAAAAATAGATTGTGATTCCATTCCTCTGGAGGCTGTTGTCTTACTACACCTTCTAGAAAAAGTTTATGTATTTGTTGGATATAATTTAAAGCAATTACAAATATAAATGATCACCCAAGTATAAAGTATTTATGTGCTTGGGAAGATGTTTAGGACTCTCAGTTATAAGCAAAATATTTTAAGAATAAGAATGATTGGTGGATATTAAATGTGCTGACTAGCAAGGACTCTTATCCTCAGAGGTTTATAGCTGCAGGTTGGAATACTCTCTGCTTTTACAAAGAAAGTGGCAAGCTTTCTGTTAAAAAAAAAGAAATCTAATTAAATGAAGGCCCAATAAGAACAAGAATTTTATTTGCCTTTTTCCTTTCTAGATAACGGGAGAGTCAATTTGTTGATTGAATAAAGGAATTTAACATATACTCTCAAAATAGCTGGTCCCCTCATATAGAATCTGAATCAAAGTAGTAGATCAATACATTTACGTTGAAAGGATGGATGGAGAACTTAAAGAATGAATCCATAAATGCAAGGCTGACCTCTTACCTTCCCTGCTTCTTGGCTCAACTACTAGCTTTCAAATGGTGAAGGGCCATTTCTGATAAATAGATGCTATGTGATACTTCATCAGACTTCTGGTAGAAAAACAAATCAAGAAGCAAGATGACTTGTTCTTCTCTAGGGAGACTCTCAACTACTTCATGCCCCTTGAATGCAGTCATGGATGCATATGAATAGGTTTTGGTGAATAGTAGTGAATGACTACTACTGACATCACTGCTCAAAGTGAACTATTTTCCCCATTCTTTTAAGATAGTTTAGCGACACAGTTATAGGAATGTTATGAGAGGCTATTTTCTTTTATTTCTTTAAGACTGGTAAACTGTATGTTTGGTATTGTACCAGACATGCAAAGACACAACTCCATTCCTAAGAGATTAAACTTCTAATTTAAAAAAACAGTACTATAGTTAAATAGTTCATGCAAGAACCTTTTTAAAAATCACTCTTCCATGGAAAACTATCTTGGACAGGGTAGATGCAATCATAATCTTTATAATACAATTAAGAAAATGAGCATATAATATTTGGGGATTGAGAAAGGCTGTCCTGTAGAGTAGATGCTCAGTAAATGTTGTTGATTGACTCTAAGTAGACATATATAAGAAAGGATAAGTGGAGGTAAAGGAAAATAAAATGAGCATCATCATAATTAGCTGGCATTTATTAAACTCCCACAAGTGACAGGCTTGAACAAGAGAAGGGAATGCAATAAGATGTACAAAAATATGTAGGAGAGGGCTGAATCACACAGAGCTAAGACTGACTCACTTAGGATAATCAAAAGAGAAGAATCCAAGAGGCGGGAAGCAAGATGGTCAGTTTGGCAAGAATCTATACTCTTGGTTGGGTTTGCAGAAAACAATATTTTACAATTAAGGTTACAGCAGAAGTATTTAGAAAACTTCCAAGAATGTATTTATGTAGCAGTGTCAGGCTTAAAGTCAACTGTATTTTACTGTTGTTTATTCTTATAATCATATTAAATTTGTTAGTTTATCAAATCATAGAATTGAGTTATTATTCTGCAATTTTGTGAATCTTAAAATTTTAACTTTTTTTTTTTTTGAGTTGGAGTCTCACTCTGTTAGACTGGAGTGCAGTGGCCGCTCCTGGTCACCGCAGCCTCGACCTGCTGGGCTCCGGCGATCCTTCCGCCTCAGCCTTCCAAGGAGCTGGAATTACAGGCATGCGCTACCACGCCCGGCTGATTTTTTTATTTATTGTAGAGATGAGGTCTCGCTGCCCAGGCGGGTCTCGAACCCGCGGGCTCAGGCAATCCACTCACCTCAGCCTCCCAAAGGCGCGGGATTACAGGCTGAGCCACCAAGCCCGGCTAAATTTTAACTTTATTAATGCTGATAGTGATACAACTTCGGCACATTTTCATGCTCACTAATTGTATATAATTTGTAGAAGCATTGTGTCTGAGGCCTACTGATGTGCCCCATGGTGTGTGTTTGTTGTTCTTAACCAAGGGCTAAGATTTTTTGTTTCCACCTCAAATACTTTTAATTACTCTAATCTGCTTATTTACTCTGACCTCTTTGAGTCCCATTGGAATTTCCTTCAGTTATGGTTAGCTGAAGTAATTTAATATTTTGTAGAAGAGCATTTGTTTTGGGAGAGCACAGTCTTCCACAGTAGAGCCTGAGGTTACCTATGTTTAGCCCTGCATATAAGACCTCACATTTGCCTGGAAGCTATGAGAATGCTACTGAATAAACCTGGAGTTTTTTATGGGATAGACATATAAAACGACATACTTATATGAAGGAAAGAGTTGTACATGATTAGAAAAAGCACTTAAGAAGCTATAATAAATCTTTGAGGTTCCATCTTTATTAATAGTGCAGTAAACTGGGCACATTATAGCAGTAGACAACAAAGTACTCACCTTTGATTCTTCACTTCCTGCTCTACACTAGCAGTGAAAGTCAAAGAATTTATTCCTAGAACCATTAGCAATAACCATAAGGCTTGGATTAGACTAAATTACTTTTTTAAAATGTTGCTCATTTTTGGTGGTTCTACTTATAAGTAGAAGAACTTTCTGTAGTCACAATTTAAAAGATTAAGTGAAATAGTGGCTTGTGGAATAGAATGCTTTTCATAGTATGCATATGCTCTGGTGTTGCTATTTTACATTTAAAAATAAGGCATTCATGAGTGATCTCATTGTGTCAGATTTGTGATCTACTTTTATGGATCTATGTATTTTCCTTGTTGTGACTCAAGATGACACTAGTTTGATAATTATTTAATCCAGAAATATTAAATGAGCTCCACACTTTTTGGTATATTTTGCAATATTAATGAAATATCAGGTATGGATCATATTTTTAAGGAACTCGCTGATTAGCAGGACACACAAGATATACATAAAAAATTAAAGTATAATAATAAAATTCATGTATCCAACAACAAATATTTATTTACAGTATCTACAACCTGTTATTCTAGATGCTAAGGATAAAGTATTGAGGAAGAGTCAAGGTTTCTACTCGGATTCAGTATATGCTGCAGTGGTAGACAGACAAAACAAAAACAATGAGTGTTAGGTTAAAAATCTATCCCAGCAGGGGCCCCAGAATGTTAGGTCAGACCTCCTGGAGTGGAGTGTCTGGTTTATGATCCAGTGCTGCACAAAAGATGCAAAGAATTACACAGAAGCTAGATTGAAAAATGTAGTTTATTTAGAAAGTTAGAGAGAGAAGAGAGAGAAAACAGAGAAAGAGATTCATCTCCCCAAGGTAGGAGAGGGGGCCAAAGCTTAGGAAAACATGGCCTGGACATAACTCAATGAGAACACTGCCTGGCCAATGCTTATGGAAGCAATGGCAACTGCTGTTTGAAGTTGAATGCCTTTTAAGCTTTTCCTTTGATGGAGGTCATTAAGGTGATTGGGTAGTGGTCTGCCATACGTCATTATGATAGGACAGTTAAGCACAGGTACTGATGCCAGCTGATAGACAGTAGGTAGACGGGTGGGCTAGTCATATGATTGCCGCCATGGTGGTGGGGTCTGTCTGTGTCCTAAAGAGCTGATTAGGTCCTGAATGGCTGATTAGTTTAACTTGGGTCTTATGGGTGAAGGCAAATACTTGAAATAGAAAAGCTACTTTGTACAAAACAAACTGGGGATGCTGTTATAAAACAATTATCAATGGCTATCTAGGACACACCACTTCTGTCCTTGGTTAGTGATTAGAGGGTAAGTTAAGTGAACTGCTAGAAAAACATGAGATTTAGGCAATGTTATAATGGCTGCTCATTGGGTATATTGAATCCATGTTATACCCTTTCAATAAGTAAATAAGACATTTCAGGAAGTGATTACAGATATAAGAAACCACAGAGTTGTAATGGAGAGTGTAGAGTGATCTGGGAAGAGAAGGTTTTTGAGTTAAGGGTGTAATGAAAAAAAGAAATAAGGCACATGAGGCTCTGGAAGAAGACTATTTTAGCCAGATTAACCAGGAAGTATAAATCACTGAGATGGAATAGGGCTTGGAGTTGTGGAAGAAAAAAAGAAAGACCGGTGAATAAGGGATCTAATAGTAGGGGGTATAGTTGAGGACCTAGAAGGGATATTTGTGGATTATAATGGGTGTTGGTTTTTCTTTAAATGCAAAGGCAATTCAGCTATGAGTGTTAAACTGGGGATTTATATGATGTTATTTGTGTTTTTTAAAAGATCAGCTTGGCTGTTGTATAGAGAAGTAATTGTTAGTAGGATGAAGAAGAGGGGAAACAGGGAATCTGGTTGAGAACACATTGCAGTTATCTAAGCAAAAGATCACGTGTAACAATAGTAGAAAACGAAAATAGGTAATAAATTGGATACACCTTAGAAGTAGAACTTATTCGATTTGTATTGAGTAAGGGAAAATGAAAAATGAAGGATGAGTTTGATGGTTTTTACTTTAACAACTCTGTATGGTAGTGCTAACAATGAAAAGGAAGCCATTTGTTTAAGAGCAGATTTGGGGAAGAATGTATGGGAAACAAGTGATTCTTACTCAGTCTTGCTAAGTCTCCAGATGCCTATTAAATATCTGAGTAGAGATGTTTCTTAAGACAGTGGTGCCTGGAGTGCAGGACTAGAGATATAGAATGGCATGTTAGGTAACAAGGAGAGATAACCTCTGTGGGTTTCACAAAACAGCAGTTGAGGTGGGCCCTAAATAAGAGGCAAGATTTGAATATAAAAAGATGACGAGATGAAAATAACATCACAGGTAATGAAGAAACAGGTAGAAATGCATGTTTGGCCTAATAATGACAATGCATTTGTGAAAAGCCAAACAGATTTTTTTTACTTTTAAAATTTAAGTTTATTTTATTTTGCATTAGGAACCATTGAAGAGCTGTGTGCAAGATAATTATATGATTATAATCCCTCGTAAAGATTAACCTGGAAGAAATATATAAAAAATACTGAAGAAAGTAAAGTTAGAATATGAGTAGGGCAGTTAGGCGAGAGTTAAAGAAATCTCTTGGCCGGACTCAGTGGATCAGCCTATAATCCCAGCACTTTGGGAGACCGAGGTAAGTGGATTGCCTGAGCCCGCAGGTTCAAGACCAGCCCGGGTAACGTGGAGAGACCTTGTCCCTGCAATAAATAAAAAATTAGTCAGGTGTGGTAGTGTGCGCCCATAGTTCTGGCTACTTGGAAGACTGAGGGGGAAGGATCACCAGAACCCAGCAGGTTGACGCTGGAGTGGCCGTGAGGGTGCTACCACTCTAGCCTGGGCAATGGAGTGAGACTCCAATTCAAAAAAGAAAAGAAAAAGAGAAAAGAAAAAGAAAGAAATCTTTTATATAAAAAAGAAAAGAAAAATTTAAGAATCACCATGGTGGCAGAATTTCTAGGAATTCAAACATCAGTGCATGGGGGGGCCGTATCAGGATGGGAATAAAAATCAGGGCTTAACTACAATTTGGGTTCTGGTAAATATAAGTGTGTAATCATAAAAGAACAGAAAAAGCGGCAAATATAAATTTGGGGAGGAAAGAACATCAAGGTGAAGAAGGAAACATTTGAGGTGTCATTTGAATGTTTCCAAATAGTCTACCTCCAAACACCTGGTGTTGGGACACACTACACCTGAAAGCAGCCTTTCATTCAGCCTACTCTCATTTCTCCTCACAACCACGTGGGGCTGATTAATACGGAGTGCACCTGGAGTGAGGCTCCAAAGGCAGAATACATTGGTTTTCCAGTCAGGGCCCTCAGGCTGACTAATCTTACTGAAGTCACATGAAGTAGTCATGCTTTTAATGATTCTTTAATCATCACCTTTGGTTGAAATTGCTTCCAGATATGGGCATTATTTCCACTAGATTGTATGTTTCTTCTGCATAAATATCATATCATTTTTACCGTTTTATTTCCTGCAGAACCCGTACACTGAACACTTTGTGTAGACACTGAAGTTAAATACATTTTTATTAGTTAAATAAAATCTAGATTTTTGGTGCATGTAAATTATCTAGGTCAGGGGGTAGCAAGCTTTTTGTTAAACACACACACACACACACACACACACACACACACACACACACACAATAAATATCTTAGATTTTCCTGGCCATAATATTACTGTCTTTGTCATTGTGCTGTGAAAACAGCCAAAGACAATATGTAACAAAATGAACATCACTGTGTTTCATTAAAACTTTATTTATAGAAATAAGTGGTGGAACAGTTATAACCACCAGGCACCTGGTTTTCAGATCCCTGATCTAGATTATTGACTGATAAATTTTCTTCATTTACACCCCTTTTCTCATCTTTCCATATTCCAAACTAAAATTAAAAATATTTAACACCTACTATTTTAGGCATTTTTAAGTTATTATTTTAAATTTAGGCTTCAAAAGTGAAAGACTAGTTAAGGATCTGACTGACTGGCAAAGTAGCAAAAAAGCAAGCATTATGAAAGGTAAAATATTGTGACTAAAAAAAATTAGATTCCATAGAAGCATCAAGAATGGGCACCTGTTTCCATCTAATCTTGTGGAAGTGGCTTTATTCAGAGAAGGTCAGGAAATTTTCCTAGAGGAAGTAATGTTGGAAGCAGAGTAAGAGTTAGTCAGATGGAGAAAGGGGAAAAAAGGCATGTATCAGGTAATGGAAAAACTCAGAGTCAAATCAAAGCATGCATGGCAAATGCAGTTCAATTCAGTCTAGCAATCTATGGGATGTTATATGTGACAGTAGGTCGTTCTCATATTAGATCAGAGATCAGCAAGAAGTTAGCAATAGCTAACTTAGTGTGTATATTAATTAATGCCTATAAGTTAGAGGGGTCAGACCATGAAAGGAATTTTAGGAGCAGGCAAGCAGGAGACAGAGAGGAAAGGAGTGAGGACAGGAGGAAGAGGCTGATTGAAAATGAACAACTTGTAAATCATTGAAAGATTTTAATCAAAGAAGAGTAAAACTAGATTTGTAACTTTAAAAAAGGCAATCTGGTAAGATTCTAGGGCATAAATGTGAAGGAGGCAAGATTTTATAATAATACAGTATATAAATACCTTATTACAGTAATATATAGTAACTCAGAGTTGACTGAATTGTAGTAGTGGTGATGAACATGAGGACATTTAGGAGAAAGGATAAAATAGACCTAGTGACTGACTATTAATGGGATGAGAGAGACAAAGGAAAGAGTCTGGGAAGACTCTCCATTTTCAAGCTTCAGAGATAGAGTTGGAGATAGGTGATTCCATTCAGCAGGGTGAAAAATCAGGGATCGAAGTAGTTTGGGATTTCAGAGGAGAGGATGGTGAATTAGTTTCGATACATCAAATTTAAGGTACCTGTGGGTTATGAGAATACAAATATCAGATAAAGATGTGCAAAACAAAACTGGGAATATGGGTCTTGTGCACAAGATTTGGGAAGAATCTTCATACAAGCGGTTGATAGTGTTACGGATATAGTGAGACAAGAAATGAGTCATAGCCAGAAACTTAGGGAATGGCAACTGTATCAGTTATCAATTACTGCATAATAAACCACTCTCGCCCCAAAATTAGTGGCTAAATAAATTATATCATTTGTTGTAATGTTTTGGGTTAGAAACGCTGGTTCTTCTGCTAGTTTCACCTGGGCTCTCTCATGAGCAGTTGGTTGGTTGAGGACTCAGCTTAGGTAGGAAAATTTGGTTCACATGGTTTGGTATCTGCCCCCTCACTTCTCTCCATATAATCTTTCATCTCAGGCTTTTTCATCAAACAGCAGTCTCAGGAAAGCATTCTTAAGAGGAAGAAAGCGGAAGCTGCAAGGTTTCTTGAAGCCTGGTATCTGAAACTTGCACAACGTGTTTTTTTTTTTTTTTTGTCAAAGAAATTTCCAAAGTCTATTCAAATGGTGATGAAATAGATTCCTTCTCTTGGTGGAAGGAGCTACAAACAATATGTGGCCATGTAAATCTTTTCTTGCGTGACACTGACATTTATTGACTATATGGAAGAAGCAAGGCCCATGTGGGAACTGGGAAAAAGTAGCTAGGAAAGTAAAGAAAAAAACACGCAAGAGTGGCATCGTAGAAGTCAAGAAAGGGAAAGTTGTAAGAATGGTAGGAAGAGGTCACCACACATCATATAACAAACAGGTCAGATCAGATCAGTTCTGAAAATCGCTGTTTGGTTTGGCAGCTAGGAGGCTCCTGATAACCATAAGAGATGTGCCTATTGAGGATGAGTGGAGGTAGAAGTCACTTTGTGGTAGCTTGAAGAGTTCCTGAGAAGTGATGAAGAGAGGATGGCAATAAATTGCTATTTGAGTGTATGAAGACTAGGTAGTCAAGGGAAATATGTGGTCAAATGAAGTGTTTTTCAATGTGACAAAATAGTATTACCAGAGAAAAAGTCAAGGAAAAAAAGAGATTATGGAGGGATAAATTGTGATACCAAGTCCTAGATGAGGTGAAGGCAGTAAAATTCAGAGCATATTAAGGAGTTTAACACCTTGATTTAAAAAAAAAAAAAAAGCCAGGTTTGGTGGCTCAGCCTGTAATCCCGCACCTTTGGGAGGCTGAGGTGAGTGGATTGCCTGAGCCCGCGGGTTCGAGACCCTCCTGGGCAGCGAGACCTCATCTCTACAGTAAATCAAAAAATCAGCTGGGCGTGGTAGCTCATGCCTATAGTTCCGGCTACTCAGAAGGCTGAGGTGGAAGGATCGCCGAAGCCCAGCAGGTGGAGGCTGCGGTGGTCGGGAGTGGCCACTGCACTCCAGTCTGAGCGACAGAGTGACACTCCAACTCAAAAAAAACCCCCAAAAAAAACAAACAAACAAACAAACAAACAAACAAACAAAAAACTAGGCATGCAGTACTTTTTGATATAGGTGATTTATATTTTTCTTTTATCATTAATGATTTTTGTTTATCTCTCCTTTCCCTCAACAAAATGACATGACAGACACTGATATAGTTTCTACATGCTATTAATTATTTTTGCTCTTTAGGAATTTATTTGTGATTAATGTGAAGAGTTGATTATTTTTGATGAAGCTTCAATCAAGTCACTTTACTGCAGTTTATTGTGGGGCCTTTTCTGGAAATGAAAGTCAAGAGAAAAGGAGCTCACCTTGTGTTTTCTGCTGTCCTATTGGTTAATTTCAATTGTTGCATTTTTCTAATGCCATTCAAATTTGCCAATAGTTCTCAGAATATATTTAGAGGGGGAAAATTTGGTGACTACAGGCACATTCAAGGTTAACATCACCGTCATTAGGAAATATCTTCTGCTGAGAAGGCAAAAGCAATCATGGATTTGGCTGTCAAAAGAAAAACTAATGCTCTTAATTGAAATAATCTACATTTATCATTGAACAAAATATTTATGCTAGGTAAATTTCCTTTTAGTAAGTAAACTTGTGCTTTTTTGTTACGAAATATTTTTTTGCAAAATGCAAAACAATAAGAGCACTTTAGGTAGCACCAGGTGCAAATAACACCGAGAAGTGAACACTAGTGTTTTCCAATGAGATTAGATATTTTCTCAGCATTTTATGCTGAATGGTAAATACTGCATGTTAAATATTTACATTTTGATTAAAATCAATTTCCGGAATCTGAACTATGAGCTTAGTTTACTTACCCTCCAGGAATCTCAAAGACACATTCCTTACACATTTCCTTCCCTTTTCTCTGTTTATGGAATAATGTTCTATAGCTACCCTGCAGTTATGGAATGTCCAGGGTTCCAGGCTTTTTCTTATCCTGCATGACTGGTTTATAGTATTACTTCCTAGGAAATTAAACTGATATTACTAGAGCACAAAACTAGTAAATACACACACACACAAACACGCACACACAGACACACAGACGTCAACATGTATATATATACATATATACAAACCCACACACTAGTATACATACATAGATATATCATATTTAATTTCCATAGAGTTTTTTACTTTTATTTTTATTTAATTGTTGGTTGCCCTAATTTTTCATAAAACAATTATTTTTTTGAAGGACTCCCATTTTCAAACTATTTTAAGAAAAATGTTAATGGTTTGTGTTTAGAGGGAACTATTTTCAAACCACTACTTTTCATGTTTTATTTTCAAACAGTGATTTAAATTTTCTTAATAACCTAAGAAAAAAATCTGTGATATTTATGATTTCTGCATTTCTTTCTTTCTAGGACTACAGCTTTATGGTCCAAAAAAATTTACTTCAGAGGGTATTTCACACACACTGGGCAAAATTAAGCAGAGCTAGTTCGTGCTCCAGAGCTTCCTCACCATTTGGTTACTCATTCAGTTTTTATTTGCTTACAGTTTATTTTGTGTGTATATGTACATGTGTGTGTACTTTTAAGAAAGATAATCAAAGCTATGATCTAGCATTTCTACTTCTATTTCATGTATAGCATATTCACTTTTCTTAAAATTCTTCAGTTTTCCTGAGGTGATCCTTTTTTAGAAAATAGCCAAACAAACATAAAGTAGAAATAACCAGTCAATGTAGCACTTAAAGACTGAACAACTAGGGAATATGCTTTAAAACGTACTAAAAATAGATGGAACAATTCTCTAAAACTTAAATAAGACATGCAACTATTTGGTTTTTCTTCAACATATATCCTTTCAAAATTTCTAATGTTTTACATAGTAAGTGAGTGCATTCAACTGTATACCTGACAAAAGCCTAACATCCAGGATTTACCAGGAACTCAAATGTGCCCAAAGGAAAAAAAAAAGTCCCGTTAAAAAGTTGGCCAAAGACATTAGTAGACACTTCTCAAAAGAAGACATGAACAGCCAACCGACACATGAAAAAATTATCAGCCTCACTAATCATCAGAGAAATGCAAATCAAAACACATTGATATACCACCTAACTCCAGTAAGAATGGCCATCATTAATAAAACAAAAAACAACAGATGCTCAGGAGGACACGGAGAAAAGGAGACACTTCTACACTGTTGGCAGGAGTGCAAGCTAGTTAAACCTCCATAGAAAACAGTGTGGTGATTTTTAAAAGAACTATAAATTGACCTACTTTATGACCCAGCAATCCCCCTTCTGGGAATATACCCAAAGGAACTCAAATCATTCTACAAAAAGAAATTTGTGCAAACATGTTTATTGCAGCACAATTCACAGTAGCAAAAACATGCTGCCTGTTGAAAGTGAACTGGATAAAAAAAAATAAAAAGTAGTACCTATACATGATGGAATATTACACAGCCATAAAGAAAGATAAAATTGTGGACTTTGTAGCAACTTGGATGGATTTAGAGTCTATCATATTCAGTGATCTATCACAGAAACAAAAAAACTGAATATCACATGTTCCCACTCATAAGTGGACCCTGAACACCTATCATAATACTACAAGAAAGGGATTAGCGGTAGCGGACACTGCCAAAGGGGGCGGGGGTCGGAGGGAACACAACATCAACAAGAGTACATGACCCCAGCAGGGTGCGGTGGCTCAGCGTGTATTCTCAGCACTTTGGGAGGCCCTGCTGAGAGGATTGGCCGAGCTCAGGGGTTCCAGCCCAGTCTGGGCTACCAGGTGAGACCTTGTCTCTACAATAAATCACAAAAAGTAGCTGGGTATGGTGGCGGCGTCTGTAGTTCCAGCTACTTGAAAGACTGAGGCGGAAGGATTGCCTAAGCCCAGCAGGTCAGGCTGCCCTGGCCATGAATGTGCCACTGCATTCCATTCCAGCCTGGGCGACAGAATGAGATTCCAACTCAAAAAAAGAGTGCATGATCCCATTCCCGGCTAAGTGAGGTCTAATCGGCGCCCAAACTTCACCTGTTCATAAATGTGGGATCCTGACTAGTATCCCACATCTTTAAAATAAAAAATAAAATAAGATAACTCATTAGTGTTTTTATAAAATTATAAGTTGTCATACTTTGGTTATATGAGGAAATATAATTTTAAATTTTTATTAGCAAATACTAGGGGCTTGTAAGAAAAGAGAGTGCCATATTTCGTTTTGTATAGTAAAAAATAGCTGAATTTATGCATTATAGATATTTCACGCAAATCTTAAGTTTTGTGAAATGTGTCAGGAAAGTCAAATAAGTTTAGAAAATACTATCATGAGAATTCTTTTCTTTTTCTCTTGGGGTTTCATGGTATGACATTAACATATTAAATGCTCTTAGAATTTGTAAAATGAATAAACTTATTTCACTGTGTTTGTCCAGGAGTTGGAAAACATTTTTTGGAAAGGGCCAGATAGTAAACATTATAGGGTTTGTAAAAATTTTAGGGTTTGTGAGAGGATCTCTTTCTCAATTATTCAATTTTGCCATTGGAGTATGGTATAGCCATGGACAATATGTAGCGATTGAGTATGCCTGTGTTTCAGTAAAATTTTATGGACACTGAAATTTGAATTACATAATGTTCATAAGTCATGCAATAATTATTTTCTTTTTGATTTTTAAAAATATTTAAAAATGTAAAACACTATCAGCTTATGAACCATACAAAAATAGGTGAGCTGGATGTTATCAGAGACCCATAATTTACCACTCCTGTGTTAGGCAGATATTTTCCAAGTTTATTTGAACATCAAAACATTGACTTATGTATTTGTTGCAGGATTGACAAGTCTAAATAAAACTAGAAAATTAACTGAACCAGTTGAGTCTTTCAATTTTGGTTTCCAAAACTGGCAGAGACATTTAGTTTTGTATGTTTAAATATCTGGAAACGACCAAGCTCGGTGGCTCAGCCTGTAAACCCGCGCTTTGGGAGGCCGTGGTGAGTGGATTTCCTGACCCCGCAGGTTCGAGACCTGCCTGGGCAACTTGGCGAGACCTCATCTCTACAATAAAAATCAAAAAATGCCGGGCGTGGTAGTGGGCACCTGTAGTTCCAGCTACTTGGAAGGCTGAGGCGGAAGGATCACCGGAGCCCAGCAGGTCGAGGCTGCGGTGGCCGGAGCGGCCACTGCACTGCAGTCTGGGTGACAGAGTGAGACGCCAACTCAGTAAATAAATAAATAAATAAATAAATAAATAAATAATCTGGACAATATACTGATATTTACAAATAAGAACCTGGTTTTGTAGTGTTCTTCATATAACCACATTATTGTTGTCTTCTTTATTTCGGTCTTTCTAAAGCAAAAAGAGAACTAGTAATTACTAATGCTAATTATATATCAGTTACTGGCATAGGAACTTCACACATTGTCTCATTTAATATTTGTTATCATCCTGTGTGTTGTGTGTTATTTAGATGAGGAAACCAAGTCTAGATTTATTAAATAACTTCCTCAAAACATTTTAAGATAAATTACACTTGGTTTATACAGCAGAATATCATGCTGTAAAGAATAGTTAAAATGGGGAAAGATTAATAATTTAATATTAAATAAAATTCAGCATATACATAATTATCTGTACTTATTAATCCATAAAACGGGTATAGTTGTAGTACATCTGTCATTGGTGTGGGATGGGGATGAAATGAGTAAGGTTATGTAAGTGTTTATAACAGAGCATAGCACATAGTAAGTCTCTAGTAAATGTTATTACTATTGTTGTTTTGCAAAAACATATAAATTACGGAATACACTATAAAGAAATGATTAAATATAAATGATCTCCAAGTGCTGGGATGAGTAGATCATTTTTAATTTTTTATTTAAAGTTCATGTTTTGCCAATTTTGATGAAAAATTTTATAGTATAATCAATGATTAAAGTAGTAAAAATTGCCTAGTGTATGAAAAAGTCAGTAATCAATCATGAGTGTCTGCTTCCTTCCATGTTATTACATTATATTTTGAAGAGTCTAATTTTAAAAAATATTTGTAAGTATCTGAATTAAACGAGCAATTTGATATTTTATCCAGGAAGTCACCAGAGAAACTGCAAAGTAATTTTATAAGTGCTTCTTAAAAAGGTAAAATAAAAACCAAAAAAATAGGAATCTGTGTATGACAAGCCTACTGATTGCAAGAAAGTCAATTATTGAATATGGAATTGATAAATGATCTTGTATGTACTGATAATATATGGAAGCAGGTGATAACTAAATATTTAGTTGTCATGTGAGGTTTGACAATAAGTTTGTGAACTCATCCTAGAAAAGGTGCTACATACCTCATTGTTGAATATTACTACGGTCATCTTTGAAGTACTCCTCTTAGGAAGCTATGCACTGACACCAGCACCTAGACCACTTGTCAAAGCATTTTGGAACTCTTTTTCTGGAATGGCCATCAGAGCTGCCATTGTATTACCCTTCATGTCCTGAATGTCATCAAAATATCTTCCTTTCAATATTTTCTTTATCTTCAGGTAAAGAGTCACAGGGGGCCAGATCAGGTGAGTAGGAAGGGTGATCCAATACAGGTAATTGTTTACTAGCTAAAAACGCCCTCACAGACAGTGCTGTGTGAGCTGGTGTGTTGTAGTGATGCAAGAGCTCCTTTGGGACCATTGTTACACAAACTTTTCTCATGCCAAGATTCAGTTAAGATTTTCCTAACTTTCTCTATTGATTTTTATTTCATCTTCTATGTTTCTCACAGCCAGTCGACAACTTTGACACACAATTAGATGAAGTTTTGCAATGGTTTCATCAGTTCCACTCATTACTTGTTGTCCTGACACCTCTCCTCATCAATGATGCTTTCTCTCCCCTCAGAAAAACATTTAAACCATTTGTACATGGTTGTTTTCTTCATGTCATTATCCCCATAAACTTGGACTAATATGTCCCAGATTTCACTTCCACTCTTGCGAAGTTTAACAACAAATAAAATGTTTGTTCATTGTGCTAATTCAAGCTCCAATATGCTCATGATGGCACACAAAACCATGCAACAAAAATAATGAATGCCACTCAGCAAGACACTGCCACATGTTGACATGAACACAGCTGTGAGACTCTTATATAGCAAGGCTAAGAAATCTTACAGAATTGTTCATACAGTGCTGCCAACATAAGCACATAGTAGCAAGTTGACAAACTTAATTGTCTGATCCTGTATATTTTTTTATTGTATCACAAGTCTTTTTTTCCCTCAGTAGATTCACAGCTAACTTAGATTTCTTGTTTTTAGAAAGAAAACTTAGTGAAACATTTTCATTGTTATACTTGATAGAGAGTTCATCAATGGTCCAATTCAATTTTATCTCAGTGTATTTTCTTCTACTTATTAGCTGAGGGTAGCATTGAACAGGTACTTAATCTCTTGTATCTCCATTGTTTAATCTGTAATATGAGTTTGATAATAGAACCTATTTGAATGGATTGTGATAAAAATTAAGTTAATTTATATGCATAAAATTAGCATTTAGAACAATAGCTTGCACATACTAAGCACACAATAAACATGCACTATTATCCAGTGTATTTTTTTTTTTTTTTTTTGCCCATTCATCACTGATCTTTTCTCTAGTTATCTTGGTATTTTTTAAGTGGCTGTTCCTCAACTACTAATCCTACATTAATCATGTTAAGCTACAATGTGAATGAATCTTTCTTACAGGCAAGATCCAAAACAGCATCTTGTCTTGAGACTCTTAATTTAAGTTTCTACAAAGAATTATGGAAATTGAGAATGAATTGAAGACATTGAGGCCAACTGCTATGTCTTTTTATTATTTAATAAATACTGCCTAACTTTGATTATTGTTGTTTTCCTTTTCTGAAATTGTATAATATATTTGTACAGATTGTATCTCATTATTTCTAGTAACATTTGGAATGGTCTTGAATATCTTCAGTCTTTTTCTCTAAACATATACTTTTAACTTTCCAGCTATATGACAATTTCCTGAACAGAAAATTATCTTATCTTCCATTTATTTCAAATTTTAATCATTTAATCAAATTTGTTAAGACTAAATTTATATTAGCAAATTAATTTGAAGCAAATGACAATAATTTATATATTGCAATTTAAACCAGACAATTTATTTGGAGGTAAAGTAACTTAGAATGAATTCAAATGATTTATGTGAAATTTTTAAAAATCATACATTTAAATTTATATTTTTACCCAATTTTGCCTCTACATCTCAGCTTGTGGTTAGATCTTTTTTCTTTAATTTCAAAGTCACTCAGCCATATTATACAAAATATACATTTTCTCTTAAATAATAATGATAAAGCCAATTTAATTTGTTAGGTAAACTAATTACAGTTGCCCTCTGGTAAATTTTACTGTGGGGAAATATTATTATTAAATTTGAAAGTATGATTTATTTTTAGTTTGAAAATAACTGTGACAGTTTATTTAATCCTTCAGCATCCAGATTGATTTACCCATTCTCTATTGTTCTTTTTTCCAGTTGCCATACTATTTTTACTTATGACGTTCTCAACATTTTAAACTTCATAACTATGCCGGGCTCGGTGGCTCAGCCTGTAATCCCGTGCCTTTGGGAGGCTGAGGTGAGTGGATTGCCTGAGCCCGCGGGTTCGAGACCCGCCTGGGCAGCGAGACCTCATCTCTACAGTAAATCAAAAAATCAGCTGGGCGTGGTAGCGCATGCCTGTAATTCCGGCTACTTGGAAGACTGAGGCGGAAGGATCACCGGAGCCCAGCAAGTCGAGGCGCGGTGGCCGGGAGCAGCCACTGCACTCCAGTCTGGGCGACAGAGTGAGACTCCAACTCAAAAAAAAGCAAAAACAAAAACATAAACTTCGTAACTGGTATAGAGATGGGTTTGCAAACTCAAATGTCAACTTTCACCACTGATATAGAGCTTAATTAATAAACTTGATCTTTATACAGACTCAGCTTTATTATATAATGCATTGTATGTTTTATTCAATGCAATGTGAATTTCTACAAATTACATACATTTGAACATGAGATAAATATACTGATATCAAATCTCTTATCTTATTATTTTGTAGCTTTCTTTTTTGAGTTGGAGTCTCACTCGGTCGCCCAGATTGGAGTGAAGTGGCCGCTCCCGGCCACCGCAGCCTCCACCTGCTGGGCTCCGGCGATCCTTCCGCCTCAGCCTTTCGAGTAGCCGGAATTACAGGCATGTGCTACCATGCCCGGCTGATTTTTTGATTTATTTGTAGAGATGAGGTCTCGATGCCCAGTCGGGTCTCGAACCCGCGGGCTCAGGTAATCCACTCACCTCAGCCTCCCAGAGGCACGGGATTACAAGCTGAGCCACCGAGTCCGGCTTATTTTGCAGCTTTCATTCCTAATTATCATCATCTCTAAACTTTGCATTGTTAGTCATTCTATCTTCAAGTATTAATTGCTGGCATGGTTTTAATTTAGTGAATGCCATATACAGTGAGCTAGTGAAGAGTTCAGTAGGCTGGACTCCATTTCCCATAAGATTTAGCAATCATTTGGGTAAGTTGTTCTGAGAAAAGACTATCTAAGAAGAGTTTTCATAACTGTCACAATCATTTGGACTTTTCTAAAAAAAAAAAATTGAGTATGAGTCGTTAAATCCTAAGTTTCCTGCTGCATCAGATTCTCTGAGCGGGAACTAATGTTTTTATCTCTGCATTATTATTTTGTATTATGTTTATCATATTATCAACACACATAGGTGAATAATATACGTAGTCCTAATTCTAGTTTTGTTTCTTGCTATGACTTTAAATTGAATAGTGAAATTGGGGTAAAATAAGCTTCTATTGAGGAGTATATAGGCTTACTGAGATTTAATAAAAAACTTGAAGGGAATTAATTGTATTATTTGTTAAGAAATTGTTAGGACATCCGGGCGTGGTGGTTCATGCCTGTAATTCCAGCATTTCTGGAGGTGGAGGCAAGAGGTTTCCCTGAGAACAGGGGTTTGAGACCTGCCTGAGCAACATGGCAAGACCTCAATCTACAGTGAATCTTCAATGAATCAAAAAGTTAGCCAGGTGTGGTGGTGCATACCTGTGGTTCCAACTACTTGGAAGACTGGGGCAGAAGGATCACCTTAGCCTAACAGTTGGAGGCTGTAGTGGTCATAAGCATGCCTGCACTCCAGCCTGGGTGACAGAGTGAGATTCTGAAAAGAAAGAAAGAGAGAGAGAGAGAAAGGAATGAAGGAAGGAAGAAAATATTAAGACAATACAATTGTGTTCTTATGGAATGAAAAAAATTTGGCTAAAAAATATTTATTTGCTTTCTATGGCATGAAAAAAAAATAATGCTATGACATTATCCTAGCTTAGCCAAAAGATGACAAAATATTAGTAGCCCTTGCTTTATATTCAGCAATCATAGATAAAGAGGGATTTTTTTGTATAGTGTACGTCATCAATTCAAGTAAATAATAATGACTTTGAGAAGAGTGTCTTTGAGCAACAAAAACATGTTATATTCAGTGTACCTATACTATTTTTTAGACTGCTTCTGACCACACATCTTTTTTTGTCCCACAGCCCAGTCTTCATATTTAGTTACTAAATATCCAAATACTATTTTCTAATAAAAAGGAAAGATTTACTAGGTTACGAATGTAAGTTTTTCCCTAAACTATAATTAACCCTATTCTGAATGTTTGTATTTCTGTAGCATCTAAATGCAAATATTTTCCTTAGAAGTGGCTCTGGTGTTAACAGAAAGCAGTTCAGTTGGGCAGGTTTATTCATAACAAGCTTAAAGATTGACTACAGGATAAAAAGGAGCAAAACATATAACTTCCATTTATATTTCATTAAGTAGAATGCCAGCTTTTATCATATAGGTTAAACTACTTGAGATGGGTAATGTCTCCCTTGTTTGTTAGTTTTCTTTTGATACATTTTTTTAGTAGATTCCCCAGAAGATGTAATAAAAAAGGGTAAAGGTAAAGCTTTGATGAAAGTATATTTTATTTTAAATTTGGAACAGAATTTATCAACAATGCCACTATTGACATCTCATGCCAGTTACTTGATATGAGAAGGTGTCTTGTTCATTGAAGAATATTTATGTTCCTGGTGTCTACCCACTAGATGCCAGTAGCAACTCCAGACCTGATGTAAAAATCAAATATGTCCCCTAGGAAGAGGGTGGATCATCCCTGGTAGAGAAACACTGAGATAATCTTCAGTTTAAAGAAAAATAATGGTAAAAAGTGGGACACAGAGTCTAGTTTTTGGGCAGCTGGCTAGAATTCAGTCCCCAAATCCTCACAGATCTGTATCCTTCAGTCTGATGAAGAATTCCACACAATCTATAGGTTCAGCTGTGACCAATAGCTTTAAAACTGAAAAAATTCTAATTTGATTTTCAAGTACCAATTCTTGTTTTGGAGAGACTTAAGCAATACAAGCATTTAACTTAGCATGGCAGCTAGATTGTGTTAATGTCATTCTTGTTGGACTGGTCTAGAAAATAAAGAATTATTGCATGAATTATGTAGAAAAGTACACTGGAAATTCCATATATTTTTCATAATTTACAGATTCCTTCCTAGTGTTCATATACTGACTTTTAGAAGCAGATCTTATAATTATTCTTAACTAATAATATATTTTAATTATCCTTATTGTTTTGAAGGTGGGTTTATTTATTTATTTATTTATTTTGAGTTAGAGTCTCACTCTGTCGCCCAGACTGGAGTGCAGTGGCCGCTCCCAGCCATTGCAGCCTCGACCTGCTGGGCTCTGGCGATCCTTCTGCCTCAGCCTTCCAAGTAGCTGGAACTACAGGTGCATGCTACCAAGCCTGGCCAATTTTTGATTTACTGTAGAGATGAGATCTCGCCAAGTTGCCCAGGTGGGTCTCGAATCCGCGGGCTCAGCAATTCACTCACCTCAGCCCCCACAAAGCGCTTGATTATAGGCTGAGCCACCGAGCCGGCTTGAAAGTGGATTTAACGTGAACTGTTTATCCTGCCAAGTTTTAGTATGCCAAATTTCAGCTAAACTTTAGTGCCTACTGTATGCTATGTTGCTCCTTGTTTGACTCTTACGTGCCCCAACTTCAGCTTTGGACCACTGAATAAAGATCACCAACTTTTACTCATTTATCTTTATCTTTATCTGCCTTCTCACTGAATCTCTTTTCTGTAAATATATATTTTCCTGGGTCTTTAATTTGGCAATGCAAGGTCACAGTCAATACTTTATTTTATCTTAAAACTTCAAGATTTAAGTTGTTTGTTTATTCCCTGATGCTTTGGGCATGATGTTTATTCAGTGGAAGTATGTTGAAGAAATATTTGATTGGGCAAATGCTGCATTTTAAATTATAAACCAAAACACTTTATGTCTGTAAAATTGTTTTGTGGTATTAGAACTAATTATCAATAGAGAATTACTTAAATTCTTTATTGACAATAAAATCGATGTAAAAAGTCTCATATTCAATTTTTCATTTATTTTAGAGATAATATGAAGAAATACCTGTAAATAAGGTTGATCTATGTTGTTGAAAAATTTCATTTAACATATAAATTCTCTTAAATTTATGATGAAACCAAAACCTCAATAATGAAATAGTTGTTGAAGAATAATCAGACATATACATATATTTTCAGTGAAACGTGTCCCATTAGCACAAACTTAATTAAAGTCATAGACTTATATCCTTTGGCCACTTTTTAACTTTTTCCCCCTTTCCTTTCATTTGAGTTCCTTGTAAATCCTGGATGTTAGGCTTTAGTCAAATGCATAATTGGCAGTCACTGGGCACTGTCAGGGGAGGTAGGGAAGGAGAAGCGTGGGAGGAACATAACACGATGGGTACCCGGTCCACTCCCCAGGGAGTGAGGGCCAGCTAGAAGCCTATACTTCACTTACATGCAGCCTACTTATGTAGGAAATCCTCACTTGTACTTCAAAACTCTATAGTTATTAAATATATATATTTTTAAATAGCAGTTACAAATCTGGGGAAGATACAAAATGTTTCAAGTTCATTTTTGATTCAAAGTATTTACTAATGAATTTTTAAATGCCTCTTATTAGATAAGGAGTTATTTTATTTTGGTAGTTGAAACAGGTGAAAAATATTGTGGGCTAGATTAGAAAATATTTGTAAAATAATATTGATTACTGTAATAATTTCAATAAGGTTGCTAAATACAAATACTAAAAACAATATACTCTTCTCTGTATTATATGACAATAGCTGTAATTTTATTATTGTTAGTAACCTATATTTACACAGTACATTTCTCACAATTTTCAAGGCTCTTTTACTCTAATTTGATATTTGCAGAAATGTGAGAAATGTTTCAGATATGTACATTGCAGTATTGCAGCTAAGGGTACAGAGGATAGGAAAGAAATAAGTTATTAGAATTCAAGATATTTATTAATGATAGTTAAGATACAATCATAAATTTTAAATGCCATGTCAAATGTTTTCTTCTATCCATTTTTGTATATATTTGAAAGTGACTCTCATCAATGTTTCAAGGAGAAAATTTTAAGGAAATAAATAAAAATGTATATTGTAGCATAGTGAATATTTTATTTTATTGTATTTTGTTTTTGAGTTGGAGTCTCACTCTGTCGCCCAGACTGGAGTGCAGTGGCCGCTCCTGGCCACCGCAGCCTTGACCTGCTGGGCTCCGGCGATCCTTCTGCCTCAGCCTTCCAAGTAGCTGGAACTACAGGTGTGCGCTACCACACCCAGATCATTTTTTGATTTATTGTAGAGATGAGGGCTCACCAAGTTGCCCAGGTGGGTCTCGAACCCGCGGGCCCTCAGCCTCCCAAGGCGCGGGATCACAGGCTGAGCTACCGAACCTGGCTAGCATAGTGAATATTTTAAAAGTTTCTCCTGTATATATTAATAATTTTCAAATATTTTAAAATAAACAAAAGTGTACTAAGAAACAAAACAAAATATTTCTGTGAGACCCTCAGAATTCAATAAATTATTAAAAACATATGTAACAAAGAAGTACATATATGAGAAATTGAGAATTGTAAATGTACACTACATAATTATAGCTGTAGTGTATTATGTGCTTAGAATGTGTTATAAAATCTGTTGAATAATGTTTCAAATTACTTTTAATTCAGTTTCAAATAACTGAAGCATAATGAAACATAATTGTGTGAATAATTATGCATTTATTGATGGGAGTCATAGTTTAAATATGACTAAAAGAGCTTTTCTTTTTTGTTAGAAACTGTTCTTGAAATAGGCACACAAGTTCAAATCAAGTCCAAACACAACTATAATCTTATTCAATTTACAAACATACATTTTATTGTAAAATTTCTTAAGTTTTATTGACTGCAATGTGTTTTAATCAGAACCAAAATGTGAGATAGTCTACTCAACATTATGTAAGACAATGTTTTAAGTGTTTATTTATTTGTTTTTACCTGTTTAAAGTGAGCATCTGCTGAATTATTTTGTTGTAAGTGATGATATAGATGACTGATTCAAATCTTTCTTACCAAGTAATTTATTCAGAAAACTTCATGCATAAGAAGATATTTGGCATGCTAAGTACTATACTTTGAAACCATGAACTATCTAAATTCTGGCATGTGAAATTTCATATCTACTTGCAAATTGTAGAAATAAATAGTTATCGAATTAATCTAAAATTCCAGACTGAAACTGGTGTGAATTAAATGAAATGTGGTAGTTCCTTTATCTTTATACATGTATAATTTTTGAATAAATGAATATACTCTATAATGTAACATGGAAGCAATAAATTTTGGATCCTATAATTCAGGCAATTACTATTTATAGCCAGTTAATTTTAACTAAGTTATACTTGTGAACAACTACAATATTTCTATACAACCTCCCTTGGGGACATCCAACTGGTGATTATCCCCTCCCAGAGTTATCTAGTAAGGACCACTCTGGGGGAACCACCATCTATATCAACCTTACTCTCTACCTTCAATCTCTGTGTCCCTATTCTCTTAATAGTAAAGACTCAAATACTTAGGAATTTTTTTTTTTATATTCAAACAAAGGTTGAAGGAAGACAAATGTATCCCTAAAAGCATTCAAGCCAGGAGTTTGATTGCTTATAGCAGGGAAAACATTAATTTTATTAAGAAAAATGCATTGAGTTCCAAGTAGTTAATTTAAAAATAACTGAAATGTAATCAGTTCATAAAAATTTGAAAATGTTTGTAAGTGGGTAGTCATATTAGCCATTGCAGTTTATTTTCAGGGATTAATTGTCGGTTAACGTCTACAGTCAGAGCTGGAAGGAACACTCCTATTTCCTAACTTTGTGACTGTAGGCAAGTTACTTACACTCTCCTTGCCTCCATTTCTTACCTATGAGATAGGGACAATATTAATGACTACCACATACATGATGCTACAAGCCAAGAAGTGTCTAAAATATAAATAACTTCATTGAATTGTAAATAGTAAATGTCAAAAAACAGTTCCAATGCACAGGGAAAAATAATTTGAGATAATAAAAATAGTTAATGAGTAAGACCAGAATATGGCGAATTGAGAAGACAAAGGAAAAAAAAGAAGAATATTAATCAAATAGAGAGTGAGGTTGATTATAAATGGAACTAAAATACTGAGATAAGAACAGAAAATAGAAATTAATTCTTGGGATGTAAATTGAAAACAATAATATTGTGAGTTTTCAGTTTTATGTGATTAGAACAGTTTATCTGAATAGCTTAAGATCTAGTAAATGTTTATCTGTTTACCTCCAGCAAATAAACACAAAAGCAAAACAAACAACACTTTTAGGAATGCAATGCATATGTATATTTCTCTTTTGATATAGCAGTTTCCAGCCGGGCTCGCTGGCTCAGCCTGTAATCCTGAGCCTTTGGGAGGCTGAGGTGAGTGGATTGCCTGAGCCCGCGGGTTCGAGACCCGCCTGGGCAGCGAGACCTCATCTCTACAATAAATCAAAAAATCAGCCAGGCGTGGTAGTGCATGCCTGTAATTCCGGCTACTTGGAAGGCTGAGGCGGAAGGATCGCCGGAGCCCAGCAGGTGAGGCTGTGGTGGCCGGGAGCGGTCACTGCACTCCAATCTGGGTGACAGAGTGAGACTCCAACTCAAAAAAAAGAGAAAGAAATGGCAGTTTCCTATTGCATTAGAATTTGTGGTCATGTGTCTCAGCTACTGGATTTGAATCCATTAGGGATGACTATTACATTATGTTATGTAACAAACCCAGTTATGTAGTCTACATTTGTGTTTTTAACCTTTTGTTGTGTTTGTGTTTGCATATGTCAATATTTCTACTAAATGCTAAATTTCCAATGGTTGGAAAAGGAACATGTTATGTATTCCCCATTCTAATGTTACAATTTTTACTTATACCCGAGAACTAGGTTTGCATGGGTCTGTGACCAAATGAAAATCAATGATTTCTGTAAAGTAATGATTATTTAAGATTACAAAATTGGTTTAATCTTTATGAATATTTATCCTGTATCCTTTTGCATTGTGTGTGTGTGTGTGTGTGTGTGTGTGTGTGTGTGTGTTTATTTTATGAAGTTATGCTGCATCAATCTAGCATTTGAGCCACTAATATAGTAAGGAACTTAGCACTAGAACTGACACTAAACAGTGTTCCTTTCTAAACCCTAACACTATTTACCAAAGTAAACTAGAAACACTGTCTTATAAATTGTACATGTCTTTGTATCATACAAATTTCCTATGTCACGGCCAGTCACACAGGATGTACTTAACAAATATTTGCTGAATGAGTGAATAGAATCTCAGTTGGAACCATATTATACAATAAGTATAGTTTTCAAAATTCCAAGTCTGCTATAAAGTAGGCACTAGACATGGTAAACCACACACTAGTGGTAGAAGATTTATTGTCTAAATTCAGTAAAGAATGGTTATTACTTCAAAGGTATTCAGTTAATTGGCAGAAGTTTTGAAAATTACCTGGTTTGAATGATTGTTGTAAAAATTCCCCAAAATATTTGGAAATAGCTGACCGAGAAAATACAAGAACATTTAGGAGAGACAGAACAAAAAAAAGGAAAGAAAGAAAAAGAGATTTGGAGCCAGTTTGGTGAGGTTATTAATGAAGGCACTATCTTTCCATATGTAACATGGACTTGATGTGTATAATGGCCATTATTGCTACATTGTTCACATGAGCTGAAAGCTAGCAGATTTCTAGGAGGGGCCACAATTTACAAAAACCTGATCCCTTCATTGAAGGAAGGATTCCAGTTGGAGTAGAGGTCATGGGAGTATGGGGGAAATGTCACGTACATCATGATTATTATTCTACTATCCAGAAAGATTTTCTGTTCCCTTTTCCCGAGTCTCTTTCACGGTTCTAGTGTAGGGCTGAATAATTTATAGTTCATGTGTCATCTTTAAATACAGACCCAGAACGGTTGGTTCCCAAACAGAAAAGAGACCAGAACGCAGGGACCACTTGAAGACTACAGGAAGCGCTTTTAAATAGATGAGTTTTTTCAACTAAAGGAGATAGATACCTGGCCAGCCAGAAATCCTTTGCTATTACTGCATTAACTCAGAAACATAAAACAAATTTTAAAAAGCACAGAAGATAATAATTCTTGCACACTTTTCTCCATGACTGCCCACAGAAAAAAGTCCATCATGATTAATCTTGTGTTCTCATGGGGTGCTGCAGTTCGCTTGCTATCAAAGGCTGATTTGTCATAAAGTTTGTTTTTGAAAGCAGTTTATTTTGCCTTGAATGTAATACACATATCCAAGTTATCAAACTTATAAAATTGTTTTTATGTGTAGTAGTTAGAACTGCCAACTTGTAAGTCAGTTTTCTTGCTTGAACTTGAATCCCACCACTAATAGTGTGACCTCAGGCAAATTACTAACACCTCTGCCTCAATTTCTTTACATATAAAATGGCAACAATATGATAATCTACCTTACAGAACTATGACAATTGAATTATTTAATACATGCAAGAGATTTGAACAGTGCCTGGAACATTTTAGATGTTTTGTAGTTGACCGTTACTATCGTTAAAGTTGTTTATTTCTCATAGAGATTTTTAGAGTTTAACCCTAAATACTGATTAATAATCTTAAATAAAGATGTCTTTACTTTGATTTGCATTTCTCTGATGATTAGTGAGGCTGAGCACCTCTTCATGTGTCTGTTGGCTGCCCGTATATGTACCCCACATCTTTTAAAAAAATAAAATAAAATAAAAGATGCCTTTACTTTGAACATAATAGCTATTAGCATTATCATATAAGGTTGGTAATTATGACAGCTATTTAATTTTGTTATTATTTTTGTTGTTATTGATATAAAGTTTTTATATAAAATTTTGTTGTTATTTATATAAAGTTTATATTGAAATTGGTTATAATTTAACAGGCATAGAATATGGATTACCTCTTTTCAAAGAATCCTAGTTAAAGTAAATAAACTTTAACCACATGGTGTAAAATAAATGTGTATATTAATTTTAAGTATTGCATGTACATTATTAAAACATATCAAGGTAGGAATTTATTTAGAGGTGACTTGTGCTGTATAGCCACAACACAGACAATAGTTACTATTTTGAAAAACTTACTTCTGTTTAGAGTGTATTTTTTGTATTATTTCTCTACTAATCGGAATATGAAAATAATTTTATTATCTGAAATTCTAACCTATTTCTATGCTATTTAGAATTATTGAATGATAAATTATAAACATTGGTTGTCAAGATACACTTTTACTTTAAATATATTATTCAATATTAAGTCATTAGATGCAAAATATCTTATAAGAGAATCATCACAACTCAGTATAGCTTTTTTAGTTATCACTTATAAAATTTTATTTCCAACAAGTCAAATACCTAAGTTTTACTGGAAACTCTTGGTTAGCAACTGGACCTAATGGTCAGTGCTACCTGGCTCCATTGATTTCACCTTTAATAATCACTTTTTGACCTTAAGGGAATCAATAACCAAGTGTAATAATTAGCTTATTTTAAAAATAAAGATAGTAGCATAGGATTAGTCACTATCGCTACTGAAATATAAACACTATAAATTATAAAATTGATTTTAGAAGCCAGAGGCAATTTCTTTGGTATGCGTTTCATGGAATCATATGCTTTGAGGGTATTACATGAATAAGGTGATAAATAAATTTTGACTTAATTTTCACAACAAGTCAGTTACTTCTCAAAAATTTTGTCACCATAAATTATATTGTAGTATAATTCATTTCATGTCATGTATTTCTTAGCATTCTTTTAAAGAGGTACTACAAAAGATAGAGTCAATTTGATGTATAGCCATGATGGAAAATATGTTCTTAAAAATTCTCCAATGAGCATGGCCAAGAAATCATGGAATTTCCTTGTTTTTTTTACCACCTGTTTTTTTCCTCTAGGAAACTGTTTCTTTTTTTTTCCTTCTTGTACCTGTATACCACAGAGAAAAGTATATTAAGCTCATATACATATGTATATACATATGTGTGTGTGTAGACACACACGTATCCAGTATATACCTATATCCTGATTCTGGCCACTTTCCCTAGTCCAATAAACTATCATCTCTCTCCTAGACTGCAGCAATAGGCTTTCTGCCTCTATTTTTTTTTCTTTTTACAGTCCATTTTACAAACAGAAGCCAGATATATGTAAAGTATAAATGATATTATATCCTTTGAGGGAAAAAAAGCTTTAGTTGTACAAATGATTTCTGGTTACATGGATGTGTTGTATAGTGGTGAAGAAGCCTGGGCTTAAAGTGGACTGGTCACCCCTCACTAATGCATGTTGTACCCAAAATGGACTGCTCACCCCTGTCCCCTCTTCCTTCTTCAAGTGGTGTATATATACACCATGGAATATTATCCTCTTCTGCTTAGAACGTTTCAGTGACTTCCCACTAAAATTAAACAAAAGACCAATGCCTTAACATGGCCTGCAGGGTTTTGCCTTTCCCCTCAAACCTCCATTTCTTATTATTTGATCTCTCCCTCATACCAGCAGCAACTCCAGACTCCGCTATCCTCAGTCTCCAACTAGATTCATGTTATTCCTATCCCTAGGGCCTCATACTTCTCTTCATACTTCCTGGAATCCTTCCCTTAGGTCTCTGATTGCCTCTTTTTTTTTTTTTTTTTTGAATAGGGAGTGCAAGGCAGTGGGGAGGGGAGAGGAGGGTGGTGGGGGTGGACTGATGATGAGAGAAAGAGACAGAGAGAGAAATACAAAGAGAGATAAGGACAGAGAAAGAGAGAGAGGACAGAGGGACAGAGACAGAGAGACAGGATCAGAAAGAAACAGAGAGAGACAGAAACAGACAGAAAGAGACAGGGACAGAGAAAGACACACATAGAAAGAGAGACAAGAAACAGGAACAGAAAGAGAGAGAGGGAGATAACCAAAGAGACAGAGAGACAGAGAAAGAGGCAGAGAGACAGACAGAGACACAGAGAGACAGAGATAGGGAGAGCTGATTGCCTCTTTTTGATAATTTATGTCCCTATTCAAATGTCTTCTCCTTAAGGTAGCCTCTCCTAAGCACTCTAAATAAAATAGGCCTCCTCTCTTCCAATTCTTTTTCTATCCCTTCACCCAGTTTAATTTTCTTCATAGTGCATTCATGCCTGTGTTCTTGTCTTCTTTGTTTCTCACTGTATCCTTGGCATCTCCCAATAGTGGCACATAGTTGACATAAAATAAACAGTTGTTGAATGAAAAAAAATTATTTTTCCATATTGAATTATTTTTTACTCTATGATTCCAATATTATACCACCATTCCTACCTATGCTTCCATGGTCTGTCTCTAGTCTTATGGCTCCAACAGAAATAGACTCATTCTACCTCCTCCTATACATCTTCTCTTTGATTACATCAACTCTAGCAGTTATAACTGTGGTTATGTGGTAGTTCACTTCTACAGAAAAATTAGGCCGGACACAGTGTAATCCCAGCACTTTAGGAGGCTGAGGTGAGAGGAGTGCCTGAGCCCAGGAGTTGGAGAACAGCGTGGGCAACTTGGTGAGACCTCGTCTCTACAATAAATCAAGAAAAACTAGCTGGGCATGGTGGTGTGCACCTATGGTTCCAGCTACTTGGAAGACTGAGCAGCTAGAGACTGCGGTGGCCATGTGTGTGTCACTGGACTCCAGTCTGGGCGACAGAGTGAGATTCTAACTCTAAATAAATAAATAAACAAATGAATAAATATTTTAAAAGCTTCAGTTGTCTGATGACAATTTAAAATCCAGAACACACTGGGAAATTAAAAGGAAACCAAGATACTTTCTGTTTTTTTTTCTTGCATTATGTCTTCTGATTCTTAAGTAATCTCACCCTCAAGATGTTTCTCTTATTAAGGGTAACATCTAGAAAGAGCATTAATGTTAAACCATCCTTCTGAGTTTACACAGATGATGGCAGAAATATAATGTGCTTTGTTTTTGTTTCAGATCGCCAACCAAAGACATGGATTCAGAAGAGAAGGAAATTGTGGTTTGGGTTTGCCAAGAAGAGAAGATTGTCTGTGGGTTAACTAAGCGCACCACCTCTGCTGATGTCATCCAAGCTTTGCTTGAGGAACATGAAGCTACGTTTGGAGAGAAGCGATTTCTTCTGGGGAAGCCCAATGATTACTGCATCATAGAGAAGTGGAGAGGCTCAGAACGGGTCCTTCCTCCTCTAACTAGAATCCTGAAGCTTTGGAAAGCATGGGGGGATGAGCAGCCCAATATGCAATTTGTTTTGGTTAAAGCAGATGCTTTTCTTCCCGTTCCTTTGTGGCGAACGGCTGAAGCCAAATTAGTGCAGAACACAGAAAAACTGTGGGAGCTCAGCCCAGCAAATTACATGAAGACCTTACCACCGGATAAACAAAAAAGAATCGTCAGAAAAACTTTCCGGAAACTGGCGAAAATTAAGCAGGACACAGTTTCCCATGAGCGAGATAACATGGAGACATTAGTTCATCTGATCATTTCCCAGGATCATACTATTCATCAGCAAGTCAAGAGGATGAAAGAGCTGGATCTGGAGATTGAAAAGTGTGAAGCTAAGTTCCACCTTGATCGGGTAGAAAATGATGGAGAAAATTATGTTCAGGATGCATATTTGATGCCCAATCTCAATGAAGCTGAGCCAAAATTAGACTTGGACTATGCAGAAGAACAGACTCTTGAGGAATTGAACGAAAGTGATGGAATTGTACAGCTGGAAGAACGACTAAAATATTACCGAATGCTCATTGATAAGCTGTCTGCTGAAATAGAAAAAGAGGTAAAAAGTGTTTGCATTGAAATAAATGAAGATGATGAAGGGGCAGCTGAAAGCGAACTGGAACACTCTAATTTAGAAAGTGTTAAGTGTGACTTGGAGAAAAGCATGCAAGCTGGTTTGAAAATCCACTCTCACTTGAGTGGCATCCAGAAAGAGATTAAATACAGTGACTCATTGCTTCAGATGAAAGCAAAAGAATATGAACTCCTGGCCAAGGAGTTCAGTTCGCTTCACATTAGCAACAAAGATGGATGCCAGTCAAAGGAAAACAGAGGAAAGGAATCTGAGGTTCCCAGCAGCAGTGGGGAGGTCCCTCCCTTTACTCAGAGAGTATTTAACATGTATACAAATGACACAGATTCAGACACTGGTATCAGCTCTAACCACAGTCAGGACTCTGAGACAACTGTAGGAGATGTGGTTCTACTGTCAACATAATTTGAATGGCTTCTTTCTGAACTGCTTTAATGTTGTTCATGTTTGTTTAATTTAATAGGAAACTGTATTTCTGGAAAAAAAATCTAAATCATATTACAGTAGGAGTTTTCAGTAGTTAATAAAAACTAGAGAAATTTGCTGTTTGTTTTTGATGTAAAATTTCCAATGGGACTTTAATTATTCCAAGCAATGAGCGATTTATTAGGAATGCAGCACAAATAGCTTATATGTGTAGAACACAGAAATAATTTTATTGGAGCTATATAATAATCTGCCACTGCTTCTATGTAAAATGAATTATATGAACTTAAAAAAATTCTAAATATTAGACAGTCAAGATATTCACACATGAAGAAGTAAAATTGAAATGTGCTGTAATATCTTTTTTGTACACTGTATCATTGGAATTTTAAACCTGTAAAGTACATGAGAATTACAATATTGTAACTGCATTCATTCAAATCTTGGTTCGTTTAAGTGAATCTTTGTATACCCTATCATGTCTGCAACTTCCTGAACCCTTCTACCTGTTTAGGCCTATGTGACAGGTTGCTGTTAGGACATGTATAGGTACTGACAAGAAATCAGATAGGGGTATAAATGAGGCACAGTCAATTGCTGCATATAACAGCAATTTTTTAAAAGAAGCGTATGATTATTAAGAGCTATGCATGGGCTTTTGTGGTGTGACAATGCAGATCTTTAGATCAAACCAGTGTTCTGTCTAGTTTCATTCTTTGAGTGAGATGTAGTTGAGAGTTACACACACACACACACACACACACACACACACACACAGTCATAATTTTGTTTGTTTATGCTCTGTCTATAAAAGTTGCCATTATGAAATTTGAGGTTCTTTGGGTAGAGTTCTATATTCCATAATTATTAACATTGTGCCCCCAACTCACAGTGGGAAACTCACATGGGCAAAAAACTTTTTTTGTGCTATGCCATAATTCAGATTGTTTTCTTAGTACATCATCTAAGGTACTTAAAAAGGTTGAGTACTTAACAAAAGTACTAGCATGATCCCAAAAATTATAGTAAAAATCCCAGGAATTAAATGGATTATTATGTCCTATCTTGACTGACAGTTGTCATAGAGGCAGATTGTGCTTGGTTTCCTTGCTTTTTAATTAGGAACTAGCTTTCGTCCTCTCTCTGTTTTTCTTCTTGTTTGCCTGCCTGTCTTTCTTCCTCTTTTATTACCTTCACCCTTCCCTTTCTTTCTCCTTTCTTCCTTCCAATGAACATAGGATGCAATCAAATTGAAAACAATCAATTTTATCATTTTATTGTACTGTTAACTGAATATTACTGCAGTTTATTTTTTCTTTAACTGACACCTTTCCTGCATGTCAGTGCACATGTCAGTAGAAATATTATTTTAGTTAGTTTAACTATGTGGATATTGGTTAAGGTTCTTAATATTCCTTTTTATTCCCTTCAATTCTTATGCATGCTGTAGTGAAGGTTTTAACTCAGATTTCTTATTTTTTTCTTTCAAAATTTGAAAGACATTTAAGTTTTTAAAAGTAACTTTATTGCTAACTCAGTTTTGTTAATCTAGTCTTTTCTAAATTTTCTTAATGTATTCATTCATTCCTTCCTTCCCCAGTCTTTTTAACCCATCTTTGGGAAAATATTTAGAATTTCCTCATTGTTTTGCTTTCAGGAAACATCTGTTTTCATTTCTTGCACCAAGGTATTTGCACGTTCTGTTTGAAGTTGTCTGGTATGAAAAGTAGAAATTTCCATTCCATAGAAAGTACAATGATAAAGAGTAAGAATGCTGACATGGGTCATTCTTAAAAAAAAAAGAAAAAAAGAAAAAGGGAAGTTCACCTGCCGAAGAGACCATAAAATCATTCAACAATACAATAAGCTACTGACATGTTCATTGTTCACTAATAGGGATTAAATTCAGAAGATCAGTATAAATGATAAATCAATTGTAATGTTGTTTTCCCAGAGTGAAAGTAATCTCCTTGGATAACTCGTATCTTCAGTAAGAAAATAATGAAAAGACATTGCTTTTCTGTTTGACTAATTATCTGAATTCAAAAGAGGCTTTGATAAGAAATAGGATTGGAGAGATAATTTCATTTTAGAAACTTTGAGTTAACTTCTGCTTTTATACAGATAAGCTTAATGATGCATTCTAAAGGCCAGTTCTTCGCTATTTTGCAGTAAAGTTTACAACACTTAGAAAATAGGATCATTGCTTTTTAAATTCATTTTAGAATTTCTACTTTCTCTTTAGTTATACATTTTTTGTGCTAATGATTATAATCTTTAAAATATAATCATTCATCAGTTACTATGGTGAATCTCTTTAATTTAGTTATATATTAACATATTAACACACATAGAAATACTAAAACACAATGCCTGGTGTCTGAATATTGAGCTATTTGTTATTAAAGTATGTGAGAATTAGAGTTATAAATGAGGAGCTTGATGGAAAGTTTACTGTTTAATGTTTTTATTCTATTTTATTTAAATGTTTATAAATTTTCAAATAATCTGACACTTTAAAATTAATTCACAAATAAATAAATAATAAATTCACAATTAATCCAACACTATGAAATTGCTATATGCAACTAGAAGAAGCAAACCAAAGCTGATTATTTTTCCTTTCTATAGAAAGACCCTGATTCATCATTTTTCATCCTTCCACTTTAAATTCCTCTTTTTCTCTGTCATATACCGAAATCCTCTTCTTTTCCAAGGGTTTTTTTTTTTCTTTAATGTTCTAGCTCGTCTATGAAACATTTTTGTTCCATTCAATCAATTGTAATTGCTGACCTCTGAATTCACAAAAATTTTAAATGTACTTCATATAGAGTAACATTTATATTCTGGCTTACATTATAATTATTTATGTGCTTATCTAATTTTCTTCTCTCAATGAATTTTTATTATCAACCTTGGACATCATTACCTATCTTGGTTAACTTACTCTTTCCTATCAATTTCTTTGACTACCTATCCAATTTTTTATATTGGATTGTTAAATCTTAGAAGTCTGTAGCTTTTTGTGTGTGTATTTTTATACATGGTAAACAAAGTTTATATATTTTGTATATGAATATGCATTTTAGCAGACTTAAAACTTTAACAGTAATTGTACTTACAAATTTTGGGGAAAAGGCACTAAATCTTTCCTGCTACTATTAATTTTTTTAATGTGGCATCAGTTTTTAATTGCATTCTTAACTCACAGGGTTACTGACCTAAAGCAACACAAATATTGTCTTTTTTAGCCATTTTAATGCTTAAATATTGGAAATTGTTTCTGCATTGTGTGCTTGTAAGAAAAAAATGCTTTAAAGTTTGGTTTTAAGTAGTAGATATACAAAATAACTTTTAAATAATCTCAATAAAATATGTTTTATTTTTCTTTTAAGTAAAATAAGTGCCCATTAGTGTGTAGAAGCTGTTCTAATTCATTAAAATTCTATTTTTATATTTATTTAAACTTCTATATGTGACAAAATGTATTTCTGTAGTCAAATTTTATAATTTTTCAAAGTAGGATCATTGTTGTTTTATTTAAAACATATTTTTCTAGTGACAAATACCTTTTAATCTTGATTTCGATTTTTAAATATTAAGCTATTTCCTTTCATACTGCCTGATTGGTTTAATAAGTCTGATATAGCAAATATAAAGTATATGTTATTTCTTCAAGTTATAACTGATCCAGAATAATAAAATGAATTATTGTATCTTTCATGTGGTTTTTTTCTCTGAGTTTTTTATTTGGCTAAATTAAAAATAATTTTTATGTCAGTTTGAATTATATAATTGCTAAGCTAACTCATACAATTTATTTTAAATCAGTTATTATTTCATGACAATGTAAATATATACCAAAAATATCTAACAAAACTTTTTTCTTTTTCTTTTTTTTGAGTTGGAGTCTCACTCCATCGCCCAGGCTGGAGTGCATTGGCATGCTCATGGCCACTCCAGCATTGACTTGCTGGGCCCAGGCAATCCTTCCACCTCAGCCTTCCAAGTAGCCAGAACTACAGGCATTTGCTAGTATGCCCAGCTAACTTTTTTGATTTTTACTGTAAAAATGAGGTCTTGCCAAGTTGCTCAGGCTAACAAAACTTTTTATTAAGTTTCATACTGTTCCAATTTGTTGTAGAAGAACTTCCCAAATTTTTTACTGGACAATTGATTTTATGGTATAGTATCTTGCTTTCTAGAATAAAGTCACTAGGATATAAAAATATTCAAGAAAGTGTAAATCTTCCCTACTGTAATTTAGTCACTACCCTTATTTTTCAAAATAAACCATTAATTTTGACTCTTTTTAATAACTAAATCATTTGAACAGTAGTTCAATTGCTTATTCTATGAATGATTTTATTATTGTGTATAATCACCAGTAAAATACATAAGCATAAGTTAACACTGTTTCCTTAGCCAACATGTCTCAATAGTGAGAGAAAACACACAATCATCATTTTATTAATCTAGATTTAATTTGTCCCGAAGCCAGGCATTCCCAGGTTGCCTAAGGAGAGGTGAATTTGCCCACGTCAGAAATAGAGCAAGTCAAAACTGTACTAACTGTAGTGGGATCACACCTGGGAATAGTCACTTCACTCCAGCTTAGGCAGCATAGTGAGATCCTGTCTCTATTAGTAATAAATATATACAATAGATTGAAGTTATGTTTCAACAACTGTTGAAATTGAGAAACACCATTTTTAAGTTCTGTGATTCATATCAGAAAGTGATAATTTTGGTGATTATCTCGATAATTCAAATAAAACAAACATGTTTTTCTTACGTAGAAATATCAGACATATTTTTACAGTAGGCTACTGAGTCGTTTAGTACATGTCACATATATAATACTATTGAGTCTGTTTACTTACCTTTCGGTGAAACAGACACATGATATAAAATTCAAGTTGTTAAAAAATATGTATACCATAAAAAGTAAATTTCTCTTCTACCCCTGTGGCTTAGCTACCCAGATATCTTCTTCAGAAATATTCAATGTTAAGTATTATTTATGAATTATTCTACAGGTAATCTATACATATACAAGTACATATGAATTTACATGCCATTTTTCCCCCACAAAGTGTAGCTTATTATACAGACTGTTTAATACCTTGACTTTCTCACATAATGCTTTACTCATTCTGAGATGTGGTCATTCCAGGGATTGTCCTATATTGTTCATACAGAAATTGCTCACTCTGATGACAGCAAGGACGATCATCGTAGCAATTATAATAATTTATTTAACAAGTCCTCTATTTATAGGCATTTAGGTGTTTTCAATCATTTACGATTATAAAGAATACTATTCTATCAATGCATTTCTGTGACACGAGATTGCTGGGTGTAATATTGACTAAATGAATGACAAAGGCGGTTTTAATTTCAATAATTATTGACAGTTGAGCTCTACAGAAATTAATTCCAGATGATCTGAGAATATACTCTTCCTCCTCACAGGGTGTGCTATTTTCTCTTTACTTGTTTATTTCACTGCAAAAATGTAAGCTATATAGTTGAATATATGGATAATTGACTCATGAAATGATTTTCTTGTCATTCTTAAAAAGGTGTTCACACTGCATGGCAAATAATTTTAAAAATAATTACTCCCATGCTTTTTTATAGTGCATTTATATTTTAGTTTTAAACTTTGAACCATCTGAAATTTATTTTGTTACCATGTTCAAAAGTACACAGATAATGGATTCTTATGTAGATGATTACAAGTTATCTCACATTACTTGCCAAATAATATCTCATTGTTTTGTTTTGTTTGTTTGTTTGTTTGTTTGAGTTGGAATCTCACTCGGTTGCCCAGACTGGAGTGCAGTGGCCGCTCCCGGCCACCGCAGCCTCGACCTGCTGGGCTCCGGTGATCCTTCCGCCTCAGCCTTCCAAGTAGCTGGAACTACAGGCACGCGCTACCACACCCGGCTAGTGTTTTGATTTATTGTAGAGATGAGGTCCTACTGCTCAGGCGGGTCTCGAACCCGTGGGCTCAGGCAATCCACTCACCTCAGCCTCCCAAAGGCACGGGATTGTAGGCTGAGCCACCGAGCCCAACTTCATTGTTTTTTAAATGGTCCCTTTTATTGTAAATTAAATTTAGTTACATCTTTCAGATCTATTTTTGGACTTTCTATGCCATTCCATTGATTTGGTTGTGTATTCATGTTCTAGTCCTACACTGTTTGAATTATTGTGACTTTCTAATCCTTTTGATATTTTGTATATTCTAGTTATTTATATATTCCTATTTGTGTGTTTCAAAATTTTTCTATAGCTCTTGCTTGTTACATGTTACAAGATGTACAGTCATCTTACATAACTACAAAACTATCCTGTTTGGTGTTTTAAGTTGAGAGCATGATAAATTTATAAATGTATTTAAAGAAAATTAATTTTTTTGAACTCAGACTTTTTGTCTAAGAATACTATGGTTGTTTTTTGTTTTTGTTTTTGTTTTTTCAATTGTGTTCCTTAGCAGTATTTGAAGCCTTTCTTTATTTTATTCTAGCACATGTAGTATTAGAATCACTCCTAGGTTTCTTACCTTTTGTGTTCCTTTTAAAAATGAGCTTTTTCTCTACCCCCCCCTTTAGATTATTCAATTGGTAATTGTCCTCATCCAAGTTTAAAATCTGAAAATTCTCTATTAGTCACCTTTAAGCCCACAATGTAGAATGATATTTTATCCATTAATTTGGACTAAGTTCACTGAATATTATGAACTAAATTATTCTCTTTTACTTTCATGTTTATAGATTTTATTTCTTATGTATTTGCATAGTAGAAAAGTAAACTAGAAAATTAGGAAATTCTATTGAATTTTGAATGTCAAACAAACTCTTCTTACTTCTGAAGACAAAATAAAACAAAAAAACTTCTCTGGTCAAAGATATTAAGGTCAAAGAAAATACCTGAATGTAAAGAAGTCTGTCATTTTTGCTCACTTCATAGGGTAGAGTATATATACTAATAATAGTAATGGTCATGACATTACATGACCATTATGCAATATTAGTATTACATAATTGGTCAAGTTAGAAACATTATGAGGCTATAAAATGAATATTTATATGAGAAAAATGCTATAACCTACAGCGTTTCTCAACAGTGGCACTGGCATTTTGGTAGGAGAGTTTTTGGTGTGCTACACTCCTTCATTAATTAAAAAACATTTAGCACCCTGGATCCCTCCTACAAAATATCAGTAGTACCCCTCCTACATTGGGATAAGATGAGATGTCTTCCCCTAAACCCCTCTCATCTTTCATGTCCCCAAGCATTCCCTAGAGGCCAATATTGTCCCTGGTTGCAAACAATAAGGCAATATGGGAGGTCAATGATTACTTTTTAAAATAGATCTTTTTTTTTTTTTTTTTTTTTTTTTTTGAGTTAGAGTCTCACTCTGTCGCCCAGACTGGAGTGCAGTGGCCCCTTCCGGCTACCACATCCTCGACCTGCTGGGCTACGGCGATCCTTCCGCTCAGCTTTCCAAGTAGCTGGAACTACAGGTGCGCGCTACCACGCCCGGCTAATATATATATATATTTTTTTTTTTATTGTAGAGATGAGGTCTTGCCAAGTTTCCCAGGGGGGTCTCGAACCCACAGGCTCAGGCGATCCACTCACCTCAGCCTCCCAAAGCGCTGGGATTACAGGCTGAGCCACCGATCCTGGCAGAAATTATCTTTTAAAAGTAAAATTTAAAAAGATGAACAATGACATAGCCCTGTGATACTGACTACAAATGCACAAAACATTCAGCTTAAAACAAAATAAGGAGGACCATAGTAGATCAAGTTAATTAATAATTTATGGGACTGAAACATAACCATGAAAATGCAGTATAATTTAGGATTTTTAAAAATAATTATTGACACCATCTTCACTTGCTGAGAATTCAGCAGCCCAAGTTGATTCCAAGGGCAATTGAATTTTGTTAATATGCTTCTATAGGTACTGGTGCTTTAGAAGTGCAAATCAAATGATCTATTACTGAAACAGTTATCTTAGCACAGTATCCTGTAATTTCTGCAAGGATGAAAGTGAAGTTCGAAAAGGCTCAGTGTGAGGAAGCATGTTTTCCTTCTGTTTTGCTTAATTCTTATCTATAGAGGTGGTTAACATAAATTAAACCACTGATTATTCTTCTGAGATGAGAAGGTATTGCTTGCAAGTTACCATTTAGGAATTCAGACAATGGTCAAACAAATGAAAAAAAATAGAAAAAGCTTAAAGAACTAGCTGCCACACCTACTAAATATATCAATAAGGCTGGGTGCAGTGACTTACATCTGTAATCCCAGCGTTTTGGAAGGACGAGATGGGAGGATCACTAGAAGCCAAAAGTTCAAGGAAACATAGCTGGAGTACATTTCTTAAAAAAAAAAAAAAAAAAAAAAAAAAGCCGGGCTCAGTGGCTCAGCCTGTAATCCCGCACCTCTGGGAGGCTGAGGTGAGTGGATTGCCTGAGCCTGAGGGTTCGAGACCCTCCTGGGCAGCCAGACCTCATCTCTACAATAAATCAAAAAATCAGCCGGGCGTGGTAGCGCATGCCTGTAATTCCGGCTACTCGGAAGGCTGAGGCGGAAGGATCGCTAGAGCCCAGCAGGCGAGGCTGCGGTGGCCGGGAGCAGCCCCTGCACTCCAGTCTGGGGGACCGAATGAGACTCCAACTCGGAAGGAAGGAAGGAAGGAAGGAAGGAAGGAAGGAAGGAAGGAAGGAAGGAAGGAAGGAAGGAAGGAAGGAAGGAAGGAAGGAAGGAAGGAAGGAAGGAAGGAAGGAAGGAAGGAAGGAAGGAAGGAAGGAAGGAAGGAAGGAAGGAAGGAAGGAAGGAAGGAAGGAAGGAAGGAAGGAAGGAAGGAAGGAAGGAAGGAAGGAAGGAAGGAAGGAAGGAATTAAATATGTCCATAATGACTCCGATCTTTATCAGAGTTCTATTGTATTTAACTCTTATGTTCTTATGTTGTCAACATTATTAGAATTTGGGCTTTTCTATCATCTACCAGCCCTACTCTTCATATTATTGAACTTTTCATTTGAAAATAAAATGAAGTAATTGGCCTCCACTGATAAGTAAAACCCCTGGATTTTACTTATTTATACCAAATGGTGTAAAACATGTAAGAGTAATTTGTAAATACCTGTATGGATCAACAATTATTCACTTCTCTCAGTCAGTAGTTCTACAGTTCATATTAATTAACAAGAAAAATTTTCAAAATTAGTTACAACACTTATGCATGAAAATATTTATTTTAGCTTTATGTAGAATAGCAAGTTAAAAGTCCGATATTAGAGGAAATTTTAAGTAAGTCTGGGGTATTATGAGAGTAAGTCCAAATTATCGAAATGTATAAATAATAATATTGGCAGTTATAAGACCATCTAATACTAAAATACAGTTTTAAAGTAATTATTTCAAAATGTATATAGAGTATGCTAAAAATTCAAAAGCTGCATACGTAAAAGCAAATTTATGTGAAAAAGAAAGTGCAAAACTTTTGCTGCAAATTTTTGTATGAAAGTGATGATTTAAGATGTGATATATTTCTTTTTCTACTATGAATATATATCAAAATATAAAATATTTATAATTTAAGAATGTTAAAATGTTTTCTTTATATGATATCTTTGGCCTCTTGTTTCTTTGCAGAGACTGTTTAACAACTTTGAACATCAAACAGCTAGAAAGTGCTGAGTAATGACAAGATCAACTAACTGGGAACTGGAAACTGAAATGCTGTAACAAAACATTTGAATTACAAGATGTCAGATTTCTAACTATAAAATAATTAAAAGAAAAGAAGCAAAAAAAGTTAAGTCAGATAATCCATAAGGTACCTTTCAACTTGGTTGGATAACATAAGATTATTAAATAGATTTGGTACATGCACAACAAATAATAGGTATTTACTTACTGACAATGGCTCTATTTTTATTGTATTCTTATCAGAACCTCGCCAAGAATGGGTTAAAGTAGCCTACTAAATAACAAAGGTGGGAGTTAAAACTCAAAACTTTCCTTCTCCCAATATAGTCATTCTTATCTCTGATTTCTTTCCAAATTAGCTAGGGTGGGGTTGTTGGGTTGGTATTTTTGGCCACAATAGACAGAGCCATGGTTATATTAGCTAAACGATATATGACTATGGAAAAAAGAACATTATTTATGTTTCCAGAACAGAAAAAAATATTTTGAAAATAGAAGTGGAGAGGAAACTAACTTGTATTATTTATTTTTATCTCTCTAGTGCCTAGCAGAGATCAGTACCTAATATTTGCCAATAAATGTTAATGAAATTAGGTTTGTCAATAAAGGGCAAGCACAGTTTCTGGAATTTATAAAGGTTAACTTTTATTATTTGAAAAAAAAGCACTTCTTATCCACTTCCTGCTAATTTTACTCAGCACAAACACACTGGTACCCATCCATTCAATATAAGATTTTTCGTCCAAATTCTATTTTTATATTTTTAAAGTTTTTTGTTGTTGTTGTTGTTGTTTGTTTTCTTTCCCCTCTAAGTTGCATTTGTCATACTCTAGACAAAAGAGCAGATAAAATATCATACATTTTCAGAACTGAAAGTAAGATTTTAATGCATCACTTTCCTCTAATAAGTGCAGATATACAACATGGTGATTCTTAATGATTTTTCTGCTTTCCAAGTATAGCTATTTGACCAAAACTCTAACTTACCTTTAGGGAAAAGAGCTCAAAGATAGATAGCAAAGCTATATTTCTCTTTTTCAGAATCTACCTATACAACTCACTACTGACATTATCTTCCAAATATTATAAAATACAAAAATGTCAAATACTGTGAGGAATAGCAACTTCACTGAAGACGGAGGTTGTAACACTAACATTTGTCAGTCAACAGCAGGACAGACTAGGGAGGAAAATGTCCAGAGCTGGAGGTTTAATTTTTAGGTCAGTCCAAGTCATGAGTCTTTCTGAAGTTATTCTCAAGTTGTCTCCACAACAAAATCAACAATGAGTGGTTGTTAAAAGTGCAGATTCCTGAACTTCACTTTGGCAAATCTGAGGAGATCTGGATTGCAGCCCTAACGTTTGTGTTTTAAAATAGCTACTCAAATGACTCTAAAGAAATGGCATTAGAGTGTGATTTATTAATTCTGGCAGTGCTGGTGACTAAACACTTTACAAGCTAGAATAAAGGTCCTAAGGTGATCCACAGAGCTCATTGGCCTGGAGAAGGCATAAAAAATACTAGGTCCTATGCTTAGGGTGATCTGGAAACAGAAACTTGTTCAAATGCTGCTCCAAGAGCCTGCTGGTGCCCAAGAACAGAAGGCTCTTGTCTCATTTTAAATAGTGCTTACTTGATGGTGAAAATCATAGAAGAAATTAGGCCTTTGTGAGAACTCTTATTTTCATATGTGAACTGCTGATAATGTGTATGTGTCTTATACTCTTGTCTCAAAAATGACATTAAGAGGGCTTGCATATTGAGAATAATAAACAAATAAAATAATAACCAAAAATATTACCTTTTCTTGGCTCAAATTAAATGTAATTATTTCTACAAAATAACTAAGACAGGTCTACTTAAAGAACCCAGATATATTCAGTTCAAAAGTGAGTTCAAGCCATTGTTACTTGCATGATTTTAATCAAATTATTCAACAATTCTACTCATAACTTTTCTCAAATGGAAAATTGAGATGATAAAAATACTTAACATTTTGGAATGCTTTAAGGATAAGAGATGTAGCATGACAATTTTTTAGCATCTTGTATAGAGCAGGCCTTCATTATTATGGCAAAAAGTTTCTTAATTTCATTACTTTTTCTATGTTAATGATAATAAAGGATATTTCTTTTATGTCAAAAGAAATACAAATGCAATCTAATTTGAAGAGTAGATTTTCCTATAGTTTCTGCAGTCAGCTCTTGGGGATTATTTATAGAGCATCTATCTGTTCATCCTATAGTCATTTTAGTTGGGTAGTTGTACAATTTGCACTACATCATAAAAGTTTAACATTTATTGCTACATTCCATTATTAAAATAAAAAGTTTGTATGTGGGTAAGAAGAAAATAGAAATTGAGACATAAGATTAAGTATAAGACAAGTTTTATAAGCAATGCATTTGTTCTTTCTTGTTTATATTTGATTTGGAGCAATAACCAAAAGTTTTTTTTAAAAAAAACCTGATAAGACAAGACAAAGTTGCATTGTATTTTGTCATTCAAAAGGCTTCCTGCTTACAGATAATGCAATTAAAGGCATAGAAATTGCTAAGAATCTCAGGATAGACCATAGCATTTTCAAAGTTAAGAAATGTTGATGTGAATCATTTATGTATTCTAAAGAATATATCTCAGGCTCCAAATGGCAGTTTGTCAAAAAATCCATCTTATTTTTAGAAAAAATTCACTTCCCACAATCCCATTCACAATAGCCACACAAAGAATGAAATACCTTGTCATCTTCCTAAACAGAGACGTAAAAGAACTTTACAATGAAAATGAACAAAACACTGTTCAAAGAAATCAAAGATGACACAAACAAATGGAAAAATATTCCATGCTCATGGATTGGAGGAACAACGTTGCTAAGATGTCCATCCTACCCAAAGCTATCTACAGCAGAATTAATGCAATACCCATTAAATTACCAACACCATTCTTCACAGACCTGGAAACGACAATACAGAAATTCATATGGAAACATAAATGAACATGAATAGTCATAAAGATCCTCAGGAAAAAAAAAATCAGGAGGTATCACACTCCCAGACTTTAAACTTTATTATAGAGTCACAATAATCAAAACAGCCTGGTACTGGCACACGAACAGGCACATAGACCAATGGAACAGGATAGATATTTCAAAAGCAAAACCTCAATTACTTAACCAACTCATCTTCAACAAAGCCTCCACCACCAATCACTGAGGAGGAGAACCTATTCAGTAAATGGTGCTGGGAAAACTGACTGACCACATGCAGAAGATTAGAACAAGACCCCTACCTATCACCATACACAAAAATCAACTCTAAATGGATCAAAGAGCTAAATATAAAACCTCAAACTATAAGAACCTTAGGAAATGCAGGAGACACACTTATGGAAATTGGAATTGGCAACCAATTCCTGATCAAAACTCCAACTGCTCATACCATAAGAGATAAGATAGACAAGTGGAACCTCATTAAACTGACAAGCTTTTGCAAAGCCAAATAAACCATCAAGAGTGCAGGCAGACAGCCAACAGACTGGGGGAAAATATTGCAACTCTATATCTGACAAAGGGCTAACATCTAGGATCTAAAGGAACTCAAATGTGCCAAAAAGAAAAACAACAACAACAACAAAAAAACCAAACAGCCCCATTAAAATGTGGGTAAAAGAGCTCAAAGAATAGACACTTCTCAAAAGAATGAATAGACCCTTCTCAAAAGAAGACATATGAGCAGGCAGATATATGAAAAAGTGCTCAGCTTCACTAGTCATCAAATAAAAGCAAATTAAAACTACACTGAGATACCACCTAACTCCAGTCAGGATGACCATCTCCAATAACTCAAAACATAACAAATGCTGAAGAGGGTGCGGGGAAAAGGGAACACTTCTACACTGTTGGTTGAAGTGTAAACTAGTACAACCTCTGTGGAAACCAGTTTGGTGATTCTTATAGGATCTAAAAAATGACCTCCCATATGACTCCACAGTCCCACTACTGAGAATATGCCTGGAGGAACTCAAATCACTCTATGAAAAAGATACCTGTGCAAGTATATTTATTGCAGCATTCTCACAATAGCAAAAACATGAAGCCAGCTGCGCTATCCATCAAAAGAGGACTGTATAAAAAAACATGGTGCACATACACTGTGGAATATTACACAGCCATAAAGAAACACAAAAATATGAACATCACAGCAACTTGAATGGACTTAGAGCCTGTAATACTGAATGATCTACTGTAGAAACAAAGAACTGAATATCATATGTTCTAACTCAAAAGTGGACCTTGAACAATATTGTAATACTATAAGAAAAGGATTGGCAATAGTGGGAAATTGCCGGGGCGGGGGGGATGAAGGGAAGCAGGTTTGGTAGTAGTAGGAATCTGCTGGGGGAGTGGGGGCACACATCATCAGCAAGGGTACCTGTGTAATGAACAATTTGTGTACCTAACTCTGACTTGTGCCCAACATCTTTAAAATAAAAAATTTAAATGTAAAAAAAATCACTTTCCGGTAATGTTTAATTATGTTAAAAAATCAAATTATAGCCACAAAGAAGTGTAGATCATTTATATTCTGTTTTTTTCAAAATAAAAAAATAAATCTATAAATATTTGCTATGAAAACCAGCATTTTATATGCATATTTCCCCCTCACCCCTATATACATATTAATTAATATTAATTTTCACTGCTGAAAAGTGATCTAGATATTTGGAATTCTTAATGAGAAGACTTAGACCTAAATTTCTAATATAACATAGAGAAAGAAATATAATTCTTGGCTAAACATACTATAGCATGAATGATATTGTTTAGTCTTCAAAATTTGTTTTTAGCAAGACAACAACATTGTAAGTATAGCACCTACATTTTACTTTTATAACACATTTTTAACATAAAAACATCAAAAAAGACAAGCAAGATCTTAGTTTGCAAAAAAAGCAAGAAATTGTTTTATAAGATCTTCCATTATATAAATATATTAGAAAACCATTTAAATTGCTATGTAAAAAATTAATTTGCTATGTAAAAATAAAAATTAATTTCAGTGGTTTTTGTTGTTTCAGTTTAGGGACTCTATGTAAGTAATTTTTTTGTTGTTTATATGAAAGAATTTTTAGGAAACTACAGTGGAGGAAAGAATTAAATTTTTAATAAAAGAATGGAAAAAGGGGGGAAAGAATCATCAAAGAGATGCAAAGTAACCCTGCAATATGGAGTGTAGAACCTTATAAAGTGATGGTAAACAAGTCATTCCTAGTGAGAAATGAATTTTGAGATCTTACATTTGAACTGGATTTTGTTTTTTCTGAGCTTCATTTGAGTCATTATTCTCAACTCTCAGTAGCATTATTTTTTACATAAAAGGATTGCATTAATCATACGATGATGGAGTAGTACGCAGTCAGAAAGAAGGAAAAAATTATGGGCTTTTAAGCAAATTGAATGGATTTAGAGTCCATCATACTCGGTGATCTGTCACAGAAACAAAGAACTGAATACCACATGTTTCACTCATAAGTGGGTTCTGAACATTTATCACAATACTGCAACAGAGGGATCAGCAATAGCAGACACTATCAAGGGAGTGGTGGGCACATAATAGCACTAAGGGTACTTGATCCTAAACCAGGGGACAGGAGGACCAGTGGGAGGCCCAAACTTCACCTGCAAGTAAACCACTTATGTACTTTATCCTGACTTGTATCCCACACCTTTATAATAAAATAAAGTAAAAAATATACAAAATTAATATTTTGGCAAAGGAAGAAGAATCTATGTCCACCTATAAAGTGGAGACAATATGGAGTTGAGAGAAGAAAGCAGCTCAGGGATGTAAAATGAGCAGAAAACAAATCATTATACAGGATAATCCAGTGGAGGACTGGAAGTGTTAAATACAATGTTATTGCTATAAATATTGTGTTCTGTGTTATTTTTAATTTTATTTTTATTATGTAGTGGTTATCATTTTGTCTAGGCACATGTACTTTTTAAAGTATCTGGTCTGCTTTTAATTCTACTGTTCAGAATGAGCTGTTTTTATAAAAATGCATAATGCAGTTACCTATTTTTTGTTGTTTTCTTCTTTTTTGTTTCATCTACAGAATGTCATGTCAAACCTGCCTGTTTATCATTATCAGAGACAAAGTTCTTCATTGATGAGCCCAATGTGGCTCAGCCTGTAATCCCGCACCTTGGGAGGCTGAGGTAAGTGGATTGCTGAGCCCGCGGGTTCGAGACCCGCCTGGGCAACTTGGTGAGACCTCATCTCTACAATAAATTAAAAAAAAAAAAAAAATTAGCCAGATGTGGTAGCGCGCACCTGTAGTTCCAGCTACTTGGAAGGCTGAGGCACTGCACTCCAGTCTGGGAGACAGAGTGAGACTCCAACTCAACAACAACAACAAAAATAAATAAATAAATAAATAAATAAATAAATAAATATGAATTTAAACCTTTATTCTTTAGTCTTGAAAATACTTCATATAACTAGACTTATTAGAAAAATGTATTAATCCAACGTGTTATACAAGGTGTTCATCTTCAACACCAAATACAAACAAAATGCATTACCACTATTTGTAAACAGAACTTTCAGACATTTTTCAAAAAATTCTTTTTAAAACTATTTCATTGAAGTCCCTTACTAGTTATTTGAGCATTGTTTTAATTACTACAAAACATTGATAACTGCAAGTCTTCATGATTTTATGATGTTAACTAACATCGCTAGGTTTATGTCAAATAAAGGCGTATTTGCTAAGGACTTGGCAAACAAAATTAAGAATGACAACTTAAATTAATAAAAATTTCATAATGTGATGTCTAAAATTCCCAGAAAACCTAATATAAGGAAAGAAATTTGAAGTAAAAAGAGAAAGGAAGTACTAGTGTCCCTGTCGTTTTGTAATACTAGGAAACATTAGTGAGAAGACATTTTTTTTCCCTGTAGCATATGAGAGATTTTCTTCAAGTGGTTTATTTAGATATAAAAGGAAAAGATAATTCCAGAAGCCTGGAGAAGATGGGGGTAGTCAGATTACAAAAATTTAGATAAAACAATTTTTAAAAAATAAAAAGATGTTTAAATCAAGATATATCTTAGAGATGGATTTTGACCATATGTGGGTTGAGTTTCAACCAATCTTGAGAAACATTTACTACAATTTTTCAATATCTGTAAATAATTACCATGAACATTTGACCATCTTCCTCTAATATTACTTCATTTTAACTGAACTGGAGAGGAGGTAATTTGTGGGTGAAATCTGGCATTTAAGGAGTTACATTATGACTATGTTACATTTGAAACAGAGCAGATCCTTATCTTAATGTTACAGTTTTTTTTTTCCCAATTTTATTGTTACATGGACATATTGTATAGTGATGGGGATTGGGTCTCATGTGGCCCATTCCCCAGATAGTGAACACTGGTAGTTTCTGAACCCTAACTCCGCTCCCTGCTTCCCCTTTATTGGTGTCCCCAGTGTCTATTATTTACATATGTGTGACCAATTAGCTCCCGCATATAAAAGAGAACATGCAGTGTTTGGTTTTCTGTTCCTGAGTCATTTCACTCAGGATGATGATCTCCAACTACTTCCAAGTTGTTGCAAAGGATAATATTTCTTTTTCTTTTTCTTTTTTTTTTTTTATGGTTGTGTAGTATTCCATGGTGTATATACACCACGTTGTCTTTAGCCAGTTAATTGTTGGTGGGCACTTAGGTTGGTTCCATGATTTTGCTATTGTGAATAGTGCTGTAATGAACATATGACTACAGGTATCTTTTTAATATATTGATTTCCTTTCCTTTGAGTAGATCCTTCACAGTAGGATTACTGGGTCCAATGGTAATTCAATTTTTATTTATTTGAGATATCTTCATACTGTTTCCCATAAAGGTTTAACTAGTTTACAATCCCACTCCCACCAACAGTGAACGAGTGTTCCTTTTTCTCTACAACCACAGCAGTTGTTACAGTTTTTAAAAGATTATTTTAGCCATCAGCATGTTGGAGATACAGGTAACAAAAATACCATTCTTAGGAAGAAAATTATATGACTGTTATATTGCACACAGAATTATTTCATTACAAAGATTGAGAATGAAGAATTCCCAAATTACTTATAAAAAGATAAAATTATTGTAAACTTAAATATTTCAGACTTTTCATACATAAGTAAATAAGCAACTTTCCATATAGATTATGTAATATGAATGTGTAACAAGAGTTAACTACTCAAGCCTTAATGCAATGATGTATCATTCCAAACAGATTTACAACATTTTGTGAAGGCCTCCGTCACCATGGAAGCTCAATTGAAACTGGCTTCATAAGTCTCCTTCTCCACATATTTGCACTTAATACCACGATTAGCTAGGCTCATGGGTGGCCTCAACTTTAAACTTTACCCCACTAACTTAAAATCATAATCAAAGGCCATGTTTAGAATTCATCATTCCTTGTAGACACAAATTAAATGAGGCTTGAAGAGCATATGGTTTCTTCATACTAAGTGATTAATGAGCTTTTATGCATAATGCCTGAACAATTTTTCTAGATGATTAGAACAAGAATGCACAAGTCAGAGAAAGGAATAGGGAGAAAAAAATTAAAAGATTGATTATAATTTACCCAAGCAATCAGTGCTCAGTTGTCAAAAATGTGAATCACCCTGGCAACTACTTTCTCCCTTTTTTGGCCTGACTTTAGGGAGAGTTCGCAGTTAAGTTCTCTAGAACTGTTAGACATCAGTTATCCAAATTGGACTAGTCAGAATCTCCTTAGACTCTTCACTCTAGTAAATTCTCGTATTCAGTGTTTCCAAGCTCTATTAATTTTGTCATCCACATATTTCTCAGAAACTTCTACTTCCTTTTACCATGTGTTTTTTCTAGAAGGTATTTAAGAGTTTATATATTTCAAAACTCTCAGATTAAAATAGAATCTCAGACAATTAAAGATTTATAGATAGTTAATGGTGAAATTATTATTGAAATTCAGAACTTTGAACATTCAGTAGAATGTTCTTTTCTCTCTTTCCACAAGGTGGCTCAAAGAAAGTTCCTCACTGTTCTCTGTTAAAGTAACACTTGCTGCCCTAATTCTAAAAATGAATCTACCCAGCTCCTGCATAATTATAATATTTTCCTTGGTGTCATTTCCTTTTTTAGAAAAAAAGGAAAAAGAAAAGAAAACAACTCATAAAAACGAATCATATTGCCCTGGAAAAGTGATTGAGCCTAGAATCAAATTCTTTCGTTACTCACATCACCTATCCATAGAAGCAAAATGGAGAGTCGCAGCATCATGTTTATTTTTATGTGTCTATCTGTTGAAGATCAGTCACTAGAAAAATGCCTACAACGGAAAAAAACATGACTATTGCTTGAATTCAAATTAGTGCTTTAACTACCAGTGGCACAATTAGAAGACATGTACCTTCTCATTTATCTCAACAAACAACAATTCATGTTTTTCTCTGTATCTCCCTTAGGAAAACACCTGCTGTTTTCTGAGTAACACAAGAGGAATGTTTTTTTTTAATGTTATCGGTATCAAGCAACATTTACAGGAACTTTATTCTTTACATAGCATTGATTTGAAATTGTTCCATTATTTGTTACTTTATTACAGTGAATGTGTTTTACAGGACATGTTGCCCATGATTCATGAACATCAACTAAAATGTGCCTCATTTAAGTATAGCTTCCTTAGTTAAGAGTTTACACTAACACCGAGTTCCTTCAGTGAATATATTTATTCACTCCAAACTTGTGATGGAAGTGAAAGAAGAGACGTCTTCTCTGTGGGAACCACATCAAGGAAATCCTATCATTCATTCATTTACTCAAAAAATGTTTGTTACTAGTGATTCTCAGCTTTGTCTGTGCTTTCATCACTAAGAGGGGAGTGACAGGGATATTCCAGAAGTTATCTGTGAAGCTACCTTCTGGAGCATTAGTCACTTATAGGAGTCAGCCTGCCTGTTTTCCTCACCCTACATTTTCTACCACTCCCAAGGTACAGCATATGAGACAGATAGTTCATACAGGGAGATGACAAATCTGCAAACCAATTTGTTTCTTCAGGCTCTCCCAGTAATCCATTCTCATAGGTAATTGAGAGTTGAATGTACTCTAATTATAATAAAGGCATCCTGGAGTTCAGTCTGAGATGTAAAGTACACAACTCTAGGGATGGGTCAGGATGCTGTATTTGGATAGACCTGAACTTCAAGTAGTGCATTTAGCAAAGAGAGTCAGAGAAGGGAGAATAGTTCATAGCATATATAATAAATAATGACTAATAAGAAGAAATTATGGGCATTGCAGCAGATCTGCTGCAGGGTTTCCACTGCTTGGGTAAGAGGTCGCTTTTCTTCTCATAGTCCTACATTTTGTAGGGCAGAGCAAGTACCAAAATCCTCCCTTATATGATAATGTGTCTAAGCAATGGTTCTTGTAGCAGATTTTCTTGTAGACCACATGACAGATTTCTCCTGAGTCTATGGGAAGTTTGTCATTTTTGACTGTACAGTGAAACCTTTTGTTACTTGTATTGATTAAGGATTCATGTCCTAAAATAACTTTATCATCAACATGCATGCAGATTTTGCTGGCAGCATCTAGAAACAGATTATGAATGTTTGAATTCCATCCACTGCATGAGGTGTCCTGTCCTCAATACTATTAACATTGCCAACTGTGTGACAAACACATTCATGACTTGGGCAGCTGTACTTTTTTCAAAATATTGCACCGCAATTGGATTGGAGGCTATGAGAGGTCTGCTGCTCTGTCCCTAAGCATCACCTTGGTGGGTTTGGAGCAGACTATTTCTACTTGGGCCAGTGGTTAAAAGGCCTCAGTGAGCTCTTCATCTTTGATGGCCAGGGAATGTGACACCAATAGACATCTGCTTAATTAGAGTTGGCTATGTTGGACCTGCAGATGGCTTTTCGTGCATTTAACTGAGATTAAGTGCTTCAAGTAGGAGCAATGCTCAGCAAAAGTCCTTTTGCCCATAGCAACTGATGTGGTGTGAGTGATGCTTTTACATGTTTTTAATGTACAGAACTGCACTTTGTTTACCTTGATGAAGATATGAAACACTGAAAAAAAAAAAGAAATTACGTTAAAAAGAATTGCATATTCTAAGTCTGGGAAGAAACATACCTATCCAATATTTATAGGATTTACAATCATAATCTCACTTTAAATATAGTAGTTCTTTGAAGCTTTACAAAAACCTTCATTTATGATATCAACTTACCATCATATTTCATATGAAAGAAAGTTAAAAGAAGATTTACCCACATTTTAAAGATGTTGAAACTAAGGTGCATCAATATTTTTCTTCCATAATTTCAGTATGGTTAGAATGACAGGCAAAGAATGAATATCTAGTTTTAAACTGTATGTGTTTTGATGTTCAGAAAATGTTTTGATAGTTGTTTTACCTTTTCTTGTTTTATTTTTTCTTCCTTTCTTTGCTATGTGTGTGTTCATTTTTTAATATAAAAAATTACACGCCTTTGCTTTTTCAGTCATAAATTAAGAGCTCCAACAAAATCTTTCACAATTCAGAATTGCAAGATTTTAGTTTGTATTCCCATAGAAGATTTCATAATTTAGCTAACAAAATCCATTCAACAAATATTTGATGAGTCTTACAATGAATATAATACATGTTAAGTATGTGGTAAATACAAAAGAAGTATGATTCAAAATAGGGCGCAGTCTCCAAGAGCTTGCTAAAGAAGCAAAACACACAACCATAAAAAAGTTGAGTGATGATTTCTTTAAAAAATGATATGACAGAAGTTTTAAGAAGGCCTATATGGAAGGGAAAATTATTTAGAAAAAATAGTTAACATTTTGAGGACTTATATTTAGGTAGCTGTGCAATTATTAACTTATTTCAGTTTCACAACTCTGAGAGATAGATATTATATCATCTCAGCTTTGCAGATTTTAAACAAACCAACCAACGAACCTGAGACCAAAAGAGGATAAGTAATTTTCTAGTTTAGTACTGTCATATTTGAAACTAAACACTAATCAAATATTTTATTTTGCCCCGAAAAGACTCATAAAGTTATACATAAAGAAAAAAGACAAGAATAAGCAATAAAATAAAAAATGAATGAAGGAATGAACGATCTGAAGACTCTAGTCTTGTTGAAAGAAAACAGACTTGAGGAAAGTGAGAGATAAATGTTGCAGGAGCTTGTAGTTAATTTTAATAGGCAATAAATCGACATTAATAAGATCACACTATTTTCAAAGAACATTTTTTTTTTTTTGAGTTGGAGTCTCACTCTGTCACCCAGACTGGAGTGCAGTGGCTGCTCCCGGCCACCACAGCCTCAACCTGCTGGGATCCGGCGATCCTTCCTCCTCAGCCTTCCGAGTAGCTGGAATTATAGGCATGCGCTACCACGCCCGGCTGATTTTTTGATTTATTGTAGAGATGAGGTCTCCCCTGCCCAGGCGTGTCTCGAACCCTCAGGCTCAGGCAATCCACTCACCTCAGCCTCCCAAAGGCGCGGGATTACAGGCTGAGCCACCGAGCCCTGAGAAAGAATCTTATTCTAAAAGGATATACTGAATGTATGTTATTGTGAAAGTCTAAACAGAAGGCAATGAGACATTAACAGGTGACTGCCATTGGGCTAGACAGCAGAAGATATGAGATGCTCAGCAGTATTATCTACAGGAAAGTATGTGAAAATGTGGGTTACATTGGAGCTAGAGGACACAAAAATATAAAATTGTAAGTGTATCGGTACTTAGTATGATCAAAAAAGTTAAAATACTAATGATTACGATTTGCTAATTTTTATGCATTGTTTAAATTGAAAAAAATCATTTGCTACAACCAAGAGAAATCCACAGAGCAGTGGACTTACACCTGGGCTGTTCATTATAATAGCTTAAAGAGGAATATAAAGATCCCAACATTTATACTGCATCAGACAAATTAAATTAGAATACTTGGGGGTAAATATAGCAGCCAAAAATTTTTGAATTTTTCCAGTGTGCAACTAAGATTTAGAAGCAATGCCACAGAGTAGGTGAATTAAAATTATGACTATGAATAGGATCACTTTGTGGTGGAGTAAATACACACAGCAGAATGTTGAGTCAGCAAGGTAGATGGAGAGGAGGTCACAGATAGGTAGGAAAATCTAATAGTGCAGGAACTTAAGGTCAAACAAGAAAAGAAGTCAAATAAGAAGGTATACTCAAAAGGCCAACTGTTTAGACACAATTAGGAAGAGAACTGAAAGAAGGTTTCAGGTTTGTTGATAAGGAAATTAGCTGCTAACTAGAGAATCACTTTCAGGAATGTGGTGAAGATCATATTACAAATGATTGAGAGCATGCATGCTAAAACAAAGGTGTTAGTTTACATGAAGAATTCTTTGGGAAAGAGTTGATCTGGGAGCTGAGAAAGACAGAAATGAATTGAAGGAATTTGATATTTTATGTGATAGATCTATGAACATTTTAAACTAAAGGGAAGAAAGAATGTTGAGAAAGATTAAAAATGTACATAAAATATGAACTAGAATCCTGGAGAAAGTAAGAAACAATGGGACAGAAAATGCATACAGAAGATTTTTCTTGGCATAGAGTAGTTTTATTCTTGAAAGGAAAATGAATGAGGAAGAATTGCGTTGGATTCTCTAAAAATTAAGAGACAAGGCCATTTTCTAAGGGTTTCAAAGTGGAATATTTACCTTCAGAACAATCAAGAAGGTATGAGGTAGCTAATATACCAACTTTGGTTATGTTATCAGTAAGACAGACATACACAAAGATTTCAGAGTAGCAATAAAGTCTCAGTAAGTATGCATAACAGGGATTCATTGTAAACGTCATTAGCCTAATTTTGAGCCCCTTTTTTTTTTCTTTTTTTCTTTGGGGTCTCACTGTATCACCCAGGCCAGAGTGCACAATCACAGTTCATCACATTTTGGGCCTCTTAGACGCATGTGATCCATCCACCTCAGCCTCCAGAAGCCTATAGGCACGTGTCACCATGCCCAGTTATTTTTACTATTTTATTTTTTATAGAGGCAAGATCTCACTATGTTGCCCAAACTGATCTCAAACATCTGGGCTCAAGCAGTCTTCCTGGTTCAGCTTCCCAGAAGGTTGGGATGAAAAGTGTAAGCCAGTATACATAGCTGAGTTTCTTCTTACAAAAATTTATCTATCTATTTATTTTAAAGATGTGGGGTACAATTCAGGATGAGGTGTACAAGTGATCATCATATAGGTAAATTTTGGGCCTCCCTTTGGTCACCGCCTTGCCTGATTTGAGATGTTACCCTTATTGATGTTCTCCCCTTCCCACCACCATGCCACTAGTGTCCTGCTACTGACAATCCCTTTCTTATAGTATTATGGTAAATGTTCAGGGTGAGAACATGTGGTACTCATTTCTGTGGTAGATCACTGAGTATTATAGGCTCTATATCCATCCAAGTTGTTGTGAAGTCTGTAAGTTTGTCCTTCTTTATGGCTGTGTAATATTCCATCGGGTATATGTACCACATTTTTTTATCCTGTCCAGTTTCGATGGACAGCATGTTTGGTTCCATGTTTTTGCAATTGTGAATAGTGCTGCAATAAACGTGTGTGCAGGTATCTTTCTTGTAGAATGATTTGAGTTCCCTCGTGTATATTCCCAATAGAGAGATTGCTTTGTCATATGGAAGGTTAATTTGTAGTTCTTTTAGAAAGCCATGCTGTTTTCCATAGAGGTTGAACTAGTTTGCATTCTCACGAGCAGTGTAGAAGCGTTTCCTTTTCTCTGCTTTCTCGCCAGAATCTCTTGGTTTTTTGCTTTAATTCATGATGGTCATTCTTACTGGGGTTAGGTGGTATCTCAATGTGGTTTAGTTTTGCATTTTATCCCATTCACAATAGGAACAAAAGAAATAAAATACCTCGGCATCTTCCTAACCAGAAAAGTGAAAGATCTTTTTAACAAAAACTACAAAAAAACTGCTCAAAGAAATCTAAGAAGACACAAACAAATGGAAAACTATTCCATGATGATGGATAGGAAGAATCGACATTAAGATGCCCATCCTACCAAAGGGAATCTACAGATTTAGCACAATACCCATTAAATTACCAGTATCATTTTTCTTAGACGTGGAAACGACAGTATAGAAATTCATATGGAAACATAAATGATCACAAATATCCAAAACAAACCTCAGCAAAAGAAGCAAAGTGGTAGGCATCACATTTTCAGACTTTAAACGTTACTATAAGCCTATAATAATCAAAACACCCTGGTACTGGTACAAGAACAAGCATATAGATCAATGGAACAGCACAGAGATTCTGGAAGCAAATTCTCAATTTCTCGACCAACTCCGTCTTCGACAAAACCTCCACCAACAACCACTGGGGAAAGGAGAACCTATTCAGTAAATGGTGGGAAAACTGATTGACTATATGCAGAAGATTGAAACAGGATCTCTACCTATCACTGTATACAAAAATCAACTCTAACTCAACCAAAGGCATAAATGTAAAAACTCAAACTATAAGAATCTTAGGAAACGCAGGAGACTACCTTACGGAAATCAGAGTAGGCAACCGATTTCTGATCAAAACCCCAGATGTCCATGTCATGGGAGATAAGATAGACAAGTGGGACCTCATTAAACTGAAAAGCTTCTGCAAAGCAAAATAAACCATCAAGTGAATAGGAAGACAGTGCACAGAATGGGAAAATAATATTTGCCAACTGTATATCTGACAAATGCCTAACGTTCAGTATGTACAAGGAACTCTAATTTGCTGAAAGGAAAAAAACAAACATCCCCATTAAAAAGTGGGCAAAAGACACTAGTAGACACTTTTCAAAAGAAGATATATGGGCAGTCAACATACTCATGAAAAAGTGCTCAGTCTCACTAATCATCAGAGAAATGCTGAGCTTCTTTCAAATAGGCTCTTCACTTAGGAAATTGAGTATAAGGTGATTGTGAAATAAATATGCTGTTCATATAATTCGTGTCTGAAAATTGACTAGAGGGAAAGAATAGAAGATCTATAGATTCTGAGGGGTAGTAAATCTATAATAAAAATGATCAAACCTGGAATTCCAATTGATTACACTAATAAACAAAGCCATAGTGTGGAAAAGAAGAGACAGGAGCATTTAAATACTGACTGTGATGTCTAGTAATTGTGATTTTTTTCCCAATCACTTTAGAAGTGAAAAAAGTAACATAGAAAATGTGGTAAAAGAGAAATATTTCAGAGTTTATTGTTAGGTAGTAGAAATTGATGTCAAAATGCCTCTAGAGACTGAGGAGTAGAGGTAATGAGAGTCACCAAATTTGAAGAATTTAAAGGTATATAAGGCTGTGATGAAAAAAAGAACCTGCAGATTTTTTTCCTAGTCTAGTCTACAGAGACCATTAAATGGAATCTACTACATTCATGCATTCAAGGGAAAAAAAAGATTTCATATTTTTACACAAGCATTTGTCAGAAATGGTTGGTTGAAATACTAGTTAGATATTTCAAAAAATACCAAAAAAACCAAAAAACCCCAAAACGGGTGGGGGAAAGTAGAGGAACTCCATGGCCAAAAAATTTGGGGAAGCATTGTATCCTAATTTCTAACACTGGAGATTGGCAATGCACATTAATATATCAAAAGATCTGAGAAGGTCTGATATAAGAATACACATTTAAAAAAATAAACAATAACAAACCAACAACAAGACCTGCTTCACTTAAGAAAACTAATATGTCCAAAGTTAGCTAGTTACTGAAAATTTTTTTCTGTTACACCTAAAAAGTTTCACTAAAATGGCATCATATAAAATATTTTTGGGAAATAGTGGCTTACCTAGTTCAAGTTAATTTGTAGTTTCAGCAATTATTTTCTCAGAGTACTTAAGAAGTAATTAAATTTGTCTAGAATATTTTATTTTTTTACTGATTTTACTTTACTTATTGAATTAAGTAGCCAACTCATTTCTATATGGCTTTACCTCAGTGGAAAAAGAACGCTTCATTTCCATTGCATTTGATTATATATGAGATGAAGAGTGTATTTGAGTACCGACATTAAAAAAGTATACCAATGCTCATATTTCATTAAAAACGAGAGAATCATTAATAGCCTTGGTCTTATAATGCTCATAGATCCAGCAGTTAGAGGAAACCACAGTAACAAGAATTCAGAACTAGAAAATGTTAGCAGACCCATCAACCATATATTTTTTCTATGCCACTACCTCCCAACACACCCATATGAATATGATACATGTGTATATATTGAGTTATGTATTATAATAGAGGAAAAATCAAGAAGAATGTTAAAATATCAAAATGTTAAAGAAGATACTCCATGTAAAAATTGGTTTCACTTTTTAAAATTTGACTTAATTATGTATTCTAGTATTAAAATAATGAGAGGTCATTAAAAAGGGGTGACTTTAACACCCTGGGTTCTCATCTGCTCAAATAAACTCTTTAAATTTAATGTGCCAAAGTTTGTATTTTGACAATACAATAATTATCAACACACTGTATCTGGAATATTTTTTAAAAACTAAATTTGCTCACATATTCCACAAATAGCAAGAGACGTTCAGTACTGGATTTCAAAGACTGATTCAGTGACAGCTTCTCACTACTGCCAATCCCTTTCTTATAGTATTATGATAATTGTTCAAGGTCCGATTATGAGTGAGAACATATGGAACTCTGTTCTTTGTTTCTGTTATAGATCACTGAGTATGATAGACTGATGTGAACCTGTGTGTTCTATAAATTTGGAGATATACTGAAATATGTGAATTTGGAAAATATAAAATCTTTTCATAGACAAAGGTCTTCAATAGGTTTTAAAACAATGTGGAAAGCAAATATTCATTTCAAGTGAATAGTCACCAAACGTAGGTTCAAGTTTCTTTAAAAAATTGAAATTAGGTATCCTGTTAGTTTTAATAATATAAAATTACTGCTATTAGACCATTTTTTATTTAGCTCCAAATAATACTTGAATTGGCATGAAATCAGGATGTTCATCATTTACAAAAAGAATGTGAATCCTGAAGTGAAGTTCCGGGTGGGGGTGGTGGTGGAGGGAGAATTGAAACAAGAAAATAAATGTTTTTATTTTTCAAGATTGCAAAAGTCATTCTATTGGTTTCTCTGTTTTATTTCCTTATAACTGATGGTAAAGAGTTCCAAAGACAAATAATTAATAGTTAGAAATGCATATTAAAAATATAACTAAGCTCCGGATTGTAGTTATAAAAGAAGACATATCTAACTAAGTGGTGGGGAGAAAGAAATACAGTAGCTTTCTTTAACAAATCTAATGAAGACAAGGATTGGGTCAGGTTACAGTAAACATCTGATTACATACAGACTTGATGCAATTCACCAATAGCAGGAAAGGGCACAGTAAACGCTTTCATTCTAAAATGAAATTATCTTAAAATAACAAGACTCTCCAATTTCAATCTTGACCTGCTGAAAACTGAACATGCTTTTACCTGTTACCTTGATTCTCTTACCAGTCAAAATATTTATCAGCCACTTCTTTCAGCTTTAGAATCAGAAATTTTAGATTAATGATGCTGATTTTGTGTCTTTACATTTGATTAGCTTTAGATACAGTCAACTGTTTTCCCATAATAAAAGCTCCTTATGATTTTCTTGTTTTTACAAATGATCTAATATTGTATCATAACAAAAATGTATTAAATTACTTTGCTAAAGTATAATAACAACCCCTAAGGCCTTGGTAATTTTTGGCATTGTGGCATTTATTTCTTTGTTTCTTTGTTTTAATATACAAGGTCTTAGAAGGAAAAGAGGAAAAGTTAATATATCATCCAGGGGAAAAAAACTCCAGTCCTTCAAAGAAAAACAATAGTGAGTGACAAAGAAAAAAAAATGTATAAAATTAGGTGAGAGATTGGGTAGGAAAGAATAATTTCAGGATGTGCTTTAAAAAAGAAAAAAAAAGAAAGAAAAGAACAGAATATGGAAATTTCCACAGATCAGAAACTCCTTTTAGAAACAATAAAATAGAATATGTGAAAAACCAATTGAGTGTAATAAACAAATCAAAGCATATTTAGCCTTTACATTTAATATGTGGTAGACTATTGTTTCTAGCATCTTATATTTTTTAAAAATGAAAAAGCCATAAGAAGCTTTTATTGCTCTTGAAGATCTGTGTGACAATAACTTTTTCTTTTTTTAAGATACATTCAGGGTTAGGTATACAACTTTTATTATGCAGGTAGCCTTGTTGATGAGGTGTGTCCCTCCCTCACCTACCAGTTTCTCTCAATTGCCAATCCCACCACCCCTCCCCTGGCAGCTTCTCACTACTGCCAATCCCTTTCTTATAGTTTTATGATAATTGTTCAAGGTCCGATTATGAATGAGAACATATGGAACTCTGTTCTTTGTTTCTGTTATGGATCACTGAGTATGATAGACTCTAAATCCATACAAGTTGCTGCAAAGTCCATATGTTTGTCCTTCTTTATGGCTGCATGATACTCAATTTTGTATCTGTATCACATTTTTTTAATCCACTCCAGCACCGATGGGCAGCATGGTGGGCTCTATGCTTTTGCTCTTGTGAACAGAGCTGCAACAAACATGGATATGCAGATATCTTTTTTTGTAGAATGATTTGAGTTCTTCTGGGTATATTCCCAACAGGGGAATTGCTGGGTCATATGGAAGGTCAACTTCTGGTTCTTGCAGAAATTGCCACACTGTCTTCTAGAGAGGTTGCACTAGTTTGCATTCCCACCAGTAGTTTAGAAGCATTCCTTTTTCTCCACATCCTCACCAGCATCTCTTTTTTGTTTTATTAATGATGGCCATTCTTACAGGGAGTAGGTGGTATCTCAATGTGGTTTTGATTTGCATTTCCCTGATGATGTGTGAGGCTGAGCACTTTTTCATGTGTCTGTTGGTTGCCCGTATATCTTCTTTTGAGAAGTGTGTATTCATATCTTTTACCCACTTTTTAATGGGGCTGTTTGTTTTGTTCCTTTCGGCGCATTTGGGTTCCTTGCAGATCCTAGATGTCAGACCCTTGTCAGATATGCAGCTGGCAAATATTTTTTCCCATTCTTTGGACTCTCTCCCTGCTCTTTTGATGGCTTCTTTTGCTTTGCAGAAGCACTTCAGTTTGATGAGGTCCCACTTGTCTACCTTATTTCCTATGGTATGGGCACTTAGGGTTCTGATCAGGAATTGGTTGACAGTTCCAATTTCCACAAGAGTGTCTCCTGCGTTTTCTAAGATTCTTATAGTTTGAAGTTTTACATTTATGTCTTTGATCAATTTATAGTTAATTTTTGAGTATGGTGATAGATAGGGGTCCTGTTTCAATCTTCTGCATGTGATCAGCCAGTTTTCCCAGCACCATTTACTAAATAGGTTCTCCTCTCTCCAGTGGTTGTTTTTGGAAGATTTGTCAAAGATGAGTTGGTTGAGAAATTGAGGCTTTGCTTCCAGAATCTCTTTCCTGTTCCATATGCCTGTTCTTGTACCAATACCAGGCTGTTTTGATTATTGTAGCCTTATAGTAAAGTTTGAAGTCTGGAAGTGTGTTGCCTCCTACTTTGTTTCTTTTTACTAAGAATTGTTTTGGTTTTTCATGGTCGTTTATGTTTTCATATGAATTTATGAATTGTCATTTCTAGGTATGAGAATAAAGATGTTGGTGTTTCATGGTTGGTATTTATTGCATTGAATCTGTGGATTGCCTTTGGTAGGATGGACATCTTAACAATATTGACTCTTCTACCCATGAGCATGGAATAGTTTTCCATTTGTTTGTGTCTTCTTGGATTTATTTTAGTAATGTTTTGTAGTTTTCACTGTAAAGGCCTTTACTTCACTGGTTAAGAAGATGCCAAGGTATTACAAAGGCATTTTTAGAAGCAATTTTGCAGAAGACACTAGGTGAACCAATTCACATGAGAAAAGAAGAGTGACTACCTACACTAGATCCTCTATTTTCATGGCCCTAGAAGTTATGATGCACAATAACTCATTGTAAAGGTCTTTCACTTCTCTGGTTAGGAAGATGCCAAGGTATTTTATTTTATTTTTTTGTGACTATTGTGAATGGGATTGTGTTTTTTGTTTGGGTCTCTGCCTGCTTGTTGTTGGTGTATAGGAATGCAACTGCCTTTGCACATTTGTTTTGTACCCCGAGACTTTGCCAAAATCCTTTATCAGTGCAAGCAGGTTTTTTCTCTTGGATTTTCAAGGTATAGCATCATTTCATCAGCAAAGAGGGATAACTTGACTTCTTATTTTCCTATTTGGATACCTCTGACTTTGTTTTCTTGTCTAATTGCCCTAGCTAGGACTTCCAATACAATGTTGAACAAGAGGAGTGAGAGTGAGCCACCTTGTTCTAGTTTTCTGGGGAAATAATTCCAGTTTCTGTGCATTTAGCAATATGTTAGCTGTGGGTTATCATAGATGGCACTTACTATTTTGAGGTATGTTCCTTCTATATCTAGGTGTTTGAGGATTTTTATCAAGAAAGGATGCTGGATTTTATCAAAAGCTTGTTCTGCATATAATGATATAATCATGTGATTCTTGTTTTTACATCTGTTGATAAATTCAATTACACTTATGTTCTTGTGAATGTTGAACTAGCCCCGCATCCTAGGAATGAAGCCTACTTGGTCATGGTGGATGATGTTTGAGATGTGTTTTTGGATCTGATTTGCTAGAATCTTATTGAGATTTGCATCTATGTTCATAAGGGATATTAGTCTGTAGTTTTCTTTTTTGTTGGATCTTCACCTGGTTTGGGTATCAGTGTGATGTTAGTTTCCCAAAACGATTTGGGGAGAATTCCATCTTTCTCAATTGCCTGGAACAGTTTCAATAGGATTGGTATTGGCTCCTCCTTGAACATTTTGTAGAATTCTGCTGGAAAACCACCCAGTCAAGGGCTTTTTTTTTGGAAGGTAGTTTTCTTATGACAGAGTCAATTTTCTGGGTTGTTTTTGGTCGGTTTCGTGTCTCAATGCTTTCTTTTCTTTTTTTTTTTTTTTTTTTTTTTTGAGTTGGAGTCTCATTCTGTCACCCAGAGTGGAGTGCAGTGGCCGCTCCTGGCCTCCGCAGCCTCGACCTGCTGGGCTCCAGCGATCCTTCCGCTTCAGCCTTCCAAGTAGCCAGAATTACAGGCATGCGCTACCACGCCCGGCTGATTTTTTGATTTATTGTAGAGATGAGGTCTCGCTGTCCAGGCGGGTCTTGAACCCTCGGCTCAGGCAATCCACTCACCTCAGCCACCCAAAGGCGCGAGATTACAGGCTGAGCCACCGAACCCGGCTTCAATGTTTTCTTGTTTCAACCTGGGGAAGTTGTGTGATGTCAGAAAGTTCTACATTTCATTTAGGTTATCAAGTTTGTTTCCATATAGGTGTACATAGTAATCTCTGATAATCTTTTGTATTTCTTCAGGGTCATTTGTGATTTGATCTTTTGCATTTCTGATTGTGTTTATTTGGGCTTTTTCTCTCTTTTTCTTGGTCATTCTAATTAGGGTTCCATCAATCTTGTTAATTCTTTCAAAGAACTAGTTTTTTGTTTTGTTGATGTTTTCTATGATATTTTTGTCTTCAATGTCCCATATTTGGGTTCTTATTTTGGTGATTTTGATTCTTCTGCTAAAGTTGGGGTTTTGGTTGTCTTTTGTTTCCAGCTCCCTTAGGTGATTTGTTAGTCTCTCAACTTCTAATCTTCCCATTTTCTTAATGTATACCCGTAGAGATATAAACTATCCTCTGAGAACTGTTTGCGTGACATCCCAGAGGTTTTGGTGAGATTTTTCTTCATTTTGCTTTGTTTCCAGAAATCTCTTAATTTCTGCTTTGATTTCAGTGCTGACTCAGTAGTTGTTCAGCATCATGCTGTTTAGTGTCCATGTCTTTGTGGGTTTGGGGGAAAATTTACTGGTGTTGATATTTACTTTCATTCCACTGTGGTCTGAGAAAATGTATGGCAATATTTCATCCTTTTGAAACTTGTCAATGCTTGATTTATGACCAAGGATGTGATCCTGCTTGGAGTATGTTCCATGTGGTGATGAATAGAACGTATATTTTGTGGTTGATGGATGGAATAATCTGTAGGTATCTATTAAGTCCATTTGGTCAAGTGTCAAGTTTAGATTCTGGATCTCCTTGTCGATTTTTTTCTTAATGATCTATCTAAGGTTGTGGGGTATTCAAGTCCCCTGCTATAATAGTGGCTAGAGTCAGTATCTTTTTTTCATTTACTTAGTGGTTGCTTTATAAGTGCTGGTGATCCTATGTTGGGTGCATATATGCTTAGGATGGATATTTCTTTTTGATGGATTGAATCTTTATCATTATGTAGTGTCCTTTTGTATCTTTTTAAATTTCTGATAGCTAAAAAGTTGTTTTGTCTGATATTAAGATCATGACTCCTGCCTTCTTTTGTGATCCATTTGCCAGGAAATTCATTTTCCATTCTTTAACTTTGAGTCTGTGTGTGTCCCTTTTGGTGAGATGAGTTTCCTGGATGCAGCAAATAATTGGGTCATGGTTTCTTATCCAGTTTGCCATTCTGTGTCTTTTCAGGGGTGCACTTAGTCCATTTACATTCATGGTGATTATTGCAATGTGATTGTTTATTCCTGTCATGTGGTTCTTATAAATTTTTTTCTTTTTGCTTGTTTTTTTTTTTTTGGCTTTGGTGTTGATGTATGTATGTGTTTTCAAGTTTCTTGTTGCATTGTGCTCTCTGTTGATTCTGTCCTCTGCTGTTCTCTTGGGAAGTGCGTGGTCAGTCTTTTTTTTTTCTTTCTTCCATGCTCAATACCATTTTAAGTGTCTTCTGTAGAGATGTTCTGGAAGCTGCATAATCTCTTAGGGATTGGATTTCTGATAAGGATTTTAATTCTCCATCACTGATGAATCTGTGCTTGACTGGGTGGGAAATTCCTGGTTGAAACTGTTTTTCTTTGAGGACTTTAAATATTGGACACTGTCTCTTCTTGTTTATAGTGTTTCTGCTGATAGGTCTACTGTTATTCTGATTTGTTTTCCCCGGTAGGTAGTTTGACCTTTCTCTCTTGCTGCCTTTAGATTTTGTTCCATTGTACCTACTTTGTGTAGGCAAATTAATATGTGTCTTGGGGTTGGTCTTCTCATTTGATGTCTTGTGGGGTTCTCTATATCTCTTATGCTTGGCTGGTCACATCTCTGGTGAGATGGGGAAAGCTTTCTTTGATTACCTCGTGAAATACTTATTCCAAGTTGTTTTCCATTTCCCTTTCTTCTTCTGGGATACCAAACAGGTGTAGGTTTGGCCTCTTGATATAATCGCACATCTCTTGTAGGCTTTATCCTTTTTTCCTGAGTCTTCTTTCTATGTTTTTTACAGATTGGGTTAATTCCATGCTCTGGCCTTCAAGTTCTGAGATTATTTCTTCAGCTAGATTAATTCTCTTTCCATACTTGTCATTGTATTTATTTCCTGGATGAAATATTTTATTGCCAAAATCTCTGTTGCAATTTCTTTCAATGTTGCGTTTTCTTTTTCTTGAGTCTTGTTCACTCTTTCCATCCATTCCCTAATCCCTGTCATATTCTGGGACCAATTTGGTGACTTCCATTGTTTGCACTCCAAGGTCTGATTTTTCAGGAGTTTTCTCTTTGTTACACTTGAAATTGCCTGTGGTTTTTCCTCATTTGTGACAGATCTCTTGTTTTTTTCTTTAGTTCTGTTATTCAATGTCAGTGGAAGAGGCTTTCCCTTCTGATATTTGCTCAGCGCTCTATTCTTCATTGATCTGGGCTCTGGATATTTTCTATTTTGAAAGAGGACTGTGGGTGGAAAGCTTTGTTCTCTTGTAGTTTTGAAAGTTGAATAAGGAAGGGAATGGGGAGCGAGGATTCAGAAGCTACTTGCAAATTACAGTGTTCACTGATTGTAGAATGTGTTCCCTGAGACTAACTCTCCACCACCACTCTATATAACAGTGTAATGGGTACGTGTTTGTACCCCCTGGGTCCGTGATACAGTAACAGCTAAGAGGAGCACAGAGAAAATAGCATGAACTAATATAAATAGAAATCTTTAAAAAAAAAGAACAATGAAAGCAGAAACAAAAACAAAAGCAATTGAACACACACACAGACATACACCCACACCCAAAACAAACTGGAGTGACAACAAAGTGAAACAAAACAAACAGCAACAGAAAACCAAGAAAACTAAACACACACACACACACACAGTACAAAATGAATGTGGAAGATAAACAGAAAGACTGGGAAAACAAAACAGAATTCAGATTGAACTCTCACACATATATTCACACACACCTTAAACTAAAAAATAAAATAAAATAAAATAAAAATAAACAGAAGAACAAAAGAGAAGAAACAAACCAACAACAGAAAAACTGAAAGATGAGTACTCAATTATTCACATACACACATAAACAGAAAACAACAACTAAAAGAATAAAGAAACAGTAAAAGAAAAGAAAAAAGAAAAAAAGGGGGGATGCAGATCAAAACCTCACATACACATTTATGCACAAAGGAAAAATCTTTTTTTTTTTTTTTTTTTTTGAGTTGAAATTGCACTCTGTCACCCAGACTGGAGTGCAGTGGCTGCTCCCGGCCACTGCAGCCTCAACCTGCTGGGCTCCAGTGATCCTTCTGCCTCAGCCTTCCAAATAGCCAGAATTACAGGCGCACGCTACCACACCCAGCTAATTTTTTTATTTATTGTAGAGATGAGGTCTCACCAAGTTGCCCAGGCGGGTCTCGAACCCGCGGGCTCAGGCAATCCACTCACCTCAGCCTCCCAAGGCGTGGGATTACAGGCTGAGGCATGAAGCCCGGCTGAAAAGTCTTTTAAAAATAGGTAAACTAACGAACAAACAGGCAAAAAGAAAATAAATAATTTAAAAAAATTTTTTTAAAGCCCTGCTCTCTTGTGGCAGGCTCTGCAATTGTTCCTCTAGTTAGCTCTCTCTTGCTCTCTCCTGTTCTCTCCTCTTTCACTCTCTCCCCAGTATCCAGAGCAGGGAAGAAGGAGGGGAAGTGAAGGTGGGTGGGGTTTCAGGCCTCCCCTCCCACTCTCTTATGGTCAGAGATATCTCTTCCAGTGGGGAGGTGCAGGATTGTTACTTCACCAGGTATGTACTTGTGGGGAGTGCCCCAGCCAGGCCTATCCTGAAATGTTCTCCTATTGTGACTGACATCAAGGCCATGCCTAGGTTTATCCCTCTCAGTAGTGGCCCAACTGTGTGGGTCTGATGATCAGAGGATTGCTGGGGAGGAGGGGGTTTGGGTCACCCCCAGTCTCACCACTGATCTCTTGGGAGTTTTCCTTGTCCTTTTCTTTTCCCATGGCTATATCAGGGTAAAGGGTGGGGCACCTGTGACTCAGCATTTGCCAGGTCCCTCTGAAGTTTGTGCTCTCAGCATAGTCCCTCTGGGTCACAATCAACCCCTGAGTAGTTGATCCACCAGTCACAGAGATCGGGTCTGTTGCTCCATTGTGAGCAAATTCAGGCACTTTCCTACCTTGCCTTCAAGATGATGGTGGGGTGCCTCTCTTGTCTACTCCTGTGGGACTGTGCTTCTGGACTCCCTCTGCAGCCCCTGCTGCCAGTACATGGCCAGGCACTGAAGTGGTGAGGCAAAGCCTGGAGCCAGCAGTCTCTCTGTCTGCAGTGGTGAGGCAGAGCCTGGGGTAGTAGTCTCTCCACACCACTTCTTCACAGGAAAACTTTTGTACATTTAACAAAATGGCTCTAGGTTTCTGTGACCTGGGAAGAGCCTGAAACCAAACAGAGAAGCTGTAGCACCATCTGTTGCACCAGGAGACCCCTGACTACTTGCTTATGAGACCCCACTTAGACAGTGTCTCCCAGGATTTTCTTCCCAAGAAGGATTGTGTTGATTTTTAAAAAAATGGTCAACTTCTATGACCTGGGTATCTCTAGAGTCCAAGTCAAGCAGCTGTGGCACCAGCCGCTGCACCAGGGAGCCCTGGCCACTAGCCCCCTAGCCCTCACTCAATCACTCATATACCCACTCACTCACCAGCATGTACACCAAGTTTTTCATACACTTACTCACTCACACTGGTTCACACATAGTTCGAGTGGCTCAGTCACCATCTTCCCAACTTCCTCTAAGTGGTAAAAACTTTGATGATTCAAAAATATTTTGGAAGAAATTATGCTTTACAATGATATATTTCTAATACTGCCAGTAAATAATAAACGTCTTTATGAACCAGAAAATTTGATTTTTTCAAGTTCTGTGTGTAAATAAATTCATGTAAAATATCTTATCTGTATTAGTTTTCTACTACAGTATGACAAAGTATCCCCAAACTTGACAGCCTAAAACAATGTAAATTTATTATTTTATAGTTTCTTTGGATGAGAAAGTTGGAAATGGCTTAGCTGAGCCCTCTCCTTCCAAAGTTCTCACACGTTTGTAATCGTGATGTTGGCCAGGGCTCCCTCATCTGAAAATTCAAATTAAAAAGAGTATACTCTCAAGCTCACAAACCTGGAAGAAATATAAATATATATTATATTTACTTTAAGTCACATGTTTAGCTCTAGTTGTAGAAGTTATGAAATTTATCTAGAATATAAACCACAAATTTTGAAATGAAAAGGATTGAAGTAATGACAAAAGTTGGAAGTGCTTACAAATGTATTTTAAAAATTTAGTATAGACTATAAATACTGCTTTTTAAAATTCAGTTATTCTTGTTAGATTAAGAAAACAAGCAGATAGGAAAAGAGAAAAGAGAGATGGGAGATGGGAGACTTAGCAGCAACACAGGCTTATTCCAAGGAGGAGAACCTGTGGAGGGAACTGCAGAAAACTGTAGCCCACTACTGTTTACAGGCTAGAGCAGTTATAGGGCTTGGGGTGAAAATTTTGTGGTTGGCATTGCTAGGGAATAACTAACCTTGTGTTTAAGGAAGGTTAAGGTGTTAGATGGATGATTGAAAGTTCTACATATGTTAGATGTTTGCAGAATTTTCCATCCCAGGGTAGCTATCAAAATGGTGTGGGTCTCTAAGATGGCATTACCCAGGCTAACAATTCTTTCATCTGGCAATTTTTTTAAGTCCTCACTTGTTTCTGAGGATAGTAAACAAAACAGATAATGTCCCTGTCCTCATGTAGCATCTATTAGTGAGTGGAGATAGAAAATAAGCAAACAAACTTCAGTATGTTAACTAGTGATACTCCCTATGAGAAAGCAAAGCATGGTACAGGAGTGTGACTGATTAAGATGGTTGTTCAAAGTCTCTTTGTACAGGTTCCCAAAGGAAGCAAATAAGCAGCATCTATAAATAACAGGGCACAGAGCATGTCAGACAAAGGGAAGAAAAAGTACATGCCCTGAATCATGAGTGTGTAAGATGTGTTTACAGAACAGGACAGAAAAGAGGGTGGTTGAGACACAGTGAGGATGATTCAGTAATTGGAACCCAAGAGCAAACGTTGGCCTAGATTGTGTAAGCCTGTTCCATCATCATAAAGGTCACCACTTCTCAGAGTAAACTAGAAAGATATAGAGGAGACAGTTCTAATTTATGTTTTAATGGGATCCTTGTGGATAATATTTGTAAAGCAGAATGGAGGAAGTTGGGTTTCCATGATTGTAAAACATAGAGAGTTTTACTGGTTAAGAGTTTACTGAACTATTTACTGAACTAATTTAGGCAAAAGATGATAATGGCTGCATGGAGGCATCAGTGGTGAAGTTGGTAAAAAGTGACCAACCTGAGATACACTTTGATATCACAGTCAATTTTTTCTGAAAAATTAGATAGGTTGTCTAGCTAAAGCAATGATGCCTTTTTTACAAATACTAAATTAAGTAAATTAAGTTAAGTCCTAATTTTGCTTGATGGAATTCTTATATAAACACTTTAATAATGTTACTTTTAAAAGAAAGCATGTATTTTTATGGAAGAAAATTAATAATACCTTTTAAAACCTCATATGCTCCTTACCTGATTCAGAATTCTTTGCAACTTTAAGACTAAAAAGTATATAAATATGTATGTGTATGCCTCAAATATTTCATTTCTCATAAAGTTTTCTGTGAGACATCTGTTTCAGAGGAATTTCATAAGATTGATTCTCATCAATTTTCACTGTTATTTCTATAAAAAATTGTATAGATTTGATGGCTGTTGTTCACAGTATATACTTAGGGCAAATGTCAAAAGCTTGAAAATCAATTATGTATACTGGAGTGTCATATTGACAGACTCTCTCTGCTGTTTATTATTGATTTACTCACTTTTGGACAAGCATAAATATGTAAAAGAGAAATAAATTTGTTTTTATAGTGATTCGAATTTTAATTCCTACAAAACTCATTATTAAATGCAGAAATTAGAAATATAAATAAAGGAAACAACAAGTCATTGAAAGCAATGAAAGCAATAAAAGTGACTAAGTAATTGTACCTAATTTAACTCATTGAAATACTTTTTGATTTTTTTATTATTTTAGCATAATTGCACTTACATTAAGAGTAAGATTGAGAAGAAGACTCATACCAACTATGTGATCTTGATGAAGTTTCATTTTGGGGCCTTTATCTTCAAAAGGATAACATTGGAATATGCCAAATGAGGTAAAATACAATATAATTGTATTTTGAGAAACCAACAAAAATAATTTATTAAAATGTATTTTTTAATGTATAATTGCACATAATTAAGTTTAATCTACTTTATTTTTCAAAGCTTTACTAAACTAGTCACGTATTAACATATTTATTCAAAATTATGTATTTTTATTGTGCTAATATTTTGCAGAATGAGATATGAAATCCTCCTCCTCCCCCCAAAAAAGACTGTTTTTATAAAATTAGGGAATATGTAAGAAAATAAACAAGCACATTACAGTAGTGTATGAGAATGCTCTGATAGCATGAGGTCAAGGGTGGGTGTTTTTATCAGACAAGATTTTATGGTTGCCAATGACAGAAAACCAATTAACTGACTTATACTAACAAGGGACTACATTGAAAGGGTAACAAAGAAGCACTCATAATAAAGGGAATTTCTACAGGAATCCAGGTGTCTAATGACCTCAGAATTTATAAAAGGAATTAACCTCTGACAGTACTAGTTTTCTGCCTGTTTTCTCTATGTGGCATTATTCTTTCAATTACTGACAGACTTTATCATGTCTTGGCCATAGCTCACCCAGGTACACATGGTTTTTGTTCCACATGCCAGGATGAATAGAGAATTTCCATGTTTGTACAGTAAGAAAAACCTCAGACTCTGACTGAGCAGTCCTAGACCAGTGACTATTGCCAGAAGAGTGGATGTACTATGGCTGGTCAAGCTGAAGCCATGTTTAGGAAAGAAGTCTGAGTAGAAAACAACTTAACAAAACCATAATTTCCCTTGTGACTAACCCAGAATATGGAAATTCAGAAGAAAAGATATTTGAATCAAATCTTAAGAACTAAGAAGGAGAAGGAAGAAAAGGATATTTTAGTCCAGGGGAATAGCATGTACAAAGGCATGGAAATACATGACTACGTAAACAGGAAGATAGGTTTGTGGAGTTCAATGAAGGATATGGGGTGTTAGTGGGGGATAGTAAGAAATTCAATTGGAGACATGGGTTGGGGTATAATGGAGACATGGGTTGAGGTTTTGGAATTCCCTGGCTTTGATGGAAGATGTCTGAGAAAAACCAAAAGACAAGTCAGGCAAAACTGGTTGGAACTGGAACTGAGATCTTGGAAAGAGAGGTGCTAGAAAGGCAATGAAGAGGGGTTTTGAAGTATATTTGCAAAGAAGTAGGGAAAAGAGAGAAGGTAACATCTAAGATGAATCTCCAGATTGTCATTCACATTGAAAGAATGATACCATGGACAGTGAGAGATAGAACACCAGAGAAGGAAGTGAAATTGACTTCAGAAAGCACTTTTTAATGACTTCAGAATCAGACACTTCCTTAAGGATATGGTTTACAAATGTTGCCCTCTGACATCAACTTTAGCAGCATGGTATTTTCTAGTATGAATATCTTTCATTTCTGTAGAGTTCACATACACTTCATTATTTTTTTTTTTTTTTTTTTTTGAGTTGGAGTCTCACTCTGTCGCCCAGACTGGAGTGCAGTGGCTGGGAGCGACCACTGCAGCCTCGACCTGCTGGGCTTCGGCAATCCTTCCACCTCAGCCTTCCAAGTAGCCAGAATTGCAGGCATGCACTACCATGCCCGGCTGATTTTTTGATTTATTGTAGAGATGAGGTCTCGTTGCCCAGGCGGGTCTCAAACCCGCGGGTACAGGCAATCCACTCACCTCAGCCTCCCAAAGGCGCAGGATTACAGGCTGAGCCACCGAGCCCAGCTTACTTCATTATTTTTTAATGAAATTATTCTTGATTGGTTTGATATAGTGGGATTCTAAATGAAAGTATTTCAATCTCTGGATTTTATTATTCAAAGACTTAGAATAAGGGGGAAGGATATGAAATGAGAACCAAAAGTTCAACTAGTTGATTCTGTCATGGGATTACCTAATGATTAGTTGTGTGACCTATGAAAGATCAATTAGTCATTTATAAACTGAGTTATTTTATCTGTAAAATAATAATTAAAATGTATCTTCCCAAAACAGAGAGACTTAGAGCTGAGACTATGGGGAAGTTCCCTCGGGTTCCCTCCCACTGTGGGAGCTTTCCTGTCCTCTCAATAAATCCTGCTTTCTAAAAAATAAAAAACACCAAGACTGTAAACCAACACTACTTTGACAGTAGCCCTATAGAATTGTACTCTAAGAACAATCTTTGAAAAAGGAAAAATTGCAGGAAGATTTAAGTCTGACCTTTGTCACCTCTTTGCATGCTCCTGATGGTTGGGTTTTGATGGATATTACCATATTTCTTATCTCATCTTCTTCCCTGACATGCTTAAATTAGTCATCAGTCACCAAAATCTTTGGTGCCCCAGGCTTAAGCTTTAAACTTTGCTTAAAGTCTTTCATCCATAAAAAGATACTCTGGACACTTAGAACAGGAATCAACGGTGATATGAACTCACATTCATGCAGTCTACAATGTACATACCTAACTGTTTAACCATCACAGCAATGCTGTGACGTAGATTTTTGTCATTTGAAAAGTAAATACTAAGGCAGATAGTATAAGTGATTTATCCAAAGTCCTAAAGACAGTCAGTTGGAAAGTCATGGTATGAACCCAAGTAGCTGTCTTTGGAATCTTTCTAACAGTGGAATTCGTCCTCTTGACAGGCAAGAGAGTTAGATGACAGTTTTTGCAGGAGCAGGGAAGGGTGGTGAAAAGATATCAAGTGTCTTCGATGGTACATTTAAAATTATTTATTTTGGGTGAGGTAGTCAATGTTACTCACCTGCTGCATTTATTTCTGGGAGGTTCTTAGGAGAAAATGTATATCAAAATGTCCTTTTATAAGGAATTGACCATTTGGTCACACGCTTCATAACTGAGATAATTTTTACTGTGTGTTATCAATTTAATCCAGTGACAAAGATGGTATTTGAGTACCTATTAAATATAATAATTCTGGACATTATGTTTGTTTAAAATATGCAATGACAATGAAATATTTACATAGAATAGCATTTTATGCTTCCCAAATTACTCCAGTCTTTTGGCAGAAATGAAATAACCACTGTATTTTAATATTTTATTCTTATTATAACGGATATTCTCTGTTGTGGGGGCTGTATTAATTATATATACAAATATTCCATTTTCAAAATGAGCCTGACCAAATATACAGTGAGTCTAATAAACACTGTGTGCATAGACAGGTACCTCTTGGTTCCTCTACTTTTCCTTCCCTGATGTTTTATTATGGTGACTGGGAACTTTTAAATATTGGTTTAAACTGCTTTACCACCATGTAAATACATTTAAATACACAAAAGTATCAGACATACTTTAATTACATTGCTTAATAAAGTAACCAGTTGATTCAAATTAGACTGATATCTTGAATTATTATCTTGCATTACCTGATACCTATTATACAAAAAAGTATATCAGTTGTGCATTCTGTATAGCAAATAATACTGCATTGATATTTTATTAGGAAATGAATTTCCAAAATGAATTATATTCAGTTATCATTCATTTGCAGGGTCCTTATTGTATGATTTCTGGTAAACAGAATTACCGATGCTACTTTCCAAGTAATATGCATTTGTTTTTGTTTTTGTTTTGAGTTGGAGTCTCACTCTTGTCGCCCAGGCTGGAGTGCAGTGGCATGCTCACAGCCACCGCAGCCTCGACCTGCCGGACTCAGGTGATTCTTCCACCTCAACCTTCCAAGTAGCTGGAACTACAGTCACATGCCACTATTTATTGTAGAGATGAAGTCTCACCAAGTTGCCCAGGCTGGTCTCGAACCCCTGGGCTCAGGAAATTCTCTTGTTTCAGCTTCCCAAAGTGCTGGGATCATAGGCTGAGCCACCACGCCCAGCCAGTAATATGTTTTAAAAGTAACATCGATTTTAAATAAATTAGATTTAGATTAGAATATCTATTCATTTTTTAACTATTATGTTGCATCATATATCTTACACACATGTATTAAGCAAGCTACATATTTTTTGTTATCCAATTATAGATTTTATTAGAACCTATCACAAAGTTATCAGTAGAATATTCTGATGCTTAAAAAATTGACAGATTAAAAAAGCTTTAAAAAATAATTTGTTTTGTTGATTAGATTAAGTACAAATAAAACTTTGTAAAAAGAACTCAAAAAAGTTAGATCATATTGTAATTAAATAGTGCAGTGTTTCAACAGAGTTTAATACGTTTATTATTTAGACTATATTACCAAAAAAGAAGAGAAAGAAGAGGAGTGCATACTCTATAAGTTGGAATAAAAATCATGAGACCTTGAAAGACAGAATTTTCCACTGTGGCCTTTGCATGCCTTTATCTTTCTTAACTGATCCTTCCTACCCCACTTAAACACAACTTAGATCCTAACTCTTATTCCTCACCTTTCTTGATAAATCTGAATTTATCAATAAGTAACTACTAATCCACAGAACAATTTATCCCTCTTCCCAGAATTGATATTGACCAACTACTCCCAATATTAGCTAAATTATTTATAACCCCTCTTGCTTAAGTTCTATAAAATGTTCTCCTTCTTTCTCCAAGACAAAGCACTCCCAGCGACCATTCTTGTTCTCAGCATTTTCATATACAGCTTAGGCTCATGATACTCTGACTTTTCTTCCACAGAATGAAGAGAACATTGAGCAATTTGTTTGTTAAATGGTGTTGTAACACTCAAATGACTTCTTATTTTTATTGTTACAAATTGGAAAGGTTATCAAGAACAAAGAGATCTTAGAGTTGAAATACAGTGATCTCTAATTCACCAGAAAGTAACTTATAAATAAATACTCATTGAACTTAATACAACACTTGGATTACTAATTTATTTGAGGGTATAGTTGCTCTTGAAAGAGGGGATAGGGGCAATACATAAATTGAAATAAATGAAGATAGATGACAGTGAAATCAATCAAAATCTGAACCTATTTTTTAAAAATCTCATTAGCACCTCCTTTTTTCATTTGGGATAATTGTAACTATAATGAACTGAACTACACGTGAAAAACCTTATCAGTTATGTCTCTTAGCTACAAGTGACAAAAACTTACCTACTCAAGCTATGTGAAGAAAATATGATTATATTGTGCTAAGTAGCACAGGGAAATTCTGTTGATTTTGTCTGCCTTTCAAACCCTCCATCTTCGGGACATGTTTATGTTTCTATTTCTTTGGTGATTGTAGATTTGTCAACAGTATCTTCCCAAACAACAAGAGATTCAGGGAAAGACTTATGATTTGGGCCTTCCCAATCAGACTGCTCCATTGTCCTGTCCACTATGATTGGTTTCAAGTATGATGGACACATAATTTAAACAAGATTGAGATATCTTTCCATTGCTAGGAAGGTCAAAGTTTTTATCTTTTGGTTTCCCACTGCAGGAATGATGTTAATTAAATACTGTCATTGCCTGTTTTCTTTACCACATGAATGAATCCCATCTGTAGTAACAGAGAAAGTGGTCAAAACACAGAGAGAAGCTGGTCAAGTAGAGTTTTTTTGGGGTCTTTTTAACAATTTTTTATTTTAAAGATGGATACAATTTAGGTTAGTACGCAAATGGTCATTTTACAGGTAAAGTTTGGGCCTCACTTCCATCCCCACTTCACCTGGTTTGAGATCAGGTACGCTTATTGGTGAAGTGTGCCCCCATCTCCCTCCTCTGGCAGTAAAGATAGTATGTGAGCCCTAGATCTACTCTCATGCCGGTGTCACCTCCACACTTGCTCAGTTTTGTGAAATAGGCCTTTAAAAAATTCTTTACTTTGAGTTAGGTTTCTGTCAAATGAATACTAAAGAAGTTTAATACACATTAAAAAATTACATGTGTAGTTTTTTTTATTCCATTTAGAATTACATTTGGTTATACTACTGCCAATAGTGTCAATATAAAAGATGTCTTGTATTGTGTACCCATTTATAAAGTGGATGGAACTAGACATATACTGAGATAGATTTACAAAAGACTAGAACCAAAGTAAGATAATTTAATTTGTATGTGGATTATAGCAGATGAATTTTTATAGATGCCTTGTTTGTTCACAAGTATTCACTTTAATCTTCCTGTTGCTTATTAAATATTGTAATTATTGCAAATATTTTAATATTGCAATTAATCCTTTTGGGCTATTAAAGGAAATAACCTTGTATATTGTTAAGTTGTTTGGGTAGAGATGGCGACCCCATTCCTTACAATGTCTCTTGGGTAAGTTATACTTTCCCAAAATCATATCCTCAGTTGAGACCTTTTTAAATGTCTATCACACGAGGTGCCATACTTTTTAAGATTAACTTACAAAATACAGATTCAAACAGAGTACATGTGTAGTGTTTAATTCATCAATGACATATGGGACTGATATCTTTGGAGTGCTAATTTAGTAGTTCATCCCATCTCACCATGTGCAATCTGTCTTCAGGATTCCATAGAACACTCTCACAAACAAAAGCAATTACACACATCTTTCTTCACTATTAACATACTGTGTTGACTGAAGGATAGCTGACTCTATGCATCAATTAAGGACATCTTGCAAAACCAAGTTGTGCACGTGGGGGCTGATTAACAATGCAGCTTGTCTTTGTAGGATTTTATACGGCACCATTCCGTAGTGTTCTCTGAGGGTTGACTCAGTTCTGACTTTATACTTTCTTACAAGCAGATCAATATTTTCCACTGTGATTCTCTCAGCAACAAATGACCTGTATCCTACAGAACATGGGAAAACACGTATATGACTCACTTTATTCTAGAGTCATTTAACAACTTTCTTCTCTGTGATCCATCTTGTTTTTTAAAAACATCTGAATTCTTTATTTGGAGAAGAATGAGTGAAACAATTTTAATGTAACCCCAAATTTTTATTAGAAACAAGTTATCTCCTTGAAGCATTTTTTTGTTTTAATTTTATTTTATTAAGAAGGATTTGGGCAACCCCTCAGGTCTCCTCCCACTGTGGGAACTTTTCTGTCCTCTCAATAAATCCTGCTTTCTCACTTCAAAAAAAAAGAAGAAAGATTCTATTTCAGATCTTCAGACTCCAATTCATTTTTAAAATGATGAATGAAATTGAAAATAAAGGAGTTTTAATTTCTTCTTATTTCACCAATTCTTTTCTTTCTTTCTCCCTTTCTTTCTTCTTCCCCTCCCTCCCTTGCTCCCTCCTTTCTTCCCTCCCTCCCTCCTTCCTTGCTTGCTTCTCTTTGTTTCTTTCCTTCCTTCCTTCCTTCCTTCCTCCTCCCTCCCTCCCTCCCTTTCTTCCTTCCTTCCTTCCTTCCTTCCTTCCTTCCTTCCTTCCTTCCTTCCTTCCTTCCTTCCTTCTTTCCTTCCTTCCTCTTTCTTTCTTTTTATTTCCCTTCCTCCCTCTCTCCCTTCCTTTTCTTCCTTCCTTTGCTTGCCTACTTTTGGAAAAACAGTGCCCCAAACAATGAAGAATTCTATTGTTCTAGTCATTTCAAATGAACATTTATAAATTACTTTTGGATGAATTAAGGACAATGACTCCATTTCTACTATAAGACCTTATAGTTCTTGATTAGCTTTCTAATTTGTAACAATAGAAATGAAAAGTCACCTTAGTACTTTATTTTATATTTATGTTTCTTATCTAAGAGTTGTAATTCTAGAATCCATACTCTATACTCAAACAGTGTTCTTTGCATCCATGTCAGTATCTATTATTTTTTTATTTCTTATTGATGGCTATTCTGACTGGTGTGAGGTGGTATCTCATTGTGTTTTTAATTTGCATTTCCCTGGTGATAAGTAATGTTGAACATTTTTTCATGTTTGTTGACCACTTGCATATCTTCTTTTGAGAGCTCTCTGTTCATGTCATATGGAAAGCAGTATGGAGATTACTCAGCATACTAAAAGTAGATCTACCATATGATCCAGCAATCCCACTACCAGGTATCTACTCTAAGGAGAAGAGGTTATATATAACAAAGACATCTGCACCTGCATGCTCATCGCAGCACAATTCACAATTACAAAGATGTGGAATCAATCTAGATGCCTATCAACTGATCAGTGGATAAGGCAAATGTGAGAAATATATGCCATCGAATACTGCACAGTCATAAAGAAGAATGAAATCATGTCCTTTGCAGCAACATGGATAGAACTGGAGATTATCATTCTAAGTAAACTGACTCAGAAACTGAAAACCAAATACTGCATGTTCTAACTCATATGTAGGAGCTAAAAAGTCACAAGGATGAAAATAACAATCACTGGGGGCACAAAGCCTACAGTGCTATCTCAAACAAAACTCAGAACCAAAAACCATTAATACAGAATCGAAAATGGCCTTAACATTTTTCCTGGTGATAAGATATTTTCCAGATGAAAATACAATGGCCTAAACCTATACCCTGGACGTTTGGAAGGACAGGACGTCTTCAGCCAATTCTTCTTTGCTGAGGCAGATTCTCAGTTCTCAGGTAACATCTCAATTCCTCTTGATTGAGATAAAAAAAGTTTATCAATTTATTCAGATTTTATGCTCAGATAACTATGAAGGATAGGTAGACACCTTTTTCTGGTATCAGAGTGAACAAGTCTAAGAGGAAAAATTATTTTGCTAATACTTACCTCTTCTTTGGAAAATTCTAGTTCTTACTAGGGTAGCAAAGATTTAGACTTTTTAAATCACACCTGCCTTGCTCACTATAGCCCTGAACTCTTGGGCTGAAACAATCCTTCTTTTAGCCTCTGAAAGTGTTGGAACTACAGGTGTGCACTATGACACTTGGGCTAATTTTTTTTTTTTTTTTTTGAGACAGGAGTCTAGCTATCATGCCCTGGTTTGACTCAAACTCTTAGTCTCAAATGATCCTCCTACCTTGGCCTCCCAGCTTGCTGGGATTTGAGCCATGAGTCACCACACCTGGTCACTGTTCTTCCTCTAAATATAAGGTGCTTAGTTAGCAGAATTGTAAACTACAGTCATTCTTGACTTATTCTGCTCTTACCCATAATTCCATGTGCTTGGCTCAGCATTTCATCAAATATGACATAAAGTGAAAATGCTTTTCTCTTAGTACTATGTTATAAGCATATTGTTATTGAAGGATGCTGGAGCAGTTCTCAACCCACAAGTATCAGTTTATATTTAGTAGATTTATATAAAAAAGAAATATTAGACGATATTAAATTATTTAATTTAGTTTGAGAAACATAAATAGAATAATAAAAAAATACTTAAGAAATGTGAAGCACCATGCACGAAAATGCACAGAGAGAAAATAGTTAAAGTGTACAGAGTAGTAGAAGGGGAATTAATACTGTCAACCTGTGACTAAAGCTTGAAGTTTTGATTAAGAAGCCTTTGAGTGAAATTTCTAACAAAGGTCCATCTTCAAAGGAACTAGTACATTATTTTTTCTATAATAAAAATAGCTATATCTATTATTATTCCTGATACATAGAGATATTTACAATATTTTTGGATAAAAAGATAAACTACTCATATTTTATCTTCTTTCCATAAACTTCATAGGCCAATTTGATAAATTCTATTAACTGGAAATTTACTCTCTATAAACTTGAATGTTTCTTAATAGATTTTTTGCTATATGCAATTCATATTTTTCTTGTAGAATAACCACTCTTATTAAGGGTACAATAATTATGAGACAAAATATCTGATAAAGTTTAGTGTAGCTTTACAAAATACTATGCCTTCAAAAATGTACTGCTCATAATAAACACAAAATTATGTTTTATTTCCTAATAACTTTCATAAATTTGGATGGGACTAGAAAATCATTAAAAATAATCATTTACTGGATTTGAAAAATACTTAAAATACATACATGTGGAAAGTGGATAATGTTCTGGGAATTAAATGTATCAGAAAATACAAAGTCAGCTACAGAGGGAAAGCTAGACAACATGTTGAAACAAGGTAACAGTAAGATGTGAAGTAGGTGTTAATGACAGGAGAAAAACAGGGCAGGTTGAACTAATGAGACATACAGTATTCAATTCTTTGAACTGATGTGAGAAGCATGTAGGTCATAATAGAATACAATTTTTTAGTATAGATTTTATAAGTTAAACCTAGGTTACAGCATATTGCTAATTTTCTCTTAAATCTTCCACACACTGAATAACAAGATAAAGTTTAAAAAATTGGAATGTATTAAAAGATAATTTTTAAGTGAAAACTTAAGAAAGCAAGATAAATAAACAAAGGACTAGATGAAAATAAAAATAATTTAGAATTAGCAATTTGCTTATATACTAATCAAATCAAAGAAATTAAGTTTTTAATAAGAATGATTTATGTACTCTATTAGATGTCATAGATAATGTCAAAAATTCTTTAAATATTGTCATTTAAATTTATTATAACTTTGGTTTACTGTGTCTAAGTTGTTTTTTACTGTTAGGATATCAAAAAATGTGAGGTTTTTTTAAAGGCGAAATAGCACATGTAAAGCATAAGAGATAATATTTATGAAGCATTATAAAAATAATTACCCATCAAACTCTGATTGCATGTCTATAACAAAAAAGATTTCTTTTTTCTTTACAGCACATAAGGAAGTAATGGACGTTGAAACAATAATGTAATCAGCTAATCATTTTTCTTTTATGCCACAACATAGAAACATATTCTGGATCATGAGAAGTGGAATAAAATTCCATCTTTGAGAGTAAATGTATGACCTTAACAAAACAATGTAATAACTCTTAATTGTTGCCAAGTTTCTCTGAAATTCCTAGGGCATTCTAAGTCTAGTTTATAAAAATGCAATCTCTAGGTATAGAAGGAAGATGATTTTCATCTATTTGTCCCCTTGATTCACCAAAACAAGGGAATCTTCTAGTCAAAATGAACTTCAACATACATTGTAGGCAGTGAGACATCTTTTATGAATACCCAGAACTAATGTTGGAAATGTTCTAAGAAATCAAGACCCACATTTTATTTGCTTGTGTATCATCAGTGTTTAACACCACCTGTAACATTAAAAAACATATTTTGGGATGCGTAAATAAATAAATAAGGTAAAATGATTTACAAGGTTTCCTCTCTCTTGTTTGTCTTTATCTCATGATTATCAAAACTTCACCTATTTTACTTCTGAATCCCATTCTTTTTCTGTCATAAACAAGAAACATTTTCCATCTTATACTTCAGAATGAAAAATAAATAAAAAACTTGAAAAGTGTTTTATGAAAAAGAAGGAAATTTGGTGTTAGCATCAGTGGGAAAGTTAAATATTGACAAAAACATATCTTATTGATTATTTGGTATAATAAAATTTTAGTGAAATAAAGATAATCAAATTTCAATAACTTTTTTACCATTTAAAAATATTTCCAAAAGCAAAGGAAGGTTTTTAAAACTAATTTTTTAGTCTATAATTGAGATAGTTTTACTAAATTATTCTTAATCAAATTACCTTTTTTTAATAATTACCTGTTGAAAGAGTTATGTTACACTTAGAATTATCAAACATAAAATGTCTAACTTAATAAAGAAGGGTCTTAAGAGCTATCATTTTCTGGATGACATGTAGAAGTTTTGAATTTTATTTTAATTTTGTAAAGAATCAAAGCACCACTTTAAATCAGTCAAGGATTTTAGACAGCATCATTATCCTAATACAAGTAACAATGATAAACAATAGCTCTTTTATCATCTTGGTAATAAGAAAGTAATTCATTTTTACTAAAATGCAATTTAATAATTTAAAATTTTAAATGCTCTTGAAAATAAACAATAGAGTAAAATTAATTTTTACTTACTAAATGATAAATGCACAATATGAATTTGATTAATTTAAAAATCTTTAATATAATACTTCATGATACAGTTGTCTTTTTCAAATTAGAATTTTGTGAATGTTTAAGAAATAAATCTAATGAATAAATGAGTTAATACCATTTCACGTAATTATTTTTAGGAAAATGAGAATTATGCACATATCTTCCTTGTAGATGTCTTAATATCTTTGAATATAAAAATGCTATATAAGCACTAAGTGAAATATTACAAAACAATAACTATTTTACTGTAATCAAATTTTATTATTTAAAATGAAAAATTATTTTGTTGTTATTCCTTGTTTATATACTGTATTTTTACAGGATATAATTCATCTAACAATATTAAAAATAAGAAACAAAGCTGGAATTTTGTAATGACTTTGATTACATTGACATATAACTTGCTTAAGAGTTTATATTTTACTGTATAATAAAGAGAGAAATTTAAGTTGACATGTGCCAAAGTTACTGTGAAGAGACAAAGGTATTGGTACACAATAATAGTAACATCATCGTAAAGAAGAAACACTCACTTGTTCATGTGCTACATGTTAAAAAGACAACAATAAAAAATTAACAAGAGGGTGAAGCAAGGGTTACATGCTCCTTGATCATACTAAAAAAGGAATGCGGCTCTGAAAAGAATGTTTCCTTCAAAACTAAGAATAAATAGACATTTGAAAATGTATATATTTTTATGAGGTAGGGTAGAAGTTATTAAAACATAAGGAAGAAAAATCTAGAAAAAAATGAAATATCAAAGTACATCCAATTATAATATATGAATTAATAGATTAAAAATAAATATTTTAAAATCTGAGAGGGTAAAACTAGTACAAAGTCTTAATGTGACTTAGATTGCTTGGTATTAGTCAATTGGCACAAATATTTGATTATTAATTAAGCAGATATTTGCTTCTCAGTAGCTCTGGATCACTCTTCATATATACAGACGCACATAACAGCTGAAGTTACTTGGCAGAATTTTGTTATAAATTGTCATCTTGATAGAACAAAATATGAGTACATTAATTTTGTAGGCTATCATTGAAATGCAAACATTAATTTTTTAAATGTTAATGATTTTAATGCTTTTAAATTTTAAACATTTAAAAATTATTCTAAAAAAGAATGAAGAATATTTCTTTAAAAAATTTTAATTTAAGAACAGTTTTAGATTTACAGAAAAGTTGAGATGTTAATGCAGAGAGTTCTTTTATACCCCACACCAGTTTCTCTTATTTTTAATTTTGTAGCATTAGTAGGATATATTTGTTACAATTAATCAACCAATATTCATATATTATAATTAACTAAAGTTTATACTTTATTTAATTTATTTATTTTGAATTGGAGTCTCACCCTTTCGCCCAGACTGGAGTGCAGTGGCCGCTCCTGGCCACCGCAGCCTCGACCTGCTGGGCTCCAGCGATCCTTCCGCCTCAGCCTTCCAAGTAGCTGGAAGTACAGGCGCGCGCTACCACGCCCAGCTAATTTTTTGATTTATTGTAGAGATGAGGTCTCATCAAGTTCCCCAGGCAATCCTCTCACCTCCGCCTCCCAAAGCGCAGGATTACAGGCTGAGCCACCGAGCCCGGCCATTTATACTTTATTTAGATTTCCTTTGTTTTTATCTAATATCCTTTCCTGTTCCAGGATTCCATTTGGGAAATCACAAACCTTCTAGTAGTTTTGGTCCTTTTGGACTATGGCAATTTCTCAGTCTTTCCTTGTTTCTGATGACTTTGAGCATTTCAAAAAGTACTAGCCAGGTATTTTGTAGAATGTTCCTCAATTAAGATTTCTCGAACTTTTTTCCCATGATTAGATAGGGCCATGTGTTCTTGGGCGAAAAACCACAAAGGTAAGGTGCTATTTTCATCAGATCAATTTAAGGCTACATAATATTAAAAAATCAATATTCCTTATTATTTTATTTCATTTCATCTTATTTTATTTTATTTGTTTGAGTTGTAGTCTCACTTGGTTACCCAGAGTGGAGTGCAGTCTCAACCTGCTGATCTGCTGGGCTCAGTGGATCCTCCTGTCTCAGTCTTACAAGTAGCTTGAACCATAGGTGCACCACCACTCCTAGCTAAGTTTTTTATTTATTTTAGAGACAAGGTCTTGCCAAGTTTCCCAGGTTGGTCTCCAACCCCTGGGCTCAGTCAGTCCTCTTGCCTCTGCCTCCCAAAGTGCTGAGATTACAGGTGCGAGTTGCTGTGTCCAGCAAATTATAACTTCTGATATTAAACTTGATCTCTTGGTTAAAGTAGTGTTTTTGAGGATTTTCAGGATTTTTTACAGTTCCTTTTTTCCCCTCCTTTCTCATTTCATACTGTGTACTTTGGAAGGAATTATGCAGCCTCTACTTAAAAAGTGAGAAGTTATGCTTCAAATTTTGGAAGCCAAAGTAAATTATTTAGAAATTAATTAATTAAATTATTAATTATTAAATTTAAATTATTTAAATTAATTATTCACATTATTTATAATTATTTTTCATGAGAGACTTGTCTATTCTTTCCCATTTATTCACATGTATTTATTCAATTTTTTAAGTATATGAGTTTGAAAATATCGGTATTTATTTTAGACTTTCGGTTACAGTCCAATTCTACTGCAGTTTTCTGTTCATTCTTTTCTTTCAATTGGCTGTTTTGAATCCCCTTGACATGGCCCCATCATTGTGTTTGTATTGAGCACTTCCTTACCTTCCGGCACTACAGAATGCTCCAGACACATCATGTATATTTTCTACTCCTGGAGTCAGCCAATTCTCCACTTATGTTTGGATTTAGAGAGTACCTGTACTTGCATTTTGTACTTAAATGACATATGAGCACATCTGATGTGTCATGAATACACTCTGAACAACATAATGAGAGCACACTGTGCAGCTCTGACTCAGAATCTGAGCCACTGTCAAGTTTTCCTCTTCTCATAACCTTACTTAACATCTCAGTTTGAGCCAAATCCCTGGGAAAACTAAACTGATCTCTCAGAGGGCCAGGATTTTTCTAAACATGAATTTAGACTCAATGGACTTTCCTATAGCAAGAAAGTAAATATAGAAAGACTGCCAACAGAAGCATTAATTAAACAGGGTGGAGATACTTGTCAATAGAAGAAACAGCTTTTAAAATAATTGTTAATAGAGGGAAATAGGGGTTTCAAAATATACATTCAGGACTGGCTGGGTGGCTTGGCCTGTAATCGCAGAACTTTGGGAGGCCATGGCGAGTGACTTGTCTGAGCTCTCGAGTTCGAGACCAACCCAGGCAACTTGGCGAGACCTCGTCTCTACAATAAATAAAAAATTAGCCGGACATGGTAGTGCGCACCTGTATTTCCAGCTACTTGGGAGGGTGAGGCGGAAGGATCCCCAGACCCAGCAGGTCAATGCTGGAGTGGCCATGAATGTGCCACTGCACTGCAGCCTAGGCAACAGAGTGAGACCTCAACTCAAAAGATACAGATATATATAATATATGTATTTTACACACACACACACACACACACACACACACACACACACACACACACACACACATTCAGACTCTAAATTTGATGCACTTGAATATGACTTTTTGAAAACAATCAATAACTGACTTGGTGAATTAACAATTATCAAAGAATTAATATTTGACAAGAATTGTTGAATTCTATAAAAAGTCACTTCACACAATTCTTAACAAAAGTATTTTTAAACTAATTTATTTCCACAGTTTATAGACAAAACTGAAGCAGGTATAATAAGCAAGTTAACAATAGAAGTCAAAAACAAAACTGTCATTCTGAATTTCAATTTATAATACTTTCTACTATCTATTGGTATAAAATTATAATGCTATTTCAGATTACCTTATATTCCAATTTATATTACCACAGTCTTATACTAGAGATAGAACATATGAGGGGGATCCTAAAAAAACTGGCCTTAGTTTTTAGAGGGCAGGCCCTTTGTAGCACAGGCTTCTCCTGCTAGGTAAGTTTGCTAGGAACCAGCATGCAACAATGTACCAGCAATAATGAGAGGCAGCGTTGACATGAATAAATTTTTTTAATTTTTTAATTTTAAATATTTGGAGTACAATTCAGGGTTAGGTATACAAATGTTCATTACGCAGGTACTCTTGTTGATGAGGTGTGCCCCCATTCCCTGGGCAGATTCCCACTACTGCCAATCCCTTTCTTATAGTATTATAACAGTCGTTCAAGGTTCGCTTCTGAGAACATGTGATACTTGGTTCTTTGTTTCTGTGATACATCACTCAGTATTGTAGACTCTAATTCCATCCAAGTTGCTGCAAATTTCTTAATTTTTTCTTTCTTTATGGCTGCGTAATATTCCATCATGTACATGTGCCACATTTTTGTTACCTAATCCTTTTTTGATGGGCAGTACGGTTGGTTCCATGTTTCTGCTATTGTGAATAATGCTGCAGTAAACATGCACGTGCAAGTATCTTTTTCACAGAGTGATTTGAGTTCCTCCAGATATATTCCCAGCAATGGGATTGTGGGGTTGTATGGGAGGTCAATTTTTAGATCTTTCAGGAATCGCCAAACTGTTTTCCACAGAGGTTGTACTAGTTTACACTCCCACCAACAGTGTGGAAATGTTCCCTTTTCCACACTTCCTCTCCAGCATCTGTTGTTTTTTTACTACTGATGATGGTCATGCTGACTGGTGTTAGGTGGTATCTCAGTGTGGTTTTAATTTGCACTTCTTTGATGACTAGTGAGGCTGAGCACTTTTTCATGGATCTGTTGCCCACTCATATGTCTTCTTTTGAGAAATATCTATTCAAATCTTTTGTCCACTTTGTAATGAGACTGATTTTTTTCTTTTTAGCATGTTTGAGTTCTTGTAGTTCTTATATGCTGGGCCTTTGTCAGATATACAGTTGACAACTTTTTGTTTTCCCAGTCTGTGGGCTGTCTCCCACTCTCTCAATGGTTTCTTTGACTTTGCAGAAGCTTGTCAGTTTGATGAGGTCCCACTTGTCTATCTTATCTCTTATGGCATGGGAACTTGAGGTTTTGACCAGGAAAGTTCTCCCAAAACCCACAAAGATATGGACACTAAACAGCATGATGCTGAACGACTCCTGCATCAGCACAGAAATCAAAACAGAGATTAAAAGATTCCTGGAAATAAATGACAGCAAAGAAACATCTTACCAAATTTTCTGGGATGCCATGAAAGCAGTACTAAGAGAGGAATTCATCTCTACGAACACACATAAAGAAGACTGAGGCGGAAGTATCGCCGGTGTCCAGCAGGCGAGACTGCGATGGCTGGGTGCGGCCACTGCACTCCAGTCTGGATGACAGAGTGAGACTCTAACTCAAAAAAAAGAAAAAAAAAGAAAGAAAATGGAAAGAACACAAGTTATCAGCCTAACAAATCACCTAAGAAAGTCGGAACAACTAGACCACCAAAGCCTTAACTTCAGCAGAAGATTCTAGATCACCAAATTAAAAGCCCAAATTTGGAGATTCTTTCAGCACTTTTGCCCATTTCATGATGGGTGATTTACAAAAGACGTCCTGCCCACACCATGCTGAGTGTTCAGCAGCTTTGGACCAAAACTGACATGACCCCTATACCCGACCGTCCCTATTCACCTGATCTTGCTCCAGGTGACTTTTTGTTTGTTTCCCCCATATAAAAAAAAGTCTTCAAAAGGAAACTTTGCTGATGTAAAACAGGTTTTAAAAAATGACAGAAGCATTGAAAGGCATCAAAACCGATGAGCTCAAAAACTTTTTGAGCAGTGGAGTGTCTTAATATGTGTATTGAATTCAACTGGAAGTACTTTGAAGGTGACTGAAGTTTCAATATGTAAGAATAAATGCACAATTTTTTAATAAATTAATTCCTGTTTTTTTTGAGTTCCCTTATTATGGGAATATAGTAGACTACAGAGAGTGATAGTAAGATCATTTCAGAAATAACATTGCTTTCTATTAAAAACATTTCAGGCCAAACTCAGTGGCTCAACCTGTAATCCCAGCACTCGAGGAGGCTGAGGTGAGTGGATTGCCTGAGCCGTGGGTTTGAGACCCACCCGGGCAACTTGGTGAGACCTCATCTCTACAATAAATAAAAAATTAGCTGGCATGGTACCATGTGACTGTAGTTCTAGCTACTTGGAAGACTGAGGCAGAAGGATTGCCAAAGCCCAGCAGGGTGAGACTGCGGAGGTCAGGACTAGAACTCAAAAAAAAAAAAAAAATTCAAATAATATTTTGGCAGATGTTCAAGAAGATTAAAATAAGATCCACATTTTGATATTTCATGTTAGAGGTCAACTACTTTGGGTAAATGCTGTTTTTTAAGTGAATTATACAGATTACAAAGTGAATGAAAAGTACTTTGTGTAACATCTTTGGTGACATAACAGTAAGAAAGTGTTGCTCAGGTCTATTCTATAAATGAAGATGCTTGTTTGGTTTTTACCCAAAAGGGGATCAAAAATCTGACTGCAGACACCAGGTTGACTCATCTAAGGACAATGAAAACACCTATACTATGGAGTTTACTAATCCATTAACTTTAGTAGGTTCAAAATATACAGATATCAGTATTGATACAAATAACAGGCATAAAATGTGAGTACCTAGAGAAAATTGGGACTTGGGTTACTCTAGCAATGCTTCACTGTTAGACTCTGTTGGGAGTCATCTGCCCTATTTTGAAATGATTAATCCCTTCTGGGAAATCTTAATTTCCTAAATGTATGGTATATGTTCTTATTTTCTTTCTAATTCTCCTACTGTTCTTCTAGTTACTATTTTCCTCTCAATGCCTCAGTTTTCATGTTATTCAGTATTCTGTTGTGCCAAACTTATTTTTCACTTTCTAGAATTGTAATTATTTCACTCAGAATTTTAGAATGCTATTGAGATAATTTTCAAATATAGAGTTTTAGCCATGGCCTAAGACTCAAATTTTAGATAATTTCTTCAGGTGACTACATATACACACACACACACACACACACACACACACACACACACACACACACACACACACACACACACACACATACACACGTATACATATGTAGAAAGAAAAAAGTGATATATATGTATGTAATCTATATAATTGGTTAATTAACAATTATCTATAATTTAATATTTGACTAGACTATAGATGTAAGTATTCTACACAATAGTCTGTGTAGTATATGTGTATAATGTATGCGTATATGAGGCCTCACTACTAAGTTTGTGAACTCATCCTAGTAAAAGTGCTACATACCTAATTGCTGAATATCACCATGGTCACCTTTGAAGAGCACCTCTTGGGATGGTATGTACCAATGCCAGTGCCTAGTCCACTCCTCAAAGCAATTTTGAAACTCTTTTTCTGGAATGGCTATCAGAGCCATCTTCATGAAAATGTCAATTACAGCAACAAACATATTAAATTTCTTGTTAAACCTGGCAAGAGTGGAAGTGAAATCAGGGACATATGAGTCCAAGTTTATGGGGATAATGCCACGAAGAAAATGGGAGTGTGCAAAGGAATTACACTTTTTTTGTTTTTTTTGTTTTTTTTCCTGAGGGAGAGAAAGAATCCGTGATAAAGAGAGATCAGGATGAACAATAATAAGCAGAACAGACAAAAACATTGCAAAAATTTGTCAAATTGCGCATCTAAATTATCAGCTGACTGTGAGATGCACAATAGACAAAATAAATATTGATAGAGAAACAGAAAAATCTTAACTGAAAATATTGGCTTGAAAAAGGTGTGTGCAAAAATCGTCCCAAAGGAGTTCTTGCATCATAACAATGCACCAACTAATACAGCACTGTCTTGTGAGGGAGTTTTTAGCCAGTAAACAAATAACTATATTGGAACACCCTCCCTACACACATGGTCTAGTCTCTGATGACTTTTTATTTACCTGAAGATAAAGGAAATATTGAAAGAAAGACATCTTGACGGCATTCAGGATATCAAGGGTAATATGTTGACAGCTCAAATGGTCATTCCATAAAGAGTTTCAAAATTGCTTTGATTGGTGGACTAGACACTGGTGTCTATTCATAACTTCTCTAGGGCAGTGCTTCGAAGGTGACTGCAGAGATTTCAGCAATGAGGTAGGTAGTACTTTTTCTAGGATGAGTTCTCAAACTTAATTGTCAGACCACATATCTAATAAGTTAAACATATACACACATAGGTGTGTGCATATATATTTGTACCATTCAAAGATGATATAAATGTGCCCTCTTTTACAATATTTATATTTAATACAGTTATCAAGGTGGCTAGGTTTCAATCTATGAACTTGAACTGTGTTTGTCTTTTTTTATTCATTGGTCTTTTTATTTGCTGCCTGTTTTGGATTCAATGAGTAGATTTTTAAGATTCTCTTTTATCCTTTTTATTTACTTATTAGCTGCATTTCTTTATTTTTAAAAATTTTCTAATAATTTCATAGTTTTTATTGTTTACATATTTAGTTTATGACAGTATAACCTCTGTTGATATTGTATCACTTTACACATAGTATAAGAAGCTTAAAATTATGTAGTTCCATTTTTTTCATTTCCTGGACTTTGCAATATTGTGTTATATATGTTAGTAAATCCACATTCAAATGAAAGTCAAGCAACTGAATATTTTAAAAATTGTTTTATTGATAACTTAGAACTCTGGTTGAATTTATTTCTGCTGCACTTTCTATGGCTATATTCTCTAAACTGAGTTATGTAAAAGTTGTAACTCAAAAGAAAAATCCACGTGTGTATGGTGGGCCCTCCCTGCAAACCAATAAAAATACTTGCCACATTTAGAGTGCATTATTTGAGTCATGCTTGATTGCAACAGGACATTGATTAAATCGTCAAAATTGTTTTTAATTTCACAGTTTGTTTATTTTTCTGAAAGGTGTACCTTGCACTATATCACAGTTTCAATTAACATGAACTGAGAAAGCATCCAAAGGTTATTTAGCAATTTATATCCCTTTTTTATTTACAAAAGTAAAATAAAAAAAAACAGATGGCTTTTAATAAATACTAATTTGGCAATGGTTTCAAAATAGATATCCAAACGAAAAGACTCTACATCAGATCCCATGCTATGAGTTTTAAAAAATGTGTTGATTTCATTGAATCCTTAAAGCAAACTATAAAAGTAAGCACTATTTATTACCATTCTGTAGACAAGGAAATAGAAGTGCTGAAAAAATCGTAACTTGTTACATCTTCTGAAACATGTTGCTCATGGAGATGCAGTCTATATACACCTGATGGAAAGAGTCCAAAGAATTTATTACCCTAGTGAAGGGCCAAAGGTTGAAAAATAGCTACTTGTTAGTTTTGTTAGTGGATACTTTAAAGGAAGGAAGCTAGTAAGCTCCATTAAGAGAAGGTTTGTGTAGTGCTCTGTGAAGGCAGTAAGATTTTTTTATGACCAGATGCTGATTGGGCAGCTCTTTATATACAGAATTTCCTATGGGAAGTAAATAAAGCCTTTCATGAGTCAGGAGCCAGAAAAAAAATTAAAAGCAATATTGAAGTAACCATCTAGTCCTAGGAAATGATGTTAGTATAAATATGGCTGGACAGAAAAACTATTTGCAGGGGAAAAAGCTCCAGCAATGAAAATAGCAGGTCATGGAGAGCTCAATCAACATGAAAATGTGCAAAAACAAAAAGAGCGAAGTGAAAAGATGCTTTTAAAGGTCCAGGCTGTGGATGTTAGCACTAAGTGTGTTATGGAATAAATGATATTGATTAAGTTGGAAAGGGAGTCTAGAAGACCTCTGCAACTTACATGAGAACACTGTAGATTAAAAAAAAAATTACTGAGATAAAAACATAGCCTTCCCAGATTAATAAACAGTTACCACTGAGATATAATCAAATAACCTAATTAAAATCACTCATCTTGCTTGTATGTATAATTAGCTCTGTTTAAATTTATTTATACATCAGTTTTTTTGTTGTTGTTGCTTTTCTTTTTCTTTTAGACATTGATCTTATATTCTTAAAGAGCTCTTTTTGGAAACAAAGATCTTTTTGTGATGGGACTATCCTCATAAATGTATATTGGAGTGAATCTTCCTGTACTTGATTACCTCCCCATTAGAGCTGACCAAAAGAAAAACTGCATTCTGACTGTAGGTGCCTGCATAAACAGAGCACACGTTTTACAAAGAAAGACAAGTTCTAGTATGAACGTGCAAATATAAATGGGAACACATTGTGTTTTACAAAGTACTCTCCAACCTTATTCCTCTAAATTTCTCCTCATATTTTAGTCATGACAGTGAGTGCTTTAGCCACTCTACTTGATAGAGATGCATTATAAATCAAAATTAATCAAGTTCTAAGTAATTTTTAAAGCTCTATTGCTTAGTAACTCACTGTGCTACATTGATGGCCCTTGATTAATTTAATTACACACTGTGTAACTTTCTTATAGCTTTCATACAACTACAATTTTAGGATATTAAAAAAGTAAAAAAAATCTTCAAATGTAAAGTAAATTATATAAAAGAAATAGTTAAAGACTATTGACAGCATTATACTACATAATACTGTATGAATAATTCAATAAATATACAAAAATAAGATATTTGTGGGACTGAATAAGAACATCTTAAAAAAGGTTTTTAAAAAAGTTATTTATTTGGAAAAGGTAAGCAAAAACTTCAATTTGTAAGCACGAAATAAGTAGATATTATTTAACAACTAAATAAAGAGCTTTGTAATATATAATAAGCATAAACTGTACTGCATGTATAGTGTAAATGAATGCAAAAAAAATCGGTTTACACAAGATTAAATCTCTTATCTTCAAATGTGCATTTTATAAAGCATAAATTATAAAATATTAAGAATAATGTGTTTCTCTGGATTGTCTGTTATTATACATAATGGTGCTTTTTTCAGTTTAAAAAATATGTTAATTGCATATTTAAATTATAGAAGTGATACATGCAAAGCAAATTACAACAGGGCATGAGAATATCAAACTAAAAGTACTCTCTGTGATCCATGCAACTTCCTAGAGGCTACTAATTTTACTAAGAAAATAGTTTCTGTTTTCTTTTTTACTTTTATAGTTACCAGTATAAGTTTAAATTTTAGACTTCCATTTATTTTTCATAATATCTTTTGACTGCTCACTATTAAACGTGAATCGTTGATACACTTAGAATATCTCTCACTGCCTTTTCTACCACAACTTCAGGTAATAGTTATTTTGATATTTTATTTTCTTGTGGCAGTGTCTATAATTTTAAATTCTGTGCTTATATCCATATTCTATGATTAATTAATTTGAATGAATGCATGTTAACTTCCTACTATAAAATATGATGCTTTTTGTGTCTATCTTTCCTTATAACTAACTCTCTTTTTAATATTCCATTTTTATTCCTTTTACATTTGTTAGGTTACTCTTTCAAATGTTTTCCAGCATCAACAATAGATTTTTGGATTCTCCTGACACCAAATGAATGTTCAACAATTCAATTCAATTCAATTCAACTCAACTCAATTCAACTCAACTCAATTCAACTCAACTCAACTCAACTCAATTCAATTCTTCCCCTAACTGCCCAAAATTAATGCAGATCCCACAACTTAAGGGCTCAGTCACAAAAGATGGCTCTCAACTTCAAATGCCATTCTCTAGTCTCAGATCTGCATACGTATTATGGATTCCTTCCTAATGTTTGATAATTTGCTAAGATGCAGAACTCAAGAAGACACTTTAATTAAATTTACTTGTTATTATAAAGAATATAAAAGAGCAACCAGATGAGGAGGTATATATGTCAAGGTCCAGAAGGGTCTTGAGCTAAGAAGCTTCTGTTCCTGTAGAGTTAAGGTCCTTCCTGGCATTTGAATGTGTTGGTCAATTCAGAAGCTCATCAAATCATGTTGTTGCAGGGCACAGTGGCTCATACCTATAATCTCAGCACTTTAAGAGGCCAAGGTGGGAGGATTGCTTGAGCCCAGTAGTTCAAGACCAGCTGGGAAATATAGAGAGATTTTGTCTCTACAAAAAAATCATAAAAGTTACACAGGTATGTTGACGTGAACCTGTAATCCCTAGCTACCTGGGAAGCTGAGGCGGGAGGTTGGTTTGAGCCCAAGAGTTCAAAGCTGCAATGAACTGTGATCATGCCGCTGCATTCCAGCCTGGGTGACTTGAGACCCCATCTCAAAGAAATAAAGGAGTCTGAGAGCTTCATCTTTAGCTCCCCTTCCCTTCCCCAAGGTCAGAAGGTGGGGTTAAAAGTTCCAACCCTCTAATCTTCTGGTCTTTTTTTGTGCCCAATCCCATTCTAGGTGATATAGCATGCCACCCTAAATGAACTCATTAGCACAAACGGTATAATCAAAAGAAATTCCTCGTGAATAGTAAAAGACACTCCTGTCATTCTGAAACTTCCAAGAGCTTTAGGAGTTCTGTCCCAGGTTCCGGGGACAAAGACTGGTTATATTTCATATTGTACCCTAGTTATTTACAACTGTATTTTATTTGGTAATTTTATTCAGTTTTATAGCTTGATTTAGTTAAAGAATTCAAATCCAATAAATAGCACCTAAAATTTATTTATAAAAGTATTCACTGTGAAACCGATAGTGTGATTTTGCTCTATCTTCCATATCTCTTATATAGCTGTTCTGTTTCCATGGCATGAAGGAAGAAAAGAATAAAAGTTAGCCGGACTGAAATTGCAGTAATGAGAATCTTCCAAATGGCTAGGTATACTGGATTCTCTTTTAATTATTTCATATTTTGTTTACTACTTCTGTGTTATATATAAACACTACTTCTTATATCATGTACTCTACTTGTTGGATTTTTTAAAATCTGGTTATAGAACAACCTTGAGTCATATTCTTATGTAGTATGTTTAGGTAGTAAACTGCATATGTCTATTTCAAAGTATGTTTATTTTTTCTCACATTTTATTGAGAATTCAACTGAGGACAGAATTCTAGGATCACTGATTTTATTCTCTCAGAGCAGTTAACATCCTTCCATACTACTATCTAGTTATTGGTATTTTAACTGAAGGCAGTCTGGTTTTTATTTATTTATTCACCCTGCAAACATCTATGTTCTGACTATGTGTTAGGAATTGTTTTAGATGTTGAAGATTCAACAATAACTAAACTGTAAAAAAATTCTGCTTGGGAAATTTTATTAGAAACATTGACCTCTGGGACCTGTGAAGACCAATTGAATCAGAATGTCTGGGAGGATCGCCTGACACTTAGTACTTTGTAAATGTTTTCCATATGACTCTGATTTTCTGCCAGAATTGATGACTACTAGTGAAGGACAGTGGTCCCCAACCTTTTTGGCATCAGGGACCAGTATTGTGGAAGACAATTTTCCCATGAACTTGGGCAGTGGGTGTGGGAGTGATGCTCAGTCAAAACTCACTGCTAATATTAATCTTATTTGCAGCCTCTCCTTAGCACTAGTATCACTGCCTCACCTCCACCTCATATCATCAGACATTGTACTCTCATAAGGAGCAGGCAACCTAGATCCCTCACATGTGCAGTTCACAATAGGGTTTGCACTCTTTTAGAGTTTAATGGCAACTGATTGGACAGCAGATGGAGCTCAGGTGGTAATGAAAGCAATGGGGAGTGGCTATAAATACAGATGAAGTTTCACTTGCCCACCGCTCACCTTCTACTGTGCAGCCAGGTCCCTAACAGGTCACAAACCTATACCAGTCCGTGGTCTGGGGACTGGGGACACCAGATGGAGGACATTGAGCCATTTTTCTCTATCTTCCGTATCTCTTATATTGCTGTTCTGTTTCCATGGCATGAAGGAAGAAAAGAATAAAAGTTAGCCAGACTCGGTGGCTCAGCCTGTAATCCCGCGCCTTGGGAGGCTGAGGTGAATGGATTGCCTGAGCCCGCGGGTTCGAGACCCGCCTGGGCAACTTGATGAGACCTCATCTCTACAATAAATCAAAAAATTATCCGAGCATAATAGCATGTGCCTGTAGTTCCAGCTAATTGGAAGGCTGAGGCGGAAGGATCGCCGGAGCCCAGCAGGTCGAGGCTGCGGTGGCCGGGAGCGGCCACTGCACTCCAGTCTGGGCGACAGAGTGAGACTCCAACTGAAAAAAGTAAAAAAAGGATAACAGTTGTTCAGAATGGAGCTCTTTGATACACTAATGATTACCATTTCTACCATTGGCATTTGTTAATACTGAGCTTGAAGTTTATCTACAACTTTCTTGGGTGAATATCACTTACTCCACTATCTTCAGCTGCAAATTCTTCTGTTCTGATTTAAGAATTTATCTAATTGTGCCAGCTATCTTTGGGACTTTTTCAAAATTTTTGTTCTGTTGATGGCACTCTTTTTGTCATTGCTCAGTACAATGAAGACCTCAGTTCATTTGGTGAATGAAACTTTTCCATTGATTCTTCTACAACAAGTAGTCCACTATATTAACCCGTTCAATCAATATCTGATAAATCAACTTAATCAGTAATTCTTTACTCTAGAGTCAAGAGAAATTTTAAAATGTATCAAAATAATTTTTATCAAACTTCTCTAAAATAAATCTTCTATGTTATCTTCTTACTTCTCAATAAATTTATGAGGCATACCCTTCAACAAGCAGTCTATCCTAAAGAAGAAAATACCAGTTATCTAACTCTTCTAAGGTCTTTATATAAGAACCCCAAAAATTAAACTCTAAGAGAATGAATAGATCTGGGAGCTCATTGTTAAGGGAGTAGTAATTAAGGCAGAGCAAAAACATTCTTAGATGGTAATACAGTAGCCAGTTAACATGGTCCCCTCACAGTCTAAAATTCTTTGTTTTTTAAAGACATTATTAATTTCTGGATTCTTTTGGGCTGTAAAATACTAATATATTTTTCTCGCCTATTTTGGAAAGTCCTCCCGGAAATGGCTTGTGGAAATTCCTCCCTAGCCAATGGAAAGTATCAACTTCCCTGTTATGCGATTCTGATCAAAATTTCTGTGTATCCTAGGATTTAGCATGAGATGAGAAACTCAATAATCAAGAGTATTCAGCCTGCTTCATTAAATCATGGTAATATTTCATTGCATTTAAGGAGTGAAATGGTTCCTGTCCTCCTGTCTTGTGATTTCCACTGTTTGAATTTTTTAATATTCTTAGCAAAAATTGTGTCCATGCTTTTCATTTAACTTTAATACAATAGAGATTCAAATGGTTTTTCAGCATGACTGATCCACTGATTATTTCTACTAGCTGCTTTTCAATTTGCTATGTTCAATAAAAATTTGAGTCTGGCTGGGCTCGGTGGCTCAGCCTGTAATCCTGCAATTTGAGAGGCTGAGGTGAGTGGATTGCCTGAGCCCGCGGGATCGAGACCTGCCTGGGCAACTTGGCGAGACCTCATCTCTACAATAAATCAAAAATTAGCCGGGTGTGGTAGCACGCACCTGTAGTTCCAGCTACTTGGAAGGCTGAGGTGGAAGGATGGCCGGAGCCCAGCAGGTCGAGGCTGCAGTTGCCAGGAGCGTCCACCGCACTCCAGTCTGGGTGACAGAGTGAGACTCCAACTCAAAAATAAATAAATAAATAAATAAATAAATAAATAAATAAATAAATAAATAAATTTGAGTCTGTTCTTGATCCATTTCAATGTTAACATGCACTCTTGTGGTTCTCATTTGAAGTCAATGGGAAAAGCCTTTTACAGAAGAAATGCCTTTGGGGGATAAAATAATTCAAGTCCTTTCTCGATTGAACATAAAAAAGTTGGCACAGTCCAGAAATTTGAGCTATAAAGTCTTCTCTTTCTCTTTTTTTTTTATATAGAAAGAAAAAACGCTCCAAATACAGTTTTTAACATTTCCAATCAATGTCATGAGCATAGTGTGAATGAATGTCTTGGTGTTATATTTAAAATTAAAAATTGACATTATTTTGCTATACAAAATAGTAATTTGAAATCATTAACTATCTCCTAACTAAATTTAAGAGTTTATATTTTTCCCCATTTCCTCTTTCAATTACCATCATTAACATTTTGGTTAAGTACTTAGACATGATTTCAACTGAAAGCATGAATAGGAGAATGCAGAAACTATTTTATTCTGTTGCAGATTTAATTAACTGCAATTTTCAGAAATACTAAGCTATCACTGTAGCAAGTTTAAGTTTAATTTACTCTCTAAATGAAATGAATGTAATAATCATGTCACTACAATAAACATTAAAAATAAATACAAAAGATATAGAAGATCCAAATATAATTCATGCATAATACTAATATTAATTATCATTTGCAGTAGGCTATATAGCATGGTTCTTTTAAGGTTGATATGGAATAAAAATTATTTTTATATCTGTTATTAATATTTGACATATTATTATTTTTGACTCAGAACACTCCCCATGCAAAGGGACATTAAGTGAGAAAAAAATCTGGAACATTTAAAGCCAAAAGAACCCTAACTGAAAAGGAAATCTGCTTTCTCTGTTGAGTGCTAACTCTCCTTTAAGCAATTTAATATGCCAAACACTCCATCTGTGCTAAATTACTTGCTATTTTGTAATGTCAACATCTGCTTATAAGAAAATATATGCTTGCATATATTAAAGACTTCCTTTTCATACAAGAATGTGAAAGTTCTTTATGTCAATACACATGTAATTCAGTCTTTATTCTTCCTTGCATTCTCTTCTGAATAATGAAAGCTAGAGTATTAGAACTTCAGAAAACCAAAGTAACAGATCCATGTCATGCAACACAGTGAAGATACAAGGATTAAATTTAAGTAGTCTTTATACATTTTGTTGTATATGGACTTATGTTTTATGCAAGTAGTCTAGAAATGTCAGTGATCTTTGACTACAAAATTTTATCCTCAACTCAGTTATAACCACAACTCAATTCAATTTCTTATTTAAATGGAAGAGATCTGCTCACATAACATTAGTATTTTCCCTGCTGAAAAGTCTTCTCTTTTTCATCACAGAAAATCTAAATCTCATTTTCAGTACCAAATCTAAATCTCATTTTCAGTACCAATTATTAAAAATAGTTTGTGAATTTGACCCACCTATAATCCTGCTTTTCTGTACTTACTATGCAGTTACACTGTTTTTAACTCTGTCAATATGATAAATATACATAGTTGATAAATCAAGTAAAACTAAAAGATTTAATGAAAACTAGAAACGCATTATATAGAACTCAATTAACCTTAACCCCCTTTTTCAGAGACAACTGTATTTAAATGTTCTATTCATTTTTAAAGGTATTTTAACTAAAAACTTTTAACTTTTACTTCCTAATTGTCATATTAGACATCATTTTTACAAATTCCTATTATAATAGGTGATCATTTAGACATTTTATTTCAAGCATCTTTTTTCACCCTCCATTGACCCATATAATTACAACATAAGTTATGGATTAAAACAATTGACAATGCTTACTTTCTTTTTACATATAAACATGAATTGTTATAAATACAAGAATTAGAATATATTTATTTATCTTTTCCTACTAAACAGTTCTATTTCTGACATTAATTGTTACATGTTTTCATTTGTTTAAATTTTTTATGTATCAATTGCTATTTTTCTTTTCCAAATACACTAACACATTTATCAAAGCTTAGGAATATTTTTTGGTTTTGGGTCTTTTTTTTAAGTTTAAACATGTGGGGTACAATTAAGGGCTAGGTATACAAATGTTCATTATGCAAGTACCCTTGTTAATGAGGTATGCCCTCTCTTCCCCAGGTAGATTCCCATTACTGCCAATTCTGCTTCCCAGTCCTCCTCCCGGCAATTTCCCACTACTGCCAATCATTCTCTTATAGCATTAAAATAATTGTTCGAGGTCTGCTTATGAGTGAGAACATGTAACACTGAGTTCTTTGCTTCTGTGAAAGATCACTCAGTATTATAGACTCTAAGTCCATCCAGGTTGCTGTGAAGTTCATGATTTTGTTCTTTTTTATGGCTGCATAATATTCCATTATGTATATGTACCACATTTGTTTTATCCAGTCCTCTTTTGTGGGCAGCACGATTGGTTCCATGTTCTTTCTACTGTGAACAATGCTTCAATAAACATACATGTTCAGGTATCTTTTTTATAGAGTGATTTGAGTTCTTCCAGGTATATTCTCAGTAGGGAGATTGGAGGTCATATGGAAGGTCAATTTTTAGATCTTGTGGGAATCGCCACACTGTTTTCCACAGAGTCTATGCTAGTTTACACTCCCACCAACAGTATAGAAGTGTTCCCTTTTTGCTGCATCCTCTCCAGCATCTGTTGTTTTTTGAGTTATTGATGATAGCCATCCTGAATGGAGTTAGGTGTTATCACAGTGTGGTTTTAATTTGCATTTCTTTGATGACTAATGAGGCTGAGAATTTTTTTCATGTATCTGTTGGCTGCTCATATGTCTTATTTTGAGAACTGTCTGTTCATATCTTTTGCCCACTTTTTAATTGGGCTTTCTCTTTTTTTCTTTATTTTTTTAAATTTTTTTAATCAATATTTTTTATTATGATATTGTGGGGTACAGTTAAGGGTTAGGTATACAAATATGCTTCATTCAGGCCCCCTTGTTGATAACAGGTGTCTCCCCATCCCCAGACAGATGTTACTACCATTAGTCCCATCCCCCTTCCCCTCCCCATAGTTTCCCACCACTGTCACTTATTTTCTTATGGTAGTGCATTGGATGATCAAGGTCCACTATATGAGTGAGAACATGTGATACTCAGATCTTCACTTCTGTGAGAGGTCACTCAGTATTATAGACTCTAGTTCCATCCAGGTTGCTGTGACATTCATGATTTTGTTCTTTTTTATGGCTGCATAGTATTCCATCGTGTATATGTACCACATTTTTTAATCCAGTCCTCTTTTGATGGACAGCATGGTTGGTTCCAGGTCTTGCTATTGTGAACAATGCTGCGATAAATATTCATGTGTAGGTATATTTTTTATAGAGTGATTTGAGTTCTTCAGGGTATATTCCCAGTAGGGGGATTGCAGGGTCATATGGGAGGTTGATGTTTAGAGCTTTTAGGAATCGCCACACTGCTTTCCATAGAGGTTGCACTAGTTTACACTCCCACCAACAGTGTAGAAGTGTTCCCTATTCACCACACCCTCTCCAACAACTGTTATTTTTTGAGTTATTGATAATTGCCATTCTGACTGGAGTTAGGTGGTATCTCAGTGTGGTTTTGATTTGCATCTCCCTGATGATTAGTGAAGTTGAGCATTTCTTCATGTGTCTGTTGGGTGCTTGGATATCTTCCTTTGTGAAGTGTCTGTTCATATCTTTTGCCCATTTTATAATGGAGTTGTTTGGCTTTTTTCTTTTCAGCATGTTTGAGTTCCTGGTAGATCCAAGATGTTAAGCCTTTGTCAGACTGGAGTTGGCAAATACTTTTTCCCAGTCTGTAGGCTGTCTCCCTGCTCTCTTGATGGTTTCTTTGACTTTGAAGAAGATTGTCAGTTTAATGAGGTTCCACTTGTCTGTCTTATCCCTTATGGCCTGTGGGTTTTGAGATTTGTTCAGGACTTGGATGCCAGTTCCAATTTCCATGAGGGCATGTCCTTCATTTTCTAAGGTTTTTATGGTCTGAGGTTTTACATTTAGGTCTCTGATCCATTTGGAGTTAATTTTTGTGCATGGGGATAGATAGGGGTCCTGTTTCAGTCTTCTGCATGTGGTCAGTCTGTTTTCCCAGCATCATTTACTGAATAGGTTCTCCTCTCCCCAGTGGTAGGTGGTGGAGGCTTTGTTGAAGATGAGTTGATTGAGAAATTGAGGTTTTGCTTCTGGAATCTCAATTCTATTCCATTGATCTATATGCCTGTTCCTATACCAGTACCAAGCTGTTTTGATGATTGTAGCTTTATAGTAAAGTTTGAAGTCTGGTGATGTGATACCACCTGCTTTGTTTTTTTTTTGCTGAGGATTGTTCTAGCTATTCTTGTTGTTTGTGTTTCCATATGAATTCCTGTGTTGTTTTTTCTAGATCTGAGAAGAATGTTGCTGGTAATTTGATAGGTATTGCATTGAATCTGTAGATTGCCTTAGGTGAGATGGACATCTTCACAATGTTTATTCTTCCAATCCATGAGCATGGGATATTTTTCCACTTGTTTGTGTTATCTTTGATTTCTTTGAGCAGAATTTTGTAATTTTCATTGTAAAGGTGTTTCACGTCTCTGTTTAGGAAGATGCCAAGGTTTCTTTTTTTTAATGGCTATTGTGAATGGAATTGTGCTTTTTATTTGGGTTTCTGTTTGTTTATTATTGGTGTAAAGAAATGCGATTGTCTTTTGCACATTTATTTTATATCCTGAGACTTTGCTGAAGGCCTTTATCAATGTAAGGAGGTTTTTGACAGATTCTCTTGGGTTTTCAAGGTACATGATCATGTCATCTGCAAAGAGAGATAATTTGACTTCCTCTTTTCCTATTTGGAAAATAGGATTGCCTTCTCTTTTCTGATTGCTCTAGCCAGGACTTCCAATACTATACTAAACAGGAGGGGTGAGAGTGGGCATCCTTGTCTTATTCCAGTTTTCAGGGGAAATGGTTCCAGTTTTTGTCCATTTAGGAGTATGCTGGCTGTGGGTTTCTCGTAGATGGCTTTTACTACTTTGAGGTATGTTCCCCGTATGCCTAGATGTTCGAGGGTTTTTATCAAGAAGGGGTGCTGAATTTTATCAAAATCTTTTTCTGCATCTAATGATATAATCATGTGCTTTTTGTTTTGACATGTGTTGATGCATTGACTCTGTTGGCTGCTCATATGTCTTCTTTTGAGAACTGTCTGTTCGTATCTATTGCCCACTTTTTAAGTGGGCTTTTTCTTTTTTTCCTTTTTTTTTCCCCCGGCACTTTTGAGTTCCTTGTAGGTCCTAGATGTTAGGCCTTTGTCAAACATACAGTTGGCAAATATTTTTTTCCAGTCTGTGAACTGTCTCCCTGCTCTCTTGATGGTTTCTTTGGCTTTGCAGAAGCTTGTCAGTTTGATGAGGTCCCACTTGCCTATCTTATACCTTATGGCATGGGCACTTGGGGTTTTAATCAGGAATTGGTTGCCAGTTCCAATTTCCATAATGGTTTCTGAGGTTCTTATAGTTTGAAGTTTTACTTTTAGGTCTCTGAACCATTTAGAGTTGATTTTTGTGCATGGTGATAGTTAGGGATCTTGTTTTAAACTTCTGCATGTTGTCAACCAGTTTTCCCAGCACCATTTACTGAATAGATTTTTCTCTCCCCACTCAGTGGTGGAGGCTTTGTCGAATATGAGCTGGTTGAGAAATTGAGGTTTTACTTCTGGAATCTCTACCTTGTTCCATTGTCTATATGCCCATTCTTGTACCAATACCAGGCTGTTTTTATCATTTGACTTTATAATCGAGTTTAAAGTCTGAGAGTGTGATATCTCCTGCCTTTTTTTTTTCCTGAGGATTGTATTGGCAATTAATGGTCATTTATGTTTTCATATGAATTACTGTATTGTAGTTTCCAGGTCTTAGAAGAATGCTGCTGGAAATTTAATGGGTATTGCATTAAATCTGTAGATAGCGTTGGGTAGGATGGACATCTTAACAATGTTGATTCTTCCAATCCATGAGCATGGAATATTTTTCCATTTGTTTGTGTCATCTTTGATTTCTTTGAGCAGTGTTTCATATTTTCCATTGTTAAGTTCTTTCATATCTCTGATTAGGAAGATGCCAAGGTATTTGATTTTATTTCTGGCTATTGTGAATGGAGCTGTGTTTTTTATTTAGGTTTCTGTTGGTTTGTTGTTAGTGTATAGAAATGTGACTGTCTTTTGCACATTGATTTTATGCCCTGAAACTTTTGCCAAAGTCCTTTATCAGTGCAAAAATGTTTTTGACAGATTTCCTTGGGTCTTCAAGGTATAGAATCATGTTATCTGCACAGAGGGATAACTTGACTTCCTCTTTTCCTATTTGGATAGTTCTGAGATCCTTGTCTGATTGCTCTAGCTAGGACTTTCAAAAGTATGTTGAAAAGGAGGGGTAAGAGTGGGCATCCTTCTCTTGTTCCGGTTTTCAGGGGAAATGGTTCCAAATTCTGTCTGTGGGTTTCTCATAGATGACTTCTACTATTTTGAGGTATGTTCCATTTATGCCTAGATGTTCGAGGATTTTTATCAAGAAGCGGTGCTGGATTTTATCAAAAGCTTCTTCTGCGTCTAATGATATAATCATGTGTTTTTTGTTTTTACATCTGTTGATGTATTTAATTATGTTTATGGGTTACGAATGTTAAACCAGCCCTGCATTCCGGGTGTGAAGCTTACTTGGTCATGGTGAATGATTCTTGGGATGTGATGTTAACTTTATAAAATGATTTGGAAGGCGTTCTGTGTTCCTCAATTGCCTGGAATGCTTTCAGTAGGATTGGTATCAGTTCCTCTGTATGTTTTGTCGAATTCTGCTGGAAAGCCATCTGGTCCAGGGCTGTTTTTTGTAGATAATTTTCTTATTACATAGTCAATTTCCTGCATTGATATTGGTCTGTTTAGGGTCTCGATTGCTTCTAGTATCAACTTAGGGAAGTTGTGTGATGTCAGAAATTCCTCCACTTTAGATTATCAAGTTTGTTTCCACATAGGTGTATATAGTAATCTCTGATAACCTTCTGTATTTCTTCGGGGTCAGTTGTGACTTGAACTTTTGCATTTCTGGTTGTGTTTCTTTGGGCTTTTTCTCTCTTTTTCTTGGTCAGTCTAACAAGTGGACCATCAATCTTGTTTATCCTTTCAAAGAACAAGCTTTTTGTTTCTTTTATTTTTTTGTATTATCTTTTTGTCTTCTATTTCCCTGATTTGGGTTTTTATTTTGGTGATCTGGATTCTTCTTCTGAAGTTAGGGTCTTGGTGGTCTTACTCTTCCAGTGATTTGTTAGGTTATTAACTTGTGATCTTTCCATTTTGTTCATATGTGTTTGTAGAGGTTTGAATTGCCCTCTTAGTACTGTTTTCATGGCATCTGAGAGGTTTTGGAAAGATGTTTCTTCATTTTCATTTGTTTAGAGGTATCTTTTAATCTCTGTTTTGATTTCCATGTTGACCCAGAAGTTGCTTATCATCATTCTGTTTAGTGTTCATGTCTTTGAGGGTTATTGGGGAGCTGTGTTGGTGTTGCTATTTAGTGTTGTTCCATTGTGGTCTGAGAAGGTGCATGGCAGGATTTCCACCTTGTGAGATTTGTTTATGCTTGATATGAATGAGGATGTGGCCTACCTTACAATACATTGCATATGGTGATGAGTAGAATGTATGATCTGTAGTTGTTGCATGGATTATTCTGAAAGTATCCATTAAGTCCATTTGCTCAAGCATCACGTTGATGTTCTGGATCTTCTTGTTGATTTTGTGTCCTTATGATCTTAAGTCACCATCTATGATATGTTAGAGTCAATATATTTTTTATGTTTACCTAGAAGCTGCTTTATGAATGTCGGCACTCCTATGTTGGGTGCATATATGTTTAGGATGGATATTTCTTGTTGATGAATTGAACCCTTTATCATTATGTAGTGACCTTCTGTATGTTTTTAAATTTTTGATAGCTTAAAGAGTGTTTTTCTGATGTTAAGATTGTGAATCCTGCTTCCTTTCGTCTTCCATTCACCTGAAATTTTGTTTCCCATCCTCTTACTTTGAGTCTGGGAGTGTTCTTTCTGGTGAGATGAGTTTCCTGGAGACAACATATTGCTGCCTCATGATATTATACCCATTTTGCCATTCTATGTCTTTTCAGTGGTGCATTTAGTCCATTCACATTCAGGCTAATTATTGAAATGTGAGTGTTTATCCCTGTCATGAGGTTCTTACAGAGTTTGCTGTTGTTGCTGTTTGTTTTCTTTTTTTTGAATTTGGGTTGATTCATATTTTCAATCTTTTTCCTGCATTCTTGTGACAGGTGTTGTCATTCTTTTTTTCTTTCTTCTGTGTTTAATAATTTCTTAAGTGTTTCTTGTAGAGCTGGTCTGGACGCAGCATAATTTCTTAAGGATCAAATGTCTGGCAAAGTGTTTTTTTTTGTTGTTGTTGTTTTTTTTGAGTTGGAGTCTCACTCTGTCGCCCAGACTGGAAGCTTAACTTAGTTGGGTAGGTAATTCTTGGTTTAAATTGTTTGTCTTTAAGACCTTTGAAGATTAGGCTCCAAGCTCTCCTCACCTGAAGTGTTTCTATGGATTAGTCTGCTGCTGTTCTAATTGGTCTCCACTGTAGGTAGTCTGACCTTTTTCTCTTGCTGCCTTTAGGATTTTTTCTTTTATACCTACTCTGTGTAGGTGAATTACTATGTGTCTAGGAGTTGGTCTACTCATTTGTCATCTTGCAAGGGTTCTCTTAATCTCTTGTGTTTGAATGATCATGTCACTGATGAGATGAGGGAAGTTTACTTGGATAATTTCATGGAATGTTTGTTCCAGGGTGGTCTCTGTCTCTCTTTCTGCCTCAGGAAGTTCAATTAATCTTAGGTTTGGCTTCTTGAAATAATCGTTCATCTCTTGAAGGATTTGCTGTGTCTTTTTAAAGCTTTTTTTCTTTTCTTTTCTTTTCTTTTTTTTTTTTTTTTGACAGTTTGGGTTAGTTCCATAGTTTGGTTCTCAAGCTCTAGATTCTTTCTTCTTGTTGGCTAATTCTGCTTTCCATACTTATCAGATTTGTATTTATTTCCTTCACTATATTCTTTATTGCTGTTATCTCAGTCATCAACCTCTTCATTCTTTCCTCTTGCCTCTTCTTGATTCTATTTACTCTCTATTAATGTCTTAATATCTGAGTTTGTGGTTTGAGACCATTATTTTGATGTTCAGGGATGGTGGGGGGCATAGCTTTTACTTTTGTTTGCTCAATCTCTTATTCTTCCTTATGTGGATCCTCTGGCTTTCTTCAATTCTGAAGCTGGACTGTGGTAGGATGCAGTACTTTTTGAAGGTTTGAGATTTAATTGAGGGGGGAGCTGTAATTCAAAATTTATGTGCAGATCCTAGAAACCACTGATAGGTGTGTAGGCCCCCTGGAACCCACTTCCCACTGCCTTATAATTTGTCCATGTAATGATGGCATAGGTTTGCTCCCTGAAAGCAAAATGAGGTAAGAAAAAAGAAGAGAATGGAAAAAGGAAGCAGGGGTTGGGGGGGTGAGAGAAAGGAGGAGAGAAAGGAGTAAGAGGAAAAACAGATTGACATACCAACAAACAAATGAAAAGAGATGCAAAGAAAGACAGAAAAGAGTAAAAAAAAATCTAAAACATACAATCACACAAACACACAAACTGAGAAAAATTCCCCTAATGATGTACTCTCCCTCAAAAATACACAGACAAGAATTATAAAAAAATTATTTAAATAACAGAAATGAAGCAAGTATGAAAATGTTATCAATAACTGAAAGAAAGAAAAAAAACTGAAACAAAAAACAAACAAACAAAAAAATGAGCAAAACAAACGGACCAAAACAAAAAACAAAACCAAAAAAACCCTCACTCTGAGGTGGTTCCTTTAAGTCCAACTTTTCTTCAGCTCTTATCTCCAGTGCCTCACCTCTGCTCTCAGTGCAGGCTGATAGGATTGCTCTCAGTGTGGGTCAGATGCCCCATGGCTACTGCAGGAGGAGGGTGGATCAGATCTGGACTCATCTGGCTTGCTGCCTGTCAAGTCTGCCACTCAGATCTGACCTGTCTGTGTCTGATCCAGTGTGAGAGAAGGGCAGCTGTCTCTCTGAGTTTGATGAGATTACCTTAGGTCCCATGTTGGAGGCAGGGTGGAGCTGGGCGGGGCAATGCAGTTCTCTACCTGGTCCCAGTATAGAGAAAATGGCTGCGGTCTGCATTTCCTCACACGGGAAGGGCCTCCCCTCCAGCTCTCCCAGATCTTCTCTCTCAGATCAGATTTGGGCTCCAGTCTCTTTGTTGTTGGACCAGGTGCCAGGTGATGAGAACCAGCTGAATTTGGCAAGATCTTTTCAGGAGAGTTCTGAGAAGGGCAGATGAGCCTGTGCACCAGCAGCTCCAATCTCCGTCGGTGGGGGATTGCAGTCACCTCCAATGGAGTGCCCTGGGTGCATGGACACAGTCTCCCCTCAGACGGACTTTCATTCACCCACCAGCACATGCCTACCCCATACAAAGAGTCTTTATGGACGCAGACTATTGCGGAGACTCTCACAGTATGACCTGTCCGTCGCCATCTTGCCAGAAGTCCAGGAATATTTTTTTTAAATGTTCCACTATATATTGATAATATATAAATTTCACCTTTAGAGTTAGCATGTTGTATTTAATGGTTATCCACTGCAACTGATGCTTAACTGTCATCTTGGAGATTTTCTTCTCTTCTGAAATAATGAAGCAATGGAACTGGATAGATCACCTGTCCTTCTGCTATACTTTTTTGGGTCACTCCTTATTTTGGTGAAGAACATCTTTTGATAGCTTCCTAAGTGATTAGAAATTAAAAATATAGAATTAAGAGACACCAAGGACAGTAAAAGGGGGAGAAAGGGAGCGCAGTTAGGGTTCAGAAATTATGTATTAAGTACAATGTTTACAATCTGGGGAAGGGTCACCTAAAGCCCAATCTTCACCAGTATGCAACATTTTTGTATAAGAAACATGCAGATGTACCTCCTGAGTCTAAAATAAAATAATTATTTTTTAAAATGCTCGTGCTGGGCATGGTGCCTCACACCTGTAATTCCAGTACTTTGGGAGGCAGAAGCGAGAGAATTGCCTGAGCCCACAGGGTCGAGACCAGCCTGGGCAACATGATAAGATCTCATCCCTACAATAAATCAAAAATTAGCTGGGCACAGTGGCATGTGCCTGTGTTTCCAGCTACTTGGAAGGCTAATGTGGAAGGATTGCTTGAGCCCAGCAGGTTGAGAGGCTGTGGTGGCCATGAGTGTGCTACTGGACTCCAGCCTGGGTGACAGAGTGAGACTCTAATTCAAAATCTAAATTACTTATAAGTCCTCTCTCATGTAAGGAAAAATGTCAAATATTACTGAGAGTTCTCTTAGTAGAGAGCTAGGCAATGTCTAGCACAGGGGTTCCCAACCCCTGGGTCACAAACCAGTACCCATCCATGGCCTGTGGGCCACACAGTAGGAGGTGAGTGGTGGGCAAGTGAGTCAAGTTTCATCTGTATTTACAGTGCTCCCAATGCTTGCATTACCACCTGTGCTCTGCTCCTGTCAGATTAACCATGGCATTAAATTCTTATAAAAATACCAACCTTATTGTGAAATGCACATGTGAGGGATCTAGGCTTCAGTGCTCCTTATGAGAATCTAATGCCTGATGATCTGAGATGGAGTTGAGGGAGTGACATTAGCACTGGGGAGCAGTTACAAATGCAAATTAACATTGACAGTGAGGTTTGATTGCACAGAGACCATCATAAATCAATTCCTTGCAGACTCATATCAAAACCCTATCAGTGAGTGGCAAGTAAACTGATGTACTTCAGTTTTACAGTTGCATCTGCTAGCAGCCTTTAACTTGGAATCTGACACTTATTTTGGTTCATGGGTAGTCCACCCATTATTTTATTTACCATTTCTGTCTGTCTCTCTTTTTTTTTTTTTTGTAATGGTGAGTTGCATAATTATTTCATTATTGTTGCAATGTAATAAGAATAGAAATAAAGTGCACAATAATTCTTATGTGCTTAAAATACCCAGAAAAAATTCTCCCACTCTAGTCCATAGAAAAATTGTCTTTCACACAACTAGTCCCTGATGCCAAAAAGGTTGGGGACTGCTGCTCTAGCAAACTCTTCAGGAATTGCCTGAGCTAGAAGAGTGTGTGCTGTCTTGAAAGTCTTTCTATTGACTAACCTATTTAATAATCTTGTAGAAGCAGAAATCAAGTTGTAGAAAACCAATAGTCATTCAAATGATCTTTTCCATAGCAATGCAAATGAGTTTGTCTAGCGGGGAGAGATAGAGTTGAATCCTTCCTTGAAGAAAAAGTGATCCCAAACATTACTGCACAGTGCTCCATTGAATAACAATTTTGCTTATTATACAAATAATATTTTGATATTATACAAAAATTTATATATTCATATTCCCCTTTGAACTGTTTTTAAACATATAAAATAAAATTAAATCTTTGCCTTATTTTATATATTCATAAAAGTTTCATTTTAATATTATACTTATTTATTTTATTTAATATTCATATTTGAAAATGTTTTGTTATAGTCTCCCACTAGGTTGATAGCTAAGCAGAGTAGAATATTTTAGGTTGCAAATCATTTTCTTTCAATATTTTGAAAGCATGATCTTTCACTGATTTCTAGTAGCTTAGAAACATTATACCTTTCTCATTTATTTGCTTTTGTATATGATCTTAATTTTCTCTTTCTCTCTGGAGCTTTTAAAGTCTTCTTTTTTTTTTTTTTTACCCAGTGTAAATTTTCAGAATCACTATGTACTCAGTAGTTTTCTCAATCTGGAAATTCAGATTTTTTCAGAAATATTCCTTTGTTTCTTTGAGGCAGCATAGAGTAATGGTTATAAGTGTCAGCATTAACATTAGATGGCTTGTTATTTTTATTTTCAAAATGCCTGCATTTATATGCTAGTTTCCAGAAATTATTTCCTTTAATCTGATTTTCTTTCTTCATGGCATACATCTTTTGTGATAGAAATACATTGTCTACAGATATGACTAGAATGATAATTGAAAAAAAAGGAGATACAAAGACTCAGTAGCAAGAGGAAGATTGTAATTTATCTGATATATAAAAATGTTCATTTTAGCTACTGTATCTGGGAAGAGAAGCACTGAAAAACAAGGATGTAGAGATAACATATGGCCAGGTATTGACTGAGTCATCCTCCCTGTTATGTTATTATCCTTATGGTTTCTCTGTCGACTTATCATGGTTTGTTGCTTCAACACAATTTCATTTTATCATATTTTCCTTTCTTAAAATGTAGTACTAAAAATTTATTTTCTGCTTCTTCAAACTCAAATTTGTTTCTGGTATGCATATTCTAGTCTCCAAACAATGTTTTCTATTTGAAAATAAACTGTCTTTCTTCCATCCCCACTCTGCAACCCAGCTTTCTGTTCTCTGACATTTACTGAGTACTCTAAGCACATACACCAGTTTTGTGTGTGTCACTAATGATGTGATCAGGCAAGCTACTTTAACTCCCTGGGCTCATTTTTAACATTCTTGAAATGTGGATTGTAATTCTCACCTTTACAAGATTGTAAGTAGTATCATATGAGTTAATGGGCATTACATAAACACGTGATTAAAATTACCCTGGATGCTGCATACTTTTTAGCAAAAGATTGAATAATCAATTGGATTTTCATAAATGTCACTTTAATGAAAATACAGAGTCCAGAATGAGGATCCATTTTGGAACACATTTAGAAAATTATGGTTCCATTAACACAGAGTGCTCAAATCACATAAAGATCATTTCTGTCCCTTGAAAATGCACACCAATAGCAGGAACCCAACATGTAAGAGCTGTCAAGACCCTTAGAAATTATTTTGCATAATCTCTCCTTTTATTAAAGTTTTGTTCTATACTGTGTAATTTAGCAACTCATTATATACTGTTTGCATTTTTTTCTCTGGATTCAATTGTATGTCAATTTCATTTTTTAATTCTTTAAAGGCAGAAGCCTAATTTTTATTATTCTATTCTTCAGAATGTTTTGCAGGCTATTTGATGAGCACATTTAGTTAATATTTATTAATTAGGTAATAAATATTCATTTGAAATTAATTTTTAACATCTACTGTTTTTTCTCTTTTTAAGGGCAGAAAAATGTTTATCTATACCCTAAGGTGTGGAATATTTCTGTAGATAGGGGAAGATCAGTCTGGTTTTATTGAAAAATATTTGTAAGTCATTCAGTTCAAAGAAAAATACTGTATTATCTGGGGGGGGGATAGCAGAACAGAAAAAGAATATTTTTGTCTCTTTCAAGGCAAGATTGACAGTAGTCATGGTAATTACCAGTCAAGTTTAGTGGTGTCCAGCAGCGAGATAAACTTATTAGCATCATCTGCAACAGAGTTGGCAGCAAGTACCCATGAGGCCTAGCAGAAAGGAAGTGTGGGACCTGTTCTAGGTACTTATCATTCCAGGAAACTCTTAGAAAAACATTGCTTTTTAGCTTGAGGTTTTACTCATATTATGATAACATGAACATATTCATTTAAAATTGTTTTCAAGCATGATTGCAAAGACTGAATAATGTCCCACAGAGTACAATATTACCATTCATGTTTTTCATAAAAAATACTTCATAATTATGTCATTGATTATGTTATGAGGTAAAAATTTGTGAAGTTTGGGGTTCCCAATACATATATTAATTAAATGACTTTCTCTAAAATCACATTATTTCAATTTTCTTTTCTCCAACATATATGGAAATATCCATTTCTTTGCAAGTTCACCAATATTTAGCATTAGATATGCATTTGCACTCATCATAGAAGTGAAAAATAAACTTTTGCCTTGATGACAAAATTTGATAAACCAATATGATAAGTGTAATCATAAGACGATAATGAGGAAAAAAGGGGAAAAACATCATCTGATGACAAGGCAGAGACTGGAGTTATGCAGCTGCAAAGAATGTCAATGGTTACCAGCAACATCAGAAGCATGCTCTCTCCTAGAGCCTTGAAAGCATATGCTCCTGCTGATGTCATGATCTTAGACTCCATAACCGTGAGACAACAAATTTCTGTTGTTTAAAGCCATCCACTCGGTTGTGCTTTGTGAAGGAAGCTCAAGCAAACTAACAGTAATGTTTTGATTGAGTTTTAAAAGTTTTCTTTAAAAAAGATGTGATCTTATAGAATATTTTTTCTTCTTGTGAAGCTAGAATGTCAAAATAGCTTTCTGTTCAAAACAAACAAAAAAAACAAGCCAGGAAAGGTCCCTTACCAGAAGCTGAACACTCCTGGACTTTGATCTTGAACTTTCTAGCTTCCAGAAGTGTGAGAAAAGAAATGTATGTTATTTAAGTCGCCCTGTCTGATATTTTGTTATAGCAGCCCTGGCTTACTTCTACCAGGTCTCCAGATTTTGACATGACACAACATAGGCTCTTCCTGAGTCTCCAGTTTTTAGCCCACCCTGTACATCTGGGATTTGCCAGCCTTTGTAATCAATATTGTAGAATAAACTTCTTTTTCTATGTATACACATACTATTGATCTTGTTTCTCTGGAGAGCCCCAATTAACACAATGTGGTACAAATAGAGGTAGGAAGAGACTGGAGTTATGCAGCTGCACAACTAAAAAGTCACTGAGATCATTATGAAAACACTGAATTTCATGTTAAGAAGCTCAGTATTTACTCTGGAGAATTCTTTTCCACCTTTTAGATTTTTACTTTTTTTTTTTTTTTTTTTTTTTACTAAAAGCAGATCACGCCGGGCTCAGTGGCTCAGCCTGTAATCCCGTGCCTTTGGGAGGCTGAGGTGAGTGGATTGCCTGAGCCTGCGGGTTCGAGACCCACCTGGGCAGGGGAGACCTCATCTCTACAATACATCAAAAAATCAGCCTGGCATGGTAGTGCACGCCTGTAATTCCGGCTACTCGGAAGGCTGACGTGGGAGGTGGAAGGATTGCCGGAGACCAGCAGGTCGAGGCTGCGGTGGCCAGGAGCGGCCACTGCACTCCAGTCTGGGTGAAAGAGTGAGACTCCAACTCAAAAAAAAATAAAAATAAATAAAAGTAAAAATACAAACAGATCACTTACTACTCCCAATTATCTTATATATATGACTATGTGTAGTATTCTGCATACTTTTGCACCTACTTGAATTTTATTTTTCTAAAAAAGTATTCACACAATCATTAAATCTCCTTAAAATAGTAATTTTTTCTACTACTTTTGATGAACTCTCTAGAAGAAGAATTTTTTTAATGTGCTTAATCATGTAGTCTTCTGTTCTCCCTCTCTCCCCTTCTCTTTCACCACCCTTTCTGAATTTATCTCTAATTTCCACTATAGATTATATTAATTTTGTAAGGTGCCAAGTTTATTTTGTTTGTATCTTAAATATTTAGTGAATGACTCAACCACTCAGTGGTTCTTGAACTGTGATAATGACAAGCTCTAATTTAAGCTTCAAGACCAAATTCAATTAGCTTCCATTGTAATTACAGTTATTTGACTTTGGTGTGTAGGAAGAGTTGGTATTCGAAGAGATGAAAGGTAGAATGATCAGTTAGGAATCCAAGAGATAAGTGCAGGTAAGAGTTACTCAAAGTTTAAATAAACCAAACAGCAGCAAAGAAAATGGAAAAGGTAAGAGGACTGTTCTGAAGTTGGTGTAATGACTTTGCAACAAATTAATTGTGGGATAAAAGTTTAAAGTAGGAATCAGGCCAAGAAAATTTTGTGCTTAAGTGACTTTATGTCTTTATAAATGCTATTCCTTCAGAAAGGAAAAACTCTTTCTTTTTCTATAGCCCTTTTAGGTGACAAATTAACTTCAAGATCAAATTCAGTGGTCTTCTCTTCAAAGACCACCTAGTTTGAGTACTGAAACATCTTCTTACACTTCATATTGATTTCCTGCTAGACTTGTATGTATTTTCTTTTTATAACATATTCATGGCATTTATCATTTAGCATTACATGTCTACCTAATTGTCAAAGAATCCCTTAAGGAAAAAACCCAAATTTCATTTGTTTTTACATCCTCCATAATATTTTGGCTCCAGACATAAAATAATAGAATAAAATAATATAAACTAATGTGAAAATCATTAAACATGCAAAATGATGTATGAGAGAATGAATAATTTACATAAAGTAAATAACTTAGGAGTAAGAACTAATTTGGTAGGATTTATTTTGTTGAGTTTTACATGATGATAAGTTAGAAAGTATGAATGTCAAGTCATAATGTTGAACTTAACCATTTCACAATCATAGAACAATAAAAAGGTCTGGAATTTTAGATCAATATTGTTTCTAGAGGCATTATTTTAAGTATACTTCTTTACTGAAGTAATAATTGAAGCAGATAAGAATGTAATTACCACAGAAAGAAGAGTTGTATGATCAAGAAGACAGTCTTGATCAATACCTATATTGAGAGTGTTAAAGATGGAAATGCACTAGCTATAATAAGGAAGTTTGGAATTCAGAATCAAGTAACCCAAAGGAAGTAGAGAGAAAATGTTAATCATACAAATTTACCTGGAAAAAAATCCACTCTAAATTTACAACTTATGGGTCAGTGGTAATTTTTGGAAAAAAAAAAAAAAACTGGTAGAGTGATAATACTGTATTTTCTCTTTTTAAAAACTTTCCTATTTTTGTTTTGTTTTGTTTTTTCTTTTGAGTTGGAGTCTCACTCTGTAGCCCAGAATGGAGTGCAGTGGCTGCTCCCGGCCACCGCAGCCTCCACCTGCTGGGCTCTGGCAATCCTTCTGCCTCAGCCTTCCAAGTAGCTGGAACTACAGGCGTGCGCTACCATGCCCAGCTAATTTTTTGATTTATTGTAGAGATGAGGTCTCGCCAAGTTGCCCAGGCAGGTCTCGAACCCGTGGGCTCAGGCAATCCACTCACCTCAGCCTCCCAAAGCGTGGGATGATTATAGGCTGAGCCACCGAGCCCGGCAAAATTTTCTAAATCAAATTACTTTTCATTGAAAAAATAACAGGATCGTATAGGAAATACAGTATACAAAAAAGTAAGAAAATACCTCTTACCTTGTACACTGATATGTTCAATATTTCTGGCTCCATTTACTTAATATCTTGATTTCTCCTATTCTGGCACCAGACCCTACTATGATTCCCCAATGATTTCTGCCTCCTGGCATTTTACACTTATGCAATCCCCTTCTCTTGAATGTGGGCAGAACCAGTGACTTCCCTATAACAAATAGAATATAACAAAAGTGAGAGAGTGTTTGTTACTCTCGTGATTCACTTATATAACATAAGAAACTTGATGAGGTGTCACTCTTGCAATTACATTATTATATAATACTCAGACTAGAGCTACAGACTGTCTTTGAAACCATGTTGGAGAAGACCACAAAACAAGAAACTATGAGTGGCCTCTAAGAACTGTGAGTGGTTTCTAAAACCCAAGTGGCATCTTAAAACTGTGGGCAGACTCTAGGATCTAAGACATCCTCCAGCTAATAGTCAGCAGAATGCCAGGGCCATCAGTCATGCAGAAAAGAGGAAATAAATTCTGCCATCACCCAGAATGAGCTTGGAAGTGAATTCTTTTCAAGTTGAATCGAATATGAGAATGCAGCCCAGCTGACATCTTGATTTCAGCATTTTTTCTTAGTATTAATTCATTTAAAGACTGACAGACAAAAAATTGTATGTATTTATTATGTACAATATGATGTTTGATGTATACAGTGATGTGACATAGAATGAGATTTTGGTCAACAATGGATGGCCTATATGATGGTGGTCCTACAGATCATAATGGAGCGGAACAATTCTTATAGCCTAATAAACATCTTAGCCATTGTAGTATAGTAGATGAATGCATTACTCACACCTTTATAGTGACACTGGTATAAACAGATTACTGTGCTGCCAATCCTATTAAAGTACAGCACAATACATAACACTTGAAAATAATAGTAAACAAATATGTAATAGGTTATGTATTTACTATACTGTACTTTTTATCTATATTATAGACTGTATACCTTCTGCTTATTAAAAACATAGTTAACTGTAAAACAGCTTCATGCAGCTCCTTTAGAAGATCTTCCAGAAGAAGACATTGTTGTCATAGGAAAAACAGCTCCATGGTTGTGGCCCTTGAAGACGTTCCAGTGGGACAAGATGTGTTAGTAGAAGACAGTGATATTGATGATCCTGACAGTCACATTAGACTTATGTATGGTCTGTGTCTTTAATTCAAAAGTTTAAAAAAGTAGAAGTAAAAACTTTTAAAAATGTAAAAAAGCTTATAGAACAAGGGTATAAAGAAAAAATATTTTTATACAGCTGAACAATGTGTTTCTTTTGTAAGCCATTAAAATAATTTGATTATTATTTGTTATTAATTTGATGCAGGAAGTTTTAAAAAAGAGAAAATACAAAAGAGTCAAAGCTTTAAAAATTTCATAAAGTAAAAAATGTACAGTAAATGAAGGTTAATTTATTGTTAAATAAATACATTTTAAGTATAAATTTAGTGTCACCTAAGTGTACCGTGGTTATAAAGTCTTCAGTCATGTACAGTGATGTCCTAAGCCATCACAGTCACTAACCACTCATTCACTGACTCAACCAGAGCAACTTCCTGTCCTGCAAGTTCCATTTATGTTAAGTATCCCATGCAAGTGTATCATTTTAAATCTTTTACATCATATTTTACTGTACCTTTTCTATGTTTAGATACACAAAAACTTAGCATTGTGTTACAGTTGCCTACATTATTCAGTACAGTAATCTGCAGTACAGATTTGTAGCCTAGGAGCAATGAGCTATACCATATAGCCTGGTGTGTAGTAGGCTGCACCATCTAGGTTTGTGTGTACATTCTATGATGTTCACACAATGACAATATTGCCTAACTACACATTTATCAGAATGTATACCTGTTGTTAAGTGACCATGACTGTATGTACATTGTGGAATGAGTAACTCTATATATTTCTCCTTATAATCATCATATTTATAGTGAGAACACTTGACATCCTCTCTCTTAATATTTTTCAAGATGCACTATATTGTCGGTAACTACAATCACCATGCTGTACCTGTAGCCTTCAATGCCCCAAACTGAGAGCCCAGTTAAGCTGTGCTAAGATTCCTGCCCCTACATTTTACTCATGGGTAAGAGAATAAAGGTCCCTGATAGATAGACTTAAAGGAACCACAAAATGTAAAAACTCTTTTTTTGTAATTTACACAATGAGTGCTACAAGTTTGTTGTGTGTCTATCGATTTATATTACATTACATTACATACATTAATTATATTTTACATTTTCACAATCTTAATTCATAATCTGTAGGATTACATTATGCCATGGAAGAGGATGAGTATTTTGAAATTAGCAATTTGTCTTTTAATTTAAAGTAATATTTTATGATGTTATATTATTTGTTTCTTATTTAAAGCTAAATTGTTTTCTTGATATTTGAGGCTTCTTTGTGTTAGTTCATCAAATGTAAGTATTCATTTAAAACCTTTGTGTGAGATTTTTATTCCATAAGCTTTTGTCAGATTGGTGAAAGAGGTAAAAGAAAATAAAAATAGCTGAAAGATGTTGGATTAAATTTAAATTTTATGGAAGAATATGGAATTTAAGAAAAACTACTAGAATTATGAGAGATATCAAATAAAAAGTAATAAATTCCTATTATACTTTTAAATATGATTAGTACGTTAGTATGAATAAAGTTAGAAATGAACGTGAAAAAGGCAATATATGACAGCTCCTCCTACTTACAAGAAAAAAAAGAGAAAGATGTTTATCAGTAACAACTATGTTATTATATAAAGTCTTTCAGTGCAAAGATTGATTTTGAAGCATTTTTTCCAACATCAAAATGCTTTACTCCTTAATTTCACTAAAATTATACAGCTGTCACAAAGTCATGGTTTGTGAACTGTAGTAACATACTAAAAGTATAATATCATTTATGTGCCATTAGCAATTACATGGTGGCTAATTTTTATTCCCGTCAGTAACTTATTTAATTCAATACTTTAAAATTCCTAGGGCTACCTCAAAATACTTGTATGATATAAATAATTGTAATGCCTAAATATTTGATTTTTTTATGATCCATCTTATATCTTTAACTTCTGTACATGAATACATATGCACATAAACAGAGACATGTGTTTCTATTAATACAAATACATTCACATATATATACTTATATAGCACAACATTCACAATGCTCATGTGTGTGTGCATATATTATTTACAAATGTTTTGTTTTGTCTAAAACTTCTTGGAGGTAGATATTATAGTTGCCCAGTTCCCTATTGAATGCTTGGGCTTGGGCTTTCTATTTAATCCTCAATATTAGCTTATTCAAAACTGAACTCATCATTGCCAGCTATTCTTCACCTTCATGCTTCTCCAAATCTAACAAGTCATGAGGGTCCCAGAAAACTTCAGTTACTTTACATGCCATTATTTTGCTCATCACCAACATACAACAAGATTAATATCTCCATATCTCTTAAATCCATCTCTTCTTCATTGCAATATTATTTTTCTCCTAGATTACTGAAATAGTCTAATAGTTCTCCCTTCTCCCATTCTATCATTATACTTGAGTCATATCAGTCCACTTAAACTTGGCTAATGTTCAAGACTGATGAAAATAAAAACTTGAGATTGGCTTATGTTGACCAACAAAAGATATAAACAAATGGACACCAGTCCCCCAGTTTAATTAGTTTTCTGTTAAGGTAGGAACAAATTTTAGTGACCAATGCATGAAGAGAAATACACACGATTGAAAGTTAAGACTGGTAGTTGGGACAGATAATTGAAAGCATAAAATAACAAGCATAATTAAGAATAATTGCAGTGTGAAATCAACTGAAAAATTCTACTTAATTACATGAAGAATTATATAACAAAGAAGGTGGCCAAATATTTTGTACCTTTACACAATATTAAGTCTAAGAAAATGCATGAAACAACAAAAGAAAGGAGAAAAAAAACACACTGATAATCACCTTACAAGATGTAACTAATAATTTTCAAAGTTGTTGGACTGAAAAAATAATATAGACATTTTAAAAGTTTTGTAATGGACTCTCTTCCTTCTGTCCCTAAATATTACTTTCAAATTTTCTATAGTAAGAGTTATAAATTGTTATTCTAAAACATATATTACATTCAATTCAAATAACAATTCTATAAGAAATGTATTGGACTGGCCATAGAGCCTTATGCCTGTAATTCCAGCACTTTGGGAGACTGAGACAAGATGATTGCTTGAGCACAGGAATTAGAGACAAACCTAGGCAATGTAGCAAGAGCTCATCTATAAAATTAAAAAAAAATGAATAAGGTATGGTGGTGCACACCTGTAATCCCAGCTGCTCAAGAGGCTGGGGAGGAAGGATTGCTTGAATCCAGGAGGTCGAGGCAGTAGTGAACCGTGATTGTCCCCTGCACTCCAGCCTAGAGGTGACAGAAAGAAAAGAAAAACAGAGAGAAGAAAAGAAAAAAAGAGAACAAAATGTATTACTAACATTTCTCAGGTTATAAAACTGAAGCCCAAGATCCCACAAACTATAGGGAATGGAGATACTAAGGTTTTGCGTCAGAGTTCCATACAAGAACTTCACCAAGTCACTTAGCAAGTATTATATAGACTAGCAGTTCACAGCAGGAGAAATTCTACTTTCCAAAGAACATTTGGCAATGTCTAGAGGTACTTTTGATTGTGACAGATGGAGGAAATGGGCCTTGCTACTAACATCTAGCAGGTAGTGAGCAGAGACATTGCTTAATATTCTACAATGCCCAGGATAGTTCCTCACAAAAGAATTTTGTGCCTACAATATCGTTAATGCTGAGGTTGAGAAACATGGGATAGATGGAATACTGTCCTGTACTACAATAATATACAGTAATAGAGAGACCTATTGGCTGAGAGATGCATAGAAAAAGTAGAAATATATGTATGTTCCTGTATAAGTAACAACAAAACACTGTAAAAATGAAAGCCAAACAATGTTTACCTGTGACTTGTCTGTTATAAAATTTTCACAATACAAATAAATATATCAAAGAGAACCTTATTAAAAAAATTCTACCTTCTCAATATAGAAAATAAAATTTCAATCATTTTAGAAAGAACATTTACAGATAAAATGTAGTTGGACAAGTATTTTTCTTTGTAAGGTATAAACACACATTTCCTCAATTCCTAGACATTATAAATTGTGGGGGTCCTGCTCCTGCCTGTTGTGGGATTTCCTGAAGGAGAGACGGACTAAGCAAAAGAAGGAACTTATGATGAAAATAATATACTTGGACACCTGCTTGCAGGACAGATGTCATTTAATGTTAGTTAACAGAAAGCTTTTATACTATTCATAAAGGGGCAAGACAAAGAAAATTCCTTCACGTACATTATTTTTTAAAAGTTACCACCATCTAGTGGTCTTAGAAGCAACAAACAAGCCAAGAACGCTATCTACTTTCAATCAGTGAGTCTTATTCATAAAGTCAAAAATGATAGTTTTAGTCCAAAGTCCCAAATTACAGTCCTTGAAATGTCTCAAGAAAATTTCCAAGTGCACACTTCTCCATGTATCAGGAGTTTTCTCTCTGGGGCTTCTATGACCTTCAAAGCTTCGTAATCGCCTTTCTTGTCCAGGTGTCTTCTTACTTTTCTCTTATCCTGCAGTGTTTATTTCTAAAGAAAACTCAAAAGAAGCTTTTAGTGGTGCTTCCCAGACCCCCAAGGTTGCTGTCTGTATTTAGTTAATTTATTATGAAAGTATCCAATTAGTATATTATGAATTCAGTGAAAACCCATTCTATAAATGTTAACTTAAAATTTTAACTATTGAATTAAGTAAAAACCTTAATGATTAATCTTCATCCTAAATCTGTGAAAACAGTGTTATAAATCACCTACATAACTCCTAGATAAGTGTTACAACTTATAATGAATTCATAATGAATTTACTATAAACTTATGCTTCTAAAAAACCTTATGTCTAAACACTAAACTACATAATTCTAAATCAAATGAGTGAATATATTTATATCATTTTTTACTCAAGCAATATCTAGTAACCTATAACCAAGTGAAAGAAAGCATTTTTGATGTGCTTCAGAGTTTAACCATTACATGTGTTAGAAAAGGTCAAACGCCATAATGGGAAATGGAAAAATAAACCATGACGTTCCTAGGTTAGCTGTGAGTACTTCACATAAACATGCCATTTTCTTCTTCCACAACTGCACAGAAATCTTCGGCCATACAAACAGTAAAGGTAGAAGACAGAAGGGCCTCAGCTTCTCCGGCTTGCCCTGCGGCCCGGAGTCTTTGGCCCACCAGGACCCTGTCAGTCAGGTGGGCCTCCAAGGCTGGCTCCCAACAATAAATTATAAGATACATCAACCATTTCTTGGAAGTTCATTTAAAAAAAGCAAAGTACTACACTAAATATGCATATTTAAGAAGACAATGACTGATGTGTGTTTTCATATCACCTTAGACCATTTTAATCTATAATATCATAAAATTTAAGACTCTTCCTCAGTCTAAATGCTCTTCTGCATCACTTCTAAAAGTACGCACAGCATAAACTGACTGGCTGCTTTGAGAGTCTGTGCTTATGATCTTGAGATTATTTTCATCTTGAAGAAGCAAATGTCATTGTACAGCATATCAGATAATTCCAGAATTTCCTATTTTCTATTTAGTAAAACCCATATTATGTTTTTCTTTCTATGCTAGAAGTTAAACAGTTTCTCTTGAAAATCATCTGGAAGAACTCTGGAAAGCTACTTTGTCAATGCCTGAGCAATAGCTTTTTGTGACACATCAGTGAATAATTGGTCTTCCCAAACTTTGTAAATTCTCTGATGGTCTGAAGGGATTTGGCTATTTATACTTATTACACTGAATTGTTGGGCATACAAAACAGAATTATTGATATACACAATATTTTTTTAAGAATATATCAAAACATAATACTTGTAATAAATGTTCAGTGACAATTAGGGATTCAATTATAATTTAAACTACATTTGTCACTTCAAATAATTCAGCTGAGGATGATTCGATGAGAACGTGTCTTCAGTATCCTTCTCTTCTAATTCATCTGTAAAGGCACAGACACACACAAACACACACACAGTGAAAACGACAACTAGAGAGTCAACAGTGACACCTTCACCTGTAAATAGGCAGATATCATTTTACTTTTATTCCAGTTGCAAAAATATTTAACATTTTAAAATAATGCCCCTAGAAATTGAGCAAATAAGTTTCCTTATCTTTTATTTAAACTAAAAATGTTGTTAAAGCAAAATTCTGTTCTTTGAAATAATTTATTACATGATCTTCAAAATAATTAAACTATATGGTTTAAATAAAAGTTATAATTTGTTTTCAGCATTAATGTACTGTATAACTCACAATTTTACTCTGAAATGACATGCATTTCTACCCTAAGAGAAGAACAGATAACTTAAAAATACAGTAGACCATCAAAAGTTACACAATTTTGCTTCAAATATTATAGTGAATCATATTTTAAAAAATAAGAACACATTAAGATAATTCTTCTGACTCAAAAAGTTTTCTTTGGGAAATTAAGCTACTCTTAGAATTATGTTAACAAATTTACACAAGACTTACACATCTCCAAAATGTTCTCTTTGCTGATTTTATGATATTATTAGAAGTAATCAGAACTTTTTGTCTTTATTTTTTCTTTTGAGACTTAAAAAATGCTAAACTTCGAGATTGCTTTTCTTGGTTGCCATTGGAACTATAGACAGTTACTATAGCATCAACCTGATAATTATGTATTTTCAAGAGGTACTGGCAAATCAAAGGTGACTACAATTAAAGCTACTTAAGTAATATCTTTACAAGTTTATTATTGGTTATGCTTTTGGCATATGTATTATTGGCCTATTTAACATGGAAAGAGATGTAAAACAATTAAGTGGTTCATAAAATCTATTTACATGTGCTTTGAAGATTAATAGATATCTGAAATGTATGAAAAATTGAATGATTTTAATGTTATATGATCCTATTAATAATTGCTGCCTTCGTAAAAACATTGCTTCTAGGCTGTGCTCAGTGGCTTAGCCTGTAATTCTAGCACTTTGGAAGGCTGAGGGCAGTGGATTGCCTAAACTCTTGGGTTCGAGATCAGCCTGGGCGAGACCTCGTAGGCAGTGCATAACTTGCATCAATTCATCTTCAAATTCATGAATGTTATCAAGTGAGATCAGCACAGCATCTTAGCTGAGGAAATAAAAAATCAGCTGGAAGTGGTATCACGCACCTGTGTTGTGGTTACTTGGAAGGCTGAGGCGGAAGGATAGCCAGAGCCCAGCAGATAGATGCTGGAATGGTGGTGAACATGCCACTGCACTCCAGCCTGGGCGACAGAGTGAGACTCCAACTCAAAAGCAACAACAATAACAAAAATTGCTTCTAATTCTAGGGCAATAAGTTTAGAAAATTAGATTCATATAAACATCACAAAAGAAAAAGCTTCTACCTAATCTGTTTTATCAATACATCTACTTAAGTTGTATTTCAAGTCAAATTTGAAATTATCACCACAAATTTTCTATTAACCTAATTTACAATCTTGCCTCATTTTATACATTTTTAATATTTTCTTGTAGGTAAGACATAGGAAGTGAAAATGATTTGAATACAGGCAACATGATATCATTTAGAAACACTTTTCACATTGTTAAAAAGCCTTTATGCACTATCCTGAGTCATTTGCAGATTGACAAATTCAATTATGTTTAGCCCCTCTATGTGTTTTTAATGAATCAAGTACGCTTTACATTAGATCCACTAAAAAGGTGAAGCTATGGCTCATTTATTTGTGTGGTAAACAGATAAGAAAGATATGCTAATGAGCTTCCCCTAAATTCTTTCATGATTAATTACAGGAAAGAAGATGGGATTATGTGAGCATTATATCTCTCTTTATAGATAAGACTGATAGTAAATGTAGTGGTGATGGCTCTTCTTGGACTGATGCCAGAGTAGATTTGTATTTCAGGTGCCATTTAGATATGAGAGAGGTAATGTCAACTGTAGGAGTTCAGACTTTTGCTCAAGACTCAGACCATTTAGGATACTTTTTGAGGTATATAATGCATTTGAAGTTGGTGGTAGATTAAACCTTGTTCATAATTTTTTTTCTGTCCTTCCCCTGCTACCAGGGACTCAGCTACATGACTGGTTTTTTCCCAGTAGAATTTTAGAGGAAGCTATTAAAACAGAGTTGGAAACATATTTGCATTGGTGTTCTTCTCTTGTACATATGCCACCACAAAGAGAAAACAATGCCCAGCAAGCCAAATATTGCACAAGGAAGAAAATCAAGTAGGCAGAGCCTAGCCTATATCAATTCATCTTCAAATTCATGTATGTTTTCAAGTGAGATCAGCACAGCATCTTAGCTGAGTCCAACCAAACATGCTTGGTTGGACTACAGGGAAAAAAAAGTTTTAATTTATTGTGTTTTGGTAGTTTTTTTCAGTAATACTGTGTGTGTGTGTATTTGTGTGTGTGAGTGTGTGTGTGTGTATTTGTGTGTGTGAGTGTGTGTGTGTGTGTGTGTGTGTGTGTGTGTGTGTGTGTGTGTGTGTACTAACTGACACAGAATGGGAAGTGATTTGCAAACTTATAGAAAAAGGAATGTGGGTTCCCATATGGAGTTTTGTGGGGTATGATATGTCCAAAGGGGGCTCTGAAAGTTTTAATATATTTCTGGAAATCTGGAAAGCACATGAATATATGAGGTTGTGTATGTATCCAAGAAAGATCTGAGAATCCCATTAGCTCTCACCTCTGGATGATAATGAGATACTGGGAAAAGAAGAAATGAATGTTATGTTAGAGTGGTAAATTGCGTGCCTGAGTGTTGGACATATGCTTTAACACACGCTCAGCCCACTGGCAAATCTAAGGAAATGTAATGGTTCAAAGTATTTAAGAAAATCTCTATTAGCTGATCATCAGACTAACCAAGCAGACACATCAGTGGCTACACATGACAATAAGTACTGATTTTCAGAAATTAATATAAAAAGTCATTAAGCAAATAAAGAACAGCAACAACAAAAACAATAACAAATAGGAATAATAATAAATCTTGGGGAAAGGAGAGGACTGTAGTTGTAGAGTTGCCACATTATGTTTTTTAAATGTCCAATTTTCTAAAAAGAAATTCATGACATGCAAAGAAACATGAAAGTTAAGCATATACAAGAACAAAAAAGAAATAAATAGAAATTGTCCATAGTAAAGGACATTTGTTGGACTTACTAGACAAAATTTTAAATCAGCTATTTTAAACATGGCCAAAGAACTAAAGAAAACCATATCTAACAAACTAAAGGAGCGTATGAGAATAACTTCTCACCAAATAGAAAATATTAATAAGAATATATAAATTATTTTAAAAATAGATATTCAGAAGTTAAAAATATTTTAACTAAATGAAAAATGCACTAGAAAAACTCAGTAGCAGATTTAAACTAGCATAAGAAAGGATCGGCAAACTTGAAAATAGGTCAATTAAAATTATTTCATTTAAAAATTATTTTAAAAATTATTTTTAAAAATTTTAAAAATGAAATATTAATGAACAGAAGCTAAAAGACCTGTGGATACCAACACATGCATAATGAAAGTTCCAGAAGGAGAGGAGAGAATGACAGAAACAATATTTAATAATTAATAGCCAAAAAATATTCAAATAGGGTGAAAAAATATTAATCTACACATTCAAGAAACTCAACAAACACTAAGTGGGATAAACTGAAAGAAATCAACACAGATAGATAAAAATCCAACCGTCAAAAGTTGAAGAAAAATAGAGGCTCTTGAATATTGTAAGGAAAAAGTGCCTCATCACAGAAATGGTCTGTAAGATTAATATATGGTTTCTCATCAGAAGTCTGGAATTCAGAAGGCATAAGTATGACATACTCAAAGAGTTGAAAGCAAAATAATTCTATCAAGAATCCCTTATCAGCAAAATTATCCTTCAAAAATGAAGAAGAAATTAAGACATACCCGGATTTTTAAATGCTATTTTTCACTAGTAGTCCTGCCCTAAATAAAATTCTAAAGGGAGATCTTCAGGCTAAAATAAAAAGAAATGATATAGTATCTCAAAACAAAATAAATAAAGAGCATTACATAGAAAAATATTTTTTTAAAAAACAGTGTAAATATATTTTTGCTTGTAACTTCTTTTCTCCACTGTCCATCCCCTAAGTTTTAAAATAACTGCAAAAGGCCATAATTATTTTATTATCATAAGGTTTTTATCCCCCAAAATTCATTTGTTAAAGTGTAATTACTGATGTGATGGTTTTAGAAAGTTGGGCATTAGGAGTTTATTAAGTCTTGAGGATAGAGTCCTCATAAATGAGATTAGTATCCTTATCAAAGAACTTCCAGAGAGTTACCGTACCTTTTTAACCAAGTGAGGACACAGCAACAAGTCAACACCTATTATCCAGAAAATAGACTCTCAATAGACATGAAATCTGACAGCAGCTTGATCTTGAACTTTCTAGTCTCCAAAACTGTAAGAGATAACTTTCTCTTTTTTATAAGCTACTCAGTCTGTAATATTTTGTTATACAAGTCCTTATGAACCAAGACAAAGTATACACATATGTGTTATGGGCATACAAAGTGTACAGATTTAATTTGTATGACAATAAGAGAACAAAAAATGGGGATGGAATGAAGCTATACAGGAGCAAAGTTTTTGAATATTGTTAAAATTAGTTGGAATTTATTCAAAATAGATTGTTGTAAGTTTTAATATAGTCCTTAGGGCAATCAATAAAACTAAGAAAACAAGTTAAAAATATAGTAAAAGAAATGGCAAGGGAATTAAAGTTATATGGTTGAAAGTATATATTCAGCCAAAAAGTTGGTAATTATAAAAGACAGAAAAACAACAACATCAAAAAGATGTAAGCACAAGAGAAAACAAATAGCAAAATAACAGATGCAAACCCTACTTTATCAACAACAACATTCAATGATTGAAATTAAATATTTCAATCAAAAGACCGAAATTGATAGAATTAATTAAACAATAGCAATGACAGGATCCCACTTTAATGATACATAAAGATTGAATATAAGAGGATAAATCAAAGGTATACCACACATGCAGTAACTAAAATAAAGATGACGTGGCTATACTAATAGACTTCAAGATGAAAATTGTTACTAACAATTAATAACGGAAGAAACTCCAAATTATATTAATCAAAACTGACAGAATTAAAGAGAAAAATTAAAAATAAGAATAATAACTTGAAACTTTAATATTCCACTTTTAGTGTAGATGGAGCAACTAAAAAGATCTGCAAAGAAATAAAAGACTTGACAGCACTATACAACACTAGAGCTAATGGGCATCTGTAAAACATTCTATCCAATAGTAGCAAAAAATACATTCTGCAAAAGTGCATATGGAACTTTCTTCACTATTGGCTATATTTTAGGCTGTAAAACAAGACTCAATACATTTAAAAGGATAAAACCATACAAAGGTTTTCCAACCATGAAAGAATGGTGTTAGCAAACCGTAACAGAAGGATGCTCTTGAAACTCACAGATACATGGAAGTCAGACAACACATTTCCAAATAACCAATGAGACCAGGAAGAAATCACAGGGGAAATTATAAAATATTCTGAGAGGGCTGAAAATGAAAACAAAATGTATCAAAAATTTCAAAATGCAGCTAAGGTAGTTCTCAGAGGAAAATTACAAATGTAGAAACCTATACTAAAAAAGATCTCAAGTTTATAAGCTAACCATCTGCCTTAAGAAACTGGGAAAAAAAAAGAAAAGCAAACTAAATTGAAAGCAAGAAGATCAAACAATGTAATGAAGATTAGAGTGAAAGTAAATTAAATGGGGAATAGTAAGACCACCAATAAAATCAATTTTTAAAAAAATAATAATTTTGGCATTTTTAAAAAAGAGCAAGACCAGGGTGGCGGAACAAACAGATGGATGAGTGCAAGGAGATAAGTTTAAGAGACGGGTGAGGTCATAGGTTGTGGATGTTGTAAGCAGTTTACACTGTATTCTAATTGTTATGGGAACTACTGGTGGGATGAAAGCAGACTGGTGGGACATAAGGCATGTGGCAAATGACAACATTGTGTGGGGTAAGACTGTTTTACTTTGCTTAAGAGTTACCCTAGCGGTTGATTAGACATAGAGGTGAAAATGAAGAAAAATAAGTAGTGAAGTTATTGTTGTAACCACAGTGACAAGTGACAGTGTCTGAAGTAGACAAATAGCAGAACTGATGAGAAAAAAAGTCATAACTGACATGCCTGCTTATGTATGTATGAGGGGTGTTAAGAAAGAAAGCTATAAAAGATAAATCCTAGGGTTGGGCCTAAGCATGTTGTTGAATAGTATTGAAAATATCTTGGGTAATAGAAGGCTTGGAGAGAACATTAAATTTAAGTTGTCTAGAACTATCTCAGTGGAGATATCACTTAGGATTGTATTTTAGTTGCCTAGGCTACACATGATGATAGCTAAGTTTAGGACTGAAATTGATGCCAAAATTCTGAAAGTCAAAGAATCAGAGAAAGGAAAAAAAAAATTAAAAAACACTAACTAAATTCCTAGGTAAGAAAAATATATTTTAATAATGTATATTAATAAAGGAAAAAGGACTTGTTAATACTGTCCCAGGATGGAGAAATCTTTAAGAGAAGAACTATTCGTTCTTCTTTTGTATGTGTGTTTAACAGAGAACATATGAAATAGTGTTTAATTAAGTCAATGTTAAATAATTTAAAAGAACACAAATGCATAAAGGCAGAGATTCTATTATACTTGGTGGTAAAGGAGCCTTTTTGTATCATTTTTATATAATTTTATATGCAATTCAATGCAGTTAAAATGCTTTCTGATAACCCTTAATTTTGTTCTACATTCAATATACTTTAATCTGGATTATAAAAATAATAAACTTGCATTCTACAAGTAGAAAATGAGAATATTGGCCAGAAATATCATTGGTAACACTCAAACATGATGCTTCTCTCCTGCTAGTGTCTACTAAGAGCAATCAGCCCCATTAACTTTGAGTGTAGTGACCATGTAAATATTTCTCCTCCAGGCTATTTAGGTGATATGGTACACAGAAAATTTCCAGGGTTCTGATTTGGAGGGGCTACAGAAATAATAGTAAGATAGTTTTTTCTGCTGTATTCTGTAAATGGTGGACTCTAATAATAAAATAAATATTAAAGTATATAAAAGTAAATCCACTTTTAAGAAAGAAAAAATTAAAACTAAATTAGAATAGGTGTTAAGCACGTGGAAGTTAATTTAAGGTTACAACTTCTGTTGGGGGTATAACAATGTCGTGAGCTTGAAAAATTCTTTTCAAGTTGTTATATAGTCCATTGTTTTGACCTGTAAATAAAAGCTGAGAAGGAAACCACAAGTTAAGTCTTATTTATCCAGGATAATCAGATACTATTCATTGCCTGTAAAACAATATCCATGTAAAACACCCACAAAACTGAAGTAAAATAACTTTTATTTTTGTTACCTTTTAAAGCACACCTAGGCAAAAGTAGTAGGTTATCAAAAATAGAAACTGTAAGTTTGTTAGAGTCCCTGGGAAAAAAAGAATTTGGGACAATAGGTGCCTCTTATCCCAAGACGTCTATAATAGAGACTAACATTCTGATTGTTTTTAAGTTACATAACACCAAGCTGAATATCGCCACTCTGACCTCATAAAATCAAATTTCAACTGGGTTCTTTTTGTTCCTCAGATCACATCTTACATTTTAATATTATTCAACATGTGCCAAGCCTACCATGGTGCTGCATTTAATCCATGGATTCTTGATCAATAAATATTAGCTATTATTATTTCACAGATGTAGAAAATGAGATCAGAGATGTTGAATATCGTGCACATGGTCACTGAGTTAGTAAAGGAAGACCAGAATTCCTAAGCAGGTCTCTCTAACCGAAGAAATAATACTTTTTTTTTTTGAGTTGGAGTCTCACTCTGTCTCTCAGACTAGAGTGCAGTGGCATGCTCATGGCCACCGCAGCCTCGACCTGCTGGACTCAGGCCATCCTTCCACTTCAGTCTTCTAAGAAGCTGAGAGTACAGGCCTGTGCCAACATGCTCAGCTGATTTTTTGATTTATCGTAGAGATGAGGTCTTGCCATGTTGCCCAGGCTGGTCTCAAACCCGCAGGCTCAGGCAGTCCTCTTGCTTCTGCCTCCCAAAGTGCTGGGATTACAGTCTTGAGCCACTGCACCCTTACTACTTCATTCACTCTTTTCCTGTACCTCGACATCCCTTTCACCTCACTCTAGGCAGAGAAGATTTTACTCAAAGATCAAATCCTCCCCTCAGCTTACTTCTACATAACCTCAAATAACCAGACATTTCCAAGCTCTCTCCTTCTTGTTTTTATCATACTCAACTTTTCTCCGCCCCAACCTTATCTTTCAGGGTTGTCCTTAAGATCAACACTTCTCTGTCCCTAATAACTTCTTTAAAAATTTTTTCCTTGTATTCATTCACATAGCATACAATTCACCTATTTAACGTTTATAATTTAGTGGTTTTCTAATAACCTTTATCATTGTTAATGTTTTATTTTCATTTGGGTTCTCCTGGAAGCAGACTCTCCTGAGGCAGATCTGAGTTAAAGAGGACAGTTTTTTTATAAGTGATCTCCAGAAACACAACCAAGCCAATGATAAAAGATAAAATGGTCAATAAAACTTTTGTTATCAGGCAAGTTTGTTTGTTTATTTATTTATTTACTTATTTATTTCTGAGAGGAATTTAAAGTAAAGCAGACTGGAGACCTGGCATGGTAAGAGTGGAAGATGTGACTCTGTGTAATGCTTTCAGAGATTCAAGGGAGCTAAGTTCTGTCAACTGTTGGTGGAGGGCTGCTGAGGTTGGAGGAACATTCTCTGACACTACTGGTCTGTAAGGTGAGCAAGCATAGCAGGTTCTGGTGACCAGAGAAAACTTGTAAAAAAAGTAATGCAGGAGCTGGAAGTTGGAATTTGAAAGCCATGAGCTAATCTGGTTAATTGGATGAGATTCAGAAACAGCACTGGCAGTACTTACATGTCTATGATATTTAGAAGTATTTATGGTGTTTATAAATTATTTTCTTTTTATAAATAAAAATCTTTGTTTCCCTTTCTTCTTTTCTATTCACTCTTTTATTTTCATATTTAGTTTATTTTTATATTATCACCAGTTAAAAATAAATATTTTTAATAGTCTATTCACGCTTTTCTCATTTCCATTCTTACTGTGAGCAACTGCCTAGTTTTTATAATATCAGTGCAAGATGACTTCCTCCTCTATAACTCAATTCTAACTCCTCTTCCTTCCCAGTTTGCAATCTTACATTTTAAACTGCAATCAAAGGGCTTCCTTTTCTGCATTTAGACATCATCAATAAGTCCAAAATTGAGGTCATGCTCTTCCTTAGAAAAACTTCATATTGAAAACCTGTTCATACGTTCTGTCAAACTGAATTGTCAGAAAATTCCTAACAATCTTTAGCACATCTTACTTGCCCCAGCATTTAGTTATCCTGTCCTGTCAATTTTCTCTTTATATCTTTTCTATTTCTTCCTCTTCAATTTCCAGATATTACTTTTCTTCAGATCCAGAGATTTCATTATCCTTAACTCCACTATTTCAGTAGTGCCTGGACTCTCCTTTGCCATGTCAGCTACTGCTAAATCAATTTTATTAAATGTCATTTTTCCAGTTATAATTCTGAGAGTCTCTCTATTGCTTATAGAATATTGCTGTAATTGAAAGAGTATGAGATTTAGGTCAAGCAGAACTGGTCTAAATGTCTTCCCCACCACGTATAACACTGTGTCATTGATAGAAATATTTTATTTTGTGAGTCTTAACTTCCTCATCTATAAATAAAACGTAATTCAACCTGTAAATCACCGAATAATATGTCAGGCATGCTGTAGACACTCAGGGAATAGATTGTTTTCCTATTTTTTTTATTTTTAAGACTCAGTATCTTGTAATTAAATATCCTTTAGAATTACATATATAGTATAAAAATTACAGCACAAATTATGAACAAATAGATTTGAGAGATATGCAGATGAGTTTATTTTTCTAATATAAGAAAGAGCTTATTAGACATAAAAGTAACACAGAAACAACTTCAACAAATTGATGACTTGGACTATACAACTTTTTAATAGGAATAGTATATCAAGAATGCCAAAATAAACAAAAATGAATTATAATAATAATATATCTACTACACATAGCAACCAAAAGTTAATGGCTTTCCTTTACAAAGGACCCTTATAAACAAACAAAATAGAAGCATCACATTAGTGAAATGTACAGAGAATTTGAGCTGGTAATTCAAAGTACAGGACATTATATCATCAATGGATATTAAAAATGTTTAGTCTCAGTAGTAACTAAGTAATAAAAATTAAAAGAACACGTTAGCAAACCTCTAGTTATTTAAAATTCTTAGTCTATTTTGTTACAGTCTTTTTCACTATAACAACCACTCATTGGTCTTAATTCAGCTTCTGAGTCTGCAGAGAAAAAAACAAATCTTTAACTCAAGTATTTCCTTTGTACCTTTGAAGAAATTTATTATTTTCCCTCTATAGACTTCTATTTAACTATGGCTACTTTCTTCAATAACTACATGTGGTACTTAATTTGAAGCCCATTTATTATTTCAGCATTCACAAATACTAAAGATTTCTAGAAAAAATGTTTGTGTTATCCATGATTGAAAATAAATACCCTTAGTATAATGCAGAAGAGAAGTGTTTCTCAATTGGATGCCATTTTTCCCCAAAGACATTTGGCAATTTCAAGAGATATTTTAGATTGTCATGACTAGGGAATTGCTACTAGAATCTAGTAAAAAACAAGCATTCTGGGAAATGTCTTTTTCCCCCAACAAGATACACTATGTACCCACAACTACCAAGAATTATCTGATCCAAACTAGCAATAGTGCTGCAGTTGAGAAATTCTGATTTACATGATGGCTTAAGTACTGTTAGGTCATTTTTTTAAATTCTTGTAAATTTTTCTTAGGGAGAGAACTCTGCATGTGTTGATATTACCTAGGCTTTTAAAAACATTATGAAAAGCTAAAGGGTCATTAAAATTTCCCTCTGGAAAATTGCTGGCTTCAGCTATGATTTCCTGGTACAGACGTTACTCTTTTTATGAATGGATTTACATTCAGGTAGATAAATAATTTAGTTGCCTCATAATCTTGCTTGTAGCATTATTCTATGCTCATGTTCCCAGACTGATAGACTTCAAAAGGAAATTAGTTTTATATCCAAGGAATCAACAAAGCAATACTTTGTAGGTAAATAGACTTGACTTGCAGAGTTCTTGACAAAAATTCATTTTAAAAAATCTACCTGAAAATTACTTTCATTATTTGATTGTGAGGACAAGGTATGATGAATGGAAGTACACATGCATATCTTTTGTGCAATCTGCACAAAAATTCAGAGTCACAGTGTTAGGCTAGCATGTCCTGGATTCTGTTACCATGATTTGAGCGTGAGATTACACTAATGAGAAACATATGTCCCTAGTCTCTAAAAAAGTTCCAGAGACCAAAATAACCACCTTACTTTAAACCATTTGTCTTCTTGCTAAACATTTCAATGTGCAGAGTTCCTCTTTGTCCCAATTCTTAAAAAAACAGACACTGCATCACTTTGCCTGTTCACAGTTAGCAGAGGCAGTAAGTACCTGTGGATAGCAGAAATAGGGAAGGAGAGACAAACTCAGGTGAGCAGCAGCCCCCTTGCTTCTTTAAGGTCAGAGTGAGCAGCTGACTTCCTTCTCTGAGAGCATTAGCTCATCATATTGGCAAAGTGACTATCAAGCAGAGAGATATCAAGAATAATAAATCCCTAGAAACGTGAATAAGATATAAGCTACTTGGGTTATCTCAGGAAAAGACAGAAGTTTTGATGATGGGTAATTTGGAGTGCAAATAATTATACAATTATTTGGCATATTGTGACTTACCTTCAAGTTTACCAAAAAGTAAAGTGACTTGCATGATACTTGATATACAACCATCATCAGGTGAAGAATGCCAGTGACTTACACTGACATTTGAATTGAGTTTCATTAGTTAGTTACTTATTTTGAAGACAGGATCTCTCTCAGTTGCACAGGCTGGAGTGCCGGAGTGCAGTAATACAATCCCAACTCACTGTGGCCTCCACCTCCTGGACTCAAATGTTTGTCCTGTTCAACCTCCTGAGTAGCTGGGACAACAGGTACATGCCTCTACATTCAGTTAATTTTTTTTTAAGAGATGAAGTCACACTATGATGCTCAAGCTGGTATCGAACTCCTGAACTCTAGTGATGTTTCCATCTCTGCCCCCCTAAATGATGGCATTACAGATGTGAGACCATGCTCAGCCCATTTATTCTTTAATCTTTAATTAGTATTATCTTACATAATGCCCATGATACAAAAAATTAAGAAATTGATGTTGGTTATGAGCTAAATTGTGTCCTCTCCCTCCAAATTCATTCGTTGAAGTCCTAATCCTCTGAACATGGTTGTGTTTGGAGATATGTTATTTTAAAAATTAACTAAGTTAAAATGAGGTTGCTAGTGTAGGCTTAAATTAACCCAATATGATCCTTATAAGAAAAGAAAGTTTAGACACAAACATGTACAAAAAGATATGATAGAAGCAGAAGGCGACTATGTACAACCAAGGAAAAAGGTCTCAGAAGAAAACAACCCTGCTGACATTTTTATCCCAACTTTTTAGCCTTAAGAATTTGAGAAAATACATTTCTGTTGTATAAGCACTCACTTTGTGGTGCTTTGTTCTTGTAGTCCTAGCACTCATTCAGTGTTCAAATAATATTTTTCTTCCAAATGGGGGATTCTTGAATTAATGTCACAATTATAAAATTGACACAGCACAACAATTATCAATAAGTTTAAAACATTTCAATTAAATATTGCTTCAGGTTACAGAGGTTTAGTTTAGATTTGTAAGTCAAGGAATAATCTGCATGCCATGAATTTCACTTCTTTCAGTTCCACAAGTTGTAACTGACATGTATAGTCATGATACCTCTACCACAATAAAGATAAAGAACAGTTCCGTCACTTACCCAAATTCCCCATGGCCCTTGGTAATCAATCCCAAGTCTTTCCTTCCTTATTTTTGTCTACCATGCTACTATTCTTTCCTTATAGTTTTGCCTTTTCCAGGATGTCATGTAAATGAAATCATGCAGTAATTGTAGCTTTTAAATACTAGTTTATTTCACTTACCTAATGTATTAATTATTTATCCAAATTTTTTAGTGTGTTAGTATTCAATTTCTTTTATATTGCTAAGTACTATTACACTGTGTGATTATGCCACAATTTGTATTTTCTTTGGTTGAGAACTATTTAGATTGGTTTAAGTTCTTAGCAATTACAAATTACTCTAAACATTTGCTTACTGGGGTTTTGGTAGCATTTGCTTACAGGGTTTTTATATTTAATCTTCACTTGAGTAAATACCTATGACTGAAATTACTGTCATATGGTTAAGTTTCTGCTCATTAAAAGAAAAACTAAATTATTTTTTTAAATGGCTGCAACATTTTACATTCACACCAACAATATATGAAAGTAGACATCATTTTTAACATTTAGTATTGTCATTTTAAAAAAACCTCAACTATTCTTATAGTTGTACAGTGATAGGACATGGTTTTAACTTTTATTTACCTAATAACTCATGATGCTGAGCATCTTTTTATATGCTTATTTGCCATCAATATAAGGGGACTTTTAAATGTTTGTGAAAGATGAAATTAAAATATAAAAATAAAATAAAAACTTTTTTTCCCCAAACATAAGCTTTATCACGGAAGGCAAAGACAGTTTTATCAGCAATGATGCCTGTCCTTCAGTCCATTCCTAGAGAACTGAGAGTCCTGATAATTTAACTGTATATTGAAGCCTTTTAAAATCATTAACTGAAGAAAAATTGCTACCCTTTATAAATTTCTTAAGATTAGGAAACAAACAAACAAACAAAATTCAGACAGAGCCAAATCAGGACCATAAGGTGGATACCTAATGATTTTCCATGGTAATTTCTGCAAAATTACCTTTGTCTGCTGAGAGGAATGAGCAATTGCATTATCTTGTGAAGGACTCTTTTACTGATGCTTTCCCGGACATTTTTTGTACTAAAACTTTGATAGTTTTCTCAAGACACTCTCATAATAAACAGATGGTATCATTCATTGGCCCTCCAGCAAATCAACAACCGAGATAAGTTAAGAATCTCAGAAAAGCTGTTGCAGTGACTTTTGCTCTTGACCAATCTAATGATGTTTGACGGAACCCATTGCTTTGATTGGAATTTGTCCTTAGGTTCCTACAGTGAAGTCGTGTTTAATTTCCTGTAGCAGTCCTTAGGATAATTGCCTTAGAATCTTGATCCCAATTGTTTAAAATTTCCATTGAAAGTTCTGCTTTCCTTTGTAGCTGATCTGGGCACAACAGTTTTGGTATTCATTGAGTGAAAAGATTTCTCAGCTTTAATTTTTCAGTCAGAAATGTGTAAGCAGAACCAACTGAGATGTTTATGCTTCTACTGTTTGTCTATTCTTTCTGCTTTTAATCACTGATCCTCTTTAGGCTACAAAGAAGATTTTTATTTTTTAAGCAAATTGGTGTGGATGCTCTGTTGTTGTGAGCTTCATTTTCAACATAATTTCATACCTTCTTAAAATAACTTATCCACTTGTAAACTGTATATTTCTGTGGACATTGTCTCCATAAACTTTTTAAAAGCATCGATGATTTTACCATTCTTCCACCCAGACTTGACACTAAATTGTTTGTTCTTGCTCTAATTTCGACAAAATTCAGGTTGCTTTGATAGGAACTCCTTTCAAACACATGTTTTACCCTTCTTAATGACTAAAACTAGATCCTGTTCAGGCATACCATAGCACATTAGCATGAGTTTATTTTGGTGAATTTTTTTTGAAATTCTTAAATAAATTTTTCATAGTATACATTTTTCCATGAGCTTCATAAGTTTCTTCATGCATTTTATTTGGTAAATTATCTGTTCAATTATTTTATGCATTTGATTATCAAGTTGCTTTCTTATTAATGTGTTTTGAGAATTATTTATGTATTTTTCATATATGTACTTTATCAGACGTGGTTTGAAATATTTTATACCAGACAATGGCTTGTATTTTTATTCTCTCAATAATGCCTTTCAAAAACAGAAATTCTTAATTTTGAGGAATACAATTTCATCATCTTTTCTTTTAGATCATGCTTTTGGTGTTTTATCTAATAAATCTTTGCCACACAGATTTTCTTTTATGTTTTCTTCTAGCAGTTGTGTAGATTTAGGTTTCCATTTACGTCTACCATCTCTTTTTTTTTTTTTTTTTTTGAGTTGGAGTCTCACTCTGTTGCCCAGACTGGAGTGCAGTGGCACACTCCCAGCCACCGCAGCCTCAACTTGCTGGGCTTCGGCAATCCTTCCGCCTCAGCCTTCCAAGTAGCTGGAACTATAAGCGCGCACTACCACACCCGGCTAATTTTTTGATTTATTGTAGAGATGAGGTCTCGTCAAGTTGCCCAGACGGGTCTCGAGCCCGCGGGCTCAGGTAATTCACTCACCTCGGCTTCCCAAGGGGCGGGATTACCAAGGCGCTGAGCCACCGAGGCCAGCCTACCATCTCTTTTGATTTAACTTTTCTATAAACTACAAAGTATGGATCCAAGGTGTTTTGTTCTGATTTTTGCACATGAATATCCAATTTCACATTATCCATAAAAAAACCTTCAGAAACTAGAAATATAAGGGAATTATCTCAGCCTGAAAAAAGTGACATCTACATAACCACTTATAGCCAACATCTTACTGCATGGTAAAAGACTGAATGATTTTCACTAAAATCAAAAATAAGGCAAGAATGTCTGTTCTCACCACCTCAATTCAATATCACATGGAAGATCTTATCCAGTGCAAAAAGATGTGAAAAATAAAATAAATATGTATTTAATGCATACTTACTGGTGTATTCCTTATTCCTTTACTTCAAGGAGTCTTCTCAGAACTGGGTCTTACAGAACATAGCTGGTTCCCATGTTCTGACATCCTCCCATGCTCATTTCTTTTTGAATTTTAAATTGTGGGGTACAATTCAAGGCTAGAAATACATGCTTATTTCTATAAGCTTATTCACTCTTCCACCTTCCACTATCTAGCATTGTTGTTCTGGTATGTAAACTTCACTTAATGTGAGCCATTAATTGTTCGTTTTTTCTAAGAGTCATGTGATATCACAAGGGCAATTCAGTCCATTTGTATCTCATCCCAGTTTGTCTTTTAAACCTTTAAAACAAGTAAATATTTTCACAATTTCACCACTAACACATGCAAGGAGCTATCAGTACCTCAAATACTACCAGGAATGGGGTCCTCATTTTTCAGCCTGTGTTCTACTTCTAAAACCCCATTTTTAATCCTGCTTTCTAAAAACATATTTTTTTTAGCCAGGCACATTGGCTCAAGCCTGTAATCCTAGCACTTTGGGAGACCAAGGCAAGAAGATTGCCTGAGCTCACAGGTTCAAGACCAGCCCGGGCAACTTGGTGAGATCTCGTCTCTGCCATAAATCAAAAAATAAGCCTGGGCATGGTAGTGTGCACCTGTAGTTCCAGCTACTTGAAAGGATGCAGTGGAAGGATTGCCTGAGCCCAGCAGGTTGAGGCTGCAGTGGTCATGAGCTTGACACTGCACTCCAGCCTGGGCAAAAGAGTGAGATTCCAACTCAAAAAACAAAACAAAACAAAACATTTTTAACATTTAGTATGTAAGTTGCCTTAGCCCTGATTTTCCAAGAATCATATTCCAAGATGGATATTTGCGTGCAGGAGAATTTTGGAGAAGTTCTCTTGGAAACATTCTATTTAAAAAATGATGAAAGCAGCACTGGGCAGAGAAAGAACTTAACCATGATGAGGTTATATTAGAGGAGTTGGTTAATTCCATAGATAGCTATAAAACTGATGTGACGCTACAGAATTGCCTTGAACTGAGTGACAATGACAAGCCTTTGAATCCTGATATCAATACAGTATTGAATAGAGTCAAGCAAGGCACCTTCATTAACTGAGAATGGTTCCTGAAAAGGTCTCAGCTTTTGAGTCATGTAAAATGATTGTGCTCAGTCATTAAGGATATCAGTGCTTCTCAACACACTGATGATGTGGACAGCTCATCACAACATCTACCCATTATATAGCTTAAATTCAAAATAATGTGAGTAGTCATCACAAAATTCCTAAAGGCTACAATGAAATAGAATACAGTTGTATCAACATATTTGATGCAAATGTGGCAATGCATTTACTTGCTAATTACTATGCCAAATGTTAGAAATGTTTCTGCTTTGATTTGAGAATTATATTTAGTATAATACTTTATTTCCATAAGAGTTAAAGTAATTAGATGAATAGTCTTTGTTTTTTGAACAAAAAAAACACTCAAATTATTTTTGAAACAGAAATCATTTAATATTTTAAAATCTTTGTTTTTAAAAACTGCTTTTTTATTAATTAATGTTATAACCATTATAATTCTTAACATTGATATATATGGTAACCATATAAAACAAATCTAATGATATTTACCAATCATATTTGTGATATAGCAGGCACTATATTATGCTGAAATCTGCAATAAACCAATGATTCCCAACCAGGAGAAACTTTGATCTCCCACTCCCAGGAATATTTTTGTCTATTAATATAGGAGAGGGGAGTTGGTTACTGAAATTTAGAGGTTAGAGGCCTGAAAAGCAGCCAAAACATTTCACAAAACACAAGTCAATCCCTGACACCAAAGCATTATACAACCTGAAGTATCAGTGTTGCCGAGGTTAAGAAACCCTTCACAAAACTACACTTGATTTGTGGAGGGATATTTGAGGTAGACTCACAGATTCAAAAATTGTCCAGGCTGGTGTTATTTCCAAAGTAGCATAGCACAGTAGGAAGAAGTCCATTTTAGACCTATCAGTAATTAACTGAGTATAAATCTATAAACTTTCTAAACCTTGCCTCTAAATTAAAATTTTCCATAAACTGATTTTTGTTTAATTGTTGAAACATTCTATTCCTCTCTGTTCTCTGAGGCTTTGTGTTTAGGGTAATGGCATTAAATCTGAAAGTGTTTACTATTTACTTCTACTTAGTTGTATTTCACATTGAATATATAATTGTTCAACTTGTTGGTTACAGCCTATTAATTGTAATAGTAAGTTTCTTACATATATACTTCCTCGTATTTACTCTAAAATATCAAGACATTTAGGAAAGCTGTTCTCCAAGTGTGGTTCACAGCACCAGGCAGTTCCCAGAGACCCTTCTGGAGGATCCACTGAGTCAAAGCTATTTTTCTGACACTATTAAGTTCCTGTCTTTTTCACTGTATGTTTTGACATTTGCACCAATAGCACAAAAGTAATGGTTAAAAGGTTAGGATCTTCACATCAATCAAGGCAGTGGTTCAAAACTATATTGCTAGCCATTGTATTCTTCACTGCCAGGTACTTACGGAGTGGTTAGTTTCAATTATAAATATTTTTTATTGAAACATAATAAATATTAATTGTATTAAACCTTTACCCTTTTCTATGCTCTCTAAATAAATTGGAAATACTGGTGCACACAAGAGTAACCTGGTTGTCTGAACGAAAAGCATTTGTGTGATTGAACTGAGAGCTGAACGGGGATATTTCTTCTCCTAGAAAAATCATTTATACTTGAAAGAACAAATGGTTGATTAACTATAATGATTCAGATTTTGATATTTGGAAGATAAGTTCTTTAAAATGAATCAAATGAGCTTGGCACTATGAAGAGAACAACTGAGAGTGTTTGTAACTGATGACGAAATCCGAACTTTCAACAAAAATTATAACTCTGGAAAGCTTGTATTCACCAATGTGATCATAACGGCCTCTCTACACTTGAAGACTTATTTGAAGAGATCAGTGGTGACATTAATGAATGTAATGTTTGATATTTATAACGTCATGTATTATCATTTGGAAGATGTGCATAACTCATATTTTCCAAATATCCGGTGTATAATATTTCAAAATAATGCATAGATAAAGCGACCATTCATAGAGCAAAGTGAAGTATTGAATTTTAATGTAATAGAGTACAAAAGTACACTGCTATTATTTTAGATTTTATATTATTAACAAACATAAAAAATTTCAAATTAACAAAAAAAGTTTTTTTGAGTTGGAATCTCACTCTGTCACCCAGGGTGGAGTACAGTGGCATGCTTATGGCCACCGCAGCACTAACCTGCTGGGCTCAGACGATCCTTCCACCTCAGCCTTCCAAATAGCTGGAACTACAGGCGGACGCTAACATGCCCAGCTTATTTTTTGATTTATTGTAGAGACAATGTCTCACCAAGTGCCCAGAGTGGTCTCGAACCCCAAGGCTCAGACAATCCTCTCAACTCGGTCTCCCAAAGTGCTGGGATTACAGACTGAGCCACCGCAACCCCAATAATCAAATCTTAGTATGCTACCAAAAAAAAAAACAAACAAAAAAAACCGCACACACAATTAACTGAAAAGAGTATTAAAATTATCTTCTCTCTCCAAATACATTTCTACCCGAGAACAAGTTTTTGTCATGTACCAAAACATCTTGCAGCCAATAGAATGCAGAGGTACACCTGTCTTCTCTTAAATCAGGCATTAAAGAAATGTGCAAATTTATAAAACACTGCCACTCTTCTCAATTTTTTTGCATATCTTGGAGAATACTGCAATCTTTCATAAAATGTGTTATTTATGTTAACATATATTGGGTTATTGTTAATATTTTTCATGAAAAAATACATATTTAAAATAAACAAAATATTATGCCTTTATTCAATTAATTTCATTTCTGTCTGGTAGACATGACATACTAATTCTTACCACCAACCCACAATTTATGATTTCCCCTTGCCCAAAGAGTTCCTTATTATCTCTGCCTAAAGAACTTTACCAATCCATTAAGGTTACCCTTACTTTTAATTCCATGATGACTTTCCTTCTGCCCTTATACTGTACAATTTATTCATTCGACACATTTTTATTGAGCATCTGCTATTCTGTATGTTGAGGTGAAACTATGAACAAAACATAAAAATTTCTGCTCAAATGGAACTTACATTCTTGAAAAAGATAAATATGTAAAATATATATTTCACCAGTGACAAGTCTTAAGGGAAAAATAAAGCAATAAAAGGGTATCATGAGTGGCTGGAAGTGAGGGGACTATGTCTCATTGGATTGCTACAGAAGATGACACTGAGGAGGTGGCACTTGAAGAAAGTCCTGAAGGGAACAAGAAGACAAGCCCTCCACATATGGGAGAAGAGTGTTTCATCTGAGGGGACAATAGATGCACAGGCTTTGTTATATGAACACGCCTGACAGGTTCAAGGAACAGCAAAGAGTTAATGTGGGAGGAGGAGAGCAAGCCAGGTGGAAAGTCACAAGGGATGAGTTAAAAGAGGTTACTTAGGGATCCTAGCCCTATAAGAACTTTGTGATTTGGATGGCAATGGAAGATTGTATTCCTGTGTTAAAAAACAAACAAACAAACAACAACAACAAAAACATAACTAAAGCTGGATACGGTGCCTCATACTTGTAATCCCAGCCCTTTGGGAGGCTGGGAGGATTGCTTGAGCCCAGGTGTTGGAGACTAGCCTGGGTGACACAGTGAAACTCTGTCTCTACAAAAAGTCAAAAAATTGCTAGGTGTGGTGGCACACACTTGTAGTCCCAGCTACTCAGGAAGGTTGAGTTGGAAGGATTGCCTGAGACCAGGAGGTCAAGGCTGTGGTGAACTATGATTGTGCCACTGCATTCCAGCCTGGGTGACAGAATGAGATCCTGACTAAAATAACAAAAACAAAAGATAAATCCAGTTTTTGTATAGAAAACAGATGATAGATGCAAGGATAGAAGCATGAATGTAATCGGGAAACTTTCAACAATCCAGGCGGATCTAGGTAGAAAGAAGGGTTATGAATAGTGAGGAATTTATGGCTATAGTTTGGGACAAACAAGATATCCTGTGAGATGTGTAAGAAAGCACCAGAGAAGTAAAGATGGAGTTTCCATGTAGTGAACTCCATATAATTAAGTGGGACAACATAAGTTGAGCAGGGTGATGGTGGCAGTGGTATTGTGAGTTAGTGGGAGTGGAAACACGATACAGGAAGAAATAGTCTAAGAGTTCCATTTTTGAACCCAAGTTTGAGGAGCCTATTAGGCAGTCAAGTGCAGATTTAGAGGAAACAATTGGATGCACATGTTTGCAGTGTAGGGGAGAGGTACGGGTTAAAAACAAAATTTTAGAAAAAAAATGCAGATGGGCATTAGTAGGATGTGAAACTAGATAAGACAGGATAGGGAGTAAATTTAAATAGAGAAACATAAATACAAAGAGGAGAGGCCCAAAGGCTAAGCCCTGGAACTTTCCACTGTTTAAAGTTTGGAGGAAATAAGAGGAACTAGAAAAACAAATAAAAATAGAACTGCCCAAATGTTAAGTTGAAAACCAAATGAGGGTAGTGTCCTAAAGGAAAAAGGAAAAACAAAACAAAGACAGCCAGCCACCCAAACAAAACACAACAGAATAAAACAATATTTTAAGTAGTAAAAGCTGCTGCTGAGTCACGAAGTCTGACAATTCAGAATTCACAAACTCATCTCTGAATTGAAAGAGGCAAATGCCAATGGTGATACTAGTAATTAGTTTTGATCTAGTACTGGGTGTGAAGAACTGAGTAGGTTTTTGAGGAAATTAAAGCAGATGAATTGGAGATAATGGGTTAGAAAAAAAAACACCTCTTTTTAGATGTTTGGCTACAAGAACTTATAGAAAATGCATAGTGTTTGTAGAGGGAAATGAGATCGAGAGGGTTTACTTTTTATTTTTTTAGTTTTTAACAAAAGAGAATTAGCAGCATGCTTACAAGTTGATGCCAAAGATCTAGCAGGGTAGAAAAAAACTGATAAGCAAGGGATTGGGTATAATGATTCACTGAAGAATGTAAGCCTAGTGAAAAGGAGAGACGGACTTGAGAATGGACAGGATCCCCTGCACAACAACTGGCAGAGAATACTGCTTAAGGACTAGATCACCTGGTTTGACATTTCGGCTTCTCCACTTATTAACAATGTAACTTAGGCAAGTTGTTACCTTTCTGAATCTCACTTTCCTCACATCTAAAAATGATAATAATTAATATGATATTAATTTTGTCTACTTCGGAAGGTTGGTATGAGAACTGAATGAGTTCATATTTGCAAAGGGCTTAGAAGAACAAGTGCTGTATCATGTTTGCTAAATATGTATAGACAGGACATTCATAGTACAAACATAAAGATATCCCTAGTGATCTTCCTTGTTATCTGAATTCATGTGGCGTCTGAGTCACACTACTATCCATTTGCTGACTGTCTCCTATGCCAGGAAGACTTTGAAACATGAATGTAAGCTTGATTCCTGAGTTAGAAAGCAGCTGTGGAAATTGTGATCATGGTACTGACCTGCTACATGCTCAATTTTAGTGTAACTCAGACTCTTCAGCTTTAAAAAGAGACTAAATATATTTCCTAGTGTTTTTGAGAAATAAGTGAAATAAGATATATAAACACTTTGCCCAGTATATGTTGCCATTGGATTTTAGTAACATGACTGGTACTTTGATATGGACGTGCTATGGGAAAGAGTGAAATCCAGTGAGATCAAGTTCCTTTTTTTAATTTTTCCTCAGCCTCTCCCATTCTCCTTAGCTACATTTCACATTGAAAGTTAAAACTTCAAAAACATGAAATTGGCCAGAGAATGAAAGGATCTGCATCATAATGAGAGTAACAGATTTCTGAGTCTAAAAAATGATCATTATATCTATGATGTATCCCACAACACTTTTAGCAACTGAGTTGACACAGAGTCAAAAACATTTATTGATAACAAAACTATATTGCATGCTAGAAGATCTTTGTGCATCTGTGTGGGGCAATTTATATTTTTAAAAGCCAAATGTTTACATGTAACTCAAAATTTTTTAAAATATAAAGTTGAATTAATAAGTGTATATGTGTAGAGATGATGAAATATGAAGGAAAGTAAGACAGCTACAGAGATAACCAACTAGCAGTAAAAGAAGTATTTGGTAAACGGCCACTTAACACTTTGTGTATACAAATAATTACTGCTAAGAGTCACTGTACTCAAAAATAAATTGACCAATTAAGCAGTACCTTTTAAATGTTTTAGTAGTAAAGCCTACATTCTTCCATACTGGAGTTTTCTCAATTTGCCAGACTCTGGCTAGGTTGCTAGTTTGGAGGAGAAATTCTGAGTTGTCCAGGTAAAATATAATTAGGAAGTAAAAATGAATTCTCTCAGGTAAGGAGGAAACTTAGAACTGAAATTTTTTAAAACCTAGCCATCATCTGAAAAGCATCTTCAAGGATTTATCAAAATGCCATTCTTTCTAGTACTCATAACATTGAAATAACTTTAACCTGAGTTACTTCATAGAACGGAAATTTGAAATGAGAGGAATGGGCAATGCTTTTTTTTTAATTGAGGAAAGATATGAATCAAAACACAATCCTGCAATTATTCATTACGGTGAACACTGAATGGAAGCATTCCCACAATGGAGAAATCATAGTTTAACATAATTTAATATCACTTTTTAAAAACTCACTTTCTCTAATAAGTAAGCAAAAAGAAAAAAATAGCAACTTGAGGTGGAAGTATTATAAACCAGCTGAATTTGATCTGATAAAGGATATCCACATCAAAAATCTTGGCTTTGAGCTGTATGATATTGAGCATAGTATGTAAAGTCTTTAAATATCATTTTGTGCAGCAGCTTAGTGACTGTCACAATATCTTCCTTAACTGGTTGTTGTAACAACTATAAATCGTTGTAATGATTCTAGCATAATATTTGGTATATAGGAGACTCCATAAATATCTGTTGTTTGTATGGACCAGTACTTGAACACAATTCATATGTACCAGAGGAATCCAAGGTAAGTGAGAGTCCACTGTCTCCAATAAGAAAAAATAAGTGAAAGGAATGATTTTCCTCTACCCTCTTAGTAGTTAAAGCCTGATCATATGACACAAGTATAACCAAGCAGATGCCTCTGTCCCATCTTTGATTTGGGGAATGATGAAGCAAAAGTTCAAATTAGTTGGAGATATTTGCATAGTGCAGGGGCTGTCAATTGGGGTGCTTTTGCAATGTCTAGATACATTTTTGGTTGTCAAGACACTGGTAACTAATGTGTAGAAGCCAGGGACACTGGTGAGCAACCTACAATATAAAAAAGCCTCACACATCAAAGTTTGACCCAAATGTTAATAGAGCCTTGACTGAAAAAGCCTGGAATTGCACTGGGAGCACAGCGGAAAGTACAATGTCACAGCAGGAGTAGTTTGGAGGTGACAGAGTGTCTAGCTAGCTGGTCAAACTGCAATGCCCTGAGCAAATGACTTCTGTGAAAGCACATTGACATCTTGGCTAGGTTTTGCCTCTTGGTACTCTTGTTTGATCATTGCTTTCCAGTTATATATTAATTTTGTAAGCTGTATGACATACTGTGTGACATAATTTCCAAAAAATTATTTAATGATTATGTTAATGAATTTTCATATTAACCATCAAGAAAACTTGATTAGAAGAGATAGTCGATCAATAGCAATTATTATTATTATGAATAGCATTAATAACAATTCAGTTTTCTAGAAAGAGGGAGAATTTAACCAATTATTAAATATATAAATAGCTATCATTTATTATGTACTTACAGTTACCAGGGAATTATGAACATGATACTTATTCCCCAAAGTCAATTTATGAAATAAGTATTAAAATCTCTATTTAAGAAATGAAACTGAAGCAATCCAAAACCCTCTTACTAATATAAATATCAAATACCAAATATCAAATCAGGTCTTCTCAACTCTAAGCACCTTTTTAATTCAAGTTTTTTTTGCTACCTGGCTCTCTCTATATATATGTTATATATATCTTTCATTTCAGAGCCAACATTCTCTAAACTTACTGTCTTTTTTCCTGATTTCTATTTCATTTCCATTCTACTCTATTCTGGTGTTTTATCCTTAACATTCTATCCCAATATATCTTTAAAATCATCATGGCTTTCTAGGTGTCAAATACAACCATCTTGACTACAGCCTCCTTCCCAAAATTCCATTACCCGCCTATTTTCAGGATTTCTCTTATCGCTTGATGTCCTTGTCAGTTTAATTAGCAGGTTCTTTTTACTCTAACTCTTGAAAAGTAATACTTATCTGGTCTTCATCTTTATCTTTTTTATTCTCATGCCACAAACTCTCCCTAACAGCACTGGATGTTATTTCATAATGCCATATATTAATAAGAGATTTATATTAATTCAAATTTAGTCAAGAATGGCATAAAAATAATTTAAATTTCCACGGTTAAATCTACAAACCTGGCTAATTGTCAGATAACCTATAAGTGGGGCCTAAAAATATCTAGAATTTATTTGTAAAAAATTATGTCTTTATTCTTACATGTTTAAACTTCAGTCACCCTCAAATTACTCCCTCTTTGACACAATACATATATCAAGATGCTTTCTCCACTGCTCAGAATGGATAGGTTTTGAACTCATAAATTTTTATGCCTTTCAGTGCTCCTTCTGTTTTTGCCTCACCTCTTCCACATGAACAAATTGTTTCCCTTTGAGAACTTTTTTTTCAAATCCATGGAAACAAACACACATAAGTCCTATGGGGGAAGATTAGGTGAATAGGGAGGGTGAGGCATGGAGATAATTTTGTTTTTGCTCAAAAACTGCGCAGAAACTCAGCGCAGTGTGGGCAGGTGCATTGTCATGGTGGAAGAACCAGTAATCAGTTGCTACAAAAATCAGGACGTTTCTTTTGCATATCCTGTCTCACAACGCTAGCTGGTACACTCATGCCAACGTGTTCCTAGAACACTTACCTAGTGGGGAAATACTGTACTACAAGGGATCCACCCACTAAAAGAACATTCCAGGTTTTGGGGGATACCCCTTGTAAAGTAGAATTCCAATTGTTAGAAACAAAGTTATCTGAACTGATGCTTAGCCTTTAGGCTTTCATCATATGAATTCAAACTATGCCATTCATTGCCTGCATGACTTAGTTTAGGGTTTGCTATAAAACATTATATACTTCTCTGGCTTAGTATAGTACAGTATGAGGTTATTCTAATAAATTAACTAGTCTCAAATTCACACTTGAAGAAAATGATTTTATTTCCTAGCCTGCATTCTTTTCTTCCTACTATGAAGCAAAAAATTGTTGTTACGAATACTTGAGTTTAAAAACACAGCACTCCTGCTCAGTGTGTCAGAGAATTCTGCTCTCTTATGCTGTGGCTAAAATTATAGCTATACAGTGAGAACTACATATTGAGAACCGTTAATGCTTCAGAGACCAAGATATTCCCTCTGTTTGCTGGCCTGCAGATGTGTCTCAAAGTGTGGGTCACAAAAGGATGGAAAAATCCTCTCTCCATCTGTACTATGATTAGGCATGGTTACTCCATGACAAAGAAAAGATAGATTTCTAAAACAATATTTCAATTTCAATATTGCGTGACTTTCTAAGTTTAAGGATATACATGTCATTTTCCTGCAGGCAAACTGTGGAGTGCCAGCGTGGCCAGGTAAGAAGGACAATCTGGTCTCAACTGCAGTTTTCCAGGAATTGAGTTTGAAACCAGGTCTCCAATCCCTATTTTATTTTTTCTTCTGACATTTTCAGTAACTTTCCATTCAAGAGAACCTGCTGCCCATATTTGCCAGGTGACCTCAGTCAACCCATCTTATTTCATCAACGATATTCTAATAAGGTTGAATTTCAAAAGGTAAGGGGTCAGGCTCTATAGTGCTTTGCTTTGAATAAAAGGATCTGCTCCTGTTAATTAATTCTAATATATTCAACTCACAACTGGGAACAGAAATACCTGACAATTTTTAATAATTGATTTATCTCACCTGGCAATCAGTCATAAAACAAAGTATTCTTTTATAGAAAATAGTTATGTTTAGCACTTAATAAGTAATGGTGAAGAGAATTATGATCTTTGATATCTTCTTGTGAGCTTCGGTCATATAAAAGAGATAGAGTTGTGAACAACATACTCAAAAATAAACTGTATCTTCATAAATATTTAAATTCATTTTCATCAAATTATTCAAAATAGGTTGAAATATGTTATTTTTCATGGATTTCATCTGGGTTCTGATACTATTTAGGGATTAAAAGAGAATGACATTTGCATCTAATATCTAGGATACCACATGTTGTGAAAAGATGTCATGTTGTAACATTTATAGTTTTTTACTTTAACTGAATACAGACTGGATATTTCAGAATTATTATGTCAAATGACATTTTTGTATTTGTATTATACTTTATTCCTTCTAAATCTCTTCCTCAATTTCTCTAAATTGGTATTCTTTCACTTTAATCACATATTATAATCATGTCATTAGGAAAATATAACTCTGGAAGAGAATTCCTAAGTTGGCTGGGTCATAACTGAAAAATAAAGAGGAACTTTCCTAGATAAGTAGGAAAACACAAAATAGCCACATTAATCAGGATTGTCAAATTTTATAAAACATAGCTAACAAAAGTTATGTTACAAGCATTAGATATAATGTTAAAGAGAGAAACATGGCATGTTTGATTTCACTGTCATTATTGAACATTGTATTTTATATTCCAGTCAATGCCATCAGATAAGTGGTAGAAATGAGATAAAACCACCATATGCTGATGATATACTCATCAACAAATAAAGCCAAATTAATAAAATAACAGGATGATAGAATTAATGAAGCATTTTTACCAAAGTTGCTAGATACAAATTCATCACACAAAAATCAATAACTCTTTGAGTTAACAGAATAGCCTACTAGAACATATTATTAGTTAAAAGATACCATTCATAGTAGGTATAGTAAATTTGTTAAAAATGTGAAAAAATATAACTTTATTAAAAACCATAAAATATCTGAATAAAAAGAAAGATATACTATATTCTTGGGTGGAAACATTTATTTTTATGAACAGAAATCTCGAAAAATCCAAGACAAACCCAGTTGAAAATAACTTGTTAATAGAATTCAATGAACCAATTTAAATATCTGTATGAAACAGTAAATATTAAAAAAAAAAATTCTATGAGCCAGAGGTGGCATGAAGTTAACACTTGGAAAGCAGAGAGCTGACACACAGGCTCATAAACAGCTTAATTCCAAGGGCCAGAGATTCTCTGTTGGTGGCTCAGAGCCCTGATATGGTCCTATGTCTGATACACCTGACTTGAGTGAGAGTCACCAAAAATCAGTACTTCAGCACCGTTCTAGTGACCTAGATAAGATCTCATGTACTCCTCTGAAAAAAATACCGTGCCAGGTCTTCAGCCATCATGCTGGAACGGAAGTTTTTCCTAAGACCGAAGAATGATCTCATAGGCATGATACCCAGAGTTTCATGGAGCATCCAGTTGATTACAAAACTGGAAAAGGAGCTATGGTGAAATGGCGTGGGATGCCTTGATGAAAGAAATGACAACACCAGTTTTTGGGTTGGGTTATTGTGTCCAGATGACTCTAATGACCCCAGCTAGTTCTAAACATTACAGGGAAATTTAGAAACTTCCAGCTGTACCCCTTATGTCTACCATGCTGATTCAGTTGGTATTATGAGGTATGGGACCAGATATGATCACAATATGGACATTTCCTATATGCTCAGCACCATAATTATGAATGCACCAGCAATTTTTCCTTTCTATGAAATCATACAAAATGCATCTTATCAGAATTCCACTATTTGTGGGGCATATACTTATAACAGTATTGTAAACAGTGAGCTTCATCTCCATGTGAATGCATATTTTATGTATTGCAATTATATCTTAGTATGTATGATGCTTAATGTGCTCACAGTTTCACACATCTTACTATCATGATCTTCCCTTTGTCACAGTTCCCTTGTGATGGTTGGCTCTGAAATCGTCACAGACATTTTTTAAAAATTAGCTAAAGAAAAAATGAGTTAAATTTAATTGGGTTTAATAGAATATTTTTATTTTATGTAAAATAAATCAAACTGTACAATTATGTTACTGTTAAGCCCGGGTTAAAATGGCCTTCAGAAAGAACCCTATCACTCACCATATTGATTCTCCAGGTGCAGCACATTAACTCTCAAATGTGCATGCCAGAATTCATATAGCAATAAGAATACATTCTATATCACCTCTTACAAGAAGTATGTGGATAGTGAAGGAGAAACACGGTTTGAAATATATGGAACCAGAACCAGAACTACTCTGTGGAAAATACTTGCAGTCATTGTGTGTGTGAAATTGTAAGCAGCAGGTTTTATTTGCTTCAATGAATAGCAAAAATAGAAGTCTTCTCTTGTCAGAAATACCCTCACATAAGCATCGGATACAATTATATGTGCACTCTCTCTTTTTTTGGTCTGTTTTAATGGAAATTGTACACCAGGGGATTTATCAGAATCACTGCTTTTAGGATACAAACAGCAGCACCCAAGTATATCTGTAGGTGAAGTCTCATGTTTTATGGATAGGGTTCATGTCTTAGCATAGCTAACACATTTTGTCTTGATGAAGTCTTGCAGTTTCAGATAAAATGATGTGTAAAATTGACAAGAATGCAGTAAAATAGCCTGAAGAAACAGTGTTCCAGTGATAAAACTCCTACACCTTTGTTAATTCAAATAGGTAGTGCGAGTACAATTTGTTAGATCAAATAAAGAATAGGACAATGCATCACAGAGATAACTTAAATATGCATTTGAAGTGCTCTTGGGTAAGCATTTCTTGGGTTCACATTAATTTTGTAGATATTTTTTCAGGATTATTGATCTTGCCAAAATTTAAGTATAACAGGAAGTAAGTATATGAGTGAAAGACGAACATAAAACTAAAAGAAAAAACCAACAGAATTAAAACATGTCAAATCTACTTTATCACAATGGAAGTTAGAAAAAAATAATGACTAAAATCACAGACACACTTTAAAATTCTCAATGATAATAATAGAATTTGAATAGCTAGAAGAAACATTAAATTATCCTTATAGCAACATAATAGAAAATGGTATTTTAAAATTGTGGATTTATAAAGAGATGATAAAAGATTATGCTGAGAAAAACAAAGAACAGAAGCATTGTACAGGTGAGTCTAGCAATTAATCAAAATATTGTGTTATTTTTCTATTTAAGAATTTGTGATATTTTTTGCAAGTGTGTGTTAATTAATATAGCCTCTTGAGAATATAATTATTACTATGGATAACATTTCAGTTCACAGCCTAAACAGCAAAAACAAAGTAAATGATCTTTTTATCATGGCACATTTAAAACAGAGAAAATAAATGTGTGGCATAAGTATCATAATCTCTTCCCAGACATTAATGCTTTTTCTCTGTCAGTCATATTCTTCACAGATTCTTAGTAATAGTATCTAATGGTATGGTACTTTCCTAATAGTGTAGTATTCAAAAGTGTTTTGATTCTTGCATTACAAATAATATACATTTATATGGAGCTGAATGATGGCCCCCAAATCCTGTCTTCCAATTATTGAATTTAAAAATCCTTAGCAAAATTTTTTACTCATGTCTTTCCCTCACTCCCTGTGTCTGTCCATCAGCAAATCTTACCTTTAAAACATATTCAAACTCTAGCCAATTCTCACCAACCCGCTGTTATCTTTCTGACCCAATACATCATCATCCTTCCTGAATTATTCCATTAGTTTTCTAACTGATGAGCCTTCTTTCTCCTTCATCCTCCTTCTCTACCTGTCTATCATCAACACAACAGTCAGAGTAATCCTGTTCAAAGTAAGTCATGTCAGGACATAAATGATTTTAATGCTTTGCCATCTTTTTCTAAACAAAAATCAAAGTCGTCTCATGATTTAGAAGGTGCAGTGTAATCTGGACCCAGAACAAAATTGAAAACAAATATATATTTTTTTATCTTAGTGGTTATTCTGTTAAAAGCAGAGTTATTGATTTTTGTGCTCCTCAGTACAAATCACTGATGATATCCATCATAACTCATGACAACCCATGAATAGATGGGAAAAAATGACATTGAGAATTGGGATTTTAAATAAAGAAAGAAAATGCTGCTTATTGCTTTTCCTATTGTGAGGTTGAAAAACTTGGATTATTTCTGCTTTCCATTCATGATATTTTAGGTCTCTGATCTCATCTTCTGCTGCTCCCACCTCTTTCATTCTTTCCCTGTCATGCTGACCTCCCTGGAGATACCACATTCTTGCCTCAGAGATATTTCCTTTGCTAGAAATTCTGTATTTATACCTGCTGGACTCTCCCATTTCCTTCAGAACTTTGCTGAGATCCACTTTCTCAGTAATGTCTTTCATGATAACACCTATAATTTCAGCCTTCAGACACTTCTGACCCTCTTTCTTGTTTTATTATACTCTGTAGTATTTATTAGTATCAAACATAACATACATTTTATTTATTACTATTGTTATTTTCTTCACACTGTCATATGGAATGTAACCTTCATGAAAGCCTAGGGTCTTTTGTTGTTGTTGTTGTTAATGTTTTGTTTGGAACCGTATCTGTAGAGTATACAAAGCTGTCTCTCATTTCTCAGCCTCCAAGTGAGGACAAGTGTGGTGTTCACAGCAGTAATCCCAGTGACTTGGGAGACTGAAGTGAGGGAATCACCTTGAGGCCAGGAGTTACAGACCAGACTGAGCAATATAGTGAGACCCTGTCTCTACAGAAAACATAGATGGGTGTAGTGGCCTGCACCTGTAGTTCTAGCTTAAATTAGAAAGGCTGGAGTGGAAAGATTATTTGACTGAACCCAGGAGTCTGAGTCTGCAAGAGAGTGAGACACTGTCTCAAATAAATAGATACATCAATACATAAATAAAAACTTATTTTAGTGATTTTTCAAAAGCAGTCTGCATAGGTAAGTCAAGTTGTATTTTATCAATCTACCTTCTAACATGTATGACCATCGCTGACGCCTCTGGTCCTGGTCTCATGATCCTTCTGCTGAATTACTGTAGCCGTCTATGATGTTGTCTCCCTCCTTCATATTTTGGTACTTTTCACAATGTAGTCAGCGTACTTTTTCCCAAATGCAAATCTGGACGAGTCCATTCTGATAAATATACTTCAGTGACTTTAATCCTAGCTTCTCACTAAGGTTACTACTGTTTCTCCCATCCAAAGAGAAATGTTAGAAAGATGTAAATGTGAAATAATGCTGTATAGTGTGGGATGAACTTGAATTTACATATGTGTGCTGAAAGGGAAGTTATGTACAAATTTTTATACTGCAATCCATAGTAGAAAATACTTATGACACATCATAACTCTTGACAACTTATGAATGCGTAGAAAAAATACATTGAGAACTGAGGTTTTAATATATTATAGGAAAGAAAACTCTTTCTATTGCTTTTCTTGTTGGGGGTTGAATAACTTGGATCGTTTGCGTTTTCCATTCATGGTATGTTGAACAGCTGCATGCTTTAGAGGTGTAAACTGTGGGCTTGGATCAACTCAAAAGTAATTACGTTTTTGGAATACTTGTAATGTTAATTTCATTTGAGCTAGCTAAGCAATACAGGTGATTCATGTTTTTGACTAATTATGTTGTTTATACTTACCTTTTAAAATTCTTCAAAATGAAATTTTAATACATAGGAATGCTACAAAGTATTTTAATTTTGTGTAGCAAAGATCCTAGATAATGAACTTACACTGTGTCTGTATTGAATATTTATACATATCTAGGTAGGTTTTTTTACATACGGGTAGTATCATTGGCAGGAATTTTATTTGCCTGTGATCAGTTGAGCTAGGTAGAAGATGCAAAGAATGAGTGCTTTTAAACTTGAATGAAAGAGCAGCATCTTGACAGTGTAAGATGGTTGCTTTGCAGATAAATTCAAGATTTGTAAAGGGTTCTTTTCCCTCATACCAGTACAGAAAACATAGCACAAGGGAGAAATGTTTGCATTATTGTTGGCTAGAAGGGAAAAGTAAAGCAACACAAAGTAGAGAATGTACATTTATGTAACAATTGTTTGCCTGTTAAACACTGCTCCTTTATTCCAGACACATCTCTTCCCTTCTTGGTGGGAATAGACAGTGATAGGATCTGTCCATCATGGAAACCCAGTCCTTTATCCACAGGAATGGGCACATGACTCATTTCAGGCTGATCAGCATTTATCAGTGCCTCTAGGAAGGATTTTTTGAATTTGAATTAAAGGAAAGGAAATTTGCTCTCTGATGGTAAAACGAAAGAGATTCCTAAAACTGCCAGGAAAAATTCTCCTATATCTTAAAGAATTAGCTTTAATAGGACAAAGCCAACCCACAGAGGTTAAAAGAGAGAGAGAAAGACTAGATTGTGGTGGAATTAAATTTCTCTGTTTTAGTTTTGGCATAATATGTAGCTTTCTTGTGGGTTTTTTTTTTAAGAGAGTGATCTTTCCTTTTATTCTAAGCTCATTTAAATTTCGCTTCTGATACCATCATTCAACAGAGTTCTTAGTATTACAAGTGTTAATGGAGAGGAGGAGAAAACAAAATGTAATCCAAAATAGGTGACAAGAGTTCATAATTGGCAGAATTTTAGCCTTTGAATTTGTTGCCATATAGTTTTCATGACTTCCATTTCTATTTTGTTTTATTTTATTGCCAGTGTCTTGGTCAAATTTGAAGAACTTGAGTGTATGTTCTTTTTGATGGCATAGTATTGCTCATTACCTGTAAAAGTAACAGCTTCAGTTCAAAATAATTTATGTGTGGAGTTTGAGGATAAGAGGAATTTCACCTGCTGGGACAAATGTGTAGTAGAAAGAAGAATCTTTTCTGGGAGGCAAGAATTCGTGATCTAAGGAGTATACAAACAGACTTCTGAGTCAAATCTCACGGGGGCAAAAATGGTAAGAAAGTACAAAGAAACCTTGGGCTTGAGATGGTTGAACAAATTTTGATATCAGACTTGTAACAAAAACAAGATCATTCACTTGGCTTAAAGTTGCCTATAATAAATGTGTGCTAAGAGGTCTAACAATTATGTGAATTCATGCTAGAAAAACTGCTTAATACCTCATTGCTGAACAACATTATGATCACCTTTGAAGTACTCGCCTTGAGAAGCTACGCACTGATGCCAGCACCTAGTACACCTTCAAAGCAATTTTGGAACTGTTTTTCTGGAATAACCATCAGAGCTGTCTTTGTAAGAATGTCAGAATTTGAGTTAGAACAACAAGCAAACACTAAATTTCTTGTTAAACTTGGCAAGAGTAGAAGTGAAATCAGGGATATGTTAGTTCAAGTTTATGAGGATAATGCCTTAAGAATGGCAGTGTTCAAATGAATTAAACATTTTTCTGAGGGAATAGAAGCGTCACTGATGAAGAGAGGTCAGGATGGCTAATAACGAGCATAACTGAAACAAGCATTGCAAAAATTCATTGAATTTTGCATCAAAATTTGTCAGCTGACAGTGAGAGGCATAGCAGTCCAAATAAACATGGAAAGAGAAACAGGAAAATCTTAACTAAAACTCTTGGCATGAGAAAACTGTGCAAAAATGGTTCTGAAGGAGCTCTTGCTTCATGACAATGCACCAGCTCACACCGTCCTGTCTGTGAGGGAGATTTTAGCCAGTAAAAAAATAACAGCATTGGAACACCCTCCATATAACTGATCTGGTCCCCAGTGACTTTTTTCTTTATCAGAAGATAAATAAAATACTGAAAGGAAGACATTTTGGTGGCATTCATGACATCAAGGGTAATAATAAATAGGATGGCAGCTCTGATAGCCATTCCAAAATTGCTTTGATGGATGGACTAGGTGCTGGTGACAGTGCAAAGTTTCCCAAGAGGAGTACTTCAAAGGTGACAATAGTAATATTCAGCAATGAGGTATAGAGCACTGTTTCTTGAAAGAGTTTGCGAACTTAATTGTCAGTCCCCATATCCTGCTCACAATTGAATGGAAGTCCACAGGTAAAACAATGCAGTTAAAAGTTAGATGATGATATAGAGTAAGTCTGTGATGGAAATGTCTCTGGGTCCCTTTATACTTGTAGCGGTGGCACATGCTTTATTAAATATTTATACGTCTTTGTTCACTCTTTTTTTTTTTTTGCTGTCATGACTATAATTAATTGGAAAAATAACGAGATTCAGAAATTCGTTCAACTTATAAATCGAGGTTCCAGAATTCTAATACCATTTGAATTTCTTTCTTTTTTTTCAATTTATTTATTAATTTATTTGGTAGGCATCTCACTCTATTGCCCAGGCTGGAGTACAGTGGCAGGCTCTCGCCGACCCCAGCCTTGACCTGTGGGACTCAGGCAATCCTTCTGCCTCAGCCTTCCAAGTAGCTGGAACTACAGGCGTGTGCCTCCACTCCCGGCTATCCATTCGAATTTCAATGTGACTTTTGAGAGATGGTCTAATGGTATTCTTGCAAACATGAAGTGTGAGAGAAAATGATGACCAGTGAAGAACACAGGGATCAGATGGCCTTATTAGAATCATGCCTTTGCTCCATATAAGTGATATGACTCTGGGAAAGTTATGTGAATTCTCTGTGACTCAGGTTTCTAATTTATAAAGTGGAAGTGGTAATAATGCATCCTCATAGGTTGTTGTGATGATTAAATAAAGTAATGTGTACAGTGCTTGGAGTTGTCTTCAACACGGTAGAAAAATAAAGACTTAATGACCAGACTTTAAGATCATTACATCTATGAGAAGTTTTATTTCATGTCTAAACTGCATAACGATATTTTCAGTGAGGATATATTTAGCAAACTTATTTATGGGCAAACACTGAAAATAATGTTAATACCCTAAATTGGACATATTACATAATCCTAAGTACATAAAACTAAAGAGAAGGAAATCTTAAAATGCAGAATAAGAAATAAAGTCCAACACTAACAAATGTTTTAAGTTAAAAAATTACTCGTACAGTATTAGCAAGGTACAGTTAAATAGAAATATATGTAGGGAAGTCATAAAGATTTTAGTCTACTGCCACTACTATGTCAGTAGAATAGTGAATATGGAAAATAAAAGTAATTGGTTAACAGAGATAGTGACCATGGAAGGCAAGAGTTTGCATGACTCTGCTGATCGGCTCAAATCTAGATGCACATTGTTTTTTAAGAAGGGATATATTGGAAACCATGAAATAAGGGATTCTGGTAAGAACTAATGGATTTCTTTGAATTGGAGATTTGCCTATTTAAAAAATTCTAAATAGAGAAAACACTAGACTTAATTTATGTAGCTCTGGAAAGCATGTTTTACATACGCTTAATAAATGAGCATTAGGGGTATTTTCCACATCAATGTATCAGTTCCCACCTTCTCAAATGCCACTCAGCTTCTAAGTCTATTTTGGTTAAGTCAGAGAGCATATTGAGAACTTCTGCTTGAATGCTCAATGCATTCTCTGGTGGTGAGACTACCATTTGCTGCTAAGGGTCTGGAATGCTTGAGATGAACTCTGAGTAAACCCATGCCTTTCTAGTGGTTTTGCAGGGCACTCTGCATCTATTATTTTTTCTTTTGGTAACAATGCCTTCAATTACCTTTGAAAAATTATTCCTTCCCCAGTCTTAATTCACTGTGCGTTTTTAAGGAGTTAATTCAACAACATACTCTGGGTATGGGCACTGTGATTGGTCTAGGCTTGATCATATACTCTGATTTAGTCCAAAGACACTTAGACACAGAATTTTTGAATTACTGGAAGAGGATACAAATACACATAAACTGTACCTGACTCTGCAAGTTATTGTCTGTGTATTAAGCCTTTGACTGATGCCAATATGAGTAAGCGAAGAATAAGTTGGTCACAGTAATATATTTTGAAATCCTGGCATCAGTACTAACTTGGACACTTAGTTGTCTGAGCAACATATTCCTCTTTTAATTTATGTTTTAAAAGTGCGCTTAAACTTTATATGTTGAAATAACTATAAACTTATATAAAGTTGCTAAAATAATGCAGAGAGGTTAGTTTCCCCTAATGGTGATGTCTTACATAAATATAGCACATCATCAAAACCAGGAAGTTGAATGTTATAATTAAGTAAACTCTAGCCTCTACTTAGATTTTAGCATATTTTGCATGCACTCATTTTTTATGCCATTGCATGAAATTCTATAACTTTGTTATCTGAATAGGTTCATGTAACCATTATTAGAGCTGAAGGACTATCTTTACTTTTTTGTAACTTTACAAAGCAACTCTCTTGTGCTTACCTTTTGTAGACCCTCCCCTCATCTCATTAACCCCTTATAACCACTTGTCCATTCTTTCTTTCTGTCATTTTGAGAATATGATACAGATGAAACCATACAGTATTTAACCTTTGAGACTGGCTCCCCTTTTTGTTAGAGCCAGTTTAGGTATTATACTCACTTCTATCTGTGTTTCATTTGACACACACATCAAGACAAAATCTTCTTCTTAGCCCCTGTTGTATTCGCTCATTCAGTGTAACTGAGTTCCCTACTCTTTCTTTAATTAACTTCAGTCTTTCCACAGGATTGAAATCTTGCTTAAAGCCAGTTCCATATATGAGACCTCAGCAACTTGTTTGGCTTTTGGCTTCTCTTGCCTCCTAACCAGGAGCTGCAGCTCTTCAATATCCCACTGCTATCTCGAGTCCTTCTGGAAAGTAGCAGGCCATGTCCAAACTGTCACTTTTTAAACTTCTATTTTAGCAGCAATCAGGAAAATATGACTTTTGATTTTCTGAATAGATTCCTTTCACAAGAAAAAAGTCGAAAATTTCAAGAACCTTCTATTTGTTAAAGAAAAATGAATTCATAAGTAAAAATTTTTCCATAAGGAAAATTTCATGGTCATATGTCAAATCTGGTAAATACTATTAACCATTTAAGGAATATTTGAAAGGAAGAAACATTTTCCCGCCTGTCTATAAAGTTCATTAGCATAAAGTTGACAATTAATTCTGATAAAAACATCACTAAATATTATTACAAACTCATATTCTTTATGAATCTTGGTGCAAAAATATTTAATGAAGTATCACCAAATCGAAACCAGCAATATCTATATGCAAATAGAAAAGTATATTGTGAGCAAGTGAGGTTTATTTTATCAAGGCAAGATTTTTTTATCATTTGAAAATCTGTAAAAGTAATTTACACATTAATATAGCAAAAATAAAAATACGTGATCACCTCAATAAATACAGAAAAGGAAAATCAACAACCTTTCATGACAAATATACACAGAACACAAGGAAGAAAAAGAAACATTTCCAATATCAAAATGACATGTATGAAAAACCTTCAACTAATATATTTAATTGTGAAAAATGGGCATTTTTATCCTAAGTTTGAAAAACAAAGTACATGTGTCCACTTTTGCTACTTCCATTCAACATTGAAATAAAATTCACACTAGTATGAGGTAAGTAAAATTAAGTGAAAAACATTTAGAATGTAAGAGAAGAAGTAAAATTTTATTTATTACAAATGACAATACTCTTTATTTGTAAAAAAGAAAGAAAGAAAGAAACCTATTACAACTAAACAGTGAATTTAGCAAACGGAACACACAAAAAATAACTCTATTTCTATGTATTAGCAATGGACTAGAAAATGAAATTTTTAAAAATTGCATTCAGTCAGCATATATCAATGGAACAGGACAGAGATGCCAGAAATCAAAACATGGTTCCTCAACTAATTTATCTTCAACAAAGCCATCAATAACCAACATTGGAGAAAGGAAACTGTGCTGGACAAGGGGTGTTGAGAAAACTGGCTAGCCACATGCAGAAGAATGAAACTGAACCTCTACCTACCTATCACCATATAAAAAAATCGATTCAAAATGGATCAGAGACTTAAATGTAAAACCTCAAACCATAAAATTCTTAGAAGAAATAATAGGGAACACTCTTGCAGACATTGGAGTAGGCAATTAATTCATGACCAAGTTCTCAAAAGGAAAGGTAACACCTATCTGAGGTACACAGATGAGACCTTGTTAAACTGAAAAGCTTTTGCACATAAAAGAAATTCAAAAGAGACAACTTGTGAAATGGGAAAAACTATTCACAAACTATACATCTGACAAAGGCCTAATATTCAGGATCTACAAGGATCTCAAATGAACTAAAAGAAAAAAAAAAAGCAGGCAGAGGTCATGAACAGACAAGTCTCAAAAGAAGACATACAAGCATCCAATAAACATGAAAAATGCTTAGCCTTACTAATTATCAGAGAAATGCAAATCAAAGCTTCAATTAGATTCCATCTAACTCGAGTAAGGATGGCTATCATTAAAGAGTCAAAAAAAAAAAAAAAAGCAGGTGCTTGTGCAGCTGTGGAGAAAAGAGAACTCTTCTACACTGTTGGTGGGACTGTAAACTAGTTCAACCTTTCTGGAAAGCAGCATGGCAATTTCTAAAAGGACTAAAAATTGAGCTTCTGTATGACCCAGCGATCCCTCTCCTGGAAATATACCTGGAGGAACATAAATTGCTCTGCCAAAAATACACCTGCACATGCATGTTTATTGCTTCGCTATTCCCAATAGCAAAAATATGGAACCAACCCTGCTGCCCATCAAAACTGGACTGGATAAAAAATATGGCATATATACACAATCAAAGACTATGCAGCCATAAAGAACAAAATCATGTCATTTGCAGCAAATTGGATGCAGTTGTAGATCATCATATTAAATGAATTATCACAGAAACAAAGAACTGAATATCACATGCTCTTACTCATAAGCAGGCCCTGAACAATAGTCACACAAGTACAAGAGTGGGATTGGCAGACACAGGGAACTATTAGGAAAGGGGAGAAGGAAGGGAGGAGGGAGTGGGACACGTAGCAACACAGATGGTATAGGGTCCACTACCAAGGTCTGAGAGGGCCAGCTAGAAACTCCCACTTCACCTGCATGCAGTCTACTTATGTAGCAAACCCTCACTTGTACCCCACAACTCTAAAATAGTAAATTAAAAAGCATTTATGAACATGAAATTATTATGGATATATTGAACAAAATATATGCAAATCCTGTGTACGACACACTATAAAACATGCTGAAAAAACAAAACCAAATAGAGATATAATCCTCCTGTATTATTAGAAAATTGTTAAGAAATCAGTTTTTCAAAATGATTGTATGGATTCCATTTAATTCCTATCAAAATTCAATTGCCATTTTTATATAAATACCAAGTCTGGCTTTAGAGCTTTTAGAAAACAAAATGTAAAAATTCTAGAATAGTTAAAACAATATTGACGAGGAATGAAATTAGTGGACTCTGAATTCCTAGTTTCAAGACTTACTTTAAAACTACAGTAGTCAGGGCACTATGCTATCAAAATAAAAATAGACCAATTGATTAATAAAAAAATATAGAAAATAGGCCAATGTAGTAATACATTTCTGGTCAACTAACATTGAACAAAAGTAACAATGCAACTTAATGAGGGAAAGAAAAAGTTCCTGAACAACTGGATATTCATATGGAAAAGGAAAAACAAAACACTAAAACCTGGATCTCCCCTACCTCATAATTCCTAAATCTAAACGTAAAAGTTAAAACCATATATCTTAAAACATGAGAAATCTTTCATGAACTTTGAGTAGGAAAATATTTCTTAGATAAGACCCAGAAAACATAAACCATATAGGAATATTTTTATAGATTGTACTTCAATTAAAAAAAAAACTTCTGCTCATTAAATATATGGTTAAAATTCACAAAAAGGTAAACCCCAAACTGAGAGAAAATATTCACAGAACACATATATCTGATGAAGATATGAGATATAGATAAAAGGTATAATATGAGAGTATGATATAAGCTATAAGAATACAGTCATGTGTCACATAATGGCATTTCAATCAATGATAGAATGCATATTTGATGGTAATCCCTTAAGATCACAAGAAGCTAAAAAATTCCTGTTTCCTAGTGACTTTATAGCTGTCATAACATAGCAATGCAATGCATTTCTTGTGTTTGTGGTGATGTTGGTATAAATAAACCTATGGCACTGCCAGTGATATAAATATAGCATGTTCGATTATGTCTAGTACATAATACTTGACAATGATGATAAAAACATGTTATTGGTTTATGTATTTACTGTAGTTCATTTTTATCATTATTTTAGAGAGTACTCTTTCTGTTTATAAAAAAAAGTAACTGTAAAACAGCCTTAAGCAGGTCCTTCAGAAAGTCTTCCAGAAGAAGGCATTGTTGTCAAGAGAGATGACAGCTCCGTGAGTGCTATTGTCCCTGAAGAACTCCAGTGGGACAAAACATGAAGTTGGAAGACAGTGATATTGATGGTCCATGACTCTGTGTCATACTAGACTAATATGTGGGTCTGTGCATCAGTTTTTAACAAAATCATTTTTAAACATTAAAAAAATTAATTTTGCCATCATAGAATGCTTTTAGTTTTACCATTGTAGAATAAGGTTGTAAGAAAGGAAATATTTTTGTACAGCTCTATGATGTGTTTGTGTTTTAAGCTAAGTATTATTACAAAAGAGCCAAAATATTTCAAAAATTAAATGTTTATAAAGTGAAATGTTGTAATAAGCTAAGGTTAATTTATTATTTAAGAAAGAAACTTTCAATTAATTGATTGTAGCCCAAGTGTTCAGTTTGTTGTTTTATACAGTAATAATCTAGGCTTTTACATTTATTCATCACTCACTCACTGACCTATCCAGAGCACTGTTCAGTCCTGCAAGTTCTATTTCTGGAGCATGCTCTACACAAGTGTACCATTTTCTTTTCTTTTATACAATATTTTTACCGTATCTTTTCTGTTTGGATATGTTTACATACACATTTACCATTGTGTTATATTTGTAGCCTAAGAGCAATAGGCTAGAACTATATTCTAGGTGTGTAGCAGGTTAGGCCCCCTACATTTGTGCAAGGACATTTTAAGATGTTCTCACAACCACAAAATCACCTGACTGTGCATTTCTAAAAAAGTATTACTGTCATTAGTACTTAACTGTATATTAAAATAAACGCATAAGTAATACAGAATGGACTCTTGTAACTCAATACTAAAAGAAAAAAATCCCACCTAAAAAAGGATTAAAAGGCCTAAATAAGAAGATCAATAAGCAAATAGTTAATAAACACTAGGAATGATGCTCAATTTTACTAGTCATTAGGGAGATACCAATAAAAGCTGCCATGAAATACTACTTTCTCCCATTAGACTGTTAATAGTAAAAGTATTTTTAAGGGACAAATTAGAACAATTAGAATGCTCAGATGTCAATATCAGGAGTATAGAACAGTGCATCCACTTTAAAAAATTGTATCATTTATTGAAAGTTAAACACAAAATTTCCTAGCAATTAAAAATTTCTAGAAATGTGACCAAGGGACTAGAAATATTATATTAATACAAAATGCTTGTACAAGAAGCCTCATAGCACCTTAATTCTTAATAAATAAAGAAAAAAATATTCAACAACAGACGAATGTATAAATTAGGATATCCATACCATAGAATTCAACTCAGTAATAAAGGTGACTGAACTGCTGAAGCATGAGCTGTAGCAAGGAAAAAGTTATACATTTTCTTTGCCAATCACAGGGTCCATGGTAGACACACCAGTAACAAAAGACAGATTAACAAAAGAAAAACATACATATTTATTTAATATAAGTTTTATGTGGCATGGCAGCCTTTAGAAGTGAAGACCCAATAAAACAGGAACACCTGTATGTTTAAAACCTCTATGCTTATGTTTGATAGAAGAGTGGACAGTTGTGAAGAAGTGTTTTGGGAAGCAAGGGGAACTCACTCAGACCTGTTTGTTCAGATTCTTGTCTGTGTCCCTGTGTCTTCAGGGATAATGAGATTCCTTTCCTATGGGTATAGGGTGGGCATCTCTGGAATGAGGTGTTATGAACTACGACATGGGAAGGTCAATTGGCTTTTATTACCTGCTTCAAAGAAGAAGGGGTGGGGGAAGGTGAGAAAGATGTCCCTATATCTGCTATTTTTTAAAATACCAAGGTACCATCTCTTGGGGTAGTGTACTCCCATTACAACAACATGGATAAATCACAGAAACATTATTCCAAATGAAAAACTACAGACACAAATGAGTAGCTACTGTTTAGTTGCATGTGTATGCAACTACAACACTATGAAAAAGCAAGAAACTTCTCCAGTGAAAGAAAGCATGGTAAACTCAGTGGTAGGTGTAGAGAGACCTGACTGTAAACCTTCATGAGGTAATCTCCCATATTTTGACCATGGTGTTGACCACATTGATATATACATTTGTCAAAACTCGTTACACAGAAGATATGTTATTATTTACTGTTAAACTTATACCTCAATGAAAAAATTTGAAATTGAAAGGAAAAGGTTTCATTGAATACGAATCATGTCCTAAATCAGCCCACATTCAATATAAATATTTTCTTTCCCCACAGGAGTCTCACTCTGTTGCCTACATTGGAGTGCAGTGACATGGTCACAGCCACTGTAGCCTTGACCTGCTGGGTTCAGGTAATCCTTCAGCCTCATTTTAAGTACCTGGAACCACAGATGCACATCATGACACCTGGCTAATTTTTTGATTTATTGTAGAGATGAGGTCTCACCAAGTTGCCCAGGTTTGTCTCAAGCCCTTGGACTTGGTCAATCCCAACACCTCCCAAAGTACTGGGCTTTATAGACGTGAGCCACCGTACCCCGCTCAATATGTATCTCTAGATACAGATGTGATTTGAATTGTTGCCTGTCCATTACAAATACAGTAATTCCTTCCATCAACATCATTCCTCCAAGGCCAAGTACTTTCTAATTCCAAACTTTTCCCATTTCTAATTGAACAGATGTTTACATCTCAATATGTCTTAGCCATAGTTTCGTCCAGGTAATGGAAATAAGGACTGTCTAGCAATAATTACAAGTATAAAAACTCTTTTTGTAATTTGATGATTCATTATCACAATGGATATTCAAACAAACTTGCTCAGTAGATGCTTTATCATATCTGTTTTTAATGTCTGCTACTGCCCTAGACATTTAGTCATATGAGTTTAATGACTTTGGAATTAATAATTTACAGCTGATTTTTAAATTTTTTTATTTTAAATTTTCGGGGTGAGGTATACAAATGTTCATTATGCAGGTACCCTTGTTGATGAAGTGTGCCCCTCCCCTCCCCTGGCAGATTCCTACTACTGCCAATCCTATCCTCCCAGCAGTATTCCACTACTGCCAATCCTTTTCTTATAGTATTATGATAATTGTCCAAGGTCAGCTTATAAGTGAGACCATGTGATGCTTAGTTCTTTGTTTCTGTGATACATCACTCAGTATTATAGACTCTGAGTCCATCCAGGTTGCTGTGAAGTTCATGATTTTGTCCGTCTTTATGGCTGCATAATATTCCATCGTGTATACATACCACATTTTTTTACTCCAGTCCTCTTTTGATGGGCAGAACGGTTGGTTACATGTTCTTGCTATTGTGAACAATGCTGTGATAAACATACATGTGCAGGTATCTTTTTCATAGAAATATTTGAGTTCTTCCAGGTATACTCCCCTTAGGAGAATCGTGGGGTCATATGGAAGGTCAATTTTTAGATATTTTAGGAATTACCACACTGTTTTGTAGTATGTTTTTATGTCTATTACTGCCCTAGACATTTAGTCATATGAGTTTAATGAGTTTAGAATTAATAACTTACAGCTATTTTTTAATTTTATTTATTTTTCTCTCTTTTAATTTTTATTCTGAAATTGTGGGGTACAATTCAGGGTTAGGTATACAAATGTTCATTGTGCAGGTCCCCTTATTGATGAGGTGCGACCCCCCCCCAGGTAGATCTCAGCTACCCACCCCGCAGCCTCCTCCTGGCAGTTTCCTGATTCTGTCAATCCCTTTCCTACAGTAATACGGTAGTTGTTCGAGGTCCACTTATGAGTGAGAACATGTGATACTCAGCTCTTTGTTTCTGTGAGAGATCACTCAGTATTATAAGCTCTAATGCCATCCACGTTGCTGCGAAGTTCATGATTTTGTTCTTCTTTAACTCTAAATGGATCACAGACCTAAATGTAAAACCTCAAACTGTAAGAACCTTAGAAAATGCAGGAGACACTCTTATGGAAGTTGGAACTGGCGACCAATTCCTGATCAAAACTCGAAGTGCTCAGGCCGTAAGGGATAAGATAGACAAGTGGGACCTCATTAAACTGACAAGCTTCTGCAAAGTCAAAGAAACCATCAAGAGAGCAGGAAGACAGTCCACAGACTGGGAAAAAATATTTGCCAACTCCATGTCTGACAAAGCCTAACATCAAGGATCTAAAAGGAACTCAAACGTGCTGAAAAGAAAAAAACAAACAGCCCCATTACAAAGTGGGCTAAATATATGAATAGACACTTCTCAAAAGAAGACATATGAGCAGCCAACAGACACACGAAAAAATGTTCAGCCTCACTAGTCATCAAGGAGATGCAAATTAAAATTACACTGAGATAACACTTAACTCTAGTCAGAATGGCCATCATAAATAACTCAAAAAATAACAGATGCTGGAGAGGATGTGGAGAAAAGGGAACACTTCTACACTGTTGGTGGGAGTGTAAACTAGTACAACCTCTGTGGAAAACAGTGTGACGATTCCTAAAAGTTCTAAAAATCGACTTTCCATATAACCCTACAATCCCTCTACTGGGAATATACCTGGAAGAACTCAAGTCACTCTATAAAAAAGACACCTGCACACGTATGTTTATCGTAGCACTGTACACAATAGCAAGAACACAGAACCAACTGTGTTGCCCATCAAAAGAGGACTGGAAAAAAAAAATGTGGTACATATATGCAATAGAATTTTTTTTTAAGTCTGTTTTTCTTTTCTGGAATTTTAAAACTGCAACAATAACTATGCTTAAATCTAAAATGGGAATACAGTTAAAGAACTGGGATTCTATCATAGTGATTTTTATGATCAGCAATTTCTTCACTTAGCCAATTTATTAGTAATTCACATCAGTTTTTGAGACAAATGAATCACACTTGTTATATTTTCAGTTACAAACTGGCATGATCTATAATTTAATTTAATAAAATATGACTGCCATAAAATGTATCATTATAAACAATGTAAACTATATTTGGTAATGTATTATTAAAAATAGTTACCTTTTGGCTAAATTAGTCAGAATATTTTCATTTGTAAAGAAAATTTAGTTAAATACAAATCATCAAAATTTGTACTAAACATGAAGGTTTTTATCATATTTTTTTAAAATTCAAAACTATTTTATATTTATTTGGCTATACACACACACACACACACACACACTATGTTATATATATATACACACACACACACACACACACACACACACAATATTTTATACATAGCTGTCTTAAAAAAGAAATCATTAAAATGTAGACTTTTACTATTGTCACAGCTGTTGTTAAATCAAATTACCAATAAGTGCCAAGATAAAAAAATAACTTATTCAAATAGTCAAACATGACAAAATTATCAATATAATAAGCATAACGTTTGTTTCCAAGTTGCCAATTCATAACAGAAATTAATTAAAGTCAATACAAGTCTATATCATTTTTTAAAAAACAATTCTTGATATGTCCCTTTTTAACTAAATTTTGCCTTTATATGTTAATGAATTTTATACAATTGAATGTTTTCTTATAAATTTCCAGAGTGAATACTAGTCAAAGAATTCCAAATATTGCCAAAAATTTTCAGTGAAAATAAAATATTAGGTTAAAGTTATTTAGAAATATTTAGTTTGGTGATCTTTACAGTAGTTGGCAGCTGCACATTCAATGTAAATATCTACCCTTTTTACTACTGTTAAACTATCTAATTTCATATGTTGCTAGTATATTGTGATTCAACATTGTTTAAGAGAAAATTTGTAAACATTTATTTTGAAGTCCATAGCTCTATTATTAAGTATCATTAACATTACTTGAAAATGTAAATTTATATTTTATTCTGGTTACCTAAGTTATTTTCATAGATCAAAATAAATGTTTTATCTTGAAACAAAATATTTAAGCATCCGTTTTAGGATTTTCTTGTAAGCAACAAACTTAAACATGATTAATATGATTCCATTAAAAATTTGTTTTACTCTATTTCCTCATATTGAAAACTACTTTACTACATAAAGTCCTGAGTCTACAGTCATAAAATTTAGCCAAGCTTTTAACTGTTTAACAAGTTTTAATTTGGCAAAAAAATGTATTTATTCAAGCTTCTATCTAAATTTATTGTACAAAGTGACAAAGTTACAATTTGATAAATGAGTCAAATAAGTGTACAGAATTACTAGTTGAATTTATTTAGTGTCCAGGTAAAAATTAAACTGGTAATAGACTTTATTGATTATAATTTAAATAGAGAGAATTCTGTTTGATGTGCCTAAAGTACTGTGCCAAAAATGAATGAAAAATAAACACATTCCATACTATAATTAAGCCACACCTGATTAAACTTCATTTTTCCCCTTGAATAAGAAGACTTCCTCAATGGTTTGTGGATGTGGAGGAAAGTCACAAATTAGGTGTAATTTTTTTTTTATTCATTGCACATTTAATAATGTTAACAAATAAATTAGATTGTTAAGTGTCATAATTTTTTTCTTAAACTAAAAAGCTTGTCATTCACACTTTCTCTCTTTGGGAACAAATCAAGGAAATAGTGAACTTACATGTGTCAAGCTTTCTTTTTAATTGAGTGAGTTTTATTAAAATCTTGCTGTGACATGACTCTTGCTCGCTTGGCTATGCCTTATATTGTCTTTTCAAAAGTACAATTAACAAAACACTTCTATCCAGCATGGTACATAGGAGCCTTTCCAATTATATTTGACTTATTTCTAAAGTAGTGCATTAATGAGATTGCATACAAATATGTAAATTGTAGCATGATTTACTTCTAAAATTATTTAACTCATGATTGTGTTGCTTTATTATTTTTATATAGAAATTAAAGTTGACATATGACTGATCATATAACAAGATATATCAATGATAATGAACCAATAATTGTAATAAATGGAATATAGAGTTGGTGCAAAGTGAACGCATTTTTTGAGGTACAGTATTCTTACATAATAGAAAATTTTAAATCTTAAAAGCAAAAATATGTAGATATTCCAAAATCAAATATAAAAAATATAGATACATGCAGATTTTTGTTTGTAATTGGATAAAAGGAACAGTATATTGATAGTCATATAATTTTTTGATATGACAAGATATTCATTAGGTGACTATCACACTTGTTGAAATGATTTGGGATTATTATCAGTCAGTTTAACGAATTTGGCCCACTATACATATTCTACCTAAGAGGTATATTATTCTTCACACATTGGGAAATAGAATTCTGACTAGCCTATCTGTTAAAGTATCAGTATATGACAATATCATTATAAAATAATAATTACAAGTTACAATAAGAATGTGGATACACTTTACAAGAGGCTTTTTCTCTTACAGAGATTTTTCAGGATAGTGAAGTTTTGTTTGTTTTGTTTCTGTCTTTTTCTGTTTCCCAGCTGCAACTTCAAGTTTTTGAGTCCATGGTCTCTTTCCTGGATTTCTACTATCTGAAAGGTTCTTCATTGCAGGGAATGTGAGATTCTCTGGCTTCAACTACTTTTCCTGCACTGCTGCACATTACTTGTCTGGTGAGCAAATGGCCCCTTATTCTCTACATGAATAATCACTTGGGCATAGACAATGTACTGCCCCTTCCCCACAGCATCTTCTTCACTGAAGGTGCTGCTTTTCTCTCCTCTTTCCCCTCTCCTTTTCTTCCATGCACTTTTCCTTCATTTTCCTTCATCCATTGTCTGGTTTTGTAGTTATTAAATACTCACTATGCACAGGCACTAGATAAGGGAATAAAGTCATTAAAAAATATAACTATAGGGAGACTGATGAATAAACCTCAAATCACCACATTATGAAAAAATAGAGAACGCAAGAAATGGTAGATATAGAAGTCTTGATAAATCAGAAAAGACACTACAAAAGATATTAAGCAATGAAACCAGTCTAGGAAAGACTTATCCAATCACCTACAACAATATATGTCTTCTCCAAGTGTCTTTTATTTGCCAACCAGGTCAAGGCTGCGTTGTTCTATGTTTTTCTTTTTTTTTTTTTTCCTTTTTAATTTTTTATTTTTCCCCAGCTTTATTGAGATAAGATTTACAAATAAAAAATTGTATATATGTATGGTGTACAAAGTGATGTTTTGATATATGCATACATTGTGAAATGATTATCACAATCAAGCTAATTAACATATTCATCACCCATATGGTTACCACTGAGTGTGTGTGTGTGTGTGTGTGTGTGTGTGTGTGTGTGTGTGTGTGTGTGCGCGCGTGTGTGCGTGCGCACGCGCGCGCAGAACAATTAAGATCTACTCTCAGCAAGTGTTAAGAATATAATGCAAGCCGGGCTCCGTGGCTCAGCCTGTAATCCCGCGCTTTTGGGAGGCTGAGGTGAGTGGATTGCCTGAGCCTGCGGGTTCGAGACCCGCCTGGGCAGCGAGACCTCATCTCTACAATAAATCAAAAAAAATCAGCCGGGCGTGGTAGCGCATGCCTGTAATTCTGGTTACTTGGAAGGCTGAGGTGGAAGGATCGCCAGAACCCAGCAGATCGAGGCTGCGGTGGCCGGGAGCAGTCACTGCACTCCAGTCTGGGCGACAGAGTAAGACTCCAACTCAAAAAAAAAGAAAGAATATAATACAATATTATTATGTACAGTCACCACATTATACATTCGATCTATAGAACTTATTCATTCTTCCTAACTCAAACTTTGTAACCATTTGCCAACCTCTCCTCATTTTCCCACCTACCCAGATCCCAGCAACCACCTTTCTATTCTGTGCTTCTATGAATTTTACTTTTGAAAATTCTACATATCAGTGAGATCACGTAGTATTCGGCTTTCTATGTCTGGTTTGTTTCACTTAACATAACGTTCTCCATGTTCATTTATGCTTTATTTCCATCAAATTCAAGCATGATTGTTGCAGTAAATGACTAACTTAAGCTTTAACTGTGTTTTCATAAAATAAAAGCGTATATTCGCCTATAAATAAGGTATCGAGGAAAATACTTGAGACTTCAAAAGTAAATATACAAAAATTTAGAGCACCATCTCCTATGAAAATATTTCTCAATTTTGCTGCAAAATTTGTTTAAACACATTTATGTACACTTACTACATCGTAATATATACAGTGTTACAGAGTAGATATGCTATGTTACAGTGTGTACACTTGTGTATAAAAAAAGATAAATGAATCTTTCCGAAATAAAATTATTAATACTAATTAAGGGCAGGCTGTTCACTGGGAAAGGAAACAAGATAATTAGAGGGATGTTATGGGAAAGGCAAATAAAAGTTTTATTCGTCACTCAGAAGAATTCCTTGATGTGAGAACTCAGCAAGTAGAAAGGATTTAGCGAGACTTGTAAAGTAGTTGTATAATGACTTTAATTTAAACTGGTTTCTGTCATGAATCTCTTACCTTTCAACAGCAAAGGAAGTGAAACAGTGTGATAAATTTACCTTTCTGAAACCAGGTCAACAAGCTTTTTTCCACGTGAATTGAGGTGAATGAATGAGCAGCCCAGGACACTGGACAACTAATACAACTTCCATAAATCCAGTATGATAGAAATACAAAGAATAGTTTTGTTGTTCATTTTTGTTTTTATGAAACTGTCACAAAGTAAAGTAATATACCTCAGGAGTTTAATAATTTCCTCTGAAAATAAATAGATAATATTCTTTAAACATTCTATTTGTGATAACCTTAGTGATGTCATTACAAAGTATACATTTACATTGGATTTAAGTAACTATAAAAAGCATTTTAAGCAGTCATAACGTCAACTATGAACACTCTAGTTAAAAAACATTTGTGTCAATTAAATGTGTATTTTCAAAAGGATTGGTTCACTGCCAAAAGAGTAAAGCATTAAAGCAGACAGTTTTTTTTATGAGAAAGTCAACATTGAACTTAGTACACTTTAATTAAATCTTCCAATAATGACAAGAAAAATTGAGGTATAATATTATTAGTTTGACTTTTTATATGTCTTCTTCGTACTTCTTAGAAGGCTATTGAAGCAAAAAATCTTGAAAATGGCTTATGAGAAACAAAAATTGAAAAGAACATATGCTAAATAAGGTGACACTTTAAACTGTTTGAATAAAATCTGTATTGCCTGAGTTAATATAACTTTTTTTAGTATTGATATCTTTTGTTAAGGCAGTCAATAGTTAGAGAAAATTACCCCTTCTTTATTGCCTACAAAACATACTAGAACCTGTATTTTAAAAATTCACTTTTTGTACATGTAATCAAATATTCAGTTGGGATTGTTGATTTTATTTAAATGTTTCTTAGATTATATGCTGTATTTGATTTTTTAGCTAAGTTGAATTCATGTCTTGTTCTGTTCTGTTTTGTGTGTGTGTGTGTGTGTGTGTGTGTGTGTGTGTGTGTGTGTGTGCGCGCGCGCGCATGTGCACACATGCACAGGAAGTAATAAGGTAATTAGTAATTTGTTTGATGATTATATGTTTCCAAGAAATTTTAGTCAAGTTCTCCTTTATAGTTCTAATCTGGACTAATTTAATGATTATTTTCCCTCCCTTATGGAAAAGGATGTAAACACAAATTTGTGAGTCTTAAAAATCATCAAGACATCCAAGTTTTTTGTTTTGTAGTGGTTTTGTAGAAAGATAAATTTCACATTAATACAACAAATGGAATATGTAGTATGCAATTTCTGTGAAACTATTTTTGTATAAAGTATGCCAGCTACCTGTTTAAAGTTGCTACTAAAAATCAGAGGGAATTTCTTTTCAAATTCTCCTGAAGCAAAGTAACAAACTATTGTTGGATGTGACTACATTCATTCATTATTGCATGAAGAGGAGTTAACAAAATAGAATCTTTGAAATCCACACCCAATTGCAAACAAAACTCCTCTGTTAAAGCCTTAAAATAATGAAAATGTATTAATAGAAAGAAGTCCAAATGTACTTGGACTTTAAACATAAAACTCTCTTAATAAATATAGATTTAGATGTCACTGCATTGGTTATAGAATCTATGTGGAAATAAATGTTGTGTTGTTTCAAATAGAAGATGAAGGGATCCTCTTAGCTGGTCTCTAGTCAAGACAAAATTGGGAATGCAAACTTTCTTTCTTTGTGTTTATCTTACAAGTATCCAATTTATGCCTTTTCTACAAAATAGAGTCATTCCTAGCTCTACCAAATACTAAGTATAATAAAATAAGAAAATATTTATGAACTCTTATTTTTATACTGATTGAATCCTGAGTAATCATTTGGGTGTCCTTCTATCTTATTAAATGGAAAGCTTGGAAGTATCAGAATTTTTCTGGGTAACAGATACAACAGATGGTTTCTTTATCAAAGTTTTATGTTTCTTTTGTGTTAACTTTAAAAGATGTTGACCTCTAGGAAAAAAAATAATTAGGAAAAGTCCGCCTGCCTCACAGGAAGAAATTAGGAAAAATGTGATTACTCTAAGGAGGAAAAAAAAATATGCTTTTCCCTCTAGACTGATGAGCCCTGTGAGGGGGCCCGAACCTCTACAGTCCTGCATGAGTCCATGAGTTGAACTTGGGCTAACTCTAGTACCTATCCACCCCTCAGCCAGGTGCTCTTGTATGAGAAATAAACTGCACAACAGTTCTCAGTGGCTTTGACTGAAATATATTTGTTGATTCCTAAATTAAATAAATCATTTAATATGATTTAAATGTAAAGAAGTAAAGTGCTTAGCATTTACTTTTTTATTTTTATAAAAGATTAAAGTTTTATGTATTTCTTAAAAATAGCTACTGAAGAAGTTGTTAAGTCCTTGAAATAGAAATCTTATTTCTCAGAGAAGCCACCTACATGCCCTTTCTCAGTTACTTTCTATTATTTTTGCCCTGTTTTTCAATATTCATAGTTCTAGCTATTACCTTTCATAACCTTGTTTATTTATTTCTTTATTTCTAATTTCTTTCTCACCATCAATAGAAGCTCAATACAGGGATAGTCCCTGCTCTTTCATCACTGTTTTCAGTACCCATTACAATAACAAGAAAAGGGGAAACCAATGGAGAACTGTGCATTTAATTTGTCCATCAAATGTTATAGCTCATTAAATTCTCATTTTATTCAATTTTGGAAGGAAGGAAGGAAGGAAGGAAGGAAGGAAGGAAGGAAGGAAGGAAGGAAGGAAAGAAGGAAAATGCTAATAACACAAAAACCTAATATTCTCTATAGTTGGTAAGATGACTAAAGTAATCTAATGTTTACAACAATAGTGGAAGAAGGATTAAGATAGAAAAATACAGCTGATGTCTTAGGAGAAGCAGAGTGATACTTAAAGCCTTAAGAGTTCCTCATGACTTTGTTGGTGATAGTCAGTTAAATAGAGATTCTTTGTATTGATTAAACCTGAACTAAGACTCAAAGGACAAGAAGTCACCTGGGAAAATAATTTAATACATAGATTGCAAAGGGAGTTATCTAAAAGTGGTTGTTACAATTTCTAGTATTATTGATTTTTAACTTATTTTTACTATTCAATTCTTATAAGAAAATCAGGTATGACAATTATTAAACAAAATAAATCTAGGCTGGGCATGGTAATGCCAACACTTTGGGAGGCTGAAGCTGGAGGATAGTTTGAGGCCAGGAGTTTGAAACTCGCCCGCACGACATAGGGAGATCCTATATCTACAAAAACTTAAAAAAAAAAAAAAACTTATCTGGGTGATATACTTTGGATGGTTGTCCCCTCTAAATCTCATGTTGACATGTGATCCCCAATATTAAAGTTGGATCTAGTGGAAAGTGATCATGAGATAAAGGCAATCCCTCATGAATAGCTGGTGCCATTCTCAAGGTAATGAGTGAGTTTTCATGCTATTTGTTCACACCAGAACTGCTTAAAAGAGTCTGGCACCCCCCTCTCTCTCTTGCTTCTGGTCTCACCATGCGACATGCCTGCTTCCTTGCCAGCTACCCTTGCCTTCCACTATGATTGTAAGCTTCCTGAGGACTCACCAAAAGCAAGTGCCATGCAGAACAATGAGCCAAATAATACCTTTTTCTTTACAAGTTACACAATTTCAGGTATTTCTTTATAGCAACACAAAAAAGGATCAATATACCTGGCATGGTGGCCTCCACTAGAAGTCCCAGCTACTTGGGAGGTTGAGATGGAAGGACTTCTTGAATCCAGGTGTTCCAGGCTATAGTGAGCTATGATCACATCACTGCACTCTGGCCTGGACCACAAAGCAAAACTCTATCTTAAAAAAAAAAAAAAATCTACCTAAGAGTCCTGAAGAACTTGTGAAACACTGTGAAACTGCTGAGTTAGAGCAAAAGGGTAGCAAGAGGTAGTTGTCCCGTTCCAATTTAACTCCCTTGTTGTTACAAACAACATCATATAATCCTAATGGTATGTATCGCTGATTTATTGGCATAAGTATTCAGGGACTTCTCCTTACAAGCCTTCCTTAACCCCTCACAAAGGAATGAATTTGTACACAACTGATGACAAGGGATAAATGTGAAATTATCTTGTTTATGAACATCAAATAGATGCTCTGTTCCTCCTCTATCTCATCATCATTCTTCCTGATTCCTGGGTAGAAATAATTTTCTCACTTACTTTTTATTCCTTACACATTTAATTTTGATGTTTGTGCATTCATTGTGCCAAAACGAAATTACTTAGACTTTTCACCACCACTTCCTTTCAGAGAAGGAGAGATTCCTCTCTCACTTTCCTGATGTGTGTCCTTGAATGATAGCTATATTTTTGGTTCATTAATCAGATAGAAGTAAGTTTCTTAAATTCTTAGCTGAGTGAAAAGGGATCACAGGTCATAAACATTGAAAACAGCACTCATTTGATTCCTAAAATTGCTGGGCAGAGTGGTAAGAAGTGATAATTGGAGTAGGAGTATGTCCCAGGGAGCTAAAATTCCCCCCATTATCTGGTAAGAAAGAGGAAAATTGGGGGAAGGGAGAGTGTCACTGTTTTTTCAAGTACCAGGTATTAGTTTCTGAGGATGTCATAACAAATTGTGATAATCTAGATGGTTTAAATCAGCATAAATTTATTCTCTCACAGCTTTAGAGTCTAGATGTTCAAATTCACATTGCTGTCCATTGGGCCATGCTCTCTCTGAAGACTGACTCTAGAGGAGAAGATTTTTCCATGCATTGGCTCTTGGCTCCGAGTCTTGCCAGTGAGTGTTTTCTGGTTTGTAGATGCACACTCCAATCTCTTCCTCCATAATTATATGGCATTCTTCTTATGTACCACTGTCTTCATGGCATATTAGAAGAAGGCCCACCCTGCTCTAGTATGACTTCATCTTAACTTTATTATAAGGTAAAAGATTATATTTCCAAAAAACAGGTCACATTCATAAGTATCAGGGGTTAGGACTTGAAAAAATCCTTTTGGAGGGAGGGGCCTTATTCCAACTTACAACTTACTGTCAATTGAAAAAATAATTATTGATTGATTTTATTAGTAATAATGTCTTTCTTATTTGTTTTTTTATAATCAATATTTTTTATTATGATATTGTGGGATACAGTTAAGGGTTAGGTATACCAATATGCTTCATTCAGGCACCCTTGTTGATAAGAGGTGTCTCACTGTCTTATTTGTTTAACATTAATGTTGAAGAGCCAAAACAGTCTTAACAAAAGAAATAAAGTTAGAGGTATCATACTTCCCAATTTTAAACTTCATTGTAAGGCTACAATAATCAAAACAACAGGTACAAGAACAGGATATAGTCCAATGGAACAAGATAGAGATTCTGGAAGCAGAACCTCAATTTCTCAATGAACTCATCTTTGACAAAGCCTCCAACAAAAAACACTGGGAGAAGAAAACCTATTCAGTAAATGGTGCTGGGAAAACTGGCTGACCACGTGCAGAAAAATGAAACAGGACCCCTATCATCACACACAAAAAACAACTCCAAATGGATCAAAGACCTAAATGTGAAACCCCAAAGTTTAAGAATCTTAGAAAGTGCAGGAGACATCTTTATGGAAATTAGAAGAGGCAACCAGTTCCTGATAAAACCCCAAAAGTCAATGCCATAAGAGATAAGATAGACAAGTGGGACCTCATCAAACTGAAAAACTTCTGTTTTCATAATGATGTTCAGAGTTTCAGTTAATTAAACAGACATTACTTTGCTAGTGCTCATAACACTTATCTGATATACTATATAGTATATAGTAGATATAGACTGAATTTAAGCTGCATACAGAGACAGGATTTTTGTTTTATCCCTAATAATTCTTTAGTACTTAAAATCATTTTTGAAACATGGTAGGGTTTTAATGTGTATTTAGTTAATGAGTGGTTTATCTAAAAACCTGGCTATCATTTGTAATATTGCTTTTTGAAGTGACATGTATCCTGAATTCCAAACTGCTAATTAGTTAAGTTTAAGAAACCAACCTACATATGAACTGGAAACTTTCTGTACTTTTTTTTCTGAAACATGAGTAGAATTCTGGCAGTGTTGCTCATAAGATACCCTGATTGGTCATAAGTCATTTAGCTGTTTTGATTGACTTTAAAGTTATTAGATGATTGCATATTAAAAACAGTTACAAAGTTACTTTGTTGTTCATAAAATTATTATCTATGTAACATAAGTACATGATAAAAAAGTTAGTAAACACTTTTTAAAAGTAGAAATAAGGAAATATAATTACAATCAACTTCTATTTTTTTCTACATTAAAAATAGCACTTTTAACTTTTGGTGTGCAGTAGGTAAGAAAATTTTGATGCATTTACTTAAAAAGATGCACCTTACCCTACATGTATTGAAATAAATGTACTGTTTTTACTTGATAGATTTTGCTTGTTTTTTCCATGTCACAAAATGTAATTATGCAGGATGGTGACCTTATACTATTTTACTAAATAAGTATTTCATGCCATGACTTATTCAAATAATTTTCTATTGTTATGCTATGATAACAAACAGTGATTTAATGGGACTTTTATGGCAAATTCTTTGCTAATACCTTTTATTATGTCCTTATGATAAACATCTAGAAAGAGAATTCCTAGGTCACGGGATAAGTCAAATTAAAATATTTTCTTTATTTGCTTTTTCAAAAAGATTAAATCATTCAGAACAAAATAAAATTGTGTCTATTTGAAAACACTGATGAGAGCAACGCTACTCAACTAACATCTCATGGGTGCATAGATAGGAAAAAATTATTTCAAGTCTGCTAGCAATGAGTTAAAATAATTTAATTAAACTTATCTGTGTATAGTATGTGCTAGCACATTTCATAGTGGAGCTATGTTCAGGATCCCTGCATGTTATTTAGTTATATAGTAAAAGTCACTAAGGTTAACTAATTCTGGAGAAAAAGTATGGTTTGTGTTATTACAGCTAGTTTTAGGAGGAAAAACTAGAAAATGCTTTTCCTGGCCACTCAAGCAAGTTGTTTAGTGCTTCTGAACTCAACACAACAGAATCAGGCCAGATGCTTGCAAAAGGTGGCTGCAGTGATCATATTTTTAAAAATTTGACCCTTGCCAATGGCAATGTTTCATAATTTACAAAATGATATATGCTATGCTATTTTCACTTTTATATATCTTGCCATTTTTAAAGATTTTATGAAAGCAAGTCAATTTCTAAAAGAAAATATAATTGATAAATATTAATAAATCAAAGAAAATAAATTCTATATGCTAGCTTTTTACTTTTTTAGGAAATAATTTTTTACTTTCTGATCATAATTGATCATTATACCTGATGAAGATCTAGTTGCACAAAACAAAGATACTGTGCATAGTTTTTTGTTGTCGTTGTTTTATTTTGTTGTTGTTGTTGTTTTTGTTTTGAGAAAGCAGGATTTATTGAGAGGACAGAAAAGTTCCCACAGTGGGAAGGGAACGAGGGGGTTGCCCTATGCATACTTTTTATATTATTATTTCAATTTGTGGTGTGCCACATAAAAGGCAAAAATCCAACCACACACTTAAATATACATCTTAGAATTCACTTAGAACTCACAGAAGCAGAGGTCAAGAATAGTAGCACAAACTTGAGTTATTTCTCTTCAACCAATCTGCTTATAACTTATGATTTTGGAGTAGTGCATCTATGAGACTTGGTTGTGGGAAGGGAAGAGTTAGAGTAAGGAAGATATTGTCCAAAAGGTACAAAGTCTCAGATTAGAGAAATAAGTTTTAGTGATCAATTGCACTGCATAGTGACCACAGTTAATAATAAGGTACTGTGTGCTTGAAAATTGCTAAAGTAATAGATTTTTAACATTCTCATGACAATAAAATGCTAAGTTGATGAGATGATGGCTATGTTGATTAACTTTGTGAAATTTTTCTATATAGATATTCAGATCAAAATATCACAGTGTACCCTATAAATATAAATGAATGCCATTTGTCAATTAAAAATAAATAAGAGGAAAAAAGTATAACACACACACAAAATTCTTATTGTTTACTTATTTTAAAAAATACATGAAGTTCAGCAAAGCAAATTTAAGCAGTAGTAGTTTATTAATTATAAATTTTAGAAGTATTAGCTAATTCTTATTTTGAGGAAAAATAAAGAAGAGAGATTGTGGATTAGGGCCACAAAACAAATGAGAAGACAAATTCAATGAAATATCATCAGAATGGGCAAGAAGTCTATAGGTTTTTAAAGAAAGGAAAAGACACCTTTAAAAAAAATAAATGATACAAATTGGCAACACATTAATATGTCTAAACATATTAATGAATAATAAATTCAAATAATCTCTTGCAATACATTTATTCATTATAATGAATATCACTATTTAAAGCAAGCAAGGTTGTACAATTTACCTAAATGTATAATCTCAAATTTGATTTCAAGAAGCAAAATAACATTTTAATCTCAGCTGTGCCACGAGGCATGAGCTGAATTTTTAAAAACAAGTTTTCTCACACAGTGTCCTCATCTTCAAGTGTTCTACCTTGAGGCCGAGGAACTGTGAGAAAATATCACAAATGCAATCATTTCTGGCATGATAGATCGCAGGAAATAGTTCTTTCAGAATCTGCATTTCTTCAGGGAAACAATTTTTCTCTTGTAGCAAGGAGACATCTTAATTTGTATGTGTAAATTTTTTTTTTTTTTTTGAGTTGGAGTCTCACTCTGGCACCCAGACTGGAGTGCAGTGGCTGCTTCCGGCCACCGCAGCCTCGACCTGCTGGGCTCTGGCAATCCTTCCTCCTCAGTCTTCCGAGTAGCCGGAATTACAGGCGCGCGCTACCACACACGGCTGATTTTTTTGATTTATTGTAGAGATGAGGTCTCGCTGCCCAGGCGGGTCTCAAACCCGCGGGCTCAGGCAATCCACTCACCTCAGCCTCCCAAAGGCGCAGGATTACAGGCTGAGCAACCGAGCCCGGCTGTATGTGTAAATTTTTATCTTTAGTCTGTTAAGACTGATTGATCTGAAGACAAGCATTAGTCAAGTGACAAAAGATAGTGGTAACTGGTGGTACAAAGTGGTTGATGGCAATGAGTGATTAGTAATAGAATGTGGTTGATAGGTGGTGGCTGTTGCCACAAGGCCAATAAATGTCAAAGTATACTTAGTGAACATATCTTTCAAAAAAAAAAACTGTAGGAGAGAAGTCCAGCCAGGACTTTCTTTTATTTACCATACCAGAAAGCAGTAGAGGTAGCACAATGGCTCATGCCTGTAACCCCAGCACTTTGGGAAACCAAGGAGGGAAGATCGCTTTAGCCTAGGATTCTGTGACCGCAGCAAGTTGCGATTGTGCCACTGCACTCTAGCCTGGTCAGTAGAGTGAAAACCCAACTCAAAAAAAAAAAAAAATTGAGAATTAGTATGTATTAGGTATTGCTGTTACTATAAAGACTCTATAATTATTGTTACATAGTGATGTTCCTAATTTATATAACTTATCCAAATTTCTGCAGTTGTTATAATACAGTCTGTAAAACAAAAGAGGTCTTCGAAATTTATTTTTCCTCTAGGATCTCAAAGAAAAGGATTATGCAAACGAAAATATTAAGGCTGCATCTAATTCCAGTATCAGGTATATGGAGACCCCAGAGCTCAAGAGAGTAGTTGGGAGTCAGAAAGAGAGGAAAACAAGATGAATCTCTGAAGTCTACAGCAAGAAAGAAAGTGGAACATAAAGAACTTTTCTTGACCTACCTAGGGGTGCTGTGGAAAGAGATTTGAAATCAGCTACCAGAAAACATGAGTTTCCCTTTATGGAACTGCTCAGGCCAACTACATTAGGCCCTGCCTACGACTATATGATTTTTTCCACTTTCAAAAATATTATTGAAAATGTCAGAGTAGCAATAATTCATCTAAATAAAAGTTTTTATGTAAAGATTTCTAAAATAAATTAGCACATCAGAAATCTTGAAGTTAAATGACCTTCTGAAATGTTCATGATGAACTCACTGTTATAGAAGAATCAGTAATAAAACAGCTCTAATCATGCTAATGAATAAGTGGAGAGCAGAGGGCGGAGCTAGGGGACACCATGACTAAGACTCTAGTACCAGAGAAATGGTTACTAGAGAAATTTGCAGGAAATCAAATCCACAAATCAAACTTTGGCTTAATAAGCAAGTAATCTAATGTTCTACTCCTGGGAGGCAGTTAACAGTAGAGAACTGGCCCTCATCTCTCAAATGAAAAAAAAAAAAAATGCTAGTATGATGTACAAGGTAAATTAAATGATTTCTCTAAGACCTGAAAACTTTCTTTTTTTCTTTCTTTTTTCTTTCTTTTTGTAATTCTAAGCTCATTCATTATGTGTCAATGATTTCAGACCTTTCTCTTAAGACCCAGTTATTTGACATCTAATAAAATATTAAATCTAAGCTACCATTCAAACCAGCAATCCCACTTCTAGGAATATACCCAAAGGAACACAAACCATTTTACCAAAAAGGCACCTGCACTCGTACGTTTATTGCAACACTATTCACAATAGCAAAAACATGGAGTCAAACAAATTCCCATCAGAGGTAGACTGAATAAAGAAAATGCGATAGATATATACTATACAGTATTACCCTGTCATACAAAAGAACAGAGTCATGCCCTTTGCAACAAAATGTATGCAACTGTAGACCATCTTCCTAAGTGAATTACCACAGAAACAAAAAAATGAATACAGCTTGTTCTCATAAGTGGGCACATTCAGTACCTGAGCACAAGGATGGGAACAACATACACTGGGCACTGCTAAAGAAGGGAGGAAAAGATGGGGGATAAGGGCTGCAAAACCACCCTTTGGATCATGTGCTTTCCACTGGGGATGGGGGAGGGCTGGTCAGAAGCCCAAAGCTTGCCTTCTCACAATGTACTTATGTAACAAATCCACACACAAACCCCATCATTCTAAAAATCTTATAAATGAATGAACAAACAAACAAATAAATAAAATCTAAAATTATTCAAGGCTTAGGATTTGTTAAGGTATTAGGAATTCAATAGATTCTAAACTATAGTATCTTTCTTTTTCCCTTCTGAGCTATATTACTCTCCACCCCCATCCTACCTGCCAACAGGACTCTGTAAGGTAAAAATAAAAATTAAAAAAATAGAAAGTTATGCCTACTCATTGCCAATCTCAAAATATACTTTAATCTAGTGGCAACTGTTATGATCCGAATGTCTGTGCCTCCCAAAATTAATAAATTGAAAGTTCCCAGTACAGTGATATTGGCATGTGGGCCCTTTGAGAGGTAATTGTGCTCCACCCTCATGAATGGGATCTGTGTCCTTATATAAGAATCCTGAGGACCACCAAAGAAATGATTTATGATTTCATGAATACAGACCCAAGTATATTACTGTGGTAGCAGTCAATTGCTGCAATTTTATAATGATTGACAAAATATGCTGATTTTGTCAGGCCAAATGTAGTTAGTTATTGCAACCTGTCAAATGAAATAGTTATGGTTGCTATATACTAAATATAAGGTTTCTTATAAGTTGATTAGGTCTTACTTAATAGAAGCTATCTTTTTACTATTAACATACTCAAGTCTTTAGGGTCACTATTTATTTTCTAGCATGTCAGTCAGCAAAAGAATTACTGATAACAATATTGGGCAGTTAGATAATTTTGCTATTAAATTCAATTAATTTTTCTGTGACTCCTTCTGTTCCTTCTATTTTAACACATAAAACTGAGTTCTTCATTTTTCCTTTGCACTTTTCCCTCTCCTCCTTAATCAATTTTCAGATCTTATTCTGTTTAGAGCGAATCTTGACTCATATATCAGTTCTCTTCAATTCTTAGGTTTAACTTTCCACTAGTCCTAATTCTTCCATTTGTTTATTCTCTGAGCTAAAGAGCTCATCTTTTTTTTCTTCAGTCAGACACTGATTGTATATCCTTCTTTGTCATATCTTTTTAATTTGGTGCCAGAAGAAATATCAATAATGCTATTTCTTACCATAAAACTTGCATGAGATAGAAAGTTTATAGATCTGATTTCCATTCAAATCTTCCAATAAATTCTGGAAGATTTGAATGGAATATTCTAATTCAGGAATTTAATATCGTGCCTATTGTTTGGAAGATGTGAAATGGATTACCTTTAAAATCTTTGCAACTTAACTGTGCTTAGTAAACAAGTACTAGTAGACCCAAATATAATATTCCTTCCAAGATATGCCAGTGTCACTATGTTCCATAGGAAGATAGCTTAAAGTCATCAAATCCATTGCTTAAGTCCCCTTTTCAGGATATGTATGCTGCTGTATGTATCTTGGGAAGACATTTAGTCTTTGTATCTCAGATTAGGTAAAAGGACATGTATCTAGATTTCATCAGGAGCTGTAATTTCTACCACAGTGAGGTGAATTACCAACGTCAGAAATAATCAGTCCCTTTGCTAGAATAGTCTACTGGTATTTTCTTATCATACCTTTTTTAAAAAATTAGTTATGGTAAACCTTCTCTGAATTATTCCTTAAACCATTCTCAGCTTTGAGTTATGAACTACTCGAACTGTTAGAATAAATGGTTTCAGTCGGGCTTGGTGGCTCAGCCTGTAATCCCAGCGCTTTGGGAAGCTAAGGTAAGTGGATTGCCTGAGCCCATGGGTTCAAGACCCTCCTGGGCAACTTGGCAAGACCTCATCTCTACAATAAATTTTTTTAAAATTAGCCGGGCGTGGTAGCGCGTGCCTGTAGTTCCAGCTACTTGTAAGGCTGAGGTGGAAGGATCACGGAGCACAGCAGGTCGAGGCTGCGGTGGCTGGGAGCAACCACTGCACTCCAGTCTGGGCGATGGAGTGAGACTCCAACTCAAAAAAAAAAAAAAAAAAAAAAAAAGAATAAATAGTTTCTTTTCTTTTGACAGAGGAAACTATCAGAAGAAGTAAAATCTAGATATATTCTGAAATTTTATTTAATAGGGGAGAATAAAGAACAGGATTGAAAAATATAGTCCAAGTCGGACATGGTGGCTCAATTTGTAATTCCAGCCACTTTGGGAAACGGAGGTGAGAGGATTACCTGAGCTCGCCGGTTAGAGACCAGGCTGGGAAGCGTGACAAGACCTCTTCTTTACAATAAATTAAAAAATCGGCTTGATGTGGTGGCGCATGCCTGTAGTTTCAGAAGGCTGATGTGGAAGGATCACCTGGGTCCAGCCGGTTGAGGCTGTGGTGGCAATGAGCAGCAAGCCACTGCACTCCAGCCTGGGTGGCAGAGTGAGATTCCAACTCAAAAAAGAAGAAAAAGAAAAAAAAAAGAGAAAAATATAGTCCATCTTAGAAGAGAATATATCCCTACATATGGAATGCCCTACTACACACTACCAAAATATATAACAAGCTGGTATTCCTCTACCTCACTGATGAAAAATTAAAAAGAAAAACAAAAACTAAAAACTAAAACAACAGTAGGATTGGGCCTAAATTAAATTTTAGTATCATACCACGAAAGACTTTTCTGATAATATCCAAAAGGTTAAGCAAATTCATGTAATGTTATAATGAATAATTAATTTGTAACTCAATATTGTTGTAAGAATTATGTAACATAATATATAAAAAGTACCAGGCAAAGTAGCTGACACATAAAATAATTCCTTCTCTTATATTTTCAGATTTTCCATTTTATTGTTTACATACTTTTAAAAAACAGCATTAAAGAAGTAAAATAAGTATTAGGATGGTATTTTTAATGTTATGTGTTTGTAACCACAATAAAAAACAAAATACAAATGAATAAGAATTTTCTTCCTGTATACATACTAGGATACATATATATTTGAATATTTCAATCTTATGAATAGCTTTTTTTCTAATGAGGCTATTTGGATTCATCTTAACAAAACTCTCTTCTTTTACTGATCATTTAAGTCAGAGATTAACTTATTTCAAATATTCAAAAATATGTAATTTTTTAATAAAGACATTGAGTTACACTAAATAGAGTTACTTTTCCGAATGTCCCGGGCACTGTAATTACAATTCTCCACACAATAGTGAATTTTTAATTATAATTTCAACTAATTATCTTAATTCACAAATTATTACTTTTACAGTCTGTCAATCAATATAAAAGTGCTTCCCCTCTAAAACTGTGAAGAATCAACTTTTTCCAGATTTCCTTATTTTCCTAGAATTTCTCTTTTCATAGAATGTCACATTTACCCAACTCAATACATTGTACAATGCATTCAGACATTTATAACTTTCAGTTTCAACATATAAAACCTAAGTTAATTTCATGTATAAAATATGTAACAAAAATGTTATTTGTTAGTCCCCAGCACCTTCTATAAACACTTTATTAATCGAATCGGTATTTGAAAGATCAAATATCAATCCTTCAGCCTTAAAAAGTGTATATAATATGTAAATTAGCCTATGTAAACCCGATGACCTGATAATTAGTATAATTTAAAATATTAATAGTTTTTGCAATTAGCATGACAAAAGTTAGAAATAGGCTTCTATGGGTAAAATTAAAAGTATTAAACATCTGTCGATTTGTCAAAATTTTTAAGAGACATTTCTGTCCTTTCAATGAACAGTACATGAAATTTCAATAGGTCTGTAGCCTTTGCCTAGGAAGGGAGCCCAATATTTAATTTTCTAAGTATCTCTCTCTCTCTCCCCCTGTCTCTCTCTCTCTCTCTCTCTCTCTCTCTCTCCCCGCCCCATCTCTCTCTGTCTCTCTCTCTCAATCAAGTGGGAAAGGATGTTAAAAAAATTTTAATATTATTATTTAAAATGAAATAAGCACATAAAAATTAAGTTGTTCATCAAATCTAGGCTTAACTTATTTGATAATTGAGCAAAAAATAACCAAATGATAAAGTAGATGAAATTGACTTATTTGCAGTTATACTCTGTTTCTATACAAAATAAAATGACTTGAAAACTCAGTAACAAATTTGCTATTTTTGTCAATGTAAAAAATTTTTTTAAAAAACAAAATTTACATTTTTCTTTGTCCTGATTTTTTTTTTCAGATTGAATTTTCCATGGATCAGATTAAGTAAATCATTACTATAACTCCATTTATCCTGTACTCAAAAGTCAACAATTCATATTTAGTGTTTTCTGTCGCTTTTTGTATAAAGACAGGCATTTTGGACAGAATTGATATTACCACAGTAAATAAAAAGAGAACTAAGTGAATACGATTCCATACTTTGTTTTTATTTTCAATTACAAAGTTAATAATTGACCTTTATTTAAATATCATAAACAACAATTATAGAATTATATGTAGAAACAATGAAAATAATCTCTTCTCAACCCTGTCATCATTCCCATCTCCACTAGTCATTTTTCTTCTCCAGAGCTAAGTATTATAAACAGCTTACTCTATACTCTTCTAGAACTTTTTGTATATATTTTATAAAATATGTATATATTTTATATATTTTTTCTTTTATATTTTTAAGAGAGGATCTTGCTATGTTGCCCATGCTGGTTTCAAACTCCTGAAATTCCACAGTTTAATTCAGAATACTTAACATTCTCCTTAATTTTACTTATGTATGTTTCTAAATCAGTGGAATCATTTTATGTATTCCTAAAGATTGTGTAGCCCTGTTAGTTTTCACTTTGGGATCATCCCTGATCTTTGTTTAGGAAGACATAATTGCACATTTGTTCAGCTGAATAAATATTTTCAAGGATTAACGATATTTTCACAAGCAAAATATTTTAACCAGTAAAAGGAAGAAAACAATTTTGAAGCCAACATCTTTTGTTTTCCTATTTTAATAACCTAATAAAAACAGTTATAGCCCTAGAATTAAAATCTTCATAAAACACCCATATAATCTCACACAACATTAACATTGTCGGCCTGACTTAAGATTCTATCAGCAGATCCAGTATAAATATAAGAATGAAAACTCGATGGAGTCAGACTAAAATTTCACTTCTTTGGGCCATCTTCTTCATAACTGTCAGCCTCAGTAGTAGTCACCTTTTAAATCTGAAAGGTATTCTAGTGCATGCATTTAGGAATATGGTCTGAGCTCTTCCTAACTGAGATCTACAGAGAGAGAGACCCACCAAACCCCAGAATTTATTTGTAAAAAAAATGTGTATTCTTACATTCTTAAACTTCAGTTACCTTCAAAATACTCTCCATTTGGTGGAATACACCTATTGAGATGCTTTTTTTCACTGCTCAAAACAGTTTTTAAACTTGTCATTTTTTTTTTGAGTTGGAGTCTCACTCTGTCGCCCAGGCTGGAGTGCAGTGGCCACTCCCGGCCACCGCAGCCTCGACCTGCTGGACTCCGGTGATCCTTCCGCCTCAGCCTTCCAAGTAGCTGGAACTACAGGCGCGCACTATCACACCCGGCTAATTTTTTGATTTATTGTAGAGATGAGGTCTCACCAAGTTGTCCGGGTGGGTCTCGAACCCGCAGGATCAGGCAATCCACTCACCTCAGCCTCCCAAGGTGCGGGATTAAGGCTGAGCCACTGAGCCTGGCTAACTTGTCAATTTTGATGCCTTTTAGTTCTTCTGCCAATTTTTGTTTCACCTCTTCCACATTGGCAAAACATTTCACTCTGAGGATTTTTTTAATGCGGGGAAACAAACAAATTAAGTCTTTTGGGCAAGATCTTGTGATTAGGGAGGGTGGGACATAGGGGTCATGCTATTTTTGGTCAAGAACTGCTGAACATTCAGTGCAGTGCGGGCAGTTGCGCTTGAAAATCATCCATCAAGAAATGAGAAAATGCATTGAAAAATATCTCCATAATACTGTAAGGAAGGGCTTGGCAGTAGCCGGAACTGCCAGGGAAGGGGGAGGCATGTAACTTCAGTAAGGGTACTTGATCTCAAACCTGGCCAAATGGGGACCAAAGATAGGCCCAAACTTTACCTGTATGATGACCACTTGTATACCTAATCCTGAATTGTGACCCACATCTTTAAAATAAAGTAAATAAAAAAGAAAAATATCTCCAATTCACTGAAGCCGAATGCAGTCTCTCACAACAATGCTAATTGGTACAGGAACACTGATGGGATCCTAGAACACCTAGCTAGTGGAGGAAGACTACAACAAAGGGACCACTCTCCAAAAAAATAATTCTGTGTTTTTTGGTCCCCAGTCATATGTATACACACACACTCACACAGACACACACACACACATATACACACACACACATGTAGATAGATAGATAGATGATAGATAGATAGATAGATAGATAAATGTATATATATTTAAAGCTCAGTTCTTAAAATCTTTAATTTAGGAGTTTAGTCACAACAATTTAGGTTTCAAACTATGTGTGTGTTTACCACATATTTGGATTCAGGAAGAAACATTTTATTTGTAAAAATATGACATACCCAATAAAACATGCCTTAAAAACAGATTAGCAAAGCCTGCAGTCTTTATTTGTAGTTATATTGCATTCAAAAACTTATTATCAAAACATTCTAAAGCTTTCATAATTTAGTTGGTACATAAGCTTACAGGGACATATAAAACAACTGGTCAAATTGTGAAAATGTCGTTTTCTTGTGAAATAAAATTTATTTAGTCAAAGATCCAGGACACAAAGCTGTCTAAATTATTATTGGCATCAAAAGTTTGAGGTCTACAGGACAAATAAACATATAAACAAGTCATTGCAAATTGCATAACACATGTTAAAAAAATAAAATACAAGGAAAGTTGTCTTTGATTATGTTGGTGAAAAATCATAGCAGTAGCATTTGAGTGTCTTAAGAAAGTAAAATTTTGCTTTACTCTAAAAAACCTGCATTGTCTAATTTTAAGATAGGTGCCTATCTTTTCAGAAATGTTGGTCATAGTCTTTATGATGAAAATAAACTTTTGACATAACATGACTATAAATCGTCAAACCTTTTAAGAGACTACCATCTAGTTCTTTTTAAATGTCTCCTCTGGAAAAAAGCCTCTCAAGGTTCAAAATATTCATGAAACAGCATGTGTTTATTTCAAGGTCTGTCATTCCTGAGAGCTACAGGCCGCAGCCTGCTTTGTGACAGCTAATAATATCCCAGAATTGAAAAGAACTATTCTTTTTATACTAGTTAATGTCCTGTCCTTGTTTCGTGAACTAAGCCTCAAGCTTTGAAAGTCTAACATGATGTATAAGCTTAACTCTGGGTCATGAAAGGCAGCTGAACTGCAGAGGAACTGAGGTAGCAGATGTTATCCTTCAACCTAGTGTTGACACTTGAGAAAAGTAGAAGGAGTCCTGAGTGGTGGGCAGGAGTGATGGTGCCAAAGAATGGGGCTCAGAAGAAAACTTGTAGAAATTGAATTTACTTAACAGGATCTTTAGTGACATATTTATTCAAGAGGGTGGAAGGTTTGACTTGGGGGGGGCACATCACCCAAACAGTAGTTATTTTGGCTCCTGGTAGTAATCACTCCTTTTACATTAGGAGGGCTGGACAAGAAATAATCTTCAAGAAAGGCCCAGTTAGGTTGGTTTCCTGGGAAGTGTCAAGTGATGCTCCCCAAGTATCAAGGCATCCTAGACACCTGGATAGACCTGGCCTGAATCAGTGAGGCAATTTCAATTGCAAGGAAATCCAAAGAAAATGATGATCTAGTGTCTGGTGGCTGCCCAGGTGATCTCATTTGTTCAAAAATTCTTTAAAGTTCATTGACATTACAAAACACCAAAGGCAAATTCACTTAGCTCATTTTATACTTGAATGTTGGGTGGGGGGAGTAATTTGAGCCCCTTCATCTTTGTGGGGAGTTGTAAATCAGTCTGGTACTTAAAACATGAAAGGAACTTATTTCACTGCAGAAGGTCTCTTAATTTTGTAGTCCTGTGGATGAAAGGCTTTTCCATAGAAACCAAAAAAGAATACTGAAATGGAGCCGCTAGCGTAAAAATATTTATATATTTAATTATTAAAGCCTTTTAATGTACTCATAAAATTGGGGAGCTTTTTGACTACCTTGTAAGCAGCAGGGTTGCAAATGAGAGTAATTTAAAAGTTTTCATTATCCATTGCTCATAATTCTTAAAGGTAATAATGGAGTAGTTTCTGTGAAAAAATAATCTTAATAGGATAGTCATGAAAATTGCAATAAACATGATGGGACTGCATGGATGGCAAAAATCTAAGCAAGATGTAACAGGGTAGAATTAGTGTTGGAGCAATTACTTTAGCTGTATGTTCATTTGCTTTGTGTAATTTATGGCCTCAATCACTTGTAGGTAAATTCAATCATGAAGCAATGCCCATGATAGACTTAGTAACATTGGCAGTGACTTGTGCATGAAAATGCTTCACACATGACTTCTTCCTTCACAAAGGAAGTTTCCTAAAGCTTTTTATTTGTTTTTTATTTTGTATTTTTCAGCTCACAAAAGGATGAAGATCTGACTTTTGAAAATAAGCCCTTGGAAAGGAGCCATAGACAGGTGCCAACAAGTCTAGGCCTGCTTTCTCAGTCACATAGCAAAGTCTTTATTTACTTTTCCTTCATGTTGAACTATATATGCGGAGAAATAGACTCGAGGTTCACATGAAATAGAGACTGAACAGAATTGTTCAACAGCATATAGGGTTATGCTCAGGAATGTTCTGGCTGTATGATACTGAACCCAAGTACACATACACAAAATGCCTATAAAAGAATTTGTTTGAATACAGGTGTGGGTGGAAGTTTCATGTCAGTGAGCCAAGACTGGTCTGCTGAAATGCTTCACTGAAGTGTTTGTCTCAAAATAGAACAATCTGTATAGTGAAAACAATTAGATAGAGCCCTGTGTAAATAACATGAATGTAAGAACGCTATGTATTTCTTTAAACTTAGATTCCAATTGGCCTGTGCATCAGGTCTCCTATTTTCTCATGTTATTTGACTTATTCCTCTTACCATGTAGTATTATGTATTTAAACACAAATTTCTGCCATTAGACTGTGAGAACCTTAAGGATAAAAACTAATTTTTATTTATTTTTGTATTTTTGATACCTGCTCAATATCTGATGTACAATATTCTATTAAAAATGACTCTATAAATAGGACAAAGTGAATTCTCTATTTGCTAAATAAATGACATGATTGAGTCTTGAGGGTCAGAAAGATATTTATGATGTTAGACCATTCATAAGTTAGGCAACACATTATATTATTTTCCAAAATACTTCACAGTCTCTACTCAGGGACACTTTAGAAATCTTGTATCCAAGTTTTTAAATACTTATCTGAAGAAAACATCTTGATCAAAGACTTAAAGTTCTGTTATGAACTTAGATTCAGATCTAATTTTATATATTCTTGATTACTCTAAATTTAATCAACTTTTATGCAAGTCTACTGTTTTCTTTTATATCAAAAGTTTGACCTTGGACCTTCTTATCACACAAAAAAAGTCCTAAACCTCAACAGAAGCCCTAAACCTCAAAATTCCCATCTCCTTACATTCTAGTTCTCTCATACCATCACCTCTACAATCTCCTCTTTGACCCTCTAGAGATCTCTAGGATTTTTCTGTTCCCACTCCAATTATATGCATATTAGCCTCATCTAGAACTTTCTTCTCTCGCATATTTTACTGCTTGACTAATCACTGGACCTCATTCTAACGAGTGTTCTCAACTTCTTGATGTACTTATCTGCTACTACTGAAGAAAATTGTGGACCCAGATTCTGGTCACTATAAATTAATGGAATCTCATCTCTGCTGGACTCCAGAAACTATCATTTTTCTATTTTCCTTGTTCAATTACATTTTCCTTTCTGTTCAGCATCTTTCTTATACTCATCTTTCAATTGAGACTTTCTCTATAATGTGAAACCTCACACTTTTAACAACCTTTCTTGTATCTTAAAAATAATATTGAAGTCATCAGGCATAAATTATTCCCCTTTGTATAACATGATTTATTACTGTGCATGCTCTCCCTTTCTTCGTCCAGGGTTAAAATATAAGGTTGTCCTCTTCCATTGCAAACCAGACAACTGATCTCTCCCTCATCTCCTGTTTTTCTAGGATATTGGTTCATCAAATTTATCTTCTTTCTCCTATGTGTTTAACTTCTTGCAATTGCTTTTGGACTTTTTTGTCTTAAGTTTATATGATCAAAGTGGGTGATCCTAAACACTCTTTACAATGACACGATTGATACCAACTTGTCTCTCCATAGGTTTTCAATGACCTCTGATTCATCCTTTTCAATCTCCTTTTTCGCTCCATCATCAAATTTCTGTTCCCTGAACATTCGGTCCTTTTTTTTTTTTCCATGCACACACCTTCTTTTGCAATATTAACGCTCTCATTTTAACTGAAGCCACTATGTTCAATATTCCTAAATGTTTATCTCCAGATTATGTGTTGAACTTATCTATAGAATAGTTATTTGTATCTCAAACTCAATATGATAAATGACAAATATCATCTCATCTACTTGCTATTCATATACAAAATCCTATTAATGAAACCTCTATATACAGAGACACTTTTGAGTCAACTTAGACCCTGCTTTCTCTCCCACATTAATTCATCGTATCCTGAAAATTATGCTTTTTAACTATCTCTCCTTTTCTTTTCTACAACTTTCCTAGTTCCAGGTTATTATCATATCTTACTCAGACTTTGGAAGTAACCACCTAATCTGCTTCCTTTCTTTAGTCTTATCTACCGCTGATCCAGTTTTAATACTACTGGTAAATAACAGATTGTGGAAGTATGTTTTACTTATTTACTTGTAAACATCTATAGTTCCAGTTACTCAACAAGCTGGGGATCACTCGAACTAAGGAGTTTGAGTCCAGCCTGGGCACTATAGAAGACTCTGTTTCAAAAGGAGGAGGAGGAGGAGGAGGAGGAAAAGGAGGAGAAGAAATGAATGAATAAGAATATTTTGAGCCGGGCTTGGTGGTTCAGCCTGTGATCCTGCACCTTTGGGAGACTAAGGTGAGTGGATTGCCTGAGCCCGCAGGTTCGAGACCCACCTGGGCAGCGAGACCTCATCTCTACAATAAATCAAAAAATCAGCCAGGCATTGTAGCGCATGCCTGTAATTCTGGCTACTTGGAAGGCTGAGGCGGAAGGATGGCCGGAGCCCAGCAGGTCGAGGCTGCGGTGGCCGGGAGCGGCCACTGCATTCTAGTCTGGGCAACAGAGTGAGACTCCAACTAAAAAAAAAAAAAAAAATATTTTGAAAGTAACTTCAAGGAGCTACTAACTATATTTCTGTACTTGATGAATAATATGGCAGGTCATTTTTTAGATCATAACATATAGGGTATTATTAGTCTATAAAATAATAAGTTCACCACTCTCCACCCCCCAGCTACATTCCTACAAGTTAATTTCTTGAATATATATCCCTGTGCAAATGTTCCCTTTGCCTTGATGTAGGAAGGGTGCTTTCCAAAGTGTTTTTTTCAGTGTTATTATTCTCTGTATTTGGCTATTGTGTCAATCTAAAAGAATATTTCCTCTTTGCTATTATCCCAACAGAGTAGAGCTAATCCTGGCTTGTATAGGGAAATAAGGAATCTTTTGGCATATACTGTCAGAGGTAATATGTTTGAGCTCCATTCCCACTCTCACTCTAGGCTTCATATGACAGCAAATAAATTTGACCAGGCATACAAAAGAAATAAAACTAAAAAGACTTCAAGATGTGAAAGTTAAAGGGGAAAAATGCATTTTTGATCTTAGAACTGGAAATGTCTTTGAATTTAATTCAGGGATTAGACCTGTAGTTTAAGTCAGATCATGAATCCTTAGTGACTAGAGAAGCAAAGAGGAGGGTATAGCTTTAACTTACATGAATTGAGCTCCGAAAAACCACAGAATGAGAAATTCCTGAGTCCCCTCCTCAGTTGAATGACTCTGATATTTAGCTATACCCTGAACCAGTATGTTGCACATCAAGCATTTACACTCTTAGAAAATTAATCACACTGTTGAATAAACTTTTAAACAAATAAATAAATAAATAAAACACAATGGGCTTTATCTAATCCTGGGGAAGATTAAATGTCAAAATATCATTCCCAAATTAAATGGCCATTCAGGAAAAAAATTGTCCCACTATTTGAAAATTTACAAAGGTGAGGTAGATACACTTTTATTGGAACCTCTGGGTTTTATCTGATTCTATAAGAGCTTGCAGGTGTAACTGACTTTGTGTTGATTTTGGATCCCTGTGAGAGAAGAAGATAACTTATAAAAGAACTGAGAGTTGTTCAAGTCAAAATGATCCACTTAGAAAAGATAGAATTGATATCTGTTTTATAGAAAAATTAACTCATATATTACCTATTATTGTTGAATAAAAAATTAAGCAGTTCTGCTTTGTTAGCAAATGAATTTTATCTTTTTTTAAGACCTGATTGAGAAATTATCTTTTAAATTTGTTTTAACATCACATAGGTTCTCTTAAGAATTGAGTTGAATAAACCTTTGGTTCATGTTAATTTTATCTGAGAGTCATGATTTTATCTTTTTGAAAATTATAATTTAGCAGCTGTGTAATCATAAGGAAGTCCTAGGAAAACAAGTCAATACATTTAGTGACTCCTCTAGTAGGAAGGTATGGGTTTTGTCATATAGTCAATGAATGGTGACCGACTGACTAATTTCACACAGATATCTGTACATCAGAAAGGTGAAGAAGGAAAATCTTGCCAAGCAAAATGATTTTACACTTACACTATCTAGACTGTAGAACATTTCTATGTTTCTAAACATAGAAATGTTTAATTGGAGTTTGCCTAAAGGCAGCAGGTGCTGGATAATTATTATCATTTGATTTCTATGTGAATATTTCTTGAAAGCAATGAGACTTGCTGTTTTTTATCAGAGGGGTGGAATTTTAGTAGAGGAGTTTTTGTAATAAAGATTCATGTTGATTGAATGATACATTTTTAAATGGAACTTGCTTGTACATTTTAATGAATGTTGTAACATATAATCACAAAAATACACACCAAAATGAATGCTCCTTCTCTTCAAAACAACTATCCTTCATAAGATTTAGTCACATGCGATGCTTTAATATAATATAATATATAATATATTTATATATATATATATTTTTTTTATTCTGGTGAACAAGGCAATTTATTAGATGCTGTCAATGCTAAAAGAAATGTTTAAAGCAGATATTTTATCTAAAGTAGCTTCAAGACAAGTTGAAAAAAGAACCTAGAGGAGTTCCAGTAAGATGGCAATGGCATAGGTGGACTTGTGAGATTCTCTGAACGTGAGTTCCCAAAAAGACTCTTACTTTTCTTCCCCACTCCCCTGCCCACCGCCAGCCACACTGGTCTGAGTCCCGGAGATCTTCGGTCCCACGCAGGGCCAGATATTGTGGCCCCCGGCTGCTGCTGCTCCACTATACGTGTAACTCCGGCCCGTGTGGGAGTGTTGGGTCTCGGCTCCCTCCCCTACAATGTACTGGCTACATTGTCTCGCCCAGCATCTAGCACCAAGCTGCCAGTCACCCAGGGAGGCTCTGGGAGCCTGCCACTTAGAGATACCGGTCCCATTTCTGGCTGAAGTACCCTGTGAGGGACCCAGGGCCACCCTCACCTCTCACCAGCTGCCCTTTAGAGCTTTGGAGCTCTGGAGCTCTGGGCCCACCCTGCTGAGGAACTCAGCACATGACCCCATGTTTTTGCAAGGGAAGAGCATATCTTAAGGAGGTGCTGATCGGAGGCTCTCAGCTCCAGAGGAGGGAAATCCCGACCCCCTCCTCCACCACCACCTGCTGGTGGCACCCCAGATCCAGCATCCAGCTGTGCAGCTGATCCCCGGTGCCTCCCACAACAACACAGTCCACCATAGTGAATCAAACAGAGACCAAGATGAGTGGAGAGAAATGTTACACAAAAGTGAAACTGCCACCTTGACCATTCTCCAGGCAGAGCGTTGCATTGCCCAACCCAGCTTTCATCAGCCTTCACCTCAGTTCCTAAGGTAACGTCACTAAACAGGAGACAAAGCCCCTACCCTATGCTGAATCAGACAAAGGCAACTAAACAACACAGATCTCCCAGGCAGCAGGCTAAAAAAACCAAACCCAAACTGTGAAGGAAATCTAACTGCCTGCAATGAAAACAGAGGGGAGAGGCTGGAAATCAGAGCTGAAGAGACCTTAGACACTCAGGAAAGATTCCACAGCTAATCTGATCTCTTCTTTTGACTTTTGATTTTATCATTTTGTCTGTCTGTTTTGCTCACTTTTGTTTGCTTTCTGACATACACTATCTGTTTCACAATTTTATTGGTCTGTCTCTGTGTAGCTACCAGTATTCTCTAGGGAATTTTTCTTGTGTGTTTTTTTCACTTCTCTCAGGGCTTGTGTCTCTTTGTCACTTGTGAGTTGGTATGTATGTCTGCTTTCCCTCTCACTCTTCTCTCTTTCTAACTTCCTATTGATCCTCCCTTCCTCCATTATTTTCCTCTTTTGTACCTCCTTTTGATCCAGGGACCAAACCTACATCCCGCTGCACAGACAGATTGTAAGGCAGTGGGAAATAGGTTCCAGTGTGCTCATACACCTGTTAGTGGATGCTGAATTCAGCATATAGATTCTGAATCACAGCTTCCCCCTCAATTAAACCTCAAAACTGCAAAAAGTACAGCCCACAGCCCACACTCCAACCTCAAAAGTGAACAAAACCAGAGGACCCTCATAAGGAAGAACAGGAGATTGCACAACGAAAACAAAATCAACCCCACCATCCCTGAAAAATGGAATTTAAAGAAGGGGAGGGAAAGGGAGAGAGAAAGAAAAATCTACACAAATGAAGAAAAACCAAAAGAAGAATATGGGTCTCCCCCAGACCCCTGGGAGGGCAGACACTGAGAAAACAGACTTTGCAATGCAAACAATGAAGAGCCCCCAGAATGACTGGTCTCAAACTATAAAGCTAGATATCAAGACATTAATGGAGAGATTAAAAAGAATTGAGGAGAGAAAAGAAGAAATGAGGAAGGAGCTGATAATCTGAGATATATCTGAGATAACGGTAATAAAGAATACTGTGAATGAAATAAATAACAAACTGATAAGCATGGAAAGCAGAGTTACCCAAGCAGAAGAAAAGATCTCAGAGCTTGAGGAACAAAATATAGAACTAACCTAAACTCTTAAAAACACAGAAAATAAGCTCAAAAAGACAGAACAAAACCTTCAAGAGATGAGCAATTACTTCAAGAGACCGAATCTAAGAGTAATTGGCCTTCCTGAGGCAGAAAGAGAGACAGAGAACACACTGGAACAAACTTTCCATGAGATCATTCAAGAAAACTTCCATTATCTAATCAGTGATGCAAAAATTCACACACAAGAGATTCAAAGAACCCCTGTAAGACAATGTATGAGAAGACAAACCCATAGACACAGAACAATTCACCTAAACAAAGTAGGCATAAAAGAAAAAATCCTAAAGGCAGCAAGAGAAAAAGGCTAGATCACCTACCCTGGAAGACCAATTAGAACAGCAGCAAATTTATCTACAGAAACCCTGCAGTCTAGGAGAGCTTGGAGCCCTATCTTCAAAGTCCTAAAAGATAAACAATTTCAACCAAGAATAACCTACCCAGCCAAGTTAAGCTTCATCAGCGAGGGAGAATTAAAATCTTTCCCAGATATCCAATTCCTAAGAACTTATGCTGCAACCAAACCACCTCTACATGAAACACTTAAGAAAGTACTAAACACAGAAGAAAAGGAAAAAAGAACAGTGTTCTTCACAAGAGTACAGGAAAAAGAATAAAATACACATGAACCAACCCCCAAACCAAAAGAAAGATAAAAACCCAAGTGGAAGAACAACAACTGTTGAAGAACTCTATGATAAGGATGAACTCTCACATTTCAATAATTAGCCTGAATGTGAATGGAATAAACGCACCACTGAAAAGACATAGAATGGCAAAATGGATAAAATATCATTAGGCAACAATATACAGCCTTCAAGAGACCCATCTCACTAGAAAGGACATACACAGACTCAAAGTAAGACGATGGGAAACAGATTTTCAGGCAAATGGAACACAAAAGAAAGGAGAAGTCGTGATCCTAATTTCAGACAAAATACCATTTAGGCTATCAAAAATTTAAAAAGATACAGAGGGCCACTACATAATGATAAAAGGTTCACTCCGTCAACAAGAAATATCTATCCTAAACATATATGCACCCAACATAGGTGCGCCAACTTTTATAAACCAACTTCTAGGAAAACTAAAGAGAGATATTGACTCTAACACTATCATAACTGGGGACTTCAACACCCCACACACAACTCTAGACAGATCATCAAGAAAAAAATCAGCAACGAGATCTGAAACCTCAATGTGACTCTTGACCAAATGGACTTAATTGATACCTACAGAAGACTCCATCCAAAGACCACAGAATACACATTCTACTCATCACCACATAGAATGTATTCTAAGATCAACCACATACTTGGCCATAAATCAAGCATAAGCAAATTTAAAAGGACCAAAATTTTACCATGCACCTTCTTGGACCACAGTAGAATAAAAATAAACATTAACCAACAAGGTCCCCCCATAACCCATAAAGACACTAAACAGCACGATGCTAAACAACTCCTAGGTCAATGATGAAATCAAAACAGAGATCAAAAGATATCTGGAAACAAATGAAAATGAAGAAACATCTTACCAAAATCTCTGGGACACCATGAAGGCTGTAGTAAGAGGGCAATTTATATTCCTACAAACGCACATGAAGAAAATGGAAGGATCACAAATTAACAGCCTAACAAGCCACCTAAAAGCAAGACCACAAAAACACTAATTTCAGCAGAAGAACCCAGATCATCAAAATAAACCCCAAATCCAGGACATAGGAGACAAAAAGATAATACAAAAAAATCTATGAAACAAAAAGCTTGTTCTTCAAAAGAATAAACAAGATCAATGGTCCCTAGTTAGACTGACCAAGAAAAAGAGAGAAAAAACCCAAATAAGCACAATCAGAAACACAAAAGATGAAGTCACATCTGACCCTGAAGAAATACAAAAGATCATTAGAGACTACTTCATACACTTGTATGGAAACAAACTTGAAAACCTTAAGGAAATGGACGACTTTCTGACATCACACAACCTGCCTAGGTTGGAACAAGAAGACATTCAGACCCTAAATAGACCAATTACAATCAAGGAAATTGACTATGTAATAAGAAAACCTAGCTACAAAAAAAAGCCCTGATCCAGATGGCTTCCCAGCAGATTTCTACAAGACATTTAAGGAGGAGCTGATACCAATCCTACTGAAGGTATACCAGGTGATTGAAAAAGATGGAACTCTCCCCAAATCATTTTATGAAGCTAACATCACACTGATACCCAAGCCAGGTAAAGACCCAACAAAGAAAGAGAACTACAGGCCAATATCTTTGATGATCATAGATGCTAAAATTCTCAACAAGATCCTAGCAACCCAGATTCAACAACACATCTCAAAAATCATCCATCATGATCAAGTAGGCTTCATGCCTGGGATGTAAGACTGGTTCAACATTTGTAAAACCATAAATGTGATTGAACACATCAACAGATGTCAAAACAAAAACCACATGATTGTATCATTAGATGCAGTAAAAGCTTTTGATAAAATCCAGCATCCCTTCTTGATAAAAACCCTCAAACATCTAGGCATACGGAGAACATACTTCAAAATAGTAAAAGTCATCTATAAGAAACCCACAGCCAGCATACTCCTAAATGGACAAGAATTGGAACGATTTCCCCTGAAAACTGGAACAAGACAAGGATGTCCAATCTCACCCCTCCTGTTCACTATAATATTGGAAGTCCTGGCTAGAGCAATCAGAGAAGGCAATCAGGGGTATTCAAATAGGAAAAGAGGAAGCCAAGTTATCTCTCTTTGCAGATGACATGGTTGTGTACCTTGAAAACCCAAGGGAATCTGTCAAAAACCTCCTTACACTGAAAAAGGCCTTTGGCAAAGTCTCAGGATATAAAATAAATGTGCAAAAGACAATTGCATTTCTTTTTACCAATAATAAATAAACAGAAACCCAAATAAAAAGCACAATTCCATTCACAATAGCCACAAAAAAAATGAAATACCTTGGCATCTTCCTAACCAGAGACATGAAAAACCTTTACAATGAGAACTACAAAACACTGCTCAAAGAAAGCAAAGATGACACAAACAAGTGGAAAAATATCCCATGCTCATGGATTGAAAGAAACAACATTGTGAAGATGTCCATCTTACCTTAGACAATCTGCAGATTCAATGCAATACCCATCAAATTACCAGCAACATTCTTCTCAGACCTAAAAAACCAACACAGGAATTCATATGTTAACACAAACAACCAGGAATAGCCAGAACGATCCTCAGCAAAAAAAAAAAAACCAAAGCAGGTGGAATAACATTAACACACTTCAAACTTTGCTATAAAGCTACAGTCATCAAAACAGCTTGGTATTGATATAGGAATAGGCATATAGATCAATGGAATAGAACTGAGATTCCAGAAGCAAAACCTCAATTTCTCAACCAACTCATCTTCAACAAAGCCTCCACCCCTTACCACTGGGGAGAGGAGAACCTATTCAGTAAATGGTGCTGGGAAAACTGGCTGGCCACATGCAGAAGATTGAAACAGGACCCCTATCTATCCCTATACACAAAAATTAACTCCAAATGGATCAGAGACCTAAATGTAAAACCTCAAACTATAAGAACCTTAGAAAATGAAGGACATACCCTCCTGGAATTCAGAACTGGCATCCAATTCCTGAACAAAACCCGAAACCCACAGGCCATAAGAGAGAAGATAGACAAGTGGGACCTCATTAAACTGACAAACTTCTATAAAAGCCAAAGAAACCATCAAGAGAGCAGGGAGACCACCTATAGACTGGGAAAAAATATTTGCCAACTCCAGGTCTGACAAAGGCTTAACATCTTGGATCTACAAGGAACTCAAACATATTGAAAAGAAAAAAAACAAACCCCATTATAAAATGGGCAAAAGATATGAACAGACACTTCACAAAGGAAGACATCTGAGCAGCCAACAGACACATGAAGAAATGTTCAACCTCACTAATCATCAGGGTGATGCAAATCAAAACCCACTGAGATACCACCTAACTCCACTCAGAATGGCAATTATCAATAACTCAAAAAATAACAGTTGCTGAAGAGGGTGTGGTGAAAAGAGAACGCTTCTACACTGTCGGTGGGGGTGTAAACTAGTGCAATCTCTGTGGAAAGCAGTGTGGCTATTCCTAAAAGCTCTAAATATCAACCTCCCATATGACCCCGCAATCCCCCTACTGGGAATATAACTTGAAGAACTCAAACCACTCTATAAAAAAGGTACCTGTACACGTATGTTTTTCACAGCATTGTTCACAATAGCAAGAACCTGGAAGCAACCATGCTGTCCATCAAAAGAGGACTGGATTTAAAAAATGTGGTACATATACATGATGGAATACTACACAGCCATAAAAAAGAACAGAATCATGAATTTCACAGCAACCTGGATGGAACTAGAGTCTATAATACTGAGTGACCTCTCACAGAAACGAAGATCTGAGTATCACATGTTCTCACTCATATAGTGGACCTTGAACATCCAATGTAATAATATAAGAAAATGACTGACAGTAGTGAGAAACTATAGGGGGGAGGAGGGAGATGGGATTAATGGTAGTAAATATCTTTTGGGGACAGGGAGATACCTCTTATCAACAAGGGCACCTGAACAAAGCATACTTGTATACCTAACCCTTAACTGTACCACACAATATCATAACAAAAAATATTGATTATAAAAAAAAGAAAAGAAAAAAGAACCTATAAGTAGAATGTAAGGCAGAATATAATAGTCTTAATATTCCTGCTTCTCAATTATGGGATGATTTGTATACTTTTTTGAAATAATGGTGTGATTAAATTCATTTCTTTCTTTAAAGTATGTATTCAAATTAAAATGAAAATAGGAAGTCTCACCAGCATCTTGAGTATTAGTGTTGATACTTTTTAGGAATCCAGCACTGTAATCCAAGGAAATACAGGAAATGCAAGATAGCAGCGGGGTTTCCTGGCTGGCATAGACCTTCCCAGATGGTATTGAATTCACCTTATGCAGATGTTTGGTAATGTACTCTGCAATTTTCGAATCAATACCAAGTGATTTTTAAAATTTTTATCTTAAATGAAATCAAAACTAATAATAATAATTTCATTATTTTAAAAAACCCTCCAATGATGAATGTTAGAATGCCTTCACTACAAAGGTAAAAGGGTGTCATTGGAGACAAAGCAAGCAACAATGTATTGTTGCTATTTGTTTCTTGCTTCAGTATTGTGAAAACACAACCAGAGCACTACATGATAATGCTAGTATAATGTGACAAAGAGGTAAATTTTTAAAATCCTTGAACATGACATAGGCTTGAGTGCCAAAAATTATGTAATGGAGAAACAGAATAATAAGCCCATCCTTATAGACTAATGTCATATGAGTTTTCACTTTTCTTCATAAATATTTATGTGTTATTTATATTAATGTGATATGGAAATAATAGCACAACACATTTTTCTTATGTTTCTACCATTTTCTATTTCTTTTGAAAGAAAAGCCTTTTCTAAAATTTTTTAAAACAGTTTTCAATTTTCAGAAAAGTCTTTGATATACACAGTGGGGTCCTGCTAATAGATATACAGATCAGCCAGGCTTGGTGGCTCAGCCTGTAATCCCGCGCCTTTGGGAGGCTGAGGTGAGTGGATTGCCTGAGCCTGCGGGTTTGAGACCCGCCTGGGCAGAAAGACCTCATCTCTATAATAAATAAAAAAATCAGCCGGGCGTGGTAGTGCATGCCTGTAATTCCGGCTACTTGGAAGGCTGAGGCGGAAGGCTCACCGGAGCCCAGCAGGTCGAGGCTGCGGTGGCTGGGAGTGGCCACTGCACTCCAGTGTGGGCAACAGAGTGAGACTCCAACTCAAAATAAAAAAAGATATACAGATCAAATATTATAGAAGGAAATAGAAGATTCACTCTACCTGGAATGGCATCAAAGTCTTTCCTAAATTCCAAGGGACAAACATACAGACAAAAGGAACAAAATAGAGAGCCAAGAAATAAACCAATACAGTCAAATAATTTTTGACAAGGGTGCCAGGAATACACAACTGAAAAGGATAATCTCTTCAACAAATGAAAATAGGAACTTGTTGCTCAATGGGTACAGATTTCAATTCTGCGAGATGAATAAATTCTAGAGATTGTGCTCTTCAACATAGTGTCTAAGTTAAAAATGAGGTATTGTGTAATGAAAATGTGTTAAGCGTACCAATTTTATTTTAGGTGTTCTTACTACAAAAAGCAAACAAACAAAAACCAAAAGCACACAAGAAAACTTTTGGAGATTATGGATTTGTTTATGTAATAGCTTAATTGTGGTATGCATGTGACCAAACTTATCAAATTGTATACATTAAGCATTTGCAGTTTTTTGGGGGGTTTATTTATTTATTTATTTTGTATATCCCTTACACTTTACTGAAGCTGTTAAAAAATCAAAAGACCAGGCTGGGCTCAGTGGCTCAGCCTGTAATCCCAGTACTTTGGGAGGCTGAGGCAAGTGAATTGCCTGAGCCCATGAGTTCGAGACCAACCCATGCAAATTGGCGAGACTTCAGCTCTACAATAAATCAAAAATTATTTGTCACTTTAAAAAATTGTATGTATGTATATTTACATAGTCTATCTGGTTAGTCACATTTGTTGAGCTCTGAGGAGCTACTAATAGAAGCTCAGCAGGTCTAGCTCTAGGTAACCATCTGCTCTTCCACCTTGCCTTAAAACTATCTGTTGTATTTGTATGAGGAGGGCCTCAAAAAATGTAAAAAAAGTCTCATTAGGACTCTAAAACAGTCTTAATTAGAATTTTTAATACTAACTTACCTACTCTTGTGGATATAAATTCTAGCCAATGTGCAAAGCCTAACAAAATCTGACGATCCTATTACAAATCAGGCCTGTTACACTTCAAGGGCTTTCTCTGTTTAATGCCATCCTCAGGGAACATTTTCTCCTCCTGTGGTAGAGATATTCATTGCAGCCATTCCATAAACATATACTAAGCAACATTTAAGAAGTTCCTAACCCCTTTGCTGTCATATTCCCTTTAAAAAACATGATCCGTGAATTCCCGCAGAGGCAGTTTTGAAAAATATCTCCTATCCTCCTCACTCAACATTTTTGTGATAATAAACTCTGTACTGTAATAACTGCATCAGTCTTGGCTTTTCTGGGCAGTGGGCATAAGGACCTGGTCAGGCTGTAACAAATGTGGGGCTTATCCAGGATCGGCCTACACTGGGGCACTTGATTTCAATAATGACCTGGTCTCAAGGACCTCACATTTCCCTAAGAGCTGCTATTTATTGAGGGCTTATTGTGCCAGTTTAATTACTAATCACTTTAAATACATTACTCATTTGAACCTTATAATTATTCTAGAAATGTGTTAGTATAATTAAATAATTTGACAGAAATCACACAACTTAAAAGCAATAGAACTAGAGTCACACTCAGGTCTCTGGGACTCTAAAGATTGTACTCCATTGACCAGCCATGCAGAAACCCACACGAAAAAATAACTAAGTAGACAAAAACAACAAAGTTATGAATTCAGCATGACTTTCATCAGGAAAATGATCCTTGAGCTGAGCCTGACTCCTAGAAGATGAACAATTTTTCTCCTGAAGACATAGACATGTCAGTAATTCCAGGAAGCAACAAGTGTGCACTAGGGATATAATACCATAGCAATTTCTGGAAACATTATGGAGCAAGTCAGGAGTCTAGAGTATAAGGAACTGTGTATTGATTGTTGAGCCCGAGAGCAGCCAGAAGCTTCATATCCCATTTTAAGAAGTTTTAGCTTATGGCAAAGGGCATAGAAAGGCCCAACTCTCTAAGCAGAGTTACATTACAAGATTGACAAAGCCTCTACCCAGTGAGAGGTTATCAAGCAAGGTGTTATTGTGGAAAGGCAAGAAACAAAGATTGGAAAATAATGAGCACTATCATATCTACAATATATTAATAAATTTTATTTAGCATGCTTCACACTGAGCATGTTGATGATTAAGAGAATCCATAGAAGAAAGAGATTGATATAGCCAGGTATGGTTAACAGGAAAGGATTCCTAGAAAAGGTTTGTTTGGAGCCCAGGTTTGCTATAAGATACATGGATACATAAAATTAGAATAGAAGGAAGCATCACAGTAAAAACAGTAAAACCAGGAAGCCATAAGGACCAAGTTTATGTTAGAGATGGGGAATGGGGCGTTAAAACAGAAGTAACAATATGAGAATGAAAGATAAATTTTTTATGATCTATTTATTTGGAAATGATATCAAAAATTTTGTTGTTTTATTCCAAAAAAGAATCATCAGTGTTTTCAGAGCAATTTTAATAAATCTTCTAATCATGTTCCTCTATCAGTTAACCCACTGAAAATATTCTCACTTAAGATACATATGTAAGCATACTAAAAACAGCTAGCTCAATTCAGTTATCTACGACAGGGGTCCACAATCCCCTAATGGCCTGTTTGAAACTGGGTCACACAGGAGGAGGTGAGCAGAGAGCAAGTGGGAAGCAAAGCTTCATCCATATTTACTGTCACTCCCCATAGATGGCATTATCACTTCAGTTCTGAATCCTGTAAGATCAGTGGTGGCATTAGATTCTCATAGGAGCACAAACCCTATTATGAATTGCATATGTGAGGGGTCTAGGTTGTGCACCCCTTAGGAGAATTTAATAATGCCTGATGATTTGAGGTGGAGCTTAGGCAGTGATGCTAGCTCTGGGAAGCACTGTAAATACAGATTGACATCAGCAGTGAGGTTTGACTGCACAGAGACCATAATAAATCAATTGCTTATAGACTTGTATCAAAACCTTATCAGTGAATGCCAAGTAAGTTGATGTACTTCAATTGTACGCCTGCATCTGGCAACAGGCTTTAAGCAAGAAACCAACATTTATTTTAGTCCACCCATGGCCTGTCCATTATTTTATTTACCACTTCAATCTCTACCTCCTTTTTTAAAATGTCAAGTTTTATAATTATTTCATTACATATTAAAATGTAATAATAATTGAAATAAAGTGCACAATAAATATATGAAAATATAGGTATTTAATTTTGCTACTAGATTCTTGATTTCTAAGAAAATAACCTTAAAAAAAGCCAGCATAATCTTTTAGGTCTCTGAGTATACTAAGATTTTGTAAAATTTTATTTTCATATTGCATTGTTTCTTCTTTTTCTGTTATTTTACTTCTTTTATTAGCCTTTATTAAAACGCCAGTGGGTTGGCCATTCATATTTAAAAGAGAGACATCAAAGATGGACTGAGGGTTCAGAGTATAAGAACAAGACATTTCAACTAATGAGTTTCTCCAGGGAGTGATTATCAGCCACACTGTCTTTGTGGTTGTAGGTGGGGAACCCAAATGTCAGGACCTATGGCTATTTCCCTTGTGGTTCTCAGTGTCTCAAGAGAAGAATGCGCCAATCTCTTCTTTGCATATGAGACTGACTGCAAATGCTTCAGAGTTTAAAGGAGATAGCAATGCAGTTTTCAATAAAATTATTTTCCCTTAATCCCCATTTCCCATTCTTGCTACATCTACCTATCTATATCTACTCTACCCTATCGTGCCTCACATTTTCTATTTCTGTTGTTTCTGTTGTTTCCGATTCTGGGATTATTCTAGAACTAACTATGGACTTCTCTGCTTCAGTTACGACAAAGAATGAACCTCTGTTTCCTTCAGCAGCAGGGTAAAAATGGTCATTATTCTGTGGAAAAGGAAAATAATCTATGGAATATAGCGGCTTCTTATACATACTTTCAAACAGTTCTGTTTTCATTTCACCCACTGCTTCCCCTCACCTTCAGAGAGTGCATGTGTTTCCAGTCCTGATACGTTCTGTGGTTTTGTGGCTCAGAAAAGATTTGCTTCATATTGACTTCCACATCTAGTTAATTAGACTTCGATTTCTCTTCTCTGTTATATTAGTTAATGGGTCACTCAAGGACCAAATGGAAAAACATAAACCACATAAATTATATCAAGAAAAAAAAACTTAATTCAAATATCTGATTATATAAAGGAATGCTACTACCTCCTTTTCTTATTTTTTTCTTTTAAGTTGGAGTCTCGCTCTGTCGCCCAGACTGGAGTGCATTGACCTTGACCTGCTGGGCTGCAGTGATCCTTCCGCCTCAGCCTTCCAAGTAGCCAGAATTACAGGTATGCGCTACCACGCCCGACTGTTTTTTGATTTATTGTAGAGATGAGGTCTCGCTGCCCAGGCGGGTCTCAAACCTGCGGGCTCAGGCAATCCACTCACCTCAGCCTCCCAAAGGCGCGGGATTACAGGCTGAGCCACTGAGCCCGGCTCTACCTCCTTTTCTAGGGCTTAAGAAACAAAAGTGAAACAGTAGATTTTCAGAACCTAGGGATCCAAGGAGAGGCCTCATGGAACTAGTACTCACACTCTAAGACCGGTTGCTGCTAGAGTCTCTGCAGGAACATGAGGCAACTAGTTCTGAGAGTACTAAAAGTAGCTAGTATTTTAAACCAACAGGCTTGGGTGGGAGTGTGTCAAAGTAAACTGGAGATGGACAGAAGCAAAGAGGTAAAAACGGATTTTATTTGGGACTATTCCAACAGAGGGGAAAAAAATAAAGACCTGAGTATAGAACTGGGCTTAATTCTGAGTATAATAAGGAAAAGTGGAAATATATAGACAGAAACAGGGTGAGAGACAGTTAATGGGAAAAATCACTACAAAAAAACATCAAGGATAAGAAAAGATTCTGTCTACATGGACCTACCATGATTCACGATGAAGGCAAGACAAGGAAAGCTGACATCACATGGGGGGTGATGTGGGATGAAGAATTTAGTGTGGTATTGCATTGAAGATGGCCAGACACTATAAGCAAGGAATTCTCACCAAGCCAACTTAGCAGGATTTTTACTAAAACTGAGTGATACAAGACAGAAACAGAGATCCAAAAACCATGGCCTAGTTGACAAGAGGATTCAGAGGAATCTGACTAAAGGTTGGTCCAGGAGGGAATTGTTATTAGAACATAAAGAGAATTCTGTCTTCTAGAGACTCTTATTGATGGACTAAAACAGAAAGTCAGCTGACGAAGATTCCTGGGAAATGTAATACAGGAGTCCAGCTCTAACAACACAGAAGAGAGAAGGGTGAATTTGAGTTAAGAACACACAGGTGAACTGCCATCACAGGTAACCAGGTCTCCACTTACTTTCCATCTTCCAGAATTAGGCTCACAACTCTCGTAATCCACCATTTGAATGCCCTGTTTTTATGGATTTATTATTTTTGTATTCCTCTAATTTTAGTCGAGCTTGAGAAAAACAAAGAGATGAACAATACTATGAAATAGCCACGCTGATTCTCTAAAGCTCAATTTCTTCACTTTAAAATGAAAATAGCCGGGTGCAGTAGCTCACTCCTAAATAGCAGCACTTTGGGAGGCTGAGATGGGAGAATTACTTGAGTCCAAGAGTTCAAGACCATTCAGAGCAAAATAGTGAGACCTCAACTCCACAAAAAAATTTTTTTTAATTAACCAGGTGTGGTGGTGGCATGCTTCTGTAGTAACAGCTACTCGGGAAGATAGCCTTACCTCAGGAGGCCAAGCCTCTAGTGAGTCATGATGATGACATTGCACTCTAGCCTGGGTGACAAAATAAGAGCCTAACTCAAATAAATAAACAAGCAAAAAATAAATGAACAGATATTAAAAACTGGCAATAATCAAATCTACGTCCTGGGATTCTTGTGAAGATTAAAAGCTAAAATGCATATAAAGAACTTAGTATAGGGCCATTGTCTTGCTAGACTCTGGTGTGGCCATGTGCTATTTGAGTTATGACTGTCACCATGCTTCCTGGCTTTGGCTCCCTCCCCCACCTTGGGGAGATGAATCTTCTTTCTCCTTTCTCTCTCTCTAATTTACTTTTAAATAAACTTTTCTGTCTTAATAAAATAACTTATTACTATTATGAAACTACATAAGATTGATCAGTCTCTAGCTCACCGCACCCTGCAGAACTTGGGACTTGTCAGCCTCCATATAAATATCTCTCTTTCTCTCACTCTCCCATGTCTGTCTGTGTCTGTCTGTCTCTCTCCTCTCTCTCTCTCTCTCTCTCTCTCTCTCTCTCTCCATATATATATATATATATATAACTGACATTTATACAATGCCATTTCCTGACTGAGTTTTAGGCTCAGTTTTTAATATATATAATTGGTTCTAGGCGCAGCTATATATTATAAATATATATTTGGTTCTATTTCTCAGACAGATCTTGATTAATAAAGACTCCAGCATAGTTCTAGCATAATTTTGTTTAAATTAATATTCAGCATTTGCATTATTATAACTATGTAATTGTTGTTCCTTAGTAAAAGCCCAACTGCCAGCATAGAACTGGTTTCTATTTTGAGTTCAACTTCCAGTATTTGCTTCCTGAAATACCACATAGTTAAGTAAAACATGGGAGTGAGAAGCAAGAGACAGTGTAAAAATACTCTTAATTCTCTTCAACCCACCATGGAGGCATGTATTTATCAAAAAACAATTATTGAGGACTTATTCTATTTCATACATTGTGCTGTATGTTGCGAGAAGTACAAAGATACCTTTTAAAAGCCAAGCCTAAAACCCAGTCAGGACATGGCATTGCACAAATGCTAGTTCATTCAAAAAATATCCTTTCATAGATGCTGAATTTATCTCAGGACCTGTCACTAGGGATTTTTTAAAATGTGTGTATGTGTGTACATATATTTATATCTATATAATTCTTTTTAAACAATACATAGTCTCAAGTCATGAATATGCTTAAATTAGCAAAAATCTGAAAAATCCATAGATAATTATTACTGCTTAATGGCAACCTGTCCAACTAGTTCTTAAATGTCAATTACCTTAAGAAATTAAGGGTCAGCCAGGCTCGGTGGCTCAGCCTGTAATCCTGCACTTTGGGAGGCTGAGGTGAGTGGATTGCCTGAGCCCACAGGTTCGAGACCCACCTGGGCAACTTGGTGAGACCTCATCTCTACAATAAATCAAAAATTAGCCGAGTGTGGTAGCACGCACCTGTAGTTCCAGTACTTGGAAGGCTGAGGCAGAAGGATCACAGGAGCCCAGCTGACTCCACTGGAGTGCTGCCACTGCACTCCAGTCTGGGTGACAGAGTGAGACTCCAACTCAAAAAAAAAAAAAAAGAAAGAAAGAAATTAAGTGTCATGGATATTATTATGCTAATTATCTCCTTCATTTGCAAGGATTTTTACTTGTAATATTGTTAAAGTTTGAGGCAAAAGAATAATGTCAAGAAAATGTCAAAAAAGTAAAAAAAACAATCAAATATAGAAAATATAATAGTTTTTCCAAAGATACTGGTAAAATGTATATGACAAAGTGAACCACTTAAATCCTAAGTAATCAAGAGCAGCTCCTGGAGAGCTAATAAACAGAAGTAAGACAAAGGACACTTTGTTATAGAGGTGATCTATGTATCAAGATAATTTTTTCATGAAAGTCTTTTATAATATTCCTCATAGTATTCATCTTAATTCACTTAATTCCTGGAATATTTGCTTTTGTGGGCTACATCTCCAAAAATCCCTGATGAGAAGAGAACAACAGATGTCTTCAGGTTTGTCTGGGTCATAGTAACTTCCAGAGAGCAGTTCCAATGGAGTAATGGCAGTAGATGAGGAAAGAACAAATAGACCTGGTAACAGTCGCTGACAGCTGGCATAGCTCTTGTCTTCATCAAGTTCAATGTAGAAAAAAAAGGGGGGTGGGAATAGAATAGTCCTAAGACGTGATCACTTTAATCAAAGGTTACACTTACCTATTTCAGAAACAAAGGAAAGCTGGCTGTTTGAAAAGCAGCTGATATGGGGAAAATTGAAGATACTTGAGAAGAAAATGAATTACAGGGCAAGGGGTCATGGGAATTAATCAAATCAAAGAACAGGCGAGCTCAGTTGAGTTAGGGATTGTGACAAAAGAGCTGAGACAGAGAGACAGGATAATGTGGGAGCAAACTTAGATAGCAGAGAAGTGAAATGTTATGGATTCTGGCACCAGGCAGTCTGGGCCTAAAGTTGGGTCCCACCAATTATTAACCATGTTGCCACAGAAAAAATAGCTTCTACATGTCTGTGTCTCCATTTAGTTCCTCACTTGCAAAATGGAGATAATGTTAATATGGTCATCATAGGATTGCTGTGAAAATTAAATGTGTCAATACATAAAAGTATTTAGAATAGTGCCTAGAACATGATGAACACTAAATGTCGTTGTTTATTATTCTAAAAAGTCATCAGCTCCACTAAGAAGGCAGAAGAAGGGATGTTAGAATTTGTAAAGCAAGAGGAGGGTCTGCAGTAACCATTCCGCAGCATTGTCTGTACACAGTAAATCATATTAGCCCATGAAAACTAAAAATAGCATTGGGTAACTAACAGAGTACTTTGCCGTATCAGTGCTTTATGTTTGTTCATGAAATCTTCTCACCAGTCCTTGAGGCAGGTACTACTATCATCTCCATTTGCTGATAAAGCAACATAAAGATTCAATAACAAAATGAGCAACAAATGAGACAAGCTTATTCTGTATTACACCAAAGTGCAATGGACTATATGGACTCTACATCCCCTATAATTTGTTTCAAATTGCATTCATACATGAGGAAGCTCAATTTCCTGTGAGCAAATTAGAGCATTCACATGTTACAGAGGTGATCTATGTATCAATAAGTTTGTATAATTGATATAGACTCATGATGAGACAAGAAAAGAAACACTAGGATCAGCACAGAAGGAAGAAAAGCGAGGCTGGGTATAGGTTTGACGGGGTGTGCAGAGGGAGCCATTTATTGAATTCAGTGTTAAGATATGCTCGGTGGTGTACACGTGATGTGTCTCTATCCACTTCATTAGAGAACTTTGTGCCCATGCTGTACTCTTTGGATGATGTCTACATTATATAGCATCCACATTATCAAATGCATTTACTCTTTCCTGGGGGATGAATAGCAGGCCCACACCACCTGCCACATTAACCTTTCCTTTTTGTATTAAGGTTTTTGCCTCCTGTTCACTTTTCCTTTCCTACTGCTTATAAGAATTCATTCTCTGTAGCCCTTGCTGAAATGTGCAAGTTTTCCCAGTTGTAATCCCAGTTGGTATATCACTAGCTTTTTTTTCGCCCTTATCTATGATATGCAAGTAACCATCTGCTGTTTGAAATTGCATTGTTGCCAGTGTAAACTGTTAGAGGTAGGCTAAGAAGATTCAAATCTGTTACAACCCTGTGAAGGAGAAAACCTGTTTTAAATACTGTATTCCTAAAGTTTGCTTTATATCAAATACTCAGCTTATTTCCACAGGAAGAAATTTTTTAAAAAGGACTAAGGTTGAAAAACTGAAAATTCTGCCTATAGCTGTCCAGCCTGGAGACAAATACCTTACAGGAAGATTTATTGTTATCATTGGCTTGAGGTTCTAAAGTTTTATAATAGAAAAACCTCTTTAATTTTAAGTTTGTTATTTTTTATATTCACAATTCCAGTCAAAGTGGATGTTGATAGGTTCATGTAACATCTGATTGTATTTTATATATTAGATTTATTATTGTTTCTCCATACCAACTTTATGTTCTTTCTAAAAAACCATAGACAAGTTGATTTAATTAAGTGATTTCAATTTGGGATCCTTAAAATAAATATACATCCTTCAGACAAAGTTTTGAGTTTTCTGGATGAGAAGGATGTTCTTGCCATTTTTACTGGACTGCAATCCAAGAGAATGTCTCAGAAACCTTGAATATACCTGATGATATCTCCATCACTGAAACTGCAAAGCAGGGAGAGAGAACAAGAGTGATCAATGTAGTTTATTATAGACAAGGTTATTTAGAGATTTAAAACTTAAATCCTTCTTTATACAAATGATCGGATATGTGATTTCCTTTTGTTTGATGGTTTTTAACATATATGGGAGAAAGCTAGTCTTCCAAAGAAAAGAGTATTCCACTGTCTTCCAAATTGTCTAACAAAGTCAGTTTTTTACAAATAAAATAAATATCTTCCAGAAGCAACATCTCAGTGCCCGAAGTAAATTACTGAATTTCTTTCTCTAGACTAGCCACTGAAAGATTTTAGAGAAGCATTTCCTTAAAAAGTAATACAAGATCATTAGAGGAAGAAAATTCAAAATCATCAGGAAATCTTCTGGAGTCTACATAGTCAAGATACTTGAAGGAAAAATGGGGGGAAATGTTATATAACATAAAACACTAAATGTCCAGAAGCCATTTTAGTATGTAAGAATGATGCCTAGAAAGCAGGAGACCCGACTTCCTGGGCCAAGGGAAGTACTTCACACTTGTGTACATGCTGTTCAAGATGTCCTGGAACTATTCTGAAGCAACTATACTTCCCATCTCCTTTGAGAAAGTGAAGCTGATTAGCCGGGCTAGCTCACATCTGTAGTTCCAGCTACCTCAGGCTGAGGCAGAAGGATCCCTAGAACCCAGCAGGTCTATACTGGGGTGGCCATGAGTATGACACTGCACTCCAGCCTGGGCAACAGAATAAGACTCCAACTCAAAAAATTTAAAAAAGAGGGAAGGTGAAGTGCACAAGATTTGCTCATTTGTGCAATTTTGCTGAAAGTGTACCTATTTTTGTCCAGCTGTGTTCTCTTCGAGAATAAAATTTTACTCCAGAGTAAAAAGGAAAAAAAAAAGTTTTAGTTCTGAGGTTCTCACTTACTGCCTTTGTAGAAATATTACACACAGTTGGTGCTCAATAATGTTTCTTGAATGAATGAAGAAATGAATACATGTACCAATTGGTATAAAGAGTTGTTCAACCAAATAATGAGGATTAAAACCTGATTACAGTGTGTTAAAGAAAGAACAAAAAGACAACCAAAAGTGCATAAAGAGGATACTCTGCTAAGGAATTTTTCTGTAAAGGAAATAAGATAAATTGTATAAAAGCTCAAGAAGAAAGTAGGGTGAGTTGGATTTTTAAATTATTTGTCTTTTTAGGATTGGATATACTATAGCACATTTATGTTTGTGTTAAATAGGAATGCTCCAATATAGAGAACAACTGAGGGTAGAGGAGAGAGAGGGAGAAATTATGGGAATAATATTTCTTTTTTTTTTTTTTTTTTTGAGTTGGAGTCTCACTCTGTTGCCCAGACTGGAGTGCAGTGGCTGCTCCCGGCCACCGCAGCCTCGACTTTGCTGGGTTCCGGCAATCCTTCCGCCCCAGCCTTCCGAGTAGCCGGAATTACAGGCATGCGCTACCACACCCAGCTGATTTTTTGATTTACTGTAGAGATGAGGTCTCACTGCCTAGTCGAGTCTCGAGCCCGCGGGCTCACGCAATCCACTCACCTCAGCCTCCCAAAGGCGCGGGATTACAGGCTGAGCCACCGAGCCCGGCTGGGAATAATATTTCATTTGGTGGAAAGTATCTGATCTAGGAAGGGGTTGGTCTTAGGTAACAGCATTGTACCCGCCCTCTACTGGATATAGGGAAATAAAGAATATATAGAAGAAATTGGATACTGTGGTGTAAAAAGGCTCTCTTCTAATTCCTTCTTTTTTTCTAAATGGAAACAAATCAATCAAGACAGAAAAACAAGGCAAGAAGAAATATTTCAGTCTTAAAGAAGAGTACAGTAGTATAAAATAGTGGAGGGTGGGAGACTGCAAAGACCATGAAATATACTAAAATTCCAGTTAGCATGAATACACTTCTTGAGTTTTTTAAAACATATTTTCTCCCATCCAAGTATTAACCCTGTCTGACCCTGCTTAACATCCAAGATCAGATGAGATTGGGCATGTTCAGGGTGGAATGACTTTAGACTAAAACATATCTTCTGACCTTTTCTACCATTTAATTTTATTTATTTCTTGAAAACTCATATTACAATCTAAAAATTTTACTCTGTAAGAAAAAGTCTTGTTTTTAAATTTTATATGTATAAGTTATATATTTATGGAGTAGCAATGTCACTATGGCCTTTATCAATCACATTTAATATTTTGTAAATGTAACTGAGTCAGTATAAATAGTTAAATTTACTGCTATTTTTCATAGAAAATGAGTGACTACTTTCAGAACTGGGACTTGATTCTGACTTAGGTTATAAAAATCAGTGAAGTGCTATGCACATGTAAATTCAATTTTATCACCTGTTAAATAATATGGAATTGCAGCTTGTCATTGACTTGCAGTTTTGTACATTGGTGGCATTTAGGATATACTACCTTCAAAGATAACACATTGGAATTTAAGGAAAGGGCAGAAGCAGGAAGTTTCCTTTTGCCCTTCTCCCCTGAAGCAGGCCATAAAAGAATTATCTGACCTTCCTCTAAAGCAGGCCATAAAACTTTCATTCCAGATGTGTTCACCTTATACCCCGAGGAAAGGAATATCCTTATCCTCAAAGACACAGAGACGCCAAGAGAAATCTGAGCAAACAGGCTTTGCTAATTTTCCCTCAGTTTATTACCGTTAGATCATACCCTTTTATCTTCCAATCATACTTCTGCATGACTGTCTATGGAAAAACAAAAAGCACATTTCCCTGTTATTTCCCTGTTTCCCTGGGTTTTCTTTTCTGAAAGATTCCATTTTATGTAAAACTTAAATAAATTAGTATGTTTTTCTTTTGTTAATCTGTCTCTTTTCAGAGAGGCCTCAGTCATAAATCTAAAGTAGGAAGAACACATATTTCTTCTGTAAAATATGTAGAAGAATATATTTTGATTTTAGTATTTTTTGTAAATATAATAGATAAGATTTTAAAAGAATAATTTAAAAACTCTGGAACAGTAGATATTTGTGTGTCCGTGAACTTCTAAGAATGAATATAGTACATTTTCTGAAGGTATTTTCCTCAAGGTCTTACTGGTCTTTTCCCTTAATCACCTGAGAAATCTGAAGGGGAAAAAAGTAGAGACTATGGCTAAAAAAAATCCTTTGTATAGATGCACATTTCTGTTCAGTGAATTTCTTTTTTATTACTACATAACATTTTAACTATAGACATTTTTTTATCTGCTCAAAACCATATATAAAATTATAAAAATGTGGGAACTGTAAAAAGAGAGATGTGGCAACCAAATTTTGGAGATGAAGAACCTGACAATTAAAAAGAAAATTTTATATCTCCAGGTAGATAGTATTTAAGAGAGAGAGAGAATATTTCAGCCTCCCTCTGTCTCTTGGCTTAAATTACTAATCTTTTCTTATGCTGAAATTGACTCTGGTGGTTTTTGGCTACAATAACTTTAATTATTATGAGATCCTGCACCGTGGAAACCTTAACAGAGAATGTAATTACTATTTTCGCTAATGTGTGGAATTCACACAAGATTTATAATAAACTTTCATAAGTTCAAATGCATTACATCCTTATTAGTTATGCATGATATATCCTTTAAGGAATGTTCATTCTTCATTTGAGGAAACTGAGGCAAGAAACTTGTTCAGGCAGTGAGTAACATAGCGAAACTTGAATATCTCCTGAGGTTTGCACTCCTGTTCCCAGGGAAAACTAATTTATTGGATTTTTTATACCTACTAATCCTTTACCTTTTATCATGTTCTTTTTGTAAGGCATCAAGATAGTTTTTAAAAGATTCTTAGTCATTGGCTTCATGCTGAGATTGTCTTGTGAACGTTTCTGGCCTCAGTACAGCTTGACATAAGTCAGTTAGACAAACGATAGGCTGCCCTGAGTTGAACATGAAATAAATCACAGAGTTTATATTAGGGCACACTTTCAGGAAGAGACTATGCAGCCACATGTTTTTGTGTCATTACACCTCAATAGTTACTACATTTTCTCACTAGTAGAAATGGCCATGTTCTAATGGGATTATCCACTGATGACTCTCTTATACAAATAGAAGTCAAGGACATTTTTTCCCCTGAGGAGAAGAGTGGATATCAGATGGCAGCAAGAATACAATCAGCAAAGAGAGCTCTCAAAGGGAAGTCCAAATGACTTTCATGTTGCATACTACAAAGAACAACATCATAAAGCTAAATAAAATATCCGATGAAATGACATCCTAATTGCACATGTAGTAAGACAAGGCAAAAGCACAAGGCAGTGGAGAATATACACACATTAGCTCAAAATTTTGAGTGAGGAGGTTTATTAGAAGAGGAAATTCCCTGTAGGGAAATTTTATTTTATCAGGTTCATAATTTGTTATGCTAGAGAAGTATAAGGATAAACATTTATAACTTAGTCCATCCAATGATTTCGAAGTGTGAAATGGAGTATGATTTATAGGATATATTCAGTCAGGCATTTCAACTCAAGATATGATTATTGATGATAAATTGATAATGTAATTTAAAGTAAACATGCCTGGCATTTGTAAGACGCTCAAGAATATGCATTGCATGGTGTACATGTTGATGTTTGAGTGTCATTCTCTCAGACCTTCACTTTGTGAGAGAAGAATGAAGAAGGAGCATGAATTATTGATTCCTTTTTCTGCTTTTGGCTTAATTTTGTCTTCCCAAAGTTCATATATTGAAGGCCTAACCCTCAGTATCTTAGAATATGACTGTTTTTGGAAATAGTCATTAAAGGGGCAATTAAATAAAAAAACAACATATGCCGGAGAGGATGCAGAGAAAAGGGAATGCTTCTACACTGCTTGTGGGAGTAAACTAGTACAACTTCTGTGGAAAACAGTGTGGTGATTTCTAAAATACCTAAAATTCAGCCTTCCATACAACCCAGCAATCCCCCTTCTGGGATTATAACTGGATGAACTCAAATCACTCTTTGAAAAAGATACTTGCACACGCATGTTTATTGAAGTATTATTCACAATAACAAAAGTATGGAACCAACTGTGCTACCCATCAAAAGTGAAATGGATAAAGAAAATGTGGTACATGCACATGATGGAATATTACACAGCCATAAAGAAAAACAACGTTATGGACTTTGCAACAAGTTGGATGGATTTAGAGTCTATAATACTCAGCGATCTATCACAGAAGCAAAGATCTGAGTACTACATGTACTTTCTCATAAGTAAACCCTGAACATTTACCATAATGCCATAAGAAAGAGATTGGCAGAGGTGAGACACTGCCAGGGGAGGGAGGAGGAGGCACATGACATCAAGGGTACCCAAACTTTACCTGTACCATGACTACTTATATATCTAACCCTGAATTGTACCCCACATCTTTAAAACAAAAGTAACAATTAAATAAAAAAGAAAAAATACCTACAAAAAATTTAAATGGGGTCCTTAGAGTGGGTCAATGCCATATAAGTATTTTTTTATTATTATAATAAAGATGTGGGGTACAATTCAAGGTTAGGTATACAGATATTGATTATGCAGTTACCCTTGTTGATGAGGTGTGTCCCTCCCTTCCCTAGCAGTTTCCATCAACTGTGAATCCCACCTCACCTCCCTCGATAGTTTCTCACTACTGCCAATCCCTTTCTTACAGTATTATAATTGTTCAAGTTCTGCTTATGAGTGAGAACATATGACACTCTGTTCTTTGTTTCTGTGAGAAGAGTTTAGGACACAGACAGCAGAGACAAAGGGATACCATGTGAGGACACAGCAATACAGCAGTCACCTGCAAACCAAAGATAGAGGCCTTCAAAGAAATAAACCTGCTGACTCCTTGCTTTTAGACTTCTAGCTGCCAGAATTGTGAGAAAATAAATTCCCGTTGTTTAAGCCACCGAGGCTGTGGCATTTTATTATGGCAGACTTAGCAAACAAATACAATCTCCCAGTATACATTTAAATTGATTTTTATAGTGCTGAGCAACCAAAAGAAAAAAAGAAGTCTGAGAAAAAGAAGAAAATAAGGCTTCTTGGAAGAAGCGGCATTTGGGAGCTTTCTGTTTCCCTTATAAGAAAAAACCGTAAACTGCGATCATTGAGATAGCACTATATACTGAAACCCGGTCTATTACAATCCAAACCCACTTAGACACAAGTCTTTTTGCTCTAGAGGAAAAAGAATTGATTCAGATTATGAGACTCATCTGTAGTAGCAAATATTGGTTAGAACTTACTGGGGAATATACAAATCTCAAAGAATAATCAAGACCCTTAAAAAAATGAGTAATTTTGGCCAAATGTTTTTTGGGGTTTTTTTTGAGTTGGAGTCTCTCTCTGTCACCCAGACTGGAGTGCAGTGGCCGCTGCACTGTGGCCGGCCACTGCAGCCTCACCCAGCTGGGCTCCAGCAATCCTTCTGCCTCAGCCTTCCAAGTAGCCTGAATTACAGGCATGCACTACCACGCCTGGCTGATTTTTTGATTTATTGTAGAGATGAGGTCTCGCTGCCCAGGCAGGTCTCGAACCCGCGGGCTCAGGCAATCCACTCACCTCAGCCTCCCAAAGGCGTGGGATTACAGGCTGAGCCACCAAGCCCGGCTGGCCAAATGTTTTTAATCAGTAAATGATAAGCTTCTTTATGACACCATAATCATTGAAGTAGTTACATTTTAAACATGACTTTCCCCAGGTTTAGTGCATCCAATTATTTATCTTCACTAAAGTCTACTGGCAGGCAATATTTTTATATTTGCAAAGGTTCTCTCTTGAAGAAGCAGTAAATACCTGGCCCAAGATGTCTTAGACAAAAAAAAAAAAAAAAAAGAGGTGGGGGGAATGTATTCCTTCATGTGACTAAGATCCAGGGGTCATGATGCAGTTCCAAGTTCGTTTTGAGTTCTGTCTCAGATGTAGTTGCAGAAACCCATCTCTTTGCTCTCTCTGGTCTACCCTCTTCTCAGGTTTGGAGACAACACCTTTAACAGTTTTCTGGTTTTTTTTTTACAACGTATTCAGGTTCAATTTATATATAGTAAAGTACACATATGAAGGGTACAACTTGTTGAGCTTTGATACATTCACATATGTATATATTTATAATTGTGATAAACAGCATAACAGACATCTTCATCCCTTCCAAAAGTACCCTTCTGTCCGTCTGTAATCTGACCTTTCCTCCACCCTAGTCCCTTTTTGTCACCATAGAAAATAATTTACCTGTTTTTTGTCACTGTCACTTTGAAATTTCTAAAGTTGTATGTTAATGGAATAATGCAGTATGTCCTACTTTTATTGACTTAACTTGTTCACACGACATGCTTTTGATATTTAACCATATGTTGGATGCATCAATAGTTTATATCCTTTGTATTTTTTAGTAGTATTCCATTGCATCAGTATGCCACGTTTATTCACCTATTAATAGGCACTTTTTTTCCAAGCTTGGGGCTGTTAAAAATAAAGCTGTTTTAAAGTTATTTTTCCATAGTTACTATATTTTGATTACTGCAATAAACATTGTAACTTGGAGTTAAAATTCTGCCTTCATAAACTGATTTTTTTGTACAGTAGACAAATTTCTTACAAGTGTTTAAAGTATCCTTATGTGTGTATATATATGTGTGTTGTTTGTTTTTGTCAACACCAAATGAATAACTCATTAGCAATTTGAATGGAGTTTCATTGGGGAATGATTAGTGTTTAAGATATGTAAACAGTATAGCTATATTATATTATATTAATTATATTACTACACTGCTGTTTTTGCATGAACTGATATAATATGGAATGTACCTAACAGTCTACTCTCATCAGAATGATGTCTCAGGCTAAGATTTCTGGTGGTCCTGAGCTAAGACACTTATTGGAGGATTTTTTTTCACTTGACTCCAATCAGATTAGCTGGTTTCTGCTACTCTGCCTCAAATACTGTTTTTCTTTCCTTGAATGATCTGTGATGTCAGAGTGCTTAAAAGGATAGGGACTTGGGATGTAATCAAGTATACAGGTTGTATGACTACTTTTATACCCGTTTGCTCTTAACTATGAGGCAAAATTTACTTAAAGTCTTGAGTTTATTATAATACATGCCACCTGTAGTAGCAAGGTTGATTCTCAGTGATATCTGATGATTACCTCAAACAATTCAATAATAGTGAGGAATTAAGTTGATTTAGTTTAGTCCACAATACTCAGTTACCTCCTATGTAAGCTGGGAGTGATAACAGTACTAAACAGAGTCTTTGTTAATATTAATAAAATAATACATGTTATGTTCTTAGAATAATGCCTGGTGTTTGGTGAGTGTAATGATGAATTACAGGGGTATCTAAGTTATTGTTCGGGGTGAAAACTTCAAGCTAAAAAGATAAAGTTCTACCTAGGAAATCTATTTTTAGTAGATGCAAAGATGTTGAGGAAGAGTGGGTTGAAATATGTTCTCCAAAATGATATGTTGAAATCCTGATTCCTGTACCTGTAAATGTGACATTATCTGGAACTAGGGTCTTTACAGATGTAATCAAGGTAAAATAAACTCATGTTGGACTAGCTTGGTGCAATTTAACAATTTTTGTTTTTATAAGAAGAGGGGCATTTAGATACAAAGACACAAGAAAGAAGACTATATAAAGACAGAGACAAAAATTAGTATGATGCTGTCACAAATCAAGGCACTCCAAGGATTACTGGCAACCAAAAGAAGTTAGAAGATACAAGGAGCTATTCCTCCTTAGAATCTTCAGGCCCTGAGGACACTTTAATGTGACACTTCCAGGGGTCAGAACTGGAGAGAATAATGTTCTTTTGTTTTAAGCCACCCAGCTTATGGTGTTTTGTAATGGCAGCACTAGGAAAACAACAATAAGTAATCACTGTAGATGCAGAAAAGGAATTCAACTATGGAAAACCATTGACGTAGTCTTGAAATACATGTAAGAAGGATGAGGCATTACAACCATCCTGCTCCTGAGCATTACATGATATTTGGCTTGATCACTGTTCTAGCCACATTATCTTTTTTATAGTCATACTATGAAACATTAGTATTCATTAACTTCACATTTTCAAATAAAATAAATGAAAAAATCTCTAGTCCTAGAACTCTGTGATTTTCAATTGGAATAGTATAGAAATATACAAAATTTCTATTCAACTGATTTAACTTTTGATTATACTTTAATTACAAGGTTATCTCTCTTTGTCTCATCTTACTTGGATAACAAAAGTGGAAGACTGTGTTTTGCTTACATTTCAAACACTTGATGCAAATTCTTCAGCCCTCAGGAACTACACCATTAAAGTCACTTACAAGAGAAAACTACTCTGATTTTATCATGGTATTTCCCAATTTATAACAAAAAAAATAAGAAACAAAATTTTGGAAATATAATTTTCAGTGAATTTCTTGACCAAGCATTTTGATTGTACTTCTATTTAAGTGATTTATATTTCCTTTGAATTCCTTTCTCAGTCATAAACATTATAAAACTCAAAGAAGTATCTGATTATGATTGATAATTTCAGAAAATTACATTAAGTAGGTATTTTCTTCTTATTTTTTTTTCTTTTTTCCCTCTAAGAAAGTCTAACAAAAATTGAGCAGTTCATATATCATCAGAGTGACGTTTGCCAAACTAAAGCAGGATAAATGCACATCTAATTACTTTACAAAGAAAAATAAAACCATTGACTTTAAAAAATAATCTCCCTGTTGATTAATTGTTTAAAGTATCACAGTGAGTCACTACGTATAGATACTGAGAGACTGAACATACAAATGAATAATGGCCAAGCCATATATAAAAATAGAATTCTAACCCACATTCTGCAGCAACAGGCCCAGAAACCCAATCTATTACTATAGTAACCAATTCAGGAAGACAGGCTGCTATCTGTAAGCCAGACTGACAAACAATAACCCCTGTAGCAATCGGTCTCCAAATGGCCAGGACTTAATGACTAAAAACTTTCCTAATTTTTGTTCCCACTTTCAACTTAAGACCAATCAGAGAAAGTCAAATATTCATTCCCCTAACCAATCACAAAGAACGCCTGCTTCTAGATAGTCCACTTACAGCTTCCCCATGTTAACAACCTCCAATAAGAACATACCTGAGGCTTCCCTATTTTCCACTATGAAATTTTTCCTCTCTTCTGCCTGCCTTTGACTGTCTGCCAAAATGCAAGTGATGGTGGCTGCCTTCCTTGATGAAGCATGCACTGAATAAATAGGCATTGCTCATTCTCACATAAACCTTTCAGATAAAAGACCCAAATAAAGCACGAACTCCTCAAAGCTAGTGTCTATTTCTGCAAGTTTACTTCCACTAGGTGTCTATGCAAACATAGAGTTCAGTATACTTAACCATTGAATAACACGTCTACATTGAAATTCTAAACATATAAGCTTTATCCAGTCATTTGTGGAGATAATGTAGATAGCATAAGATATACTCCACGATGAGCAATAATTGAGATGTGTGAACATGTTCAGTTTGAACATGTTGAAGACACATCTATGATTCTTTTTTAAAGACAAAAGAACTTGCAATGTTTTATTCTAGTACATAAAAGATGTGGAAGCAATAGGTAAATAATTACAAGTGTGTCATGTATGCATTCAACTCACTGGGACTAAAGGTCACTTGCAAAGTCAAACAGACAAACTTGGATTTATATTTCTTAACTTGGTTCAGGAAATGACAGTGAATCATGTGTTTATCAGGTACATTTTCTAAAATTGAGTTTTCTTACACATAAGTATATAATGCTTGATTTGTTAAGATCAAAACTAAAGTTTCACTTCAACTGTATTCTTGTTATTGTTATTAAAGGGAGTTATACAATTTTTTCCATTTAAATTTAATTTTTAATTCCTTTATCCAGTAGAGTTGATATTGCATAAGTACTATCATACACTAAGGCAATACAGTTGTTTAGTCGTTTTAAAAAACTGGTTAATGTCTGAAGTAAATGGATTAAAATTGTATTTGTATGTTATTCATTCAATAATATTTTATTAAAGTCATATTTAATATAATAGAGAAAAGCACTATATTCTGGTCTAGATATGAGACCTGCCTTTGTCTTAACTTACTGGGAGTTTGAGTAAGTAAATAGTATTTTCTGGACATGTCTCGTCAATATAAAATTAATTGGACTAGATGATACCTAAGAGTTATCTAAGGTTTCTCTGCACTCTTGGATTACGATTTTTTTAAAGATTTGACAATTTGCTTCAACTTATACTACTTCCTGGGTGTGTGTATCAGTGTAACCGGAAAGGTCTGCGTATAGATTTTAAGTCGGGATCTGATTATCAAGCTTGTAAATTTCATATACTCTGCCTTTTTCTTGATCTGCCTAGTATTTCACAATTCTTCCTTTTCCAAGGCTGCCTTTGCCAATTTAAACATCTTAGTTTTGAGCTGCACTATGGGAAGCACTAGACCCATGTGCCTATTCACCTCGTGAAATGCTGCTAGTGTGACTGGGAACTGAAATTTAATTTAAATTTAAGCTTAAACACTGACATCAATTCAATTGCTAGGAAACTGAAACACCTTGGGTATATAAATATATTTTTGCAATGATATTGTCTGCATTGTCTTTATTGTATGACATCTAAATATTAAAAAGCTACATTTTAACAAAAATTTGGCATCTAAATGAATATAGGCTGTGAGATACATACCAGATTTCAAAACGTAGTATGAAAAATCAAAGTAAAGCATCTTTGAATGAAAAACATAATTATATATTGACTACCTGTGGAAGTGATAATATTTTTGGACATTCTGAGTAAAATATTATTAAAATTGAATTTATGTGTTTATTTTTATTATTTTAAATTTATCTACCAAAATATTTTAATCTTATAGTTGGCTCAAATGATATTTCTGTGGGATAGTGCTGGTTTAACATAGTCAAGGCTCTTCATCAACTCTACATATACTGCAGATTGAAATACCACTAGTGCTCTCTGAATAATAGATTTACCTTTTCTAGATTCAGCCTGCTGTCACTTTACACATCCTAGAGAGAGCATTCCCATTAACTTCCCCCACTTCTATCTGTGTCCTGTGTATGCAAGGCATGCATCAGGAGACCACTCTATCAAATTTCCAGTGAGTATAGCATATCATCCCTGGTAAGGACTAAGAATCCCATGTTTCTAACTGCTGTCTATAATTTGCTAATCATCCAAACAGTAGTGATGTCTAACCCCACATATGGAAGTGCCTATGTAATCAATTTCCTTTATCAACGTCCAAGGGTGACATTCAATCCTTTCCTGCACCTCCCACAAAATAGTAGAACCTGGATCCTAAGAAGGACTGTGATGGTACAAAAAATAAGTGGTAGTGTGAAATGAAAACCTTCAACACCTTTGCTTGGTTGAGTCAGAAAAAAAAAACTAGCTCATAATTCTAGCCTTTCTTAATTTGAATATTGGTCAATCACATATAATTTTCTGCTTTAGTACTGTGTACATAAAGTAACTGAAATCTCAGTAAACATATTGTAATACCTACGTTTGCTTTATAAATTTCTAATATTAAAGATAAAAGGTTTTAAATCTTTTAAAAGATCTCACATCTTTTAAAAGGAATGTGAGTAAAAATCTTACTCATTATAGACATACCTGGCAGAAATTTTACTTTAAAAGTAAAAGTTGGACTTAATATTAATTAGTCTCATTAATCTTTTCCTTATTAAAATATAGAGATGAAATTACTCAAAAGTTGTATTGTGCTTTAACCACCAAGAAACATACCTCTCATTTTTAAAAGTACAGATTTACTCTTAAGTTCAAACCAAGTAATGTGAAAAAAAAATAACCTGACTGTTACAATCATATTTTATTATTTATTTATTTACATTCAAAGGTGTATCTTTATCATCTCTCAGCAAGAATGAGAAAGGAACAGATGTTTCCTATCATGAATTTCCTCTTAGTATTCAGTTCATTTTGACAGGCTGCAATTGGAGTATTTATCACTGTTGGTTTTGTGTTTAGTGATTGCCAAATTCACACACATAAAAAAAAATCGTTTATAGAGGTCTGGTATCCCCACTTAGACTAGGGCTATATAACAGCTATCTTGACAATTTCCAATAAAATAAAACTCAATAAAAGTGCCATAATGAATAAGCTTTCACTTTCTACAATATTTGCATGTTCAAATTAGTTGCTTGAATGGAATTTAATTTTCAAAATTTAAGATTATTATAACAAATTCTTTAAGTCAGCTTTCATGTATACACAAAAATAATAAGAAAACATAAATTGAAGACATGTTTCTTTTTTTTTTTTTTGAGTTGGAGTCTCACTCCATTACCTAGGCTGGAGTGCAGTGGCACACTCACGCCCACCCAATCATCAACCCACTGGGCTCAGGCGATCCTTCCACCTCAGTCCTCCAAGTCGCCAGAGCTACAGGCACATGCTACCACACCCAGCTAATTTTTTTATGTGTTGTAGAGATGAGGTCTCACCAAGTTACCCAGGCTGTTCTCGAACCTATGGGCCTCCCAAAGTGCTGGGATTACAGAACTGAGTCACCTGTCACACCTGGCCTGAAGGCATTTTTTAATAAATAAAAACCTTTAATCTGGAAGGCATGCACTGTTACTGTAAATACTATTATAATAATGATAATCATCATAGCTGTAAATCATATTTTAGTGCATTTTATAATTTACTGCAAACTCATAATTATGATTCTTATCCTATAAATCCCTCAAAAGAATCTGATGAGCTAGATATAATGAACATCATTAGCCATATTTATTAATGAGAATAGAGAAAGATTCAGATGTCTAGCCAGGTTCACATGAAGAAATGTTTAAGTTCTCTACTAATTGATATTTTATTAAAATCAACTGTATTATTTGATTTTTTAAAAAATCCTACTATTCATATAAGTGCCACAAGCTCTGAGATGGGGTGGGAGTTTCCATAAGTGCTGAAGAACTAGGTCAAGTCACAAATTCTAATAAAATCTTATAGTACCTAGTTCCATAAAATCTCTGTAATTGGGGTACTGGCATTTATTTTATATGAATTATCTGCACATTTCTCATGACTAGAATAACTCACCTTCATTTTTGGCAGAAAGTGAGTTGGAGGACTAATCTTGGAGGTTGGACCGCATTTTTACACACTCAATAAATTATCCCATTGATGGTGCTTGTTTTCAGACATCAAGTTCTATTCTTTCCAAGACTGTTTGGGGGATGGATCTTAAAATGTGTAATGGTATCTCCTATCCTTTGTATTATAAGGATTTATTGAGATACAGAGACATAGCAAGGTCCAGTAGGTCTAGTCTGCATATATTCCTAGGTAAAACAAAATGTTATTCTGGAGAATTTAGTCTTTGTAATGTAAATTGATGAAAAAGCCAACTTTTGATTCATTATGATAAGGCCTTGACTTCTACATAACAGCCACAATATCTCTTTCCAGCTTTTACTTTCTTATGTTCCCTGAAGACAGGGATCTTGTATGTCCTGCTTACCATTTTATTCTTAGGATCCATAAAAATACCTGACACATGGTACACGCTGAAGAATTTTTTTTTTTTAAGTCAAAGTCTCACTCTGTTGCCTAGACTAGAGTGCAGTGACAAGCTCAGGGCCACCGCAGCCTCAACCTGCTGGGTTCATGTGATCCTTCCCCCTCAAGCCTTCCAAGTAGGTGGAACTACAGGCACATGTCACCACACCTTGCAAATTTTTTTATTCATTATGGAGATGAGGTCTTACCAAGTTGCCCAGGCTGGTCTTGAACTGAGCTCAGGCACTCCTCTGGCCTCCACCTTTCAAAGTGCTGAGATTACAAGCATGAGCCACCACACCTGGCTTCGTGCTGAAGAATATTTATTGAATAAAAAACGGAATGAATAATACCTAAACTTGAGAAAATATATGCTGCAACTAAATAATTTATCTGGCTTTTAGGAAGTGATGTTAACCATAGCTTTTCCTAAATTGGAAAGCAGGCTCTATCATATGCTTCATTAACATTTTAGGCACATTAGCCTTCGGTTATTAAAAGAACAATTATAAGAGAAAAACTGTGCATTGTCAGCTTGTCCCTGAATGCTGAGCAGAGATATAATGACACACGGAGCTAATAAAGGAATCAAAGAGAGTAGAGGAAAAAAAAATAGAATGCTAGTTTGGGTTAGGAGAGGAGAAACCAGGGTGTGTATTGGGAATATAGTGGAAAGACAGTGTTTGAGGGACGAGTGATCAACTGTGATGAGTACTGCTGAGAGAAAAGTATTCGATGCCTTTGACAAATGGAGTTTGAATCAGTGGTTGTATTAAAGAAATGAAGAGTACATGAGAGATGAAGTAATACACTTATTACATGTAGATCCTCATTTTATTTTTCCCAAAAAACTTTGAAATTCAAGGGAGCAGAAAAAAGAGTACAATAACTGGAGAGAAATATGGGGTCAAGAGAAGATTTTTTTAAATTGGTGATATTAGAGATTGGTTGAAACTTGACAGTAGTAATTGATTAGAGAGGGATAGATTATAGACTCAGGAGAAAGAGGGTAAATAACAATGGAATAATTTTTTTTTAAGTTGGAAAATAATGGGACACAGGACATAACTGGGAATATTAGCCTTTGTTACAAGCAGTGAAACTTAGACAGAAACTTGGAGTAGATTGATTCAGGTTATAGATATGCTGATGGAATAATAAGAAAGTTCCCATTTAATGATTTTTATGTTTACAATTAAAAATTATCAGACAAAAGGATGGTGGTATAAAATTTAAGAGACACAAAATATATTAGATAATTGTGAGAAAATATGCTCTTGTTCTTAATTTTTCTCCATTTAGAACTCACCGTTGGTATAGACTTGCATGACAGACTTGGTAGGGGATCACATGGGTCCCTTCTTTCAGGAAGTATGAGATTAGAGAAATACTTCCATGTGAAATGTATATTTAGAGAAAGAAGTTTAATTTGAGCAAAAATGTTCCAAGTTATTTATTCATGGAATAATAGATCTCAGGGGAAAGTATCTATTTTTTTTTCTTAATAACCAGCCTTCAATTTCTTTAACATTTTAGCACTCAACCTGGATGTCTTAGAATCCATCAGCAAGGCAACCCTCTTGTGTCCCCTTCCACTGTGGGAACTTTTCTATCCTCTCAATAAATCCTACTTTTTAAAAAAATCCATCAGCATATGTGATTAGGCTGAGGAATTCTGACCTTGGAGCAGCAATATGATCTGAGGGGGTCAAACTGATTGACGGTCTATGGTTATATATTTTTAAAGGGTTATTTGTAACTTAATCTCAGTTGCTTTCAAGATGTTTCCATTTGTCATAAATCATAATATGTAGATAAGTTTAAATATTTTAAAAAACATTTTATATTCCAGATATATGGGAACTAATGAGCCCCTCTCAAATCATCTCTAAATTTGAATGCTTTCTCCTTAACGTTAATATTCTTCATGATCTCTGCCTGTTAGTGACTGACATATTATAGCCCAATGTAAATGCCACCTACAGTACAACATCATCTTTGAATCCACTAGTACACATTAGCTTTCCTAAATGATTAAATCACTTGTTTATATCTCATTTATTGCTATTGCTATCTACTGACCTTTCAGTATAGTTTTGTGGAAATTTCTAAAAAAAAAATCCTAGTTGATTATGAGTTTGTTGAAGATAAGGATATCACTTATCCTTCTGTCTATAGCATTAGTATTCTTCACAGCACAAAGTTAGTGATGTTTATGTGTTGGTGACTTGTACTAAAACCGCAAATATTTATTAAACGAGTGAGTGAACTTTCTGGATGTACAATTTCAGGAACTCATCTGACTAAATTCACCTTTTACTAGGATTACTTTTGTGATATTTTAAAACATCAATGCAGGAAGCGTAAAAACCACCTATTCTATGCATGGTTTATTATTTCTGAAAATAAAGTGTACTGATGTCTTCATGGCATTTGTATATAACTATAAAATTGATTTATCTCCCTGAAGAGGTAAATAAGTTACATGAGCAACTGTTTCTAAGAAACATCAAATCCATGCCTACTACTGACTGTCTGAATAAACAATGAAAATAGAACTTGCAAACCCCATAGCTGATAACTGGGCAGTATGTCTGTATGAAGTGATCATTAAAATGTTTATTCAATATTTTAAAGCCAGAAGAAATACTATCCTGAGAATAAATATGGATTAAAGTTGCCAAATCACTACGCATTTCCTTAAATACTCATTACTGTTCTTAGGCAGAGTGAAAGTGGTGGTATAGCCCTGCACTGAATAGAAAGAAGCAAACATTCATAATTTGGATATCCACTACAGACTCAAAATTTTAATTTTAAGTGCCATGACAAAAACTGTAAACATTGTATTACCATTAAATAATAAGTTCATGTTTTTACCCACATCACTTGTTTGTTGTCAGGTTTTTTTCATATTAATAACTTTTGTGAATTTTTAAAAGATTGTCAAAATTAAATTGTTTATACTTTTAAATTAAACTCTACAAGGAGAATGGTTTTCTTCTTTGTCTTATTTATTACCACATCTGCAGCATCTAGATGCTGGTTAATATAATACTCAGTGAACACTTGTTCTATGAATGTATTAAAAACAGAATTGGAATTAAGTATTAAAAATCCAACCTGTTTATCACTATGTTTTGTTTGGGATGCTTAAAAATTGTGCAGCTAATGTGATTATTGATATAATTAGGTTTAAATATCTCATCATATAATGCATAATTTTATTTTTCCCATCCATTGTTTTTTCCTCTGTTTTAATTCCTACTTTTCAATTAATAGTTTATGATTCCAAATTAGCTCATTTGTTAGCATATTAGTATTAAACTCTTATTTCATTATTTTAATGACTGATTTACAGGTAATGGCCTACATCTTCAACTTAATCACAATCTTCACTCAAATAATACTATATCACTTCACATGTTTTATAAAAACTATTCGTACAGCTGAGTACTGTGGCTGTAATCCCAGCACTCTGAGAGGCCAAGGTGAGGGAATTGCCTGAGCCCACAGATTGGAGAACAGCCTGGGGGCAACTTGGTGAGACCTCATTTCTACAATAAATCCAAAAGTTAGCCAGGCGTGGGAGCGCCACGCCCGTAGTTCCAGCTACTTAGAAGGCCTAGGCAGAAAAATCGCCTGAACACAGTAGGTCGATGCTGGGGTGGTGGTGAGTGTGCCACTGCACCCCAACCTGGGTGATGGAGTGAGACTCCAACAAAAAAAAAAAAAAAAACCATACATACAGTAATGTTCTTCCATTTATCCCCCCTTGACCTTGTTGTCTAAAAGTTACTTCTACATATATAATGAATCCTAGCTACATTTTTACTATTCTATTTAAATAATCAATGATTTAAGAATTAGATTTATATAGTCAAAAAGAAAAGGCATATATAGTTACCTACATAATTTCCTAGTGCTCATCAATCCTTTGCAGGGGTATATATTTCCATCTATTATCATTTTCCTCCTTCCTGAACACGTCTGTTGATATTTCAAGTTCATGTCTGCTGATAGTGAATTCCTTTATCCTTTGTATAACTTAAAGCACTCATATTTTGCCTTTCTATTTGAAAAATATTTTATTGAGTAGACTGCTAGGTTGATAAATTTTGTTTTAATTTTAATACATTAAAGATACTGTTTTACTGCCACTTTGCTTGCATTGATTATTTACTTTTGTAATTCTTCATGATGTCTATGTTTTTCTGACTGTCTTTAAAGTTTTCTTTTTATTACTTGACTTTGAACAAATAGATTATGATGTACTTCAGTGTCATTTTCTTCATTTCTTGTGCTTAAATTTTACTGGGCTTTGGGATATGTATATAGATAGTTTCCATTACATTTGGGGGGAAATGGCCCATTATTTTTTTAGCCCTGCATCTGTCTCTTGTTTTTCATTTTTTTTTTCCCCCAAGGGGGAAAGAAAAGTGAACTTTTAAAAAAATTTTTATTTTAAAATAGTGGGGTACACAAAAACTCCAATTACTTGTATCAGAGCAGCTCCCTGGTAGTATTTTTGTCTTTTTAAGTATTTTATCCCTGTGTGTTTCACTTTAGTTAATTACAATTGCAGGTGTTCAAGTTTACTAATCTTTTCTCCCTCCACCCATGTCCAATTCACCCTTATATCCCTCCAGTGTGTTTTACATCTCCATCATTAAAGTTTTAATCTCTAGAGGCTTGATTTCTGTCTATTTTATATTTGTATGTCTCTGTTTAACATTTTAATCTCTTCTGTACCTTTGTGAATCTTTGAAGTACAGTTATAATTGTTTTAATGTCTTTGCCAATTAAAACATTTGTGTCAGTCTGTATCTACTTTGATTTTTCTTCTTATAGTTTTTTTTTTCCTACACTTTTGCCTGTCTGATCATATTTTATTGAATGTTAAACACTAAATTTTACCTTTTTGGGAGCTAAGTACATTTGTATTTCCATAAAAAGTATTGCAGTTTGATCCTATAGAAAGTTAAATTTTCTGGAAACAGTTAGGAGGGGTCATCACAGGGCTCATTTTGGTTTTTCCCATCTTCACGGGGATTACTATCCTTCATCATCTCATGTCTAATATCTTAAAAGCTGTTTTTTATCCCCTATACATTTTGTCTGTATTTAATTGTTTGGAGTTGGAGGGTAAATTTTAAAGAGCAGACGTTCCTTCCTGATGCACTTTCCTCATTTGTCTTCCTTAGCATCATATATTACAGTTTTACCTCTTAGTTCTCAGTGTGTAAGAAGTAAAATGTGCAGGGTTCTGTGGCTCAGCCTGTAATCCCGCGCCTTGGGAGGCCGGAGAGAGTGGATTGACTGAGCCCGCGGGTTCGAGACCCACTTGGACCACTTGGTGAGACCTCATCTCCACAATAAAATCAAAAAAATTAGCAGGGCGTGGTAGCCGCGCCTGTAGTTCCAGCTACTTGGAAGACTGAGGCGGAAGGATAGCCGGAGCCCAGCAGGTGGAGGCTGCGGTGGCCGGGAGCATGCCACTGCACTCCAGTCTGGGCGACAAAGTGAGACTACAACTAAAAAAAAAAAAAAAGAGGTAAAATGTCTCCATTTTTCTCTATCTTTAGTTTTGGAGTCCCTAAGGAATCAGCGTTAGCTTTTTGTTTTTCATTACAGTCCAATAACCAATATATATTGAATGCTTACTCTTAGTTATTACATTTAGTCATTGTGAAAGCTCTGTGATTATTGTATAATTATAAACCCCAAGTTAACCTTAAACCTGACTGATGTTATCTGGAAAGTAGGCGGTATAGTCTGAACTGAATCCAGGTATTCTGATTACTGTGGCCTTGTTTTTAACAACTCTGCGCTATTGCTTTCTTTTACATCATTCCAACTTCCTAGATAGTCTTATTCACATGCATTGCTTTAATTACTATGTGTATGCCAGAATCCCTCCTGATCTGGTTTTCTCAATCTGATCTGTTTTCAACCTCTCAAGTTCTGGTTCTGACCAGTTCTAAGAGTGGTAGTCCACATTATTGAAGCACATTTTTGCTGGGTGGAAGTAATTGAAACTTTCCATTTTGTAAAGGTCTTTGGATGTTAGTTCTAGTAAATTTCTGTGTGTACGCACACAGAAGGAGCACACCGAAATAGATGAAGATACAGGTTTGTAAATATATGGATATGCATACAAATATACAGACTAAACAGACATGGTGCCAGCTCTTATGTATTTCACAACTGAGACTGTAAACAAACAAGTAATAAAAACAATAAATTTAGCATGCATGCACAGAGTATTGTAAAGAAATGATATCATATTAGGCCATAAAAGAGGAGAATATATGTGGTGTGATAGATCAGAATAAGCTTATTTGTTAGGAAATAATGATTGCGATAAGACATGTAAACACATGAACAGACATGCAAATTTAAAAGAACATTTTTATTGTTTTTTTAAGAACATTAATAGATATAGCAATATTTGTTTCAATCTGTTGTGCCATTTTTCTGAATACTAAAAACCCTATTTTGGAAAGAGTGTTATTACTACCATTACACAGATTCTTCCTATAAAATCTGACAAAAAATATAATTCTGAAATGACTCCTGATGAGTATTTATCTTAATTAGGGTCATAAATTATGTTCAAAAGTCATTTATTGTACATTCAACTTACTCAAACACCTGTTGCAAAAGCTATGGAGATATGTATAATTACAGCCTGCTTACTATACGACAATGACATATGGTAATTATATGACAATCATTATTGATAAATATGTATTGAGTTAGTTTTGGCTTGTTTGGTACACAAGAAATATATATAATATTATTTGCTAATGAATGAAAAAGTAATACTTTTCCTAATAAATATATATATTTTCAATTTTTAAAGCAAAAAAGATCACCTATTATAGTAGTCTTAATATATCTTAATTATCTTGCTCCCTAATGTTCTACCACATCACTTTTACAAGGATCCTGCCAACATGAGAGAAAACATTATGTTATACATAGAATTACTGTAAAGTGATGTAATAGGAAACATGTCCATAGCTTCAAGAACCAGAGATTCATAAAATAAGATAGAAATTTAATTTAAAGTGTCTTAAACTCCTTTAACACGTGCAAATTTCTATCTCACATATTTATTTATTTTAGTTAAGTATACATATCTATGCTAAATTATGTAAATCTAATAAAAGGGCTGTTGTTCAAGTGTGTTTATTAAATAAAATATAGTGGTATATATATTCATCTGCTAAATGCCATAGACTGGGTGGTTTAAACAACAGAATTTATTTTTTCCCTCAAAGTTCTGGAGACTAAAAGTCCAAGTTCAAGGTTTTTGGTAAGGACTTTCTTCCTGGCTTATAGATGTGTGTTCAGATGGCCTGTCCTTTGGTAAGGACTTTCTTCCTGGCTTCTTGCTGTGTCTTCAGATGGCCTGTCCTTTGTGTGTGCTCAGGAGAAAGAGAGAGACATCTCTAGCCTCCCTTCCTCTTTCTGTAAGAATAGCAGTTCTACCAGATTAGAGACCCACTCCTATGATCTCCTTTAACCTTAGTTTCCTCCTTAAGGTCTCCACCTCTAAATACAGCCACATATGGTGTTAGGGCTTCAACAAATAAAAAATTTGGAGATAATACAATTCAGTCCATAACCAGATAGAGATAGTGATAATAGAGATAGTGATAGATATAGATATAAATATAGAGGGTGCCAAAAATGTATACACATTTTAAGAAATGTTATCTATAATACTACTTTTCACATGCCAGAAGTGTCTGGACACTGATGTAAACACTTTGAGCACCTCTTGTAACTGCAGAAGTCAAATGTTACTTGTATCTTGTATTCATCTTTTCTTACTGGTACATATCGAGTATTACAATTTTAATACATTTTTTTCTTTCTTAAAATGTATATATATATATATATATATATACATACACACATACACACACACACATATATATTTGGCACCCTGTGTGTGTGTATGTTTTTTCTCAAAACGACTCAAATGATCTAATATTCAGAAATATCTAAAAGAAAAAAACTTAAGAATTGTAAACACAGTAATTGTATAACAGATTAAATTAGTATATGTATATATGTGTATGTAAGCAATATTACCTAACTGCACTTAAAGGAAGGAAATGGAATTAGCTTACAATATATGAAATATTTGATTTATAAATATGTGTCTCCATTAAAATTATAAGGTTCAAAATTAAAAAAGATAAGCCTATTTAAAAGATTTTAAAAGTTGCACATTCATAATATATGGATTTATATATTCTATAATATTCTTACAAATCTTTTAACCATTGAGATATATTTAGCAACTGGAATTTTATCATTAATTTTGCACTTGAGACAAGGGTAGAACTGATATAGTTAATGCATAGTTATAGTACTTGACAATATAATTTTATTCTCTCACTGATGGGAAGTTAACACATATTTTATATGTGTGGATGGATCTCTTAATGACAGGCATATTTCCTTCCTAATTTCTTATCTCCCTTTCATTTTTGTTTCCTTTTCTCTGTCTGCCCTTTTTCTTTACTCTCCCTCCCCTGTATCCATTGACCTTCCCTTTTAGCTTCCTTTTGATATCCTAACAACTTTTATTGGATTTAAATCTAATTTTAAATTTTTACTTTTTTTGAGGGAGGTTCTGCTTTCTATTGGGTAAAATTGTTAACATGCACCATGTAGATTGAACTGCTTGATATTTTTAATTATCTTTCTGAAAAAATTGTATTAAAGATCTCCAGAGTCTGTTGTAGTCATTGGCAACATGTCTGCATGTTATCTACCTTCTCAGCCTTATCAACTCTGAAACAGCTGTTTACCCAAATTTGATAGCTACTTTAAAAACCATTCTCACAGACTGTTACCTAACCATGGTAACAATAATGCACAAACAAACTCAGACACTATTGTAGGGAAGTGCTGTACTCAAAGATTGTTGGCAATATTAAGACCATATTGTTTGGGGTAGATTTGGGGATAATGTTACAACTCAGACAGCTTGTAAAGGATTAGTGGGAACTGTGATGAACCTGATAAGCAGATTGGAAAGTAAAATTTTATTCTACTCCAGAATGTAACAGAAATTGTTCTGAATAGCTACCATTTTCTTGAAGCCATAGGTGCCCACTGTTATTTCGTGTTCTAAGTTGTCTGTTACTTTTCTATTTTTACCTATACAAGCAACTTTGAACTTTTATATTGAACAATACATTATTTCTCCATCACTTTACCTCTGCACTCAAAGGTAATTAAAATATTCCAGTTTCACTAGGCAAGTGTTGCAACCTAAGCTCTCCTTTCTCTACATCACATGTAGATCTGAGTTTATTTATTCATTCAACAAGTATTTATTGAGTACCCATTATGTGTCAAGCTTAGTACCAACTGCTAAAGCCAATACTGTGCTTGCTGTCTTGTAGTCTTCTCTACTGCGGGAAACAGTCATTAATTAAATAATTTTACAAACAAATGGCTAATTTCAACTCTAACAAATTTGTGAAAGAAGTCTCCTGCAATAGGAAATTTTTGAAATGAAGATTTAACCTAGAATGAAGGGTCAGTAAAGTCTTCCTTGTGGAAGGTTTCACAGAACCTAAGACCTGAAGGATGAGTTGCAGATAAGGTGAATGAAGGTAGGAAAAACATTTTTGATAAAGGTACAGTACCAGTTTGGTGTCTTGACACATCAAGGTAATTATGAAGGAATAAAATAATTCATGAGGTTATAGTAGAAACTTAGAAGAGAGCAGGGTGTGAAATCAGATTGAAGAGGGAACTGGGACCCAGTCTTCTCTTCTGCAAGGGAAGATACATACAGTTGCATTTTGAAAAGTTTACTTTGGTTGAAGGTGTGTAAATTGATCGAGTGATGTGGGATAAGAATGAAGATGCAAATAACCCAGTCAGAAGTCAAAGAGAGTTCAAGGTCACATTGTGATGAAGTGTGAAGAAATATTAAGATTCAAGTAAAATTTAGAAACTAAAATAAAAAAGATTTCACAACAGCTTATATGTGAAGAGTGAGAGAGGAGAAGATGTTAATGATGACTTTTAGGCTTTTGGGTTTTGCACCTGCTTGGTGGATGGTCACATTTTCTAAGCTGGGAACACTAAAAAAAGCATATCTGGGGTGGGAATAGGAATATGATTTTTGCCATTAGGGATACTTCCACAGATCTTGAAGTAGAAATTAAGACATAGACACTAAAAAATTTTAGTTAATTTCATGTATCCTGAGCACTACAAAGAAAAAATAAACATGTTCAGGAAGCAAAACAGATAGACCAAATATAATCTAGGTGATTAGACATTACTATAAGATGAAACTAAACCAAAGCTGAAAATAACATGGCTTCTCATTATTTCATATCAGTACCTCACAACTACCCTTGTTGATCTCATTTTGTATGCTTAGACTCAATCTTTGAATTATCCAAAGAAGAAAGTGGAGATATATTGGAGATCCTTGACTTCAATCTTTTGGCAAATGCAATTTGGAATTCTGAATATTTTTAGTCCTTTGTAGAAAGTTCGTCTGCCCAGAATGTCAACGTAGCAGAATGCTACATTAAACAAAACAAAGAGATGCAGTTTGGTTAAAAATGGTCAATAAAGTAAATTTAATCTGCAATATGAGAGAATTTAAAGATTCAAAACTTCAAACCAAGCCAGAGAGTCAGAGGGGTGATAGATTTAAAATTTTAAAATCTCACTTTTTAAATACAACTGAATAAAGACTCTTGAAGTAATATTTTATAACAAATTGGTTATTAAACATCAGAAAAAGTTAATGTATTTTTTCTATGAAAATTCTGTAACCTCATATGCTAATGAATATTTAGAATATTAAAATTAGCCAAAATATAATGAAATGTTTACAGCAACTATATGTTTACTGAGTTTTATGCTTAAGCAGATTGTGGATATTTGCTATAAGGCAAGAAAATAAAATCTGTCAGTGTTCAACTCAGCATAATTTTTATTGTACTTACAGATGTGAGTTACTACATTAATATTTCACAATTAGTTTCACTCTCCAAGAGCCATCATCACTGATTAAAGTATCTTTTGAAATACTATTGAATCTTTTACATGTTCTTGGAATCATAATTATAAATTTGGGCTTATAACTCAACGAGAGAATTCTCCCCCACTCCTTCAATTGCACATTTCTGATAATGTGAAGACCATCTGAAAATTATTACATTTCTGATAGTGTGATCTATATCTCTATTTCTAGAAATAATAGTTTTAAATGCTATCTCTTTGTACATAAACATAGTCTGATATTGCTTTTTTGACATAGTCTGATATTACTAATATAGTAGCAGTTATAGTAAGAAGAGATCTACACAATTGTTTGAGGCAGAGAGATGACTAGAATGTTTGCTTTCTTAATTATTGTATTATTGTTTCTCTCTCTCTCTCTCTTTTTTTTTTTTTTTTTTTTTGCACCTCACTTTTATTTTTTGAGACAAGATCTTGCTATGTTGCCCAGGCTGGTTTCCAACTCCTGGGCTCAAGCAATCGTCTCACCCTAGTCTCTCAAGTAGCTGAGATTGCAGTGTGAGCCATCACATCTGCCATGATAGCAAAACTTTAACTATGCAATTTTTGTGTTTAGTGTGTTTGCCTTTGTTTTGGCTTTTAGATTGTTGCCAGGAAAAGATTTTTGTTAAAATGTTGTTAAGTAGCACTATTGTTTTTGTGTTACTAACAAGAAAGTTTGGAAAATAACAACAAAGAATACTTTTTTATCAGAATTTTTTTCCTTTTTTGAATAATTCTTGGAAAGAATGTTATTCTCTATAAAAAGGGAGAGAATTTAAAAAGTGATCATCCTTAGCTATATCTTTACATATTCCTGAATCTTGGATCTTAAGAGTAAAACAAAAACAGTCTTTTTCTGAATAACTTCATGCAGAAGTAAGTTATTCAAAGCTGGCAAAAGAAAATATTTTGTTTAAATGCAACTCTGAGATTGTGGATTCTGTTGCCATCAAATTACATTCTCAGCGAATTGGTAAAAAGATATTTACTTTCATGTACACTTGATAATATGGTTAGAAAAAAAATTGAATTGTTGATTAACTTGGGTCTTGTGTTGGAAAAAATTCCTTCTAAAACTTTTCCAGATGAACACATGAACCATAATATAGTAACCATGCAATTCATTGTCCAAACTCTAAAAATTATGAGAGTGAAGTAAGAGCAATTCATAATTAAAGAAAGATAAAAAGCATCGAGTGTCCCAAATATATGTGGATATTGGTTCACCATTGCCACCGCTACCTTGCAAATACATTTATACCATCATGAAATTACCTTCCAGGACCTTACATCTATAGCTACCTCTTCCATAATGTTTTGTTTTTGTATACTCTACATATTAATTCTCATTGGTCTTTATTTGTGTTTACAAACATTTATCTTACAACATTCCTATTAGTCTATTTTGTTACAATTGCTTAAAATTATAATGCCCATATTTATAATATATTAAAGATGATTGTGCTCAGTATATGTTAAGCATTGGACTGAACCCTTTATGTATGTGCTTAATTTCTCAACAACATTATGAAATAGGCATTACTCAAAAACAGAGGTTCTAAAAAATTTACATATATTGCCTGAGGATGTCCTACCAGTACTAGGACCCATACTTCGACCTTGATATTCTTGAGACAAGAGACTAAGTCTTTATGCTGCCTGTCTCATTGTTTCAGCCCATGTTGAATTTTAGATGTAGCTCTGATAATCGAGGTTCTAAATTAATAACCTTAACTTCTGTGTTTCAGAATTATTTTAACTGTTAAATAATCAATCTGGAAAATAAAACCATCTTGCAGATAGTAGAATAAAAACTCTTCTGGAGAGATAATTGTGTCATTAAGGACTATCTCATGCACATACTTACTCATTCAATTCGTTCGAAAACATTCCAAAACATAGTTTTATTAATTAAGTCAAACTACTGAATTCTCAGTAATAAGTCCAAAAAGAAGAATAAAACATATTTTTTTCCTCAAAAGTCTTATTGTCAGTATTGGAAATAAAACTCACAATTATAAACCATGTATTAAGTACAGAACAAGGTATTATGGGATGATAAAAAGGACTAAGTCTGAGGGCAGGAGGTGGTGTGAACATCATTGACAATGAAAAGGAGAAGGTAGGGGAATAAGCTCTGGAGGAATAAATATCAAAGCTGAAAATCAAGAGTAAGTTTGCTTTCATCTGTATGTGGAGCTGACAGCTCTTCATTTTGACACGTTAATTAAGGAATTCCCCTGAGTTCACTTGAAGGCATAAGACCCTGCTTTCATCTCCCCAAAATTTAGTTAAGTAGTAAACAACAAACAATTCAACACATATGCATTGCTTAACTACTATTATAATTCCTTCTTTTGTATTTTCTTATTTTAGAGTAATGAATAAGGCATGTTCTTTGCCCTCAAGAAAATTCAAATCAAAATAAGTATGGGAATGAGTCAGAAGGTAAGGATGTCATTTTGCCACTCTTATCAAGCAAGCTGTTCAAACCATTACAAATACAACTGCATATGCTACAAAACAAAGCTGAATTGATGATGTGAGAGGTTTAACCTGACATTGTCTTTGCGTTATATCAGAATTACAGGTCAATTCAGTCTTCTAGATTTGCCTACAGGTTATGGGCATGGTCTAAAACTTCTGAACTGACATATTTGAAATAGAATATGTCACAAAAAAAGTGTGGAAAGGAATAAGAACTCTATGAATTTTCAACTGTATGTTATTTGCTTTGTCTGTATAGTGAAAAAAGGAATTATCTAAGAAAAAAAATCCTATGTTTGCTTTCAAACAATTTTCAGAATTCAATTTAATGTGTAAGTGGAAAGGGGACGATGAGAAACAATGACTACATTTAATTACTTTGAGAAAAAGTTTAATAGACAGAGGAATGTCAATATATTTCTATAACAATTGATTTTTCCCATTTTATTACGTTGCCTTGACTCAAATTACCTGGGGGCAGGAAGTTTCATTCCAGTTTATTGCATGTCAGCAGCACCAAACAGATTTGCCCTGTACAAATTCAGTACTCAATCAATATGCACTGAGTAAACTAAGATATGAATAAAAAAGTTCAAGATTGACTTTCTAAACTTTTTTTAATAACAAGTTTTACAAATGATAGATACTATTGACAATGGTTTTATAAACTTCAGACTTTTGCTCTAACCTAATGTGATTCATAATACATCTCCCTACATTGAGTAGGAAACCTTGTAAGTACATAGACTTCAGAATTTTAATAAATGTTATTACAAGATTATATTCCATTTATAACATTGTTACATTCTTTTTTGCTCCAAGAGAAAAACCTATATAAAAATTGATCAATTGTCTGTTCAAATGTTTCTAGGTTTTTCCTTAAATATTCTAAATTAAACCATATTTATTATTACAAACTGTGGAATTAAGTTATTCAGTTTTGTTAACATGTAAACAGAAATGCAGCTATAAAAGGAACACAAAGGTTATAATGTATACTAAGATGTATTTATGTCTAAAAACTTTTGTGTGAAAACAAATATTGTTAGCAAGGTACATTTCAATTATCTGCCTTATAATACATGCTATTTAAAGATATAATTTTCTCCCTCTTTAAAAAATTAATGTTAATTTGGGAAAGCATGGTGGGAGGTGTTTTCCTATCCCAAGGTAAACAGAATTTTGACAGAGGCAGGAAATGTGCTTGCTCTCCCTATTGTGTAGTAATAACCTTCTTTATAAGGAATGGTCTTGGCAGCTGTATTCATGAGACTACATAGACTGTTCTGTGCTTCCTCAGCAAAGCAGCACAAAAAAGATGGCACATTTTTTGCTATCATGCTACAAATAATTGAAACAAAAATTGTTTTTGACAAAATCATTTCCTCCTCAGAACTGAATATCAGAATGTGTTTCAATTTTTCCACTCTTATGGCACAGGTTCCACTATGTGTGACGTCCGAGATCCTGATTCAGGATGTGGGCTAGGAGGGTTCAGGTCACAGTGACAGTAACCAAGGTTGTCAGATTTATTAATGTATTAGTCATCTTGTTAAAAATATCTATAATAACTGGTCATTCAGCATTGTCTTAACTTCTATTTCATTATTCCAATTTTAGTTCAATTATATACTCTAATTTGATTGAAGAATATAAATTATAATTAAAAAGTAGTTATAACTTTCATTTAAGTAAAGGAAAAAGAATAGATACCCAAAACTTCAGGAAAAACTATATTCTAGGACAAGCTTAAATTCCAAAATTGACTCCTGAATTGAAACAGTTCTAAATTTAGTTCAATGGACGAAGGTGTTAGAACTATGTGGTCATAAGGATTGTGCTCTTGTTTGTAGCTCCAAAGCTCCATGCAGTTCTCTACATCTGCTCCAAATTATTTATCCCCAAGCTTGTTTGTCTTTAAATTTTCATTAGAAGCCGGGCTTGGTGGCTCAGCCTGTAATCCCGCGCCTTTGGGAGGCTGAGGAGAGTGGATTGCCTGAGCCCACGGGTTCTAGACCCGTCTGGGCAGTGAGACCTCATCTCTACAATAAATCAGAAAATCAGCCGGGCGTGGTAGCGCGCGCCTGTAATTCCAGCTACTCGGAAGGCTGAGGCGGAAGGATCGCCGGAGCCCAGCAGGTCGAGGCTGCGGTGGCCGGGAGCGGCCACTGCACTCCAGTCTGAGCGACAGAGTGAGACTCCGACTCAAAAATAAATAAATAAATAAATAAATTATCATTAGAATGAAATAGATCAGTAAAACTGTCTACTTGCTTCCAATGATAGTTTGATTTAATCATGTAGCATTACACAAAAGCAAAAAAAGCTAATAAGATTTACAGTATTATATATCCAATTTTATTCATCTTTAGACTATCAGTAGACTAAAGGAGGAAAATAAAATAGCCATCTGGTGCTCAGTGAGAGGTTTCTATAATCAGGAGACGCTATAGGAAAGCAAATGTGATGAAAGCAATAAACCTAACATGCAAAAATACATTTTAGTTGGATCATGATATTTTCTAAACTATACTTTTTAAAACAGAAGTTGATACCCATCAATCAGCAAAATAAATTATTTATTTAAACAATACAATCTATTCACATCACTAGTTTTACACACATTCATCTGTGTGCATCTGTATTGTGCATTCAGTTCTTGCAATTTTATCACATGTGCAGATCTATGTAACACAATCCATCAAGATTAAAAAAAGCTCTATTATCAAAAAGATCTTCCTAATCTTATCTCATAGTGACCACCCACCTTCCTTCTATCCTCTAATTCCTGGAAAATCTTCTTATAATGACTGAAATGTCATTCTGCTACCAAAATTATATTATTTTTTAAAGAATTTATATAAACTTTCAGCTAATAGTTTTTATTGCAGTTTTTGCAGTGCCAACGAAACATACCTTAGCTTACTGTTAACATGTATATTAGAGGAAAAAACAGAGTAAACTTTGGGGTGAGATAAATCTATGGTACAGATATAAAACTGGCTTTAAGACCATAACATGAACTTGGAAAAGTGTAGAATATTGTAGCCATTTTAAGGACTTTATCTTGTCATCAGTATATAAGGGTTATTGCTGCAAAACTTTGAGCAAAGGACAATTTGGTTTGATTTATGCTTGAATAGATTCATACTGACTACTATGTCATGACTATAAGCAAGTCTGTAAGATGGGTTGGGGTTCAAGCTGGTAGCTGTGCATGTAATGAGAAATGACTAGATTCTGTATTTCCCCATATTTTAAAGTAAAAGTGATGATTTCCCAATCAAGCATGAGTAGGGTGTAACAAAAAGAAAGGAGAAAATGATAATAGCAGTGTCTTATGCTGAACACAGAAACCAGGGGTTGCCATTGATAGAGAGAAGGAAGGTCATGGTGAAATAGACGGGAGAAAGAGTAAGAAACTTGTTACTTACTCCTGATTGGAAGCAATGTATGCATTAAAAACCACGTTTGAGATGATTATTTGACTTTCTTTTTTTCGTTGTTGTTGCTTTGGTTTGGTTTTTTTTTGAGTTGGAGTCTCACTCTGTCACCCAGACTGGAGTGCAGTGGCTCTCCCGGCCACCACAGCCTCGACCTGCTGGGCTCCGGCGATCCTTCCGCCTCAGCCTTCCAAGTAGCTGGAACCACAGGCGCGCGCTACCATGCCTGGCTAATTTTTTGATTTACTGTAGAGATGAGGTCCCGCCAAGTTACCCAGGCAAGTCTCGAACCCACAGGTTCAGCAATCCACTCACCTCAGCCTCCCAAAGGCGCAGGATTACAGGCTGAGCCACTGAGCCCGGCTTTGACTTTCAACATAGTATTGATTTCTAAAACCACTGTAGCAGACGTTTGTTATTTACGTTTGGTTTTCTTTCTTTTCGGCCATATTATCTGTTCATTCATTTTCCTAGTTGTTTTTTGTTGTTTATTGGGTCCAATATAAAACGTGAAGATTTACAGTCTAGGATACTTTTCTTTTTCTCCAGAGTGGATTTACATTTCTTTATGTGAGAATCTAGGGTTATCAGTAAGGCAGAATAACTTTAATACTATCAGAGATTGAAATTGGAAGTGACAAATCTATTTCTGCCAAATTTGAGAGTATAGACCATCAGGGTCCTAATTAAAAGCTTGAGTGGTTTACCAATGTCTCTTGATAAGACTTGAACCCAACTTTTATTTTTATTTGTGTAAGTCTTTTGAAAGCTGTCAGTGATGGTCTCTCAATCATTTCTTCCAGAATTGACAGACATTCTGAAAGGAAAAGGAGAGTTAAATACCAGGTTCATGTTTCTCTAGGCTTCTTTTTTTTTTCTTCTGGAATTTGGCAATAGTCTCTCCCTTTCCTTTTCCTTCTCCCTCTCTGTTACATGTACACACACACACACACACACACACACACACACACACACACACACACACTCTTAGTCCAGTTCAGTGAAAGGGTAGAGCAAAATTGCTATGTCAATTACCATAATCAGGTCTGCAAGTGAATAAACAAAGGTTTGTGTTTTTTTTTAATTCAAAAACACTGTTTTTAATCCTCCTCTAGGTGCTGGAATATAGCAAGAAATAGATAAATAGTGAAGACATTTACCCTCTGAGAACTGACATTACACTGGAGGAGACAGGAAACAACCAAAATACCTGTCAGATATCACAAATGCTAGGATGGATTTGAGGGAGGATCCTGGAACATAGAGCAGGCAGCAGCTACTTGACACTGAGCAGTCAGGAAAATACATTCAGCAGAGAGAACACTTGAGTCAAGGAATGAATGACAAGAAGAAGCAAGCTATATGACAATCTGGCTTGAAGTGCTAGAAAATTTAGATATGGATGAGGAATAAGAAGGAGCATATGCACCTGCACTGTATTAATCACAGGAGAAAATTATAAAAGAGGTTGAGATATCAAGTAAAAGTGAAGTTATACGGCGCCTTCTCTATATAACTTGGAAACAAAGGCTCTCTATATATGTAATGAATAAAGGGTGTGCCTGTCTTTATTTAATTAAGACACAAAACTCTCAAAAAATGAAGAGAACAAGAAAGGTTAACTCTTGCCTGTTGAAAACTTACCAAATATACAATGGGAGAGGACTTTTCTATTACTTTATTCTCAAATATGTTGTCACCACATCTCCTACTTCTAAACAGATATGTCATCAGGCTAAATCAGGGGACTGATGATGTACATTTATATGTATATTTTTTTCTATTTTGCAGCCAAAATAAAACAGCAAAAACCTGGATGTAACAAATTACCATTTTACAATCTCCAAAGTAATACTTTGTTTAGTCAAGATCATCAATGCATTCTGAAAGTAAAAAGTAAATGCAAAGAAAAAATTCAGTTTTACACTGGAGAGATTTGCCAGCGATCTTTCTTTGCTGGTCTGTGATGTAGCAAGAATTTGCCATGCACGTGTTGTCAGTGATAGTTCCATATCCCATTAGAATTCCTAACAATCATGAGAAGTTACATTAAACCATGGTATACAATCTCCTTTCCTATTTACCACTGTACTTAAAAATTATTCTTGGCAAGATAAGCCAGGAAATGTATTTAATCTTATCTATCTACCTATCTTTCTATATCTATCTTTCTATATCTATCTATCCATCTTTCTATGTCTATCACCTATATCTGTGTGTGTGTGTGTGTGTGTGTGTGTGTGTGTGTGTTGTGTGTGTGTGTGTGTGTGTGCACGTGCACGCGTGCTATCACTTTCTCCAATGCAGTTGTGGAAATAAAACATCTCTCAATAATACCACTTTTGGAATACATAGTTTTAGAAAACTCAAATTTAAAAATAAAGGATATTCAGTGTCACAATGGCAAGTGATGATGAAGAATAAAATTACTTTAGCATTAAATGCAGATTTTTGTACTATAACAGACAAGGACAATTAAATGACTAGAGCCGGTCTGCACATCTAGCATGATGGGTGTAGTCCAGGAGACCAGGTGTGCAACCCGGACCTCTCTAGAACCTGGTTAAGGTTGGATGCCATCTAGTGGCAATTTTCTACTATAGTCTAGATATCAATGGATATGATTCTGGGTCCTTGAGTTGAGAACTGCTGCTGCCTCTTGTGTAAAGCCTGGAGTGCTGGAGAGCTTTGCCCAGCATTCTGTCCTTGAAGAGCTCTGCAGGGACTTAGAAGGGGGTTTCTATCTGTGCTCCAGCTGCTACCCCAGAAGCAGGACAACTATGCTTCTTATTTAGTGATAACTTTGTGATGAGGGTAGATTTCTCAGTGCTCCTATTCCAGCCTCAGTGTTAGACAAGCCCTGTGCACTTAAGTTTCAGGAGTGGGGTTTTCTGAGCATTCCTTCCACCTCCTTGCAACTACTCCAACAAGAGCTCTGCCTTGGAAGTGTATCAGTGAAGGGGGCTTAGGATGACTAACTTCATTTTTGCTTCTGACCCTCTGAGGCAATATCCTTTAGGCTAACTGCTTCTACCTAGGTCTGCATGTAATAAGGAAAGTATATAAACTAGTAACAACGTTATGTTAAAGATTTACAAGAACACTGACAAAGAAGTTAGAAAACTTTGGACCCTGCCTGCAATCACTGGTCACCTCTTGATCTCAACCCCCTCCTTTTCCCCCTGCCCTTAACAAAAAGGAGCCTGAAATTCATACCAAGTTAAGATGGTTCTTTGGGACACCAATCTGTCATGTTCTTGGTTTTCTGTCTGTCCGAATAAAGTCGCTTTCCTAGCCTGATCACCTTGTCTCTCTACTTATTGACTGCAATGTAGCAAGTGATTTGAGCTCAGATTCAGTTACATTAAAATGGGTGGGCCTCAGGCAAGAGTGAGTTTTCTGCCCATTCCCCACTACCTTAGTTTTGTATTACCACAAAAATGCTAAATCCTGGCCATGAGCATTTTTGCTCCTGCCACAGCAGCAGAAGTGTTTTGCTTCCTGAGAGAAGGGTCTAGGTTTCATACACCACTGAAGGGTGGTCCTCGGGTTCTCTTTCATTGTTGGGAGCCGGCCATGGAGGCCTGCCTGAGCATTAGGGATCCAGGCGGGCTGCGGACCTTGAGACCACCAGGCTGGTTCAGGAGCTGAAGGCCCATTCCCTCCTCCTTTCTTTGTTGTTTAGCATTACCCACTGGCAGGGATTTTGATGATCTAAGCATGAAGTTCTGAGAATATGACAGGCATGGCTGACTCTAGGGCATGAAGTATGTTCCCGTTTCTCACAGACTGCGGTTTCGGCTTTAGACAACACAGTTCAAACTCGGATCACATTTGGGAGCCTTATACATGATACAAGCTTCTTTATAAGATTTAAAAATATATTTGTAGAATTAGTATATACATTTAGAGAGCTGTTTCCAGCTTTAGATGGTTATCTACCAGAAATGGCCCAGCATGAACTTTGGGCTGGGCCACATTCCTAAGGACCCAGCGTCCATTTTGGGCTGGGCTGCATTCTTTTAATACGATTCTTTAGTTACAATTAGTGTAAGTTTTTTTACTTATCATAGAAACTGAATTTATTTTATTAATAGAAAGTATTTTAGAATAGGTCATGCTACGTCAGGGAATTATGTTAGTCCAAGCATGATCAAACATGATACTTTAAGGTTTTATAAGAATACAGCTAACTTTTGAAATTTCATTGTTCCCACTTTCTACTAATTGTGATTTTGGCTTTAGTACAATTACAGTTTGTATTTGGGTTTTATTTTAGAAACTTTATTGCTGATGATCAGCCTTATATATCAGGATTAGGAATTAGAAACTTTTATGGAAATTAAGATAGATACATAGGATTTTAGAATAGCTATTTTGTTAAGAGATCATAATCAATTGTTCAATGGCCCAGCGTGATCTTTGGACTGGGCCACATTCTTTAGGAACTGGTCTGACCTATAATTAAGAGTTTTTTATAGTACAGGTAAAGTTAGCACAGAATAGAAAAGTATTAGGATTTAAGTCAGTCATTAGGTGTTCGATATGCATAAGTTTTAGAAGTTATTGATTATTAGGATTTTATGATATTAAAATTGTTGTATTGCTTTTGAGGAACATAAACCAAGCATAAGGAACAGTGAGATAATTTTGGGATTATCCTTCCTCATACTTGGGGAAAACGACTGGTGGGCGGGGATGCCCCCCCAACCCACCTGGCTTTGTGTTCATGTAAAACTCTGGTGATTTGATTAAGATTGTCCTTTCTCATGCTAAGGAAAACGCCTGGTGGGTGAGGACGCCCTCCACCCACCTAGCTTTGTGTTCACGTGAAAGTCTTGTGATTTGATTGGGATTGTCCTTCCTCATGCTTAAGGAAAGGCCTGGTGGATGGGCGATGCCCCCCACCTACCTGGCTTTGTGTTCACGCGAAAGTCTTGTGATTTAACATGTGAAAGTTTGGGATAAAAGACTCACGGTTGGTCCCAATAAACGGCTTCTGCTCATTTCACTGAACAGTTGTCCACTTTCTTTCTTTCTCTTTCTTCCTCTTTATATCTATGCCTCCATCTTGCTTTCTTTTAATATCTATCCCTACTACAGAATCGGCTTCTGCACTAGACAGAGTCCAGTCTCTTTCTTCCTTCTATTTCTCCAGAATATTTGCCGACGCTGCCCCACCTTCCAGGGACCCTCTAAATCTCTTTGGGGGGCTGGCCCCCCATATTTCATGATCCCAATCTTTCTCATATGGACCCAGTGAAAACCTGTGTTGAGGCAATAAGGAAGGCTGAGGCACCCTGTGTCTGGAGTTTCTAAGAATTTTAAATCCTCATGCTAACCCACACTTAGTCTTTAAAATTTTGTTGAAGTTCAAGATATATTCATCTTATGCATATTTGTGTGTGCTTCTTTTTCTTGTCTCTCCTTTCCTTTACTCTGGTAAAGGAAAAATGGTTTGCATCGTTCTCTCTCTCTCTCTCTCTCTCTCTCCTCTCTCTCTCTCTTTTAAGTTAGGAATTTACTCTGTTACCCAAGCTGGAGTGCAGTGGCATGATCTTGGCTCACTGCAACCGCAAATTCTTGGGCTCAGGTGATCCTTCTATCTCAACCTCCTGAGTAGCTGGGACTACAGGCACACATTACCAGACCTGGCTAATATTTTGTAGAGATGAGGTCCATTTTGTTGCCTAGGCTGGTCTTGAACTCCTGGGCTTGAGCAATCCTCCTGCCTCAGCCTCTCAAAGTGCTAGGCCTACAGGCATGAGTGACCATACCTGGCATTCTCTGTCTTTGTGAAAAGACTTGTCATTATTTAGTATTCAGTTTACCTAGTTGTCTTACAATCTTGCCTCACTGATGCGCTCAGGAAAAAGTTATAATTTTGAAGATTATCTTTTCATTTTTCTTTTTTAAAATATGAGATTAGGAGTAACAATCTCTTGAGATTTTCTACATCTTGAGTGGAAGTAGAGATTACACTAATCATACTAAACTATAAGTATGTATATGTCAGTTTCACCTCTATAAATCCCTTGTAGACAGAATATTTTTATATCTTCAATTCATAGTGGTATTATTTATTATATTGTTGTAATGAGTTAAAGAACTCATATCTATTGACTACTTGTTATGACTAGGGTCTGCCCTGTTACATACTCTTCAAGTTTATAATCTTGTTTAATATCACCACTGACCCTATAAAATAGGCATTATCATTCTAATCTTATAGCTTAGTAAGCAAATACAGACAGGTCAGGCTTTAGAGGCATGTGACCTCTAGTAAAGCATAAGGCCTCACTCTCAAAGAGTTCTGTACTTGATTTAAGGTTCTGCTGTTACCACCTTGCAATTTGTAATAATTTTGTCTATTATCTTCAAGTAAAGTCTGTGAAATCAAGGAGCATGTAAGGGTGCCTGTACAAGTGCAGGGTCAGGATTATGGGCCTGACAGGCAACAGGGGCATAAAAAAACTGGCCTGGTAGCCCAGCATACATGTACAGATATCAGGGCAGCTGGGTCCCCAAGACAGTCAAAGAGGATCAGGGTTTAGACAAACAGCTGTGCTGAGATGCAATAGAGATGGCAGCAGGAGAGAGGAGAGGAGAGGCTCTACATATGAGCAGCTCTGGATTCCGTGGAGAGAGTATGGCTGGACTTTCCATCCTAGAGCCAATCCTTGAAGCATGTGTCCAAATATTAACTCTTGTATCTGATGGTTGGACAAGAACTGTTAGCAAACAGGCAGTGAGTTCACTATGCCAGCAAATTATTATAAAATAAAAAGATACACATAACTATTGTAATGAAACACATCAAGAAGTGGTTAGAATTCATTGAATAACTTGAAATATCTGCTTTTGAAAACTGCTAACACAGTCTTAACAATAAAAATACAACACAAAGATTCTCACATTGGACAGAAAAGATGTGATTCCTATATGAAGCAGCAGATAAAACTATTCTTAATGAGGAAAAGAACGTTTAAATTAAATTTTCTTAAAAATGCAGATGCAGAGATAAAATGTATTAACAAGCATTTTGAAATATATACATATTTTAAATTCACTTTTAGTTTCTTACATTGACTCTGCAAGTTACAAAAAATGTCAGAAGTACTGAAATATCACTGTATAAATTTATATTGAACATTAATTCAGAATTACATAAAATTGATTTGTGCTGAGTTAAAAATTAAGCCCTAGTAGATACATTATCAAAAATTCTTCTTATAACTACATATTACCAAAATGTATTTGTGGTCTTGTATTTACCAAGAGCAATTTATATCATTTTCAATATATTATTGTAAAAAGTTGCTATAAGTACACATTTTGATTGCTTAATAAAATAATTTGCAGAAGTGAGCCAAAATATTATGATAAATCAATATACCATATTAATAAAGTATGGAAAGACACTGAGATCTTCAAGTGTATAGCATCTTGGTAAATATATTCCTTGATATCCTTAGATACTATGAAAAATTTCAATCTTCAAAACTTTGATTTTGTTGAATTTAAACCTATTTTTCAATGTTTTGTTTATCTTTTACTATTTATTTGTTGTATTAAATAAAATTATAACACCAAAATATTTTTATAGTTTGCTATTCATGTATTAATTGTACCTCAATTATATTTTTAAACAATAAAATATTTTTAAGACTATGTTTACTATTTAAGTACCTTTAATATCACTTTTTTTCCCTGCCTCTTATGAGGTACCTCATATTATTTTTTTGCAGTAGGCACCACAAATTATGTAGCCAGTCATGTATGTAAATAAAGTAAATTGCATAAAAACACACAGCTAGCAAATAACAGTCAAAATTTGAACCCAGGGATTCTGGCTCCATGTCTGAGCTCTCTTAACTACTAGACTATGTGTGTTCTTTCTATATTATGAAATTAGAATTCACGATGACTGATGGAATGTAGGACATGGTCAATAATTGTGTTAGTAAAAGTAAGAGGGAAGACTACTTCTCACTGTATAATGCATGCTTTATCTCTTGAAGCTTTCCAGAAGTTACTGTTATTGCTAATAACCACATGGCAACACTAATAAGCACAGAACAACATAATTTTAAAGTACTTGCATTAGCGTGTTAAAGCTGCTGTAACAAACTACCACAAATTGTGTGGCTAAACCAACAGAAATTTCTCACAGTTCTGAAGACTGGGAGTCAGACAAGGTAAAGGTAGTGTCAGTTCCTTCTGCAGGCAGGGAAGGAAGGATCTGTTCTCCTTGGCTTGTACATGGTCATCTTCTGCCTGTGTCTTCACATTGTTGTTGTTTTCTATGCATATCTCTATGTCCAAATTTTCTATCTTAAAAACATATTGTGTTAGAATTCACCCTGATGATCTCATTTTAGCTTGGTAACCTCTGTAAAGATCCTACCTCTTGACAACCATTGTGATGTACTAAGCAGTTACAACTTCAACATATGAATTTTTGGGGGACACAGTTCAACCCTTGACAATACTATATGTGTTAAAGTGCTTTCACACCATGCTTTTATTTTTACCTGTAGTAGGACAAAATGAAATGAAGAAATACAATAGAAAATGTAATATGTTCTATATTTAATAAAAAAGACATTGACATCTTCAATTATAAAGAATCTTGGTTAATATGTTCCTCAATGTTCCTAGATACTAATGCAATTTCAATCTTTAAGGTTTTTATTCTGTTAAATTTAAATCTCTTTGTCAATATTCTCTTTATCATTTGCTACCTAAATAAATAAAAATTTCAATTATATTGTAAAAGATTGCCTTAGGTGAAAAAAAGCAACACTGAAAATTAGGGGAAGATATGCATTTTTTATGAATATATATGTTTGCCATATATATTTCTTTCTCTTAAAAAATAGTAAAATAGAGAGAGAAAAGGTGTCACTAAAAATAAATTGGCAGCAATCAAGATAGAAAGAATTGAAGAACAGTAAAGACTCAAGACTAGCTAAATTTTACTAATAATTATTCATCAGATTAACGTTCACGGAAATCAAAGCTTGGCCTAGAGTACGTATACAAGGGAAAAGCAATCTGAAATGTCATGTTGTATATAAAGAAGATGTTTTACTTTTCTTTTTGTCTTTTTTCCTGAGTAAAAACTCAATAAACATTCTCTCTATAAATGTATACATTGTAACATACAGCAGAAAGTTTAAGTAAACAGGGCACAATTCAATTTTGAACAAGAAATATATAAATATATATATTCCTTGAGGAAGGAAGCCAAATGCCAACAATGGTTATCTCTACATTCTAGAATTTCAGTTAGGTTTTATTTATGTCTTTATAATTGTTTATTTCTCAAATATTCTACAATGAACTTGTATTATTTTAAAAATCAGGAAAATAAACATTACTTAAAAGTAAAAGAAATAAGCCGGGCTCGGTGGCTCAGCCTGTAATCCCGCACCTTTTCGAGGCTGAGGTGAGTGGATTGCCTGAGTCCGCAGGTTCGAGAACTGCCTGGGCAGCGAGACCTCATCTCTACAATAAATCAAAAAGTCAGCCTGGCGTGGTAGTGCATGCCTGTAATTCTGGATACTTGGAAGGCTGAGATGGAAGGATCGCCGAAGCCCAGCAGGTCGAGGCTGCGGTGGCCGGGAGTGGCCACTGCACTCCAGTCTGGGCGACTGAGTGAGACTCCAACTCAAAAAAAAAAAAAAAAAAAGTAAAAGAAATAAATAGATAAAACAAGAGAACAAAAACCAACTTGTTTCAATCAATCACTTTCTTCAGCTAAAAATTAACTTTGGAGATAAGCCAGTGTTCAGCTGTCTAAAGGCAAAGAAATGGAAGTCCTGTAGGTTGTACAAATTCATGCAAGTAGCAATAAGCCTTGTCCCTGACTTAGTACCTTATGCATTTCATATCATTCTTGCACTGTTATATGATTTACAGGGGCTTTCCGAGAGAAATTGTAATAGCTACAACAAATTATTTATTTGCATATAAAAACAAAACAAAAAATGCAGTTCTACAACTCTGCATTCAAGGGTGGAGTGTTGTAAACCTATGGAAGAAAATCCTCTAAATCTTAGGCTATGTGTTAAAGCAGAAAATGTGCTTAATGCATCAGAAGACAGCTATTTGGGTGCAGCTTTTTCTTCTGCTCTGCACATTTGAATTGAAGTTTTAGAGTAACTTCAAGTTAAAAAAAAAATCGACTTTCACAGTGTCCCCATACCTTTAAGTTTAAATGGTTAATTATTTTGATTTTCAATGCTATATCTAACTAGGACCAAAACTGGTGTTAAGAAGCCTAGACTAATATTTACTAATCTAAACATTGGTAAATATGACTTGGCTTTCAAATGAAGCATATATATTTTTTGTATTTCTTAGCTCTTTGTAGGATAAAATGACAAGTAACAGATTATGAAAGGTGAACCAAGAGCATTATTCAAGCATTTTAGAGGGATATAACTAGAAAACGATCAATTGTGCGGTTGAACTTAATACGTGTTTTTAACCTACAGTGAATTCTATGATGGAAATAGAAAACGCAGACTAAGAAAAAAATGTAGATTTGGAAAGTGTATTTAATTTTAAGAGAAAATAGCGCTCAACTATTTTTTTCTGCCCTGTTGTACACAATAGAGCAGCCGAGTGGTTTTGCATGACAATTGTGGAAGGTAGAATTCTAAGACGGGTCTCCTGATTTTCACCCCTGGATTCTGCATCTCTGTTTAATCTCTTCCCCTTTATATGCAGTCGGAAACTTTACTTTGCTTTTAACCAATAGAATATGGCTGAAGTAAAGGAAGTTTGCAGACAAAATCAATGTTTCTAATTAAAAGGTAGGCCACTCTGAAAGCACTTGGCCTATCCAGGTAAGCATCTTAAAAGAGGACCCATTCCTTGAAAGAAGAGACTCCAAGACACAGAGAATCTCTCCTGGCCTGAAAGAAGAACCAGTCATTTTCTGAACTGCCTATGCAGCAGCCAGCCTCTAGGAACTGTGAACATCAGTCCTACAATATGAGGAACTTAATTCTATCAACAACTTGAATAATTTGGGAAGAGGACTCCAAGATCCAGATGAGCGCAACCCTGGCTGACACCTTTACTGTAGCTTTGTGAGATCCAGACAAGGTCCACTTAAGTCATGCCCAGACTCCTGACCCATGCAAACCATAAGATTATAAATATACGTTGTTTTAAGCCACGATTTGAAGTAACTTTTATACAGCAAAAGAAAACTAGTACAACAGTCATGAAACTCACTAAACATAATTGCAATCAGGTCATCATAAAACATGTTATTTCCCATAGGTTTTATATAGAACTTATAGTCTGAAAGTTTAAATATTTACTTTCAGGTATTTACACAAATATAATCACACCCGCATATACATATATTTGTATACTTAAGAAACCCTAGAGTGAAAAATTCATTGCGATCTAATAACAATTGTGAAATTACAAAATCCAGCAGAACTTGACTTCAGGTCAGGTTTATCCCAGCCTTTGTAAGTATCACAACTTGTAGGCACTTGCCTATTTTAAAAACATGACTATATCAGTTGCTCTCTGTTCTACCCGAGGTCACATGGCATGAATTCAAGAGCAGATATAAAGCTATAATTCTATGTAAATAGTAGGTTAGCTGTTGATAGAAGATTTTTGAAGTTTGGATAGATTAAAAGTATGAGGAAAAGAAAAAATGTTGGCCACCATTATTTAGAGGAATAAAAAAATCATCAAACAAACTTAGTTTAATATTAGGTTTCAAATAAAAGATAATATATGAAATTAGGTAAGTATTTATATTACTTTCACAATCAAAGTTGAAGAAGCATTCCCATGTTTATTTGATCATTCTCTGCTGGTTCTGTGGACACTGCTCCATCGTGTGGCACTTTATTCTTAATTAAAATATTTCAAATGGTTTTGAAATTGACATCTTCCCATCAGAAATTTTATATGTGTACATTTAATTTTAGATTAACTTCAAGTAGGGCCTGAATGTGATTGGGTCCACCCATAATAATAATATCAGCATTCTAAAGGTGACCTACTCATCTTAGCACTTGATGAATGTTATCTCCACTCTGTCAGGCAGGGATATCATGTCACTTATATCTAATTCTCTCTTATGTTTTCTTCTAGAAGTCACAATTTCACATTTAAGCCTATGATCCATTTTGAATTAAATTTTGTGAATGGTATAAGGTTTGTGTTCAGATTCTTATTTTTTTGCATGTGGATGTCCAGTTCCAGAATCATTTGTCAAAAAGATTTTTCTTCTCTTCATGGTATTACCTTAGATCTTGTATCAGCAGTCAATTGGCTATATTGATACAGATCTATTTCTGGGCTCTCTATTAGAGAAGAGAGTATTTATAAATATTATTTGTGTTTGTTTTGTGAGGAAGATTTGTACCTTATTTCTCATTTATTCATTTTGTAAAGAATTTATATAAATATGCATTCATATGCATTTATTTTATATCTTTAGTTGTAATTCAATGTTACTTTGCTTATTTTGTTACTAAAATTATCCTAGTTTTGGCCAATGAAAGCTTTTTCAAATTGGTTCTTATGCCATTTTGACATAACACTATCCGTTTTTGTTTGTTTCTTTTGAAAATTCCCTTACTTTCTGGCACTGCATACATGATGCAGTTTACTTTCCCTGCCTTAATACTAGAGTCTACCATTTCACTGAGGAAACCAAGCTCATTTTATTGGAAAAATGACACCAATTGCCATTTGTTTTCTTAGAGGTAATTTCAACTAAATAACTCTAAAGAACTACTCTATTTCCAATTTTTGTCCCTGAAACACTAATACAGGGTCATTGCAGTAAATGTCATGGCAACATAGACTATGACTACTGCCCTCCACCCCTGAAAAAAAAATCTTGGACTTCCTTACTGAGTTTTCATGCTCCATTAGGCCATGTATAAACCAAACTAAAAACAAAGCAAAACAGGCTTTTTTCTCTTTTATATTTTGCCATAGTGGCTGCTTATCTTGTCACTCTGTTTCAAGAATTGCCTTGTTCCAATATTTTTTCCACAATGGAGCAAAATTATGGTAAACTCCAATATCAAATGACTGATGAAATCCGGAATAATCAGTCCTGTTTGTCTCACCATTGCCATCTGGTACCACTTACTGACTCTACCCAACCATCCAGCACCACTGAGTACCTTGAAATGCCCCCAGGTGTCCCATGCTATCCCATCTCAAGCCTCTACCCTTCTTGTTCCTTCTACTTGAAACACTTTTCCCTGACCTCTAATAAATAGCATTCAGCCTTGAAGTTCAAATTTAAGTTTCACTTTTGTGTCCTGCATGAATGTATATTATTGTAGCAATTCCAAAAAAAAAAGTAAAAATTCATACAAAGTAAAAGGCATAAATTTTCATCTCCCATTAATGGAGCAATTTATGTTAAATAAATAATATGTATGTGAGAATGCAAGAAAGGAATCAGCAGAACATTTTAAGAAAGGATTCCTTATTTAGTTGTGATCATTTAAATATTTTTATAATAGTTATTGCAATATAAAGAATTAAGACTACTTTTTTATTTGTTTCTGACTTAAGTAGTAATGAATTCCCTGCAATATCTAAATAGATAAGAAGAAGGAATTTATGAATGAAAATAGTAATGATTATTTCTGGAAAATGACAGGCAATCCTCTGAATTAAACTCAAAGGTTCATATAATATATCATTTTCTAGCTAGTTAGAAATCAACTTGGGAATTCTTTGTGAACATATGTAATCTTGTGCTTTCAAAGTTAGAAAAAGAATCCTGGGTTTTCTTTTTTTTATCAATATTTTTTATTATGATATTGTGGGGTACAGTTAAGGGTTAGGTATACAAACATGCTTCAGTCAGGCCCCCTTCTTGATAAGAGGTGTCTCCCCATCCCCAGACAGATGTTTACTACCATTAGTCCCATCCCCCTTCCCCTCCCATAGTTTCCCACCACTGTCAGTCATTTTCTTACGGTCATACATTGGATGAACAAGGTCCACTATATGAGTGAGAACATGTGATACTCAGATCTTTGTTTTTGTGAGAGGTCACTCAGTATTATAGACTCTAGTTCCATCCAGGTTGCTGCGAAATTCATGATTTTGTTCTTTTTTATGGCTGCATAGTATTCCATCATGTATATGTATCACATTTTTTAATCCAGTAATCTTTTGATGGACAGCATGGTTGATTCTAGGATCTTGCTATTGAGAACAATGCTGCGATAAACATTCTTGTGCAGGTATCTTTTTGATAGAGTGATTTGAGTTCTCCAGGATATATTCCCAGTAGGGGGATTGCGGGGTCATATGGGAGGTTGATATTTAGAGCTTTCAGGAATCGCCACACTGCTTTCCACAGAGGTTGCACTAGTTTACACTCCCACCAACAGTGTAGAAGTGTTCCCTTTTTGCCACACCCTCTCCAACAACTGTTATTTTTTGAGTTATTGATAATTGCCATTCTGGCTGGAGTTAGGTGGTATCTCAGTGTGGTTTTGATTTGAATCTCCCTGATGATTAGTGAGGTTGAACATTTCTTCATGTGTCTGTTGCCTACTCAGATGTCTTCCTTTGTGAAGTGTCTGTTCATATCTTTTACCCATTTTATAATGGGGTTGTTTTGTTTTTTTCTTTTCAGCATGTTTGAGTTCCTTGTAGATCCAAGATGTTAAGCCTTTGTCAGACCTAAAGTTGCCAAATACTTTTTCCCAGTCTGTAGGCTGTCTTCCTGCTCTCTTGATGGTTTCTTTGGCTTTGCAGAAGCTTGTCAGTTTAATGAGGTCCCACTTGTCTATTTTCTCTCTTATGAGCTGTGGGTTTTGGGTTTTGTTCAGGAATTGAATGCCAGTTCCAATTTCCATGAGGGTATGTCCTTCATTTTCTAAGGTTCTTATGGTTTGAGGTTTTACATTTAGGTCTCTGAGCCATTTCAAGTTAATTTTTGTGCATGGGGATAGATAGGGGTCCTGTTTCAATCTTCTGCATGTGGTCAGCCAGTTTTCCCAGCACCATTTACTGAATAGGTTCTCCTCTCCCCAGTGGTAGGTGGTGGAGGCTTTGTCGAAGATGAGTTGGTTGAGAAATTGAGGTTTTGCTTCTGGAATCTCAATTCTATTCCATTGATCTATATGCCTGTTCCCATACCAATACCAAGCTGTTTTGATTATTGTAGCTTTATAATAAAGTTTGAAGTCTGGTAATGTGATACCACCTGCTTTGTTTGTTTTTTTTTTTTTTTTTTTTGCTGAGTATTGTTCTGGCTATTCTTGGTTGTTTGTGTTTCCATATGAATTTCTGTGCTGTTTTTTCTAGGTCTGAGAAGAATGTTGCTGGTAATTTGATAGGTATTGCATTGAATCTGTAGATTGCCTTAGGTAAGATGGACATCTTCACAATTTTGATTCTTCCAATCCATGAGCATGGGATATTTTTCCACTTGCTTGTGCCATCTTTGATTTCTTTGAGCAGAGTTTTGTAGTTTTCATTGTAAAGGTCCTTCACGTCTCTGGTTAGGAAGATGCCAAGGTATTTCAATTTTCTTGTGGCTATTGTGAATGGAATTTTGCTTCATATTTGGGTTTCTATTTGTTTATTATTGGTGCAAAGAAATGTGATTGTCTTTTGCACATTTATTTTATATCTTGAGACTTTCCCAAAGGCCTTTATCAGTGTAAGGAGGATTTTGACAGATTCTCTTGGGTTTTTAAGGTACACAATCATGTCATCTGCAAAGAGAGATAATTTGACTTCCTCTTTTCCTATTTGGATACCCCTGATTGCCTTCTCGTCTCTGATTGCTCTAGCCAGGACTTCCAATACTATATTGAACAGGAGCGGTGATAGTGGGAATCCTTGTCTTGTTCCAGTTTTCAGGGGAAATGGTTCCAATTTTTGTCCATGTAGGAGTATGTGGGCTGTGGGTTTCTCATAGATGGCTTTTATTATTTTGTGGTATGTTCCCCATATGCCTAGATGTTCGAGGGTTTTCATCAAGAAGTGGTGTTGGATTTTATCAAAAGCTTCTTCTGCATCTAATGATATGATCATGTGGTTTTTGTTTTGACATCTGTTGATGTATTTAATTACATTTATGGTTTTACGAACGTTGAACCAGCCTTGCATCCCAGGGATGAAGCCTATTTGGTCATGATGAATTTTTGAGATGTGTTGTTGAATTTGGTTTGCTAGGATCTTGTTGAGAATTTTAGCATCTATGTTCATCAAAGGTATTGGCCTGTAGTTCTCTTTCTTTGTTGGGTCTTTACCTGGCTTGGGTATCAATGTGATGTTAGCTTCATACAATGATTTGGGGAGGGTTCCATCTTTCTCAATTGCCTGAAATACCTTCAGTAGGATTGGAATCAGCTACTCCTTAAATGTCTTGTAGAATTCTGCTGGAAAGCCATCTGGTTCAGGGCTTTTTTTTTTGTAGGTAGTTTTCTTATTATGTAGTCAATTTCCTTGATTGTTATTGGTCTATTTAGGGTCTCAATTTCTTCTTGTTTCAACCTAGGCAGGTTGTGTGATGACAGAAAGTCCTCCATTTCCTTGAGGTTTTCAAGTTTGTTTCCATACAAGTGTATATAGTAGTCTCTAATGATCTTTTGCTTTTCTTCAGGGTCAGATGTGACTTCATCTTTTGTGTTTCTGATTGTGCTTATTTGGGTTTTCTCTTTCTTTTTCTTGGTCAGTCTAGCTAGGGGACTATCGATCTTGTTTATTTGTTTCCCATCCTCTTACTTTGAGTCTGTGCATGTCCTTTCTAGTAAGATGGGTCTCTTGAAGGCAGTAATTTGTTGCCTGGTGATATTTTATCTATTTTGCCATTCTATGTCTTTTCAGTGGTGCATTTAGTCCATTCACGTTCAGGCTAATTATTGAAATGTGAGTGTTCGTCCCTATCATAGAGTTCTTATAGAGTTGTTCTTCCACTTGTTTTTTTTGTCCTTTTTTTGTTTGGGGGGTTGTTTCATGTGTATTTTATTCTTTTTCTTGTACTCTTGTGAGGGACATTGTTCTTTTTTCCCCCTTTTCTTCTGTGTTTAGTACTTTCTTAAGTGTTTCATGTAGAGGTGGTTTGGTGGCAGTATAAGTTTTAGGCATTGGATATCTGGGAAAGATTTTAATCCTCCCTCGCTGATGATGCTTAACTTGGCTGGGTAGGTTATTCTTCTTTGAAATTGTTTATCTTTTAGGACTTTGAAGATAGGGCTCCAAGCTCTCCTAGCCTGCAGGGTTTCTGTAGATAAGTCTGCTGCTATTCTAATTGGTTTTCCATGGTAGGTGATCTGACCTTTATCACTTGCTGCCTTTAGGATTTTTTCTTTTATGCCTACTTTGTTTAGGCAAATTATTATGTGTCTTATAGTTGATCTTCTCATTTGTTGTCTGCAGGGGTTCTCTGAATCTCTTGTGTTTGAATTTTTGCATCACTGCTTAGATAAGGGAAGTTTTCTTGAATGATCTCATGGAAAGTTTGTTCCAGTTTGGTCTCTGTCTCTCTTTCTGCCTCAGGAAGACCAAGTACTCTTAGGTTCAGTCTCTTGATGTAATCGCTCATCTCTTGAAGGTTTTGTTCTGTCTTTTTGAGCTTATTTTCTGTGTTTCTAAGAGTTTGGGTTAGTTGTATATTTTGGTCCTCAAGCTCTGAGATTCTTTCTTCTGCTTGGGTAATTCTGCTTTCCATACTTATCAGTTTGTTATTTATTTCATTCACAGTATTCTTTATTACTGTTATCTCAGATATCAGCTCCTTCCTAGTTTCTTCTTGTCTCTCATCAATTCTTTTTAATCTTTCCATTAATGTCTTGATATCTACGTTTGTAGTTTGAGACCATTCTGAGGGATCTTCATTGTTTGTGTTGCGAAGTCAGTTTTCTCAGTGTCTGCCCTCCCAGGGATCTGGGGGAGACCCATATTCTTCTTTTGGTTTTTCTTCATTTGTGTAGATTTTCTCTCTCCCCCTTTCCCTCCCCTTCTTTTATTCTGTTTTTCAGGGAAGGTGTGATTGCTTTTGTTTCACTTGTATAATCTCCCAATCTTCCTTATGAGGGTCCTCTGGCTTTGTTCATTTTTGAGGTTGGAGTGTGGGCTATGGGCTGTACTTTTTGCAGTTTTGAGGTTTAATTGAGGGGGAAGCTGTGATTCAGAATCTGTTTGCTGATTAGAGCATCCACCAACAAGTGTATGAGCACACTGGAACCTATTTCCCACTGCCTTACAATCTGTCTGTGCAGCAGGATGTATCTTTGTTCAAAAGGAGATACAAAAGAGGAAAATAATGGAGGAAGGGGGAGTCAATAGGAAGTTAGAAAGCGAAGAGTGAGAGGCAAAACAGACATACATGCCAGATAACAGATGAAAAAGAAACACAAGGCCAAAGAGAAGTGAAAAAAACACAGAAGGAAAATTCCCTAAAGAATACTGGTACTACACAGAGACAGACCAATAAAATCATGAAATAGATAGTGTAAGTTAGAAAGCAAATAAAAGTGAGCAATACATAGTCAGAATGATAAAATCAAAGGTCAAAATAAGAGATCAGGCTAGCTCTGGAGTCTTTCCTTAGTGTCTAAAGTCACTTGAGCCCTGATCTCTAGCCACTCCCCTTTGTTTTTGTTGTAGGCCGCTAGCCTGTTGCCTGGGAGGTCTGTGACGCTTAGTTGTCTCTGTCTGTTCAGCATAGAGGAGGGGCTTTGTCTCCTGTTTAACAACGTTACCTTAGGAATCGAGGTGGAGGGTCCGATAGGTGGGTGGGGCAATGCAAATCTGCCTGGAGAATGGCCAAGGTGGCAGCTTCACTTTCACTTTCTGGAATCTTTCTCTCCACTCATCTGGGTCTCTGGGCGAGAGGCACCGGGAATCAGCTGCACAGCTGGGCCCTGGATCTGGGGTATCATCAGCAGGCTGGGGTGGAGGAAAGGGTCGGGCATTCCCTCCTCTGGAGCTGGGATCCTCTGATCAGCACCTTACACAAGCTTGGGGTTCTGTTCCCGTACACAAGTTTGGGGTCGAGGGCTGAGTGCCTGAGCCAAGGTGGGCCCAGGGCTCCAGAGCTCCAAAGCTCCAAAGGGCAGGCAGTGGCCCTGGGTCCCTCACAGTGTACTTCAGCCAGAAATGGGACCAGTATCTCTGAGGGGCGGGTGACCAGAGCCTCACTGCGTGACTGTCAGCTTGGTGCTGGGTGCTGGGCAAAATGATCTAGCCAGGGAGGGAACCAAGACCCAGAACTCCCGCACAGGCGGGAGTCACATATAGTGGAGCAGCCACAGCCGGGGTCGCAGTATCTGGCCCTGCGTGAGACCGAAGGTCCCCGGGCCTCATACCAGTGCGGCTGGTAGTGGGCAGGAGGCTGCGGGAAAAAAAGTAAGAGTCTCCTTGGGAACTCACGTTTGGAGAGTCTACAAATCCACCTATGCTGTCGCCATCTTACTGGAACTCCAGAATCCTGGGTTTTCTTCAGAAATGAGAGTACATTGATAGGTTAGACACACGATTATCACTATTTTCTTGAAACTTTATTTTAGTTAGACCTTAAGGAAGACATATATAAATATATTTCTGTTTTCTAGTTTAATCTAGTAAGACTGTTCTGGGCATAAAAGTTAAAATAATTAAGTAGTTTAACTTAGTGAAAAAGCAAAGATTTGTCTCACAATAATAATTACTGCCTCTGTCTTCTCTAATATCCAAGATTCTATTATTATAATCCTTAAATCTTCATCATAAGAAGGTGTATGGTTCATAAATATGCCCAAAGCATAATATTTCTGTTGAAAGGTAACTTATTAATTAAGAGGAAAGAGTAGCAACTAACAAGTAGAATATATATTCCTCAGTATATGGGCTTGTGGCATGATACTTCTGTATATGTGTGGGTGTGCATGTGTCTGTGTGTGCTCGTGTATAAAAGCTCACCAAAATGAAAGGTTGACAGAAATAGATTAAAGTGTTGGCCAACCCAACAGGATTAAGATGCTTTGTCAATAAATACACAGTGCATATGATATTTTTATCATCAAAATACCAATAAGGGACAACTTAAGACCAGAACAAAATTAATTATTGAAAAAACAGTGTGGAGATTCCTCAAATAACTAAAAATCGAGCTTCCTATGATGCAGTAATCCTTTTCCTGCAAATATACCCAGAGGAATAAAATCATTCTATAAAAAAGACATCTGCACAGACATGTTTATTGCAGCACTATTCACAATAGAAAAACATGGACACAACCCAGATGCTCATCAAAAATTGGATGTAGAAAATGTGGTACATATACAAGATGGAATATCATGCAGCCATAAAGAAGAACAATATCATGGCCTTCGCAGCAACTTGGATGCAGCTGGAGACCATCAAAATAAGCAAAGTAACACAGAAAAAAGAAATGAATAACACGTATTCTCACTCAAGCAGACCCTGAACGCTAGTCATACTAGTACAAGGGTGAGATCAGCAAATCCTGGACATTGGTAGGAGAGGGAGGGAGGTAGGAGGGAGAAGAGCATGTGACAACACGCTGGGTACCTGGTCCACAATCTAGGGGAAAGTGTACCAGCTAGAAGCCCAAACTTCACCCACATGCAGCCTACTTATGCAATAAATCCCCACTCATACCCTACAATTCTAAAATTTTTAAAAAGTACATAGCCGGGCTCGGTGGCTCAGCCTGTAATCCCGCGCTTTGGGAGGCTGAGGTGAGTGGATTGCCTGAGCCTGCAGGTTCGAGACCCACCTGGGCAACTTGGTGAGACCTCATCTCTACAATAATAAAAAAAAAGAAATTAGCCGGACGTGGTAGTGCACACCTGTAGTTCCAGCTACTTGGAAGACTGAGGCGGAAGGATCACCGGAGCCCAGCAGGTCGAGGTTGTGGTGGCCGGGAGCGTGCCACTGCACTCCAGTCTGGACGACAGAGTGAGACTTCAACTCAAATAATAATAAAAAAATAAAAAAGTACATAATCATTAACTCACACTTTGGGAAATAGAATTATGAACATAGTCCTTTCTCAAATTACAATGCCATTCAGGAGATAAGAAAAACACACTTAAAATGACACCAAGTAACACCATATATAATGTGATTAGGTGCAAAACAAATGTGAGGACTCTAAAAGCTGTAGGAAGTAAATGAAAAGAAATCTCTAATCTATTGCTTGAAAAAATATTCATAGAGACCTTGCAATCTACATGATTCTGGAAGTGTGGTAGGCAGGATATGATCATGAGGAAAGGGGAAGATATTCTGTATGAAAGCAAAAGCATGCTGCAGAGAAGGGATAGAATGTGGAAGGCTTACAGAACAGTGAAACTTCCCTGAAACAGATTTTGCAGTTTGTTGAGGACAAATAAAGTTATACTAACTTTTGTGCAACATTTTGGAGAAATTTCTATGTATTTTAAAAACACTGTGCCTTCATTTTAAATTCTAGTCACCAGTTCCCTCTAACTGCTAACTCTAAGTGATCACTTAATATAGGTAAATCTAATGTTTCGCATCTGCAACATTGCAATTACTTTTTTTTCCTAGTCTTGCAAGGTGACTTGTGAGAATCATATGAGACTGCATATAAAAATGTTTTGTAAGTCATAATTATAGTTTGAATGTATAATAATTTTAAAAAGTTACTACTTAATATTTCTAACTTGATTATTCATATACTCATGTTCAATATATTAAGTAGGGAAATAAAATAATGTAGAAAGATTAAAAATAATAGAACTCTCCTGATGGTTTCTTTTGCTGTGCAGAAGTTTTTTAGCTAGATAAGCTCCCACCTGTCAATTTTGGTATTTGCTGCATTTGCTTTCGAGGACTTGGCTGTGAATTTATTGCCTAAACAGATATCCAAGAGGGTGTGCTCTAAGATTCTTATAGTTTGAGAGTAAAGAGACAACCCACAGAACGGGGGGAGGGGTTTGCAAACTGTGCAATTAACAAAGGCATAACATTCAGGATCTATAAGGAGCTCAAAGTAATTGATGGAAAAAACAAATTAACCCCATTAAAAAGTAGGCAAAGGACATGAATAGGCACTTCTCAAAGAAAGACATACAAGCAATTAACAAACATGGAAAAAATGCTCAATATAACTAATCATTGGAGAAACGCAAAGCAAGATTACAATAATATACCACCTAACATTAGTAAGGATGGCTATCATACATCTCTATAATAAAATAAAACACATAACAAAACAAAAACAACAGGTGTCAGAGAGGTTGCAGAGAAAAGGGAATGCTTCTACACTATGGATGGGAATGCAAACTGATTCTACCTTTGTGGAAAGCAGTTTGGAGACTCCTCAGAGGACTGAAATTAGCAATCCCAATTCTGGGAATATTCCTAAAAGAACATAGATCACTCTATCAAAAAAACTGCTCATATATGTTTATTGTAGCACTATTCATAATAATGAAATTATGGAACAAACACTGATGCTCACCAAAAGTGGACTGGATTTTAAAAAGTGGTACATATACATTATAGAATACTATGCAGCCATATAGAAGATCAAAATTATTTTCTTTGCAGTAACACACATGCAGCTGGAATCATTAGTCCAAGCGAATTATTACAGAAACAAAAACTGAGTCCTGCTTAGTCTCACTCATAAGTGGGCACTAAACATTGGACACACTTGGACACAAAGACAGAAAACAGACACTGGGCACAGCTAAATGAGGGCAAGAGGGAGAGGGGATAAGAGATACAAAACCATCCACCGGGTACATGACCACTACTGGGGGTGAGAGAGAGCACGTCAGAAGCCCAAACCTTACCTTCACTCAATAAACTTATCTAAGAAATCCTCACATGTACCCCATAATTCTAAAATTAAAAGAAAAAGAAGAATAGAACATTTAATGAAAGTGCAAGTGAAGTAATAAGCAGTTCAGGCTTCTCATTCTTGCTCCAGGAATGTTGTTAATCTTCAATTTTAAAACTGCAATACACTGCAGTCTACAAAAGTGTCTTGTGAATTGGCTTTTCTTAACAAAGATTATATCATGTTCAGGAAAGAAAAAAACCAAAAACTCTTTTTTGGTTGCTCCAAAACCACTATGGGAAACTTTTGGGTACAGGCAAAAGGCATGTTAGAAATTAACACGACTTAACCAAGTAATTCAGAACGATTATCTCCCGTATCCACCATATTTTATTTACTTGAAATGCAGAGATTTGTACTTGGGAATTTAAAACTGTGAGATCAACTTCAGTTTCAGTCTGCTAAAAAAATATGATCATTTCAGAAAAAATTTATCCAGAATCTGTAAATTTGTTTCAGTGGTAAGTAGTTTTAAAGAGGGTTTTTTACATTAATGAATTAAAATTGTCTCTCATGTTAGCTAATTTATTTTATTTTAGTAAAACTTTACTGTCATTTACTCTGAGAATTCTAACTGCTCAACAAGATTGCATAATTTTCCTGTCTGAGCCAGAGCAGAATAATCTATTTGTGTGATACAAAGGTAGTCTACTGTACCTCATGTATTACTTAAATTTTCTAAGTGTGCTCTGATTCAATTGTTTATTGGAAGAAGAGCATTTGAGAATTGTTTTTGCCAACTTTCATTTTCTCTTTTCCTTTGCACAGTAATTCTTTTAAGCATTGGTCCTTTTAAAATTTTTATTTCTTGTACATGTACCCTCTAACTTCACCCACTTGAAGTTTAACTCTTATGCAGAAAGGGAAAAAAGGCATAAAAAATAATTATGATCTATCAAATGTAACATGTCAAAATTTCATATGGCAGAATTCCTAGAATCTTACATTACTTTGATCTGTTTATGTCTTGTATTTACTAAATAATTCCATCCCATTTAGCTATAAAATATGTCACATAAATATTTCATGCATCCTTATCATATGATTAGATAATAATACCAATTAATAACTGAAGCACTATTATGATTTGGGCATTTTCTACTAAACAGTGGTTTTCAGCAGAATAATTTTGCCTCTTAGGGGACATTTGTTGATGTCTGGAGACATTTTTTTTTAAATCACAACTAAGGAGATTCCAGGGATGTTAAACATATCGCAGTGCACAGGATAGTCCTTCAAAACTAGAAATTATCTGGTCCAAAATATTAATATAGTCAACAATGAGAAACCCTTAATAGAAGAAACTTATGATCCCCATAATTTGTCAAGTTGCTATGCTTTTTCTTGATGGAGAACATTTGATTTTTATTTTCAATAGCTCCCTTAAACATTAGTTCAAATGGAAGTCTGCAGTTCCCCATTTAGTCATGTCATTCACTCTGTAAAATATATGTGACAAAAAAGTTTCCTGTAGCTTAATGGCATGGATCTAAAGTGTCCAAAGATAGAGGAGAATGGATAGCATTTACGTGCATCACATCTCTGCTAAATGACGGCTATTACGGCACTATAAATTATTAGTGGGCAGAAAGAGGAGATGAGAGTTTTCTGCATAATTTACACATTAATGCAGTACTTTTCATATAAGATATTGTTGGAATTGTAATGGAAAAAGGACAATTATTTTCCTTTGAACTATATATAAAAAATGTTTCATGTCTATAGGAAAATTCTGGTCTAAGCTGATCTGCCCTAACAACTAAAAAGAATATAATTCTTACAGTAATGTCATCATGGTTATGTCATATATACTGATTATGCTATTTTGTAAATGAGGTGTGTTTACAAATGATAACGATAATTGTTACCAGTTATGATTTGGGTTGTGAAAAATCTATTAGGAATACAAGCCAATTTAGGTAAATTTGTAAACAATGTATGAAAGTACCCATGAGTGCATTAAAATTTCATAGATAGACTGATTATCATTAGATAGATTGACAGGGATTGTATTTATAAGCAGTCTACTGTTTGCTTAATTTACAAGAATTTTTTTTTAATTTCATAAACTGCATCACTGTGGAAAATACAATAGAATGTCTTTAAGAAGCTAAAAGATTCTGCCTTACTGTTGTTCACCCTTGAAATATTCCCTTCAATCTAGAAGGAAACCATTTCTCATATTTTGTTGATTAAGCATAGTGATTAAGAGTATTGCTTCTGAATCCAAATAAATCTGATACTTGAATGATATCTTTGCCATTTACTACTAACTTCAATAATTTTAGCAAATACCATAACTTTTATAAATCTCAGTCTCTCATGAATAATGTCAGAATAATAGTAATAATAGTTTTACCCTATATTATTGTAAATACTAATCCAAGATGCATGTGAAGCTCTTAGCAAAAAGCAGAACAAAATGTGTTTGGCAAACTTAAATGAATTTTCAAAATACTGTGCCATACAACAAATTCAAGCAAGAGTCTCTCTCTCTCTCTCTCTCTCTCTCTCTCTCTCTCTCTTTGGGTATGTCTAATAACCTACTGCTATTTTTACCTGTAAGTTAAAAATACAACACAGCAGACTCATGTCCAACCTCAACTCTTTTCTCTCCAAAACCTGCTTTTCTTCCTGCTATGTTCCCAGAACTGAAGACATTCATAGAATTGCTCCAATCAGAAACCTAATAAATATCCTTACCTCGACCTTCACAATTATTCTCTACGTCTAGTGAATCATTAAGGACTTTCTAACCTATTGGTTTAATAGCACTAGAGGTGTGTTCAGTTCTCTGCATTCCCACCATCACTCCTTTATTTCAGGCCATCGTCATCTCACCAACAGAAAGTGATAACAGCAGTTCAATAAGTCATGTCAAATCCTTGGTTCTCTTGTCCTTCTCTTTTTTCCCACCAATCTGTATATCTACAGAAACCGGAGTGGTCTTTCTTTATTTTATTTTATTTTAATTTTTGCTAAGTGCTCTATACAGGTGTGCCATTGTTTTTCTTTTATACTATATTTTTACTAAACTTTTTCCATGTTTAGCTATGTCTAGATACACAGATACCACTGGGTTGCAATTGCTTACAGAATTCAGTGCAGTCACAATCTGTTTGGGCTTGTAGCTAAGAGCAACTGGGCTACACTAAACAGCCTAGGTGTGTAGTAGGCTGCGGCATCTATGTTTGTGTAAGTGCACACTATGCTGCTTGTACAATGATGAAACCATCGAAGGATGCATTTCTTAGAAAGTACTCCTGCCATTAGGTGTCACATGACTGTGCATGAGTATGTGTGTGTGTACACGTGAGTGCACTTCTGTTATGGTCTCTTTGTGTGTGCTGGCTTGACCTTCAAAGGAAAGAGCATTATTCTCAGCCTGGAGGGCTAAGCCAGGGAAACTGTGAATGCATTTCCAATCTTTAAGTTGCCGCTGAGGTCCAGAGGGGTCCTCATAGAGATTCAGAAAGCTCAAGGTCAGCTACAAAAGGGCTGGGCCCCGATATCACAGAATCCTTGATACCCAAATGGGAGCCGCATAGGCACTGAGGACACTGTCTTTCCACACAAATTCTTGCAGTTTACCAAAGACAGAAAACAGAGGCTTGCCAAAGCCCCGTTGATGGAGTTTGAGAAAATTCAGTGATTTCCTACTTGTTTAAAAAGGTGTGTGGTTGTAGAATCTGCTTTGGTTAATAGTGATGTTTTCATTTGCTTCATATTGTTCATCAATATCAATCATCTGCAATGCCCAGTAGTCTGATTTGATTTGTTCAAGGTGTCCACACTTTTTGAGACCTGAGCACTACCAATAATGAATTAGTTTCGGGTCGGGAACAGTGGCTTATGCTTGTAATCCCAACACTTTGGGAGGTTTAGAGGATTGTCTGAGCCCATGGGTTGGAGCAATTTTTCTTGATTTATTGTAGAGATAAGATCTCGCCTGCGCAACCTGGCGAGACCTTATCTTTACAATAAATCAATTAGCTGTCATGATGGCACATGACTGCAGCTCCAGCTACTTGGAAGGCTAATCGCCTGAGCCCAGCGGGTCAAGGCTGCGGTTGCCATGAGCGTGCCACTGCTCTACAGCCTGGGCGACAGAGTGAGACTCCAACTCTGTGGTTTTCTTTTCTTCTTCTTTTTTTTTTTCTTTTTGAGTCGGAGTCTCACTCTGTTGCCGAGACTGGAGTGCAGTGGCACACTCACCGCCACCCCAGCGTCGACCCGCTGGGCTCCAGCGATCCTTCCACCTCAGTCTTCCAAGTAGCCGGAACTACAGGCGCGCGCTACCATGCCCGGTAATTTTGTATCTGATGTAGAGACGAAGTCTCACCAAATTGCCTGGGCTGGTCTTGAACTCGTGGTCTCAGGCAATCCACTGGCCTCGGCATCCCAAAGTGCTGAGATTCCAGGCTGAGCCACTGAGCCTGGCCCACTGCTGGGTTTTTCAAAAATTAAGTACAGATCATGCATTCCCCTTTCTTAAGTCTTTCAGTGATGATTTCCCCCATTACTAGTAAATTGAGCTCCAGAACACTTAACCTAAGTTATAAATTTATCTAAATTAAAATTTTAGGAGCACTAAAAAATGTTGTATGTTCTTTTCCATAAGTAATTTGAAATAAGTACCCTGCAAAGTGGCAACATAAAATGTTAGGAAAAACAACAATTTTTGTAATGACTAATCTTTAATAGCTTTTCTTCCAAGGTGTTTTCACCTACTCCCATCTCCACCTCCCACTCTGAAATTGACTCTCCTTACTGGCACCCTAAGCACATGCTGACAGTGCCTCAAGGTAACTGAGCACTGAGGCCATTCTTATGCCTCTAACTTTGCTCTCCAGGCCCTTTTCTGTCTACTTTCATCACACTGTTCAAGTGCCCAGCCTTTTTAAGTTGCAATTTTCTGCCTTTCTTATAGGCATTCATAATCATTGTTCCATCTGCCTTGCATGCTTTCTTTTTTCCTCTTTTGTTAGCTCATGTCTGCTCTATTCTCAAGTACAGCTTAAGGTAATTTCCTTGACCCTCTCTTTCCTCAAATACTGAGTTAAGGTTCACATCTCTCAAACCCCATGCTACCTACTGCTAGGACATCCCTCTTACCCAAATTTTACTGCTTAATTATGCTGCTCACAGATAATGATTTTCTTTTATGCTCATCTCAGAGATCAGCAGGCTCTTGTTTCTATATGTCTTATAAGCTAAGAATATTTTTCAACAGTTTAAACAGTTAAAAAAATCAAAAGAAGAACAATATTACAAGACATATATAAAATTTTATGAAATGCACTCCTTGATGTTCTTAAATAAAGTATAACTGTAAATTACCCACTTGTCTTCATTTATACATGTTTTATGCCTGCTTTTGTACCACATCTCTAGAGTAGTTTCATAGAAATCACATGGGCCACAAAGCCTAAAATATTTACTATCTAGCACTTTACAGAAAAGTTTGTCAACTCCTGGTCTATTATATTATGTCAGATTTCTTAAAAAAGAAATTATATTTTCACAATTGACCACAGTCATCTGCCACCTACCTTATATTTGTTACATGAATAAGTTAATTAAAAAATTAGTAATGGGTAGGAATAAATTACTCTGATGAAGGTGAATCCATTCAATTGATTCAGTTGAAAGCAAAATAAATCAAGTTAAGCTCAAGCTAGGAAAAAGAAAAAGACTGCAAAAAATTAGATTAAGTTACAAAATAAAAGAAAATGTTGAAGAATGAGATCTTGGAAAGGATAGGAACTAGAATGACTAGCAGGAACCATTGTTAATCTCTCTGAAGTAAAATGGTTAACTCTGAATCTATATTTAGCTAAAAGTTCATATTCCCAAGAGAATTTAACCACCTCTTGGCTAGGGAAAGCAATCACTTTGATTGGCAGTTCCATTTAGATGTTACAGAAACCTGAAGTAGACATTCTCAATAATACTATATATAAAGGAAAATCAGGGTTCTATTACCAAAATAAATAGTGGTGTTGAGACTAGATAGAAAACAAAATGACAGAATGTACCCCACAATAAAAAAGTCAAGAGATTATTTTAAATGGAAATACCTGGAAATTAGACTACAACTGTTTGTTCTAGGACATCTTCCTCCTATCAAATTGAAGAACAAATATATTCATGATTGCCTTACTCATTCATATGAATTAACTAGCTTGATTTCAACGTTATTTTTGAAATTGAAAATGGCATTATTGAAAGTATACTGAGTGTACTTTTCTTCTGCTATTGAAAATATGCCACCTGTAGTTCCAGCTACTTGGAAGGCTGAGGTGGAAGGATCACAGGAGCCCAGCAGGTCAAGGCTGCAGTGGCCGGGAGCGGCCACTGCAACCCAGTCTGGGTGCTGGAGTGAGACTCCAACTCAAAAAAAAGAAAAGAAAAGAAAATATGCCTACCTGTTTAATTGGAGACAATAAAATCATTATTTTTTTCATCAGAGCATTGACAATAACAACAACAAAAAGCCATGGGCTGGCTTGTCACTTAGTATATGAGGATAAACACACTGGTTAGTTTTAAAAAATAAAATTATCCATTCCAAGCATTTTTGTAATAAAGAAGTGACTGTAGAATATTAGTAATGTGACTAGAAATGAGATGTCTCTAATAGTGTGAAAACACAAAGATCACCTGCAAAATAGGCATTGATAATTCCAGTATTATCTATTTTCTAGTATTTTGTTTTCATTCATTTATTGAATATTGACTGTTCTCCAAGCTAAGAATGACACATTTCACATTGTGACTGTTCTCTAAGCTGTTAATCTTAAACTCTCTGAGAAACAAATATTTCTCTGTGAATGAGGCTGTACTGATAACATTCTGAGGTCATTTATGCTATTACCAAAGTTATCTGAACTTCTCTTCAGTTGGATAAAATATACTTGACTATTTCAACTTTCATATTTTTAATACATGTGCTAAGTTCTTAAAGTATATACTTTAAAAAAATTCCTGAAGAATTTGTATGCATCTCCAACTGGAGTTCTTTTCATCCTGTTGTTGTTCCCTAGATAAATTACCCTAAATTGTGTACTCTTTTCTCACAATGATGTCAAAAGAATGTCTTTGTGCAAGTTATTCCCCTTAAGAGAAAGAGCCAGCTGCTTAAAATGTGTATGTAATAATCAAGCATTATGTAGTCTATTTAGTTGCTAAGCCATATCTGCTTTAAAAAAAATTGTATTATCTAATGAGATTTTAGCCCCCGAGAATGAAATAAATCTACCTTAACTTTACATGTTCCCTTAACTTCTATAGTAAAGGAAATTAAATTGATTTTATGAGACAATACTGTATGTACATCATGGATATAATGCTATTTAGCTGATAAAGATAAGAAACAAGTTATTTTGTTTTGTACTGTGTCTACTTTCTATGTAATAGATTTATTGCCTACTTCCCCAGCTACAGTTAAGCTTCCTTCCAGTTAATTTATAATTTAGATTAGACAAATCACTGGACAATTGCTGAACATTTAAAACAAAATATTTACTAGTCAAAAAAGTCATCATAACCTTCTATAGAGATAATACTTTAGACCACACTATACAAAATTATGCTATGCTTCCTGATGTTTTTGACATCAATCTTGACCTTTCAGGCTATATATTTTCATTGGCATCTGTCACAAAAGAGATATAATACAAATCAATTCTATTCTTAACCTAATTACATTATTCTCAACCTAATTAAAAACATTATAGGCTTCTAAAAATACTCTTGGAGGCTCTTTTTTTTTCTTTGACTTACATATAATTATAGTTTTACTCAACAATTTTGGTTGATTTAAGGTTTAAAATGTGGCAACATCTCATTTTGATGAGAAAATTTTTCTATGTTATGTTAAGGTAATCCCTTTATAATCCTTTGAATTTATGCACAAAGTAGAATGTTCACAGTTACTTCTGATTTGTTATGAATCTTTTCTTGATATTTAATATGACTCCAATATGTTATATACTTTGCAGAACTAAAAAGTGAAGGAAGCTGTTATTATGATCTCTGTTTAAATACTTTCCAGAATGCCTAAGAGCAAACAGAAGATAAATTGTTATAAAACTTTTCATATTAAACTACTTTCTCAAAAGTAGTTTTCAAATAAATAGTTTTTTTAAAAAATCTGGGTAACCCCCTCAGGTCCCTTCCCACTGTGGTAGCTTTCTGTCCTCTTAATAAATCCTGCTTTCTTAAAACAAAAACAAAAAGTAGGACACACATTGTAAATTTGTATATACAAAACTTTAGTTTCTCACAATTGTTCTTTATTTTCATACCCAAAAGGGCATATTAAAAACTAAAGGAAAACTGCAATAACTCAAAACATATATGTTTATTTGTGTTTAATAACCTAGGGATTATTTTTCTTCTGACTGTATATTTCATGTGAAAAATGTTATCTAGCAGTTACAGTTTTGTGGAATATAAGGACAGTGCTGCTGCAACACTATAGTACCAGCCTTCAAATATTTTAAGATTACCATTTCTGAGCTGTTTCAATGGCTATTGGGAAAATGGCCGCTAATCCAAATTGTTCTTATTTTATTCCATAGTATGTTTTTACCATAATTTATATATGATTATACATTTATAAAGTCCATCTTGGAAAATATATTCATAATTTCTTCTCAAATATTAGAGTAGAAATTTCAACTCAGTGTGCATGTAGAAAGATGTCTTTCAGCTATCATTCTTTTGTATTACAAACCAGAATGATAGATTTGGAACATAATCTAATCTATTTGGATCTTAATTTTCCTATTTGAACAAATTAGGGCATTGAACTAGGTAACTCTAATCACTTATAGTTCTAAAATTGTAAAGCCCATACATTCATATTCCACAAAAATAAGGAAAAAGAAAAATGACAGTGTTTCTTAAGACTTTTTAGTATGGCATGCATTTCGAGCATTTAAAAGTTACAATATACTTTTTCATAGAGTAGCATTTTTCACAAGAACAAAAATAACTTGTTTTAAAAGTCTTAATTATTCTAACATGTTACACTTTGACATGGATCAATATTGAAGTAGTAAAGCCATAGGTTTTTTAAAAAGACAAAAAGAACCTACAAGGACAGTGAGTTGCTATTAGAAGCTTATGAAACACATTCTCACAAACAGATGTTTCACATTATAGATACTTGACTGCTTATTTTTTAAGTATATTTTTATGGCTTTTAATGTTGATTGATAATACAATAATGTTATATTCTCAAGTCTTTAAAGTAATAAAATTGGGTTGTTAAAAGAGGGCATAATATCTTAGAAATCAATAATACAAGACTTAAAAGGTATTAAAATTCAGTAATATTAAAGTGTATTTAACTACATTTCTTTCGAGACTGATTTACTATTTCACATTAGAAAGTAAAATCTATTGACTACAAGGTTGAACTTCTATGACTTTATGATGTTAGAGATGATGATAATTATATACATCTACCTTCAACCTAGTCCTTCCATACCAATTCCCAAAAAGGAGATTTGTTATAACCACTTTGGAAACTGATTATTGTACCTTGCACTTTATGCTGGCACTGATGAGATGCAGGCCAAATCCAATGGATGAAACGTGAAAGAGACAGTACACTCTATGACACTAAGTGATTAAAAGCATGGCTTCTGAAGTTGAACTGCCTCTGTCAAAAAACCCAATCTACCATTTCCCCTATGATTGTGATCAAGTTACCTAATTTGTTCTTTGTCATAATCTTCTCGTCCATAGAATGAGCATAATAATAATGGTAATTTCGGGGTTTTGCGATGATAACATGAAATATATATATATATGTATATATATACATTTTTAAAGCAGTAATTAGCACTTAATTATGACTAAGTACTAATTCTTATATTATGTGCACATAGGAAAGCTATAGAGAAGTTATCTGGTACTATTCTTGCAAATTCTGTGAGAAGGCCTGATTTGCAATACATCAATTAATGCTAGTCTCTGAACACAAATTGAACACCTGAAGGATTTCACAATCCTTTCTATGCCAAGGATAAAAGGGTATACATAACTCTTTACAATTTAATAAATTACTATGTATAGGGAGGAAAATATTAAAGACAATACAATTTTGTATAGCATCTCAAAATTTTATTTTACAGTGTTATATTGAACTAGGTAACTCTAGTCACTTATAGTTCTAAAATTACTATTTCATAGTTATTATCATTAGTTTTGCACATAAATATCCTATTATGATCCTCTTCCAGGAACATGGTAAAATTGTACTACCTAAACTTGTATTTAATTCTGGCAAATCAATTGCAAACTGCGTATTTTTAAAATTTTTAAATAGATAGATTAAATTTTGTATCTTTATCATGTATAACATGATGTTTTGAAATATGTATATATTGTGGAATGAATACATCTGGCTAATTAACATATGCATTGCTTCACATAGTTATCACATTTGTGGTGAAAACACTTTGCATCTACTCTTTTAGCATTTGGGGGGAATAAAATATATTGTTAATTATCATCACCACGTTGTATAATAAATCACCTACACTTATTGTTCTTAACAAAAATTTAAGACATCTTAAATAACTTCTGTATTTTAAAAAACTAAATGGATGAACTATTGTAGCATTCCTACTTGATAAAAGCATATAAATACCAATCGTTGATTTCATATTTTAAGAAAAAGAAAGAAGTATGTTTTATTAATACACTTCCTAGAAACCAGTGTTGGAATAATTATCAGGCAAGGAGTATTTTAACTATAAAGTAGTTATTGAGCATTTAAAATCATGTATTATAAATCGATAAGGTTTCCATCAAACTTTAGAGAACACGTAGCAAATAGGGAAGAGTCATGAAAGCAATTTAAAAATGACTAAGAAGACTTCAATAGCCTATTTCATATCAAGACTCAATCTCCTCATCAGGTTTATTCGTACAAGGTTGTTTCATTAAATGTATCTGTATTTACTTAAGCATTTGATTGTTTTAAATGCCTTATACATATTGAGTGATTTAATTTTCAACTCCATGTGATAGGCACTGTCATTGTTTTCTTTTTAACATATAAATAAATTGAGGCATGAGAAGGCTATGTAACATGCCCAAAGCATGCAACCAGCAAGCAGCAAAGCCAGGATTTGAACACTAGGAGCTAGGTCCTTATGTTCGTGCTCTTACCTCCACACTATGTGTCGTAGATGAGGATTTCCTTTACATTATTTATCTACAATTATTTAAAATTTAAAAAATGCAAACTGTTAAATGATTGGTCAGGTAAATTCTATAATTTAATTTATCTTCAACTTGGCCTAAATAATGATCCAACTACCAATTTTATCTTCAGGATTTAAATCATTATCATTATTGGGGAGACACCTCTTATCAACAAGGGTACCTGAATGAAGCATATTTGTATACCTAACCCTTAATGATATGCCACAATATCATAATAAAAAGTATTGATTAATTTAAAAAATCATCATTATCATAATTTTTAATATCTTAATAAGTGTGTTTTACTTGGTCACATTTGACTATGCATTTGCAAATATTCACTGGCTGTCAGTAAGGCTCTCACCATGGAAATTACTTTGATCTTTATCATCAGTACTTTGAACTTTTTCTTAAATCATCGAGGAAACTCAAATAGGAAAACAGCTATGCAATTACTCCAAAAGTGCTGATAGTTCAAAGGTAACTTGTCAGATGTTGAAATGCATTATGTGATTACGTAGCATAAAATTTGTTTTCTCGAGTACTCTACTTACTAGGCTTAAAATAAAAATTACATCACCACTCACCTCAGCTAATAAGAAGAGAAAGTTACTTTCCCTAATTTGGAGGTTGATTTAACAACAAAAATTGACATTTATAAGAAAGCCTCCATGAGATTAATCTAGCATATAAGCCAGTTATTAAAAAAGTATCCCTCTGAGGTCATTATTTACTAGATGTTCACAAGGTTTAAGTTATTGAATTTAGATCATTGATCATCTAGTGTTTACTAAACTTTTTTACTCTTTCTTTTATTTATACTGACAACCATTCTAAATGTAACTGCTGATACAAAAGCCACTGAGAAGGGCAAATTGTGAGACTAACAGGAAGACAAAAGTAAGGCTCTATATATTCTTGTCTCCAATATCATTCTCCAATGACTACAGAAGTAATCACTTCTGAATCTGTCATATGCCATTGCATGCAGTTTTACACACTGACTCTGCATGTACACATTCACAATTTATATATATATATATTGCATTTGAAAATTATAAGAAGGCTTCCTGTTGTATAAGTTTTTGTTTAACATTTTGGCTTTTTCTGGAGTTTTTTTTGTTTGCTTGTTTGTTTGGTTTTTGAGTTGGAGTCTCATTCTGTCACTCGGGCTGGACTGCATCGGCACACTCTCGGCCACCCAAGCATCGACCTGCTGGACTTCTGCCATCCTTCTGCCTCAGGCTTTCAAGTAACTGGAACTACAAGCCCATGCTACCACGCCTGGTTAATTATTTATTTATTTTTTATTGTAGAGGCAAGGCCTTGCCAAGTTTCCCGGGCTGGTCTCAAACCAGCAGGCTCAGGCAATCCACTCGCCTCGGACTCCCAAAGTGCTAGGATTACAGGTTGAGCCACTGAGCCCGGCCTGCTTTTTTAGTTTTATCCATGCAGATTTATAATCCTCAATTCTCTTTAACTAATAGATTTTTCAATATAAAGCTTTATGTGATAATTTTTACATTCTTTTTTTATTTTAAAGATGTGGTGTACAATTCAGGATTAGGTATACAAGCATTCATTATGCAGGTACCCTTGTTGATGAGGTGTGCCCCCCTTCCCTGACAGTTTCCCACTGCTGCCAATCCCTTTTTTATAGTATGTGATAATTGTTCAAGGTCCGCTTATGAATGAGAACTTGTGGTACTCAGTTCTTTATTTCTGTGATAGATCATTCAATATTACAGACTAAGTCCATCCAAGTTGCTGTGCAGTTCATAATTTGACCTTATTTATGGCTGCATAATTTGTGTTATTCTTTCTGATATACTAAGGCAGACCACTCTCCCTCCCAAAAACAAACAAACAAAAAACCAGAATTATCTTTTGGAGGGTATGTCCTTTGTGGTATACTCAGAATTTGTTCGTCAGGATCAAATGGTCAACCAAAGTTTTTGTTGATATTGTTGTTGTTTTGGTTTTTTGAGTTAGAGTTTCACTCCATTGCCCAGGTTGGATTGCAGTGGCACTTTCACATTCACTCCAAGGCCACGCCAGTGTTGACCTGCTGGGCTCAGGTGATCCTTCCGTCTCAGCCTTCCAAGTAACCAGAACTGCAGGCGCATACTACCATGCCTGGCTTTATTTATTTATCTAGCTAATACTTAATTAATGTATTTATTTATTGTACAGACAGGTCTCACCAAATTGCTCAGAGTGGTCTGGAAGCCCTGGGCTCAGGCCAACCAAAGTTTTTAATTGGAGGTTTTGAAAAGGTTGTGTCATGATTTGTGAGAGAAATGTTCTGGGGAGTGGCAAACAGGTGACTGGTTCTTCCACCATGACACTGGACCTGAGCTGACTGTTCAGCAGTTTTTGATCAAAGATGGCATGACTCCTATACCCCACCCTCCATATTCACCTAATTGCACCCCGTGACTTTTTTTGTTTCGTGGGATAAAAAATGTCTTCAAATCAAAACATTCTGCAGGTGTGGAAGAGGTGCAATGAAAAGCAACAGGTCACTAGAAGACATCACAATTGAAGAGTTAAAAAGAGTTTTGAGCAGTAGAAAAGTTTCTTGATAGGTGTATTGCATTAAATGGGAGGTTTGTGTGTGTGTGTGTGTGTGTGTGTGTGTGTGTGTGTGTGTGTGTGTGTGTGTGTTTTACAAGTTCAAAGATGTTTACTCACAGACCCCAGGTAGGGAAGGTGCCATGGGTTGGAGTAGGCTGGGGGAGGGAGAAAGAGTAAGACAGAGAGAGAGAAAAAGAGAGGGAGGGAGGGAGGGAGGGAGGGAGGGAAGGAGGGAGGGAGGGATACTGGGAGTAATTTGAAAGTGACTACAATTTAAACATGTAAGAATAAATACACAAGTTCTTATCAATTAATTCTGGATTTGGGGAGGTCCCTTTTGTAGAGTCACACTTCTACTAGTGTGTGTACTAGTAGATCAAAAACTTGAAGGGAGAAGGGGCAGGAAGAAGCCCAGTAATATCTGTATAAATAAGGAGATTTTGATGCACACTCAAGTTAGAGGAACACTGAAATTCACCACAGTAGTTTCTGAGTCTTCTGATAACTTCCCTTATTGGCCCACTCCCATTCCTTGTCATAAGCATTTGAATGTCCTACCCATGCTGTCTTCTACAGGAAATGCTTTCTTGTCCATGCTCCATCAGTCTGAAGCCCTGCGACATTTGCTCTCTTCTGAAAATGCAGTAAACTCACTGAATATCCCAGCCATATTGAGAGAGTTGCATCTTCCCAATGTAATATTGCTATTTCACATTACTGAGTGTTTTAGCTTTTTTAAATGTCCTGCCCCATATCATCCACAAGAAATATCTGTAGCTCACAACATCTTCTCCTCAGAGCCTTATGCAGAGCAGAAGTGTTTGTCCATTCTTTCTTATGTGCCATTGCTAATCCCTGTACATACTGATAGCATTTACAAGGGTCTGCCATAATGATATTTTTTCATGTGACAGTAAGTATATGTTGAGAGATCTTTCTTCCTATCTGGTTTGCAATTTCTTTGTTTTGGTACATCATAGCAAGCGATTTGAATGACATGTGCTTAGAGAATGACTGCATTATTTTCAACATTAATTGAGTATCTGATATAGACTTGATGCTTTTGTAAGTACCAGGAAGATACAAAGGGGACTAAAAAATTGTTCCTGTTTGTGAATTGCTTATAAGATTTATCCTTGAAAATTCTTACAATGATCCTCTTCTTTGTTTAAGTTTTGGAGCTCAGAATCTTAGGCAAGTTTGTGTCTTATCCTAACATGTGACACCGTATTTTAATTGTTTCATATATATCAAGCCTACTTCTATCAAATGAATTGCAAAGTATCTAAAAGTAAAATTTGTGCTTTCACTTTAATATTTTCCCACAAGGCCTAGCACAAAGATAGACCTATCTGCTATTTAATAATTTTGTCTTTATTTTATTTTTTTGAGTTGGAGTCTCACTCTGTCGCCCAGACTGGAGTGCAGTGGCCGCTCCCGGCCACCGCAACCTCGACCTGCTGGGCTCCGGTGATCCTTCCGCCTCAGCCTTCCAAGTAGCCGGAATTACAGGCATGCGCTACTACACCCGGCTGATTTTTTGATTTATTGTAGAGATGAGGTCTCGCTGCCCAGGCGGGTCTCGAACCCGCGGGCTCAGGCAATCCACTCACCTCAGCCTCCCAAAGGCGCGGGATTACAGGCTGAGCCACCGAGCCCAGCTAATTTTGTCTTTATTTTTATGAGCCACACCTCCATTGCAAAGAGAAAAAACAAAATTACATTAAATTTTCTTTTGATATAATTGAAGATTGAAAGAGGCTGGGCTCGGTGGCTCAGTCTGTAATCCCGCGCTTTGGGAGGCCGAGGTGAGTGGATTGCCTGAGCCTGTGGGTTCGAGACCCGCCTGGACAACTGGGCGAGACCTCATCTCTACAATAAATCAAAAAAATTAGCTGGGCATGGTAGCGCGCGCCTGTAATTCTAGCTACTTGGAAGGCTGAGGAGGAAGGATCGCCGGACCCAGCAGGTCGAGGCTGCAGTGATCGGGAGCGGCCACTGCACTCCAGTCTAGGCGACTGAGTGAGACTCCAACTCAAAAAAAAAGGAGATTGAAAGAATATTGTTTCCCACTTATTTGCTGAATCTAGGCTGTTTCACATTTACTTAACAGCATTTGAAATAAACAGCAATATAATTTTGGAGCTGTTATATGCCATCATAAACAAAAATTTGACTCATACAAATTGCTTGCATATTTTTCAAGACTGAAACAAAAAAAGAATATTTTTCATAAAATTTTTTCAGAATGTTAAACAGACATACAATTCTGTTCAAATGTTATATTCTTATTGCCTGCTTTACTATGTATTTACTATGCCTAAAAATGGTAGAATTAACAATACGGGTTATTGACTACTTAGCTAGTTCTGGGCTTGTATATTGCAACAGCAACATCTGATAAAATTTAGTGTTTTTTGATTAGTGTAGGATATTTCACTTTGGATCAATACTTTTTCTTTATTTTCATACCCCTTAATCTGATCCATATGATAAACTGGTCCTTGATAAATGTTTGCTGAGTGGCTCATGGGTTAGATAAATGACATAATCTCATTTACTTCTCACTTTGACCCTATTTTTCTCTTATTTTGCTGGTTAGGAACATAGAGATTTCAGAAGTTAGGAAGCTTAGGCAGAATTACTCAGAAAGTAGCTGACTAAACTGTCACTGTTCTTGGTTCTGTGATTTTAAATGCCCTATTTGTGATACTGTGTCTTATTATCTACTGTGTTAAGCTTAGTTGAAGATAGAAGTAAGATAACAGTGAATCAAAAGAAAGGGCATCTATAATATTTTATAGAAATCTGAGATTTGATTTCCAGTCTGTGTTTGATGTGATACAGTTTTATTAAATTTTATTAGGAATGATAATTGGTTTATTTGTTAAAGATAAGCCAAATAATGATCAGGAATATAAAGAGATTCACGATGGGAAGAAAATGAAGCATAAATGTCCTTTGACTACAGTGCAGCCTTCTAAATTGATTTCTGAAAATTATTTGCAGCAAGCAAATGGAACAGAGAGAGATAAATTGTTAAGTCTGCAGCTCTAAGAGGAGTAGTTGTGCTCATTTAAACATGTGGTAGGGTTGTCACACCTGCAGGCCTCACAACAGATTGTGGGAAATGTGACACCCCCATGTTGCCAGTTTGGGATTGCAAATTAGAATTTTCTCCATTAAAGTAGTGAATCCCCGCTGCTTTGCAAACTTTAAAAGCTTTACTTTTCCTTTGCAGCAGCATGTTTTCAAGCTTGGAAAGCATTCAGTGAGCTGCTGCAAATCACCAAGTGAATTTTAAAAAATCTTGGTCTGTAGTGGCAAAGATTTGTTTGAAACAGTGAGAGTGAAGATGATTTCATAGCATCATGTCTTGTTGAAGAGCTTGCAGAGTGAGCTCAATATGGCGTAAGAGAAGTCAGCATGGTAGATGTTTTTCAGATGATATAATGTACTTTCAAGGTGATAAAACCATGGGATCCATGTATTGAAAAGGAAAGGAAACAATGAAAATCTGAGTTCAGGTAGAAGCATTGGGAGGACAAAGCTCAGGGTATGAGTGCTTCTTTATAAAGGCTACTGTGGAAAGTTGCTATAGTATGTGAAATCTGGGGCTAAGGTAGAGCAGAAACAGACCTTCCCGTTAAATCAAGTACAAGGAAGGAAAAGCTCTATTAGGGAAGTCTGATGTACCTATTGTTACACATGCCAGGAACTCCCCAAACATAGTAACTTGTCTTGTAAAATCATCACCATCATTCCGTAATACCTCATGGAAAGACATTCTAATCATTATAACAAGATTTTTACTGCCAGGTCTGTTTTTATTCTTTTAAAATCTAGCTTAAATTATGATTAAATAATAAAGGTTACAGTCACAACGTAATATACACCCTAGTTAATTGTGAGATGATTTATTTTATTCATATAACTATTGCTCAGATTTGTCTATTGCTTCAGGGGATTGGGAACATAAGAAGGATACGAACAATTCATTTGACACCATGCTTTGTTCTTTGTATTGTCTTGAGTTTCTCTCTCTGTCATAAGGTTGGAAAGTACCTCTCGACATTAGATCATCAGTTCTGCTTGAGGCAGGACAGATTTTCATTATGCCAGACAGTAAGGCGTCTATCAAAAAGCTCCAGGAAAGGAAATCTACAAGTTGCCCTTGGAAACCTGTTCCAGTGCCAGTGCTCCTTATCCCACATTATGTTCCCAGACATTGATTGTCTACTACCACATACTCCAGGAGTGTTTCATCAATACTAACAGCAATGACCATGAACATCCTAAATCCCATCAGTTAAAATTTAAGCTCATCTGCAGATGGCTGGCTGCTTAACAACATCCTTTATATAATAACTCCTTATATATTTAATACTTTTAATTGACTTTGGCAAAGGGTTTCTTATAGTGTAATGCACACTTCACGCTGCAAAGAGGATGCAGATTACCTAACAGCAATACAGCACATATTGGGGTTGGTTTTCCTTTAATGATTGTGGATGCGCCCTCATCCATTCATAATCTCTCACTCCACCTGTGTTGCAACCAATAGCGTAAAGTTTAGAGAAGGCTAGTTGGGGTCAAGGTGCAAAGTCTTTCTCTTTGGAAGTTACTTTACCTTAATGAGCATGGTAACTATTCAAGCTACCTAAGTTAAATAGACATATACCTTTAGGGGCAAATGGTCTCTACAATTTATTAGTCATAGATGCTGACAATTGGGACAGATGCTCAGACAACAATCGTGGAAGAATGAGCACTTAACCAGTGGTTCAAAGGTCCGTTGCCTCTGTTCCTGGCTAGCCTTGTGAGAATGCTATTTGTAGCACATTGAAGAACATTAAGCTGCATGAACATAGTACTGTGTAAAATAGGGATGTTAACTCTGAGAAACAGGAATTCAATCCTTAGCATCAGGATGGGATCACCCAGTCCATCCATGTGCCTATATATTTTGATATCTAGAGTCTTTTATTTTTTTGACTTGGGGGTTTATGAAGGTGACTAAAGTGCTTTGTGAGAATGACTGAACTTGATATTGCAATTAAAGCATATATGGAGGGGGTGCCAAAAAACGTATACACATTTTAAGTATTATGTTCCCTCAAAAAATGGTATTAATTATCATGCAATAGACAAGATGCTAAAAAAAATGGCAGAAACTTGGTTGAGCACATGTCACACTACACATTGCTACTGTAATTTAATTCAACTTTGAAAAGTAATACACAGATAACATCTTTTTAAATGTGTATGCATTTTTTTCACCCCATATATATGACAGTTTATAAAGGATTAGGGATATCATGTAAACCTCATTCCCATCAGATGAAAAACTGTTAATAACTTTTTATAGCCGGGCTTGGTGGTAATCCCTGTAATCCCATGTCTTGGGAAGCTGAGGTGAGTGGATTGCTTGAGCCCGCGGGTTCAAGACCTGCTTGGGCAACTTGGTGAGACCTCATCTCTACAATAAATAAAAAAATTAGCCTGGTGTGGTAGCGTATGCCTATAGTTCCAGCTACTTGGAAGGCTGAGGCAGAAGAATCACTGGAGCCCAGCAGGTCAAGGTCACTGCACTCCAGTCTGGGCGATGGAGTGAGACTCTAACTCAAAAAAAAAAAAAATGCCAAGCTCGGTGGCTCAGCCTGTAAGCCCGCGCCTTTGGGAGGCTGAGGTGACTGGATTGCCTGAGCCCGAGGGTTCGAGACCCGCCTGGGCAGGGGAGACCTCATCTCTACAATAAATCAAATATCAGCCGGGCGTGGTAGCACATGCCTGTAATTCCGGCTACTCGGAAGGCTGAGGCGGAAGGATCTCCGGAGCCCAGCAGGTCGAGGCTGAGGTGGCCAGGAGCGGCCACTGCACTCTAGTCTGGGCGACAGAGTGAGACTCCAACTCAAAAAAAAAAAAAATCTTTATATACACTTTGCATTTTTCTTATTTATGAACATGTATGGAGCCTCTTACAGAAAATTCTCCATTATTTTGCTCTAAACTTCCAGGTTAGGAGAACTATTTCTTATTTCAGTTCTCTTCTTGTTAATAATGAGAAGTTTTTATGTTTGTCTCATGTAACCTTTGTGTCTGATTTTTTGTTTTTTTTAGAGTCAAAGTCTCCCTTTGTGACCCAAGATGGAGTGCAGTGGCACAATCACAGCTTACCACCGTTTCAACATCCCAGGCTCAAATGATCCTTTTACTTCAGCCTCCCAAATAACTGGAATTACATGTATACACCACCATGCTCAGCATTATTATTATTACTACTATTATTATTTATAAGAACGCGATTCCACTTTGTAATCTAGGCTGGTCTGGAAATTCTGGACTCAAGCAATCCTTCTTCCTTGGCCTCCCCAAATCCTGAGATTATAGGCATAAGCCACCATACCCAGCTTTGTTTCTGAATTTTTATCAGTTGATTTCTTTGGAAGGTGCTTTCCTCAAGCATACTCTGCAAAATATTGGACTTCAGTCTTGATTAATAGACATGGTTAGATTTAGTGGTGGTTCATCGCCGCTCTTTTTAAGCTAGACTTGAGATTTCTGTAAGTATCTGTATTTTTCTTTCCAATGTATCTTTAGACAGTTTGGCAATGATTAGGGATATTTGAAAGCTATCTGTGTAATAAGGGACACTTGCCCTTTTTGGAGTACAAGCTGAAAATATCATCCTCAGTTATATAAATATTAATATATATTCTGTGTCCATTATGAGTTCCTAATATTCATAGGAAGAGTAAGTTTAATATTCTGTGCACTTTGTATGTGTTAAATAAATGCTATTTCATCTTTGGTGATTAAAGCAGCTAAATCTCTCGTAGACCAGATTTCTGATCTGCTACGGATAGCAAATGTCACAATATAACTTTAATAGGCTTCTTATTGCAATCTGAGACCGGATGGTACTCAAAATCTATGTCACAAGAGTCCAAGAACCATCAGAATAATTTGCATCTCCTGTGCTCATCCACATTGCAGCAGGATGATATTAACCAGGGGGTTTCATTATATCTATGATTATCTTTTTAATCCATGACTATCCCCATGTGTTTATAACATTGTGCCCATGGAAAGTAGAGTTTGGGAATATCCATTCACAAGAAAACTATTAAGTAAAGTATGGTATAAAAACACCACTGCAGACTTGGCATCGTAGCTCATGCCTATAATCCCCACACTTTAGGAGGCCAAGGAGGGAGGATTGCTTAAGCCCAGAGTTTGAGACCAGCCTAGGCAACATAGTTCATCTCTACAAAATATTAGCCAAGTATGGTGATGCATGCCCGTAGTCCCAGCTACTTGAGAGGCAGAGGGGAAGAATTGTCTGAACCCAGGAGGTTGAGGCTGCTGTGAACCATGACCATGCAACTGTGCTTCACCCTTGGTCATAGAGTGAGATCCCAACTGAAAAAAAAAATAAGAAAAAGAAAGAAAGAAGCATCACTATATATTATATATCAATTAAATGAATAAAATAAAGCAACAAAACACAGTATGGAGAAATCTTAGACTTATAGACTCATATTTTTTTCAAAAGTACCCAAAGACTATAGTATAATATTTTTTACAAAGCAAGAAGACAAAGAAATAGAGTAGACAAAGGACATACAGATAGATTATTACTTAAACTATTCTAGTACATTCATTAGGTAGAGATTTTCATGATTCTATTATATTCTTATTACTATACCCTACCTATACATATTTTTATATGTATCAAACATTATTTATAAAATAAAAAAAATTTAAGTAGAGAAAGGAACAAAACGTGCTTCCTCAATAGCCCATGTGAAAGAAAGTCTCTATCAGGGCACTGAATTTATAATTCACAATAATATAATATCATATCTATTGAATTAAAATTAGTACTTAAGAGTGGACACTAGGAGAGTACTAGTAGTACTCTCAGTTTTAGGTAGCTCTTCCAATTCATCAGGGGTACTATGTTAACAACACAGAATTTATAAAGAATAATGCATGTGATGAGCACAGTGCTTGGTACAGACCTTACTCACCCACTGACACATACAGCCTCATGCCCAGTACCCACATTACAGTGACAGCTTCATCTTTTACAGGTCCTATGACAGCTTTTTTCTTTTTGAAATTATTTAAATTATTCAAATCCTTTGGTCTCATTTCTTGTCATGTTTCTGATTGAAAGACAAGTGTCCTGAAAACACACTTAAAAATAATCTTATTCTAGATAAAAGGGAATGTTTCTGAGTTCCCCTTTCAAACATTCATCTTTGCCACTCTGATGATTACACAGTGAAGATTGAGGAGGGGCATCCAAAAGATTGATTGATAATTTTGGATATGCTGAGAAAAGGATGATGAAGATGAGAAATCATATTTTAAAGAGATATTTAAGTCAAGTCACACAATATATGGTAAGGAAGGAGATGGAGAAGTTACCAAAGCAGACAACTATTCAGCATTACTAAACAGAAAGCTATCATCCCAGGAAAACATGTCCGTGATCAGAGACAAGAAGCATATAGCTAAACTGGCTTTGTATGATTTTAAGATGATTCATAGTAAACAAAAGTCAGGAATAAAATCTAGACCTTAGAGATAAAACAAACTTATTTTTGGAGTAACAAAGAAAAAAATACATCAAAGTTTGGTGTGGTGTCTCATGCCTGTAATCCCAACAATTTGGGAGACTGAGGCAGGAGAATAGCTTGAGTACAGGAGTTCATGACTAGCCTGGGCAACATAGCAAGAGCACTTCTCTAACATAAATAATCAATCAATAAATAAATCCTTAGCCATGCATGGTGGCATGCACCTGTAGTCTAAGTACTCAGAAGGCTGAGGTGGGAGAATCAATTGAGACCAGGAGTTTGAGATTGCAGTGAGATATGATCGTGCCACTGCACTTTGGTCTGGTCAAGAAAGTAAGACCTTACTTATAAAAAAACGAAAAATAATCAAGTAAGTAAAAAGAAAAAAGGAAAAATATGTCAGCATTAACCATGTTTTGGAAAGTAGGTAGAATTACAAAGGCTATTGGCTTAGTTGTATTATAAGGAGCTCTTTATTTTTCCTGAAAGGTTAAATGTGACCTGGAAAAGGGTGAGAATATTTATGCTAATGGGATACAATTTGAGTGCCATTCTTCACACATATTCCATTCAATATATAATATAATGTAGTTCCTAATGTGTATTTAAAATGTTATTTTCTTTAAAATGCCTGTCAGCATGGATGGCAGTATGGTGGTTATCACTGGTGCCACAAAACGATCAAACAGTTCTTCTATCAATATCTTCCTGAATAATGATTATTAAAGCACATCCCTAGGAGTTCTGAGTTTACAGTCACTGAAGAAGAAATATTTCCTTATCTTACAATCAGTAGCAGGAGAGGCTTACCTTCAGATACGTGTTTTCAAAATTGGTATGGAGAGACATGTTGTTTTCTGGTCTGATGTGGTAGAACTCATTGAAGCAAAGTTTGTTATCAATTTTCTTTTAACAATAAAATATCAGTAGTTATTATTTTGAATTTAGTAGACTTCCACAGACTTACAGTTGCTTCCATCTGGTTGCTAAAACTTGTTCATCCAGACACAACTTTTGATTCTTTGACATTCAAGCCCAGCTCCCAGGGTTATGGTCTTAGCTTACTGAATCCCAATCTACCTCTTGATTTGGTCCTTCATTCCTCTTTATTCCTTTTACTTTTAAACATTAGTAATTTTTGCCATGCTGACAATCTTTCTTCTTCACAGAGACTGCTTGGTGAAAAACCTGTAAAAATAAAGTTACTTCCTCTCTCCTGCTGTTATCATTGATTTTTCTTTAAATCTTTATTATTATTTGCATCTCAGGTTTATTTCTAAGTGTATAAAATTGTTTAACTATTTGTTTTAAGTGAAAATTTTATAGGTCTTTGTTTTTTCCAGTTTAGAAATCTGAACAATTTTCTGCTGTTCCCAGAATTTCTTAACAGCTGGAATAGTACTTCTACTTATAACATAGAACCTTCTTGAAGGTTGTGTTCTCTCATAGATTGAAAGAACTTTATAAGCTTTGATTTTACCCTAACTTTAACATGAATGACAGACTAAATATTCAGTTAAATAATTTGTCCTCAGGGTGCATAGAGTAGATTTATGGAGCTCAGAGTTTAGAATCAACCCATCAAGGAAGGTCACTAGACTGCAATGCTTTGAGTTTCCAAGACTTAGTGAGTCATGGCTTGCAAAACAGTTCACTGAATTCTGAATTTATGTGAGAAAGAAAATGTTTCAGAGATGGAACTGAAAAAAAGTTTGGAATTTTAAAGGAAAAAAAAAAAGGTTATCTTTGCCCAACATATTTATAGCCTCAGGCTGTCCTGGAGTGATGGTCATGAGAGTCAACAGATTTGCAACTTTAGCTCTCCTCAGAGTGATCAGGAATTCAGGTGTTGGGTTGCTCAGGCACAAAATAACCCACAGATTACACTGCCACATTTCAAATATAGCACTAATGACTGAATTTAAACACTATTGCAGCATCCAGCTTTAAGTTTGCCGTCTACAGGTCAGGTCCAATGGCTCACGCCTGTCATCACGCCTAGCATTTGGGATGCCCAGATGAGAGGACTGCTTGATCCCAGGAGTCTGAGACCAGCCTAAGCAATATCATAAAATCTCATCTCTGCAAAAAATAAAAAAACTTAGCTGAGTGTGAAAGCATGCTCCTACACTCCAGCTACTTGAGAGACTGGCAGAAGGATGGCTTGAGTCCAGGAGATTGAGGCTGCAGTAAGCTGTTCATCGTGTAGCTGCACTCCAGCCTAGGCAACAAAGTGAGACCCTGATGCAAAAAAAAGTTTACAGTCTATAGGTTTCAACTAATTTACTGCATTTTGTCTAATGGTCAACTAAAATCCTGTTGCTAGGAAGGGGATAGAGGTAGTTCCAATCCCTAGTAGTTTCCGAAGAATGCTCCTAAGCTATCTTACTCAAGACTTTGAGGCAGTCAAAGAATATGTAAAGCGTGATGCTTGAGGCTCATATTCTAGATCTCTGTTTCAAAGTAATCTATCTTGGTTTACCCTCAGTGGTCTACCTCATTGATTGCCATAAGAATTGAAAGAGATGCCAGGCTCGGTGGCTCAGCCTGTAATCCCGCGCCTTTGGGAGGCTGAAGTGAGTGGATTGCCTGAGCCCGCGGGTTCGAGACCCACCTGAGCAGTGAGACCTCATCTCTACAATAAATTAAAAAATCAGCTGGGCGTGGTAGTGCATGCCTGTAATTCCAGCTACTTGGAAGGCTGAGGCGGAAGGATTCCTGGAGCCCAGCAGGTCAAGGCTGCAGTAGTCCAGAGCAGCCACTGCACTCCAGTCTGGGCGACAGAGTGAGACTCCCACTTAAAAAAAAAAAAAAAAAAAAAAGAATTGAAGGAGAAAAGGTAGATAGCCGAAAGTGTTTTTAAGGGGAATATGAATATGACCTGAATAAGATTATAAACTACACATAGCTCACTTCCTACAAGATGCATACACAAAATCCTGTAAAGCTATATCACTATGGTGATTGTTTTCATTATTATTTACATCGTAGGTTTATTTCTAAGTTTAAAAGTTTGTATGACTATTTGCTTCACATTTAAAATTTCTAGGACTTTGTTTTTTCCAGTTTAAAAATCAGAACTTTTCTGTTGTTCTCAGAATTTCTTAACAGCTAGAATTGTACCCCTACTTATGAAATAAAACTTTCTTGAACGCTGTTTCTGAAGGTTGTTCTTTAAAGTTGCTGCTGTAACAAATTATCACAAATGTAGTGGCTTCACATAACACACATTTATTACCTTGATATAAATATATTTATAACATTGAGTTAAATTCAGAGTGTTGGCAAGTCTGGTTCCTTCTGGAAGTTCTAGGAGAATACCCATTCCCTGCCTTTTTCAGCTTCTGAAAGCTGCCAACTTTCTCTAGTTCACGGCCCCCCCAGCAATGTCATCACTTTGGTCTCTGTTTTCATGCGATGCTCCTCACATGTCCATCAGGCAGGATGTAATTTGTGTCCCCTCTACAGTCCAACAAAATCCTCTTTACATATGCCACAACTTAAACACTTATTACATTGTATGGTAAGTATTTATTACAGATGTTTCTTGACTTTCAATAGGTTTATATCCTGTTAAATCCATTACAGTGTGAAAAATTGTAAACCAAACCATCACAAGCGAGGGGCAATCTGTTTATGTCTTTCTTCTGAAATAAACTCTTCAAAGACAATGTGTGATTTTCTTTTGAATTATTAGTACCTAGCATAATATCTAAGATATAGTAGGTACTTAATAAATGTTTATCTTAATTTAAAAACTAAGATGAATTACATCTAGCAGAAGAAATTGCATAGCTCTCTGTGAAATAAAGTAAAAATCATGAATAATTTCACATTTTTTTTAGGGAGGAAGATCCCATTTGTTTTTAGTTATGTAGATTTGGATGTTTCAAGATGAATGAAATTGATATTCCATAATTCAACTTATAAAAACATAAAATACGATCCGAGGGCAAGATGGCGACGGCATAGGTGAACTGGTGAGATTCTCTGAGCGTGAGTTCCCAAAAAGGCTATTACTTCTCTTCCCCCATCCCTTAGCCCACCACCAACTGTGCTGGTGCCAGGCCCGGGAACTTCCCACGCAAGGCCAGATATTGTGCACCCCCTACCACTGCTGCTGTTCTACTCGTGTGTGGAAGTCTCCGGTCCCAGCCCCCTCCAGATCCCTCCCAGCTGCATTGTCTACAGCCCAACACCTGGCACCCGGCACCGCTGGTCACACAGGGAGGCTCTGGGTGCTCGCCCCTCAGAGACTCCAGTCCCTTTCGTGGCCGAAGTACCCTGTAGGGAGCCCAGCGCCACTCTTGCCACTCACCGCCTTCCCTTTGGAACTTTGGAGCTCTGGAACTCTGGGTCCACCCTGGCTGAGGCACTCAGTGTGAGACCCCAAGCCGGAGGACCCAGACAAGCGGAGAAAAACAGATCTGCTTAAACTGCCTCGCCTTTCTCCAGGCAGAGACTTTCATTGCCCGCCTACCTATCAACAAACTACCTCATTTCCTAAGGCCAGATATTGCAGCGTGCGGGGGAGTTTTGGGTTCCTGCTCCCTCCGGCCCTCTCCCTGGCTCCATTGTCTCCAGCCCGATACCTGGCACCTGGCACCACCGGTCACACAGGGAGGCTCTGGGCGCCCACCCCTCAGAGACTCCGGTCCCTTTCCTGGCCGAAGTACCCTGTGGGGGGCCCAGAGCCACTCTCGCTGCCCACTGCCTGCCCTTTGGAGCTTTGGAGCTCTGGAACTCTGGGCCCACCCTGACTGAGGCACTCAGTGCGAGACCCAAACCGGGGGACCCAGACAAGTGGAGAAAAACAGATCTGGGTAAACTACCTTGCTGTTCTCCAGGCAGAGACTTCCATTGTCCCGCCCACCTATCAACAAACTTTACCTCAGTTCCTAAGGCAACAGCGTGAAACAGGAGACAAAGCCTCACCCCTACGTTGCAACAAAAAACAAAGGGGAGAGGCTGGAATCAGAGATCACAGAAGTGACTCTAGTCTGATCACTTATTTTGACTTACGGCTTTATGATTGAAACTGTTGGTTTAGATTACGTTTGGTGTTTACCTTCTGACTTAAACTGTTTCTTGATTTTATTGGCCTGTCTCTGTGTAACTATCAGTATTCTTTAGGGAATCTTTCTTACCTGTCTTTCTTCACTTCTTCCCGGCCCTGTGTCTCTCTTCACCTGATAGTTGGTATGTATATCTGTTTTCCCTCTCGCACTTCTCTCTTTCTAACTCCCTATTGACCCCCCCTTCCTCCATTATTTTCCTCTTTTATATGCCCCCTTTTTAAATCTAGGGACCAAGGCTGCATACTGCTGAACAGACAGACTGTAAAGCAGAGGGAAAAGTGAACAAAGCCAGAAGACCCTCATAAGGAAGAAGAGGTCATTGCAGAAGAGAAATAAAAGCAACCCCACCTTCCCTCAAAAACAGAATTGAAGAGGGGGAGGGAAAGGGGGAGAGGGAGAAAAATCTACAGAAATGAAGAAAAACCAAAAGAAGAGTATGGGTCTCTCCCAGACGCCTGGGAGAGCAGACATTGAGAAAACTGACTTTGGAATGCAAACAATGAAAAGTCCCCAGAATGAAGGGTCTCAAAATGCAAATGTAGATATCAAAACAATAATGGAGAGATTAAAAAGAATTGAGGAGACACAAGAAGAAACTAGGAAGGAGCTGAATATCTGAGATAACAGTAATAAAGAATACTGTGAATGAAATAAATAGCAAATTGATAAGCATGGAAAGCAGAATCACCCAAGCAGAAGAAAGAATCTCAGAGCTTGAGGACCAAAATATAGAAATAACCCAAACTCTTAAAAACACAGAAAATAAGCTCAAAAAGACAGAACAAAACCTTCAAGAGATGAGTGACTACCTCAAGAGGCCTAACCTAAGAATAATCGAACTCCCTGAGGCAGAAAGAGAAACAGAGACCACATTGGAACAAACTTTCCATGAGATCATTCAAGAAAACTTCCCTTATCTAATCAGTGATGCAAAAATTCAAACACAAGAGATTCAGAGAACCCCCACAAGACAACAAATGAGAAGACCAACTCCTAGACACATAATAATTTGCCTAAATAAAGTAGGCACAAAAGAAAAAATCCTCAAGGCAGCAAGAGAAAAAGGCCAGATCACCAACCATGGAAGACCAATCAGAATAGCAGCAGATTTATCTGCAGAAACCCTGCAGGCTAGGAGAGCTTGGAGCCCTATCTTCAAAGTCCTAAAAGATAAACAATTTCAACCAAGAATAACCTACCCGGCCAAGCTAAGCTTCATCAGTGAGGGAGAATTAAAATCTTTCCTAGATATCCAATCCTAAGAACTTATGCTGCCACCAAGCCATCTCTACATGAAACACTTAAGAAAGTACTAAACACAGAAGAAAAGGGAAAAAGAACAACATTCTTCACAAGAGTACAGGGAAAAGAATAAAATATACATGAACCAACCCCAAAACCAAAAGAAAGACAAATAAAGAAAAAAGAAAAAACCAAGTGGGAGAGCAAAAACTCCATGATAGGGACGAACTCTCACATTTCAATAATTAGTCTGAATGTGAATGGACTAAACGCACCACTGAAAAGACATAGAATGACAAAATGGATAAAATATCACCAGGCAACAATATACTGCCTTCAAGAGACTCATCTCACTAGAAAAGACATACACAGACTCAAAGTAAGAGGATGGGAAACAAATTTTCAGGCAAATGGAACACAAAAGAAAGGAGGAGTTGCGATCCTAATTTCAGCCAAAATACCATTTAAGCTATCAAAAATTAAAAAAGATACAGAGGGCCACTGCATAATGATAAAAGGTTCACTCCATCAACAAGAAATATCTATCCTAAACATATATGCACCCAACTTAGGTGCGCCAACATTCATAAAGCAACTTCTAGGAAAACTAAAGAAAGACATTGATTCTAACACCATAATAACTGGGGACTTTAATACACCACTCACAACCTTAGACAGATCATCAGGACAAAAAATCAGCAAGGAGATCTGGAACCTCAATGAGACTCTGAACCAAATGGACTTAATTGATACCTATAGAACACTCCATCCAAAGACCACAGAATACACATTCTACTCATCACCACATGGAACATAGTCTAAGATTGACCACATAATTGGACACAAATCAAGTATAAGCAAATTTAAAAGGACTGAAATTCTACCATGCACCTTCTCGGACCACAGTGGAATAAAAATAAACATTGACACCAACAAAGTACCCCCAAAACCCACAAAGACATGGACACTAAACAGCATGATGCTAAATAACTCCTGGGTCAATGATGACATCAAAACAGAGATCAAAAGATACCTGGAAACAAATGAAAATGAAGAATCATCTTACCAAAATCTCTGGGATGCCTTAAAAGCTGTAATAAGGGGAATTTATATCCCTACAAACACACATGAGGAAAATGGAAGGAACAGAAATTAACAACCTAACAAGCCACCTAAAGAAGCTGGAAAAGCAAGACCACAAAAACCCTAATTTCAGCAGAAGAATCCAGATCACCAAAATAAAAGCCCAAATCCAGGACATAGAAGACAAAAAGATAATAGAAAAAAATCAATGAAACAAAAAGCTGGTTCTTCGAAAAGAATAAACAATATCGATGTTCCCCTAGCTAGACTGACCAAGAAAAAACAAGAAAAAAACCAAATAAGCACAATCAGAAACACAAAAGATGAAGTCACATCTGACCCTGAAGAAATACAAAAGATCATTAGAGACTACTACGTACACTTGTATGGAAACAAACTTGAAAACCTTAAGAAAATGGAAGACTTTCTGACATCACACAACCTACCTAAGTTGGAACAAGAAGAAATTGAGACCCTAAATAAACCAATAACAATCAAGGAAATCGACTACGTAATAAGAAAACTTCCTACAAAAAAAAGCTCTGGACCAGATGACTTTCCAGCAGAATTCTACAAGACATTTAAGGAGGAGCTGATACCAATCCTACTGAAGGTATTCCAGGTGATTGAAAAAGATGGAACGCTTCCCAAATCATTTTACGAAGCCAACATCACATTGATACCCAAGCCTGGTAAAGATCCAGCAAAGAAAGAGAACTACAGGCCAATACCTTTGATGAACATAGATGCTAAAATTCTCAACAAGATCCTAGCAAACCGGATTCAGCAATACATCTCAAAAATCATTCATCATGACCAAGTAGGCTTCATTCCTGGGATGCAAGGCTGGTTCAACATTCATAAAACCATAAGTGTTATTAAATACATCAACAGATGTCAAAAAAAAAACCACATGATTATATCATTAGATGCAGAAAAAGCTTTTGATAAAATCCAGCACCCCTTCTTGATAAAAACCCTTGAACATCTAGGCAAACAGGGAACATATCTCAAAATAGTAAAAGCCATCTATGAGAAACCCACAGCAAGCATACTCCTAAATGGACAAAAATTAGAACCATTTCCCCTGAAAACTGGAACAAGACAAGGATGCCCACTCTCTCCCCTCCTGTTCAACATAGTATTGGAAGTCCTGGCTCGAGCAATCAGAGAAGAGAAGGCAATCAGGGGTATCCAAATAGGAAAAGAGGAAGTCAAGTTATCTCTCTTTGCAGACGACATGATTGTATACCTTGAAAACCCAAGAGAATCTGTCAAAAACCTCCTTACACTGATAAAGACCTTTAGCAAAGTCTCAGGATACAAAATAAATGTACAAAAGACAATCGCATTTCTCTACACCAATAATAAACAAACAGAAACCCAAATAAAAAACACAGTTCCAATCACAATAGCCACAAAAAAAAAAAAAGAAATGCCTTGGCATCTTCCTAACCAGAGATGTGAAAGACCTTTACAAGGAAAACTATAAAACCCTGCTCAAAGAAATCAAAGTTGACTCAAACAAGTGGAAAAATATCCCATGCTCATGGATCGGAAGAATCAACATTGTGAAGAAGTCCATCTTACCTAAGGCAATCTACAAATTCAATGCAATACCCATCAAATTACCAGCAACATTCTTCTCAGACCTAGAAAAAACAATGCAGGAATTCATATGGAAACACAAACGTCCAAGAATAGCCAGAAAATCCTCAGCAAAAAAAACAAAGCAGGTGGTATCACACTACCAGACTTCAAACTTTACTATAAAGCTACAATCATCAAAACAGCTTGGTATTGGTATAGGAATAGGCATATAGATCAATGGAATAGAATTGAGATTCCAGAAGCAAAACCTCAATTTCTCAACCAACTCATCTTTGACAAAGCCTCCACCACCTACCACTGGGGAGAGGAGAACCTATTCAGTAAATGGTGCTGGGAAAACTGGCTGACCACATGCAGAAGATTGAAACAGGACCCCTATCTATCCCCATGCACAAAGGTTAATTCCAAATGGCTCAGAGACCTAAATGTAAAACCTCAAACCATAAGAACCTTAGAAAATGAAGGAAAAACCCTCATGGAAATCGGAACTGGCATCCAATTCCTGAACAAAACCCAGAACCCACAGCTCATAAGAGAGAAAATAGACAAGTGGGACCTTATTAAACTGACAAGCTTCTGCAAAGCCAAAGAAACCATCAAGAGAGGAGGGAGACAGCCTACAGACTTGGGAAAAGTATTTGCCAACTCCAGGTCTGAGAAAGGCTTAACATCCTGGATCTACAAGGAACTCAAGCATGCAGAAAAGAAAAAAACAAACAACCCCTTTATAAAATGGGTAAAAGATATGAACAGACACTTCACAAAGGAAAACATCCGAGCAGTCAACAAACACATGAAGAAATGTTCAACCTCACTAATCATCAGGGAGATGCAAATCAAAACCACACTGAGGTACCACCTAACCCCAGTCAGAATGGCAATTATCAACAACTCAAAAAATAACAGCTGCTGTAGAGGGTGTGGTGAAAAGGGAACACTTCTACACTGTTGGTGGGAGTGTAAACTAGTGCAACCTCTGTGGAAAGCAGTGTGGCGATTCTTAAAAGCTCTAAATACCAACCTCCCATATGACCCAGCAATCCCCCTACTGGGAATATATCCTGAAGAACACAAATCACTCTATAAAAAAGATACCTGCATACGCATGTTTATCGCAGCATTGTTCACAATAGCAAGAACCTGGAAACAGTCATGCTGCCCGTCAAAAGAGGACTGGATTTAAAAATGTGGTACATATACACGATGGAATACTACGCAGCCATAAAAAAGAACAAAATCATGAATTTCGCAGCAACCTGGATGGAACTAGTCTATAATACTGAGTGACCTCTCACAGAAACAAAGATCCGAGTATCACATGTTCTCACTCATGTAATGGACCTTAAACATCCAATGCAATACTATACGAAAATGACTGACCGCACTGGGAAACTATGGTGGGGGGAGGGAGATGGGATTAACAGTAGCAAATATCTGTCTGGGTACGGGGAAACATCCCATATCAACAGGGTGCCTGAATGAAACGCAATTGTATACCTAACCCTTAACTTACCCCACAACTTCACAATAAAAAAAAAATAAATTAAAAAAAAAACATAAAATAGACATATGACTAACCCTTTACTTTTGTCTCACTTATAATTTTGACCCAATAGCCAAAAGTAATACACTCTAAACAATAATTTTGTGTTTCAGTCTTCACTAGTAGAGCAAATAAAGGACATTTTTATTAGATTAATTATAATGTTAGTCCACAATTATTTACTAGTGAAATGTGATTTTTATATGAAGCTAGAAGTGTGTATATTAATCTGTGGTTATTTTATTCTAGCATCTTTTTTTAAAGAAGCATTACATAGATAAACACCACTGAGCATTTGTCATAGAAATGTAACATTTAATGGTATTCCAAGGAATAAAATTTGTCTGTAAGTTAAGCACTGAGCTCTCTCGAGAATTACAGAAATACATAGAGCAGCTTCTAGCAATCATATTGGAACTATCTCCATAATGTCACAGTCTCTTAATTTATAGCTGGACTATATAGCATTTCCTTTCAGTTTGGAAAGTGTCTCATTGGATCATTCATGCAAGAAAAATTCAGAGGCAAGATGCATCTTTATTGACATGCATTGAGAAGTCTCAGTTCAAAATTATGGAAAGTGGGAGTTAATGAAAGAAAAGAGTTTTGTCAAATTCTCCTGTACTTTGATGAAGTCAGGAGGAGAAAGTGGAAATTTGTCTTCATCTCTTTGATATTTTTCATCTTTTCATGTCAAAATATCTTATCTGTCAAACTAAGAAAATGCTGTCATTTCTTTTGTAATTCCTTCATTTTGGAAATTTAAGAGAAAACTTTGACATAACATAATTTATTTTTATTTCTGAAGTTCTCCTGGGAAAAATTTTATCTAATCAAAATTAGTCTATAAATTACTTGTCTGAAGAATTTGAGAGGTTGTCTGCTAATTGGTGACACATAGAAAATATTGAGACTGCATTTTCCCTGAATTAACTTTGATGTAGGGAAGCAATATGGAAGCAGTCAGGAAAGGGATATTTTCAAATAAAAACGCTGCTTGTACTTGTACTGCTATCCTGATAAATGTAAAATTTCTCTGTAACTATTTTGGTTTGCTTCCATCTGAACATAGGCAAATTGTATAAGCTCACAAATCCTTTCTCCGTCTCTTATTTAGGATGCTGAGAGTTTTCTATATTCTAAGAGCAGCTCTAAAACAACTAAAACCACAAACCCACCAGCATCTCTAAAGCTGACATATATCTGTCTTTCCCTCTTTAAACAAAATATACATTTATTTTATCAATCACATTATCATCAATCATCTACTCCGTCTTTAGTCCTGTTCTTTATTTCAGAAATTAAAAACCAGAAGTTCTTAGTTCATAGAACATAATATTCTGCTTTTGACAGTAACACCAAGTATCATTGAGAGATGAATGTGAAAGTTTATCCCCAGGAAACAAAGTAGCCTACATATAATTTTCTGAAAAGTATAAATATTAAAAGCATTTAAGTGGATACATTTATCTATAAGAGATAAGTGGTTATTTATTTCCCAGTGGGTATATGATACAGAGAAAATGATCAAAAATAACATTTGACAAAAAAGAAAAAAATTATAATCAGCCAGCACTAAGTGTGGAAGAAATTATTTCTCCCTTCTAAATCCACAAGAGTCTAGCAAATCTCAAGCTGCCAAAGTCATCCAGGGTATAGCGCGTTTACACTTAAAGGAATATGCTCTTTTAGCATTTTGTCAAACTGTGTGATAGCAATTAGGAATAGAAACAGGATTAGAAGAAGATATAGGGTATCTAAATTTTATAGTAGAGAAATTTAACTCGGAGAAATATTGATAGAAAGAATGACATATTGTGGATGACTGCTTGAATAAGTGACCATTGGTCTATGCATTAAGTTATAATAAATAATTCTGATTTTATTAAATTTTCATGCATTTTATTAATTGCTGGACTTTAATAGAAAACAGAAACCGATGCTGTCACTTTCTCCTTCAGCTTAGCGTTTGGAGACACTCAATATTAAATAGGAAGATAATGGCGAGAGAGAAAAAGAGAGAGAGATAAATATTTTCATCCGAATGAATGTCATTCTTTAAAATCATATAACGAAATCATATATAATTGAGACTGATGCAGTGGCAAAGCTTTCCTGTAACTTTCCTCAGCTTTCCTTTTGTTGTTGCTGTTGTTGTTGTTGTTATTGAGAAAGCAGGATTTATTGAGAGAACAGAAAAGCTCCCACACTGGGAGGGGACCCGAGGGGATTGCCTCCTCAGCTTTCCTTTAGCTGAAAACTAAAGAATGATTAAGATGGAACAGGGTGAGGGTGCATGGCAGGTAAGTGTGATTAAACAAGGCAAGGAAGATCATACAGAGGTGACATGAATAGATGGACTCTGACTTTTTATTAAAGTGAACCCAAACACCAAGAGGGAAGCAGACAGTGGTATAAGATAGCACTGTGGCATGACCAGGAAGGCAGGTCACCTAAGCCCTGTGAAGAAAGCATTGTTCTGTATTCTGAGAACAACTGGACACCATTCTTGTGTTTAAAGCAGAAATAGCAAGCATGAATGATCACATGTGCAGTTTGTAAAGTTTGCACTCAAACTAAGGAAAAAACTCAAAGTGGAATTAGGGACCTCCATTAAGAAGACTCTAATTCAATACTATAGAAAAGAGATAGCATACCATGAAGGCAACCATTTAAAATAAGAAAGCATATATATACAAGGAGTGCTTAGAGAAATAGTGATAGGACTTAGCGAGAAATGGGTAATGAGGCAGAAGGATGTGTGTAAGGTTACTGGATCCATGAATTGGTGCTATTAACTGAAATAGGAGACAGTGGGAAAAGACTGAGTCTGTGGATTAGTGATGAGAGTTTTTGTTTGTTTGCTTGTTTGTTTCAATTTATAGTGAATTAGAGACATCAAAATGGAGATGTCAAGAAGACATTGATAAAACAAAACTGGCACATGTTGTCCAATCAAATAATACCAAAGACCATAAACAATAGCTTCCAATTCTCTTCTTTTCCTCTCCCAAGTAACCTCTTCCAAAAATTTATGTTTTGTGTATGTGTGTGTGCATGTTTCCATCAACAAAGGTGATTGACTCATAACTTCAAAACTGAGCTCATATTTCTTTTCCTTGATTTATTAATCACTTAATATTTAGTTAAAATGTATACAAGAGATATCACTCCTTTCATCTCAATGTTGGTATGCACATTTGGTGGCTCAGTCTGTAATCCCGCGCCTTGGGAGGCTGAGGTTAGTGGATTGCCTGAGCCCGTGGGTTCAAGACCCGCCTGGGTAACTTGGCGAGACCTCATCTCTACAATAAATAAAAAAAACTAGCCGGGTGTGGTAGCGCGCACCTGTAGTTCCAGCTACTTGGAAGGCTGAGGTAGAAGGATCGCCGGAGCCCAGCAAGTCGAGGCTGCGGTGGCCGGGAGCGGCCACTGCACTCCAGTCTGGGTGACAGAGACTCCAACTCAAAAAAAATAAAGAAAATACCTTATGTAATGAAAGTACATCACCTGAATAGACAAGTTACAAATGCATTTGCAGTTTGCAATGGCAAGTATTTTGAGATGTAATTGTATAGCTAGAAAAAGCTATGAGGAGGATGCAAAATCAGAGATTTCTTTTTAATATCTGCAGGAGTTTAGTCCTGCATTTCACGGATAGGTCTATGCCCCAAAGTCTGAGGAAGCTAAGAAGCCAAAGAAAGAGATTGACAAATTCAGCTTCTTAAAAAGAAATATTTAATAGGGACTTATGGACATGTCAGTGATGTTTGGGCTTTACATATAAAAGAAGAAATAAGAAAATATAAACTGTATTACTTCCTATATTCAATCAACTAAAGTGTGAATTTGGCTCAGCCTTGATTAGTCATGAATTTTTATGGAGGATTTCTCATAATAACCCCAAATTCTAATAAGGACATGCTTTAATTTAAATCGATTTTAAACTTTACTATCAAACTTCTTTAATCACTTAACAACCATCTTTCTTAAATATTTAAAATCAATTTTAATATAAAGTAGAAATAAACTTCATAGTTCTAAGACTATTATGTAAATATAGTTTGGTGTGTGAGATGGATCTATAAACCTGAAGCAGAAATTTGATTTAAAAGAGGAAATTTTAATTGAATTAAATTCCTTTATGCTTAGTGAGAGCATAAGATTCAATATCATCAGCAAAAATTCCCATCTTAATTTCCCTTTGTTTTGTGTTTTTCATTCCCTATTATTCATTCTTAATTTCTCATTCTCCCACATGTTCGAACTCTCAAGTTCATGGTAAATGGGAACTTGTAAATAAAAGGAAATAAAAGGAAAAGATGAATATGAGAATGAGAGATAATTCATTCAATACATTCAACATATATTTACCATATATGTTAGGTTGTGTTCTAAATCCTCCCAGATCAAAAGTGAACAAAATCTAATGTTCTCCTGGAGCTTATATTCCAGTAAAAGCAATGTGTGAATAAAGACCTGAAGGAGGTGAGCAGATGAAATATGCTGATATTTTGGTGAAGAGCATTCTTGTCAAAAGGAACTGCAAATGCAACGTCCTTAAGACAGGAGTCTACTTGTCATTTCTTATGAGAAAAGAAGAAGGCATTTCAGTAGTAGAAGTTGATAGGAGAGTAATAGGAGATAATGTCAGAGAGGTTATTGGTTGGGGCAAGAGGGACAGATGGCACAGAGTATAGCTGTTTTGTAAAAAGTTTGCAGATCATTTTACACTCCTCTCTTTGGTGTTGGGGTTTATATTTTCTTTATTTTAATCCAAGTAGGCTTGTAACTCTTTTGGCCAATAAAATATGGTAAACATGATGTTACATTATTCCTGAGAGTAAGTCATCAGTGATTATTGAGACTCCTGGTTCTCTTGAAATATTCATTCTCCGAGTGTCTCCTTAATGGATCCCAATCATCATAAATATCCCAAGCTACATGGAGAGAGCACGTGAAGAGGCTCGGTTCGACAATCCCAATAAGCTCTAGGCTTTTAGTTATCTCAGCCCAGGTGCTTCCTGTTTTGCAGGTTGTCATCTTTTTATAGTATCCTTACATGGCAGAAAGCAGAGAGAGCAAGCAAGCTCTCATGCCTCTCCTTATAAGAACACTTATAAGGCTCCACACTCATGACACAATCATCTCCTACCCCTCTAATTCCAACATATTGAAGAAACAGGATACCAGCACAAGAACTTTGTGCAAGCACATTCTATCTATAACAGTGTGGCTATACAGGGGTAAACTCATGAATGAATTGTTCATTTTTCAAGCACAATTTAAAGGAAATATAAAAAGCAGTCAGCGTTGCTGGGTTCAAAATAAAACTATTTTTCATAATGTAAAAAAGAACCATCTTGGTCTCAAAGTAAAGATGAAGTCAAGACTATAACTAGGAAGCCTTTAAGATGATTTCAAATGGAGCCTCAGATCCACTCAGAAAGTCGAAAGTCTTTTAAAGATATTAAGGTTGTGTCTCACATATCTACTTTGTTAAACAATGAGGCTTCTAAGAATTGTAGAGAGTGTTATCCTACTGTATACAGTTCCACAAGAAATTGAAAGTAGAGAAGTCATTTCGAAGAGATTTGTGAGAGTGACTTTTTATCTAATACAGTGGATTACAGCTCAATAATACTGAAGCCCACACAATCTATTAAAGAATGATACATCACCAAGGACTGAAAAGATTAAGACGTACAAAATAAAAGGAACTCTTCAGACTCTTAAACTTCTGAATGTAGAAGCAAGTGAAGAAATAACATAGCTAAACGGAAGGGCTAAGTAAAAATGACCCAGAGAAGTTCTCAGGAGAATCAGCAAGATCTGGAGAGCATCAGTCCTAGAGACCCTTTCAGGGCCCTAATCAAGGAAGTAACAACATGTACCTGACTGGATTTCAGAGATGTTGTGAATCTGTGTTTGTTTAAGTGTCTTCCTTCTTTCTTCTTCTTCTTCTTCTTCTTTTTCTTCTTCTTCCTCCTCATTATTATTATTATATTTATTCATTTATATTTTTGTGAGTCAGAGTCATGGGCTGCAATGTAGTGTCAGGATCACGGTTCACTGCAGCCTTGACCTCCTGGGCTCAGGCGATTCTTCTGCCTCAGCCTCCCAAGTATCTAGAACTATGTGCCACCACGCCCAGCTATTTTTTTTTTTATGGAGACAAATTATTGTTATGTTGCCCAGGCTGGTCTTGGATCCTGGGCTCAAGTGATCCTCCCACCTTAGCCTCTCAAAGTGCTGGGATTGCATGCAGGCTTGAGTCAACGTGGATGGCCTATTCTATAGATGTTGAGTATACATGTTAATGAGCTCAACTAAACTTAGAACATTTTAAAAATCGAGTTATTTAATGATAGAGCCCTGAAATCAATAATCTAGGTCCTGCTGCTTTGAGGGAAGGTGTATCTGCAGAGGTAGCCATTCCTTATTAAAATCAGAGGATTTGGTGGACATGTACCCTCAGAGGAGCAGCTGAGAAGCCAGGTGAGGAAAAAGGAGGAGTGGGCGTACGTATCCCAGGAGTAGCAAACCAGGTAGCTGTTCAGCAGGCTATGAGACAGGTGGACAGGCCCTTACTTTGGCCTTTTACCAAATGCACTGTAGTTTTTGGAGAATCTTGAGTTTTATATGGTCAACAGTACTGTAGATAACTTTGGTAGAGTTAGACTTGAGGAGGTGTGTAGGCTCCCACACCTCCTCAAGGAGGCCTTGAACCACATGCACATTGGTTGCTATGGATAAAGTTGGCATCGGCCTCTAGGAATGAGTGGGGTGTTTTTTTTGGTTTTTTGTTTGTTTGTTTATTTTTGCTTCACAAGGAACGGCAAAAATTTTGTTTCTTCCTTTTTATGGACAATAAAATAAAGGGATCACATTTTCAACAACTGAATTAAATATTAGGCATAGGTGTTGAGCAATAGACTCGATATATCTAAGACATAATTTTTAAGGCAATAGATTATCAATTGATCTTTCATCCAAGGTAAAGACATGAGAAATAAGAAAAAGATAATAAGAGGGCAAACGAGGTGTAATGAAATATCAAATACTGATATACCAGACAGTGAGTGATTTCATACTACTTATTCTATTTTCAATGGAGCCTTAGAAAAGAGAAGTAATTCAGCAAAGTGTTTTCACTTAAAGAAAACTTCAAACTTGAGCAATCAGTTTCTCATGTGAAAAGCAAAGTAAAATACAATTTCTTTTTCTGATTCTTGGGAACTAAAATATGTTTCTATTGGAGCTCAGTCTTTAGAGTCTAATAATATTAGATTGCGTTTCTTTCTCTATTGTACACTAACCCAGGATAGAATATTACTTCCTGAAACATGGATAGAAAATGAACACAATCATGCTGTCAAAGGCAGTGCAGAGCTTCTTATGTATTTGACAATTATGCATCAATTTTCAGTCTCAGCTATATTTGCCACTTCAGAAACTTCCTCAAATAAGATCTCTCATTCTTTAGCCTTCATTACACCCAATATCTCCCATGCTTGTTTGTAATACTATTAGCAAACATTTATGAAAACTCTACTATGTACCAGCAGAGTACTAACTAAATTACATGTAATATTTCCTTTGTACCTGACTAATAGTTCTCTTAAGCAAGTATTATTGTCCTTATTTTGTAGATTATGAAAGTAAGCACAGAGAAGTTAAACAATTTTCTCCAACTTGAACACGGAAAGTCTATCTATAGTGAATACTTTCTTAAATATGTATTTACCTACAGATCTGACAGTTAACTGTGCTTGTGTCTATGTGTATCTATATTATATGATTCATACAAGATTGATCACATGTGCAGGAAGTGTAACAACTTATATGCCACTAAGAAATTTTATTTATTCAAAACATAAAACAAGAATAAATAAATAAGTCCACTGTTACATAACTGATCAAAATTACCAGACTTCATAAATTAATCATTTCGGTCATAAAGTTTCATAGAGAAACTTTAGAAAAGAGAAAAATAATCTAATACTTCCATGAAATATATTCAATATAATATTTTTTCTCTTTTTTGTGGCTGAAAACTTTGATCTTTTAAAATAATGTTCCCTGGAAAAGGAGAATGATTTTCATATAGGGGTCTAAAATATATTCCTGGAGACAAGATAAGAAATAGAAAAAAGAGCATGCTCAGTACTTGCACATGATGCCACTCAGAGCTCCTGGGCTGCCCAGGTGTGAAGTCAGGATTGACTCAGGGATTTAGCAAGCACGTTGGATAGACTGAGAAGAACTCTAAACTAGCCCCTCTCTTTTCAGTCTTCATAGGTCTCTTTCATCTATTTTATATTTGCAGGATGTGGCCCTGTGGTCAAGGAAGAAAGAGCTAAGCATGTGAAGGCATAATTCTACCAGTAATTCTAAAAGCAGAATAGCTATCAGATCCAAAGTTGCAATTTATAAAATAATATGACTTCCAGTACTATGTTAAATAGGAAGGGTGAAAGCAGGCGTCCTTGAGTTCCTCAACTTCTTAGGAGGATACTTTCAAATTATGCCCATTGTATATGATGTTGGTTACAGGTTTGCCATAGATGGCTCTTATTATTTTGAGGAAAGTTCTTTTGATACCTAGGTATTTGAGAGTTTTTATTAAGAAGTAATGTTGGATTTTATTAATTTTTTTTCTGTGTGCTGGAAATTCTGGCCAGAGAATCAGACAGTAGAAAGAAATGATCCAAATAGAAAAAGAGGAAGTTAATACATTCCTCTTTGCAGATGATGTAATTTTATATCGAGAAGACTTTAGAGAGTCTGTCAAAAACCTCCTTGCACTGATAAAAGACTGGTAAAGTCTCAGGATACCAAATCAATGCACAAAAAAACCAATTGTATTCCTACATACTAACAACAAGCAGGCTGAGAACCAAATAAAAAAACACAATCCTGATCACAATAACTACAAACAGACAAACGAAAATACTTGTCATCCATCTAACCAAAGAGGTGAAATACTTTTACAATGAGAACTTGAAAACACTTCTCAAAGAAATTAAGGATGAGCCAACAAATGGAAGAACACCCCATGCTTATGGAGTAGAAGAATCAGTATGATCAAGATGTGCATTCTACTCAAGGCAATCTACAGAATCAATGCAATTCCTATCAAATTACCAGCATTATATTTCACAGAGAACTAGAAGTGTACACAGAAATTCATATGGAAGCAAAAAGGAGCCCAAACAGCTAAAGCAATCCTCAGCAAAAGTAACAAAGCTAGAGGCATCATACTTCCAGATTTCAAGCTTTACTACCATGCTACAGTAACCAAGACAGTGTGGTGCTGGTACAAAAATAGACACATAGTCCAATGGAAAAGGACAGAAAATCCAAAAATAAAACTACAGACTTTCAACGAATTAATCATTGACCAAGTGGGCAAAAACAACCGCTGGGGACAGGAAACCATATTTAGCAAATGGCGCTGGGAAAACAGGCAAGCTACATACACATGAGTGAAACTGGACCCCTCCCTGTAAGCCTGAACAAAAATTAACTCAAAATGGATCAATGACTTAAATGTGTAGCTTCAAACTATAAGAATCTTAGAAGAAAACTTAGGAAACATCCTTCTGAACAATGGAGTAGGCAATGCATCCATGAACAAGTACTCAGCAAATGCTACAAAATCTAAAATTAATAGATAGAACTTTATCAAGCTAAAGAGTTTTTGCACAGCAAAAGAAACCATCAAGAGAGTTAAGAGACAACCCACAGAATGGGGAAATATATTTCCAAGCTGTATATTTGACAAAGGCCTAACATTCAGAGTCTACAAGGAACTCAAACAAATTGAAAGTAAAAAAATTTTTAAAAACCAATCCGATTAAAAAGTGGGCATAGGGTATGAACAGCACACTTTTCAAAGGAAGACATCCAAGCATCCAACAATGTATGAAAATGTATGACAAATGAAAAAAGGCTCAGCTTTATTAATCATCAGAGAAATGCAAATCAAAAAGCTGCAATGAGATACCACCTTGTACTGATCAGAATGGCTATCATTAAGGCGTCAAAAAACAACAGGTGTTGAGGAGCCTGTGGATCAAAGGGAACACTTCTACACTGTTGCGAGGAATGTAAGCTGGTTCAGCTTTTGTGGAAAGCAGTGTGAAATTTTCTCAAAGAACTAAAAATTGAGCTACGATACTCACTTCTAGGAACATAAATCAATCTAACAAAAAACACCTGCACACATATCTTTATTTCGGCACTGTTCCCAACAGCAAAAACATAGAACTAACCGACATGTCCACTGAAAATGGACTGAATTTATAAAAAATGTGGTACATATACAAAATGGAGTACTATGTGCAAACAACATGGATGGAATTGGAGATCATCATTTTAAGTAAACTATCACAGAAACTAAAAATCTGAATGCCACTTATTCTCACTCATAAGTAGGCCCCAAACATTGGACATGCAAACACAAAGTTGGGACCAACAAACACTGAGTGCTGCTAAAGGAAGGCGAGAAGAAATGGGGATAAGAACACACATCCACTCATTGGGTACCATTCTGCTTCCAGGGGTAGAGAGGCTTGCTACAAGCCCAAACTTCACCTGCACGCAATTTACTTTTGTAGCAAACCCTCACTTGTACCCCTTAACTAAAAAAAAATACATAAATTTTAAAAATAGAATATCCCCTAATCTGAAAGGCTGTTCTCCACAGACAGACTCTTTTAGTAGTATCTGAGAAGGAATCAATAGATAATCACAATTTAAAAGATCAGGTGCTCTGGGAACCTATGCCTACTCTCAATCAGAGTCCCTCTAGAGAAAAGTTTCTAAGACCCATTCCTCATTCTAGAAAGGGAAAGACATGGTTAAATAATCCCTGACTTCATCCTTCATTGAAAAACTTGATACAATTTCTCAGGGTCCAAGCCCACAATTAAATTATCTTTCAAAAAGTTAAGAAAGAACAGTTTTGCAGCTTTAAAATAAATTATTTTTAAAAATTACTGTAGTCCTACTGACTGGGGGGAAAAAAGGAGAGATACTTCCTCTTCCTTATCAGTAGTGCGGTCAAATTATCAGCAAAATGATTTTATTATACTCTCTGCCAATCACATTGTTTGTACAGTTCACTTTGATGGAAAATGCACCATTGAGGTATTTTCCAGAGTCATTTAAAGGAAAGCTTTAAGCACAATGTTAAACTAATTAGTTGTATTGTAAGATGAGCAATTTCATGATGATACTAAATGCCTTTGATTCTTTTATAAGAGGTAGATGGGTGTTAAATTATATGTGAAAATTACTTCTTGTAAAATAAATATTTTATTAATAATAATCTTTTAAAAATTGCATATTTTCTCATAATTAAATTTCATGAAAGTAAAGTCTGATAAATAATGATCTAAAATTTCTATTTTTTGGAGAGAATTTTTATCAATTAACTTTAAACAGAATATTTGAGATGATTCTAGAGGAAAATGCATTCATTTGAGGGAAAAAAGAATTTGTATATTTATAAGGCAATTACAAAGAAAATTTTTAACACAAACATCCAGGTAGCTAAGTGGAAATATGAAACTTAAATATCCATGAGACTGACAGGATTTGAGAAGAAAACTGGACAAATTTTCATGCCAATCTGCTCTTAAATAGTATGGTGAAAATCCTATTGTCATGGAATTTACAACCCATTTTTTTCTTCCTTAATCATGCATTTTCTAAACTTTTTTTCTCCCATTATGCTAAAAAACAAGTTTAGACTAATAAGCACTAACTTTGCATAGGCCCCTTTCTGAAATAAATAAGTTTCTATTAAATTAACTGAGGTTCCCTCTCTGGATTTCACTTGGAGATCTGTAATTGTATGGATGACAAATAACTGGAATTTATCAAACAATAAGTAAATCTGTGTTCCGTGAAACCCACTCATAGAGTTTAGATCTTTATTCTATTTTGTGTTTTATCCATTTATTTTGAGCCCCAAGTTGAGTTTTAAGAGACAATTAAGAAAGCATGCCTTTTAATCTCTGATTTGCAGTATTGATGGGGACAAGTGTTTTTAAGGGGCCAAGAGGGCTCTTTCCTTTGTTATGACTAAAATTGTGGCAGGGAAGAGAAATATTATTCAATAATGCATTCAGAGGAGAGTGCTAGGTGTGTTACCTTTGTTCATATTAATTGCACAAAACTCTGCAAGGTCAATATTAAGATTTTACAATGAGATTATATTTTACAGTAAATAATCTTAGAAAGGTTAAGTAATTTGCTTATAATCACAGTTAGTTGTTATGAGAAGCTCTGATTTGAAGCAAGGTAGATCTCACCCCAATCATGTGGCCCAGCTGTGTTTGTCTTCTTCTGAAGCAGCACATGCTCAAATCACTAGGAACCTGGCAGAAGCAGAACTTGTGCCTCTTGGAGGACAAGTCACAGAACTTTCCAATTGTCAGGTTTTGTGATTGGCAGCAATCCATAATACCACACTCAGTTTAAATTTAAATTGAAAAAAAAAGGAAAGGTAAGAATAAGGTAGCCACAGAGCTTTATTGTCTCGATTGTCTGATGAATGCTAAAGGAATGTGATTGGTTTTGTGCCTTTGTGTGGCAAAAACAAGACCTTTACAGGAAGATGTGTAAGAACAAGTTTTAATGCAGACTGCCTTAAGAAAGAATGAATTTATTTCTCTTAGACTTGATATGAAGATCACACCTATACACTGACTTATGACTTACTAGTTAGATAAATGATTCATAGTTTATTTTAACTGTCTTAATAAATGAAGATTCAGTAATGGTATAGATTTTAGTGAGGTATCAGGACTAAAAGCCCTCACAGGGTTTGCCATCAGGCAAACCAAGGTTAAAATCCCAAGCTTTCAAATTATTAGTGACCTGGAGAAATTAACTTCCTTGTATATGTTTCCTTATTAGTAATTGAGAAATTACTAGCCACTCCACAGTGAAATTTTTTTGTGTGCAGATTTGATGATACATAAAAGTCTCAGTGTTTGTACCTTAAAGATTTGCTTATAAATTACTTTTATTGTTGTGATACTTTTATTTTTGTTACTGTTGTTTTTGTTATAGCTACTATTAGTGTTGATAAAAATGCTTTAATACATGCAGTAGTGTTGTATGATCAGTGTTGATTATGGATAAAATAAAATATGAGTTTATTCTAAAAACCTGTAACAGATCATGAGTTAAAAGTGTTTCAAATTCCATCTCAATATTAAACAATAAATTGTATATATTCTGATATATTATTCAGAAAATCATAACACAGAAAATCAGTTGTATTACCATGTTAAAGTCAGGCATATTTCAGGCATAATTAGGACTCAAGAGAATTATGGATGTTGACAGAATTCATGGGCAACTCAGAATTGATGCATTTTATTAATCATATTCTCATAAATCTCTGATATATGCACACACATGCTTAGCTGGTGTTGTTGGTGTTGGAACTTTTCTTAGTTTCCATTTTCTTTTCTATAAAGCAGTTTTATATTTCCTAGAAGTAAAAGTAATTTTGGAGAGAATTAATTTGGAAATAAAAAAGTTGTGTAAAACAATTTATTCTGTCTTTTTCTGCACCAGAATTAGAAAGATTAACCAGAAGGTTAGAAGTATTAGAAAGAAACAAAATAGATAGAAGTTGACATTTAATTAAATTTTACCTGTTTAATTTAATTATTTTATACTTATATTTTCATGGCATCTTTAGTAAGTTAAATGCTTAAAGAATCTCTTGTATATAGCCAAAAAAAAATTATTCAAACACTTGGTTATACATTCCAGAATAAGAAGGGGATAAACATGTCAAAAAAAATAAATTAAAAGGCGGATAACTGGAGGAAAAATGAGAAACCAGAGGCCATACTATAGATGAAAACCATAGTATAGGGGTGAAGAGACATGAAGGGTAACTGGATTGAAGATTCAAGTCAGAGTTTTGATTCTAACATTCTGACAGATGCTCTGGTTAAGGTATAAAGCAGAGCCTACGGATAAAGTTACTGAGTTATAGAAGAAAAGTCGATTTGTGGATTGAGGGACAGGGAACAACTTCGGAGTCAATGAGGTCATCAATACTGAAGCTGGCATCTTGCTGTTAAAGATAAAGTGAGAATGAAAGAAAGATTATAAAGAAGGTGCCCATGCCATTGATGAAGATAGAAGACTGTCTTAAAAGTTGGTAGACAGTCCAAGTGCAAAGAGATAGTGCTAGAAGCACAAGACAGAGAAATCAAAAGAGAAGCATCTGAAAAAAATGATGATGACTGATCTTCAGGCATTAGTTTGAATCAGAGATATTTGACTCCCTCACTTTGCCCCATTGACTGAAGGAACTAGAAAAGTAGATGCCTCTGTGAGCGGCTGAGCTGGCCAGGTAGTGTACTGGATTGAGTAGTATCCTCCAAACTACGTGTCCACTGAGAACCTCAGAATGTGACTTTATTTGGAAGTAAGATCTTTGCAGATGCAATTGGTTTTATTAAAATGAGAGCATACTGAATTGGGATGGGTCCCAAATCCAAAGACTTGAGTTTCTTTTTATTTTTTAATTTTTATTTTAAAGATGGGTACAATTCAGGGTTAGGTATACAAATGGTCATTGTACAGGTAAAGTTTGGGCTTTGACCCCACTTCTCCTGGTTTGAGATTAGGCACCCTTGATGATTAAGTGTGCCTCCCGTACCTACCCTGGAAGATTCCCATTAAGAAGAGGAGAGGATACTCAGAGATACAGGGAAGAGAACCATATGTGAAGATGGAACAGAGGTTGGAGTGATGTATCTACTAGCCAAGAAATGCTCAAGATGGTCAGAAACTACCAGAAGCTAGGAAGAGGCATGGAACAGATTCTACTGCAAAAAATTCCAAAATAAACAAACCTTGTCAGTTTTGATTTCAGATACTGGTCTGTTTAATTGTGAGTGAATTAAGTTTTACTGATTTAAGCCACTCAGTTTGTAATAATTTGTTTCCATAGCCCTAAGAAACAAGGAAAACTACATTTTCAGCCAGCCCAAGAAATGATGGAAAAATGGCAAAGTTTAAAGAAAGGCATCAGAGTAAACAGAGATATGAACAGTGATAGACTTGACTTGGGAAAGGGGAACTAAATTGTTAAAGTAATTATGACAGCTAATTAGGACAGGACATTTAGAAAGATGTCCTGACCTAGATCACCAATTGTCCATATTAAAAAAATTAGAATTTGACCTCCATAAAAAGCAGGCAAAAATAGACAATATTGGAAACAAATTAACCTCACTGGTGTAAACATTTTTAAAACTTAGACTCTTTTTTGAGAAACATTCATGGTGCCACAGAACTCAGGATTTGAAGTCAAACATATTTGGATAACAATTCTTGCCTTTTCCACAAGGTACACATATTTGAAAAACTTCTTTAGCATTATTAAATATTATTTTCCTTATCTAGAAAATGAGAAAGCTATTAACTCTTTATTTAGGGAATTGTGAATATTTACATACTATACCATATTGTGAGCCGCTGGTATTTTGCACTTTATATTATGAAGACAGAGAAATGACCCCATAGGGTTGTTACGAGATTGAATATATATAAAACACATAGTATACACTCCATGTATGTTATCAATTATTTAGCATTAGCATTTTATCTCCCTTCCTTAGGCCTGATGATTAACTACAAACTCCTATGGAAGAGAAGCTGAGCTGGTGTTCAGCCGTGGCACATATGCCTGTCCAGGTAATCACTTGAGTTTTTTAACAAAACAGTAGGAAGACCCTGGTTTAATATGTTTTCACAGAAAACATTCTGAACCTTGAGTAGTAGAACACATCTTAGCATACGCCCTCTTTGAGGTGTGGACAGCTCAGTGAAAATATGCTGATGACATGAGAGAATATGTTATTAATGACATATTCTTGGAACATTACTGTTTTGTAATCACATTTTATCATTGCACAAGTGTGTACATAAAAGTAACAATAGATTACTCATCATGAGAAATCCCAAGGCATAAACACTTATGCACTATCTCTGATTTATATTGCTCACAGATGTTCACACATAGTAAAGGATGGGGAGAGAAGCAATAACTTTGTTCGGAGTAAAATAAATAAAAGTTCTTTGATAATCTTGAATAAATGAATGATACAAGAATTATAATATCTGAAGCACATTCTATACTGGCAAACATAGCTAGGTCAGATAAAACAGTATCTATATGCTGTTTTTTAGTTTTTCTCTTAACATTTTGACCAAATGAATATTTTTGGTCACTTTCATTGGAGCAAGTATTCACAAGCACATTGAGCTCTGAACTGAGTCAAAATCATCTTTGTACTTTCTATGACAACTAATGTGAAATGCTTGTATCCTTTCATTTGCTTTTTCAAGAAATAACTAGTGCGTAATTACCATATTCCATGCACTGTTCTAGTGTAGAGGCTACAACTGCAAACTAACAAATAACATCATTGTCCTTGTGGATGTGACATTGAATATGCAATGATTAAATCAGAGTAATTGGAATATCCATCACTTCAAACATTTATCATTTCTTTGAGTTGGGAGCATTCCAACTCTTTTCTTATAGCAAGTTGAAATATATAGTAAATTATTGCCAACTATAGTCACCCTATTGTGCTACAGAACACTACACTTTTTCCTACTACCTAGCTATAATTTTGTATGCATTAACCAGTTCCTCATTATTTCACCCTTCCCACTATCCTTCTCAGTCTCTTGTAACCTTTATTCTTCTCTACATCCATGAGATCACTTTTTAGCTCTCACATATGAGTGAGAACATGATATGTGTCTTTCTGTGCCTGGCTTATTCCACTAATATAAAGTCCTTCAGTTCCACCCATATTCCTGCAAGTCACAGGCTTTCATTCTTTTTTATGGATGAATACTATTCTATTTACATATGTACCATATTTTCTGTATCTACTCATCCATTGATGAACACTTGGGCTGATTCTATATCTTAGCTACTGTGATTGTGTGGCCATGAACATGGACATGCAGGTATCTCTTCAATACAATGATTTCCATTCTTTTGATATACACCCAGTAGGATTGCTGGATCATATGGTAGTTCTATTTTTAGATTTTCTTTTTTTTGAGGAACCTTTATTCTGTTCTCCTTAGTGTCTGTACTAATTAATATTCCCACCAAGAGTGTACAAGCATTCCCCTTTCTCTGTGTTCTTGCCAGTTTTTGTTATTTTTTTGTCTTTTTGATAAAAATCATTTTAACTGGATGAGATGATATCTCACTGTGGTTTTGATTTGCATTTCTCTGATGATTAATGATGTCTTCTTCTCTACTTTTTTGTAATAAATTCTTGGCAAACTGAATTACACACTTTGAGAAGCACTGTTTTAAACTCCCAATAACTGCCCTTCCTTCCTTCTTCCACCCTAGTATCTTCTCTATCTCCCCCCTAATCTATACACCTTGAGATGTAGACATCACTTTGCCTATGCCATGCAGGTTACATCTCCTCCTATGCCTGCCCTCTAGCATGAGTTCTTAGTCACTTTTAAGTCACGTCCAGTTTTACGACTGATGAGAAGCAGACGTAAACAATTGGGGTAAACAATTGACCCCAAGGGTGGAATGAGAAAAGTAGAAGAGAATTTCATGGTAGTTGAGGTTTAGGATGGGTTATCAAAATAACACAATACCTGTTTTTAAGCACTGTTATCTCTGGCACCCATTCTACTAAAATAATATCTGTTGCTACTTTCTCAGACTTGACTGTGAAAAGGCTCCTTTGTTGTCTCACCTGTATGGATGTTATCTCCCGTAGTGCTGAGGAAGACTGTGTGTGGGACAGGAGAGCTGGGAGGAAGGTGGGAAGTAAACAGAGCAAATCTAATTCTGCCTTACTAATTTCATAGAGAATTCACTATATTTGTGGTCACACAGATCTAAATACGAAAACCATCCATTATGAAGAAAACACAGGATAACAGAAAAAGAAAAGTACAGGCATTTGCAGAATATATATTTTTTTACAATTATATTTGTCTTCTCAAATATTTTTAGTTGCAATGAACACAAATAAATACAACTAACAAACAAAAAGAAATGCTATTTCAAGTACTCGATAGGCAAAGTCATATCTATGAAATAATGTCAGGAATTATGAGACCTGAATCTGGGATTTGATAACTAGAAACCAGGGAAGTGTTATGCTAAAAACCATGATTTGTAACATTTTCAGATTTCTGTGGTGTAGGTATTCTATGGTGTAAGTATGCTTGTTTCAAACAAGGTGCCCAGAAGCACATGATTTCATTACATTACACATCAGAAGCACACCGGTAATACAGATTACCCACCATTTAGATACAATATACATAAATTGTTCAAGAGAAAGAGCAATAGTAAAATATGAGTTTTGAGTATCCATTGTCTTTTTTTCAATACTTTGTAGTTATATGTAAATTTATATGCTTTAATTTTTAACAATGGCTGGGTTGAACTATCAGCTTGTGAAATTCCTGAGCATTTAATGACCAGCTTTTTAGAGTCAGTGCAAACCAGCTCCAGTAAGCCACTAAATCAGGATCACTCTCTGTTTCTGTCTCTCCCTCTTCCTCTCCATCTCTCTCCTTCTTTTTCTGCATATTTTATGGTCATATTTTTCTCTCGCTCGCTCTCTCTGTCTCTCTCTCTCTCTCTCTCTCTGTACGTGTGTGTGTGCTGTGTGTGTGTATGTCTGTCTCTATTTTCTGTCTCTGTCTGTCTGTGTGTGTGTGGTGTGTGTGTGTATGTGTCTGTCTCTTTTTTCTGTCTCTGTGTCTGTGTGTGTGTGTTGTGTGTGTGTGTCTGTCTTTTTTTTCTGTCTCTGTGTCTGTGTGTGTGTTGTATGTGTGTATGTGTCTGTGTGTGTATATGTGTATGTATGTATGTGTCTGTGTGTGTGTGTGTCTCTGTGTGTATGTGTATTTTTTCTTTTTCCTCGCTCTGTGTGTGTATGTCTCTTTCTCTCCTGCATGTGTGTGTGTCTGTGTGTGTGTGTGTCCTGTTTTTCCATATCTTCAATCTTCATTACCTTCCCTGATGTCTGATCTAATCTGTTTTCTATTAATTTCTACTTTCCATAACTGTTTTAATTTTAGATCTGGCCAGGCGCAGTAGCTCAGCCTGTAATTCCAGCACTTTGGGAGGCTAAGACAAGAGGATTACCTGAACCCAGGGGTTCAAGACTAGCCTGGGCAACTTGATGAGACCTCGTCTCTATGGTAAATCACAAAAACTAGCTGAGTATGGTGGTGTGCATCTCTGTTTCCAGCTACTTGGAAGACTGAGGAAGAAGGATCACCTAAGCCCAGCAGGTCGAGGCTGCAGTGACCGTGAGCGTGCTGCTACACTCCAGCCTGGGCGACAAGAGTTGAGACTCCAACTCAAAAATAAAATATTTAGATCCAACTCTAAGTTTCACCTTTAAAGTCCACAAGCAACAAAGTACAGCATAACCTCATTATTATTATTATTATTATTATTATTTTGAGTTGGAGTCTCACTCTGTCGCCCAGAATGAAGTGCAGTGGCCACTCCCGGCCACTGCAGCCTCGACCTGCTGGGCTCCGGCGATCCTTCCACCTCAGCCTTCCGAGTAGCTGGAACCACAGGCGCGCGCTACCACTCCCAGCTAATTTTTTGATTTATTGTAGAGATGAAGTCTCGCCAAGTTGCCCAGGCGGGTCTTGAACCCGTGGGCTCAGGCAATCCACTCACCTCAGCCTCACAAAGGCACAGGATTACATGCTGAGCCACCGAGCCCGGCTATAACGTCATTTTTATTCTAACATTTTCAAGAAGAAAATGCAATGTTTTCTTCATTCTTTTGTAGATAGTTATATAATGGATTGATCTTCCCTGGTCAGAGATAAGGGGGAGTACCATATAAACACAAAATGACTTCCTGGCCCTGCCCTTTAATAAGAAGTTTGTTCTTTGGGGGAATCTCATATTGCAGTAAGATGTGATTGCAGTTAGAGTTTCCAGAGAAAAGTACAAAATTTAATTTAATTTAATGCAAAACCTTAAATCTGTGACCACCCTCTTGAAAATCTTTGTCATCATTTCCATTATGAAATTAATAATAATTATTATTATTTTTTTTTTTAGTTGGAGTCTCACTCTGTCGCCCAGACTGGAGTGTAGTGGCCGCTCTCGGCCACTGCAACCTTGACCTGCTGGGCTCTGGCCATCCTTCCGCCTCAGCCTTCCGAGTAGCCGAAATTACAGGCACGCGCTACCACGCCCGGCTAATTTTTTGATTTATTGTAGAGATGAGGTCTTGCCTGCCCAGGCGGGTCTCAAACCTGCGGGCTCAGGCAATCCACTCACATCAGCCTCCCAAAGGTGCGGGATTACAGGCTGAGCCACCAAGCCCGGCTATAAATAATTATTATAGAAATATTTTAACTCTATAATATACGATAAAAAATAGGTCTAGATATTTGCAAAAAGAAAGGATAAAAGATCATCTTTTCTGTGATATGTATTGTTATTGAGTGATACTGATGCAGTTATTTTACTTTAAAATTGTTTGTATGCAGTTGGTAACACAAAAAAGTGATAAAATTTACCAACTATTTTTAAAAATAAAGACAAAACTACCTCTGTAGTTAATTTCTAATAAAATTGAAGACTGTCTCTATGTATCTCACAGGAGGACCATTCAATCTATTCATAGGCCACTGTGATGAAGAATGAACTGTGATATGAAAAATGAGAAGTTTGTGGACAAATTTCTGTCAGCTTGTGTACCACTGACATGACTTATTTGCCCCTTGTTAAGAGATAGTCAATTGTTTCCCATTTCATACCTATGATACAAGTTGTTTCACATTTCAAATTTAACATAGAGGCTAAAGGTTATGCTTCACTCTGGCATATGAGTTTCACTCTGGCCAGATTAATCATGAAGACCCCTCTACGTGAATTTAAAAAGGAGATAAACACATTATTTACCATTTTTATTTGACCATTTTTAAAAATTTTTAAATTGTGTAAAATTCAGGGTTAGGTATACAAATGCTCATTATGCAGGTACCCTTATTGATGAGGGTACCTCCTCTGGCAGTTTCCCTCAACTGCCAGTCCCACCCCACATGCCCTGTCAGTTTCCCACTACTGCCAATCCTTTTTTTATGGTATTATGATAATTGCTCAAAATCTGCTTATGAGTGAGAACATATGGTACTCTGTTCTTTGTTTCTGTGATAGGTAACTGTGTATGATAGATGGTAAGTTCACCCATGTTTCTGCAAAGTTCATGTTTGTCCTTCTTTATAGCTGCTTAATATTCCATTGTGTATATGTACCATATTTTTTTTTATCCAATCCAGCTTCTATGGGCAGCATGGTTGGTTCCATGTTTTTGCTATTGTGAATACAGCTGCAATAGACATACATGTGCAGGTATCTTTTCTGTAGAATGATTTTAGTTCCTCTGGTTTTATTCCCAATAGAGGACTGCTGGGTCATATGGAAGGTTAATTTCTAGTTCTTTCAGAAATGGCCACACTTTCTTCCAAAGAGGTTATACTAGTTTGCATTTCCACCAACCATGTAGATACCTTCCTTTTTCTCTGCATTCTCACCAGCATCTGTTGTCATTTGTCCTATTAATGATGGCTATTCTTACTGGAGTTAGATGGTATCTCAATGTAGTTTTGATTTGCATTTCTCTGATGATTAGTGAGACTGAGCACTTTTTCATGTTTCTGTTGGCTGCCCATATATCTTCTTTTTAGAAGTGTCTATTGACAAAACCTCCAACAACGACCACTGAGAAGAGGAGAACCTCTTCGGTAAATAGTGCTGGGAAAACTGGCTGACCACATGCAAAAGATTGAAACAAGACCCCTACCTATCACTATACACAAAAGTTAATTCTAAACGGATCAAAGACCTAAATATAGAACCTCAAACTCTAAGAATCTTAGAAAATGCAGGAGACACCCTTCTCAAAATTGGAACTGGCAACCAATTCCTGATCAAAATGCTAAGTGTCCATACCATAAAAAATAAGATAGACAAGTGAGACCTCTCAAATTGACGAGCTTCTGCAAAGCATATGAAACCATCAAGAGATCAGGGAGACAACCCACAGAAAGAGGAAAAAAATATTTTCCAACTGTATATCTGGCAAAGCCCTAACATCTAGGATCTACAAAGAACTCAAATGCTCCAAAAAGAAAAAAACAAACAAACAGCCCCATTATTTACCATTTTTAAATGGTATGCCAACTATTTCATATTGGAGTAGACTTCTAATTTTTTTAATCATATAGCTAATAGATTTTAACTTTTTGTAGCATAGAAAAGAAAGTAGACATTGAAAGTAACCAAATGATGCATTTTAAAAAGCTATTTTGTATTCTACAACTGTCTGCTTGATTTATGTAATAAAACTTCTATTCTTTAAGTTTAGTAGCTCTTGAAGGGCTATTTTCATTAGAATCACAGAATAGTTAGGGAGGAGGGCTTGATACAAACGCAGATTCCCGACTCCACTCAAGGCATTCTTACTGGTGAATCAGAGCATTCAAGGTGTATTTCATGGCCCTCTCCCTCCACCACTGCCACTGGAGGTGATCCAAGCATGATTCAAAGTAAGAAGTAGCTTGTTCTCCCAGCCCTACCACCTACCATCTAGTTCAAGGTGTGTCTCTTGAAACTCTTGTTTCTTTTTGAGGATTTTTGTCTTTTCCAGGACGACTTAGAACATAAATGTTAATTCCCTTTAAGGAATATCTCAGGGCTGTGAGCCCTTGACAATTATATCAGAACCCAGTACATTCAGGTTTCCTAGACTTACACAACCTTGAGATTTCATTAGGGGATTTCAAGTCCAGGTTGAGCTGCATAGAAAGCCAGGTCAAGTTTATCAGGTGTTTCCCCAAAATGGTGCTACTTGTGTATCCTGTACTTTGTGAGACCTCTCTGGGTAATCTCCATCACTCTGCAGAAATGAAAACAAATTATGTTTTATAGGCAAGGTGTCAGGTTAATTCATAAAATAGAAATTCCTCCTCATTTTATAGAACACAACAAAGTCTGAAGAGGTTTATCCAAGACATAACCCACATTCCAATTTACATCATCACAAAGATGTAACAATGAGGATTCTGCCATTTTCCACATGAATAAAGGATAATACTTGCATTGCATTTCTGATTTTTTTTTTTAATTGGGGGCTCATTTTGTCACCTAAGCTGGAATGCAATGTCATGATCACGACAATCATAGCTCACTGTAGCTTTGCTCTCCTGGGCTCAGGCAACCTTCCACCTGAACATCCCAAGTAGCTAGGATTCCAGGTGCACACCACCACACCCCTGCTAATTTTTTTATTTCTGTTTGTTTGTTTGTTTGTTTGTTTGTTTTGGTAGAGATGAGGTTTTGCCCAGGTTTGTCTTGAACTCCTGGGCTCAAACAATCCACCCAAATTGGCCTCCCAAAGTGCTGGGATTACAGGCATGAGCCACACTGCACCTAGTCCATTTCTGAAATTTCATTAAGTGTTTTTTTTTTCCCAAAGAAATGTTTTCAAAGGTAATGAACACCTTTGTTTCTTGGGAGACAGAAAACATCATGTAGCTTAGAAAGGATAGCTTTGGATGATTATACACCTCTGAGTTTTAAAAAAAAGGTTAGTTATTTTCCATTGAGAATATGCTTATTATATACATAATATATATACATATATATTTTTATAAATACATATATATATGATCTTTATAGAATCAAGATATGTACACTTTGTAAATAGGTAGATACTATTTTCTTGCTTACCTTTGGTTCACCAATATTTCTAATGTGATTAAATCATTAATTTTTTTTCTTTTTATTGTACATTTATTTTTAAAGGTTCAATTTATCAATATATCTTGCTTCAAAACACTTTTTATGATCAAGTATTTTTATGTATTTATTTTAAACATGTGGGGTACGATTCAGGATTAGGTATACAAGTGGGCATCATACAAACTTTGGGCCGCCCTTTGATCCCCACTTGGCCTGATTTGAGATCAGGTACCCCCATTGATGTTGTGCCCCCCCACTACCATTCTGGCGGTATCCCACTACTGCCAATTCCTTTCTTATAGCATTATGGCAAATGTTCGGGGTCCATTTATGAGTAAGAACATGTGGTACTCTGTTCTTTCTTTCTGTGATAGATCACTAAGTAAGATAGACTCAAATTCATCCAAGTTGCTGCGAAGTCCATAATTTTGTCTTCCTTTATGGCTGCTTAATGTTCTATTGGGTATATGTACCCATTTTTTAAATTCAGTCCAATTTCGCTGGGAAGCATGGTTGGTTCCATGTTTTCGCCATTGTGAATAGTGCCGCAATAAACATGTGTATGCAAGTATCTTTTTTGTAAAATGATCTGGGTTATATTCCCAGTAGGGGTATTGCTGGATCATATGGAATGTCAATGTCTAGTTCTTTTAGAAATCACCACACTGCTTTCCAAAGAGGTTGCACTAGTTTGCATTTCCACCTGCAGTGTAGAAGTGTACCTTTTACTCCATGTACTCACCAGCCTGTGGCCGAAGTATTTCATTTTTTTGTGACTATTGATTGTTTTATTAATGATGGCCATTCTTACTTAGCTTAGATGGTATCTCAGTGTGGTTTTGATTTGCATTTTTCTGATAATTAGTGAGACTGAGCACTTTTTGATGTATGTGTTGGTTGCCCTTATATCTTCTTTTGAGAAGTGTCTATTCATGTCTTTTGCCCACTTTTAAATGGGTTTTTTGTGTTTTTCCTTTTGGCACATTTGAGTTCCTTGTGGATCCTGGATGTCAGGCCTTTGTCAGATATATAGTTGGCAATTTTTTTTCCCCATTCTGTGGGCTGTCTCCCCTGTCTCTTGATGGTTTCTTTGGCTTTGTAGAAGCTTTCCAGTTTGATGAGGTGATGAGGTCCCACTTGTCTATCTTATCTCTAATGGCATGGGCACTCGGGGTTTTGATCAGGAATTGGTTGCCAGTTCCAATCTCCACAAGGGTGTCGCCTGCATGTTTTAAGATTCTTATAGTTTGAGGTTTCATGTTTAGATCTTTCATCCATTTAGAGTTGCTTTTTGTATGTGACGATAGGTAGGGGTCCTGTTTCAATCTTCTGCATGTGGTCAGCCAGTTTTCCCCATATCATTTACTGAATAGGTTCCCCTCTCCCCAGTGGTTGTTGGTGAAGACTTTGTCAAAGATGAGTTGGTTGAGAAATTGAGGTTTTGACTCTGGAATCTCTATCCTGTTCCACTGGTTCATATGCCTATTCTTGTACCAATACCAGGCTGTTTTGATTATTGTAACCTTATAGAAAGTTTTAAAGTCTGGAAGTATAATAACGTCCTCTTTGTTTCTTTTGCTGAGGATTGCTTTGTCTATTCATGGTCATTTATTTTTCCTTATGAATTTCTGTATTGTCATTTCCAGGTCTGAGAAGAATGATGTTGGTAATTTAATGGGTATTGCATTGAATCTGTAAATTGCTTTGGGTAGGACAGACATCTTAACAATGTCGATTCTTCCTATCCATGAGCATGGAATATTTTCCCATTCATTTTTGGTTTCTTGGATTTCTTTGAACAGTGTTTTGTAGTTTTCATTTTAAAGGTCTTTCATTTCTCTAATTAGGAAGATGCCAAGGTATTTCACTTTTTTTGTGGCTCTTGTGAATGGTATGGTGCTTTTTATTTGGCTCTCTGCCTGCTTGTTTTTGGGTATAAGAATGCTCCCCACTTTGCACATTTATTTTGTATCCTGAGACTTTGCCAAAGTTTTTTATCAGTGAAAGCAAGTAGTTGACAGATTCTCTTGGGTGCCTGAGGCATAGGACCAATCTTCAGCAAAGTGGGATAACTTCACTTTCTTTTTTTCTATTTTGATCCCCTGATTTCCCTCTCTTGTCTAAATGCCCTAGCTAGAGCTTCCAACACAACCTTGAAACAAGAGGGGCGAGATTGGGCAGCCTTGTCTTGCTCCGGTTTTCAGGGGAAAGGTTTCCAGTTTCTGTCCATTTAGTAATAGGCTGGCTGAGGGTTTATTGTAGATTGTGCTTATTATTTTGAGGTTTATTCCTTCAATGCCTAGGTGTTTGGGGGTTTTTATCAAGAACAAATGCTGTATTTTATCTAACGTTTTTCTGCATCTAATGATAGAATCATGTGACTCTTGGTTTTACATCTGTTGATGTATTTAATTACATGTATGGTCTTGCAGATGTTGAACCAACCCTGCATCCTGGGAATGAAGCCTACTTGGTCACAGTGGATGTAAATCATTAAATATTCTTGTTTTGTTTGTTTGTTTGTTTGCAGAGTCAGGGTCTCACTGTGTTCCTTAGACTAGAGTGCAGTTTAGTGTGACTATAGCTCACCAAAGCCTGGAACTCCTGGGCTCAGGAGATCCTCCCATCTCATCTTCCCAACGTGCTGGAATTACAGGCTTCAGCCACTGTGCCTGGCCTTTATGCATTCATCTTTATCATTCATTTTAGAAATATTTAATGAACATTCACTATATGCCCCATAGTGCTAAGTTAATTGTAATAACAATGGCATATGCTACACTTCAAAGAACTAGTGATTAAAATCTTGGGTGTTCGTTGAAGAGCTTCAGTTTACAGAAAATGATTCAGGAACAACTATTTCAGTTAATAAAGTATTCAAATACACCTTTTAGAAAGTTAATACAAAAATTTAGTATTTCAGCATTTAAATTGTCTAACACTCATTAATTATAGACTTCATAAAATATGTTTGCCTTCCTACTTAAAATTATAATATATGAGCCGGGCTCAGTGGCTCAGCCTGTAATCCCGCGCCTTTGGGAGGCTGAGGTGAGTGAATTGCCTGAGCCCGAGGGTTCGAGACCCGCTTGGGCAGCGAGACCTCATCTCTACAATAAATAAAAAAATCAGCCGGGCATGGTAGTGCATGCCTGTAATTCCGGCTACTTGGAAGGCTGAGGCAGAAGGATCGCCGGAGCCCAGCAGGTCAAGGCTGCAGTGGACGGAAGCGGCCACTGCACTCCAGTCTGGGCGACAGAGTGAGACTCCAATTCAAAAAAAAAAAAAATTATAATATATGGCACCAACCATGCTGTCCATCACAAGAGGGCTGGATTAAAAAAATGTGGTACATATGCATAATGGAATAATATGCAGCCATAAAAAAGAACAAAATCATGAATTTTGCAGCAACCTGGATGGAGTTAGAGCTTATAATACTTAGTGATCTCTCACAGAAACAAAGATCTGAGTATCACATGTTCTCACTCGTAAGTGGAACTTGAACAACTACCGTAATATTATAAGAAAAGGATTGATAGTGGCGGGAAACTATGGGAGAACAGAGAGTGGCAGGAAGGTGAGATTAATGATAGTCAATATCTGTCTGCGGAAGGGGGGCACACCTCACCTAACACTTAACTGTACCCCACAATTTTAAAATAAATATATGTATATAATTTTTAAAAATTATAATATAGAATCACTCAAGAAATTACAAACTTTATTTTATTTTATTATCATTTTATTATTATTTTTGAATCATAGTTTACTCTATTTCCCAGGCTGGAGTTCAGTGGCACAGGCAAAGCCACTATAGCTTCCAACTACTGGACTCAGGGAATTCTTCCACTTCATCCTTCCAAGTAGCTAGAACCACAGGCATGTACCACCATGCCCAGTTATATTCCTTTATTATAGAAATAAAGTCTCACCAAGTTGCCAAGGCTGGTCTTGAACCCCTGGGCTCAGACAGACCTCTTGCTTCTTGCCTCCCAAAATACTGAGATTACAAGCATGACCACCCCACCCACCAAATTACAAGCTTTAAATAGGAAATTCAAAATAAGTTTGTTAGCTATTCTAATATGCAAAATTATCTTTAACATTAGTTGTATTTAAGATGCAAAATATATGCAGATTACACCTATAAGTAATGTAAAAAACAATCATTCTAAGTATGTATTTTAATCTATTATTTATATACTTGTTGAACATATTAATTTAAAATATACATAGTACCCTGCAAAAGGTTGTTATTCCAATCCATGAAAATTAGAATATTTTTATGCCAAGTCATTGAGATTTTATAGAAATCATTAAAAATTATGATCACATTACTGGACTTGTTTTTTTGGTCTGTGACCCTACAGGTACATGCCTAATCAATTTCTATTAGTCACAAAATATGATTCTTTAAAAACTTAAAAAATGAAGTCTGTGTCCTAGGGTAAGCCATATTGTTACCTACTTTTTCCAGTCTTTACTCAAAAAAGCTATAACTCTCTAATATGTTTGCTTCCTTCCCCCAGCTGCATCTCTTTGGTTCTCTGAAAACATTGTTCCTTCTCTTGTCTATACAGATTCATTAAAACTGTTGACAGAGTCTTTTATGCCATTATTTAACAATCCATTGATTCTCAGTCCCTCATCCAAGTGTACACAGGTCCATTGGGTTTTTTTCCCCCTTTTTTATTTTATTTTATTTTTAACCACATTTTCCCTTTTTGGTAGGGCCACAGTTCATATAGCTATTAAAATAACATCAGACTGAGTTATTTTGACTACATGTGGCTTTAAGAAATGTACCATGATAAAAGAAGTGTTACTCTATATAAAACATATACTTAGGATCAGCTCAACCATACTTAAATGATGAAATACAATGAGTTTAGTAGGCATCTAGTGGGTTGTAAACAAATAAGATTACAATTCTAAAGAGAAATCTGGGCTGTATAAAGTGGGACGCAATTAACTAGGGAATTTTAGGAGTTTTCCTGGAATAGTTAAGCTACTATGTGTGGCAAAATACTATAAATCTGTAGTGCCCAGATAAATGTAAATATCTCCAGCAGTGCTTGCCTTCCCTCAGAGTTCGATAGACACGGTGATCAGTTGGATTCTTCCTGGTTAAACATTGTGTTATCTGAGAATAATGACAGTGCAGTCAGGCAAAAGACAAGATAATACTGATTGGTGGTACGTGAAATTTTGCTGACTGGGAAAGAAAATGAAGTCAGGATGTGACTACTGGGGAAAAAATAGAGTGGTCAAGAGATGAGTGGTCTCAATGAGGTTAAAGAAAATATGATAGAAGTAACAGAGGGAGACACCCACAAAGGACGGGAGACTGCAGCCAGAAAGAAGGATGGTCAAACTTACTATTATAGAAATGGACTTCTGTGATGACCCATTTTAAAGTGTAGCTTTGGCAGCAACGGAAAACCAGAATAAGTGGATAGCAAGATTGCTAGAGCTGGCAAGGTCAAGAATCTGATGGGCGAACTTGTGCAACACAGCACTTGCACTAGATTCCTCTCTTTCAGAATGAGGATGATCTAGAAGCTCGTCATAAATGAGAGTGACTGGGAACTTGAGTAGATAAAACTATTCTCATAAGTAGAGAATTCAGCCTATTTTCGTAAGAGAACAAGGTTTACACATAGATAAAAATGTAATAGTTGAGAAGCAGCACTGGGAGGGAAGACGGATAAAACCTTCCTTCTTACTCTGCAAAGCATCTGCTGGGGAAGTAATATCTTTGGTGAAGAGCTAAGTTTCCCTAAAATGAAAATAGCATTCAGTAAACCACTTATTATAGAAGCGAGTTTGCTTCCTATGAAACAGGATCTTCAAATAACAAAGTGAACAGATTTTGGAAAGAAAGGAGCAATGGAAGAGGAGGTTAGGTTTGCAAAACACAGGAATGTATACAGATTATGATATAGGAAAGAGGGCATGACACAATGTATCCATATCATAACTAGTAATTAAGATAAAAAAATACCAGAGTTATTTGGCTGCAAGGTTTCCAAAGAAATGATCTTGGAAGTCTCTTGTTAGGTGTACAATTGATCACTAGATTTATCAGTGCTTAGGGGAACTTTGCCAGATGCTTAGGTAGTCAGCAGCAGAGAAACTACGTTTGGGGTCCTGTCTCTAGAATCTGTGGATGACTGGTAAAAATTATTGTGATCTGTTGACTCATCTATTTTTTTTCTAATTCTAATTTTGTCTTCATTTTTTATGAAATATTTTATTAAAATTTAGTATTCAGCCAGGTGTGGTGGCTCGTGCCTATAATCCCAGCACTTTGGTTAGCCAAGGCAGAAGTATCATTTGAGTCCAGGAGTTTGAGATGAGCCTGGACAACATAGGAAGACATCATCTATACAAAGAAATAGATAAATAAATAAAAATTAGCTAAGTGTGGTGAAGTGCATGTCTGCAGTTCCAGCTACTCAGGAGGATGAAGCAGAAGAATCACCTGAGTCCAGGAGTTTGAGGCTGTGATGAGCTGTGATTGTGCCACTACACTCCAGCCTGGAAAACAGAGTAAGACCCTGACCAAAAAAAAGAAGGTAGTATGTGTCTACCTGGCTGTTACTATTTAAGAAGGATTAAGAAGGATTGTTTGTATCTTACATTGTGTGGATATATATTTCAATCAATCATTCCTCTAATCTTAAAAATTTTGTTAACTTCTTACTTTTTGCTATTATGAAGTATACAACAATACACATAATTATACATAAATATTTACCTAGATCTCACGCTGTTGATTATTTTCTTAAGATAAGTTACTTTATTTAAGCGAACTGAGTAAAAGTGTATAGACATTATTAAAACTTCAAATTGATCTGAATTTTTCTAAATTTTGAGTTGCTTTGAGGATGACTTACTCAAATATTGGGCTTTCTAATTTTAAATTATCTTTGATAATTTGAAGGTTAAATAATGCATCATTATTTTAGTTTATACTGCTTTCTTCATTGATTACATTTACCATATTTTCATTTGTTTATTTGGAATATGTGATTTGCTTGTTTAGTTTTGTGCCCAATAGTTTTTGATGTTCATCTTTTGTGTGTGTATGTGATAGATAATTACTCATTACTTATTAATTATACTGAATTATTTTCAAGTATATTGCATATGACTTACCAGTTAATTAGCCTTTATGTTTTGTTATGGTATCTTCAGCCTATAGTTTTGATTATATATGCCTACACACACAAACATAGACAGACATAGATACTACATTCATGTGTATGCATACATATTTTTAATTTGGCATAAGATATTTTCAGATTTCATTTTCTGAACTATCATATAAATCACATGTTTTATATTTTACTCAGACTACGTTTTATGTTACAATTATCTTTAATAAAAATGTTAAAATGTCTAAAGTTTTATAATTTCTAGTAAATGGGATTGTTAGTTACAGATGTTTTCAATTAGTTTAATCATTTGTTTTTGAATTAAAAAAGAACAAGTTTTCTTAATAGTATATACTTTGCTAAATATCATTCTAGGAGGAAAAAAATAGGCATATATGTGTCATATACTCATATATTCTCCTTATGCAAGTTGGAGTTAAATGAGCGGAAATCAAGAATATATGAGAATGGGATCTGCAGTTTTTTTATGCCTATTTTTTTCTTGAAAGTCAGTTGTGACACTAGTGAAAAGTAATCATGAAGGTCTTATTTTCTGAACTATTGGAAGACTCACCAGTCCGATTTTTTCAATGACGTGAATTTGACATTTCTTTCAATATTATGCCATTATCTAGAACTAAAAATCAAAGATCAAAAAAATAAAATTTGTTTTTCTGGCAAAGATGAAAACTTTTAGAGTGCTAAAATGACTCTGATTGTAGCTTTTATTGAAGAATTCAATGAATAGAAGTAATGATAAACTGGGCTCGGTGGCTCAGCCTGTAATCCCGCGCCTTTGGGAGGCTGAGGTGAGTGGATTGCGTGAGCCCGCGGGTTCATGACCCACCTGGGCGGCGAGACCTCATCTCTACAATAAATCAAAAAATCAACCGGGCGTGGTAGCGCATGCCTGTAATTCCGGCTACTTGGAAGGCTGAGGCGGAAGGATCGCTGGAGTCCAGCAGGTCGAGGCTGCGGTGGCCGGGAGCTGCCACTGCACTCCAGTCTGGGTGACAGAGTGAGATTCCAACTCAAAACAAAAAAGTAATGATAAACTTATTGGAAATGTGCATACATTGTGTCTCCTGTTAGTATTTTTTTCTTAATAAAAATTCAAGAAAATAAGTTATGTAGTGTCTATAAAATATTTAATAAAAATGTATTCTTTAATTTTAAATGTCAGCTAACACTTTTAAAATGAAGATTATCAGCCTGGAGCGGTCGTTCAGCCTGTAATCCCAGCAGTTTGGGAGGCGGAGTAAGAGGAATGCCTGAGTCTGGGGGTTCAAGACCAGCCGGGGCAATTTGGTGAGACCTTGTCTCTATAATAAATCACAAAAATTAGCTGAGTGTGGTGGCGTGTGTCTGTAGTTCCAGCTACTTTGAAGACTGAGGCAGAAGGATTGCCTAAGCCCAGCAGGTCGAGGCTATGGTGGACATGAGTATGCCACTGCACTCCAGCCTGGGCTGCAGAGTGGGACTCCAACTTAAAAATCAATAGATAGATAGACAGACAGACAGACAGATAAAATGAAGATTATCAAATAGTCAATAAGTTTATAGGAACATTTGGTATGAAATAAATGACCATATTCTCTTGGCATTTCAGTCACCTTGGTTCCCAACAACAAAAAAGTATATAAATTGTTAATATTTTTAAATAAAAAACATCAAGTAGATAGGACACACATCTCATGTTTAGAAAAGAAAGCAAACTTCTGATAATTGACATTTTATTTATAGCTTGCTTCAGAATAATTTTTGCTTATTTTTCTTAACCTGAAATACCTGTCTCAATAAAACAAAAGAGTAAAAGTCTGAGAATTACTAAAACATTCATGAAATAGTAATAATTGGGGTTTAGTTAATTAGACTATTACTAACATAATGGAAGATTTTCTTCAAGGGCATGCTTCAGGAATTATGTTATATCTGAGACCAGAATAGACAGCTTATTTAAATATGGAAGATAATTCACTGGTTAGCTTACAACTGAAGCCATCATTACACTCAGAGGTCTCTGATTTTATTTAGATTTATTCTATTTACTCTACTCCATTTAATCTATTGTATTGCCTCCAAGAACTTATTTTATCACCAGAACTAAGGACTGTAAATAATACTATCTTTTTTTTTTTTTTTAGTAAAAACTCTTTATTTTTCCTTAAGAACAATTTTTTTTCAAATGGAATTTTCCAGGCAGATTAAACCTTTTTGTTATCCTTCACATTTCTTCTTGTAATTATCCCTATATATTTTGAGGAAATATTTACAAGACCCTTTTACTCCTTCACAGCAGGACTGTATTTTATTTATTCTCACAGCACTAATCATGTTGTAATAGAAAAATAGCACTTGGCTGTGTAAATGTATGAATGTCCCTGACTTTCTTCCTCCCTTTTTTCCTCTTTCTTCTTTCTTTTTCTTAAGAATATATAACTGATTTCTATAGTACAAATGATTTTGTATCTTTGTGAAAATAATAACCTTTATAAAATTATCTTCAAAATCATATTACATATTGGCTTATATATATTCCAAGTCCTTATGTATTGTCCTCAATCCACTGTCAGCATTTCACATCCTCACTTTTACTCATGAATCTTTTTATTTCACTGATAAAGAGGGTGAAAAAAGAAGCAACCGAAGAAAAATTCTCCTTTTACTATGAAGGATCTATTTATTTTAGTCTCCTGACTAAGACAAATACCTTCACACTTGCCAGTTATCCATTTCTTCTAGCATAACCAAGACTCGATATTATTCAAGCAGCTCAGCCCTCTTTTTTCTGTCTCTCTTTTTGTTGATTGTTCTTATCAGCAAACAGACATTTTTTAAAATTAAATTGCATCTTTAAAATATCCCTTTTTTTGTCTTATTTTACCTTTAGAGTTAACATGCTACTGCTCTGGTCTCTTTTATAAGCAAGACAGCTCACTCAAAAGTTAGTCTATAGAATTGTCTCCAGTTTTACCACGGTAGATAGAATTGTAAGATGGTTCCTCAAGTTTCCCTGTCCTCCTGGTTTATTTCTATGATAAAGTTCCATTATATGGCACAGTTAATCTTAAAATGGGACAATTATCCAGGTGAGCCACAACTAATTGCATGAACACTTTAAACGCAGTCTTCTCCAGCTAAACTCAAAGTGTGAGAGATATTTGACATGAAAGAGATTTTCCATTGGTGGTTTTGAAGATGGACAAGAGCACATTGGAAAGAAAGTGGGTGACCTCCAGGAGCTAAAATTAGTTACCAGCTGACAACCAGCAAGAAAACAGGGACCTCGTTCCTGTAACCACAAGGAAGTGCATACTGTCACAACCATGTGAGCTTAAAAGAAAACCAAAAACTCCAGGTGAGAACACAGACTGACTGACAGTCATACCCCATGCAGACTTCTGATCCAGAGAATTGTGAGCTAATATATAGGTGTTTTAAGATACTAAATTTGTAGTAATGTATTACATATTATTAGAAAACTAATACACCTCCTATTTTCCTCTGAACCATTATAAACAATATTTAATACCACTGTTCCAACAAAGCCAGTTATCAATAGCCTCCATATTGATAAATTCAGTGGACAACATTTGATCTTACATTTCCAGACCATCAGCCATATCTTACCAAGTTGACCATTTCCTTCGTCGCCACTGAACTTCCCTTTTCCTCAACTGACCTCTTTCTGGCCCTCTCACACTTTCTTGATTCAGTTTCACCACTCCCTCTTATCTTTCCTCCTACTTCTCTGGTGCTCCTTTCTAATTAATTCCTTTGCTTTCTTTTTCCTTTCATCTTTCTCAACTACCAGATGGAATGCTCCAGGTCTTCATCCTAAGAACTCTCCTTTTTCTACTCCAGTCCCTGCTTCACCATATTAGGGTGCATGGCTTTAAGTACCATCTACAAGTTAATAAGTTCCAAATTCATACCTCTAGACTGCTTTTTAAAAATCTTGAGTCACAATATTTAACTGCCTACTTGACCTTTTCTCTGGGATGCTTAGAAAGCAAATCAAGTGTACTATGTTTATAGCTGAAATCCTGATTTCTTCCTGCCAAAATATGACTCATCACTGTCTTCCTCATCCTGGTAAATGCCAGATTCATTCTCCTGGATTCCTAAGTCCAAAACTTGCTTTGAATAAACTATTTTACTCACACTTCCTCTCACATAATTATGCTTGGATCATACTTTCAAAATATATCCAGAATCTGACTATTTCTTAACTCTTCACCACTATCCATGTGGTCCAAGCCATAGGAACACCTTTCTTGTAGGATCTTACTCCTTTGTCTCTCTAGTCAACACCACCACCAGATAATTAGGAATAAATGTTTTTAAAAAGCGCATGACATTAAAAAATCACATTACTTGTTGACAACCCTCCAGTATTTAAAGTATTTACAGTAGGTTCCAAAGTCTTCAATGATCTGGCCCTTAGTTGCCTGATTCTGTCTTCTACTTGTTTCCCTTTGGTTCACTCCTCTTCAACCATGTCTTTCTTCTTATCTCTTCAGCTTTGATGAGCTTATGTCTTCATCAAGCTTTTGTAATTGTGGCATCCTATACCTAGGAAAGTTTTTTTCTTTTTTTTTTTATTGTTTCCTTTTTTAATACACCTCCTTTGATCAATTCCCCACTTATTTCACACACATTTCAAATATCTTAAAAGAAAAGCCTTCTATAATCACCTGAGTCATATAGCTCTACTCTGTCTTCCTCATCACTCATCATTTCATTTAGTTACCTAGTTTTATTTTTCTCTATATGACCATTTGGCAAATTCTTTATGTGTATTAGATTGCTTATGTTGCTGTGAGTAAACACCTGAGATGGGAAAATTTATATGAAAAATAAATGTATATTGTGGCATACACTACTGCATGACACTGACTATGCTGGACTTCTGATGAGGGGTCAAGGAAGTTTACAATCATGGCAAAAGACAGAGAGGGAGCAGGGGTGTCACGTGGCACGAGCAGAGTTAGAGTAAAAAGAAAGTGCCAGGCTCTTTTAAATAAATTCTCACTTGAACTAATAGAGGAAGAACTCACTCATTACCACTGAGAACTACACAAAGTCATTCAATAGGGATGGACACTCATGATTAAATCATCTCCCAGTGGGAGATGTCAAACCTCCAACACTGGGGATAACATTTCAACATGAGATTTGGAACAATGATCCAAGCTACATCAATATGTATTTTTAAAAATAATTTAAGATTTTTTTTTCCACACCAGAATGTAAGTTCTATGAAGATAGGGGCATTTTATTGACTCTTAGTTCTCCTACATGGCAAATTTTCTGGTATAGAGTTGACATTCATTTTCATGGAATGGATGGATTGATGGATGGATGGATGGATGGATGGATGTTTGGAAGGAAAGATGAATGAATACCTTCTTAAAGGTGATATTTACGCCACATAAATGTTTCAAGAGTTTCTGTGACATTTCATATAGTTGATGCAAAAGAACTCATTTTATAGATGTATCCCCTGGCATACCATGCTTATCACTTCAATCTAACACCCAACCCAATCAACCCAGGAGTTCTCAGAAATATTGTTACATTTGGTATGTTCAGTATATTTTAGGAGATAGAGCACTGTTTTTCTCTTAGATTCTTAGATTCCTCTTTGAGTTGAGCACCTCTATATCTGGTTCCTAAAGTTGCTGTGTGTTCCAAATGAGATGATATATATATAAGCCTTGAATTCCATCATAATCCGAGTCTTAATTTATCGAACAGTGCTTTTTATAACATTTATGCTTGCCAGTGAATGAAAAGAGGGCAAAACAACAAACAAATCAAATGCAATGATCTGCATTTTGTTATCTAAAATAATACTCAATATTAAAGACAGAAATTATCTTGTTTCTTTTTTCCTTATACACTGAAAATAAGAGCTAAAGTCTTGATTAGTTTCAAATTTAATATTTTTTAGCAAGAATACCCTAACAAAGTCATGCTGTATATCTTATTTTGTGCCACAGTAGAATGTGCATACGGCCTGGGTGCATCACCATCAGTGACACTAAGACTTATTACCCAGTGAATAAGTTGTCTGCCAGATCTCTCCCTTATTTTGTACTAAACAAACAATGATTTAAAAAGGTAAAAAGCCTTTTACTCCATGAAAAAATTTTGAATCTTAACTGATTGAGTAATTATCATAATTTGATCTTTACCACTGCTGAACCACAAGACAAAAAACAAAAAAGTATTATTCACTCAGGTATGATCACTATTCAAATGACTGCTTATATTAATTTAAAAGCTTTTGGAAATATTAAAAGGCTTACAATTTAATTTTTTGATAAAACAGTTGATTAAACAAAATAGAAGTATAAAATTACGTAAGAAACTCATATAGTTCAAAATGGTTGAAAGTGATGTTTCCAAAGTCAGTTTTTTTATTATTTGTATATAATTTATAATTCAGTGCACGCTGTTTTGCTTCCAACTGAGGTGAAGAGTTTCCTGTTAAGTCAAAGTCATGCTTATGTTTTTACTTATTTTTAAAATATAACTGAAAATTCAAAGAAGCAAATATTTTAATTTTGTTTCTTTGTCATGCATGTAAATATATAAGTATAATAACTCCTGAAAATGTAAACAAAAGAAAAAATGATCTGTTAGAATGATAACTTAAATGAGGAATTTTTAAATATATTTAGCACTATATGCCTAGCAAGAAATGTGAACAGATTGTCTCAAATAAAGCAAAATGTAACATAATTGTATCACCTAATATACATCTACACTTGAATAATTTATTTTTAATATCCATATTAACATTATTGACTTACAAAATCAGAATTCAGAGAATGAATATAAGCAAATAATCTTTTAATTTAGTAATGATTCAACCAGCATCCTGTTAGATATATTTATCATTGACTACCAATCAATTTTATAGAATTTGACACAGGGATCAAATATTTTTCCTGTAAACATGCAAAATATTATTAGCTACATTTGCTATTATCTCCTTTTAAGAATTAGATTGAATGAATACTGTTCAATTTTGAATTAATCTTATCATGAAGTTCTATTTTAAAATATCATTTCAGTGTTTTATTTTCTTTTTCCTCCCCACTCTCACCCTATATTCACATTCAAATAATACAAATAGTAAGCAAACGTAAAGAAACTTGTTTATTCTTCTTAGAAAAAAATATCAGAATTTGAAGTACCACGTAAACCTACTAAATTAACAAACTAAATACTTGTTAAGGTTCACTAAAGCTACAAAACTCTTAGGCTGATAGTGGCAATATAAATTGTGTATAGGCATATGACCAAATATTTTAAAGGATACATAGCTCTTATGTTTTGATCCAGTCATTTCAAAGAAGTTTGGGTTTGTTTGTTTTTTTTTTAAGTCGTGGGGTACAATTCAGGAATTGGTATACAAGTGTTCATAATACAGGTAAAGTTTGGGTCTCCCTTTGGGCTCTGCCTCACTTGAGATTAGTCACTCTTGTTGTTGTTATAGACCTCCTTCATCCCTCCTCTGGAAGTTTCCAGCTACTGCCAATCCCTTTCTTACAGTATTATGGTAAATGTTCAGGGTCCATTTATAAGTAAGAACATGTGGTATTCAGTTCTTTGTTTCTGTGATAGATCACTCAGTATTATACTCTAAGTCCATCCAAGTTACTGCAAAGTCCATACTTTTGTTCTTCTTTATGGTTGTGTAATATTCCATCATGCATATGTATCACTTTTTTTTATCCAGTCCGGTTTTGACAGGCAGCATGATTGGTTCCATGTTTCTGCTATTGTAAATAGTGCTACAATAAACATGTATATGCATATGCAGGTATCTTTCTTGAGTGAGTTTAGTTCCTTCAGGTATATTCCCAGAAGGGGGATTGCTAGGTCATATGGAAGTCCAGTTTCTAGTTCTTTTAAGAATTACCACACTGTTTTCCATAGAGGTTGAACTAGTTTGCTTTCCCATGAACAGTGTAGAGCTTTTCACTTTTCTTCACATCCTATCTAGCATCTGTTGTTTTTTGTTTGTTTTATTAATGATGGTCCTTCTTATTGGAGTTAGGTGGTATCTTATTTCTCTGATGACAAATGAGGCTGAGCATTTTTTCATGTGTCTATTGGCTGCTTGTATGTCTTCTTTTGAGAAATGTCTATTCATGTCTCTTGCCCACTTTTAATGGGACTGCTTGTTTCCTTTTATTTTTTGTTTTTCCTTTTGGCATATTTGAGTTCCTTGTAGATCCTGGATGTTAGGCCTTTGTCAGATATGCAGTTAGCAAATATTTTTCCCATTATGTGGTCTATCTCACCACTCTCTTGATGGTTTCTTTTGCTTTGCAAAAGCTTTTCAGTTTGATGAGGTCCCACTTATCTATCTTATCTCTTGTGGCATGGATATCTGGGGTTTTGATCAGTAATTTGTTGCCTATTCCTATTACCGTACAGGTGCTTCCTACATTATTAACCTTGGCATCTTTCTAACCAGAGAAGTGAAAGATCTTTGCAATGAAAACTACAAAACACTGCTCAAAGAAATCAAAGATAACACAAACAAATGGAAAAATATTCCACGCTCATGGACTGGAAGAATCAACGTTACTAAGATATTCATTCTACCAAAGCCAATCTACAGATTCAATGCGATGCCCATTAAATTACCAAGATCATTCTTCTCAGACCTGGAAACAGCAATACAGAAATTCTTATGGAAACATAATCGATGACAAATAGCCAAAACAATCCTTAGCAAAGGAAGCACAGCAAGAGAGAACACACTTACAGACTTTAAACTTTATTATAAGGCTATGATAATCAAAACAGCCTGATATTGGTATAAGAACAGGTATATAGATCAACTACACAGGACAGAGATTCACATTTAAAAGAGGAGACTGGAGAGAGATTCAATTTCTCAACCAACTCATCTTCAATAAAGTCTCCAACAATAATCACTGGGGAGAGGAGAACCTATTCAGTAAATGGTGCTGGGAAAACTGGTTGACCACATGCAAAAGAATGAAGCAAGACCCCTATCTAACACCATACACAAAAATCAATTCTAAATGGATCAAAGACCTAAACATAAAACCTCAAAGAGGTTTTAATTAGGAATTTTTTTTTTAAGTTGAGGAAGCAGGATTTATTGAGAGTACAGAAAAGCTCCCAGAGTGGGAGTGGGACTGAGAGGGTTGCCCAGGAAAAAATTTTAAATGGTAAAAATTTGTGGGAAGATATTGGTTGCAGTGAAATTTAACACATTTTAATACCAACATGCTTACAAAAATGACAACATTAATAAAAATGGAATATAAAAATTTATTTACTGGTTAATACATAAGAATTGACATTATGCATGTTATGTCCTCTTCAGAGATAGGATGATGTTGGCATGAGTATGAAACTGTACACTCCTTCCTTGTCTAAGTATGGTTTCATTGCATACCAGTAAATCATGACTAGTAATTTCACAAAGAGTTTTGTAAGAACATTATTTTTAAAACATGTTTTATTTCTAACCTTGAGGCAAAAAACACTACTTTATGGTTATGTTAACTTTTTTAGTTATTTTCAATCAAAATATGATAGAATTATAAAACATATTAACAGTTTTATTTCCAAAATGTAATAATGCCTTTATTTTTTTAGTGAACTCGCTAATTCAATTATTCTTTGTGTTTTACATTTGGAAATAGGTGCTCTCTTCATACCACTTAGCTATGTTTGTTGTAACAGCCATAAAGTTTAATAGAAAGAGGCTTGAATGAAAACCATACATTCTGCTTTTTATTTTATCACTGAATCAATAGGTGTTCTTTTTCTGTCAAAGTAAGAAATGTTTGCAAATTAATGCTTCTGTTTAAACAATTTACTTTACTTGGCTGATGGCCATAAGCAATACAATTCTCTGCACTTGTCACTTAGCCAAATTTCCAACAAAGAATACTGTTGTAGTCATTGGTGATATGGGTTAGTTAAATGACATTAGAACTAAAAAAAAAGCCTGTCAATACAGTCACACGATTTTATGGCTACAGAATCATTTGTATGAGTGAATTCAATTCTATTTTGCATTTTTCTTCACCCTTTCCACTTTTTCCTTTGTCTTTAACTGTTCTAGTCTCCTCTTTTAAATGTGAAAATATCAAATTTAGCTGATAAGGGATATTTAACCTGTGAAGTATAAATGTCATAGAATGTATGCTCCAAAACAAGACATTTTTGAAAGCAAAAGGTAGAGTAATTTATAATTACATAAGGGCACCTGTTGAAACAAGGACTGGCCCAGACAAAGAGACACGTGATTTCCTTGACTTTGGGGATCCTTACTGTGATGCACACTTTGCCATTTGGGCTTCAAACTCTACAGTGCAGCTGGTGCTAATGTTTCAAAAATCAAAACAAACGTTTTTTAAAAAATGCAGGTATTACATTACTCTGAGCTTCTCAAAGCTAAAAAGAATGCCTGAAATAAATCATATTTTCTATAATGATACATAATTTTAAAAGTACCTAGCATATACATAATTAAAGTTTAACAACATTCACACATATTTATAGAAAGGTATATTTTTGGTTTTTGTTTATTTTTGCCAAATTTCTCATCAAAATAATGAAAAAGAAAAATGAAGAACATTGTCCAAAAATTATATTCCTTCTTTCATTCATGTATTCATTGATGCTTTTTCTTTCATTTTAAAATAATCTATTTAAATATTTTGTGCCAGTATCTATGCTAATTTGCAAAAGGAAGTAGTGTAACCTTCACAACAACAACAAAAGTTTTGCTTAGAGTACAATATTTTTAAATGTATAAGTAATATTCTATAGGAGATTGCATGGACAAGGAAAGGTTAAGATGTGGTAACAAATATATCACTGAATGAAGTGACTTCAATAACAAAAAGTCTATTACACACTAATATAACAATTCAGATGTGAGAGGTTCAGAACTGGCAGAGAAGCATAGCACAGGGCTTCCAATATAGGAAAGAGAACAAAACAAACATTTTAAAAATAATGACATGAATGTTGATATGTCACTTCTTTTCACTTTCCATTGGTCAGAAATTAGTCTTATGGCCATACCATATAGTTAGGAAAGCTGGGAAATGTAGACTGTTTCCAAGTGGCTATCCACCCAGCTAAAACTCATAGGTTTCTATTGGTAAAAGAGAAAAAGGAAGAATTGACAATGAGAATCACTTTGCAGCTCTTCCTTAGACTTAAGACAATAAATACTTAGGCCTTGGGGTTCCTTTAGTTTAGAATGCTCGATAAGATAGCTCAGAAAATTATGTTTGCAATTCAAATTTTAAATATAGAAAAAACTTATTACAGAAAATATTGATCATGTCGAATATTATGAGAAAATATTCAGTCTGTATAGCATTTTAAAAAGTATACAGAAATTTTCTCAGGAAATGGTGCTGGGATCTATAACACAAGGATTAAGAATGATAGAGATTCTAAAGTCTACTTCATGGAGGTGGCTAAATGCTTGCCCTCCTGAAATTTAAAGCAGGCATTTCTAGTTGTTGACTTTAACAATTTTTTTCTGATAAATCCAAAGGGAGGAAAAAGGTGTGTGGGTGTGTGTGTGTGTGTGTGTGTGTGTGTGTATGTGCGCGCGCGTGCGCGCACGTAAATTCTCTTGTCCTAGACAAGTCAAATTACATGTTGTTAATGCAAAAATAGACTCAAATTATTGAGATCCGAATTTAAAAATATGTTAAGGAAAACAGCAGACACTCCCCCTGTATTATAGACTCTAAATCCATCGAAGTTTCTGCAAAGTCCACGTTTGTCCTTCTTTAAGACTGCAGAATATTCCATCATGTTAGAGTGAGTGAGGTGTTACATGTCAAAACTTATGATGAACAAAGCTTAAGCAGTGTGCAAAACATGGAAGTGGAGGATGTAAAGCAGTAAGATATGACCCCAAGGACTCAAGATGAGGAGGAGGCACAGTGTCCTGGGAGGTGGCATTCCTTTTAATAACCAGGAAAGTTCAGCCACTGTAAATAATAAAATTAATTATGATACTAATAACCTGACAGACTGGAAATTAGAGGTTTTAGGGGAAGAGGGTTATCTGCCAATTTTAGAACACACCACTCAATAAATGCTATCAAACACATTTTTCATTTTCATTAAAATTCCTACTAGGTCAACAATGAATGTACTTACCAAATACAGCTAAATGTGAGAACATATCAGTTTCTGCTTATTTATCCCCAGATTTAACACACATACCAAATAAATATTCATTTGGATCTTTTACAGCAGCAATAGTTGACACAAGAATGATCTCCATATGCCACTACTTTCACATAGGGGCTTTATAAAATAGGACACTAAAAAAGACAGTTTCACTAAAGAATTCCTTTATAGAACAATTTTTTTTATCCCATTGGTCAAAATCAGTCCTAAGCTCCTACTTTAGAACTAGTTCAAAACCTTATCACTATTCAATAGAATACAATTTTAATTAAACAAAATGTATAGAAATCTCCTATGTAACATCTTCTCTCTAGCTAACAATATTGAATTTAAATACTTTATGAGTTGATCTCATTTAAGTGCTCTTACCATAGTAATAATAAAAAGTCCTTATCCATATCTAGGATTTAGGAATTCAAACTTTGTCTCCTAAATGTTTCTTTCTTTTCATTTTCAATGCTGTTATTCTATTTCAGCAATACATCACAATTTACCTAAACAATTTCAGCCACCAACTACCTACTACTCTACCTTAAGTTACATTTCAGTTCTGTCAAAACTGCAAATTTTGGCTATACTAATCACTTAAAAGCATAATTTTTATATGTCTACCCTCATAATTAGAAACATTCAGTAATTCTCCTTTCCTAAAAACTTAAATACAATTTTTAGCCTGAAAATGTAGATTTGTTACAATACTCAAACTTTTCTTCTAATCTTGTCTGTCACATGGCTCAAACCAAACTCAGTTTTCCAAAACATTCAATAGCTTCCAATGTCTTTTATTCTTCATGTTGCAGTTCCCCATTTTACTTATAAATCATTTGCACATCCTAAAATATCTTCAAATCATTTAAGTTACTTCCTTCAAGATGCCTTTTTCCCAAAGGCAATTGATGCTTCCTGATTTCAACATGTGTTATGTTTTTTCCTAACTACTTGCAATTTTCTTATATTTATAACTAAGTGTGCTTTTATCTTAATTTTCTCTCTAGAGTATAACCTTGAAGCAGGGTCTGTGCTATATCCTGAAACCATACTGAACATATTGTCTTGCATAATTTTAAGAATTTTTTAAAAATGAAATGACAATTGAAGTTTTCATTTGACAGAAAATTATTAGAATGTGGATTCATGATACCTATAGGTATATTCAAATTTACTATATTCATATCTTATTCAGTAAATATGCTTATTGTCTAATATTATTAATAAGATTTTCCATAATTATGAGGATAATCATTAGATATTGTGATTAACATAGCTTTAAAATCTATCATTCAATGGTAGAAAATACCAAATGACTACTAATTGAAATTCTATAATTTGAACTCACACTACCTGATTTTAAAATCTACTCCCAAACTAGATAAATAATGGCAATGAAGACAACAATAAACAAGATAGTAAGCACGCTTTGCTCATGGAGATTCCCCTCCAGTGAAAAGTATAGACAATAAGACAATAAGCAAATGAGATAATTTCAGATTATAAGTATCATAAAGTGAATATGAATTTCAAATAGAAGTTAGAAAAATATATAGTATAAACTGAATTGAAAAGAAAAAATATATACCTGCTATGAGGTAGTCTATTTTAATTAATGGTGTTTTTCAGAATAATTAGTACATGTTAATTAAGAGGGGATTTTATTAATACTTGTGAGATATATAGCTAAAGAAAAAAATGCTTACATGTGGGTGAAAATTTGCTAGCCAAATGAAATTGCAGCTAGTACAATTTTAGTATGCTCTTCTGTTGAGCAATTGCAATGTCAAAAAAAGTTATCTCCATGCAATTATGGAATAAGAGTTTAGAGTACATAGAGAAACATCAGACTGGAGGCCATTCATATAATATTCTGGAGGCCCACACAACTCATTACATTTTGTGCATCATTAGTGAAAAGTTGGTAATATGCTATATGCATATACATAGGAGAATAAAAATTACAGGGGAGAAAACGATTCAAGAGATTATTAGTGAACACTTCTAAGTTGAGTCAGGTTTCAACTCCAGTTCTTTGAGGGAATCAATATTATTGCAAGGCAACATCTTTTTGGAAATCATGTAGCAGAGTATTTTTGGTTTAGCAGCAAATAAAACATAACCTATATTTTGAAACGAACTGTAAAACTTGCTTGTACTTTGTTTAAAGATGCTCAAGGGAAAACTCCCCCCAAAATTTTATCCATTGAAAAGGTAAGAAGATTATAAGCAGTGCTTTTGTCCTTCTAGTATATTCAAGGATATTATTTTAGTAAGCAACATAATAGTAATTTACCCCTAAATATTTTAACTGATTTACATTTGTAAATGAGGATGAAATGACGCTCAACAAAACCAGTGCAGATGCCTAAATATCACAATGCAAATCTGATTTCCAGCCCAGTGACCACTTAATTGTAAGGGTATTTAATTCTCAAGGAAAGCATATAAGTTTTAAGTTATTTAAGTATAAAGTGATTTTTATTTTAATCATAAGAAAAATGCAAAGACAAATTTATTTTAAATTCATGGCCACACTAGTCATGTGTTATTTTCCCAAACCATGCTGTTTCCATGAACAAACACTGAAAATTGAGAGAAACACAAACCTAGCTTTAGATAACTATGTATATAGTTCTAATTATTATTTTAAAATAAAATGTAGATATTTTGTACACATACTTATTACATATAAAACCTTTAACCCCTTCTCATCTTTTGCCCACGAATGCCTTACACAAAAGTTATCAGGGATAACTTTCCTGAGCTCATCCTAATCAATTTGAAAACTTTTATCTTCTATTCTTATTTTTTAGATACAGTGACATGTTTTTAAGTAAAATGGTATAGCTTGCTGTTTATTATTTCTATTCTGTGCTTTTCTGCCTTCCATATTTCTTAAACTGACCCTTTAAAATAAGATATACAGATACTGAACTGTACAAAAATTTTCAAGAGACCTCATCATTGGTGATCAGAACATTTAAAAGTAAAGCAAATTTAAGAAATACTCAGTGCTAAACTTTACAGGTAGCAAAGGCAGTCAAGGCTGTGTTCATAGTTTTGAGATATTAGGATCATTTTCCAAGACTTTTGTCCCTGGTTTACTTGTGCCCCTTAAGTTCTGTATGCATTTTCTCACACTAACAAATGATGCTGTGGTAACAGAGCTTTATGAAGATTAATTTACACAATTCATAGACAGAAAAAAATTGAAGAAGAGAATTCCCTTCTGTGAGGTTTAGGAAAGGGCTGTTAAGAGAACTTATAAAACATATAAAATGTAGTGATTGTATTATGGACAAAGAAATGAGGGAAAAATTACAACCTGTGACATAAAAGGACTAGCAATTGGTTCTAGAGACTGATTACATGATTTCTTTAGTACAAAAATCTACAAAAACTTTCTTGCTGATGGTCTCATGGTAAATAATACCTAGTTTTCCATACTCTCTGCTTAATATCCTATGAGTCATAATATGAATTCATCCCACCAATTGAATTTATATTCTCACTTTCTTTATTCACACACTTACCAACAATCACTCCTATACTAAATGTATATTTATATCTAATGTACCTTTATTCCTCTACCCCATTAATTTTATTTTTAGGCTTTCTTCACAATGCAAATTCTACCTCCTTCACAGCCTATACCCAGTAGCTACATGGATTTTTCCTTTTCTTTATTCAAACAGCAAATAGGGTCTATTTACACCTGTGCTGACTCAACATCTATACTACCATTCAACCTTGATGAAACTCTTTTCTTTATTCCATTTCTGTCACAAACTCATGTCCTTTCTTCCCAAAACCCGCATCTCCAATTTATTTTTTTCACTTTCATCAGTTTACTCTCCTTTTTTGTCTGGGGTAAAGTTACCTCAAGCATGAATGATTGTAAGAACTGGCTAGCAAAACTCCCTGGTCCTAAAATAAAAAGAGCTGCCATTTGTTGAATGTCACTGTGTGCCAGACTATGAACATCCTCCCATTAAATCCTCATTACAAACTTGTTATCTTTCTTTTATGGATGACTAAGGTGACTGAATATTTTCCCATTTATAGTATGACAAAAGTGTAGTTTAAAACAAAAGTCCAAACTTTAAGTATGTTTTCTTTTCTTTTCTTTTTTTTTTAGTTGGAGTCTCACTCTGTCGCCCAGACTGGAGTGCAGTGGCCGCTCCCGGTCACCGCAGCCTCGACCTGCTGGGCTCCAGCGATCCTTCCGCCTCAGCCTTCCAAGAAGCTGGAATTACAGGCATGCGCTCACGCCCGGCTGATTTTTTGATTTATTGTAAAGATGAGGTCTTGCTGCCCAGGCGGGTCTCGAACCCGCGGGCTCAGGCAATCCACTCACCTCAGCCTCCCAAAGGCGCGGGATTACAGGCTGAGCCACCAAGCCCAGCAAGTATGTTTTCTTTATACTAAATTAAGAAAAATTATTCTTTCAAAGTACCTCTCACATCACTTCTAAGTCAATTTGCAGAAATTCTTGCTTTCATTACGCTATAGGGAGGACTAAAGAACAACACAAAACAAGGAGAAACCTACAATTGTAATATATGACCTTTAGGAGAATAATGTAATTCCATTTTTAAGTTGATGGTCCTTTTTGTTTGAAGAAATTGAAAAAAAACAAACAAAAAACCTCTGTATACTGCAGATAGACAAGGGTAAAACAAAGGGATCACCCCTTTGCTCTGAATAACAAAAAGGGCCAACATTTTGCATTTCAGTAAGTAGAGAAAGAAGCAGGTGAGGAGTATGAATCAGGAATATAAAAAGACATTATGGAGTTGGAGGCTATTATCCTAAGTGAAGTAACTCAGGAACAGAAAAACAAATACCATGTGTTCTCAATTATAAGGGAAACTAAGCCGTGGGTCTGCAAAAGCACACAGAGTGGTAAAATGGACATTGGAGTCTCATAAGAAGGAAAAAGAATGGGCAGAAGCTGAGGAATGAAAAATTAACTATCGGGCACAATGTACGCTATTTGGGTGAGGAGTACACTAAAAACTCAGAATTCAACTTTATGCAATTCATCCATGTAGGCCCATATCACTTACACCCCTAGATCTATTGAAATTAAACAAACAAACAAAAGAACGTGATGGACCCAATAAATTTTTGAGAAAGTGGGTTCAACCCAGTACCAGAGAGGGAAATCACCAGTACCATACTTCCTGGGTCAAGCAGTAGCTCACGAATTTCTGCAAAGTGGTATCTGTCATTAAAAATATGTATATATTTTGAAGATGTGGGGTACAATTCAGGATTAGGTATACAGATGTTCATGTTCATTATGCAGATATCCTTGTTGATGAGGTGTCCTGTTTCCCCCATCCCCTACCCCAACCCCCACAGTTTCCCACTAGTGCCAGTCCTGCTACCTGCCCCCGGCAGTTTCCAACTACTGCAAATTCCTTTCTTATAGTATTAGGATAATTGTTCAAGGTCTGCTTATGAGTGACAACATGTGGTATTCTGAACTTTGTTTTTGTGACAGAGCATTCAGTATTACAGACTCTAAGTCCATCCAGCATATACACGATGGAATATTATGCAGCTGTCATTTATTTTGAAGTTACTTCTTCCTTATTTTATAATTATTTCATTTCCTCCAAATTTCCAGAAGAAGTCTACTACATGTAACACCCCTGAGTTAGTGGTGATTCATGAAAACCATTATAGATTTGGAATTTCAAACCATGAGAAGAGCCTCAAGTTCAGCCTTCAAATTCAGCAAACACCAGAAACACACGGCACCTGATGAACAGACTGTTTCATGTTCTCCAAATATAACTTTAAGAAGGTGCCCCAGGAGCAAGCTGAGTGTAAGGTTAGATTTCCTTTTCTTTTTTTTAGAGAGTGTGGATATTAAAATGAAAGGACGTGTTGAATGAATGGTTGAATAGAGTTTATCAAATTGAAATATTATTATACAAATATAGATGTGTGAGTTACAGTCCGGACACAAACTGTTTCCTCCCCCATACCTGGCTTCTTTCTCCCCCTTCGCAGGGAGTGGCCTCTGGCCAAGGCTGGTCTCTGAAGGATATGCATGTTCCCAGTTTTGAGTCATAGGACCCAGGTGACTAAGCAAAGCTGAAGATATTATGGTTGTCACTCTTAATCAATGCAGCCATATATACTATATAGGAATTTTAATGATTAACTTGCTTGCTTTGATTATGAAACTGCTTGCTGTACTGTCCCAAGGCATGAATTCTTCACCACCTGGCCACCATCATTGCTTCCCATAAGTTTTAATAAACCAGTGTCTTTCCATGCTGGACCTCTGGGTGACTTCTTTGGAATAGGTAAACATTATCCACAAGCCCTTTCAGACTTGGGGCTACCACATTACAATCTGTCATTCTTAGGAGTTTACAATTGCTCCTTTTCTCCTCATATTGAATCTGGTTTATTGGGCTCGTTTTTCAATCTCTGTATGATCTATTTAGCACTCTATTTTTCATATATTAATTAATTCTCATTTCAATCAATCATCTATTAATCTTTCATAAAGATATGCACTTATTGCCTACTTATGTACCTGCCAGTGTAGAAACATTAGATGTTTTCATACATGTTTTTGCCCTCCAAACATTCATTCTACCTAAAATCCTGTTTAACAAATTATATTCTCATGATGTATCTACTTTACCTTTCCTGTCTTTGCTCATGATTTGTACAAGCTTCTTCCAAAAGATGTGTTCATTCTTTAAACAATTAATTAACTCTTTAAATGCTGACCTGATCCCATATAAAGTAAATTATTCTTTATTTAATAAAAAAGACTCCTTTAGTCTTTGTAATTATATCATAAACTCATGAAGAACCTGTCACTTTTTTATATTTCAACCAGTAATTCAGAAGAACTCTACTGTAATAGCCTGAACAATGGCCCCTGAAAATGTCCACATCTTAAATTCCAGAATCTGTGAATATTACTTTATATGGAAAAAATGATCTCACAAAGAGCAAACATATTGAGAAGTGGGTATATTTGACACAGTAGAGAAGGCACTGTGACCACAGGAGCGGAGAGTGGAGTGATGCAGCTGGGAGCCAAGGAATGCTGGGCACTTCTAAAAGCAGAAGAAGCAAGGAATGGGTTTTCCTTGAAGTCTTTAAAAAGATTGCCTTTATCTAAATGCCAAAAGTTTTATTTTATTTTAGATTTCTAACCTCCAGAACTAAAGAAGAATAAATTTGAGTTATTTTAAGCCTCTCAATTTGTGGTAATTTGTTACAATGACAACAGAAACAAATATGATTGGGATATAGTGGCTGTTTAATAATTATAAAACTAACCTTTGGATTTGGGCTTAAGGTAGAAATTTTGGACAAGTGTTCCTCTCTCACTCTGGAAATAACAGTACATTCATCCCCAGCAGCCTATTTAACTTGAAATAAAAGATATATGAAATAAAAGATTGAAGGACAAAATAATGTAATTTATATTCGAAAAAATTGTTTTAAATTACTTCCTTATATTTGTCCTGATTCATTATATTTATTCAGACAATAATCTCAGTTTATGATGCATTTACTGCTAAAAGCCAATGTTTCATATTATATATACATGGACAAAGGAAGATAATATATTATATTTTTCTTTTCTTGCAGTTTATTTCTCATGTTTTTAAAGTTAACTTTTATTTCAAATTTTACATGATTGCATAGGTTAACACATGAATTTTTCTGTTTATAAAAATTATTTTCTCAGAATGATAGCTTTAGTTCATATTTCATAAAATACATTTTTGTCTTTTCTAAAAGTTAGAACAATTTTTATGTGAATGAATCTTTGATAAGAGCATAAAAGATAAATAACTTAATCTAAATAAAATATTTTGAAGGGAAACATACATCCCAGATGTTATTTTATTATCTTCGTAGTCATTTTATTATATTGATAGCTATATATAGAAAGAAAATTTACCATATGTGATAGGTCACTCACTGTTTTGTTAACTGTAGGCCTCACTGTGCCATGTTTATAAGAAATGTAGGAGCTTGTTATATATTTTATTCACTATCTGTTATAGGCTGAGTTGCATTCCCATAAACTTCATATGTTAAAGCTTTAAACTCTAGTACCTCAGAATGTGACTGCATTTGGAGATAGGGCCTTTATAGAGGTAATTAAGTTAAAATGAAGCCATTAGGATGTCCCCTAATCTGATATGATTGATTGTTGTCCTTACAAACAGAGGAGATTAGAACACTCAGAGAGATACCAAGGTTTCTTGTTCACAAAGGGACAGAGGCAGCAGGAAAGAAAACATCTACATGCCAGGGAGAAGTTTCTCAAAGTAAACCAACCCAGCTGGCACTTTGATCTTGACCTTTCACTTTCAGAACTGTGAGAAAATAAATTTTCTTTTATAAGTTACCCAGTGTGTGGAATTTTGTTATGGCAGCCTAAGAATATTAATAATTTAAAGATATTGTATATGACAACCCATCAATGATATATTTCACTAATATATGTATTGTTTTTTCATGATTTTCTAGGTATTCATGGTTCATGCTACCAGGATGTCAGCAGATTTTAATTAATATTTAAATTGCTACCAGTGCTTCAGATGTACATATACATGCATATGTATATGTATATATGCATTTTTAAGTCACTAATGTACACACCCAAAAGGGGAAAAACATTCTTCCACTTATCCAGTCCTAAAATGTTGACTCTCCAAAAGTTGTAAACATATGATTACATGATCTCATCTGAAAAGATGTATGGCAACATTTTCAGTTACTCACTGGAAAAAAAAGTATGTTTTGAATTTCAAAAGTGATCTTTTCTAATTGGGACTGTGGTTGCATAGTTTTTTTTATAATTGATATTTTTTATTATGATATTGTGGGGTACAGTTAAGGGTTAGGTATACAAATATGCTCCATTCAGGCACCCTTGATGATAAAAGGTGTCTCCCCATCCCCAGACAGATGTTTACTACCATTAATACCATCTCCCTTCCCCTCCCTCCCCCCCATAGTTTCCCACCACTATCAGTCATTTTCTTATGGTAATACGTTGGGTGATCAAGGTCCACTATACGAGTGAGAACATGTGATACTCAGATCTTTGTTTCTGTGAGAGATCACTCATTATTATAGACTCTAGTTCCATCCAAGTTGCTGCGAAATTCATGATTTTGTTCTTTTTTATGGCTGCATAGTATTCCATCGTGTATATGTACCACATTTTTTTAATCCAGTCCTCTTTTGAAGGACAGCATGGTTGGTTCCAGGTTCTTGCTATTGTGAACAATGCTGTGATAAACATACGTGTGCAGGTATCGTTTTTATAGAGGAATTTGAGTTCTTCAGGGTATATTCCCAGTAGTGGAATTGCAGGGTCATATGGGAGGTTGATATTGGATCAGAGACCTAAATATAAAACCTCAAACCATAAGAACCTTAGAAAATGAAGGACATACCCTCATGGAAATTGGAACTGGCATCCAATTCCTGAACAAAACCCGAAACCCACAGGTCATAAGAGATAAGATAGAGAAGCGGGACCTCATTAAACTGACAAGCTTCTGCAAAGCCAAAAAAACCATCAAGAGAGCAGGGAGACAGCCTATAGACTGGGAAAAAGTATTTGCCAACTCCAGGTCTGACAAAGGCTTAACATCTTGGATCTACAAGGAACTCAAACATGCTGAAAAGAAAAAAAACAAATAACCCCATTATAAAATGGGCAAAAGATATGAACAGACACTTCACAAAGGAAGACATCTGAGCAGCCAACAGACACATGAAGAAACATTCACCCTCACTAATCATCAGGGGATGCAAATCAAAACCACACTGAGATACCACCTAACTCCAGTCAGAATGGTAATTATCAATAACTCAAAAAATAACAGTTGCTGGAGAGGGTGTGGCGAAAAGGGAACACTTCTACACTGTTGGTGGGAGTGTAAACTAGTGCAACCTCTGTGGAAAGCAGCGTGGCGATTCCTAAAAGCTCTAAATATCAACCTCCCATATGACCCTGCATAGTTCTAACATTTCTCCAAACCACCCTTCCCCACAATATAAGACTTCTGGACACTCCTCAAGACAGTTAACATAATAGATTTTACTCCCATTATTAAGTTATGTTATTTCATGCTATTGATTTAAGACAGATGCTAGCCAGGTTGGTTATATTATAACTGTGAGAAACTGGATTCTACCAATACCGGAATGAGCTTAGAAGATTTTCCCCCATCTTCTTCAGAGGAAAGTTCAGCCCTAGTAGCACCTTAAGTTCAGTCTTAGGATATTCTAAAACTGTAATGGTGGTATGTAAATAGCATATCTTTAGTATAAAAGAAAAAAGACAAAACTCCAAAAGATAATAATGACTACAATAACTTGCTAAGAGATATGTAAATGGTAATATAAAAAAGTTAAAATGTTGGATAGACAGCTGAGCAAAAGTATATACTTTTTTTACAAACTTATCAGCTTAAAATAATGTTTCAACTACAAGATATTTATTGTAAGCCTCATGGTAAATCACGAAGCAAAAATCTACAGTATATACACAAACACACACACAAAAGCAAGAAATCAAAACATACCACAAGAGAAAATCACCTAACCATAAGGATAACAATAAGAAAGAAAAGAAGAATTAATCTATAAAGCAAGTAGAAAACAGTTAGCAAAATGAGAGTAGTGAGTCCTTACCTATCATTAATAACTTTGATTGTAAATGATTTAAATTTTCAATCAAAAGATATAGAAAAACCAGATGTATAAAAAAAGAACAGAAACAAACACCAAAACCACAAGAACCAAATTATATTCTGCCTGCAAAGATTCACATCACCTGCAGAACATACATGGACTAAACGTGATGGGATAAAGAACAATACACCATGTAAATACAAATAGAAACCAGAAGTTAATAGGAGTATCTATACTTATATTAGATACAATAAACTTTATTAAAAATTGTAAAAAGAAATCAAAAGGGCCATTATATAATGATTAAAAAGTACACCCAACAATAGAGTTCCAGAACACAAAAAGCAAATTTTATTAGATCCACACTACTGTCAACATTGGACAGATCATTTAGACAGAAAATTATCAAAGAACTATGAGATTTAACTTTCACATTAGACCAAATGGATCAAGCAGACATTTACAGGACATTTCATCAACAGCTGCAGAATGCACATTTTTATCAACAGTATATGAAACATTCTCCAGGATAGATTATCTTTTAGAATGCAAAACAAGTCTTAACAAATTTAAGAAGTTTGAAGTTATATCAAGTATACTTTTGCATCACAATAGTACAACACTAGAAATAAATAACAAGACAAACTTTGGAAAGTTTACAAATACATGAAAATTAAATAGCAAGCTTTTAAACAGATGAATCAATGAATAAATTAAAAAATAATTATAATTTTTAGGACAAACAGTAATGTAAACAAAAAGTGGTTGTATGAGTTTTGGGTTTTGGGGGGTTTTTTTGAGGTAGAGACTCACTCTGTCGCCCAAACTGGAGTGCAGTGGCATGCTCTCAGCCACCATAAACTCGACCTGCTGGGCTCCGACCATCCTTCCGCCTCAGCCTTCCAAGTAGCCGGAACTACAGGCATGCGCTACCATGCCCAGCTAATTTTGATTTATTGTAGAGACGAGGTCTCACCAAGTTGCCCAGGTGGGTCTCAAACTCACGGGCTCAGGCAATCCACGCACCTCGGCCTCCCAAAATGCTGGGATTCCAGGCTGAGCCACCGAGCCCAGCCTATGAGGAGATTTTATAGCAATTGATGTGCACATCAAAAAAAAAGGAAAAATATCTCAAATATACAACCTAATATTACTCCTCAAGAAATTAGTAAAACAAAAACAAAGTTCAAAATTAGTAGAAATAATAATATCGATTAGAGAAGAAATAAATAAACTAAATCGTCTAAAAAATAGAAAAAAATAAACAAAACAGAGTAATTTAAAGAAATACACAAAATTGACAAATTTTTAGCAAATCTAAGAGATGCAGGAAAAGACTCAACTACAATAAAAAAGGAGCAATTGCAACTGACACCTCAAAAATATGAAAGATCATAAGAGACTATTTTGAACAATTGTATGCCAACAAATTGGATGACAAGAAAAATGGACAAATTCCTTGACATATTCAAACTACCGATATTGAATTATGAAGAAAGGAGAAAATCTAATCAGACTAATAATGAGTAAGATAATTGAATCAGTAATAAAAAGTCTGCCATCAAAGTAATGCCCAGGACCTGATGATTTTGCTGCTAGATTCTTGCAAACATTTAAGAAGAAATAATACCAATACTTCTCCAATTTTTCCAAAAAATTAAAGAGGAATAATACTTACAAGTGAATTTTACAAAACCACAATTGTTGTAACATAAAAACCAGATAAAGATACAACAACAACAACAAAACAATAGACCAGTATCCCCGAGAAATATACATGTGGAATCTCAATGTGGTTTTGAGATACTACCTAGCCCCAGTAAGAATGGCTATCACTAATAAAACAAACAACAAATGCTGGTGAGGATGCGGAGAAAAAAGAACGTATCTATATTGCTGTTGGGAATGCAAACTAGTGCAACCTCTTTGGAAGACAGTGTGGCAATTTCTGAAAGAACTTCATATGACCCAGAAATTCCCCTATTAGAATATACCCAGAGGAACTCAATTCATTCTATAAAAAAGATACATATGTTGTTGCAGCTCTATTCACAATAGCCAAAACATGGAACCAACCATGTTGCCCATTGAAGCTGGACTGGAAAAAAAAAATGTGATAAGTATACACAATGGAATATTATGCAGTCATAAAGAAGGACAAACATATGGAATTTGCAGCAGTTTGGATGACTCTGGAGTTGATCATACTTAGTGATCTTCACAGAAACAAAGAACAGAGTACCATATGTTCTCACTCATAAAAGGATCTTGAACAATTATAATACTATAAGAAAGGGATTGACAGTAGTGGGAAACTGTCAGGGTAGATGGGGTGGGATTGGCAGTTGAGGGAAGTTGCTAGGGGAGGGAGGGGCATACCTCATCAACAAGGGTATCTGCATAATCAATGTTTGTATACCTAACCCTGAATTGTACCCCACATCTTTGTGATAAAAAAACCTTGCAATTCTCAACTGAAAATTGATCTCAAAATCACATTAAAAAAACATTCACCATGATCAAACTCTCAACAAATTAGGTATAGAAAGAATGTACTATATCTCAACATAATAAAGACTATGTATGACTAACACACATCTAAAATAATACTCAGTGGGGAAAAATTGAAAGGGTGGCATCTAAAATCTAGAACAAGACAAAGAGCCCCACTCTTAACACTTCTATTAGTATAGTACTGTAGTTCTTAGCTAGAGTAATTAAGCAAGAGGAAGAAATAATAAAAGAAATACAAACTGGAATGGAAGAAGTTAAATTCTTCCTGTTTGCAGATGATATAGTCCTATATTTAGAAAACCCTAAGTACTCCACTCCAAAAATTGTTAAAACTATTAAACAAATTCATTAAATTTGCAGAACACAAAATCAACATATAAAAATTAGTAATACATCGGTATACTAGGAGAGAACTATTTGAAAAATAAGAGCCTTGGGGAAAAAATAACAGGAATAAATTTAGCGAAGGAGATGAATGATCTCTACTCTACACACACACACACACACACACACACACACACACACACACAATGCAAGACTACTCTTCCACAGAAAAAAGTAGAAAATTCTGTTACTCATGACAACATAGATAAACCTGAAGATGTTATGTTAAATGAAATGAGTCAAGCAAAAATAAGTACTGAATGACCCCTTTTACATGTAGAATCTAAAAATTGATTTAATAAAAACAGAAAATAACGTGATATTTTTCAGAAGCTAGAAAATTTGGGCATAGAAGGGATATTTTATTTTCTACAATTTCTAGTTTACACAAATTTGTGCAATGGTAATTAGGGACAGAAATTGGAAAGACAATTGAAAACAGTTTCTAATATCTGGATAGTGGTAACCAAAATTCTGTTTTTTAAGTGGTAATTTCAGGGAGAAGGCATGTGCGAAATGCAGAGAGCAATACATAGAGAGCATTTTAACTTTGGAGCAACAAAAAGAGAGTTAAAATGGAAACACAGGCTATAAATGAGACAAAATGAAGAAAATTGATCAAAATGGTCTAAGTGATTCACCAGGTAAGAAAGATGAAAAATGATCATAAAACCACTTATAAGTGTTTACAACCTTCCTAAATTGCCGTTTTTGTTGATTTTACATTGCTGATTTCATAGTCTAGGTTTTATCTCCGTTCCTCTTTTAGAGAAATATTCAAGATAGATAACTAGCTATATGGCCTTAGCCAAATTGCTTTACCTATGTATACCTCAGTTTCTTTATCTGGAAAACATTACTCAATTTATAGGGAGAAAAGCTAGCTCCCAGGGTGTGGTGAGGTTTGATGAGCTAATACTTGCAAAGCACTTAGAACAGCATCTGGCACAACATAAGCATTACACAAGGTGTACTATCATAATCTTTAAAACACAGGGCAAAAAGAATACTGTGATTAATGCATGAACTCATTAACAAATGCACTAACCAGTATACTTATTATCTATTAGGTGCTAGGCACACATCAGACACTGAGGTTAAAACAATGCCAGATATAGTCCTTGTCTTCAATGAGCTTACAGTCCAAAGAGGGTTAGACAATTAACAAGTAAATGTCAAAATCATGTGAGAAGGACAATGGAATATATAAAATGGAAACAATGATAAACCTACTTCTAAAATGGGCAGGAAGTTTCAATATGATAATTACTAAAATATTTTAGTGTAGTACTTGACATAGAGGAGGAACTTAAAAATTAGCTCTTACTCTTGTGTCATAGTATTTTCTGTTTGTTTCTTGACATGTTTGTTTTTCTCAGCAAGCTCATGAGTTCCTCCAGGGGAAAAAAAGTCTCATCCTCAGTCAACGTTCACTATTTTTGGACAGTGTATGCCTTATAATAATACAGCATTATTGCTTTCCAGAGACGGACTCGTATCTTTTTTTTTTTTTTTTTTTGAGTTGGAGTCTCACTCTGTTGCCCAGACTGGAGTGCAGTGGCCGCTCCCGGCCGCCACAGCCTCGACCTGCTGGGCTCCTGCGATCCTTCTACCTCAGCCTTCCGAGTAGCCGAAATTACAGGCACGCGCTACCACGCCCGGCTAATTTTTTGATTTTATTGTAGAGATGAGGTCTCGCCTGCCCAGGCGGGTCTCGAACCCGCGGGCTCAGGCAATCCACTCACCTCAGCCTCCCAAAGGTGCGGGATTACAGGCTGAGCCACCGAGCCTGGCGATTTGTATCTTTTAAATTACAATATAATGGGTTAAACACAATTTCAGTGATATAAACAATAAGCCATGGAAACATAAAAGATGGGCAACTTACCCTGAGGTAATGAGAGATTTTAAAGAATGTATTACCTCATCTCGATCTTAAACCAAAGGCATGATTTTTTTCAGGTAATTAATGAGATTGAATGAACCATGTAATGAAAGATTCTGATCAATCTAGATGTTTTAGGAAAGATTTCAGAAAGCAGTGGAAAGTAAAAATAAGAAACAGGTTGCTATACATTGAAGGGCAGACATATGGTTGATTGGAGCATCAATCAAGCTCTGGTGAAAGTTTTACCTCAAGGTAAAGAATTTAGGTTGTATACAATGAGCACTATGAAGCATTGAAGCAAAGTCCTTGACCTTGCCTGCATTTTGCATCCTCTTTTTGCCTAAACATTAGTGGATGATAACCTTTCTACAGTAGGCTTTGCTTTACGGTAGAGAACTCTGACAAGGATCATATGTTCAACCGTCTATAGGCTGATGCCTAGATCTGATTATAATCTCCAGTATTGTGCTTAAGAAACACTATGTGCTTTATAAATATTTGTGGAGCTAAACGGAAAGCATGAACCTAGCCAGAAACCATTTCTGTATGAACTCAACATAAAAATCATTTTTAGTAAAATAGTCCAGAGTTGAATATATTTAAACCTGTCTCCTGAGAAGAGTCCGCTTATCCTAAAACTTGACTGTCCTAACTAAGTTGATTTTAAAATCTTTTACTGTTGTCAAAAAGATTGATTTATGATCTTGAAAAAATGGGAGTAGATTTTCCCCTGTGGGAAATGAACACTTCCCATCAGAAGTTTTGCTTACTGAAAGTATTAACAGGTAAAAATAGCTTGGTCTATTTCTGTTTATTTTAATACCATAAAAGAGAGCAATTAGGTATGAAATTGTCAAAGTTGCGAGAGTTAAAATGTTGTCATAAATTTCTATTTGTATTCTGAAAGTCATAGCTCAATTGGTTTTGAATTAATCATCAAAGTAGATAAATAGAAGTCTGGAAAATTAAGAACCTGCATTTTAAAAGTGGATTTCTCTTCATCACAACTCTCCTAAGATTCTATCCAAAAATATTTTCTTAAACATCTAATAAGTAAGCTTATTGTCCAGTCTTGCATGATCACACCGTATTTGTAAATTATCATTTGGCCAATATGAACCTGAATTTTGTAATGGGTGTGCCTTGGCATATAGTAATTAAATTATGATTAAGTCAATTTAGATGAGTATCTCCTAGTGTTTATGTTTAATTTTGAAAGCAATAACAGTATTAGTCACAGTGAATGTTAGGCACACACAATTGTCTAATGAGGTATTCATATTAATATAGAAACATTGAAAACTGTAATTTAGTTGCAAGTCATGATCTCTGTAAATGGAGATCACTGTTTTGTACTATATAGGTTTTTCCCCACTCAGATCTTATGTTTCAGGTATATTCTATGACCTCAATTAACTGTGTATCTAACAAAGGCCTAACATCTAGGATCTACAAGGAACTCAAATGTACCAAAAGGAAAAAAAAGCAAACAGCCCCATTAAAAAGTGGACAAAAGGCACGAATAGATGCTTCTCAAAAGAAGATATACAGGCAGCCAACAGAAACATGAAAAACATGAAAAAGTACTCAACCTCACTCATCATCAGAGAAATGTAAATCAAACTACATTGAGATGCCACCTAACACCAGTAGGAATGGCTATCATTAATAAAACAAACAGTAACAGATGCTGGCGAGGATGTGGAGAAACAGGAATACTTCTACACTGCTGGTGGGAATGCAAACTAGTGCAAATTTTTGGAAGACAGTGTGGTGATTTCTGAAAGAACTAGAAATTGACCTTCCATATGACCCAGCAATTCCCCTATTGGGAATATAACTGGAGGAACTCAAATCATTCTACAAAAAAGATACCTGCACACATATGTTTGTTGCAGCTCTATTCACAATACTAAAAACATGGAACCAACCATGCTGCCCATCAAAGCTGGACTGGAAAAAAAATGTGGTACATATACACAATGGAATACTATGCAGCCATAAATAAGGACAAACATGGACTTCGCGGCAACTTGGATGGATTTAGAGGTGATCATATGTAGTGATCTATCACTAGTGATCTATCTGATCATGTTCATTTAGATATGAAGTCTTTATTATATTTAATTTTCACCAGATCCAAATAAAATAAAGACATCCATCATCTCGTTTTTCCTCTGGTCATGAAAAACATTATTTTATAGTGTGATTTATAGTTCATGTTATCAAGTGGCCGGCTCAGCAAGCTAAACAATATAAAAATATATGTACTTTATGCTTAGATGAGAATAAACTGTAAAGGAGATGGGGAAAAAATAAAGAATCATTCTTCAACACTAAAGGAAATAAAATTTGATCTTATGTCACATTTTCCAAATGACAATAGACTGATGTTCAATAATTTGTCTCCTCAGGGCAACTTTCAAGACTTTTGCAGGAAAAAAAATGTTTCTCTGGGCTAAAGCACTTTTATAAATTTATGTTCAGATATTCCCCTGACAGCCATACTGAATTGTGCTCTGTGAATAGAGCTGTTCAGAAGATTTTCAGTCATTGGTATTTTGGTACATACAAATGATAATAGAAGAGTTTTTGTTTAAAAAAATTAGTGGGTCACCTCTTCATATTCCCTCCCTCTGTGGAAGCTATTCTGTCCTTTCAATAAATCCTGCTTTCTCAAAAAAACAAAAACAAAAACAAAAACTTTCCATGATGATAGCTTGACATTTAGTACAGACTTTTCAGAATGGTAAAACCAACAATCCAATAAACTCTAAAGAAATATAATTAATTTCACTTCTCTGAATATCACATAAAGAATGTCTTTATTCTAATCAAAATGATGTTAAGCATAAAATGAACAGATCCCAAGGAATTAAAATTATCCTAACAAACCCTCTTATTTCATTTACCTGGACAAATATATACTACTATTTGCATAGAACGCTACAATTAAAATGTTGCATTTGTCAGCTTTGCTTATAAATCTCTCAGATACAGAGCACTGGAACTGGCTTTTCAGAGATCCAATAGGGGACATGGCAGGAGATGCTCTATATTCTATCTACAGTCTTTCATTTATTTGTTTGTGTGTTTATTTATTTAGCTCAAAATCTGGGAGAAATATACTCTTGTTTCTTTGTCTTCAAATGCTCTTACAGAAGATCATATTTAAGGATATGATCAGTGCCTCAGAAACTGCTGGTAAAAGAGTTTTTTCCTGAGTTTTGACGACGATCTGGCGCTAGTCGAAATGCTATAAGCTATTGTATTACCAGAAAAACAGGCACCCCAGATATTTCCATTTCCTTCCAGGTCCTACCTTGGGGAGAGAGAAGAGGAAGTAGAAGGCTAAACAGGTATGTAGAAAGCGAATTGATAGGTAATAATGGCCCACTTTTCCTTTATGAGAGGAGAATTACTCCTTCTGCTCCTGTTTCTTGTTCTTCTTGGAGTTTTACAATATGGTTTTGCCATCTTTTATGCTAGGGTAAACTCATATCTTTATCTTTTTAAACATCTACTTTTTAAATGTGTTGCAGTTTGAGGAAATAATGCAAGGTTATGTTTTTATAATGCCCTATTAATGTTTCTCAGGTGCCTCATTTATTTTCCTAAATCCTGGACACAGTCCCCAAAAGGAAATGTCAGCTGCTTAGAGCATTTCCTCTTAATAATTCTCCGGTATGGAGAACCTTTATAACCTGATAAACAATCTTCTCCAAAGTACAGCATGGCATTTGGAAGATTCGGTAAAAACTCACTGTTTTCTTGAAATGTAGGTTTCTATTTTTCATTGTCTTTCAAAAGTAATCATCATTAGATTTATAATTCAAATTTGTGACAATACTTGGAGTGACCTAACCTGAAATTTACTGGAAATTAACCCCTCAAAGGAGAAAGAAAAGAAAGAGGTAAAGGAGGATAATTATTTTCTACTACTACACAGATTATGGAAATCTGAAATATTCTAAAGCTGCTATTCTTGCTCTTCATAGATTTTATGCACAACATACAACATTTGGAAAGGTAAGAATTAGGAGTTTCACAGAGTTGGAGTAATGTGAAGTAACTGACCCTAAGGTTTCTCTTAAGATTACAATAAAAGAAACATATATAGTCCTAAGGGATTTTAGAATTCTTTTGAGTCAACAGCCACGCAAACTTTAGGAAAGAAATGGAAAGAAAAAAAAGCAAGTGTTTTTTGCTTGTTTGCTTGCTTGTTTGTTATTGTTTTCTCCTAAAATGTTGGCTCCCAAGGAAGGAAAATGGTGGAATATATCAGTTACACAGTTACACATACACTGTTCTCCTCATTTCAATTTTCTCAGAGAGAAAAAGACTTCAGTGGCAACAAGGGTAGACACTAGAGAATATCACAGATCTAAAAGATCTAGAAGATGTTTAGATATACAGCTATTCCTGGATGTGGCATACATAGGCAAGGTCATTTGCAAGCTCTGTGAGAGTGAACTGCCCATTCTAAAAAAGCTTGTGTAAAATAATACTATCGTGAAGTTTTTATATCAGATTCAGATTAGTGGGCTGTCTATGATCCCTCAATTTTATTCTTAATCTTTGAGTGGTACCTGAGTGTACCTTTTATTTATTTATTTATTTATTTATTTATTTATTTATTTATTTATTTATTTATTTATTTATTTTATATTTATTTTTGAGTTGGAGTCCCTCTCTGTCGCCCAGACTGGAGTGTGGTAGCACGCTCCCGGCCACCGCAGCCTCGACCTGCTGGGCTCCAGCGATCCTTCCGCCTCCCACGTAGCTGGAACTACAGGAGTGTGCTACCACACCCGGCTAATTTTTTGGTTTATTGTAGAGACGAGGGCTCGCCAAGTTGTCCAGGCGGGTCTCGAACCCTCAGGCTCAAGCAATCCACTCACCTCAGCCTCCCAAAGCGGGATTACAGGCTGAGCCACTGAGCCCGGCTGAGTTTACCTTTTTAAAGATGCTCTTTAAAGACTAGAGGATGCCGGGTAAAATTCTGAGGTTACATAGCTAGAGTTAGCTGTTTGGATGTGATGCTTGTGTGAAATATCAATATAAAAGGATCAAATATTTGGGGATTAATTGATTGAGGGATTACTAATAATTATTTAAAAAACAAAACTCTCAGTTATATCTGTACATATACACACAGATCTGCATAGATTGGAAGTCTCCATAACAACCTATGTGGTAGGTTCAAAACATTCTCATTTCAGAGATGAGGAAAAGGAGGCACAAAGACATTAAGTAAGTTTCCCAAGAGATTACAGCCACTAGACAACTGAACCAGAATACAAATCCAGGCTTATTTCCACTTCAGTATTCTTCAGCATTGTGCTACAGAAAGGATAATGCTCCAATGTTATAAGGCAATTAATAGATTATTGCTGTCCAATAAAAAATGTTCTAGAAATTTGAATTTTTCTTGATGTCCAATCCATATCAGTGAGGTAGGAAATGGTATTCATTTTGGCATAGATTGGATTAAGGAAAAGAGATTGTGCATTTTTCATACAATTTAAATTTGTTATATTTCTTAGAAACTTAAATTTTAGAGAATCAATTTATATAAACTTGATTTACTTGTTTTCAATTAAATCTGATTGCATTGATATTTTCCAGTGAACCCTAATACCATAATTTACCCTATAAACAAAAGAGAGTTTATTTTTGTCAAGAAAATTTGGGGAAGCAGTAGCTATCCCATTCACCTCCTAGAGATTCTCAATATTTCTTGAATGTTAAAGGCTCTATGACATCCTGCAGAGGAGTCTAATATTGTTTAATTCATCATTCCTCAAGCTTCTTTGAGCAAAGAATATTTTATTGTCTTTGCAGTTTTTGTTGTTTCTTATATACACTTATTCAAATTCTGTATAGCTACTTGTTTCATGGAATACTCCAGAGAAAATTCTGGGCTTAGGATCTACTCAAGTATATTTGGCACTCAAATCACTCTCATGAGAAAGACATACCTTAATCACTTTTTATTTTCACATTTAACAAGTGCATTTTCCTTAAAATTGTATGTTCTTTACAAATCATATCACGTCATAGTGCAAATGGCAGCAAGTTTTCTTTCCTAGTTTTACAAAAAATAATGGCATATCCTATAACAATGATGTCTTAGACTCAATGGCATGTCCATGGAAAGATAGGAAATAGAACTTTTATGTTTTGTTTCTCCTTTTTATGTATTCAAGAGAATTCCTTCATCTAGCTTAGTGCTTGGTACATATTAACCACCCAAATTTTTGCTAATATTAAAGTAAGGAATGAAGAGAGCCATTTTGCTTCTCTTACATTTTACAAAGAATTAGAATCTCATAGGTTTCCTCACAAGAATGAAAACACATACAGTCTCTGGAATCGGGTGGTGTTTCCCTGGTAAATTCTTTCTGGCCTCTTTAAAGAAAGTATTTGGCGTCTCCTTTGTTGGCATTAAACAATGTCATCGCCCAATTTCTATGCAGTAGTAGTTCACTGTTGTCAGTTTAGAATAGTTTTGAATTATAAATACTCCCTGGTTCCTGTTCACTTCCACTGCATATTTTAGTCTCTTTAACACGCTTGTGTAATGTGTTCTAATTCTATGATTCAGTTTAATGTTGATAGTTTCAAATTATATTGAAAAGGCAAGAAAAGAACGTTGCCTTTTTGAAGATTTTTTTTTTTTAGCTGACTGACTGGTTCATTATTAATTGGATAGTTTGGAGAAATAGGGTGAGTACTAACAAGCACTTTTTGTTGTCAAACATCTGTTACAATGAGGTTTTACAACTAATGTCAGATTTTCGACATCTAATAAAAACTCATTGTACTTTGAACCATTAACAAAAAATTGTCTGTATCAAAATATCTTCCATCACTGAAGATGTAGTACTTAATCAGTATTCTGATATTTCAGGAAAGCAGATTATTTTTAAAACTGAGAGGGGTACCACACAGCAATTCCATTACTTTAGAAAAATAACGTACTATTTAAGTTATATAAAAGGTTATTTGTTGCCGGGCATGGTGGTTCATGCCTATAATCCCAGCACTTTGGGAGGCCAAAATGAGAGAATTGCCTGAGCCTGTGAGCTTGAGACCAGCCTAAGCAGCTTGGCGAGACCTCATGTCTTCAATAAATCAAAAAAATTAGCCGGTCAGGGTGGCACATGCCTGTAGTTCCAGCTACTTGAAAGACTGAGGTGGAAGGATCGCCTGAGCCCAGCAGGTCGAGGTTTCAGTAGCTGGGAGCGTGCCACTACCCTCCAGCCTGGGTAACAGAGTGAGACTTCAACTCAAAAAAAAAAAAAAAGGTTATTTGTTTACATTCTGTCTGTAGAGACAAGCATAAAATCTCCCAATCAATGAATCAAGGTTTTTAATTTAATGCATGACCTGTAAATTCCACTGGGTAGCCCACTTTATTCCTTTTTGTATTGTTATTTTTAACTTAACATATTGAAGGTTCTAGACTCCTTGGCTTCTTGTTAGATTGACAATTCGTTTCTCTTATTAAGGATTAATTGTCTTACCTCTCAGTGTAGGAAAAATATCTTATGCCATATTTATAGTGTATTGTCATAGAAGAGAGTTTGAGAAGAGGAAGGAAAGGGTGATCCATGTAAATAAACAATCATCATTTTAAAATGATATCTTTTCTTCTTTATTGAAAAATGATGGTTAGAATAAAGTGGTTTAAAATATAAGTTTGTATGTGCTTTTCTAAAGTGTTTATTCTAAGAGCATATGCAGTTTTGTGGTTAAAAGTATCATTGCAGGCCAGGTGCAGTGGCTCACATCTGTAATCCCAGCACATTGAGAGGTTGAGACAGGAAGATTGCTTATGTCCAGGAGTTTGAGACCAGACTAGGCAACATAATGAGAACTCATTTTTACCAAAAAAAAAAAAAAAAAATAGACAGGTATGGTGGTGCGCACTTGTAGTTCCAGCTATTTGGAAGTCTGAGGTGGAAGGATCATCTGAGCCCAGGAGGTAGAGGTTGCAGTAAGTCATCATGCCACTGAACTCCAGCCTGGGTGGCACAGTGAGTCCACAACTCAAAACCAACAAACAAGCAACAACAAAAAAAATGTAATTACGTAAATGGCTATCAGGATGGGAAAAATGGTTGACTTTCACTTAAGAATACTTATATTTGAGGGTTTAACACAAGGCAAAGAAATAATGGAACGGTTTAGATTTTTTTCCTCCAAGGAGAACACATAGACAACTAATGATCAGAAATACAAACTAGGGAATTCTGGCCAGCCTAAATTCCTTAAGTAGTCTACCACAGTGCCTCAATAAATATTGGATTGTAAAATAGATTAATAGATTAATAAAAATTAGATTAATAAAAATAGAAAAATAGATTAATAAAAATTAGGCCATAGAGACTACTAAAAGCAGCTTTAAAAAATATTGAAAGGGCATCCATGAACTGAAGAAAAAGAGTAAACTATATTCTGAATAATTTTTCTTCCAATCTACAGTGCTAACATAATCAGCATTTCTGCCTATGTAAAGCATAAAACATATATCTTTATTCTTCTTCGCTTCCTTTAATTGTAATTACTTCTTTTCTTCCACTTACTGTAATAATGAAGAGTGTTGGTTTTGGAGACAGACAGACCAACTCTTTCATTAGACTTTAGGCTTAGGCCCTAAGCTAAGTATTAAGATAGAAAAAAAAAATCAAGGTTTAGAAGTTTCTGTTTGACTCTCATTTTCCATCTTAAAACTCCTCTCTGATTCCTTTACCCAGTTATCTAGACTTTCCTTTGTCATTCATGAATTGAGAAACTCAATCCCTCTGTCTCAAAACCCTCCCCTACCTGTGGTCAGGGAGCATGGAGTTTTCCTAGTATACCTGGAAAGCTCCTGGCTCAGACTTGTTTGCAAATATATTTCCCACCATCAATAGATAATTTCTAACTGGGCATTTCTAACTGGGTGAGTTAAATTCATCTTTTAAAATTACACAATCACAAAATTGTATATGATAAAAGGCTGGCAAAGCTGTTCTTGATGCTGTTGCTATCTGTTCTGGGTTTCTACAGCCAAGAAAACACCTGATTCAGCTTTCCTGTGAGCTCACACCAATTCTTCCCAGGTGGAGGTTTGTTCTGTGTGGATCCTTCCCATGTGAGCATATCTGAACACCAAGTGGTGATTCCCCAAAATGTCATGGAATCTCTTTATTTCTTCTCTCTTTACCTTGTTAAAAGTATCATAGGGATTGTAAGAATAAAGCGTTCAGGCATTTGTGGTTTTATGAGAAAACATCTCTCAAGTTTAGAAGTTATGGGTTCAAGCACTTTTGAAAACCATATTGCAGGTTAATAAGAGATGTTCTAGAGAGTTCCCATCCCAGAAATCTCACCATTGAGTCATCCACCTAATTTTGTCCCGGCTAGGATTTCCGTAAAGACTTCATGATAACAGTCATACATTTTATTTTCAAATATCACTTTATTAAATCTAATTTGTCTTTAGAACCACATCCAATGTAATGCAACCAAATTTCTCTTCTGTTTTTTCCAACACTTCTTTTATCTTCAACGCCCCCAAATAAGCCTCCAGAGCCTGCTCAAATATTATCCTTTTTGTGTGGCATTATACTACCAATCTGAGCACCTTTTGTCTATTTCTCCTTTATTTTTTTCCAGACTCTATTTGTACTGCTAGTGTAGAATTTATAGTAAATAGTATGTGTCATTTTACATGAGCTAGCATAGTGGTTCTCACACAATCATCCCTCAATGACTACATGTTATGCAATTGCAGGAATGGATGAATAAATAAATAAATGGCTAGCTGGACAAAGATTTGTTTATTTCTTGACACTAGGCTGTAAACTTACTGTGGGCTTAGAATCACTTCTCGACTGAGCAAGTGAAGATAAGTCTGACCAATCAGCATTTTCTACATTAGGGTAAAATGTTCCAGACTTTGTGGACAATTTGACGACAAAGTCTAATTTCATTAATGATTTCTTTCTATTATATTTTAATATTTCTTAATCACATTAAAAAAGTGGCAATTATATGCAAATGACTGGGAACAAAGATCAAACTAATATTTCTAGCAAAGACCATTCAATATGTGATAACATGGTGACCTGTTGTGCATAATTGTACTGATTACCTGTTTTTGGTTTTTATACAAGTTCTGTAAAATATTCTTATCTATCTTCCTAATGTCTGCCATTTCACTTTGTAATTGTTTAGATTTTATTTTTGATGGAATATATATACTCTGGACAATCATGACAGTATTATCTGTGCACTGGTAAGCGATAATTGTTCTGTGAAAACAAAAATTTTCAAACTACATTTTTATAGGTTGTCCTACATTTTTATTTGATAACAATGGAAACATTTTCTTAAATTCATTAGTGCTTAAATATTCACGTAAATTCTCATTCTCAGAAGGGTTAGTCAACGCCCAGAAAACATTGATTAGATTTTTCATATTTTAAATTTTGCTGTTTAATAAGCATTTCCAAAGGAATATATAATGGAAGACTTTTTTTTTTTAATATTTATTTTTTCCACTCAAGTAGTTTGGATTAACAGGCAAATAACTTTCTAACATGGAGCGCCACCTAGTGGTACAATTAGAAATATAGCGAAGGCATGTAATTCTATAAAAAAAAACATAACTTCAAATTACCTCTTTTTCTGTGTTATATTTTAAACATCTGTGTGTACATCTGTGTGTGTGTGTGTATTCATGAAAGCATATAGTTAAGAGGTAATATTCAGCCTCTCACATGATAATATTTTTGCTATATTTTGTAAACATGGCTGTACCAAATACTTAAACTTACTTTTACTAAATTTGAGAAATTTTATTCACTCACTTAAATGATATTTAATTTATTATTCATGACCTTTTGTATATAGCATACATATTGATACCAAAGATAAGGGATTAAAACTAATGTCTTTTTAATTAATTTCTGGAGACATCACATTTCTTTGTAAGTGGGCCAATTAAGATAATATTTTACAATAGGTTTTAACCTAGATTAGGTCAAGAAAATATTTTAAGTTTTTCCCTTATTTCTTCCTTTCCTTTATGTTCTTGAAAATTTAAGTTCATGACACAGACTTCAGATAGATGAATTAAAGGGATCATAAAATATAAGACTTGACACTTCTCAATGTTTGCAACTACAAAACTAAAGTGATATATTTTACATTTTTGGTTGAAAACCTTTTGTGTGTCAAATCACACATTGGTATGTAAACAGATATAAGAAAAATTTTTTTGATTATTTTTCTCATGGTGTATAAAATGATTCTGACACAATAAATGACATCATATATCTTGTAACAGATGTACCACCTTGTGTGTGTCTGTTGCTAAGTAAACTGGCTACCCCCAAAACTTAGTAGCTTAAAACAATAGTAATCTTATTATATCTCATGGTTTTGTGAGTGAGAGCTTGGACAGAGCTTGGCTGGGATTTCTTCTGTTCCATGCACTAGTAGCAATTGTGAAAATTCAGTGAGATTCAGCCAGTCTGGAGGATGCTTTGTACAGATGACCAGAAGATGAGCTCAGCTGAGTTTTGATGGGAACATCTACACATGGATTCATCAGCATGACCCACTGGGGTACTTGGACTTCTTACATGATTGATCAAGGCTTTATCAGATAGTGTTCCAATGAAAAAGGAGTAAATTGCATGGATTGTGAAGATCTAACCTTGGAATTCACACCTTCATTACAGTCACATTACAGTCACAAGCCCACCTGGATTTACTCAGTCAGATACCCTACCTACTAATAAAAAGTCAAAGAATTTGCAATCTTATTTTTAAGCCACCAGGCGTCTAAAGAGAATAGTTACTAAGAATGTTTCATCCACACAAGATACAAATAAGTTTTGATAACTGTTTTCAATTATTGGAAGGGTTACCAAATAAATTAAGAAGTAGCCCATACACAGTAATCGTCCCTTATTTACAGTTTTGCTTTCTTCAGTTTAAGTTATCTAAGGTCAACTGCCTTTTGAAAATATAAATGGCCGGGCTCGGTGGCTCAGCCTGTAATCCTAGCGCTTTGGGAGGCCAAGGTGAGGGGATTGCCTGAGCCCGTGGGTTCGAGACCCGCCTGGGCAACTTGGCAAGACACCATCTCTACAATAAACCAAAAAAAAAATTAGCCGGGCGTGGTAGCATGTGCCTGTAGTTCCAGCTACTTGAAAGGTTGAGGCTAAAGGATCGCCGGAGCTCAGCAGGTTGAGTCTGCGGAGGCTGGGAGTGGCCACTGCACTCCAGCCTGGAAGACGGGGTGAGAAAGAAAGAACGAGAGAGAGAGAGAGAGAGAGAGAGAGAGAAAGACAGAAAAAAAGAAAGAAAGAGAGAAAGAAAGAAAGAAAGAAAGAAAGAAAGAAAGAAAGAAAGAAAGAAAGAAAGAAAAAATAAATGGAAAATTCCAGAAATGCACAAATAGTAAGCTTTAAATTGTTTACGGTTCTGAATAGAATGATGAAATTTCAAGCAGTCCCTCTTCCTCCTACCAGGGACTTGAATTATCTCTTTGTCCAGCATATCATTAGTCACTTAGTAGCTACTAGGTACTATATATATCCTGCAGTTTCAGGCATCCATTGGGGGGTCTTGGAATGTATCCCCCATGAATAAAGGGGAACCACTGTATTCAACGAAATTTGTACCAGGACTAGTGAGTAAAATTATAGAGAAAAGTATTTTGGTTTAACATAGAGAACAGTTTTCTGATTTTTAAATCTCTATTAAAATAACAGACTGCCTTGTGAGGTAGCGAGCTACTCCTTTGAAAGTAAGTGTGGTAACTGTTACAAATGTAATACTTACACTGTGTTAGAATATTACATTGCATTAGAAGTTAAACAAAGTAAAACTCAAGGTTCCAATAATGTAGCTGTATTTAAAGAGATTAGTCTGTTCCTTCCTGGCTTTGTGGGTAAACTGTGTGAGTCTGGAGGGAAGATGAAATATTTGGAGTAAGATTTATATAATTTATAGTATGACAAATCACTCGTCTGCTTTCCTCATCTCCTTCATGTTGTAACACAGTAGCTAGTTAACTCTTGGAACAAATTAGTGATCAGATTTGACAAAGGAAACGTGGAAAATTCTATTGTAGCATTTCTCAATTACTTTGTGTATTATAAATCACTGTGAGAATTTTTTTCCCTTAAAGATGTGGGGTACAATTCATGGTTAGGTATACACATGTTCATTATGCAGGTACCCCTTGTGGATGTGTCCCTCTCTGCCCCGGCAGTTTTTCTCAATTGCCAATCCCCCCCCACATCCCACTCCCCACTCCTCCCCCCTGCCCCTCCCCTGGCAGTTTCCCACTACTGCCAATCCCTCTCTTATAGTATTATGATAATTGTTCAAGGTCCGTTTATGAGTGAGAACATATGGTATATCTGTTCTTTGTTTCTGTGATTGATCACTGGAAATTTTTAAAACCAACAGTCAGCAGGTCTCCAGCTTTACACACAGAGATTCTGAGTTCCTGAATCTGGAGTGGGTCTGGGCATGGGTCCTTTTTAAAGCATCTCAGGTGATGTTAAAGGACAGTTGGGGTTGAGTACCAGTGGCTACAGCATGATGGGACTGAGGCTCACTGGACTCATTGGGAAACCTGTGCAGTTAAGCAAATCCGCTGGAAAGTCTAGGAAAGCAGGTAGTCATACCTTGGAAGACCATCATATCTAAGAGCCAGAAGAAAATTAAACAAATTTTTAAAATTATTATTGCACCAATAACAAGATCTGCCGACAGCTCCCCATAGAGTCTGTAGATTTTTTTTTTTTTCTTTTTAGTTGGCCCAGGCTGGTGTGCAGTGGCACGCTCAAAGCCACCCCAGCATCAACCTGCTGGGCTCCAGCGATCCTTCTGCTTCAGCCTTTCAAATAGGTGGAACTACAGGCGCGCACTACCAAGCCTGGCTTTTTTTTTTTTTTTTTTTTTTTTTTTTTTTTAATCATAGAGACGAGATCTCAGCAAGTTGCCCAGACTGGTCTCAAACCCCTGGGCTCAGGCAGTCCTCTAGTCACGGCTTGAGCTGCCGCGCCCTGCCAGAACTTTTACCTTGTCTTTTCAGAGCAGTTAAGGAAAGACTGTACATTCATAGCTCACATGCAATTCGTGAATGACCCATAAAGAGAGGAAGTCCTTGTTGAATACGTTTCAAGTGACAAGTCTGTTCTTTTTTATTAAATCCAGGCAGAATGTGACCAAACTTAGAATAAGGACCATATCGCAGCTATTTGGAGGACTCCAGTGCTAAGCTCCTTGCCCTCCTTTGTAAGACTTCAATAATTGCCAGGTGGAGTAACTATTCTATTGTATAAATAGAAACCTGATAATATATCTTAGGGACATATCATGAGAGGGTACATTATGGAGGCTCTTTGGAAGAAAACAGGCATTTATGAACAGCAACTTTCCGAAAGCATGTATATACTACAGGTCATTTTCATTTGAGCTTTAGCAACAGTTCTTTATATATGAATCCCAAGGTTATCACTTAGGTATTCGGTGAACACTGGTTTTCACTGAAATTTAAGTGTGAAACTAATAATAATCGAAAAATTCAATGGGACCAAAACTATGATTTTTAGTATATTTTCAGTTATGTTCTCCATATGTTATTCAACATGAAATTATTTCAGATTCAAGTGAAGGGTAAAATTAAATCTGTCATTTAAAACTAGTCAGCTGAAAATTTCAAATCTCTCAGGAACCACGTCACATCTCAATTTCTGGTTTGACTTGAGAGTGAAGATAAGAGCGGGTCTACTGTGAATGCTGATGTGGAAACTAGAGTCATTTTTCCTTTTTGTTTCAAGGCCTTGAATTGCTAGCTATGCCACTGGAGTGAATCATTAGTTCCAAGCATCAGAGCAAAGTTCAACCAAAATACCCTTGGGGGTTTATTTATGGTAAGTCATCACAGTGTGAAATTCTAACACTTCAAAATAGAGATCTTGGAAAAAGATATTTGACAGTCTTTGAAGTTTTCTGATAACCTTAAGTAGGAATTATTTTGTACTATGATCCATAAGAAATTGGTAGACTGCTGTGCCAAATGCATCTTGTAGATCACTGCACATGACAAATCCCCTGACAATTTTATATTCTAATAAAAGAACACCTTTATATCAGCCCCTTGAAATTACTTTTTGTGTGTGTGTGAGTTGCTTATTTTTTCGAATGCTGTTTAAAAATATGTTTTGCTGACTATAAGGATTTCATGCTTAGCCTTACATGAATGGTATCACAATGCAAAAGCAATCCTGAAAAGGCAGAAGAAAATGTGCCAATGAAGAGAAATGACAGTAGCTATCATTTTAGGGTTTTTGTTGTTGTTGTTTCTAAACTAAGTGTGCTTAGCATTGAATGTTGCCTACTTAAAGGAGTTTATTGTAATCTACTTATTACTGGACTCCTAACACTTAGCATGGGGAATAACATTAAGTGGGAATGTAAGACATTTTAAAAAAATAAATAAACAAATTAATGAATCAGTGAGCCCCTTGTGGTAAGCACAAATTGCATTTTTTAACAGAATTATTTTTGTTAGGGCAGAATTAATTCTTGATATATACTTTTTTCTGAATGCAAGCATATATGCCAATATGCCTATTTTTATAATATCATGGGAGTTTATTTTTCTGATTCTCTAGATGCCTTCTTTTTACTGTGAATGCTGAAAATTTGAAATTTATGCAGGTAAATAGACACTGCAAAATGTGATACCACCTACGGTGGCAATGATATTCATCTAACTAAAAAAAATGGTAATCCCCATTATTTTTACTTATTTTAAGCTCATTTAAAAAGGGGGGGAGAAATTTTTCCCTCTTTTAATTTTTATTTAAAATTGTGGGGTACAGTTCAGGGCTAGGTATACACATATTCCGTGCACAAGTAGTCTTATCGATGAGATGTGCCCCCCCCTTCCCTGTTGCTGGCAGAAATTTAAGAAACTATAAGTAAAAAAAAAAAGAAATATTATGTTTGCTAATTGGAAACCATGATATTTTAAGCTGTCAACACTTCCCAAATCATTATAAATACAATAAAATCTCTATCAGAAAAAGCAAAAATAAAAAAAATTGAAAGGGAAGAGTAAACCTCAGATCCACGTAATAAATTATGATAATCTTCCCTCCCTCTGATCTTTTCCATGTAAGCAGCAACAGTTCTAGCCGTTTCTTACCACAACGAATAAAAGAACACAATCTTACTTCGAGAGGGACGTTAGATTTTAATTTCATTTTGACATTCTCTCTTTATCCTCTCCCAGAAAAACTCATATTTTTCTGTCTTATGTTTTCTATCATCATACCCTCTGTGAGTTTTTCTCTGCATTTATGTGCCTCTCTTTCTTTATTTCATGAGAGAACTGGATGAATTAAGAAAGCTAGCTTTGACTGGGCGCAGTGGCTCAAGCTTATAATCTCAGCACTTTAGGAGGCCAAGGTGAGGGGATTGTCTGAGCCCACAGGTTCGAGAACAGCCTGGGCAACTTGGCGAAACCTCATCTCTACAATTAAAAGAAAAAAAAAAGTTAGCTGGGTGTGGTAACTTGTGCCTGTAGTTCTGGTTACTTGGAAGACTGAGGAGGAAGGATCGCATTAACCCAGCAGGTCGACGCTGGGGTTGCTGTGAGCGTGACACTGCACTCCAGCCTGGCCAACTGAGTGAGACTCCAACTCAAAAAGAAAAAAAAAAAAAGACTAGCTTCCACCTATTAAGCTTCATTTAATCTTTATGACAGCCTGTGAAGGACAGAAAGGACACTTCAGAGTGATTAAGAAGCATAATGAACATTATTCAGTAATCTACAGAACTGAAATGTGAAAACAGGTGTACCTGACCCTAAAATTCTATACCAAGCCGCCTCTCTATTGGTGATAAATAGGTTTGGTGTTACAATCTCTTTTCTATCTTGTAATTGAGGAATTCTTAATTTTTGTACCCTGTTAGTATTGGGAAAGTGACACACTACCAATTATTTAAAAATAAGTCGTGAATTCAAATCTGAGAAACTACTAATATTGTTCAAGGACAACTGATTTGACATAAATAATGTCATTGCTTTGGACCAGGAGCTCCTGAAGAGGACCAATCAGGGATCTCAAGTAGAAGACTAAAGCTGGGCTTGAGAACACAATGACCATGAGAAAATCTGCACTTGATTTCTCTGCAGTGGTCTTCATTCTCGGGTCTGTTATTCTTCCTTACCCTCACTATTACCAGGTGGCCAATTATGGTTCAGAGAGCAATCTCCAACTCAGAAAACTGATTTTCCCACTGTGAGAAACCCAGTAGTACAGTGCTGAGACTATTACAAATATGTCACCTATGTAAACCCAATTCTACTTTGCAAATAAAGACAATTTATTTTTGTATATATATATTTTTTTAGTTGGAGTCTCACTCTGTTGCCCAGACTGGAGTGCAGTGGCTGCTCCCGGCCACCGCAGCCTCGACCTGCTGGGCTCCGGCGATCCTTCTGCCTCAGCCTTCCAAGTAGCTGGAATTACAGGCATGTGCTACCACGCCCGGCTGATTTTTTGATTTATTGTAGAGTTGAGGTCTCACTGCCCAGGCGGGTCTCGAACCCGCGGGCTCAGGCAATCCACTCACCTCAGCCTCCCAAAGGCGCGGGATTACAGGCTGAGCCACCGAGCCCGGCTTATTTTTGTATATTTTAATGCACATTGACTTTACCAGAAATGCAGCTACAGTATAGTACAGTAAATTTGTACTTTTAAATTTTTCTGGAGTTGTATCAGTACTGGCTCACCATTTTAGACTGGTTCACAACATTGATCAAAACTGTTCATGGTGGTTGGTATTTTAGCTGGTAAAACAAAACTCTTGTATTAGTTTACATGTTTGAACTGTTGCATTACTGGTAATTCTGTATTTGGATTCAGATATCTGACTAATTTGTTATGTTTTCTGGTGTACTCATACCCAAGAAATTACATATTGAAATGCAGACCATTTTATCATCAATTTCTTACTTTTTACTTGTCCTTTACATTACACATGGGGCATCAAATTATTTGTAAATTATGTGTGTAGATGATATACATTACATATACATTTTATTTTAGGATATTTATTATGGAAAGGATCTGGATCAGAGGGGAAATAGAATTTCCACTAGCTCATGCTTTCCTTAATGTGGAAACTTCTCTTCTGAAAGACTGAGCCGAAGAGCAAAATATTTAGAAGATGACCAACAATTTAACTTGCAATTACTTAATACTCAGGAGTCTCTACAGTGCTCCCAGGAAGTTATGTCTTCTACAATGTTCCTAAGGGTTGAAGGGCATAATGATTCTTTGAGTCAACTTCTTTGTTGCTAGATGTGCTGCTTAATTAACAGATGAAAAATAGAAGAGAGGCCACAGGTGGAAATAAGAGTTATCTTAATGAGAGATGTGGTAAAACCGAGCTCTATCTTTAAGAAAGAGGTGCTTTGCTCTTCCTGGGATCTTTAATATGCAATAATATACAGTCGAGGCACCCAAGAAAGGCATTCCCCAGCTTACTACTATTTACCTGCATTATCACATACCCCCAAATACAGAGCAGTATCATTTTCCCAGCTTCAACAGTACAACACACACCTTAATTTCTGAAACAATGCGAAGCATTGCAGTGCCTCTAATCAGCCAAGTAAATCGTGAGATATAAATGATGGCTCTTTCTGTTTATGCTTCAATGTAAAAATCCCACAGTGGTGGAAATTGACAGCAAAGCTAGACTAGCAGTGCCATCTAATGGCCACAAATACTATGACCACAACAGGCTCATTCCCTCCAGACTTTCCTTAAAATGGTGATAATAAATTGGAGGGAATACAGTGTCCAGAAAACAGAATGCCCTAGCTAATACCTGGCCATTAAAGAAAAAAAGTTTAAATCTAGTGACAAAAGCGGGAAGCAATGCAAATCGTTGTCTTTTCTCTCTCCTCATAGGAAAACCCACTACCTAGTCCAGAGGCAGTGAGAGGAGAGGAGAAGGGGGTCTGCTGCATGTCTCAGAAGAGGTTTTCACACCGTGCTGACATACAGTGAGTAGGACAAATTCACAGGGCTCAGAATCCAGGATTGAGGGGCTCTCTCCTTGGGTTAACCATTGTGAGATAGAAGTGACAAATAACCAGGAGTTGAAAGAAAAAGTTAAGCTTTCCTTAAAAAAAATTGATAGTGGTATAGATATGACAATGAAAAAGATAATTTTTAAATGACTGTTATGGAAAGTGCAAGAGAAATAAAGGCTTGATGGGAGCTTAGACATCCCATGATTGCCCTGAGACAGCGGTAGATGGAGAAACTGAGAAAAAAGTTGTTTGGAAAATCACATTATTAAACAAACACTCCTACATAGGCCAGGAATTTGGCAACTCCCAGATAAGTGACTATAACTTGGAGCTTCATTGGCATATGTGTCTGTATTTCTTAAACGAAATTTTATGCATTGAAAAGATGTGTGAGGCTTTTGCCAAACTTTGTAGTTACCTAAACTTGATCCAGATAGATGAAAAAGAGGTTACTTTATACCTGAACTTCACAAAAAAACTGTAGAGCCTAAATGTTAGTGCAACTAAATCCCAGCATAAAATATTTACTAGATATGCAATTTCTAGGTTTCACCTTCTGATATTTGAGGGTTGATCTGAAGTAAGACTTGGGGACTTAAAAAAAAATAAATAAACCCTCCTATTTGGCTGGGACCACAACTTGAGAAATACTTTCTGCAAGCCAAGTTCAAATCAACACAGAAGGTTTCTGCCTCACCGAAAGTAAAAACTATACTGAGGAAAAAGATGAGGAAGTATAGGATTTTGTGCCGCTGTTGTTACCAGCTGCTCAAAAGAACATGAAGACTCTAAGAGGATCAACTCTTAATGGTTCTACAGGCAGGTTTCTGGTTTTAGCACTGAAATTCCAGTGTACCAGGAGCTCAGTCTTAAGCAAACTGAAACCGTTGGTCATCCTATTGAAAGCACTTCTTTAAAAGAGTTGTGCACAGTGGTAGCTACCAGGAGAAAGATCAGCAAATATCCAGAAAGATACAGAAGTCTTATTAAGATAATCCAGACTGAAATTACTCACTTCCGGGGAATGATTGTCCAGTATTGCATCAATAGGGAGGTTGAAGGCCCCAGTTGAAGCAATCACCTTTGCTAACCATGGGGAAGAGGCAGTATTCAGATGTGCTCATGGATAAAAGTCATTTGAGACAGTAGATGGTCTTTCCTGAGAGAAGAAAACTATCAGGAATGCCAATTGGGTTTTGAGCAATGTGAGACTTGATTTGTGTGGCATCTTCTGATGCCTCCAGTTCTGTCACCGTCGTTCATTTGCCTTCTAGGGATACAGATTTCCTGATGAGATCCGAAATATGAAAGCTCAAGCCAATTCTACAGACCCTGAATTTTCAGCCTAGTACTCAAATTGTCCAGTACAGGATGGAATGGAAAAGGACAGGTTTACACAAGAGTAAAGTTGGTTAACCCTTCAAATCCTTCAAACATAGAAAATAAGTTTGCGCCGGGCTCAGTGGCTCAGCCTGTAATCTCGCTCTTTGGGAGGCTGAGTTGAGTGGATTGCCTGAGTCTGCATGTTCGAGACCTGCCTGGGCAACTTGGCAAGACCTCATCTCTACAATAAATCAAAAAATTTAGCCGGGTGTGGTAGCACACGCCTGTAGTTCCAGCTACTTGGAAGGCTGAGGCAGAAGTTCAGCAGGCCACTGCACTCCAGTCTGGGTGACAGGAGTGGGTGACTCCAGTCTGAGGGACTCCAACTCAAAAAAAAAAGAAAAGAAAAAAAGCTTGCCAGTGTCATAAAATATCTTGTTATAAATTATATCTACTTGAAGATACTAAGCTTGCTATCAATGGGTTCTATTTCATTGAGAGAAATCAAGTCTCCTTTCTGGAATAGAACACTGGAAATTGCCTGGCTAGATTTCCTTTTGGAAGACACAAGTTTTCTTGAGATGAGCTGTTCAAGGATAAAATATAGAAATGAGCTTGAATGGGTGTGTCAGAAATGACTAGCTGGTCACCTAAATGCATGAGTCTCTCTTCTTCCTGCACATGGGGTCAGACCATGTTTCCCTGCCTTCTTCGACTTAGTGTGGCCACATACTGACTTCTCACCAATAGAAGGGAAGCAAAAATGATATCTGCTACTACCAACACTGGTCATGAAAACCTACCACACATTCTTTCCAATGTACATTTTTTTCAAGTCAACCAGGATGGTGGCCCACAGGGTATTGTCAAAAATCTGTTGAAGATGAAAGAACTTGTACCCACCTGGGAGCACAAAGGACTGTAAAGAAGACAAACTGTCCAATTGTTCACCTGTCTGGTCTCTGTGAAAAATAAAATTCTACTGGCCAAGGACTTATGTGCTTTGGGAAGTATATGTTATATGTTAGAGAAGTTAGCCCACTTTTGCAAATTTAAACAAAACCCTAAGCTTGTGCTATGGAGGTATCATTTCTGATCCTTGCTCTAGAAGTTCGCCTAAGAATCATGCCGGAGGGTCAGAGATGCCTTCTGCTATGTGCCCAGTGTCTCAATGCATAAGGTTGGACTGCTTTCTCTCTATGGCAGTGTACTTCATCTCAGTAGAGAGTGTTATTTTTGTGATTCTTGTTTTTTGTTTGTTTGTTTGTTTTTGTTTGTTTGTTTTTTGAGTTGGAGTATCACTCGGTCGCCCAGACTGGAGTGCAGTGACCGCTCCCGGCCACCACAGCCTCGCCTGCTGGGTTCCGGCGATCCTTCCGCCTCAGCCTTCCGAGCAGCCGGAATTACAGGCATGCGCTACCACGCCCGGCTGATTTTTTGATTTATTGTAGAGATGAGGTTTCACTGCCCAGGCGGGTCTCGAACCCGCGGGCTCAGGCAATCCACTCACCTCGGCCTCCCAAAGGCGCAGGATTACAGGCTGAGCCACCAAGCCTGGCTTGTTTTGTTTTTTAATCAGTGTCTCACTCTGTCGGCCAGGCTGGAGTGCTGTGGTGAAATCACGACAGCCTTGACCTCCTGGGCTCAGGCGATGTTTCCACCTCAGTTCCCAATAACCTAGGCTTACAGGCACATCAGTCACCATACCTGGCTAATATATATGTATGTATGTATGTATGAATGTTGAGACAAGGTCTTGCTATGTTGGCCAGGCTTGTTTTGAACTCCTAAGCTGAAGCATTCCTCCTACCTTGGCTTCCCAAAGTGCTGATATTACAGGTTTGAGCTACTGTGATTGACGCTGAAAATGTTCTTAAGTGTGAAGAGATACTGGAAGAAGGAAGATTTATTTTTAATTCATTTCTGCTAAATGTAATAAACATTAAGTTTTCATATAATAATAATAATTATTATTATTATTATTATAGGTAAAACAAGTGTGTCATGCGGCTACTGGACCTTTCTTTAGTTTCTCTAAATTGAAATTCTGGTCAAATATAAGTTTTAAGTTATAGGTCACTTGAGGGGCTTCTGAATACCGTCTCCATATTTGAAGAAGTACATAGGTCTCCTAAGAACTAATAAAGCGGAGAAAGGGTCAAATGTGCCAACAGCTTAAGAAAAGGAAACCTCTTAAGTGAAGGAAGTGTCACTAATGAGTGGAAAAGTTACGTTTTATTGAGTATACACATTTATGGTCAGAGTTTAGTTTTGGGTTTCACTTCAAGCAGCATTGCCAAGATTAAAGTTATAATTAAATCCCAATTATACAAAGATGTCAGTTAGTTTATTCAGTGGTTTTATGATTGAATTAATGACTGAGACAACTTATTTTAAGCCTGAGCAGTTTTAATAGTAAAGTATAGTTTAGATTACTAACTTGATGCTCCAGAGGGACTGCTCTCTTGTGAAAGGGTAATTCACTGTAAGACTTTCTTATGTTCAAACCCGTTCTCTCTTTGTGTAGTGTACTTTATGACTCTGTCATGGTTTCCACGCAACTGTCTTAGCAGTTGCTTCCCACCTTCCCCCCACTACATACACACACACACACACACACACACACACACACACACACACACACACTGTCTTACAGATTTAGCTCTGTATTTGTGGGAAAACCATTAGAAGAGAACCAAAAACTATACATAAATCTACAAAGATAACTTCTTCCAATGAGCACAGCGACTACCTTTTTTCACCATTTCACATAAAGACCAAATCTAAACTACTAAGTAGTAGGCAATGGACCACAAAAAATGGAAGCAAGTCTTAAAAGACATATAAAGATCTTCATTACACTGAGTTCTGGCTTTTTGCAGCCTCTCAACAAGATCTGTTTTGGCAGAGATGTGAGAGTACTTGCTACATACAGATGTTGGTCTTTTCCTACTGCCAAGGAAAGCAAATGGAAAGCAGGTGATGAACCTGATTAATAGTAATTTAGGGTGGCAGGGGTGAAAGGGAGACAGAGAGTTATCCAGCACTATTTTATGATTAATAATGGTCAAAACTAGACACTGATAAAGGATCACAAAATGCTTCACAATGCTTATATGGAGTATAGACAGGCTTAATAATAAATCTCTTAAAAATAGACATCTACCAATCATTAACATGTGACCAATAATTAACATGTATCATTCACATGTTAATGATTGGTAGATGCCTATTTTTAAGAGATTTATCATTATATATATATGTGTGTGTATATATATATATATAATATATACACACACATATATATATATGGAGAGAGAGAGAGAGAAAGTATTCAATAGCTCTATGACTTGGATTGGGCTAAGCACTTCGAGGATATATAAAAGTATGAGCCTAATTTCAAGAAACTTTTACCAAATTGGGAAACCAAACTCACACAATGAAACAAGAACATAAGATGCGTTTAAATTCCAAAACAAAACCACATGGTAGTGGAAAAAGAGCATCGTTGTGTGTTATAAAATCTGGGTAGGTAAATTCTAATCTCAGCTTAGCAATAGCTAGTCCATTGACAAGGATGAATTCCCTAAAATTCTCCAGGACTCACAAAAATATGAAACTCCATGTTCTCCAACATTTCTTATGCCTCTAAATCCTAAGACTTTACTTTTAAAGATAATCAGACTAGGAAGTGAATGAATGTGTTCTCTGATGGTATTTAGAGAAAATAAAACTTGACATGAGACTTAAAGCAAAAGTCAAGTCCAGAAAGTGTTGAAGGAGGACGAGATAGGCATCCAAATTTGGAAGAAAAAAAAAAAAAAAGAAAAAATACAAATCTGTTGAGATGAATGGCATGGCATGTTCATTGAGTCATGACAAGTTATCTGAATGGAACACATGGTCCACATCAGAAGCTGTAGCCAGTTGTGATGAGATTCTGACATGTTCTGAACATCAAGGTTAGAATTCTATCACCTTTAAAGGAAAAGATCAGGTGGCCGGGCGTGGTGGCTCAAGCCTGTAATCCCAGCACTTTTGGAGGCCTAGATGCATGAATTGCCTGAGCCCAGGGGATCAAGACCAGCCTGGGCAATTTGGCATTGTAGATATCTTGTCAGGAAAGAAAGAAAGAGAGAGAGAGAGAGAGAGAGAGAGAGAGAGAGAGAGAGAGAGAGAAAGAAAGAAAGCAAGCAAGCCAGGTGTGGTAGCACATGCCTGTAGTTCCAGCTACTTGGAAGGTTGAGATGGAAGGATGGCCTGAGCCCAGCAGGTCAAGGCTGCGGTGGCCATAAGCATGCCAACTCACTCCAGCCTGGATAACAGAGGGAAACTCTGACTCAAAAATTTTAAATAAATCAATAAATAAAGGACAAGAGGAGAGATACTATTATAGAATAACGGAAAAAGAATCAAGTGTTGAGAAAGTAGTTGAGGGAATGAAATAAAACAGAATTACATAAGGGAATAAAATGACACCTTAATGGACTGAGGCTGTTTTTAAAAATAAGAGTAGCTAGTCAAATAGTATGTTTTGAATAAAAACATAATTATGTCACATGAGATAGAGATGTGTTAGTTCTAAGCTGCTCACAGGGCCATAAATAAATAAATGGAAATGTGAAGCAGTGTTAAGCTTGCTTATTTCATAAGAAGGAGCCTCTTGTCACCAGTTGTACCTCAGTTCTCTCCATTCTGTGTCCATTCACAAAGGTATGGACAGCCTTGGGACAGCCACTGCAATGATCAATGTCATGGGGAAACAATAAACTAATTACTTGTATTTTTAAAATGTTTCCAATATGTGCACTAAAAATGAATGTACATTTTTGTAATAAAAAATAAAAGCAATTTTAAAAAGTGAATGTTTAACACAGACATCAACTAAAACATTTAAATATATGAGGCAATGGTAGCCCTATCATTATGGGTGAGATGTTTTGTATTGCAGTCAATAGTCTGATTTTTTTTAAATTGCCCACAGCTTCACACATGAAAGGATCATTTTGTGTGTATTGGAGGAAGAAATAGGAGGGTGTTCTTGATACTATGCTACAAAAAATTGATAAAATTTGCTATAATCAGTGATAGTTCAGTGAAGGAATGTCATGTTCTTTTACAACTTGTGGAAACAAAAGGAAACAAGCAATAGAGGAAGCAAAATTAATCTGACGCAGAAAAGCTAAGAGGAAATGTAAGAATTGAACACTTCCTCTATGTGAGAAATTGCTAAGCCAAAATTGGTTAGCAGCAGTTGTTTACTGTATTCAGGAAGCAACAATGATGCACTTAGATTATAGCAAGCTATTACATTTAAATATAAGGAAGAGTTTATTTCCTCTGTGTAATTTTACTGAATACTAGGAAAGAAATACAAAATGAGACAAAGTTATGAAATGGAATTTTCATAGTCAAATTGAGAGAGGTCAAAGTAAGTCATCACTGTGAGATGAGAATATGTCAAATATAAAACAATGAAATAATAGCACAGGAAATTTGGATGAGAAATGTTAAACTAGAAGCCTGCATCAGGAAGAGTGAAAAATTGTAAAGATTTGGAAATAAATATTGATTACATGATTGTATTCAAAATTCTTCCTTCTAAGAAATTGTGATAAATAGTTCATGTTGATCTTAGATAATCCTTATAAAAATGATAAACAATGCAGAAAAGAATAACATTTTAATTACACTGAGCAAAAGTTTAGTGAAGTTGTAAATAAATCATGCAGACTACCACTGTCCAGAAATAACCATTTTTATTATTAGGTGAGTATCATTGCAAATGCATTTTTATTTATTTACTAGACAATTACATTTTTCAACTTTATTAAGGTATAATCAATATGCAACAAACTATATATTTTAAAAATGTATAATGTGATTATTTTGATATGTGTATATACCTGTGAGACCATCACTATAATCAATACAATGAATGATATCTGAAGAAAATTTTGAGGGTAATGAATAAGATTACTATTTTGATTGTGTATTTGACAGATATGTTAAACAAATTTTTTAAAAATATTAGCTCATTCAATCATCCTAAAAACTCTATAAGGTTGGTGTTATTTTAATTTTCATTTAAGAGAACTAAGGCATAAGTGGGTTAAGTAAACTGCCCAAGGTCACTCAACTAGTAAATGTCAATCTAAATTTGAACCTAGGCACTCTGGAATATAAGTTGTTCATGTAAATACAATGTCTCTATGTATATACTGATAGACGTGATAGAGGGATAGATTTTCTTTTGTAAAAATTAAATCACATTAACAATTATATTTTAAATTAAAAGTAGTCTATTTTATTTTACTTGGTTTTAATAAAATATAAACAGATGTGAAAATGAAGGAGTCGTTGAACTTTAAATAAATTTTTCTTCACCTCTAAAGACATTATTTCTACAAGATTCCTTAAGTTAAAAAAATAAATTCTTATAAACAGTAACAGAATACAAGGAAATTGTGTCTCTAATTGGGTTTATTTAGCATCCCTTAAGAGGATTAGGGCTAAGATATTATTAAACTCTAATGGAAAGGTCATGTGAGATACTGACTAGGCAAACCGCCATCTTCTGGGGAACTAACTCTCTCTGATGGTGAGTTTAACAGTGAGATGTGAGGGTTGGGGAGGTGGAGAAGGAGGAGGAGGCTTACATATGACAAAAAAATTTCAAGTGTAAGTCAGTGATTGACACACTTATGATTTTTTTCCCTTTCAGGGAACATTTAGCAATGTCTGGAGAAATTTCTGATGGCCACAACTTGGGGAGCGTTTCTGGTCTCTAGGGCATGCGTGCACAAGAAAATTCCCTATAACAAAGAATTATGTGTTCCCAAAAGCCAGTGATACCACCACTGAGTGGGTCCTGTAGGAGTAGCCATGAGTCAATCAAAGCTTTGGACAGAACAAAAGAGAGAAGAGACAGTTAGGTTGTAGAAACAGTAACAGTAACAACCAAAGCAGAGGATAACTTAGCTGTGGACAATGCCAGAGACTGCACAGGGGAAAAAGAAAGGTTACTTCTGAGAAAAAAAGCAAGGTTGACAGAAGAGAAGCAAGTCTCTAGAACTATCCTAGAACTTGGCTCATATTTAAGTTCTCTCTACGTTTTTTCTTGTCCTTACTTATTGATGAATTTGTGAAATAAACTCCACTTAACTGCTATAAACTAAGTATGTCCCCCCCCTTTGCACACTGCACATCTAAAAGAAACTCTAAGTTTGATGATTTATGTTTTGTAGTCTTATGTTCTTCAGTATTAAATATACATTTAACTACTAATAAAAATTTTAGCCATATCCCTCACTCATTTTACCAAAATGTATTCAAGTTTTTTTCCATATATATTATTTTCTGTACATGGTAAAATTAAACTTATAGGGTTGGCACTGTCTGGTTCTTAAGCAGGATCATAAATAGCTATTTAATAAGATCATTTAATGTAAAGACAGAGAAAGATTGCCATAGATATTACTTGTATTTAAATATTATCAATGACTGAAGCAAGTCATTTAATAAAGTTCTTCACAAATTAAAACAGCATTAATATTTTCTTGATTATAAAAGATAGTATCTAAGAATACATACATAATTTTAAATGTAAAGTTATAAAAAATTCAAAATAGTCTCGCTTTTTAAATATTTTATAGTCTTTAATAAAATTTGATCATTTTGACAAATTAAATGCTTATGGGATCTCAGTTCTCTTTTTGAGTTAGACTGCCTAATTCTTCATACATCACAATATAGTTTTTTCAAATAAACTTGAAATTTTAGTTTGACATAATAATATGATAAATTGTTGTATTAATAAATATACGACAGTCCAATATGGGATCAATTCTCAGTTATAATCTATCTCTTATAAATGCATGAGCAAATTATATAATCTCTATAAATCTCAAGATTTAGTTTCTATAAAATAGGAATAATAGAGTCTATATTGCAATAGCTGTTGAAATAAATTGAGATAACACATGCAAAGCATGTTACGGTTATAGACAAATGTTAAATGATCATAAATGTTATCAAATGATTATTGTTGTTGATGCTTTTATTATCATGACATCAGAAAAAATAATTTTTACTGAGTCAAACGTGCTTCCAATCAATGACAATAGCCACAAAACAGCTAATTTGATGATACAACAACTTATTAGGTTTTTGTAATTCTATAGATTATTGTAAATTTAACTCATTATAAAAATTGGATGAGAATCTTCCAAAGTTGAAAATAAGTGACCTAGTTTTTAATATGATCCCATTTGCTTACTGGAAGCTTGGAAAGTGAACGACCAACAAAAACTAATTCTGACAACACTTCCTTTTAGTCTGACAGCAGAGAAGAACTTAGCCCTGAATGTGCAAGTTTTAATGATGGTGAAAGTCAAACTCCATTTCCATATGTCAGGTAAAGATGAAAAAATGGTTATCTCTAAAATTGAAATGTTTACGATACAATGTTTGTGAAGGCAATTGTTCCAAACACTGTGACATACACATAAGACACCGACACCGATTACTGTGCTAAAGGCAGAGAATAAACACCAACTGCTACTAAGAGAAGACAATGAAAAATGCTCAAGTTAATTGTCAGCAATGCCAGCCATGGGCTGAGCTGGACTTTCTATTTTAGGAATTAAGTACAAATCTGAGAAATATTAGTGTGCTAGCAGGCACCGTAGACATAGCTCTAAAAAATGCCCAATAGAAATATTAGCAGTAGGGGTTTGGAGAGAGACCTATGTAAGTTTAAATCTAATTTGAGAGTTAAAGAATAAAGGAAGCAAAGATTTTTCACTTATTTATGACTTTGTTTCTTTAGGTTATGACCTTTAGAAACACAAAGAACTTAAGTAAATTTTTCTGATTTTAGTCAGAGGGAAATTGTGGCAAAGTGAGTCATTAAATGACTTGTTCAGATCATTTAGCAAGAAAAAAAAATGGATTCCAGCTATTAGGTTTTTGGATTGTTATTCCAGTTTGCTACAGATCAGTAATTTTTTTTTGTAAGAACTCAGTTTCTTCTCAGTGGAAGAAAATTGTTCAGTGTGTTCAAAGTAATTGTCAGGCAATTGTGTTATTTAAAATCTTTCAAAAGGTGCTTTCCTGAACAATTTAACAATTTAGGGAAAAAACCTAATTTCAAACTCCAGATTAAACTGTGAACATTATAAAAGACTTAAGTCAGATCTGGAATAGTAGCCAAATTCTTCCCTATTTTCAATAAAGATCTTTTGAGAAGGATAATTCTATACACTGCTCTCTTTACATTCTGCCGAAGGAATGAACCTGACATCTGTCAAGTTAGAACCCAGCTTAGCTGCCCAGAGCCCCTTTGTATTTCTGTGTTTAAAAACATAACTTTGTAAGTGTATGTTCTACAAATGTGACTGAATACCCGAGGGAAAGAAAGAAAAGTACTTTGAATATTTTCAATTAAAAAAAAAGATATTAGGTAATGTGTTACTTGGTGAGAAGTGCCACAAAGTGCCATAAAGTAAAATAAAACAGGTAACAGGATAGAGTATCATGGAAGGCTATTTAGACAGGGAAGTCAAGGAAGGCCTTTTTAAAAAATTGACATCTGAGAAGATGTCTGAAGAAAGTGAGAGTGATCCATGCAAAACTAGTATCTGGGGGAAATTCATTCAAGAAAGCGAGAAGGGAAAAGGCAACACCCTGAGGTGGGAGCATGTTTGGACACTTTGATGAACAGATTGTACAAAATAATGAAAACGATTGTACAAGTTCAGTCAACTGAAGCAGGCAGTAAGGCTGGCAAAGTAAATTTCAGATAGATTGTGTGCCATTTCTTAAATTTAATTAGGAAAGAAAAATGATGCTTATTTTAGAAAAAGCTAGTGGCAATGTAGACAATCAATCTTCTTGACATGGACAGATCAAAAATGAACCCAATAAAATGACAGAAGTTGACAGCTAAAAGTCAGACAAGGGCCATAGGATGAAAAGAGATTTAGGAGATGGAATTGGAAGGATGGTCATGAATTGGACTTACGGAAGGAGTTCTCAATAAGATTCAGATAGATGCACAAATGTTTAGCCTACACAATTAGGTAATTAGTGTGCTACTTACAAAAATGTGAATTACTAGAGGAAGATCATGGGAGAACAGAAAGCAATGAGTTGTATGTGGACATAATGAATTTGAAAGGCTTAAAGCATATACAGAAGGAGCTCTTCAGAAAGCAACTGAACACCTAATTAAAAAGAATAACAAACACTAAATGCTTGTTTAAAAATTAGGACAAATAAAAAATTAGGACATACACACATATAAAGAAATACAAATGACCAATAACATATGAAAAGATGTTCAAACTCAGCGAAAACTTAATTAGATAGCATAAATGTTCATCAATAAAGGGAACAGTATATTGGAATCATCATAAAAATAATATACAGATATTAAAATAAATGAACTATAGCTAAAAATTGTTTAAAAATACAAAATCTCAAGAGGAATACATTTAAGAGATCTATTTTGCAGCATGTCAACTATAGTAACAATGTATTGCATTCTTAAAAATCACTAAGAGAGCAGATTATAAGTGTTCTCACCACAAAAATGATAATTATATGAAGAAACACATTTCAATTAGCTCAATTGATCCATTCTACTATGTATATTTTAAGATATCATGATGTACATAATAAAAATATACAATTATTACTTCTCAATTAAAATAAGAAAATTTTTACTATTGAGTATAAGAAAAATTTCAATTGATCTGTATATTCTAAATATGCAAATACAAGAAAAAAGGTAACATCTATCATTTATGAATACATATAAGTAGCAAAGCTCAAAAAATTTAAATGAGAAAATGTACTCAAATTTCATTATAGTGAAGGAAAGAAGGGAGGAGAATGTCAATGATGAATGCAAAGTGAAAATCAACATTAATATTTTGTTATTTTACTTATATTTTTAAAACCAAACACTCACTTATGTGTTATCAGTATATTAACATTGATTAATTTACTCATTACCAATCAATGTTGGGAAGTTGAGGCTAATAGTTTATGATAGCCAAGCTCCAATATGACTCCAATGACACTTTGAAGAGAGCAGACCTATAAAATCAAACAGATATTGCACAGATAATGAAGTTAAATTTCTAATGCTAGGTCATAAAATAAATTTATGTTTTGTGGTTTTTAGATCAACAACTGTTCTGGAGAAAACCAACTACTATTAATGAAGAAACTCAAGGTCTATGTGGCAAGAAACAGAAAACTTCTTACACTTGCCAAGCCTACGTGAGCCACTTTGGAAACAGATGTCCCAGCCCCGTTCAAGCTTTCAGATGACTGCAACCCAGGCTGATGATGTTGTGAATACAGTCTCATGAGACTCGAATGGAGTCATGTGAAAGTAACGTTTACCATTTTAAGTGGCCAATTTCTGGCTAATGTGTCATACAATAATAGATAATGCACAGGAAGAGTGAAGTTGCCATCAAGGAAAGTTTGAAATGCATTTCCATGTAAGCATAGGATAAAAAAAACACATAATTATGAATTCCCTAAAACACTGGAAAATAACAATCCCCTGTTGGAAGAGGAAACATAACAACCCATATGTTTCCATTTCTTTTTTGCTCCAACAAGAGGGCAATGGTTTCCTTTCATACAGTGGTTTTCAGTTAGGTTCAAGAGAAAGAATTCTGGGTGATGGGTAGAGAGGTTGAGAAAGAAACCAACAATTTCCTTATTTTCTGAATTTTTGCTCAATTAATTTTAATTTGACTTGATTTTTACATACTGAGAACATTTTGCACTGGAATTTACTCAACATAGTCCCATAAGTCAGAGTGTCTTTGCAGAGTCCACAAAACTTCCCCACCCAAATTAAAGTGATCTCAATTTATTACACCAAAACATTGTGCCCATTCTTTATTGCATTTGTTGAGTGTTTTTCCTGTTTATATCTGCCTTTCCTCTCCTTTACCATTCCTCAATGCTTTCTCTGTTAAAGCAAGGTGGAATGTAAAGCAAGTTTGCGGAATTTAATTAATGCAAAGGAAATGGCTATCCTAGAAAGAGAAACAAAGTAAAAGCTTTCAGAGTACCCTCCACTGGTGAATGAGACTTTCATTGCAAGATGTATGTAGGTAGAGGCTAAGAAGCGTGAAGGAAGAGAGAAATCCATTCATAGATGAATTGCCTGAAAATAATTTTTAAATGATTAAATTATTAAAATAAAAATGTTTTAAAATTTATTCATTACTCCAATGATAGAAGTCACTCATTTCTGAAATCCTAATTTTAAACAATATAGCAAAAGATTAAATCTGTGGAATGTGTAAAGATTTGACTATACTGAAAATTAGAATACACATGAATTATAACATTCAAATAATCAGAATATAATATATGTACTATTTAAATTTAATAAACTTAAATGTATATATTATTGTTAATTTAGAAAGAATCATATAGTCTTTCAGGTTTCAAGATGATATATATATGTATATGTATATATATATATACACATACAATATCATATCTCATTTTATTTTATATAAGATGCAGAATATGTAAAATCCACAAAAGTCTAAAATCTTAGGGTGAGTTGAAGCCTGAACTTTCATCTAGTGCAAACTTTTTTTATAGATTAAAAGTGCTCTGAGAATTGACAAAGTCACAATTAAGTTAAAGTCAGAATGTAAAGTCTAAAGAGAGTTGTAATAGGGAAATAAAATAAATGACATTAGTATTTTCCAAATTTATGTGAAGATTGTGATTAAGTGTGCTGTAAAAGCAATATAAAATTGTGGCAAGGGCAAAAAATTTGCGGTTAAGTCTGGATTTACATATCATCCCATCATGTTTTAATTTGGAAAAATAACACTTTGAATATTGGTTTTAATTATCAAATATAGTTTATTGTCTATAGCCTGTTTTATTGAAAAAGTTGTAATTCAGAAAAAAGATAATAAATGGGAGCATATTTCCCTTAATTTCTTCAGTTTGAAATTATTCAAATTTATAAAAAGTTTGACAGAACTCCCATATGCCTGATTGTTTGTTTGTTTTTTGTCAGGGTGTTACTCTGTCAGTCAAACTCAGTGAACTCCTGCCTCCTGGACTCAAGCAATACTCAGTCCTCCCGTCTTGACCTTCCAAAGTGTGGGGATTACAGGTGTAACCCATGGTGCCCAACCAAAAATTGTTAATAATTTGTTTCATAGGTAGATGTAAATATAGGTAAGATATAAGTATAGAGACATAAAATGACACACATAGATGTACACATAGAAACAGACACAGGTATAGATATAGATACAGATATAAACTTGTCTTTTGTCCAGAAAAACTTGAGAGTAAATTGCAGACACAAGGATATTTTATCCTTAATTATTTAAGCATTGTAATATTTTATACATTGTCTTTGAAGAACATGGTCGTTCTCCTGCATAGCCACAATAACATTATCACACCCCCAAAATATAACATTTGTAGAGGCTAAAAATGCATCTTAAGGAGAGAGTAGAATGAAGGTACCCAGAAGCTAAGAAGGGCGATATGAAAGGAGGAATAAAGAGGGGCTGGTTCATGGGTGCAAAGATACAGTTTGATAGAAGAAAAAGGTTATAGTGTTTGTGGACAATAAAGCAAATAAAGTTAAAGAAAATTTATTTCATATTTCAAAATAACTAGAGAAGTGGATTTGGGATATTCCAACCTAAGGAATTAATCAGCATTTGGAGTGATAGATATGCCAATCATTCTGATGTGTTACAAGTTCTCTGCTTATATCAATATATCACAGGTATTCCATAAATGTGTGTAACTATTATGCATTCACACATATTAAAAACAAAAAGTAAATGTAAAAACTTTTTTTTTCAAAAAGAACTGCATTTCTTTAGAATGCAAGAAGGTATGCTACATTATCATTTTTACATAGATATTTTAAAGACATATATATATATTGTTACCCACAAGATGGTGCTGTTTTCCCACCAGCAAGACTAGAAACAATTGTGTGGTATAGAGGTATATATAGCTATAATGCAACATATAGGACCTAAAGGAAATCTTTTCTTATTTGAACAAAATCATAATTTTTTATATTACTGTTTTAATGTCCGTCTTCCCTCAACTTTTACTAGAATTTAAATTCTCAAATTTTTTTTTTTTTTTTGAGTTGGAGCCTCACCCTGTTGCCCAGACTGGAGTGCAGTGGCACAGCTCCTGGCCACCACAACCTCTACCTGCCGGGCTCCGGCGATCCTTCTGCCTCAGCTTTCTAAGTAGCCGGAACTACAGGCACGTGCTACCATGCCCAGCTAATTTTTGATTTATTGTAGAGATGAAGTCTCACCAAGTTGCCCAGGTGGATCTCGAACCCACAGACTCAGGCAATCCACTCTCCTCGGCCTCCCAAAGTGCTGGAATTACAGGCTGAGCCACCGAGCCCAGCCTAAATTCTTATACTTTTATACCTTATATGTCAGCTTCATGTCCAACTAACTACTCAACGTTTCCGCATAAACGCCCAACGGTTATCTCAATTTCAATGTATCCAAAATTGAACTTCTGATCTTCCTCAGCTTTGTTTCACCTACAGTTTCTGTACCTCAGTTGATAGAAACTGCATTTTTCCCATGCTTGGGCCAAAAAACCTAAGTTTTCATTCACTCCTCTGTTCTCTCTCTCTCTCTCTCTCTCTCTCTCTCTCTCTCTCTCTCTCTCTCTCTGCCTCCCTTCCCCACCCCCCCTCCACCTTCCCTTTTCACTTTCCCCTCCCTCTCTCCACATCCAATATGCTAGGAAGTCCTATTGACTTTGCTGTTCAAAGTACTTTCAGAATTTAATCACCTCTCCTCACCTCTCCTGTTCTTATCCTCTTCTTAGTTACTGTTGCCTCACCTTGACCTTGCTTCAGCCCCTGTTTCCCTACAGTTAATTTTTTTTAAGTAAATGAGAGAGAGAGAGATTTGCTTCCCCAAGGTAGGGGAGCGGGGCAAAGCTAAGGAAACATGGTGGCCATTGCTCAAAGAGCCACATGGAGCCACCACAGTTCAACAAAGCAACGAACTCCCTGTGGTTTATTCTTAGCTTAGCAGTGAGAGGAATCCTTTTCATCCCTCAGATCATGTCCTTGTCCTGCTCAAAACACATAAAGGCTCCTATTTCACTGAGTGAACACCTGAGTCCTGGTTTTCCGCCACTCTTCAGGTCTCAACTCCAACCCGTCTCCCCTTCCCTTACTCAGCTCAAGCCATTCTGGCCTTCTGTCTTTTCCACAGACACAGCAGGCACACACTTTGGCTCTCGTTCTTTACTGTGTTTTGCTTGGGATACTGTTTTTCAAATTATTACCTAGCTTGTGCTGCACTACCTTCAAGTCTTTGCTCAAATGTCACCTTCTCAATGAGTCCTAACCCGCCCCACCCACATACTCAGCACCTCCATGCTACTCACCTGCTAGCACTATATAGATTACCTACCTATAGTGGTCAATATCTGTCCCCTCCACTCCATAAAGGCAGAGGTTTTGTTTGTGTAAATGATATAAAACTAAAAGTCTAGAATAATGGCATGAGTAGGTGTCCAATAAATACTTTTTGAATGAATATTATTATAACTCTGGCATAATAACATAATACTATTGTAACTCTGACATAATAACTCTGACAATAGTAACTCTGACATTAATAGTTTTCAATCAAAACAAATTTGAGGGTTTTACGTCAAGAAATATGGAAAAAACCAAATACAATGTCAATTTTACTCTATAATTGGTAACAATATCAATGCAAAATATTTTTTACTTACAACTCATAATGTAAAGCATATTTTCAATAAATGTCTAGCAATAAACAAAATTATGGACATCTCTAAAGTTTGTCAAAGCTCACTAGGCATTATGTGCTCTCATTTGAGATAATTCTTTCTTCTGTAGAAAATGGTAGGAGTCAAATTAGAATGATTCAGTGAGACAAACTAGCTTTCCTAGAATCTGAATTTTTATAACATAAATGTCTTTGTTGCATAAAGGCATACACACTTTTACATTTAATTTCAGCTTTTAGTTTTATGTGAGAATGTTTTAGTCTAACCTTTATACCTAGTCTGTGCATGTGCAGCTTTGGGGAATTAGATGTGGCTGAGTGTCCATTCCTCTGATTCAGTAAGACGTCCCTGTGAAAAGTCAATCAAGGACATGGAGATTTTTAACAATTACACTGAAATGGGGTCAGAGATTCCAAACCAAAACAACTTTTGTTCACATTCACTTTATCTTTGTCTTTTAGATATGATTTGAGGCTAAACTGTATTTTCTACCAATTTGACTAGTTTTCTTAGTTTTACTCACTACTTTGGCTTAACACACTTGTTATTAGTCAGTCATTTCACTAAATTGAAAAATAAGTAGTCAGTAAGCTCTAAAGTTAGTTAAAATGTCAAAACAGATTATGTAGACTCAGTAAAAACCTCTTTATAAAAGCCCAGCTTCCCATTTGTGAAAAGTAACTTAGAATCCCATAGTGTGGAAATTTGGTTGCAACTTTGTCCTTCCGTTCCTATAATCATGGTCACAGTTTTCACTATAATCATTACCATGCTTTATTTCAAATACTTTTTCAAAAACAGAGTTGTTGAATAATTTTATCAAGTATTGTTTGTTCTTATTTTTGTGTATGTATTTGTCACTTAAGTATTTAATAGGTGAAAATTATTTTAAAAAGCACAAAATCCCAAATCAAAAAAATATATTGTATTGTTCCTATCTTCTAATGACCTATGCTGTTATTGGATAAGTAGAGGAAGAAGGGGAGGAGGAATGGGAAGAGGAGGAGAAGGAGGAGAAAGAGAAGGAGGGAAGGAAGGTAGGAAGGAAGGAAGGTAGTAAGGTAGGAAGGAAGGAAGGAAAGGAAGGAAAGAAGGAAAAAAGAAAGGATAGAAGGAGGGGAAGGAGGAAGGAAGGAAGGAAAGAAGGAAGGAAAGAAGAAAAAAGAAAGAAGGAAAGAAGGAAGGGAGGGAGGAAGGAAGGGGAGGAAGGAAGAAAAGGAAGGAAGGAAGGAACGGAAGAAAAGAAGGAAAAAAGAAAGAATAGAAGGAAGAGAGGGAGGGAGGAAGGAAGGGAGGGAGGGAGGGAGGGAGGGAGGGAGGGAGGGAGGAAGGAAGGAAGGAAGGAAGGAAGGAAGGAAGGAAGGAAGGAAGGAAGGAAGGAAGGAAAACTTGTTAGATATTAAATAATTTAGCAATATTACCATCAGATGGTGTTTGGGACTCATCTAATAAAGTTAAATCAAGGCACTTTACTTTGTAGGTGATATTTTCTGATGAAGACCTGTTGCTTCATAAGAATTAGCTTTCAATTTATTTATTATGATGTATGCAATTTCTCATTAAAAACCCGAAACAAAAATTAACTAGTATGAAAATTTTATCTATTGGGTACAATGTTCACTATCTGGGGAAAGGCCACCTGGGAACCAATCCTCACCACTTCTCAATATGTCTATGTAGCAAACATGCACGTGTACCTCTTGAATCTCAAATAAAAATGGAAAGAAAAAATGATTTATTGGTATTTTTTTAGTTTCACCACATCTGCTTTGTCTCTCTTTCTTTGCATAAAGTCTTTCAAGACCCCTGTGTTCAGACAGAGTTATATGACAAGTATTGGCCCAATGGCTGTGCACAGTGGCACTCATTATGACCAATCCAGAGTTTTTGAGAGTGTGTGAATTCCCCATGACCTCTCTCTTGTCCTGTTGTTGCAGCCCTAGAAACCATGCTTTGAGATATTGTGTCCCAACACAGTGGAACTTCAGTCAGCTGGGGTACCTGGCTAACTATCTGGAGATGTAGTTTCCACTGGTCTGACCAGACAAATACTAACATTTGGGTAAATGTTTTATGCTGCATAGCTTAACCTATCCTGACTAATTAAACCAGCAAGGTAGATAGTGATAAAGTCATGTTTTATTTCTAAAAATTTCTGGGTAAAATTTTCCACTTTATCATTATTTATCCTTTAGCTACTAATATCTTTCACATATTATCATTTTTTAAATTTTTAATACAATAGTCACACTTGAAGCAAACACCATAGTGTTAATTATTTAATGATCAAGTTCACAGTACCTTTGAGCTGCCAGGTAATGGGATAGAATTGGGAGAACAAAGGTTCATGATCCTGCTCCAACCAAGTTTAGAGTCTATGGGGGAGCCAACTAATAAGCAAACAAAGAAATAAAAAATATAACAATTCAGTCATGAAAAAATCCCTGGAAGAAGTGAGTGGAGGACCATGAAGGGCTGTGACCTTATTGGGGAACACGGGGAGGACTGGAAGAGGGGAGCTGGGTAACAGCTGACACTTGATGTTTCAGACTGGGATCAGGAGCCCTGATGGGAAACTTAACAATTGCAAGATCACCATCTTCCTAAAGAAATATATCTACAATTACATCACTGTCTGTATTATAAAACCATAGATACATTTGCAGTCTACTTTGTAATTGCCAAGAACTTGATCCAGGGAATAAGTATTTAAACTTAACATTTTAGGTGGGGGGGAGCTTATTTTTATGCTTGTAAATTTAAGTCTGAAGTTGGAAACAACCATGAGCACAGAAAATTAATTCTCTCCTACCAACTTAAAAAAATTAAAGAAACTGCACATTTGGCAGGAAAATTCTAAACAGCCTACAAGTGCCAATATCAGAAGAATAATCTTTACACTATGTAAAAAATTGCTAGTTAATCCTCCTCCAAAAATTTAATCTTATAAAAAGCAGGCAAGTTCTATGTTTTACCTATAGTAAAAGAGTATATAGTTCTTGTAAATCGTTGGAAGATGTAAGTGACATTTCAAAGACATTACTTCAACAGATTTAAACTACGCTCTTCCTAATATGCTACTACTTAATCCTCTGCATTTTCATATACATTATCTCATCTGATCTAATGATTAAGTGCATATAATCATATCAAAAAATATAAAACTTTGACTACCTCACTGCCCTCAAAATTAAATGTGAATTGAAAATAAACCCCATCTGTCTGAATCCAGAAGAAGTCAAATAAAATCAGATTAAAGATAGTATTAAATGGTAAAAGCAAAGTATAAATCAAAGAAAATCAGAATTAGAAAGAGCTTTTACGAATCAGCTAGTCCAAACTCCCCAAATGTAATAATGATCATAATGGTTGTACATAGTTTATAAGGCATTCGAAAAAATATGCCAGGGGCTTTTAGATCACAGATCATAAGTGGTACATATACATGAGAAAATTCTCTTTCAGGGCCTGAGTCTCACCAGCAAATGTCACTTTATAACAAGGCTTTCTCCCTTTCATCCTTAAACTGTCATCAAAATGTATTGAAACCTATACATTTTTAATTAAAAACAAAATGATACAACAGTATTTTAATTTAGGACAAGATGTTATCCCTTCCTACAAGTCTTCCTGAGATTTCACCACAATAGTTCTTCTAAAACTGACCACCTTGTTTCCATCCTTGATCCCTTCATTCTATTTTCTACACAGTGGTTGTAGAGATCCTGTCAAAACATTATGCAGGTCATTCAAGGTCAGCCAAGCTGCGTTGCCACATTACATTCCTGACATATATTATTCTTCCTCTTTCTTACTCCTCTCTAACCACGGGGACTTCATTGCTACTCCCCTCATGTACCTTAAGGTCAAGATTGGATACAAAAGTTGCCAGGTCCAGTGCAAAATAAAAATGCAAGTCTTATTGTTCAAAAGTTTTTGAGAATTTCAAGATGGAGAGAGAGTCTTGTACACAGGGTCTTGTGAAAATCACAGATTTGTTTTCTCTATTTTCTTCCACTTTTATTCCCCAAATCTCAGTTCTTTTCTTAAATATCATATTCTCAAACCTTTCTACCCACCATAATTAAGTTTGTAATCGCTATACATACACTCCTAACCCCATTCTCTACCATATTTTTGTTCATAGCACATATTGCTAGCCATCACGTTTATACTTTGCTTATTAAACCAGTTTAAATTTTGCCTTCTCCCACCAAAATGCAATTTTCATGAAAGAAGGTGGTTGGGTTTTTTTGTTTTTTGTTTTTTGTTTTTTTTTTGAGTTGGAGTCTCACTCTGTCGCCCAGACTGGAGTGCAGTGGCCGCTTCCGGCCACCGCAGCCTCGACCTGCTGGACTCCGGCGATCCTTCCGCCTCAGCCTTCCGAGTAGCTGGAATTACAGGCATGCGCTACCATGCCCTGCTGGTTTTTTTGATTTATTGTAGAGATGAGGTCTTGCTGCCCAGGCGGGTCTCGAACCCGCGGGCTCAGGCAATCCGCTCACCTCAGCCTCCCAAAGGCACGGGATTACAGGCTGAGCCACCGAGCCCGGCTGTTTTTATTTTTTACTGTTGTACCTTCTGCATTTAGAGTAGTGACAGATAATAAATGTGTTGAATTAATGAATAAGTGAGTGAGCGAGAACGTGATTGACTTTCACCAATAAAGTGCTAAAGAACTTCGCATTGATAACCCATGGACTGAATGCTATTCTTTCTCATGTAGCAACATTTCTAGACTTTATATTTGAGCATCCTGAAGCATAAGAGCAAGGACTCATGTGTTGAAAACTGTTGGTGGAATTGTGGGCCTAAAGAGCTGGATCAGAAATTCTCAGGCAAACCATGGTTGCTAGGATACCAACCGCAGTCCCCTCACCCACTTAGTAGCAAGCTGTGCTCCCACCTGCCTGGAATGAGGAGATCAGAAACCCTTAACATTCCCCGGCCTAGGGGTCACTGCATTCTATCCCTGCAGATAAGTTTGGCTTGCAGGCAGCATGCATGTTTATTGCAGCACTATTCACAATAGCAAAAACATAGATCCAACCATGCTGCCCATCAAAAGTAGACTGGACAAAGAAAATGTGGTACATTTACACGATGGAATATTATGCAACCATAAAGAAAAAACAAAATTAACTTCGCAGTAATTTGAATGGAATTAAAGTCTATAATACTCAGTGATTTTTTTTAGATTAGAAAATATAGTTTATTAAAAGTTAATTAGAGAGAGAGAGAGAAGCTTCACCTCCCTAATGTAGGGGAGGAGAACCAAAGCCAAGAAGCATGGAGACAGCCATAGTTCAAAGAGCACATGATCACACCAATCTAGCAAGTGATTTATCACAGAAACAAAGATCTGAGTACCACATGTACTCATTTATAAGCGAAACCTGAACATTTATCATAATACTATAAGAAAGGGATTGACAATAGTGGGACACTGCGAGGGGAGGGGGAAGCACATAACATCAATAAGGGTATACACACTTTACCTGTACAATGACCACATATGTACCTAACCCTGAATTGTATCTCACGTTTTTAAGAGAAATAATAAAGTAACTGTCTTTTTCTAAATCAACTTTTGATAAGTTTGTTTTATCTCCCTAAATTCTTAATTATTTAGAAGATAAATAAATGCTCTCTGTACCATTTTATAAGTAGAAATTTATATGTAACCAGACTATTGCAAGTCTTGTATAGCTTATATAGCTTCAAACCCAACTATATAACTTATACAGCTTCAAACCCAATTATAGTGACCCAAATCTGTTTTTCTTTCATATCCAAGAATGTATAGACAGTTGTCTAGTTTCATTTTCCCAGTACTTCACTGAATAGCTTAAAGTCATCTGAGAACTAGTCCTCTTGCAACTTTTGTTCATTAATCCCAGATTGACCACTGGTCCATTGATTAGATGGCACTACAAATCTCTGGACGGTTGTCTTGTCCTCCTAAAGCATAATTAATCTTATTGCATGTGCAATTAAATATTAATTAAGATCAGCACCTGAGAATTAGAAAACTGTGGAAGTTTATGCAGGGGGAAAAATGTGCACCATAATGGCCTGAAAGAATGGGTAGGAAACAATATTTAATGAGAGAGTATAATGGAGTGGCTTGTCAATTTGAGCACACATTTGAGATTTACAGTGATGGAGGGGTTAGAAGCCAGCTCTGGTGTGCCTGAGTATATGTGTGTTGTGAGTATGTGTGTGTGTGAGTGTGTGTGTGTGTGTGTGTGTGTGTGTGTGTGTTTCAGTCTTATATTTCTGCACAGGTATATATATATAGAACATGAAGCTTATTGATAGATTTATAATGGCCATCCAGTTATGGGTCCTCATCCCTAAACCTTTTGTAAAGATTAATCAGACATTTGTGTGATTTGTGCCATAAATTTTAAATGAAAGCTTTGTGAGATTTTGGAAACATTATCCTTTTGACATCTCAGAAATGTCAAGTTCCCAAGTATGGGAACCTTCTTATTTTTGACCACCCCCTACCCACAATGCGTAGCACAGTGCTGGGAAAAGAAAAAGGGTTTAATATAGGGCTGACAGGTGAATGGAGGAATGTGGAGATGGATGAATCAATGAAGACGTTAAGTGGATATTCTGGCATCTACCGAGTGCTTTGTTGTGTGTTTGTTTTTGTTTTCCCTTTTTGTTGCTACAGAAGCCCATTGTAGGAAATTTGTAAAATGAAGATAAGCAGCCGGGCTCAGTGGCTCAGCCTATAATCCCGCGCCTTTGGGAGGCTGAAGTGAGTGGATTGCCTGAGGCCGCGGGTTCGATACCCGCCTGGGCAGCGAGACCTCATCTCTAAAATAAATAAAAAAAATCAGCTGGGTGTGGTAGCGCATGCCTGTAATTCCAGCTTCTAGGAAGGCTGAGGCGGAGGAATCGCTGGAGCCCAGCAGGCGAGGCTGCGGTGGCCGGAAGCGGCCACTGCACTCCAGTCTGGGCGACCGAGTGAGACTCCAACTCAAAAAAAAAAAAAAGAAGATAAGCATACAAATAAAAATTAAAATCACAAAAATAGAAAGCTTTTGGATTATGGTGTTTTATTCTCAACTCTCACAATGCTTATATGCAATTGTCTCTATTTTGTAATCAACTCTTCATTAAGTATATTTTAAAATATTTCTTACATATATTTTCCTACTGTTTTCTATTTCAAGAACACAGGAGTGATGCTCGATATAATAAATAAGAAAAATATAGGTTAATTATTTGTCATTACCTATTTTGTGGACCTTTTGTGTTTACATGCATTTAATTCTATCTCCTGAATAAACCGTTTTAAAGTACAAACTAATTAAAATCTGATTACAGCCGGGCTCGGTGGCTCAGCCTGTAATCCCGCGCCTTTGGGAGGCTGAGGTGAGTGGATTGCCTGAGCCCGCGGGTTCGAGACCCGCCTGGGCAGGGAGACCTCATCTCTACAATAAATCAAAAAATCAGCCGGGCGTGGTAGCCCGCGCCTGTAATTCCAGCTACTCGGAAGGCTGAGGCGGAAGGATCGCCGGAGCCCAGCAGATCGAGGCTGCGGCAGCCAGGAGTGGCCACTGCACTCCAGTCTGGGCGACCGAGTGAGACTCCAACTCAAAAAAAAAAAAAAAAAAAAAAAATCTGATTACATAGAAACATTTGTTTAGAGGTATCTGTTTCTCTTCTGATTCATATTATCTGATTTAATTCAGTGACTACTTAATGCTTAATGTAGACAATGGTATACTTGTTGTAAGGAACATAGACGGATCAAATCAGGTTAAAACATGAGGACAAAATAGGTACTCAACCAATTCTAATACTGAGCGAAATAAGTGCATGATGTTGTACAAATGTCAGAGAATACACACAATGATTGAGCTTTTTTTACTTTCTATTTTAAATATGTGGGGTATAGTTCAGGGTTAGGTATACAAATGGTCATTGTACAGGTAAAGTTTGGGCCTCACTCCGGTCCTCGCTTCACCTGGTTTGAGATCAGGTACCCTTATTGATGAGGTGTGCCCTCCACCTTCCCTGGTAATTCTCCATCACTGCAAATCCCTTTCTTATAGTTTTATGATAATTGTTTGAAGGCTTCTTGTCTCTTTTCAAACATATTCCCTTTTAGAGCTTTAAGCCATTTATTCACATTTGTCTAAACTTTCTGAAAATCTATTTTCTAAAATCAGGAATTCATTTCTGACTAGGAATTCTTTGGTTTGAGTCAACTGACTCTAATATTCCCTTGAGATTTTGTTCAATTCTACTTCACCAGCCAGTTCCTTCTTATCTTTCAAAATTAAACTCAGAGACAGACTGACATAAAATGTTTATGAAATTGGATGTTCAGCAAATTTGTATTTCTGTCCTAAATCTGTCTATAGGCAGTGGAGTGGTCTTTTGTTGTTTATATTATCTAATAAATTGGGAAATAATAATTCAAGAAATATTTATTGAATGTCTATCTGTATGCTTGTCACTATTCTTGATTCTAGGAATAGAACTTTAGACAATTTAAAACTTTATACTATTAAATCTTTTAAAAATTTAAGATTTATGCTATTTAAACACAATAGTATAGGGTCACACAATTTTCCTATCATTAACTTCTTAACTTGTTTTTATTTTTGTCTTAAGCCAATCTCCTGACGATAATTTTCGTTTCTTCTTATAATAGGAAAAAAAAGATAAGTGAAATAGAAAAACTATAGTTGGTTAATAATTACCAGATAAACAATTACCAAGGTGCTTACATTCTAGTTGGTGTAAACAAACAATAAGAAAGTAAGCTGACCAGGCTCAGTGGCTCAGCCTGTAATCCCAACACTTGGGAGGCTGAGGCAAGAGGACTGCAAGTCTGGGGTTCGAGACTAGCCTGGGCAACTTGGTGAGACCTCATCTCTACAGTAAATCACAAAAATTAACTGAGTGTGGTGGTGTGCATCTGTATTTCCAGTTGCTTGTAAGACTGAGGCGAAAGGATCACTTAAGCCCAGCAGGTCGAGGCTGTGGTGGCCATGAGTGTGCCACTGTACTCCAGCCTGGGCGATGGAGTGAGACTCCAACTCAAAAAAAAGAAAACGGAAAAGAAAAAAGTAAGCCAATAAATAAACAAGAAAACTGTAGGTAATTTTAAATGCTGAGAAGAAAATAAAACTAAGATGATGATGGTGAATGAGATTCTTGAGGGAGATTAGCTAGGTTTTGGAGATACTGTAAATATTAAATGCACTACCTGATAAGAAATATGGAGATTAAACAGAATGACTGGCAAACATTCTATCAATAAATATTTTGATGATCAACAACTTCTTATATAAAGTATGTATCTTTGATTTTTATTTCTAATACATATTGCTCAGAAAAAATATCACAATCACTGTTGATTTCTCTTGTGAACGAATCATATTGTGATGATTAATTTTAGATGTCAACTTGATTAAGGCATTTCTGGATAGCTAGTAATTTATTATTTCTGACTATGCCTGTGAGAGTGTTTCTGGAAAAGACTGGCATTTGAATCAGTGTACTGACTAAGAACAATCGGCCCTCATCCAATGTGAGTAGGCACCTTTCAACTGTCTGAGGACCCAGATGGAACAAAAAGGCAGAGGAAAGGCAAATTTCTCTCTCTCTCCCTCTTCTAGAACTAGACACTCTTCTCCTGTTCTTGGACATCAAAACTTCAGACTCTTTGATCTTTGGACTCCAGGACTTGCACCAGCACCCCTTCAGGTTCTCGGGCCTTCATCCTTGGACTGAGAATGACACCATCAACTTTTCTGGTTTGGCAATCTTTGGACTTGGACTGAGATATGCCACCATCTTCCCTGTTTTTTCAGCTTGCAGATAACCTGCTGTGGGACTTCTCAGCTTCCATAATCACGAGAGCAGATTCTCCTAATAAATCCCTTTCATTTATCTATTTATCTGTCTATCTATCTACCTACCTACCTACCTACCTATCTCCTATTGGTTCTGTCTCTCTGGAGATCTCTGACTAATAAAACATATATTTGGGGCAAATAAAAGCCAGGGAGATGGGAGCACTAAGAGCAAACTACTAAAAAGTAATGTTGTCACTGGTAACACATCTTTTCCAACCAAATGTTTAGAAAACTATTTCATGCCGTACTGGGTGGCTCAACCTGTAATCCCACGCCTTTGGGAGGCTGAGGTGAGTGGACTGCCTGAGCCCATGGGTTCGAGACCCACCTGGGCAACGAGACTTCATCTCTACAATAAATCAAAAAAAATTAGCCGGGCGTGGTAGCACACGCCTGTAATTCCAGCTACTTGGAAGGCTGAGGCGGAAGGATCGCCGGAGCCCAGCAGGTCGAGGCTGCGGTGGCCGGAAGCGACCACTGCACTCCAGTCTGGGCGACAGAGTGAGACTCCAACTCAAAAAAAAAAAAACAGACAAGAAAGAAAACTATTTCATATGCATATTGCATTTTTATATTTTATCTATCATTAGAAAGAGTTCATGGAGCTCAGAGACTACAGGGATGATTTAGATGACATCAAAAAGAACTCAAAACTTCAGAGTTAGAACCCAAATTGAAACTCTTTTTAGATCAAATAAGTTCAAGAAAAAAAGATCACAATTTAATAGTTGAATAGAAATGTGAAAAAAAACTTCAAATATACAACTCAGGCAACCCGGGTATTTACCAAAACCCTAAACATCATAAAGCACGAAATGTATTGTTCTAAACATGCTTCTCTTGTTGAGTACACAATTTTGCCTTACCAGAAGAGGATTATCAGGATGAGGCTAAAAGCCCATCAGGACAGTGAGAATTGGAAAAAGGTACCTGGTCCAGCAAAAGTAAATCAAGGATTTTTTTAATCCATAAAATAAGTATTTTTACATGAATATGAATAGAATGTTGAAGAATATGACAGATTCAAATAATTCACTCACAACGAAACATAGATGACTTCCCAAAACAAACTATTGACTTGCTGACATGATAGCAAATGAAATGTGTTTTAGTGATTTAGCTCTAACAATAAAAAGTTGACGTTTAATTGCAAGAAAATATTGTAGATGACTTTTGATGTCACAACAGTTTTCTCTGAAAAAAAGACTTTTTCCTAATAAAATGTATTTTTTTCAATATTTTATGTTGAGAATATGAATAGGCATTCATATTACCACCATTATCAATTAGTGTTTATTAAATTTCTACCTAGATAGTTCATACTATTCGAGAAGATGAAAACTTTTACTTTCAGAAAAAAAGGAGAATATCTTTCTAGTCTTGAGATTGACAAAATTGTGTTAAATGGACACACAAAAAAAGATTAACTGGAAGTATATTAAATATTCCTGCTCCCCAAAATATAACATTAAGACAATAGTAATGGATAAGATAAGGCACAGAGTAGAATATTATGCTTTTAGACAAGAACAAACCTCCTAGAACAACATTGTGAAAGAGAACTTGCTGCACTGTCTATGATTGAGCTGCCCAATATGGTAGTCACTAATCACACGTGAATATGAACACTTGACACGAGACTAGTGTGGTACAGGAATTAAATTTTAATTTTTTAATTTAGAATTTAAAAATGCAATTGATTTAATTTAAAGAAATATGGCTAATGACTAATATATTGGTTCATTTCTAGAAGGTTTTAGAAGCTTATTTATAATTACTAGTTAGAACGTAGGCCTCCCAACTCCAAACTGACTCCTCACCACTAAACAGTTTTGATAATCAAAATGGAGACATACATTTTATTATAAAGAAGTTTCTATTTTATTCATTTTATTCTTTATGTTAGCCCTATTTGGGTAATTTTACTCATCCAATTTCCATAGCTGATTATTATATTTATTATAATTATTATTATTTAAATATCCAAAACATCATTTTTTTATCAAACTTTTTCATGAAATTTCATAAAATTCCTAAATTTTACTTCTTTAGAAAGGCATCATAAAGTAGTGAAGAACAAAAAACATTTAATTAAAGATCAAATTTTGCAGGTTATTTTTTAAAGTTTGGATGAAAGTTCTTTTTTGAATTATTATTTTTAAAAGTTTGTCCAAGTTAGTGAAAGTTGCTGTGAAATTAAGTTTGGTCTTGAACTCCTGACCTCAGGAAATCCTGCCTCAGCCTCCCAAAGTGCTGAAATTACAGGCATGAGCCACTGAACCTCTCCATTGCTTGCGAAATAAGTTTGGTAACAAAATATATTTGGTGTGATTTTATTATAATGGTGTTATAAAATATCTGCTTACCAGACTGGAGTCATTATAATTGATCTTCACCATAAATCTTCATTTGCACAATCAATGTCCTAAGCAAGTAGCAATTAGATTAATCAATTTCATCTTTGAGTCCTATATTTAGGACAAAACATTATAAGCATTAGAGGTCATTTCTTTACTATTAACAAACAATATTAGCTACCACTAGTGACGCTTATTATATTCAAGTCATTATACTGGAGACTCCATGTGCAATCCATTTGTTAGCTTCAAATTATGTGCTTTCTATATAAATAATCTACTTGGAAGTTTTTTCTCTGCCATATTTGAATTCTGCAATAGCCCCCTGCTGGTCACTACATAGAAATTGGCATCTATTGAATGACATGCTGTCCAATCCCTTAATTTCACACAGACCACACTAGCAAGGCTTTTACAAATATAACAGGTTTGACTAAAAATTGGAGGCATAATCAAAAAGGAATCAAGTTACAACACAGGAAACAAACAAACAAACAAAAAAAACAAGCAGCAGCAGCAACTCTTCACATACGATTCTAAGCATGACTGTCCTTATGGTCCGAAAGAAAATAACCACAAGAGTTAAATTTTTTTATAAGCTGAATCCTGCCTTTTTCTTCTTCCAGTGTTCCAAACTCTATTTTGCTTTTAGAAAATCTCAGTTCCCTGAGTCCTGAGTCCATCCATTTTTCTTAACAGCACTAAGTCATTCGATAAAAAGCCACGCTAGTACATTCTCTTGAGTCAGAGTTCTACAACAGAGATGAAGCCAGGCGCTTCAGAACCATCATCACTACAGGGATATGGACTTCAATGTTCCAAGGTTAACTTTCCTTTGAGATACCTCCATTATTGTAAGGTGAATATAAGCCTACTCATTCATTAAACTTGTTGATGAATAACTTGCTTGAAATACTTGTGTGCACGCGCGCGCACGCCACACACACACACACACACACACACACACACACACACACACACTTCTTAGGATGAACAAAATTTCTCAAGGATAATGTCCTGTAGATCACATTAATGGAGATGTTTATTTCCCTAAAAACAACACCATCTACGTCAAGTCTACTACCTTGAAATGTAAATTCATCTTACTTCTAAACTGAGGCAAATAGGTGTTGCTCACTGTGTTTCCCAGATATGGTGAAAGTCTTTCACTATCTTGACATTCCTCATCTAGAGGTTAAATTTCTTTTCCTTAGCTTTGAACCTGATCGGGTCTTGACCATCCTGATGAATAGAATATGGCATAAGTGACATTATCTCTGTGGCTAGGTTAGGCAAGGGAATATGGCTTCTGCCTGACTGTCTCTTGGGACACTCACCCTTCAAGTCCAGCCACTATGTTGCTAGACAGCCCACACCACTTGCAGAGGCCACATTGTAGATATTTCAGCCAACAGTCCTGACTAAGATCTAAACCAGCACCAGTCGCCAGACTTGTGAATGATGGAGCCATCAGATGACTTCAGTCACCAGCCTTCAACTTGCTCCAGCAGACTGACACCAGGGGAGCAGAGACACATTTATGCATGCAAGTCCTGCCCTAATTGCAGACTTACTGATCTATTTGTTCTAGTTGTGCTCCTTATTTCTAGATTGCTAGCCAAGAAAGAAATGAAGTAGGATTTGTAAGTGAAGATGAGCAGAAAGAGACAGAAGGGAATGCTAGAAAGAAGAGGAGGGAGAAAGCATCAACTCAGCAGCTAAACATCGAGGCACATTTCTAATAGGAACCTTGACTTCATCCACTACATCCCGTTGTAATCTGAATCTTTACATAATATTTTCTATTTACAGATGATGGCTTGTGCAGCACACAATAGCTGAACAACATTAAACTTAAATTAATGTTCCACATAGTCCCCAAGACTCCACTTCTAGAAATACTTAGAATAACTTATAGGAATTGTTAGTAATAGGTTGTAATTACAGAATAATATTAAATGAAATGATGTCTTTTTCTGTAATATTGAAAGATAATTTGTATAAGAAATACCTGCCTGAAAAACATGAAAGTCCTGAAAAAAATTTGATTTTAGAAAAATTATCGTGGTAATTTGGCAATTCAATACATCATTGAGTAGAAAATGTTTTATTCCGATAATTATTTGTAAAAGGTCAGTTTACCGGTATAAACGCAATAACTCAAAAGTTTCCACATGCTGTCTGTGTTGCAGAACTATCTACCACTCAGCTGGCAGCATAAGGGTAGTCTGAATGGCACTTGACACTATAATCTGATAGTCTGATTAGAAGTATCGTCGTTCAGAATTAATGCACCCTTACGTGACATTTTAAAAATTAGATTGTCAGTTTCTGGTCTGTTGTTGTCAGTATTACGGCCTTTGAGCGCCACCCAGTGGAGAATCTCATATCGTTGGCAAAATTTCAAGCAGTTATGTTCTTTAAAGTCCCAGACTCATTATTTAATATGTAACCCCATGAGCATCTGGATGAAATCTCGTCATAGGAAAATTCACATTTTTAAATTATTTTTCTGCAGCCTAGGCAGCTAGTAGAACCCTGTGTAGGCACCCTAGAGGAAAGTCCTCAATGCACTTCTCCACGGAGTCATATGGTTAGAATCAGAGTTCACCCAATGCCAGTTTACAGCACAGGCGCGTGTATGAACAACGTGCAAGCAATCAGACTAGCTCTGGGTTTCATATGCCCCCTCTGGTTAGGGTGCTTTTTACACCTTATGGAAAAAGGTAAGTTAGACAAGAGCTAATATTTTTCTCCCCAGTAAGGCAGCCGGATCTACAGCTAAAGTGATGTCAGAGTTTCCATTTCAGCTCCTTATTTTCAGTGTTTTAGCCCTCTGCCGTAAACATTAACTCTATGAAGGGGGAAAAAAAACAACATACTCGGTTATATTGCGTTCAAACCAAGAGAACCCTCTTCCTATTAAATAAGTGGTCTTGAAAAGAAATTAAATTGAACATCATAAAATTCTATTTTTAAGGAAGATGAGACAAACATGGGGGAAATAAGAGCTTTCTCTTCTAAACTGCACACGTGTTTTCTCTCAAATGTTTGAGACAAAAACAACAAGAAGAGTCAAAATATGTAGTTTGTTCAACCCTGCCTTTATATATGAGATATCTAGCTATTCAGATTGTTATAATGCTACACAAGGACTTCATTCTGTGAAAATCAGGTCAAAGCAGCAGCAGTCCCCAGTTCTGTCCTCTTAGATGACACAAACAGGTAATTAAGAAACTACGCCTGAAAAAACAAGCAAACACTTCCCTTACCCTATTCAGTGGTACTCTGGCTCGCAAAGTCACAGCCCAGGCAGGCTGAGGTTTCTGTGGAATGGCCTCTCCCTGTGCAGTACCTGTTACTGTGATAAAAAAGCACATCAGTCTTCTTTGTGGTCTGAAAAATGTTCCAGTTCTAAGCACTGAATTCATTTGGAGAAAAAAACAATTTAAGATGAAGGAAACCATAGTTTTCTTTCATAAGATTTGGAGTTTTAAAATAAAGGAAAAGAAAGAAGACAGAGATGGAGGAGAAGGAGAAGAGAAAGAATAAGAGAGAGAAAGACAAAGACAATGAAAGAAAGAAAAAGAGAGAGAACAAAAATATGGTGAATTTAGTATTAAGCAAAAAAAAAATGTGTTTATGCCATGAAAACTGACCTTTTAACTTATGAAAAAGATTTTTCTGATTTGGAAAAGAAATAGCGCAGTTTTTCGATGAAAGGATTTATAAAGAGGGCTTTATTGGTGTTCTGGACTGGGCTAACCTATTTCAATTTCTCTTTACAAAGAGAGAGAATATTTGTCATATACTAACTTTGTTTTATCAAATTAAGGTCATACCATGAACAGACTAAAGCGATTGTAAGAATGGTGTCTAACTTGCTATCCCCTCATGTCGACCTCAAGAATATCAAAGTCGGGGAACCCCCTCGGTCCCCCCTCCTGCACTGTGGGAGTTTTTCTGTCCTCTCAATAAAACCTACTTTCAAAAAAAGAATACAAAGTCCCAGACATAAATTTAAATTTCCTGATTTGTGAAGAAGGATGTTAGCCATAGTGTCACTGGTATTTTTTTCTTGAGTCTCTCTGTTTCCCTGCACCCGCCAATAAAACTTATAGATGCTTTACATTTTTAAAAGTGTGTTTTGTATTATCATATCATTGACTTTCTCATCTTTCTAAGAAATGAAGACTCTAAATAGTTTGGGATCACAAAACTGAGGGCTGGACAGGAAGACTGATTCAAGACTTGAGATTGAGGGCAGGCAGTTGGGACACCATACTTATTATCATCTCCCTGAACCTCAGACGTTATCAGTCTGCAAGTGAAACTTAATCCTGAACATAAATTGCATTTCCTAAAAAAAACATAATCTTGCCTTAAGACACCAACCTCCCTGATTACAGGGAATGTCTGTGTTTACACATTTGTATAGAGCATGCTGACTGTATTAGTATCCTAGGAAACAAACTGTGCCGCTCACAGACCTGCTGCAAGCACCAGGGAGAGAAAGAAAAAGAAATTTTGAAATCAGACCCCCGATCTCTTAACTCTTTTCAAATTCCTGAAGCACATTAGCGTTACTACTGCATGATGTGCACGGTAGTATTTCTTCTAATGAAATCTGACTAAAAGTTTTAAATGAGTTTAATGCATGAAATGTATAAATAAAATGTGGCCTTGATTAAATTTAGACCCGATACATAACTTAAATGGGTAGCCCAAGAACAGCACTGGTATCATGTGTCCAGACTTTTTGGGGCTTTGCAAAAGTAGTTTGGATTTTATCAGTTAGTGTAGAACACTTTCCATCAGGGACACAAAACTGAAATATGCAAGAGTACTGTCGAAAAAATACAGTTCATGGAAAATAGGTGGGTGAAGAAATATGGAACAAAATATTAGAAGGTGAACCACAGAGTGGAATTTGGTAGTACCGTTTTTTGTTGACTTGGAATTTTTTCTGGATTTTTTTAGTTTCATGACTTTAGAAAAATGTCTTAATTTCATGAAGACTCAGTTTTCCCCAGTTGTGTCTGCGGGTTAAGATGTCTTTTTTGTCTGTCTCCTGGTTTGTTGGAAGGATCAGAATTAAGATGACAAGTACGAGAAGATGTGGTTACTGTGAGTGCTCTATAAATAGAAGTCATTGGTTATGATATAGGTCCTCAACTCTAGAAGTTTCCTATTCATATCTAACAGTTAAAAACCAAGTACTCTTTCCAGCTAGCATATTAGATATATATGGTATACTATAGTCCATCATATATAATGGTTAGAACTAAAGTTATTACTTAGGATTAAATGAACTAAAAAAAAAAAGGAAACTCTTGGGAAAGCCTCAACAACTATACAGGCAACTTCATAAATTAGCAATAGAATGTATGGTCTTTGAAATCAGACATCTGAGCTTCAATCTTGCATTTGCTAATGGAGATAAAAACGACTGCTTAATGGTTTTGCCATGATTATTATTACATAATATGATATGTGCAGAAGTTTTAACTCATGGTATTTAATAGCAAGTATCCTAAAAAACTCTACTTTTTTCATGTTATATACACCATGCAAATACCATCATATGCATTTCAAGGTGATCACACCCACAAATAAAATAAAATTATTTCACCTTGAAAGGTCAAAGAATTATGTTAACATTTTAAAAATGGAAGACCATACAGAAAAATGAATACCATACGTTCTCATTTACTAGTGCGAGCTGAACACTGGGCACACACAGACATAAAAATGGGAACAACCAACACCGGGGACTCCCAAAGGGAAGGGGGGAGGCACTCAAAAGCTACCCTTCGAGGACCACGCTCACCACCTGGGAGGCGGGCTCCATAGAAGGCCAAACCCCACCATCACGCAATGTACCTATGTAGCAAGGTACATTCTATGTACTCCTTGAATCCAAAACATTATATTAAAATAATGATGGAAGAGCAGTACTGGAGTTTCCCAAGCTAAAGATTGGGACAGGGTGGATGGTTGGGGAGACAGATGAAATTTACCGCAGTGCAAAGATAGAGGAGGACGGAGTGCTGAAATGTTCTCTTAAACCTCCACAGCAGACATGCTTAGGGATTCTAGGCTAACCCACAGCCAAACTCTGTTTTGTGTGTGTGTTTTTTCTGTTTTAAAGATTACACAATGCCACTCAGTCCCAGGCATTTAATAGACTGAAACCAGGTGAGTTTGAGCCAATTTTGCCTTTCATTTTTCAAGTTTGTTTATGACTCTGCTTTAACCACAACATTCTGAGATCTCACAAGGAAATCTGTTTCTGTGACATTTTCAGCCTGATTTCCAAACCAGAGAAAAAGGTTCAAATAAACTTGGGCCTATTTCAAAAAAGCAACTGAGATTCTGGATGTTTATTTGAAGCAATCTGGACTCCTGACCTGTAGAGATTCTTCCATCTCCAATAAAGAGAGCCGACAATGAATTCACTGTGCAAGGATCTCGTGCTTTCAGTGTCTAAGTGGATAAAAATCCCACTGGCTTCAAGGAAAGCTGTTTCCAAACACATGCTGTGGAATCAAGCCTGAAGCAGATATATTGATACCCTCTTTTTAGGAAAATACATCAACCAATCAGTATCGCAGTTCAGAAAATCTGTAAAGAAATGATTTATTCAACATGCTTTAGGTGTTTAAAAAGTATTCCAAGGTTGACACCAATAAGAAGAGGTTGTTGTTGGAGGAGGTGTAGGGTTTAGTATTTCCTGGAGCACTATAGAAAAATTCAGACCAAGCTGCTCTCTCCTGGACAGAGCTTCCTTTAACATCAGTGTGGGACTTTAGAAAGTATGCCAGTCTTCCCCAAGCTCTTGAACCTTCTCAAAAACTGAATTCTGCCACTTTTGAAATGATGAACACTGAGAAATTGGATTTGAAACCACAGCATTAAATGCTTAAAATTCGATCCTTCTGTCAGGACCTGGGATAAATTAAACTGATGTACATTATTTTTAAAGAAGGGGGAAAAAATATGGGAAGTGGGTTTTGAGGCCTGAAGGCATAGAACAAAACAAGTTATGCAGGTGATACAAACCATCTTAGTTCATTCCTATAATGGCTTTCTTTTTCCATATGGTGGCCCATACTGGAAATAATTCTTAGGAAAACACGTTTGTATGTGATAAATAAAACATTATTTTAGAGGTTTCTGTTTTTATTTTCAGAGATTGCTACTTTTTAAATTTAGTGTGCAGACTGATGTTTAATTTTTTAACTTGGTATTTGAGTTTATTTTTTCAAGGAGAGTGCTAAAGAATGTATATCAATAATAAGGGTGGAAGGTGAACAATTATCAAGTGTTTCCATCAAATGAATTCAGTGCAGCTGGATGATATGTACTAGAATTTAATCAAAGCTTTAGGAATTTAAACATAAAATGGGTCGAGTTTCACTTTAGTCTATTGTAAACTTGTTAGTAAGTTATTTTACTAATACTGCATGGATTGTATTAATTTCTAACCCTTAAATAATAGCATCAGTCTAAAGATAAATACATTATTAATAAAAAAGTCTTTATCCATTTTACTCAAAACTTTTTAATATTCTCTCAAAAATACTCCTGGAACAAGGCCCAAATATCAGAGATGGAACGAATGAATTGCTTACTGGCAACCTGCAAACTAGTGTATGCTGTGAAGCGGCCACACCCATGGAACCTCTTGCTATAGTTTGCATTCCAGACTGTTTCATTTCATTTTATAGCATCAAACATCAGCAGAAAACATATTCCTGGATCAATTAACACAGCATGCAGACCTTCTCCTCTTGCCTTAAAAAAAAAAAAAACCTCTGATCTTAAACAGTGCCTGTGAACTGAAGCAAAAAAGTAAGGCAGCTTTCTGGCGAATTTGATCTCTGTTTGCAGTCACCAATTAGTTCTAATCCTGCAAGATCTCATATCCTTAGTTATATGATTTGGAGCATAAAGTGCCCAAGTGTTTTATTTCACATTACTTCATTCATTTGAGCCTGAGAGTCAGGGGAAAGCTAAGGAATGTTGCAAATCTCAAGGTTGTAAACACTTGCGAAAACCAAGTCGTTCCTAACAGGGCATTTTTTTTCTGAGATATACATATATAATTTTTAGTCATCTGGACTCTCCATTTTCACATATATTAAATCTCAGTTCAAAGACCATGCTCTTTCAAGACAGGAATTAATTATTTGTATATACTTCCTCTCTCCCTACAAATAAAGGATAGGATTTTTGATCAACCTCTGTTTATTTTATTTAATTTTGCAATGTATTGGATACATTGAATTTTTTAAAATGCTAAACTATAAATAAATGGATTTTCAAAATTTTCTCACATGTGTCATCAAGGTGGCATTTATGTATTACGGGATCTCTCGATACAACATGACTAACATCCATCTGTCATTGTTTATTGTATGTTAGAGAATTCTGAGCATTAGTTATATTTAGGGAGGATGTGTTTCAAACTATAGTCCGTGAAAAATCATGTGAGCACACATCATCATTATTTAAAGAGTCTACAATGGAGAATGGTGTATGAATAATGTTCTTATACATTTTTCCCACAAAAAAATTTTTAAAATTTGTTTCTATGAAAGCATTAAAACAAAATTTAGTCTTCATCTGAAACTATGTTTTTTCTTCATTAAATTATATTGTGGAAAAAAGTCAGACAAGTCATCACAACTGAGTACTTTCATCTGACACAGATAGAAATATATCCAATGTATTCACAAAGGGCTGCTTCGTATTACAGTAACACCTTACACACTGGGTGTTGTTGACTGTCAGCTGAAGGGAAGAACTATTTTTGTACTGTTAAAATTTTTATGCAAAAGGACTCGAAGTACTTTTCAAATTAGGCACTACCTTTGAGTTGGAATCAAGCCACCCTGAAGAAGCTTCTGAGCTGTCAATCACTGCACGGCTACTACCCAGCTGATGAAGAAACAGCATATTTTTGGCAACCATGGCAAAACCCTTTTCATACCAAAAACACAGTGGTACCTTTGATCTTTGAGAGGAAAGGCAAGACTTGTTGGCTTTTTTCCTCAGGATTTATCCAAAAATCTACAAGACCAAATCCATTGCTCATACAAAGCTCTTGTGGTAGTTGACCACATGACATAGAAAAGAGACCTTTTCAGAAACATTCAATAAGGAATTTTCCTCTCGTCCTAGAGTTTGCAAAAATCCCTGATACATTTCTTTACTGGAATATAATCCTTACCAAAATTTATTTTCACTAGGTATTCCAAAAGCTACCTTCCAATGGAAACTTTGCTTTAATGTTTTGTTAAAGGTGCTTATTTAATTGTGATATGTGTGTGTATGCACATGTGTACTTACACACAATGCGCACACACACACATATATATATATATACCATTTACCTGTTATTTTATTCAATTAAAAAATCAAATAGGTTTCTAAAAATATGGGAATTTCTAAAAAGAAAAATAAGAATGTACTTTTAAAAGTTGGGTTTTCATTTATCAATTTTTTGTTAAAAGTGAAACAGGAAGACTAAAGTCTCTCCAATTTATTGTGATTTTTGAAATATGCCTCTCATTATTCTTTTAATTTTCCGTCTCTAATAAGGAACATAGTGATTCATTCATTTGTAATTCTCTCAATTGCCATAAGTTTGTAGACAAAATGGGCACGGGATAATTGTCATATTTGTCTACAATGTTTATGAGCCTGGTCTTTGTTCAAATTGACTCTGGATACTAAACGAAGGATGAAAATAAAATAAAACTTCTAGAGTACATATTATGTGCCTAAAACTCTGCGAGGAGCTTTACTTTTTCATTTCATTTAATCATCACAACAATCCTGTGGACTTGTGGCAAACTAATGTATTTTTCTAATTATTCTCTGTCCTTTCCTATGAGGCAATGATACCTTCCTGCATGAGAGGCTTGGATATAAGACTTCCTCCTGCCTTTTTAAAGGTCAGTGAGAGAGATGCATGAAACATTTAGGCACATTCTTTTAGAACCATCCCATGGTCCCTGAGTCACTCTTTTCTTTTCCCTCTGCAGTAAGAACTCGTCCCAGAAAGGGGTGGCTATTTCTGCCAGAAGGAAGAAAACAGGGAGCAGAACTTTAATAGATCTTTGTTGTTGTAAGCCACTGTTATTTTAGCATTAAATATATATATATATATATATATACACATATATATATATGTATATCTTAACAGAACGCAGGTAAGTAACATTAATACTCATTTTATAGACGAGTGCATTAAGATAAGAGGGATTAAGTTGCTCAAACACACAGTTAGGAAACTAAACAGCAAGAAAATTAATGCAGTTATCCGACTCCATTTTCCATGTTCTACCTTATAGCATTTCAGGAGATCAAAAAGCTTGCCTACTCATTATCTAGAAGATTCCTTATTTGTTTAATTCAACTAAACAACCAGACAATGATCTACAATTCCACTGAATTACACAGTTTTTCCTGGGTAGGCCCTTACAAATGTTAGACCACTAGCTTGAAAAACATTATTCTTTTCTTTTTCTATTCTATCATTTATGTATCATCTTCCTATATTTCTTCCAAGAATAATATACATTTTTTCAAGTATTTCTGGTATTCAAATATCAACTCATACCCAGGTTCAAATTCCTCCTCTGCCACTTATTAACAATATTACCTTGAACAAGTCATTTAACCTATATGAGCCACAGTTAGAATATATAACGGGATAATAACACCTCTTCACATGTTCTTTGATAATTAATAATTCATGAAAAAATATGGCCAGAGCAGATACCTAACAAATATTAACCCTTGCTTTTTCTAGTATCCTATCCCTCCTGTTTAGTGATGCCACATCTTTCTAGGGTAGATTGCAACAGCCATGGATAGCTGGCCTGATAAGATATTAAATAATGTCCTTAAAACCAATCCAGCAAATAAAATAATTTATCTTACTTTTATTTTCCTCAGTTTATATCATTTTACCTTTAGTTTTCTCCAAAGAGACAAGTTTGTTTTATTTTGTTTTGCTTTTCTAATGAACTTTGGAGATTGTCTTACAACATCAGTAAATTTGGCATTATTTTTTATACTTGTTTCTAAGAAATTGAAAGTGTCAGATTCCTGTATTGGATTCATCGGGAATTACAGTGTTTCTGCTCCAACACATCCTATAGCACTAAATGTCAAATATTCCAAAGGGTTTAGCTACAACCTTGTTTTAATCTAATTATCAATCAAAATTGAGATGTAATATCTGTGTCCACTTGTAGCATTGTTAAAGTATAATATCAGGGTGACAGATCCATTCTTCATTTAATGTTAAATTGCTTATCTTTACATCAAATTCTGGGCATCACTCTCTATGTCTTGAATCACTTCAGCAAACTTCTAATATTATTAGTACCAAAAAAAAGAAAGATAGAGATTTGAAGTTCCAAGTTAGATCAAAATTAGGTTCTGTCAATTACTAGAATAACACTGAGTTTCAATTTTTCTCTCTGTTAAATAGGGTAAAATAAACTGTTTTAATAATACACAATGTACTTTTGAGTTTTGAACAAGAAAACAATTAAAAATTACTATAAAACATAAAAGGGATATTACTATAATGTTAGGAATTTTCTATTGTTTCTAAAATAAAATAAACATTTTTCTCCTATACACTTCATCTTCTTAGCATTTCAGCAAACTTCAACTGAATAATTTAAAAATATTATATATGAAAATAATTATTACAATGTTTTTATATATTTGTATATGCATAAAGTACATACTTTTTAATTTGCAAAAAATTAGTTGTTTCCATATTTTACTAAATCATGTTATTAGTAAATCAGAACTGGAGTTATGTAATGATTCTGACTTATATGGAAAGGTTAAAAAGAAAATTTTTATGAATTTAGGGTATTTTAAAATACTATAATTGAGTAAGGCAATAACATATTACAACTTTGGTTGTAAATCTCACATAAAGAAGAGCTTTGCTGGTCAGTTACCTTGTAGTTCAGTTTTACCTTTTCATTCTAAGATGTATATATTATGTTCAATTTCCTCTTCAATCCTCTATCAAATTTAGTGTTCAGCTTATTTTCATTTCTGTAACTCATCACTATTCATCAGGAATTATTAGTGGTAGTATTTTCTGCTTAAACAAATGTGAAACAAATTTAAAACTAAAAAAGCTGATCTTGAAATAATCCTCGAAGAAAACATGGTTTTCAAATTCTCTACAGATTGCACAATAAATTAGACTGAGGATAGAAAGACTTTTTACATAAAAACTCAACATCCTATGTAGAAAACATATATTTTTGCCTAGGTGCTAAAGTTTCTAGATTGTTTTTTCCTCTAATGCTAATAAAATGATAATTGTCTCTACCTGAGCCTATTAACAAATGACAAATAACTGGGAAACAAATGCCTACTTGTCACCTCTTTATATATTACTAGATATAATTTATCTCTGTATTATCTTAGAAATTTTCATTCATTCTCATGCCTGTTATGATAATTATAATCACATCTCTCTAGTGGTTGTTTTCTTAATGATTTTACTTGTGGTTTCTAATGTAAACTCATCAGCAAGGAAAAAAAATGTATACTTTTGTTAGAGACTACCATGTTGGAAATTACCCTGTAATTATTACAGAACCCTGCATATGTTGTTAAAAATGAACACAGCAGAGTTCATACTCTTGACTAACCATGCTATCTGACCATGATGGTCTTTGAAAGATGGCATGTTTTCAAATATCCCAGACTGGCTCACAATGCTGTCATATGTCACATTGGATTACCTTAGCCAGCTTGTGTTATGTTACATCAAGGATGTGACTAACGTTAACCACATGTAATGCTGCAAAGCAATGCTATCCGCCAAGAAAATTTCAAAATGGCACAGTTTTAGAAACCAGAATTTTAGAAATTTCTAGTCATTAAGAAACAAAAAAGATCTTTAGATTACTTTAAAAGAGATTTCTATTTTTTCACTCATTTTCAAAGGAGTTGGCAGTTATAGGCACATTCCAACTTGCAGTACTTCTTCAAACAAGAGTTGAAGCAAAGAAATTGATTTATGATATCAAAGCAATGTAGATTACAAATAATCAAGAGAAAGTTAAATGCAACTATTTTTGAAAACAACATTTAAGTGGATATTTGTAAATGAAGCAAATACTTTTAATGAAAGATGGAGCAAATGTTACATGATTTAAATTTAACTTCAGGCTTCACAAGTTTCATTTTCTAAAGTCATTATATATTTACATGTATTTCAGAGAATAGAATGAATTATTGTATTATAAGCATAATCTGATTGGCCATGCAAATTATATTATAATTACATTGATTATATTGCTAATGTAAATAATCAAAATATATGAATCAATTAATAGCAATTATGTACTGAAAATACTGTTAATAGTAGCATGTAACTAATAATGTTGTTTACAGCATTCAACACAGTTCTAAAATTTTTTTCAGCCTTCAAAGTTACACAGACCCTTCATAAGCTATTAGAGTTTGTTGGCAAGAACAGGAGCAAAAACTCAAAAGAGAAAAATTCTGTAGTGATTCATGCCTACATTAATACTAGAGATGCAGACCAGGTCTGTTCCTTCTAAAAATGGAAATAGCATGAACACTGTCTCTCAGTTAAGCTTATTCATGCATATGCAGGATTAACCAACTGTATAAAGAGGATATACCATGTCTAAATTCAAATTTACAAATATTTCATACCTTTTAAAATTATTTTGGGCTGGGCGTGCTGGTTTAAGCCTGTAATCTCGCACTTTGGGAGGCTGAGACAAGAGGATTGCCTCAGTCCGGGGGTTCGAGATCAGCCTGGACAACGTGGTGTGACCTTGTCCTTACAATAAATCAAAAAATTAGCTGGGCGAGGAAGCCTGCACCTGAAGTTCCAGCTACTTGGAAGGCTGAGGTGGAACGATCACTGAAGCCCAGCAAGGCGACTCTGGGGTGTCCAGAAGGTTACCACTGCACTCCAGCCTGGGCAACGGAGTAAAAGTCCAACTCAAAAAATAAAAAAAATAAAAAATAAATTATTTTGATTCCAGTGAATTCCATTTTCAACCACTTTAAAATCTCTAATCCTTTTGATTTCACTTCTCCATCAACATTGACTCCTTTTTTAACTAGTTTCACAACAGGACAGAAAAAATAATCTGGCCTTGTTCTTGTTATCCACTCATATTCATGACAATTATCCAAATTAAAGAAAATTCCCTGAGTCATATATTTTGGAATCAAATTAAATTTAAGCTTTCAGATCTCGATAGAGTTATATATTTTCCTTACTATGTATTATCCTCTTTGTTACTATCATTTTAGCAATTTCTCAGCAAGATGTGATTTCGCCCCCCATGGCATATTTGATAAAACCTGGAGACACTGTTGATTTTCATGACTCAGGGGTTGCTACTGGCATCTGGTGGGCAGTGGCTAGGGATATTCAAAGCATTCTAAAATGTACAGTATAGTTTTGCACAACAAAGACTCTTCTGCCTAAAATGTCAATGTGCTAAGGTTGAGAAATTCTGGTTTGAGTTTTAATTATACCACCTATATGAATATGCATTAAGATTTTTACTACAAATAGCTCCTGTGTATCTTTGATCCCTATATCTAAAATCTACATAAAATATCTCCTTGTATGTCCCAAAATTCGAAGTTTTGTTCCGTATGTCCTCAACCCCAGTTTTGTTGGGTGGCACCACTAACCGCTACCTAATACCACAGCCAGACACTCAGTGTCATCCCTGTTGCCATCTCTCTTCCTCATCCACCTGTCAAATGCATTACAAAATCCTACCATTTCTACAGTCTAAATATTCTCAAATGTGTCCACTTCTCGATGGTAATGTCAAACACCTGGTGCAAGCCACCAACATGCCTTGTCTAAACTCCTTTAGTGACCTACTAACTGGAGTCCCATATCCACGCTTAAGTTTCCACAGTTCATTCACGTAAATGTATCCAGAGTGATTTTGTTGTTACTATTTCTTTTAATCGCAAATCTTATCATGTGATCCTACTGTCTACCATAAACTCAATAGTCTGTTCTGGTCTCCGCTTACTCCTTCATCTTTCCTCAAATTTCTCTTGGATTTAGATAATCTCATGCTTCAAGTTTCTTTCATTCATTTCACAATACACACGTTCACTTTCAATCATTATTCTTAGCCCTTTACATTATTTTGGGCTGATATTTGCAATAGTTCTTCAACTTAACTAAGAAAGCTAAAATTCACCATCATCCCTTTTGAGCCAATGTTCTTCATTCTTGAGTTCCATTCTAGAAACTGTCTTCATATGATTTTCTAAATGAAGGCTAAGTACAAATTTTTCCATGTATCTACATATCTAAGCATATCTCCCTATTGTCTTATACCTTAGCCAATGATCAAATCATTGACCATAAACTTTTTTCTATTTGTTTTCTTTTTTCTGGTATTTAGTACTACAGAGAGATCTGAGACCTGACTTAATTTTTTCTTTGTATTTTTTCTTGTTTCTTAAAATTCTTTAAGAATTATTAAATGTGATTACATATAATTAAAGTATTTCAATATATCCCTATTTGTATGTCTTTTCTAAGATTAAAAATAACAAAATGATAATGAATATTATTATTATTATTATTGCGAGTTGGGGTTTCACTCTGTCACCCCGGCAAGAGTGCAGTGGTATGATCATAACGATCATAGCACATAGCGGCCTCAACCTTCTGGGCTCCACCTCAGCCTCCTGAATAGCTGGAACCACAGGCACATGCGACCTCATCCAGCTAATTTTTTTTTTTTTTTTTTTGGTAGAGATGAGATTTCTCTGCATTGTCCAGGTTGGTGTCAAAATCCTACCTCAAGTAATCGGACCACCTCAGTCTCCCAAAGTGCTGGGACTACAGACGTGAGCAACCGCACCCAGACTGATAATGGTATTTATAATTATTTAAGCCCTACTATGAGTCAAACACTAAGCTAAGTACTTCACAGATAGTTTTTAATCTTCACAGTTACCATGTGAGCTGATTGCTTTGTTATTCATTCCCATTTTACCAAAAGGAAAACTGAAACAGAAGGCTAAGCAATTTTCTCAAGGTTGTACAAATAGGGCTTAGATGAGGCCACAGGACTAATTCTTGTTAATGGCACAGTGGTAAAAGTGATTTGTCACTTTGTGGAAAAGACGAAACAGGATATAATTTCTCCACACTCTAATTGCCTAACAAGATGGAAGTTGACACCCAGGGTGGGTGACTTTGTCATAGATGGCTTAACCTCCATCAACTGGTTTCCTGAACGACTGAATGGAACAGAGGTCTTCCTCAACCCTAATCAAAATTATGTGCATTGAATGCTTAAATGAGTGAAATATAAATTTATATCATGTTATGTTACTGAAATTTTGTAATTTGTTATTGTTTTTCTCTCTGAATTTTTACTAATGCACTCAAAATGTAATATAAAACTACATATTTAATCTCTCCTAGGTAAAATAAGGTATTCAATAAATATTGTTTCTGTATGTGCTAAACGAAAATACATTTATTCATGTAAAAATTAATTTTGTCAGATTGGCATTAGTAAGATATCTGTTTTAAGTAGGGTTCCTAATGCTAGTATAAATAGAATCTATCTATCCTTAAATGGAAAGATTGCAAATGTTAAATATTTGCAGTATTAGAAAGCATACTCATAACTAATTATTTAAAGTCAAAATGTACTGAGGATTTTAGTTTGACTAGATAAAACTTTTCTGGACCTAGTAGACCCTTTGCAATATTTTAAAATATATTATTTTATTAAAAACTTAAAATGCCTAAATTTTCTGACCTAAATTTTAATTATGGTGATTTATCCAAAGCAAATTATGCTAAAACACTTAAAAACATAAAGTCATAGACAAAACTATTTATTTTAGTGAAAAGATTAATTCATGTAAAAAATTGGAAATAAATTACATTTCCAGAAAAAAGGGCATAGATAAGAAATCATGGCACATAATTTTGTGTTAAAATATTATTCAGCAATTTTATTTATGGTTTAGAAAAACATATAGCATCATATATATATAAAGATAGTATATTTTACAGACAGTGAAAGTGTTGTGTATGAAATTGGAGCTTTGGTATAATCACGCTATATCTGCATTTTAATTTGTTCTGTATATACATCTATATCTGTGTATATGTTTATATGTATATCTTATTTATATCTCTTTTCCAAGATTTTCTCTTGCAGTTTTTACTTTTATCTTTCTTCTGTTATATTTACCAAAATATTTACAATTATCTCTTTGTTGTTTTAAATGTAAATCATGTGAAATAGTTATATAAGATCTATCACCATGTTTATTTTAAGGAGTGAGTTAAAGATATATTTTTATTACATCATAATGTGTCCTTTTTAAATAGGAGTCATGAAAAAAATCTACAGTGCCAAGCACAAATAAACTGGTCTTGGGCAAAAATTTAATTTTCATTTTTGGATATGAATCAAATCACTAATGGTCTCCTCTTCTACTTCTAGAAATCCGAAAGCCAACATCATTTGGCTTGCTTCAACTTGCATGCAGGATTTTGCGGCACATATTTTATGCGGTACAAGTTTTATGTTCTAACTTAAGTTTGGCTATCTTCTCTTCTCTCTCTCTCTCTCTCTCTCTCTCTCTCTCTCTCTCTCTCTCTCTCTCTCTTTTTTTAGTTTGGGTCTCAATCCAATGCCTAGGCTAGAGTACAGTGGTACAATAACAGCTCACTGCAGTTTCACCTTTCTGGGCTCAGACAATTCTCGCCTCAGCCTCCTGAATATCTGGGACTGCAGGCACACACCACCACATCAGGTTATTATTATCATTATCATTATTATTATTTTGTAAAAATGAGGTCTTGCTATGTTGGGCAGGCTGGTCTCTAACTCCTGGGCTCAAGCAATCCTCCTGCCTCAGCCTCCCAAAATGGTGGGATTACAGGGGTGAGCCATTGCACCCAGACTACCATTTTCATTTTTAATTCTTATTTTATTTTTATCTCATTTTCATTGTTTCTTTTCTATCAATTTTACAAAATTCTAGTCTTGCATCTTAGTAGTTCCTACTTTAGAAAACAGAAAACTCTAGCTTTGAAGTCTGTTGATAGCCACATTGAGTGATAGGGAGATAGAAAGTTACATCTGTGCACAGTATAAGAAAAAAATACGTGATGAGATTAAATGAAGCAAATATTTTTTATTGAGTTCACATCACTTTTACTTTTTGTATTCATTTCATTTGTTTTCTACAATCAATTTTTAAATCAAGACTATATCTTGATTTGCAAACTATGTATCTCAGAATTTGGGAGTAATTTTAAGACTGAGCAAGTCAGCATGAAGGATCTTGTAAGCAGATACTTGAAATGTTATTGTCTAGAATAAGATACTAGCTAACTTCTTTCATTTACATCTTTATTTTTAGTGGAGATGGCCATGCACAGATGCTGGACTTATGCGAACTGGATTCAAAGCTCACCTTAGTAGCTGTGATGCTTAAAGCCAACTGTTAGGTGGCCTCAATTTTTTCATCTGTAAAATGAGAATAATATTAGTACCTATCTCAAATGTCCTTTGTGAAGAAAAAATGAGCTCGTGAATCTAAAAGTACTTAGGACAAAGTTTGGCACTTCATCAGCACTGTGTGTTACTTAATATTAAAAAATAGTTTCAAGATGCTTGATACTAACTGCTAATTAAGAAATCATTGAATGGGGGTATGCTCAATTTGTGAGTACCTACTAATATTGACTGAATCCAGGGAATTAGCTCTTATCTTTTGCCAATTATAAATTGTAGTTGATGTTACTGCTTAAACACTAGACACTAACTAGTGTTCACAGCAGGGGAAAATAGTTAGCAAAATCTCCAGTTAGGATTTTGTTTATTCTTCCACTGGGAAGGATGATTTGTTAGTTTAAAAGAGCCCTTTCGTGTTGATTACAGGTGTCAGCACATCCAAGTTTCGACTGTGCTTGACTACTTGCTGTGAGATGCAAAACACAAGAAAATCAAGCCTAATTGTTTTAATTCAAACATATTTTCACTTACAACTGTGTTGATTGCTTTAACCCTGACTGAGTAGCTTATTTGAAACAAAGTTTAAAAGCAATGTTTTTAATTACATAAATGATTTAACCTAAATTCATGAATTTCCTATTGCTTTCTTTGTACTGAAAAATAGCTTATATTTAATTAATAAACATACACAGATTTAATAAATTTTCTTTTATGGAAATAAACTATGAGTTTAAATCACATAGAATCACATGTAGAAAGGACTGGATGGTATATGTGATTGTGGGAACAATTGGTACATTTTCCAAGTCAAAGAACTCAGAAATTAGTGTTTTGAATTACTCACATAGAGTACATAAGAGAAATTACCAAAACTGAAGTAAGATAAAAAAAATTCCATGCTAGATTTCCCCACATACAATCTTTATTCTTGATTATGAGCATGAGATGGGTTAGAGAGGACAATGGCTAACTCCCTTCATACAAAGGGAAGCTAGATTGTGATACTTTTAGATGTCCTGATTTCTCCCCAAAAAAGTCATTATAGGGGAATGCATAACCTTAAAATGACCCCACAAACATGCACAAAGTAATAATACCTTTATAATCTAGCAATATGCTTAAGATAATATTTTAATGCTTTTTTGTAACCAGCTCTTCATAATTTAGTTTCAAGAAACAAAATCACCCAAATAGATTTTACACTATAGACTTCTTTACACTGATACAAGCCATTAACTAATTGCACTATTTTACTGAGTAACTAAAACTGGAAAACATTAGAGAAGTTTAAAAAATTAAATGATAATTGTACTAAACTAATTTTTTTCCTTAACTTTTGAGAAAATGAATGTCTTTTTTATTAACTTCAAGTTTTGGGACTTTTAGCTCAGACTATAGTAAAATAAACAATTAAGGTTTCTTCCTTGTCTAAGTTAATTTGAATCAGAAGAGAATATTTACCTTTTCTTGGAGTTTGTGTGATTCAATGTTAGCCTGTTTTGGAAAGACTGAGTGAGGTAAACCTAATCCTTTTCTGAAGCTCATTAATTGGAAGCAGGACCACACTGCAATAGACTTTTTTAAACTGATGTGACAAAGTAAGAATTTAGATGAGGTGAAAACTTCAAAACAAGATTCTCCTAGTGGCTTCTTCTGTTTATACAGTAACACCCTAAATATAAAGTTGACACCATGCGTGTTAAATTTCACCAATTAGCTGATAAGGTGGAACAGAGAATACATTGGCACTCTGGGTAGTCCTGTCAGTCACACTTACAGAGTCCATAAATAATGTATGAGAATTTCCACTTTATTGGCAAAGCTCTTTCTTTTTTAGATCAGTGGTGAATAGAGAGATGGATATACAAATAGATTAATAAAATGGCTAATTATCCAATTTAATCACCACTCAGTATTACTATCAGATTTGAGATTTTAAATATTATTTAAAATTCTTTGGTAAATGAAAAGACATAAAATACATTGATATGCTGTGTACTGTGTCTAGGAAGATCTGGAATTCATAACATTCTCTAAAATTGTGCAATTGACCACAATGTTACAATCTCTCACTATTTCAGCCATCTCTACAATGAAAACCAAATTGTAGTCTTCAATGACTTGAATGATGGAAGGAAATTTTTGAACTAGTACTTTAAGCCTTGTTTAGATTTTTAAGCCTTCATCTCACCATCACATATTTTTTCATCATTTGTAACTAGCCAGTAAATTTCTCATATCTACACATTAATTACCAAACGGCTTTTTGCCATATTTCAGCAATAAAAAAAAAATTCATTGCAAAACAAGGTTCATCAACTTTATTTAATATGCGTCTTGGTGCTGAAAAATACCAATATGCTGAAGCTTCTGTAGTACAACTCAGAAGCACAGAAGAGGCAGTATGGTATGGTAAAAGAAACATGGACCTTAAATAATGATCCCTGGAATCTAGTCCCTGCTCTGATGCTGGTTAATTGGGGAAATATGTAAACCTCTTGAATACCCTTGAGCCCCCAACTGTTGCCCTCATGTGCAAAATGAGGACATCGGATCTATTTTTTCCTTCTCTCTTGATTCTTTGAAACCGTAATATTTGAATAATGTATGCACAGACAGTGGAGTCAGTCACAGTCTTTACATTTGGAAGGGCCACTGGCCCCAACTTTACATTTACTCTCAAATCTCCCTAAAGAATAATCTATACAAGTGTCTTGGAGTTCACCCTCTCTCGCCATCTTTTGTTCCTTTCAGCTAAAGCCTAATATAGAGTCTGTAACTTACATGAAATAGTGTGCAAGACTTTGGGACATGTTCACATATGTTTTAGGAGATAAGGGTCAAAGAGTTTCATATTTTCGGAGGAATATGTGACCCGAGCTCTGTAAACCATTATATGATCTAGCTACTATAAAAACCTATGTCCTCTCACTATTTCTGTTTCAGATATTCTCTTTGAAGGAGATTTTCAAGTAAACATTGGGATTTAAATTTTCATTAACTAATATTTTTGAATAAAAAAGGGATTCAGCCTGGCTCGGTGGCTCAGCCTGTAATCCCACGCCTTTGGGAGGCTGAGGTGAGTGGATTGCCTGAGCCTGCGGGTTCAAGACCCGCCTGGGCAGCAAGACCTCATCTCTACAATAAATCAAAAAATCAGCCGGGCGTGCTAGTGCATGCCTGTAATTCTGGCTACTTGGAAGGCTGAGGCGCAAGGATCGCCAGAGCCCAGCAGGTCGATGCTGCCGTGGCCTGGAGCAGCCACTGCACTCCAGTCTGGGCGACAGAGTGAGACTCCAACTCAAAAAAAAAAAAAAAAAGTAGGGAGTAAGAGCATTCCAGGCAGAACAAATATCAAGTGAAAGGGCCCTGAGAGAGGCCTGCTCAGTGAGTTCCAGGAACAGCAGGAAGTACATCCTGGTTAAAACAAGGGACACAAAAACTAAGAGAGGGTTAGACAAGTAACTGGATATTTGATACGGACTTTGACTTTCCTCTCTGAAGATTGTAAGTAGGATAGAGCATGATCTGTCATATGTTTTAAAAGAAGAACTCTGCTGGGCTGGGTGGCACATGCCTGCTATTGTAATCCCAGCACTTTGAGAGGTAGAGAGTAGAGGACTGCTTGAGCCCAGCGGTTCGAGACAAACCTGGGCAACTTAGTGAGACCTCATCTTTACAATTAAAAAAAAATGCGATACTCAGTTCTTTGTTTCTGTGAGAGATCACTCAGTACTATGGACTTTAAGTCCATCACTCATAAGTGGATCTTGAACAATTATCATAATGCTTTAAGAAAAGGATTAACAGTAGTGGGAAACGTCGGGGGAGGGAAGGCACATTTCCTCAACAAGGGAGGATACCTGCATAATGAACATTTGTATACCTAACCCTGAATTGTACCCCATATCTTTAAAATAGAAAATTTTTAAAAGGAAAAAGAGCCGGGCTCGGTGGTTCAGCCTGTAATCCCGTGCCTTTGGGAGGCTGAGGCGAGTGGATTGCCTGAGCCTGCGGGTTCGAGACCCGCCTGGGCAGCAAGACCTCATCTCTACAATAAATCAAAAAAAAAAAATCAGCCGGGCGTGGTGGCGCATGCCTGTAATTCCGGCTACTTGGAAGGCTGAGGCGGAAGGATCGCCGGAGCCCAGCGTGTCGAGGCTGCGTGGCCGGGAGCAGCCACTGCACTCCAGTCTGGGCGACAGAGTGAAACTCCAACTCAAAAATAAAAATAAAAGGAAAAAGAAAGAAAGATAGTGATTTGGTTACATTGTAGAGGGGATTCGAGTGACCTCTGGAGAATTAGAGTGGATGACTTTTAAAGACTTTTCAATCTTAAATTCTGTATTTCCGTGATTATTCTTGTTTCCAAAGGACTTTGGTCAACTTGTTTCACAACGTTTATCTCATTCTGCATTTCTGATGGTTTATGTCTGTATTTATCTCTTCTGAAAGACCAATTTTTTGAGGGCAGAGGTTATTTTATATTTCTTCTCGTAGCCACAAATTATCTGAAGTATGCTTTGCACATTGTAGGCATTCAATAAATCCTTGATAATTAAAAAAAGAATAAATAAAAGTATTACGGAGATTAAATTCCAAAACTAAATGCCTGAAAGGAAAAAAAAAAAAAAAACAGCCACTCATGGTGGCCTAACCCTGTGATTAGAGTTACCCAAGAGTCTAAGACAGAAGGATCGCCTGAGCCCAGCGGGTAGAAGCTATGGTGTCCTTGAATGTACCACTGCACTCCTGCCTGGGTGCCAGAGTGAGACTCCTACTCGAAAAACAAATAAGTAATAAATAAATAAATAAATAAATAAATAAATAAATAAATAAATAATGAAAGTATAAATAAAAGAACAACTATGCCTGTTATATGAACCATAGACTTAAAGACCAAGAGTGAAACAGGGAGATTATTTATGAAACAATTGTGTTAATTTAGATGAGACATGGTATTGGTTTATACCAAGGTATAGTAGAAAAGGTGAGAGATGGATTTTGGATGATGAATTCTAGATATATTTTGAAGGCAGAGGTTAATGGATTTATTTACAGATTGAATATAAAGTGTGAGCAGGGATAAATAGGTACAGGATTTTATTTTAAGATGACACTTTCTGAGATATGGAAAAACCATCAAAAGATATGTGGGTGGGGAAATTGAAGTCAAGACTTTGCCTTTGACCATCTTAAATTTAAGGTGTCTGCTAGGCAAACTAAATCCCAGGAAAGTCTTGCCAAGTACATTTATGTTCATGTATTCAACATAAGGTTTATGCTTCAGGTCATAAGACTGGATGCAATGTAGAACAAATGTAGTTACAAGGAAATGAAAGACAAGAGAATCAAAGATTGAGCTTTGGAGCATTCTTACATTTATAGATCAAAGGTATGAGGTAAAACCAGTCAAAAGACTAAAAAGTAATTCATTGAGATATTGTGAGAATTAAGGAGCTATTGATCTACAAAAAATTGTAGTTTTCTTTTAAAGCAATGTCTTGCATATTAAACATATCTTCAATAAATAACATTTATATTAGCATTTGTTTGTAACAACCTCTCTACCTTTGGGCTCAGTCTATTTTTTTTTTTTTTTTTTTAGCAACTGCTCATGGTCTATTGTATATGTTTGTTGCACCAGCATGTCAAATTCAACATCTACTCACCTTCCCCATAAACCAGATTCTTCCATTGTGTGTTCTATCTCAGTTTTGAACAGCAGTGATCTTATGACCTCATAATGTAAAATTAGCTTCAAATAGTTTTTCATGTTTACCCTCAGTATAATTGTTTTGAGATTCATTTAGATCATTGCATTTCTCAAAAGTTCACTCTTTTGTATTGCGGTAAATAGTATTACATTGTATGGAAATGCCACAGTTGGTTAAACCATGCATCTTTGGATGGGAATTTGGATTATTTTTAGTTTGGGCTATTCAAATAAAGCATCTATGAGCATTTATGTACAAGTTTTATACACACATATGCTTTATTTACATTTAGGCAACAACCTAACAGTGAAATGGGTTGGTCGTATTATATGTGTGTGTGTGTGTGTGTGTGTGTGTGTGTGTGTGTGTGTGTGTGTCTTTAGCTATTTAAGAAACTGCCAAAGTATTTTCTAAAGTGGTTGCACTATTTCCCATTTGCACCAGCAGCACATGGGAGTTTCTGCTCTTCTATAATCTTGACTCTATTTTCTTGATTTGGTTAGTCTTTTTCATTTTAGCTTTTCCAATAGGTGTATAGTTGTTTGCCTTTTAATTTTAAAACACTAGGCATTGGGAATAGGAATACAGAGACTAATAATCTATGTCCCTTCTTTCACAGATATGGTGACCAATGAGAAAATAATAAAAAACATACTTTTAGTACAATGTGGTAAACCCTCCAATGTAGGTATATAGAAATTCTTTTAGAAACATAGGCAGGCAAACTCAAAGAAAGATTAGAGAAGATTTTTAAAGACTCGAAATTTGAAAAGATACTATGATACTGCCCATCTCAGTAAGATAAAGCAAAGATATAAAAGGGTAAAAGATCATGAATGTTTAGAGAAGGAGTTAGATGTGTGTGGATAGTGTATGAATAGTGAGGGTGTAGTTGGCCAGAAGGGGAAAGAGCAGATCTTATTGTATTGTTTCTTTCTTGCTAAAGGAAGCTGATATTTTGAAGCTGGTGCCAGACATTTCCAGATCTATGCTTCAAGAAAATACAAAAACAAACAAAAACAGAGAAATCTCTGAAGAATGATTAAAAGAAACTGAGCAGAAAGATACTTAGGAGACTATTACAATAGTCTAATAAAAGAAGATGAGACTCTAAATTTATGCTTTAGTTTACAAATAAAAATTCTACGTGATGTGTTTTTGAGAAATAAAACTTTAAAACTATCTGTCTCTCTTATTCTCTTTTCTATAATAAAGACACTGATTTCCCAAAGGGCCAAGACTCTTTACTATACACTTATAATGGAATCCCCTGAGTAGGAAAGTTTTAGAACCCTCAACATCCATTTATTCTCTTAGAGATTTCGACAGCTATTTAGTCTCTTCATAACAGAAAACCCACAATACTGAAAAACTCTTAACACAAGCCATTAGAGAGTTTACAGAGGGTTTTCATTAGATTATATATGTCTTACCATCCAGGGCTACATTCTCTGCTATAACTTCATTAAGTAGGAATAATTATTTCTTGCAGTATATTTGAGAGTTCCATAGGGCAAAAACCACAGCATATGGTTTGACTCTGATCAGTCCCCTTAATAAAAAAGTGTAAGTTAAAGTGGTATATGGTATAAATTTATAAGTAATATTACTGCCTGAGGCATATAAAAAATTCTATCGTTTATGACCAAAAATTGTAAAAAGGCCCTTTCCACAAATTTTATTGTTCCGTAAGAATGAGCAGTAATTTTACAGTATAATAAAATGGCTACATATATGTAATGCCAAATCCATCTTAATATGTCCCTTAAACTAAAAGGGGCTGAAACATATTTGTACCCCACATTTACATGCATTCTGAAGTATGGAATAAACATAATCCCCGAAATGTTCCCCATACATTAAATGGGATATGTTGCCCTACAGCGATGATTACCAGCTTGGTGTTGGTATGAAAGATAATTGTCTGTATTTTTTTTACCAAAAAAAAAGACAAATCCACAGTGAAAAATTGTCTGTATTTTGCCTGAAGTGAATGCCGCTATCCAACAATTAGTTACTGAGTTTCCATTATGTGCAAGAAACAAAACTTAGCCAGATAAAATAGGTCCCTGACTTCATAATACTTACATTCCTAAAATGCCATTTTAAATGCACGTTTTACTATTACTTTTCTTGAATTCTTCTCTACTTCAGAGTTTTTCAAACTTGACACTATTGACATTTTTTTTTATTGTGAAGTTGTGGGGTACAGTTAAGGGTTAGGTATACAATTGCGTTTCATTCAGGCACCCTGTTGATATGGGATGTTTCTCCGTACCCAGACAGATATTTGCTACTGTTAATCCCATCTCCCTCCCCCCACCATAGTTTCCCAGTACAGTCAGTCATTTTCCTGTAGTATTGCATTGGATGTTTTTTTTTGTTTTTTTTTTAGTTGGAGTCTCACTCTGTCGCCCAGACTGGAGTGAAGTGGCTGCTCCCGGCCACCGCAGCCTCGACCTGCTGGGCTCCAGTGATCCTTCCGCCTCAGCCTTCCGAGTAGCTGGAATTACAGGCATGCACTACCACACCCGGCTGATTTTTTTGATTCATTGTAGAGATGAGGTTTCGCTGCCCAGGTGGGTCTCGAACCCTCGGGCTCAGGCAATCCACTCACCTCAGCCTCCCAAAGGCACGGGATTACAGGCTGAGCCACCGAGTCCGGCGCATTGAATGTTTAAGGTCCATTATATGAGTGAGAACATGTGATACTCGGATCTTTGTTTCTGTGAGAGGTCACTCAGTATTATAGACTCTAGTTCCATCCAGGTTGCTGCGAAATTCATGATTTTGTTCTTTTTTATGGCTGCATAGTATTCCATCGTGTATATGTACCACATTTTTTAATCCAGTCCTCTTTTGACAGGCAGCATGGCTGTTTCCAGGTTCTTGCTATTGTGAACAATGCTGTGATAAACATGCGTGTGCAGGTATCTTTTTTATAGAGTGATTTGTGTTCTTCAGGATATATTCCCAGTAGGGGGATTGCGGGGTCATATGGGAGGTTGGTATTTAGAGCGTTTAAGAATCGCCACACTGCTTTCCACAGAAGTTGCACTAGCTTACACTCCCACCAACAGTGTAGAAGTGTTCCCTTTTCACCACACCCTCTCCAGCAAGCTGTTATTTTTTGAGTTGTTGATAATTGCCATTCTGACTGGGGTTAGGTGGTACCTCAGTGTGGTTTTGATTTGCATCTCCCTGATGATTAGTGAGGTTGAACATTTCTTCATGTGTTTGTTGGCTGCTCGGATGTTTTCCCTTGTGAAGTGTCTGTTCATATCTTTTGCCCATTTTATAATGGGATTGTTTGTTTTTTTCTTTTCAGCACGCTTGAGTTCCTTGTAGATCCAGGATGTTAAGCTTTTGTCGGACCTGGAGTTGGCAAATACTTTTTCCAAGTCTGTAAGCTGTCTCCCTGCTCTCCTGATGGTTTCTTTGGCTTTGCAGAAACTTGTCAGTTTAATACGGTCCCACTTGTCTATTTTCTCTCTTATGAGCTGTGGGTTTTGGGTTTTGTTCAGGAATTGGATGCCAGTTCCGATTTCCATGAGGGTTTTTCCTTCATTTTCTAAGGTTCTTATGGTTTGAGGTTTTACATTTAGGTCTCTGAACCACTTGGAATTAACCTTTGTGCATAGGGATAGATAGGGGTCCTGTTTCAATCTTCTGCATGTGGTCAGCCAGTTTTCCCAGCACCATTTACTGAATAGGTTCTCCTCTCCCCAGTGGTAGGTGGTGGAGGCTTTGTCGAAGATGAGTTGGTTGAGAAATTGAGGTTTTGCTTCTAAATCTCAATTCTATTCCATTGATCTATATGCCTGTTCCTATACCAATACCAAGCTGTTTTGATGATTGTAGCTTTATAGTAAAGTTTGAAGTCTGGTAGTGTGATACCACCTGCTTTGTTTTTTTTGCTGAGGATTGTTCTGGCTATTCTTGGACGTTTGTGTTTCCATATGAATTCCTGCATTGTTTTTTCTAGGTCTGAGAAGAATGTTGCTGGTAATTTGATGGGTATTGCATTGAATTTGTAGATTGCCTTAGGTAAGATGGACATCTTCACAATGTTGATTCTTCCGATCCATGAGCATGGAATATTTTTCCACTTGTTTGTGTCAACTTTGATTTCTTTGAGCAGTGTTTTGTAGTTTTCCTTGTAAAGTTCTTTCACGTCTCTGGTTAGGAGATGCCAAGGTATTTCTCTTTTTTTGTGGCTATTGTGATTGGAATTGTGTTTTTTATTTGGGTTTCTGTTTGTTTATTATTGGTGTAGAGAAATGCGATTGTCTTTTGTACATTTATTTTGTATCCTGAGACTTTGCTAAAGGTCTTTATCAGTGTAAGGAGGTTTTTGACAGATTCTCTTGGGTTTTCAAGGTATACAATCATGTCGTCTGCAAAGAGAGATAACTTGACTTCCTCTTTTCCTATTTGGATACCCCTGATTGCCTTCTCTTCTCTGATTGCTCGAGCCAGGACTTCCAATACTATGTTGAACAGGAGGGGTGAGAGTGGGCATCCTTGTCTTGTTCCAGTTTTCAGGGGAAATGGTTCTAATTTTTGTCCATTTAGGAGTATGCTGGCTGTGGGTTTCTCATAGATGGCTTTTACTATTTTGAGGTATGTTCCCCATATGCCTAGATGTTCAAGGGTTTTTATCAAGAAGCGGTGCTGGATTTTATCAAAAGCTTTTTCTGCATCTAATGATATAATCATGTGATTTTTGTTTTGACATCTGTTGATGTATTTAATAACATTTATGGTTTTACGAATGTTGAACCAGCCTTGCATCCCAGGAATGAAGCCTACTTGGTCATGATGGATGATTTTTGAGATGTATTGCTGAATCCGGTTTGCTAGGATCTTGTTGAGAATTTTAGCATCTATGTTCATCAAAGATATTGGCCTGTAGTTCTCTTTCTTTGCTGGATCTTTACCTGGCTTGGGTATCAATGTGATGTTGGCTTCGTAAAATGATTTGGGGAGCGTTCCATCTTTTTCAATCACCTGGAATACCCTCAGTAGGATTGGTATCAGCACCTCCTTAAATGTCTTGTAGAATTCTGCTGGAAAGCCATCTGGTCCAGGGCTTTTTTTTGTAGGAAGTTTTCTTATTATGTAGTCGATTTCCTTGATTGTTATTGGTTTATTTAAGGTCTCAATTTCTTCTTGTTCCAACTTAGGTAGGTTGTGTGATGTCAGAAAGTCCTCCATTTCCTTAAAGTTTTCAAGTTTGTTTCCATACAAGTGTATGTAGTAGTCTCTAATGATCTTTTGTATTTCTTCAGGGTCAGATGTGACTTCATCTTTTGTGTTTCTGATTGTGCTTATTTGGGTTTTTTCTTTCTTTTTCTTGGTCAGTCTAGCTAGGGGACCATCGATCTTGTTTATTCTTTCGAAGAACCAGCTTTTTGTTTCATTGATTTTTTCTATTATCTTTTTGTCTTCTATGTCCTGGATTTGGGCTTTTATTTTGGTGATCTGGATTCTTCTGCTAAAATTAGGATTTTTGTGGTCTTGCTTTTCCAGCTTCTTTAGGTGGCTTGTTAGGTTGTTAATTTCTGTTCCTTTCATTTTCCTCACGTGTGTTTGTAGGGATATAAATTCCCCTCTTATTACAGCTTTTAAAGCATCCCAGAGATTTTGGTAAGATGTTTCTTCATTTTCATTTGTTTCCAGGTATATTTTGATCTCTGTTTTGATGTCATCATTGACCCAGGAGTTATTTAGCATCATGCTGTTTAGTGTCCATGTCTTTGTGGGTTTTGGGGGTACTTTGTTGGTGTCAATGTTTATTTTTATTCCACTGTGGTCCGAGAAGGTGCATGGTAGAATTTCAGTCCTTTTAAATTTGCTTATACTTGATTTGTGTCCAATTATGTGGTCGATCATAGACTATGTTCCATGTGGTGATGAGTAGAATGTGTATTCTGTGGTCTTTGGATGGAGTGTTCTATAGGTATCAATTAAGTCCATTTGGTTCAGAGTCTCATTGAGGTTCCAGATCTCCTTGCTGATTTTTTGTCCTGATGATCTGTCTAAGGTTGTGAGTGGTGTATTAAAGTCCCCAGTTATTATGGTGTTAGAATCAATGTCTTTCTTTAGTTTTCCTAGAAGTTGCTTTATGAATGTTGGCGCACCTATGTTGGGTGCATATATGTTTAGGATAGATATTTCTTGTTGATGGAGTGAACCTTTTATCATTATGTAGTGGCCCTCTGTATCTTTTTTAATTTTTGATAGCTTAAATGGTATTTTGTCTGAAATTAGGATCGCAACTCCTCCTTTCTTTTGTGTTCCATTTGCCTGAAAATTTGTTTCCCATCCACTTACTTTGAGTCTGTGTATGTCCTTTCTAGTGAGATGGGTCTCTTGAAGGCAGTATATTGTTGCCTGGTCATATTTTATCCATTTTGTCATTCTATGTCTTTTCAGTGGTGCATTTAGTCCATTCACATTCAGACTAATTATTGAAATGTGAGAGTTCGTCCCTATCATGGAGTTCTTATTGAGTTGTTGCTCTTCCACTTGGTTTTTTCTTTTTTCTTATTTCTTTTTTTTTGTCTTTCTTTTCGTTTTGGGGTTGGTTCATGTATATTTTATTCTTTTCCCTGTACTCTTGTGAAGAATGTTGTTCTTTTTCCCTTTTCTTCTGTTTTATTACTTTCTTAAGTGTTTCATGTAGAGATGGTTTGGTGGCAGCATAAGTTCTTAGGGATTGGATATCTGGGAAAGATTTTAATTCTCCCTCACTGATGAAGCTTAGCTTGGCCAGGTAGGTTATTCTTGGTTGAAATTGCTTACCTTTTAGGACTTTGAAGATAGGGCTCCAAGCTCTCCTAGCCTGCAGGGTTTCTGCAGATAAATCTGCTGCTATTCTGATTGGTCTTCTATGGTAGGTGATCTGGCCTTTTTCTTTTGCTGCCTTTATGATTTATTCTTTGTGCCTACTTTATTTAGGTGAATTATTATGTGTCTAGGAGTTGGTCTTCTCATTTGTTGTCTTGTGGGGGTTTTCTGAATCTCTTGTGTTTGAATTTTTGCATCACTGATTAGATAAGGGAAGTTTTTTGAATGATCTCATGGAAAGTTTGTTCCAATGTGGTCTCTGTTCCCTTTCTGCCTCAGGGAGTCCGATTATTCTTAGGTTAGGCCTCTTGAGGTAGTCACTCATCTCTTGAAGGTTTTGTTCTGTCATTTTGAGTTTATTTTCTGTGTTTTTAAGAGTTTGGGTTATTTCTATATTTTGGTCCTCAAGCTCAGAGATTCTTTTGCTTGGGTAATTCTGCTTTCCATGCTTATCAATTTGTTATTTATTTCATTCACAGTATTCTTTATTACTGTTATCTCAGATATCAGCTCCTTCCTAGTTTCTTCTTGTGTCTCCCCAATTCTTTTTAATCTCTCCATTATTGTTTTGATATCTACATTTGCATGTTGAGACCCTTCATTCTGGGGACTTTTCATTGTTTGCATTCCAAAGTCAGTTTTCTCAATGTCTGCTCTCCCAGGCGTCTGGGAGAGACCCATACTCTTCTTTTAGTTTTTCTTCATTTCTGTAGATTTTTCTCCCTCTCCCCCTTTCCCTCCCCCTCTTCAATTCTGTTTTTGAGGGAAGGTGGGGTTGCTTTTATTTCTCTTCTGCAATGACCTGTTCTTCCTTATGAGGGTCTTCTGGCTTTGTTCACTTTTCCCTCTGCTTTACAGTCTGTCTATTCAGCAGTATGCAGCCTTGGTCCGTTCAGAGAATCTCACCAGTTCACCTATGCCATCGCCATCTTGCCCCGTCTCCGCCACTATTGACATTTATAACAGGATAATTCTTTGTTGTCGGGGATTACCCTGTGCAATGGAGGATGTTTAGCAGCATCCCTGGTCTCTTCCAGAGATGCCAATAGAGCCCCTCCCCCAGTTATGTCAACCAAAAATATCTCTAGACATTAATGAATGTCTCCTTAGGGACAAAATCAACCCCCACTGAGAAGTACTGCTGTTCCCCCAAAAAGAGAAAGAGCTGTGCTTCTCACCAAATAGCACTGCTTTAAAAATCGAGTGACTATAGCCAGGCTTGATGACTCAGCCTGTAATCCTGCGTCTTTGGGAGGCTGAGGTGAGTGGATTGCCTGAGCCCGCGGGTTCAAGACCCTCCTGGGCAGCGAGACCTCATCTCTACAATAAATCAAAAAATCAGGCGGGCGTGGTAACACATGCCTGTAGTTCCGGCTACTGGGAAGGCTGAGGTGGAAGGATCGCTGGAGCCCAGAGGTCGTGGCTGCAGTGACCGGGAGCGACCACTGCACTCCAGTCTGGGCGACAGAGTGAGACTCCAACTCAAAAAAAAAAAAAAAAATCGAGTGACTAAATTTTAATCCAAGACTATTTCCAATGATGCTAAAATCTAAGTAAAAATAAAATTAAAAGTTCATTACATTGCTCTTTCCTAACATGTCAATGTTCCTTAATATCTTAGTATTTAATGTTATATAGTCAATCAGAGCAGTAATTGGATATTCCATTTTTGTATGTTAAAATTAAAGTGGATTTTTCTTTTGAAATATATTCGTTCAAATTATTGTTTAAAAAGATATTGCATTTCTTCCCTTTATCTTCTAAAATATAGTAGCTCAACAATTGTAAATTAAGGTGTATATTAAATAAATACAGTTATATAATTAAAAAAATACTCAAGTATGAATATTGTTCTATTAAATGAATCAGAATAGACTATGAGCAATTATATGTAATAAAGATCTGTCAAGTCTAACAGAGTAATCAGCCCATTTTTCCAAGTGTTGGACCCAGGTTTATTTATTTATTTATTTTTAAGTTTTAATTTTTTTTTAGATTTGTGGGGCACAAATGGGGATTTACTACATTAGTAGGCTGCATGCTGGTGAAGTTTGTATTCCTAGCTGACCCATTCTCCCCCTATAGTGCATCAGGTACCCAATGTGTTACCACATGCCCCTCTCCTTACCCCCTCCTTCTCTCCTTTGGCCATGTCCAGTGGCTGCCAATCCCATCCTTGTGCTAGTGTGTCCAATATCTGCTTATGAGTGAGAACATGGAGTATTCAGTTCTTTGTTTCTGCGATAGTTCACTTAGTACGATGGTCTCCAGTTGCATCCCAAGTCACTGCAAATTGTTCTTGATTTTGTTCTTCTTTATGCTGCCTAATATCCTATTTGTATATATGTACCACGTTTTTCTTATCCTTTCCTTATTTTCCTAAGGGGCAACTGGATTGGTTCTACGTTCTTGCTATTGTGAATAGTGTAGCAATATACATGCATGTGCAGGTGCCTTTTTGGTAGAAAGATTTACTGAACCCAGCCTTATATTGGCAAAAAAAAAAAAAAGTTATTTAATTTTGCATAATGTTTCAATTTATGCAAGGGGTTTTGCATGCATCAGATAAGTGTTTCTGAAAACTGACTCTGAGTTATTTAACTGAATCTAAGTTAAATAACTTTCCAGTAGTAAAAGTGAAAAATCACTAAAAGGATAATAGTAAGAAAATATTTATTACATTCCACAATTTTAAATAGGTCATAATTTTTATCCAATTTTTTGTTATGTTAGTTTTAGTTTAAGTTTTCTAAAGTGTCTACATTCTTCAACCTTTCTGTTTAAAGGTCAAATCTATTTTGAAATCAAACATCATTTAAATTCATTCTTCCATATGTGATAATAAAAAATCAAAGTTAACTCCTTAATAGTCAATTTAATTTTGTAAAAGGACTAGCTGATAAACATTCTTTCTAGCCTTTTCTGCAAAAATCAGTCTCAAGTTACTGATTCAGAAGTAATCTCTACTTCAGCGGGCTAAGACTCTAATCTGAATCCAACCAGGCAAGAATAAAATGAGGTAGCATAATATATTACCTTGGCCTGAAAGAAGTTCGTGGTACAGCATAACAAGAGAAACACACCATGTATTTTCATGGACTCCTTACTTTAGCAAGTGTGTCGAAATCAGCCTTCATAGATAATGTAATTTCTTTATTTTTCCCTTACATTTTTTTAAATCTTATGTGGCCATGGAATGATGAAGTGAAAAAACGGGAGGAATTAGTAAACAGGATTGGCTTGTTGTCTTATCCATTCTGCTTTGGATATCATTTACTCTGAAATAAATAGCTAATGATGACCCAGGCAGCTTTATGGTACTACACAAAGGATAGTTTAGTATAGTGAAATCAAAAGGAACTTTTTTGCTAGAAAACTTGTGGTTCAAACCCTGGCTCCACCACTTAGCAGCTGACTGAGTTACTGACTTCTCTATGACTTTAATTTATTATCTGTAAATGAGACTGATGCTTTTTGCTTTGTCTGTTAGGATAAATTTAATTATCCCCAATTATTTTTATATATAATGTATTATTGTAAGTTATGATTTATTGTTGAAGATCTGTTATGAAATTAAAACTTATCATGATCAAAGAAGATTTCATGATGGATATAGGGCTTGTGGACATTAGGGATTGGGAAGTAGAGGGAAGAAGAATATCTCTGACAGCATAGGCAAGGCAATGTTCACAGCACACATGAAAGACAGGTGAAGATAAAAGCACAAGAAATGTATCAGAATTCCATTACATACACAGGTCCGCTCCCATCCCATGTGGTTGCATGTAATCTACCCCACAGAAATAACAGAGTGACTAGACACCTGTCTCCACTACTGTTTGTCAATAATCTATTCTGTACATAGCAGAAGGAATATATATATATAAAAATATATATATACATGTTTAGAAATCCATATTTGGAACATTTGTATCTATTTACAATGTACAGTATTTTGAAAATAATTGGGCAAATGTTGAATGTATTGAAGCAGGGATAAGTCAAATAATGTTATTTTGTGTTTGGTTACTTGAATTTTGCTCCCTTATAAATTGCCTGCTTGTATCTTTTGATCGTTTTCATGTTGGAATTTTTTTTTATTAATTTGAAAACTCTCTGAACATTTTGTCAATATATATATTCCTTTTTTTTTTTGTCAGGGGCTCACTCTGTCACCCACCCAGGTTGGAGTGCAATGGCACAGTCACAGCTCACCACAACCTCTGTCTCTTGGGCTTAGGCGATCCTTCCACCTCAGACTTCTGAGTATCTGGGACTTCAGGCGCCCGCCACTAGTTTTTCAGCTAGTTTTTGATGTTTTGTAGAGATAATGTCTCACTTTGCTGTCCAAACTGGTCTTGAACTCCTGGACTCAAGCATTCCTCCAGCCTACATCTCTCAGCATGCTGGTATAACAGGCAAAAACCACCACATCTGGCCTATTTCCTAATTTTTAAAATTATTTTTAACTTACTTGTTTAAAATCCTTTTCAAACATGAGACTGTAAGCACTATGAGAATGAGACCATGCCTGCCTTTTTTTACTGCTTCATCCTCAGGACATAGCATAAGGCTTTATAATGGTCAATGCCCAATAAATATCTGTTATAGGAAGTGGCGAATGAATGAAACCTATTAATGCATACGGACTTTTTTTAAAAAAACTGAACTCTCTCAAGAGGGGAGGGTGCCTGTGTTGCTGATTTGCTTCATGTGTCTAGGAGGGATTTTTTAAAATCTCATCAAAGTATTTTACAATTCTACTCATTGGCTTTTATTTTTTCAACCCACAAAATATAAAGGAGAAAAGTTAACAAAAATATTTTAATCTAATTATTTAAATTTTCCGGTTCTTGGAACTTGAACCAACACGTTTAGAAATGCATATTTGGAACATTTGGATCATTTACAAAGTTCAGTATTTTGAAAATAATTGGGCAAATGTTTTATGTATTGAAGCAGGGATAACCAAATAATTAAAATAAACAACAAGCAAAAAAAAAAATCCATTCATTGAGGACCTCTTTCGCATTGATGGAATGCAACCCCATAATTCTTATTACCTAAAGAGAAAGGTGTCTTATCACAAAAACTGTAAGTCATTTCCTTTGTAACATTCACTGCAAAGAGCTTTATTTCAGCACATGTGTACAACACCCCCTAATTCACAAATCCTGTGCAGTTAAATTGAAAAGATTTTAAACTGCAAAGTTATGAATGGGTGCTCTTTCTTGGAAATTTCTCGTTTGATTGGCTTAGATCAGGGTTGCCGTTACAACTGAACACATGACGTGAATCTTTGTTCTTACAGCCCAGTACTTTTTTGATTTAGCTGTATAGCTTTGACACATCATTTTACTGCTTTGAAGCAAAAGGGGCAAGTGGACCTTTTTTAAAAAATATAAGTTAACTTTTAATAATAAAGTGAGCAAGAAATTTTTTGAATTATTTCTTCCTTTTGGCTTGTCTATCCTCCTGTCATCACATTTTCAGGAAAAAGGATTGGCTGAAAGCTGGCTCCAACTAAATCCTCTCTTGTGCTGTTTCACTGAAGGATTGGGAAGTGACAATTCTTATCATGCAGCTGCTTTTTTCTTTCCTTGCCAGACTCTGGGGCAATCATATTAAACTGAGAGCAACCACAACTCAACTGCTGGCCTTCCACTTAATTTTTCATACAAATTTAAGGTCAGCCTGTGACCTAGCAATCATCGAGGTGCTTATAACACAGAAAATGATACACAGCTATAAACAGCTACTCTGAATATGGTCACTGTACTACCTAACAATTGAGAGAATGTTTTTAAGATGGTAGTAAAGATGGAATTCAGCGTAATGTTGTATTTTGAAGACTGTATGAATTCTTATATCAGCTTTGTTTCCTGTGGATTGTAAAGTTTTGTAGAGCTGACATGTTTGAGTTAATTTTTTGTAAAGAAGAACATTCCTTTTAGAAATGTTGAACTTTCAGTCATATAATATATTATAGATAAATTATTTATTTGTAGATATGTGACTTTTTACATAGAGGGAAAACTATGTGTTTTTTAAAATTTGCTTTAGCACACTCCTAACTTTAAGTAATTGAATATTCTATAACTGTTTTTCTAGGAAACATCTAGAACTTGCTTACATTTTTGACAGAACCTTGAATACTTTGATATTTTAAAGGTTGATCATTTTCTTTCCAATTATTCATCTGGAGGGAAATGCAAGTATTAAACTGCATTTGTTGTGAGTCAGTTCTTAAGCTGCTCTTAGGTCTCTTGGTTAACATCTTCTATGAATTGACTATGTGATGCCTGATAGAGTCCTGAACTCTATGTTTTTCTGATGACTAGATTTGCCCTTCAGTAACATTTGCTCATCATCAATATTCTATGAATGAGGTGATGTTTCATTGGAAGAAACAGATTGAAAACTTGTGTCTCCTATTTTGTCACATCTGGGGGAAGCTCCCAATGCGATTGTTTTTACTTTCTTTAATCTTACAAAGAAATGTTAAAATTGAAGGACTGACCTCGTGTTCAAAGTTATTGTCAGAAACAGTGAAGTCATAGACTTCTGTTTTTAATAATGCTTCACAAAACACAGAGCATCATTAATCAAAAGTGACTGCAGGTTTTCTAGATCCTGGCATTGCTAAGGGGTTGAGCATTTTGAAGAGTCTTATAAATTTGAGCAGACAACAGCCTCATGGCATTGCATAAAAATTTAGCTGTGATGAAAAGATGAAACAAAAGTTGAAAGCATTAAAATACTTAGAAACTGAAGATAGTTTTATTGCATTTCAATAAAATATGAGTCTAGTTCCCAACTATGTTTAGTTTTTATGTTTCACCAACATATCAATCCATCAACAACTATTTATTGAGTGACAACAATGTATTCAGCACCACTTAGCTCCATTGGGAATACAGAAACATGAGAAATTCATTCATTTAAGAAACTTTGTATTGAGCGTCTGAGTGTGAGACTCAGTGCCGTGTGTTTTGGGAGCACTCTGTGCTTTGTTAGGGTGAAGAAGACATCATTCCTTTGTCAGGATACCTACCACCAGTGAGGAAAATGCTATAGACTGAATGTTTATGTCCTCCAAAATTCATATGTTGAAATCTTAACCCCACAATATGTTGGTATAGGAGGTGGTGTCGTTGGGAGGTAACCAGGTCATGAGAGTAGAGCCCTCAAGCGTGGAATTAGTGCCCTCATTAGAGACCCCAGAAAGCACTCTGTGTGAGGATACAATGAGAAGACCCCAGTCTGTAACCCAGAGGAGGACCCTCATCACTACCTGACCATGCTAGAACTCAACATTGGACTTCTAGGACTATGAACAATATATAAGCCACTCAGTTTGCAACACTTTGCTATAGCTGCTTGAACCCAAAAAAAGGCAATTTTTATTAAATATTAAATTTAAGCAAAATACTAGGTAAGTGAAACATACTGAGGAAATTATCCTGTGACTCTTATTTTCAGTGAATATTTCCTGTTTAAGATGACTTAAAGAATAGGTAGAATTTATTTAAGAAAATAGACATGGGCAACCTCTTTGGGTTCCCTCCCACTGTGGGAACTTTTCTCTCCTCTCAATAAATCCTTCTTTCTAAAAAAAAAAAAAGAAAGAAAGAAAGAAAGAAAATAGATATAGGTAAACTTTGATAATAACTCTAAGTAAGAGCGTCAATTTAAAAGATGTGTTTTAGGAGAAAGTGAATAGCACTGAAAAAGAGTATATGTGGAAAACTTAATGTTAACAGAAATATCCAGTCATTGTATTTGTAATGATGGTAACAAAAATACCCCAGCGATTTTATTATTCAACTCAATTCCAGAAAGTGCACTATGCAAAAGACATATAACTAGATTCCATAGGAGTGAAAATGAAAAAAAGAGCATGTGTTCTCAAAGAACTTTTGATATAGCATTAGAGAAATATACAAAGAAGATTAATAAATGTTTAACAGAAATTAAAAAAACAGTGCTATGAAGATTAAGGGCAGGAATCCATCATATGCCATCTGAGAGATAATGGAACTCATAATGAAGGTGTCATGCAAACTAAGTCACGTAAAGTGTTTAAGAAATCATAAGCAGAATTAATTTGTAAAATCATTCCATGTGGAAGGAGCAAGCTAGGCACAGGAAGTTGGAAAAATGAAAGGCTCACTCTAAGAAGAGTTCAAATTCACTTAAATTTGAATTTGTGTACATGAAGGGAGAAAGCTAGAAATAGTGCTGTATATAATGGTCTACTGGTAAATGTTTACCAAGTACCAAGTAGCACTCAAAAAGGTGGACTGAACAAAGAAAACATGATCAATATACACCATGAAATACTACAGTCATAAAAAAAGGAAATAATGTCCTTTACAGCAACTTGGTTACAGCTGGAGTTAATACAGAAAGAGAAAACCAAATACTCCATGTCCTCACTTATGTGGGGAAGCTAAACACTAGGTACAAAAAGGCATGAAGAAGGGAAAAATAGACACTGGGGACTTTAAAGGTGACAGAAAAGCTGCCTGTTTGGTACCATGTTCACTATGTCGGTGATGTGTTCAATAGAAGCCCAAACCTCACCATCACACAATATACCCATGTAACAAACTTACACATTTACCCCCTGAAGTTAAAATTAAATATGTATGTGTATACATACATTATATGTGTATGTGTGTGTGTGTGTGTGTTGTGTAAAGGTATATGCCAGCTACAAAAAGGAATAAAAAAGTATGCATATATATATACATATATGAGTGTAAATTAATTTATAATAAATTTTAATGATGTAAAGATGTATAACAATTTTATAAATACTAATAAAATACACAGTATTTTTTTTTTGCTGTAATTTCCATAAAGTCAAATTATTCTCACAGTATACTTTCATCAGTTTTTGGAACACCATTGTATCCAAAGTCAAACTATAGTAGTTTCAACATAAATATTGGTTGATATTTTTGCTTGCATTAATAAGCAAGATGAAAGTAAACCAATAAATATGTATGCTGGATTTTCATTCATTCATCAATGACATGAGCAACTTTTTTGTTGAACCATATACTTAATAGTTTTTGAATATTAATAGTTTTTGAATACTGAAAGAATGCTCTTCAGTTTGTTATGGTATTCATGTTTTGAGAGCTACAGACATGACAAATGCTGAAGTTTGAGCTACATTAACATTTTTTCTATCACATTCTTAAGTACAGACCAAGGGTGAGCAGACTATATACAATTTATGGGCCAAATCTGGCTTACCACATGTTTTTATAAATAAAGTTTTATTAGAACATGGCCACTGCTATTTATTTTCCTATTCATTTTGGTTTGGGCTGCTTTCCTCCTGAAATGGCAACAAATGATTTCTTAAAGGGCCTGAGAGTAAATATTTTAAGCTTGGAAGGAAGCCAACTTTCTCTGTCAAAACCATTCTTCCATTGCAGTGCAAAAGCAGTCATAGACAATTCCTAAAGGAATGAACATGGCTGAGTTCCAATACAACAGGAGATAGTCAGTCCACAGAATGTAGTTTGCCAGTCCTGACTCTATGCAATCAACAAAACAATGCTTTTTTTATTTCCAACATGCAGTGTTTTCTCATTTCTGTGGTGTAAATACATCCATAATGGTCTCTTCAATTTACCGAGGTCACATTACTGAATGCAGAGTCAGTAGTAGATGCATAGTAACACAACATTACAGAGTGTTTCCACCATGTGGATGTAATATATGTAAATAACCACAAGAGCCTAATGGTTATGTATAGCAAAATAACTTAATAGTAATGAGTTTTGAGTATATATTACCTTTCCTTTTAATAGAAATATTTAACAATGTTTAATAATTTAGTTTTTTGTAATGACTCAGTTTAACAAGTGGTTCACAAAATTCTTGAAAACTTAACCTTCAGTCTTAGAAAGCGGCGTGAGCTGTTTCCAACTCACTAATGTCAAACTGAAGAGACAGGACCTTGAATGTCATCCTCAAGAGACAGGGATGTCATTCATTAGACAAAAAAAGAGTGTTAGAAAAGTTTTAAAAATGTGAATGACATAATTATGATTGTGCTTTAATGAGGATTTATCTCAAAGCAGTGTAAAGAATAAATAATACTGTAGACAAATTGAAAAGCAGGAGACTAGTTAGGAAGTTCTTATAGTCGTTTAAGAGGTTATAATGAAAACGTAAGCTATAATAGAGACAGTAAAAACAGAAAGGAAGAGATTAAGATTCATGAAACTGCAGCAAAGTAGAACGAACACATCTGGGCCACTGATTGGATTTGGAGGAGGAGGCAATGGGTGAAGTAATAGATGATTCTAATTCTATTTTTTTGTCATGTATGATCATATGTTAATTCCATTGACATTATTAAAATAATCAAAATGTTTTTTAGTCTTTTTTTCTAAGATCACTCAGATGTTTAAAAAATTAAAAGTAATTTGAGGTAAAGGAAATAATCCACTACTCTCTGGCATGTTTGATGATTGGAAATATTTGATTATTGATACCCTATCACATGTGGCATTTATATAAATTTGTGTGTACAGTGAAGAGAGAGATGTTAAATACTGAAGACAGCTGCCAGTTATCATAAATAAAATTCATAAATTATTAGTAAAATGTCTTACTTTTAATGAAAGGCATTTTATATAGAAACATTCTAATATACTGAATGAAAATTAGAATATTTTAATATATTTTGCTTAAGATGATGAACAAGGGATAATATATACATATAAATCAATATCATTTACAATATTAGTGAAAATTAAATTTAACTTGTATTTTATGTAAAGTTCATTCAATTGGAATAGCAGAGTGATTAAGCATTAAAAATCTGAATCATGGGTCTATCACTCAATAGCTGACACCTTTTGAACAAATTTTTTAACTTTTCTAGGCAGCAGTTTTCTCAACTTGTGAAATAAAGATTATAGTAGTATCTCATTAATATCCCCATGGGTTTTAAATTTTAAATAAGATAATCAAATGAAGCACTTACAACAGTGCTTAGCAGTAAGTGTCAATACATGCTAGAAATTAATGTTTTTATTAGTTGTAATGCAAATAGAGTATTCAAGTACTATACCTTCCTTCAAATATTTTTAATTTATAATTCCCTTCTGTGCAGTCATGTGTTATTTTAAACTAGAAGTGTCAAGGAATATTTTATACTTTATTATATTACAAACTTGATTAAAAAATACTTTGGATAAGGGGAAAACAATACTTAAAAAGAAGTATATACTTTTTTGATAAAACATAGACCTAGGAATTGGGAAACTTGGATCTTTCCCAAATGACCTAATAAGCTGCTTTCTACTGAGGGAAAAACTGTATATTTCCCACATAAAACAATATTTACTTTTTGAAAATATGAATTCATTCTCAAGGAATGAACTCCATCTCTATGTTGAAGTCATCCAGGTCCATATTTCAGCCCACACTTCTGACCTCTATCAGAAACAATCACTCATGTGCCTTCACCACATTGGTGTTTGACAAGCACCTTTAACTTAGCATCTCTGAGCATAGTTTCATCATCTTTCCACCCACTCAGACACCCCCAAACTTTTCCTCCTTTATTCATTCTATCTACCAATGACCTAAGCCAGAAATCTGGGCCACTATTTACTGTCCTTTCCTTCATATTCCACATTTAATTACTGGTAAATTCTGCATATTATGTTTTCTGAAAGTCCCTCATATCTCTAATGACAGTAGCTTCATGTTAGCCCTGAAAATTCTAGACTTTACCCATTATCCCAGTTTAATTAGGGGTTGCACTCTTTTATACTCAACAAGAGTTGTAGTTTGATGATAAACTATATTCTACTCATTTCCCTTTTCATCCTTCCTAAAGCCAATGGCACTGTTACAGTTAAAATCTTAGTTACCTCTTCATATGTTTGTGCCATAGTCACCTAAATGATTGTCAAGCTTCCAATCCTATCTGATTTCAATTCAAAGTAGGCATTGTAGGCCGGGCACGGGATGTAATCCCAGCACTTTGGGAGGCCAAGGCGAGAGGATTGCCTGAGCCTGGGAGTTCAAGACCAGCCTGGGCAACTTGATGAGACCTCGTCTCTACAATAAATCACAAAAACCAGCAGAGCATGGTGGCGTGTGTCTGTTGTTCCAGCTACTTGGAAGACTGAGGCAGAAGGATCGCCTAAGCCCATTAGGTAGAGGCCACAGTAGCCATGAGCATGCCACTGCACTCCAACCTGGGTGACAAGGGTGAGACTCCAACTCAAAAACCAAACAAAAAAATAGGTTTTGTAAATTAAATTTTCTTTCCAAAAGATGTATTCAACACTTCACTCCTTTGCTTAAACCTGCAAAGGGGACCGGGTTCAGTGGCTCAGCCTGTAATCCCGCACTTTGGGAGACCGAGGTGAGTGAATTGCCTGAGCCCACGGGTTCGAGACCTGCCTGAGCAACTTGGCAAGTCCCCCCCCCACAATAAAAAAAAAAAAAAATTAGCTGGGCATGGTGGCGCACGCCTATAGTTCCAGCTACTTGGAAGGCTGAGACGGAAGGATCGCCAGAGCCCAGCAGGTCGAGACTGCAGTGGCTGGGAGCGGCTACAGTGAGACTCTGACTCAAAAAAACAAAACAAACAAAAACAAACAAACAAACAAAAAACCTGCAAAGGGTTTAACATTTCTCTGCGACTAGGAAGTTAAAAATTCAAGCTCCTTAAACCAGTTTTAGTAGATATTTCTAATGTCAAATCATCCTTGACTTTCTATAATAAACTTTTTCATTTTTATATATTATTAACTATTGAATTAAACTTTTATTTAAAATGTTGAATCTATGTTCACAATTAAAGTAAGTCTGTAATTCAACATTTTGTGTGTTGTCTGTCTTTGCTTTGGCACGAAAATGACACTAGCATCACAAAGTGGAAAGAATGTAATTTTTAATTTTTCTGTTTTGTGGAAAATGTCGAACAAGAAAGGAATTTTCTGTCTCACAAAATTACATACAATATACCTGTGAAATCATTTGTTCTCTGAGCTTTCCTTCATGACTAATGCTTTATTTAAAAATAATAATATTTTCCAGAATTTTATTTATTTCATTAGGTTTTTCAAATTTCTAGTGCAAAATTATTTCAAAATTATCAATCTAAAATATATTATTTGTAAATATTATGTATTATTTGTCAATATCATTTATATTTGTTAAGTATGTGTAGCTGTTTGCTCTATTTTATTCTTCATTTTAATTGCTTAAATCTCTTTTTTTTTAATAAGTATAAAAATATCTTATTATTTTGTTAGTCTTCTAAAAAAATAACTTTTGGCTTTCTTAGTCTTTTCTTATTTTTGTATTATCATTCTCTTATACTATTCATTTCTTCACCTGCTTTCATAATTCATTTTTTTCTTGCTTTTTTAGTTTGTTACTTTTGTTTTAACTTTCACAGTTCAAATTCAGTTATTTTTAAAGTGTTTTTTGTTTTTCAATATTTGTATTTTTAAATATCAATTTCTAAATTAGCAGTGTTTCCCAAATTTTAATTATTTCTCTGGTCTATCATTTCTAAGTGATTGGACCTACATGAAGAAAGAACCACCGTCTTTATAACTGATCATTATTTCTTGTATATCTAGGAATAGACTAAGCACCAAGAGGTATACAAGAAAACATATACAAGAAAACATATACCAGAAGGAGAACACAAGAGATCTTTGCAATAATGTGTGGTGCAATTTCAGCTATATTCAGTAAGTATATGGAAATAGATTGTTTTTAAAATGTTATTTATAAATTTGGAAGCTAAAATCTTCAGAGTCTCATAAGAGAGGTCATCACTCTCTGCTGAACTCATGTGTAACTATTAATGTATGTTCTGTGATTCACACTACACCAGAAATTGAGATGAATCAAGAAAAGAGAGAGAGAACTTTACATTATTAAGAACTTACTGTTTTGTTGGATACACAGATGGATATAAGGGAAAAACTGAAAATTATAAAGACAGATAAAATTCACTTGGACAGATGAGTGCTGTTCATTCACAGTTGTCAGGTGGACTTAAGTGACAAAACCGTAAGAGTTGTGGATCATCATCTCCAGCGGTATATTGAAAGGTGAGGAATATCAATTTCCCAGATACTGAAGTTTGCTGTAGCCCAGAAACACAAATATTGTACTCTTAAAGGGAAAATGATATTTTAGCATTTCTGTTCCTATGAAAATAAATATGAAGAATTGTAAATCTCTCAAGAGGAAGTTTATTTTTAACAAGATTTCAGCTAAAGTTCCAAAAAGCATAAATACATTTATTTACATCACATAAACATTGCTGAATATTTGAATGTTCAGTAAATGACAAAGGATTTAGGTTTGTTTGACATTTTGCTTAAGGTCTTCTTTAAAAATTATTTAAATAAAATAGCTGTTTCTTAAGCAAGTTGCTAAAATACAGTAGCCATAGCATACAGATTACAGCTCTCTCTGTCTCTTTTGAACTGCCAAGTTCAAGTTAATAAATTATCCAAGATTCTAAAGTGTACTTTGAAAGATATTTCCTAAAATAGATTTCAGTATGTGTAGCTTAATATTAAAGTTTATCAATAAATGTTTTGTCTCTCTCTTTTTTTTTTTTCTTTTGAGTTGCAGTCTCACTCTGTCGCCCAGACTTGGAGTGCAGTGGCTGCTCCCAGCCACCACAGCCTTGACCTGCTGGACTCAGGTGATCCTTCCACCTTAGCTTTCCAAGTAGCTGGGACTACAGGTGCGCACTACCACACCCAGCTAATTTTTGATTTATTGTAGAGATGAGGTCTCACCAAGTTGCCCGGGCGGGTCTCGAACCCGCGGGCTTAGGCAATCCACTCACCTCAGCCTCCCCAAGTGAGGGATTACAAATGTTCTGTCTCTTAATGTAACAAGATAACCTTATTCTTCATGAATAAGTATACAGAGATACAAGATAATTTTATAGTTATATACATGAATCAAAATTAACTAAGTTCTTTTTTAAATTTAGAAATGTATTTTAGATAAATAATAAAATAAATAAAACATTTTTACAGTACAGTGTATGTACTGACTTCTTTTTAATATATTTTAAATTTTAGATCATTTTTATTAATATTTTATTTAATTTTGTTGACATAAGTAAGCCATTCTAACATCAATTATTAAAAAATCTTATTTTATTTATTTAATGTATACAAGTGTTTTCAATTGTAGGGATACATTTCAGTTATTATTTGATACATATGTCAAAAACTTCTTTTTTTAATCTCATAACTGTACTAATATTTTCCACAAGACTATCATGCAAAAATACATCACATGAAAAATAAATTTTCCCGGACAAAAGACTATTTTGATATTTAAAGTCAAGGGTCTTCTTTATGCTGATGAGAAATGATGATTTGGGGATGATATTCATTCATCCCCCTTTTGCCATCTGTAAGTTTCCATTCACTCAGACGATTAACAAATATCAAAGAGTTTCCTTATGGAGCAGGACAAAACTAGTATCTGCTTTCTGTCCAAGAAAACAACGTTGATGCAAAAACAAACAAATAAACAAAACAGTATACAGAATCATTGAGGCAGAATTTTGGCTACTCATACTTCAACATTTATTTGTTTTTTGTGTTTAAATGTATGCCACAATAGAAACCAACTATTTTCTAGTGTTTATAGCACAGTCAAATCAGGTCAGAGAAAAGCTAGAATAAGAATGTCCATACACTGCATGCGCATTGTATAACCAGCACTGTGCTTGACTTATTCACAGCAGACCAATAAAGTAAGCACAGTTATGCAAAAGTCAGAGAATTTAAATAAGTTACAGAATTCTGCATAATTAGCAGGAAAAGGAGTCAAGACTGTAAATTTGGAATCTACTCTGGCCCTTTCCGTGTGTCCCTCCACTCTGCACCCCATATACATAAGAATCATCTGCTTCACTTCATCCAAGAAATTTCATCTCTAACATACAAATATGTTTAAGGAAAAATTTACAAATCATACAATAAAAAGTTAGAGTTACAAAACCATTATAAATATGAGAAAAACTCACTAGATAAAAAATTATCTAAAAAATAATCACAAAGCACTTGAAGATCATAACCCAATATTGCTATGTGACCATCACCAAAAAGCAAACGAACAAAATGCTCAGCAGTAGCAATTGCTGATTTGATGGAAGAACAAAAATATAAGAACTCTGAGAATAGTTATACAGGCTGCAATAGGTGACAAGCATCCCAGAGGAGAAAGAGAAAGGGGAAGCTGGTGATCTCAGGTAGTAAATAGAGGTAAAATAGTGAATACAATTTTTTTAAATAATGTCTTAAATTATAGGAAAAAAAAAAGGAATAGACACTAAACCCAAAATGATAAACATAAGACAGGAAATGATGGTTCTATATCATATATATAACTGAAATTCCTGAAGAAAAAAAAGAAACAATGAGACAAAACAGTTAAGTGTATATTAAAAGGAAATGCTTTGAAATAGAACTATATATCTTTAACATATTAAAGACCATATTGTATATTAAGAAAAATTTACTTAGAATAACGAGCATTACATTGTAAATGTATTGAATTTTATTTAAGGAATCCAGTCAAAAATATATCACATATATGAGAAAAACAATAAATCTGACACTAGACTTCCACCCAACATTCCACATGAATCTTCTCACATTTCTTTAAGCTCTCCTTCAGGTATGAAGAGTAAAGGTAAATGGTTTTGAACTTTATAGTACTCAAAGGCTGGTTCGTATAGCCTTGCTATGTTAACCTAAAAGCCAGTATCAGATTATATGGGAAAATAATACTAGGCATTTTTGTCAAAGCTAGTAAGATAAGACTGTCACTATCACAACTATACATTTTACGTTTTTGAAGGTATCAGTCGGTGAAAATAAATTAGAGGAATAAAGAGAAGTATTAATAAAAGGAAAATGAAGTTTTCATTATTTGTAGATACAATTTATAAATTTACAATTCAGTAGCGTAGTGATTTTAAAATAGTATAGAGATATAGAATCATTGTAAATGACAAGAACTAGTTAAAAGCATAATGGAAAAGAAGACATTGTATACAATATCAACAGGAAAGATATAATTAAGAAATTCAATATGATCACAATGAAGATTCTCACAGGTTTTATTTTTATTTTCTACTCTGGGAGAAATAGATTCTAAGTTCAGTTAAAAAAAGACATGCAACAATAGCTGTGAAACTTTAAATAAGAAAACAATAATGGTGGAGTAGTTCTATCAGACAGTAAAATAACAAACATAATATAAAGCTTTAATAATTAAAGCAGTACATGAATAATAAGATCAAAAGAACAGAATATTGAAAGGCAAATTACACAAATTATTGTATAGTGAAGACGACATTTTAAATCATAGGCAAATATGAACTTTTAATATTCATAATGTTGGGACAATTTGGTACTTGTCACAATCCTATAAAATACAATCCCGAACTCCATAATCATGAATGTTGTAGTCCCAGAAGGACAATATCTTTAAAATCTAAAGTCGCTAACAACTCAAATTCAGAAAGTCACATCCTGATAGATTAAAATCTCAAACGTTAAAATACTGAAAGCAGAATTCTGGGAAAGGGATTAGTGTGTTTTCATTTGTATGCAGGAAAGTTGCATCACATTAGGCAGAATTATTACCTTATTACAGTATAATGTCCTTCTTTGGAAATCGAGTATGTTTTAAGGAGTTGTATATGGGTGCCAAATTGACAAGGGATGAATTTAATTTTAAATGTCAGTTGGACTGGATGAAGGCATACCTGAAAACTTGGTAAGGCATTATTTTGGATGTGTCTGTGAGGTTGTTTCCAGAAGAGATTAGTGAGTAAATCTGATGGATTCGATAGGGAAGATCTTCCCACAAAGTTATGGGAACACCATCCAATCAGACTTGAGAAAGCAAATAAGAAGGTACACTGGTCTCTCTCTCTGAAAGTTGGGACAGACTTTTCTTCTTCTGCCTTGGACATAATAACTCCAGCTTGCTAGCCTTTGTACTCCAGCATTTATACTAGTGCCCTCTCAAATCCTCTCTCCATCAGTTTCCCTTTCTCTGCCCCTTGGGCTTTGGACTTTGTTCGAGCATGTTACTGACAGCATAGGGTCTCCAGCTTGCCGATAGTCTGTCATGGGACTTCTCAGCTACCATAAATGCATGAGTCTATTCTCATAATAAACTCCTTCTCATATTTTTATATACATATATCTTATTGGCTTTGACTCTCTGAAGAAAACTGACTAATACAGATTTGATATTGGGGCAGCTAAAAATTATTCCTTCTAACTCCAGTCCTTACAATACAGTGAAAGAGATCTGTGAAATTGTTTCCTTGCAAAAAGACTGTGATAAGGTAAGTGTCGGAGACTACTCAATGATAGAAAATAAAAGTTTTAAAGCTATTGCTGGTTTTGTGAAAATAGAAAAATCACTTAATTGTGACTGCTGAGCAATAACCAGATTTCCAAATGACAGTATATAATTACAGAATGTGTAGATCACAAACACTCTCCAGATACAAGTGTAGAGAGTGTTTTGAGGTTCATAAAAAAATGAAAATGGCAGGGAAAACAGTTATTCATGCCTGTAATTCCAAGAGGATAGTTTGAGCCTAAGAGTTTGAGACCAACCAAGGCAATATATTGAGTCCCCATCTCTACAAAAAAATTGGAAAATTAGCTGAGTATGGTGGCACATGCCTGTAGTCCAAGCTACTCAGGAGGTTGAGGCATAATGATTGCCTGAGTCCAAGAGGTTAAGTCTGGATGACAGAGTGACTCCACCGCAAGAAAATAAAGTGAAAATGCTGATGAAAAAGTGTATGGTTTTTCCTCTGCTAGATTATTCAATCATGTACAATTTTGTACCTTTCCATATAGCATCAATTTATGTTATGTATTTGAACTTTGTTTCCAGTACTGGAGTATAAATTGTGTAAGGACTTCTTGAGAGTTACAATTTGTGTTATATACTATTTTTAAAATTTGAAATGTCTGTCATGTATTTATTTATTTATTTACATTTTAAAGATGTGGAGTACAATTCAGTGTTAGGTACACAAATGGTTATTGTACAGGCAATGTTTGGGCTTCACCTTGGTCCCTACTTCACCTGGTTTGAGATCAGGTACCCTTATTAATGAAGTGTGTCCCTTCTCCCCTGGCAGTTTCCCACTACAGCTAATCCCTTTCTTATAGTATTATGGTAAATGTTCAGGGTCTGCTTATGAGTGAGAACATGTGGTACTCAGTTCTTTGTTTCTGTGATAGATCACTGAGTATTATAGACTCTAAATTCATCTAAGTTGCTGTCAAGTTCACAATTTTGTCTGCCTTTATGGCTATATAATATTCCATCGTGTAGATGTACCACATTTTTTTATCCAGTCCTCTTTTGATGGACAGCATGATTGTTTCCATGTTTTTGCTATTGTGAATAGTACTGCAATGAACATGCATGTGCAGGTATCTTTTTTGTAGAATGTTTTGAGTTCCTCCAGTTATATTCCCAGAAGGGAGATAGCTGGGGTTTGTGGAAATTAAAATTTTAGATCTTTTAGAAATCATCACACTGTTTTCCACAGAGTTTGTACTAGTTTACATTCCCACCAACAATGTAGAAGTGTTTCCTTTTCCTGGCATTCTCTCCAGCATCTGTTGTTTTCTGAGTTATTGATGATAGCCACCCTGACTGACATTAGGTGATATCTCAGTGTGGTTTTAATTTGCATTTCTTTGATCATTAGTGAGGTTGAACATCTTTTCATGTACCTGTTGGCTGCCTGTATGTCTTCGAGAAGTGTCTACTCATATCTTTTGCCTTCTTTTTAATAGAGCTGTCTGATTTTTTCTTTTTGAGCTCCTTGTGGATCCTAGATGTTAGGCCTTTGTCAAATATACAGTTGGCAAACATTTTTTCCCATTTTGTGGGCTGTCTCCCTCTCTCTTGATGGTTACTTTTCAGCTTGATGAAATCCTGCTTGTCTATCTTATCTCGTATATCATGGGCACTTGGGGTTTTGCTTAGGAATTGGTTGCCAGTTCCAATTTCCATAAGAGTGTATCCTGCATTTTCAAAGGTTCTTATACTTGGAGGTTTTATGTTTAGGTCTTTTATCCATTTAGAGTTGATTTTTGTGTATGGTGATAGGCGTCTTGTTTTAATCTTCTGTAAGTGGTCAGCCAAAATAGAAGTAAAAGTTATCTGTCCATCATTGAACAATGGAAATAAAGAAGTGGGAAAGAGGGAGGAAAACCATCATAAATGAAGAAGAATCAAAGGAAGAACACAGGTTCCATACAGACCCCTGGAAATACAGACTTTGGAACTCAAACAATGAAGAGTCTCCAGAACAACTGGTCTAAAACCAGAAACCCAGAGATGTTTTATATACTTTTTTTTTGCAAATTTGACTTGAGATCCAACCTAACCTCAGTAAGAATGGCCATCAATAGTAAAACAAAAAACATCAGATGCCAGGGAATGCTTCTACACTGCTGGTGGGAATGTAAACTACTTCAACCTCTGTGGAAAATGGTGTGGCATTTTCTAAAAGAACTAGAAATTAACCTTCCATATGATCCAACAATCCCCCTACCGGGAATATACCTGGAGGAACTCAAATCATTCTACAAAAATGATACCTGTGCATGCATATTTATTTCAGCACCCTTCACAATAGCAAAAACATGGAACCAACTGTGCTGCCCATCAAAAGAGGACTGGATTAGAAAAAATGTGGCACATCTACATGATGGAATATTACGCAGCCATAAAGAAGGGAAAAATTATGAACTTTGCGGTAACTTGAATGGATTTAGAGTCTATCAAACTCAGTGATCTATCACAGAAACAAAGAACCTTGTACCACATATTCTCACTCATAAGCAGACCCTGAACATTTACCATAATACTATAAGAAAGGAATTGGCAGTAGGAAACACTGCTGGGGACGGGGACACTGCTGGGAGGGGGGGCACATAGCATCAATAAGAGTACCTGATCTCAAACAAGGTGAAGTAGGCACCAAAAAAAAAGGAGGCCCAAACTTTGCCTGTATGATGACCACTTGTATACCTAATCCTGAATTGTACCCCATATCTTAAAAAAAAAATTTTAAAGTAAGAAAAAAAAAGAAAGTGCATTATCACAATTTTGGCTTTGTGTTTAAACATTACAGATAAATATAAAGACATTAAAGCTTCCTCAATAAATAAATAGAGTCTTTTTTTACATTTGCATTTGTGAAAGATAAAAATTTTCAAGATCCCTGATATTTGGGCAGCTGAACATGTGGTGGTGACTCATGGAAGTTTTTGATAGAGCTTATCAAAAGACTTAGTTTTTCCATCATGATATTTTAGATGACTGCAGTTATAAAGCTGGGTGCACACAATTACCAACCACAGTGATATGCATTTACCTATTATTTTATGACTATGGTTTATATACTCATAACTGTTACACCTGTACAATTGTTGTTAGTATACCTGACTGTATATACTTACAAAAAATGTTATTGCTTGTTTTATTGTGTAAAGTGCCCTATGAAGTATTGTGTCATGCTTCCATGTTTCTCAGATTCCATTTTTTTAAAGTGTAAGTTTATGCCTTAAAACTTTGTTTTAAATTATTTTCCAGAATTACATTTTCAAGATTTTGAAATTTCAGGATTCTTCCTTTCAAGATATTAGATTTTAGGGATGTTAAGTTTTTGAGATTACAACATTTGGGATTTGGCATTCAGGATTTTGTCTTTGGGGATTATGATCCCACCCAGACTGAGTTCACAACATGACAGCTGACTTCCCTAGACCTGGTGTTCCAAAAAGTATGGGTCAAGTGGGAACTATATATTTTATAGAACCCAGCGTTCAAAGTCACATAGTATCACTTCTGCTTGACTCTTCTGGTTGAAGCAGTCAAAATCCTGATCCAGATTTAAAGGAAGGAAACATAGGCTTTAATTTTTAGGGGCAGGAGTATCAAAATGATGGTTATGAACCAAACTGTATTATCTCAGATATTACTAATCTCCAGATTAGCGATGTGCTGTATTTGGAAACAGGCCCTTTAAGTAGGTAGTTAATGTTAAATGAGGTTATTAGGGTGAACCCTATGATTTGGACACAGACATACACAAAGGAATAGGTATGTGAAGACACAGAGACTAGGCAGCCATGTACAAGCCAAAAAGAGAAGCCTCAAAAAAATTAACATTGACTCCTAGCCTCCAGAATAGTGAGAAAATAAATTTTTGTTGTTTAAGTCAAACATTCTGTGATAATTTATTATGGCATCCCTAGAAAACTAATATAATCATATTGTAAAAAGAATATATGGGATGGAAGATCTTAGTGATCACTTAGAAACAATCTTCCAGAACCAAAATTCCAGAACCAAAAACAAAAGCAAATAGTTAAACATTTTTGAGTACACAAAATGTCAATAATTTCTGCATGGAAAAGAAAAGTAAAGAAAATTAGAATTTAAGTAGAGAAAGGACAACTGAGACTCAAATCACACAAAATGATCATTTCATTAATAAATAAATCTCTGAGATAAAATAGACAAGGGATGTGAATTCAGATTTCCCAGAAAATAAAGCTAATAGTCCTTAAATATATTATTCAATGATGTTCAATATCAAGCACAGTAAGAGAAAATATAATTTAAATTGTTTTCTAACTATAACACTAACAAAATGTAAACTTTGAAAATATATCCTGCTGTCAAGACTGCAGCAAAGCAATCTATGAGATGCAGAAACTGATTGCTTACAGAGAGCAAGTTGACAATATTCAACATAATTACAGTTATCTTCACTTTTTGACATACTAAGCTTTGAGATTTATCCTACAGATATGCTAGCACACCTATGAAACAATGCTCACACAAACTTACTTATTGTGGTATTTATTATAATAGCAAAAGTTTTAAAACAATCTACGTATTTAAAATTAGGACACAGGTTTTGTAAGTCACAATGCATCGATTCAATGAAATATTATGCAACAAGAAAAAAGAATAGGAAAGCTTTTTGAATACTAATGTGGAAAGAAATCCATGACATATTTATACAGAAGCATGGAACAGTGTATATAGATAGCATGGCATGTTTTGTGTAAGAAAGAAAGAGACTTTATTCATTTCCTTGTATTTGAAGAAAAAAAAACAGTGGAAGCATACAAAAGAGCCTTAAAGTTTACTAAGCAGGAGGGAGGTAGACAAGAAAAGGGATGGAAAAGAAGAGTCTAAATATAATAATTTTACATTGTTCCGTTTTTTTAACTATATGAACTAGTTATTCAAGAATTTAAACTCTGGCTGAGTGCAGTGGATTGCACTTGTAACCCAAGCACTTTGGGAGGCAAAGGTGAGAGGATTGCCTGAGCTCACTGATTTGAGACTAACTCAGGCAACATCGGGAGACCTCAGCTCTACAATAAATTAAAAAATTAGCTGGGCATGGTGGCACACGTCTGTAGTTCCAGCTACTAGGAAATTTGAACCAGAAGGATCATCTGAGCTCAGCAGGACGAGGCTGGGGTGGCTTGTGAGTGAGCCACTGCACTCCAGTCTGGGCAACAGAGTGAGACTCCGACTCAAAAAAAAGAAGAAAAAAATGGAGACAATTTTAAGGAATGAAAATAAGTACCATAAAATTTTTTCTGCAATAAATTCCACTGAATTTAAAAAGTTTGGAGAAAAATGTGTTCTGTATATAAATAAGTCTGGAAAGACTAGCTTAAACAAATTTAGACATTCTTTCCTGGTAGATTTTCCATATAATTTTGTATGCTCGTTGTCATTGTTAATAGTCAAGGGGTAGTTAGTATTTGACAGCATTTGCCAAAAAAAGTCCAAATTTACTTTCTTCTTTTCTTCCTCTTTCTTTCCCTCCCTTCCTCCCTCCCTCCCTCCCTCCCTCCCTCCCTTCCTTCTGTTCTTCCTCCCCCTGACCACTCTCCCTTCTTCTTCCCTCCCTCCCTCCCTTACCCTTTCTCTCTCTCTCTCTATTTTTTTGAGTTGTAGTCTCACTCTGTCACCCAGGCTGGAGGGCAGCGGCATGCTCCCAGCCACCGCAGCTTCAACCTGCTAGGCTCCGGCGATTCTTCTGCCTCAGCCTTCCAAGTAGCTGGAAGTACAGGCGTGTGCTACCACACCCAGCTAATTTTTGATTTATTGTCGAGAGGAGGTCTCGCCAAGTGGCCCAGGTGGGTCTCGAACCCACAGGCTTAGGCAATCCACTCACCTCAGCCTCCCGAAAGTGCTGGGATTACAGGCTGATCCACTGAGCCCGGCATCTCTTTCTCTCTTTCAAGTACCTATTAATATTTTAAGGAGAAAAGTTTAAGTTATATTCCGTTTATTAAAATATGTTGATAAAATGTTCAACCGAGAAGCAATCTTCAAATGATATGTTTCTGTGGTCATGTATTTAAATTGAAGATTAAATATTGTGCCATTCCTTTAGTGTGTCTTCAGCAGAACTTTACAATCTGTCCAACAAAAACAGATAATTTGTAAAGTCCCTGGACCAAGAATAAGTTAGTTTTCTACACTATATTTGGATTTTTCTCCTTGACAACGTGTTTTTAGTTTCTAGAAATAGGTACCATGCTAGCCCTTTCATAGACAGTCTGTCCCCTTAAATATGTAAAGAGGTGTTACAGAAGTATAGGTACTGTATAATTTTTGGCTAAGGTAAGCAAAAAAAGGTTACTGAAAGTCATGCATATCAGCCTTTGGATTATTAACATCAACAAAGGGCTTGGAAATGTCATTTCAAATAAAATTATGGGAACTCTGGGAAACACGATTCAATATAGTTCAGGTGACATAGTCACACGGCCACTCTTTCTGGGCTCCCTACTGAGAATTCCATCACTATTTTTTTTTCTTTTCTTGATCCAGTGTCATTTTATCTCATTTTCTTTTGATTTCTACTGAGTTCTGATGTGGGGATGACAAATCCCCATTTTGTGTTCTTTTTAAAAAGTCTCCCAGTGAGTCTTTGACATTTACTAGAAGATATGAATTTCATCAAATTCTATGAAAAACTGTTGATAATTTGATTAAAATTGTTTTCGATTAATTACTTATTTGGAGAAAATTGAACATCTGGATATAGGATAATTGAATAAATGTCCTTTGAGCTTCACATTATTTGCCTTCTTTCATATCTATTAGTAACATTTTAAAATTTTCTTGGAAGAGACTGCACACTGTATGCCAACTTTATCTAGGTACTTGATATTCCCTAAGAGTATTGCAAGCAGTATTTTTGACTTAATTACAGGTTCTATTTGTTTTTGCTGGGATGCAAACTAGAAGCACAAGGGATATTTATTCATAAATCCTATATCCAGGTTTTTTAAAAGCCTTATATTATTTCCTAAAACTTTTTCTGTTTTTGAGGAATTTTCTAGATAAGTGATCCTGTCATCTACAAATAATGACAGCTATCTTTGTTTCCAGTGCTAGTCATCTATTTTTATAATTGTGCACAAAATATAAAACATCCAGGTAACTCTTAAAAGAATAATAATAATGAGTAACTATATCTGCCTCTCAGATGTATTATATTATTCACTATTTATAGAAGTCGTGTAAGGCTGATGTTATGTATTATTACTTATTATTATTTTATTTTTCTATTTCATATTCCTATTGGAAAAGGAAGCTCATAAAACAACTTCTACAATGCTGTTATTCATTGTATTAAGACTTTCAATTATAAAACCAAATTATCTTAAGAAATAAAAGAAGGCCTTTGAAATAAAAAACTCCAGAAAAACATGAGGAATGTGTAGAGAAAGTTGCGCAGTGTTAAAAAACTCAGGCTCTCTTTTTTCTTTTCCCCCCATTCCCTTGCTTCTCTTGTCTTTTCTCTTCCCATCTCTTTTGTTTCCTCTCATGAATCAGCTTTCACTGTGTTAATTATATTTCCAGAATAGCTGACATGGTAACCCATGGTTGGCAGCAATAACATAATTTCTCTTTCTTTAGTCTGAAAGTAGATCTCAGTATGCTGCTTGATATATGGCACCTCGTTGAACTGATCACTGTAAGCATTTTGATTATAGGTGCACGGATTTATATGAGCCCATGTGATGTGAATGTGCTTCAGTGGGAGATTCTGATTTATAGTTCATTGCCTCCACTGGAACTGGGGCCCTGGCATGAACCCAGGCCAAGTTGGCAAGGGCCTTACCCTGCCTAGCCTTTTCTGCATCTTGTCATTCAGGTGATTTTGGAGGATTTGGGAAATAGAGTCTGTCCCTAAATCTCAGCTACTGAGTATAATCCTGATTAACCCACCCGGGGCTAAGACATGGCAGCCTCCTTTTATTCATCCAGTCAAATCTAGCTGTTTCATGACCACTTCAACCTTGACTGGAATTTTAGGCCTTCTTTAGTCTTTGAGCCAGGCCATGCTTAGTTGAGAAGCATCCCTCCCATTCATCTCCTGAAGTAACAGGTCCTCTTGCTGAAGAGAAAACATAAGTCATAGCATTCAGATAATTTTGTTTCAATTATTTGATCATTAATCTTTTAAAGATTTTTCTGGAAACTACCTATCTTTTAAAAAAAATTCTGCCTTCAATAATAAACATAATGTAATACAATGTGTTGGAAAGAGTCATGAAGTTTAAATTCATCCTTTTCATTTTCTACCTAGGTGAAATTGGATGAGAAATTCTTTAAGCTCTCTGATCTAAATTTTTATTTATAAAATATGCATAAGAATACTTAAAAGATTACTTTAAAGATTTAAAGTATATAAATAGTGAGCTTATATACTTAAATGGGAGTTTGGGTCTTTTTTAAAATTTAGTATTTTAAAAGCATTGTGAAAAACAATACAAAAGTATACCAGGGACAGTTTCTCAATAAAGATGCATATAATTTAGTAAAAATCAAAGTATAAATAGGAAGAAACTAAATTTGAATATAGAAACTGAGTAACAAAAATGTTAATGATTTCAGAAGACATAATTATTTTCCATTTGAGTAATGTACATAATATACATAATAGGAATTATGATAGTCTCAAATTAGTATTTAATATTAAGATATTATATAATTATATAAATAAATCCTTATTTATTTAGAAGCAAATGTTCTTGACATCCAAATTCATGGAAAAATGGATGTTTCAATCTCAGGTAATAATTCACCACAAAAGAAAAATATAATACTAATTTCAAAAAAGCTCTAATTAATTTTCAAATTTAACAAAACCCGTTAGTCAATGTTGTGTATTGCTGCTCTCAGTATAATTTTCTGGTCATGTCCAAATTTGAAGAGAAGTTAATTATTATTGATTAAACTGGCAATTGTTCCCAGAATGATTTAGAATTGATGCTTATACTGACTGAATTAGTGAATCTTTTGGCACAGCCAAGACGCCTCCAAAGAACAAACTCAAAAGATATAAAAGAAATAAAAGAAAGTCTTTGAAATAAAAAACTCCATGATTAAATCCAATCTTTTCAAACATCTATGACTTCTGCAAGGGTTCCATCACTTTTGTTTTCTCAAAAGATTACCAGTCAATTAGATTTCAACTAGCCAGAATAAAACATGAATTGAAGGTTTTAACATACCCCATATCTAACGGGAGAGCCTGCTGTGTTGTCCTGGGTCCTCTGGAGAAGAGGGAGGTGTCAAATATTTGTCTCCTAATGTTGGGCTCAACAATCACTGAAGTTCTTGGATTTCCTAGCAGGATTAGCTAGAGAGGGTCTATCATGAATCCTTAAGTCTCTAAGAAAACATTAAAAAGTGGCTTCTAATTGACTTCATGCAATGGTAAAAGATTAACCAGAGGGGGTGTATTTATACAGTGTTAGATTAGACCTAGAAACTTCCTGCAACAATCAGTATAAGATTCCTCCAAATGAAGTCTGGAGTTCAAACTTAACAGACGTTATTTTAGAAATTACAGTTCACCTCTACTCATGAAGGTTTTACAAATCCTGTTTTAAATGCATACTGAGTAATGGTACCATTTACTTTATTTGTGTTTGTTCAGCACTCTATTAAGTAAATATTTGATGGCCGTAAAATTTTAAGCTTTGCATTACCTCCAAGTTCTAAAAGAACTAACATTTATTGTTTCATTTAACAAAAATTTATGTGTTAGCTCTATGCCAAGTACTAGTAATACAAAGATGTATAGACATTATCCTTCTTTTAAGAATATCAGCCAAGCAGAGGAACGTGAAAACAGTATAAGCATATTGTAGGGAAGATTTTTTTTTTTAGAAAGCAGAATTTATTGAGAGGACAGAAAAGTTCCCACAGTGGGAGGGGACCCAAAGCGGTTGCCCAGGAAGATTTGTTTTTAATCTGTAGATTTATTCAATTAGCAGAGCAAGGCATAAATTAGAAAGGAGAAAGAACAAAACGAGAGAACATAGAGGAATCTAGAACTCAATAGTCCAAGATGAAGACCATGAAGTCCCAAAAGAAGACAAAAACAGTGAGTCCCAGTCCTTCTGAGCATGTTTCTTTCTTAGGCTTTCATTAGCTCTTTACAGAGGATAATCACTGTGGCAAAATATGAAGACGCTAATAGTAGCCGGGCTCGGTGGCTCAGCCTGTAATCCTGCACCTTGGGAGGCTGAGGTGAGTGGATTGCCTGAACCTGCGGGTTCAAGACTCGCTTGGGCAACTTGGCAAGACCTCATCTCTACAGTAAATCAAAAAATTAGCCAGGCGTGGTAGCACATGCCTATAGTTCCAGCCACTTGGAAGGTTGAGGTGGGAAGGATCGCCGGAACCCAGCAGGTTGAGGCTGCGGTGGTCGGGAGCAGCCACTGAACTCCAGTCTGGGCGACAGAGTGAGACTCCAACTCGGAAAAAAAAAAAAAAAGAAGAAGCTAATAGTAATTAGTAATGCTAAGTCATCCTTTGCATGCCGCTTGGAAATAGATATCACATTTGAAAGCTAATCTTTCCATTAAACTGTTTTTCTAAAATGTTTTGTTTCTCCTGTTAGAAATTCTAAAAAAGTGTTTCCTGTGGTATTGGTGCTTGCTCTATGCTTACGTAATCAATGCTGGGGATTGATCACAGGTTACTAGAGAATTGTGGCTCTTCATGTTGTTATCTCACCCAGCCGAGTTTAGAGGAGAAATTTTAGGATGTGCCTTACAGCTACATGTTTTCACTACATTATTTTCAAGAGGAAAGGAATGAGCACAGATCAACAAAGGGAAAACAAAGAATGACAACATGTAGAAGCTATGCTGTATGACATCTGAAAATATAACCACACAAGCCCAGTCAAAATTAGGAACCTTGGTACCAATCTAGCAGGAATGTTCCCTAGAATTGAGGTTCTTCAAGTTTTCCAGATATTTCTCTGGGGACCTCGGAGTCCCTCCCCCCTTTTCTCAAAGCGCGGCATATTTTCACTCCCACTTCCCCATTTCTGATGACCCAAGACATCAGAATTCCTAACCACTTCCAATTTACCCCCCACCCCCAGAAGAATTAATATATTCCACTGGGAACCTCTGGATTATAAGTATTACTGAATGTGTCTTTGGCCTTTTTAATAGGAAATATATTTATTAATTAAATGTAATATAAATATATTTCCATGTGAAACAAATCATATACCTTAAATTATATCAGTTAAAAATTCTCTGAAGTAATTGGAATCCAAAGTCAAGTTTGGCTGAAGTGCAGAAGATCTAGTTTTCTTTAACCTGAAAATATGTAGTAGTTGAATTCCACAGAAGAATTTGGCAATGCAGTAATATGTTTCTAACCAAGGCCTAATTTTTTGTTATTACCAGCGGTTTTTGGTCAAAGTATTATAGTCAGCACATTGTAAAAGACATTTTGGAAAGTAGTTTACTTAGTGCCAAACTTGAATTGACATTTCATTTCTGGTAGCTTATCTACACACATCTCTAAAGGCATCTTAGTTCTGGTACTGTGATAAACAAAAACAAAGGGGGAATCAGACAAGGAAAACAATCTGTATTTGTGGTTTGTTTTCAAACTGGCTTTCTCCCTTACTTCAGTGAACAGGCCAACGTAAAATCAGAATGAGTAAGGGCCTAGAAAAGGGAGTGAAATTTAAGAAATCTTGCAGTGCAGTAAACTCAAAAACATTAACATTTACAAACTCTTTTTAAAGCCTATAATTTGTGCTAGAATGATTCAGAGTGATGGGTCTTTCATCTGAACCTCAGTGTTATACCAGGATTCAGCTTTCCCTTACACTTACTGAAGGCCTCAGAAAGCTGATCTGCTCTACTGTGGCTCCAGGTACCTGTCATTCATTTCTTTTGTAGGCATGTATAGCACAAGAGCCTATTAGGAGCCAGACATTGCGCTACAGCCTAGGGATGCAAAGATAAGCAAGTCATGGCTCCTGACCTCCAGACAGTTATTACCAGCTTAGGAGGAAAATGGTATTAAGACCCTTAGAGTGTGATAAGTGCTGTGATACAAAGAGAGTCAGAGAACTATGAAGGATGGGGAATAAGAGGGAACAAAATCTACTCCGTGGAGTCAGAGAAGGCTTCATGGACAAAATGGGTCTAAGTCTTGAAGAGAAAGGCAGGATTTCACAGAGTAAATATTTACTAACTACAACCTATTATTGTTATTATTGTTACAGGTTGATGATCTCTAATCTGAAATTATTTGCACTCCAAAATCCAAGATTTTTCAGTTCTGACATGATGCCACAAGTAGAAAATTCCACACAAAAGTATTTAACAAAAACTGTTTCATACACAAAATTATTTAAATTCTGTATTAAATTACACCTACATATCTGGGTATAAGGTGTATATGAAACATAAATAACTTTTGTGTTTAGACTTGGGTTTCATCCCCAAGATATCTCCTTATATATATGCAAATTTTCCAAAATCTGGAAAAAAATCTTTATTTATGTAACCTATACTAACTCTCCTAAAAAGATTGGTTGAATTATGAACATAATATTGTCACAAATAAACAATGTTTTTGGATTGGTCACTCTAGAGTCATTTTATCACTGGAATATTGCCCTCATACTTTCTAAAAGGGAAATTCCATCTCTTATACAAAAGTGTGTAAATCATAGTTGAGAAGGAAGCCATAATAACAATTTAGAACTTTAGACCAGGATTCAGCAAACTATGACCCAAGAGCCAAATCCAACCTGCCATCTGTTTTTATAAATAAAGTTTATTAGAACACAAATATACCCTTTCTTTCCACTATTGTTCATGGCTGCATTGACATTACAAAGGTAGTGTTAAGTAGGTGAAACAGAGAACTTATGACCCTCAAAGTCTTAAAATATTTACTACTTGACTTCTTACAAATTTTCCAAACCATGTATTAGACCATTAAAGTAATTACAAATTGCAAACACTTACTTTCCACATTCAGGAAAAAAAATAATCACCCATGGTTTCTTTTCCAAAGTATTCAAGTACAAGGGGGCCTATTTAAAGTTATTATTCATTTGAGTTACTTTATATTTCCATGATATTGAGTTTAGATGTTATAGCAGTCCTTTCTTCTATTCTGATAAATTTGTTTAGCAATTTATTAATAAAGCAGCTAGAAAGATAATATAATTTTCAAGCCTTTTATAAAAATTTTATAACTTCCTTTGTCTTATTAAGTTTAATTTCACCTAAGATACAATCTTTGTTGTCACATGAAGAAAAAGTGCTTAAATGCTAGCTATTAGTCCAAACCAATTAAGTGTATATGGAAAAGAGGATTAAGTGGTTCATAACTTATAGTCCTGGTCTAGAATTTGTATCACAGTAACTGACACAAACTATTGAATAACTGCTTAAACACATTCACTATACATCCTCAGAATGGGAGGAAGTGCAAGGATTGAGGGCGTGGACTCTGTGTTTTATGAAATTTAAAGTTCTGATAAAGGGAATAACAGTGAAACGAGAATAAACAGAGCTCTCTTACAGCTCCAAATCTCCAGACAAGGCCAACAGGTGCTGCACTCTGGGAAAGCGCAATAAGTTGAAGCTGTCAGAAGCAGCTCACATATGGCAAGTAGGGAGGGAATAGCTGAGTTTGCTGAGCTCCCTTGGTTTGGCTAATTTGAATAATTTCTTGTGCTTCAGGTCAAAGGGGCTGTACCCAGTTCTCTGATACTTGGTCCTGGGTTGATGAAGCCTGGTTCATAAAGGCCCAGAGTGCAAGAGCCTTAAAAAGAAAGGGGGTGGACCGTGATATTAATCAACTGTTGAAGGAGACTCAAAATCCAGTCTAGACTTAAGTTTTCAAAACCAAAATACTTCATTTTAGAGTCAGAATTCGCAGGATTCAAATTTAGTTACAAATACTGGCTAATTATTTGACCCTGAGCAAATTATTCAATTAGTTTAAGTCTCAGTTTCCAAATACTTAAAATAGAAAAAAAAAAAAGTATCTATCTTCCAGGGATTGTCGCTATGTTGAAATGAGAAACCCATGTGAAGTGCTGGGTGCTATATCTGGCCCCTCATGAGTTCTTGGCATGTGATATGTTTTATTGTCATTCAGGGCCAATTCTATACTTGAAACACAGTAGTATAGTCTATTATCCCATAAAAATACTACTACATGAAATAGACTTCAGGGCAGATTCTTATTATTATTATCACATTATTATAGGCCCTGCCTGGTAGTCTGGAGCTTTATTTGATTATTATCATGCTTTTGATTTAGAAAACCAAATATGTATAAACTATGTCTGATGCTTAAATTCCCTTTTCCTTTAATTGTGAGCCCTGTTAAAGCTACCCTAATGATCATATTCTGCTCATCACTGAATTGGTTGTACAGTGAAACTAAACCAGTAGGTTATAATTTTGAAATTACAGCTCAAGTAAAATTGCTTTTTATTGATTTTTTTAAAGAAGAAAGCAGCATATTATAATTTTACTTTTCTGTAATAGCCATAGTAACCCCGAGGGTTTAACAATGGCCCATGACATCTTTTTTAAACTTGAGATCTATTGATTTTTTTGCTTGCTCTTTTACTATAAGAAAAAAACAAAGACATCAACTGCAAGCAAAATTTCATCTGAAGATTGTGAAAACAAGACTTTTAACTAAACACATGCAGCATCCATTATTTTCATCCTTTCTAAATAGTGATGTTATGGCGCTATATCTTTAAAATTGAGCCATGCTAAAAATAACTTACTATAGAACATTAAATATTTTTCAGAGAAATAAAGTCTAAAGTTATAACTACATAGGAAATTCTAAAAATGTCATGTTATTCTATTTTTTAAAAATATTTAATTGGGCTACCTAGTGTCTTTGAGTGTAGCATTCTCTCTATTCCATTGTATATTATTGTTACCAGTCACATTCATTTTTTTTAATTTATACAAAGAAGAAAAAAAGGTAGCCCAGCATAAGATTATTCACTGCGGCCCAACATGTATCTTGATTTGCAAATATACACTTTCTCCCTGTAGCTGAGTCTCACCTAGCACACCAATTTTATGTAATGTATCTTAACAGGTTTTAAATTTAAATACTTGTTTTTCAGTCCTTTTAGCATTCAGTCAAGTATGTTGCTACCATGAACTTACATTTGTGATGATATAGACTGTTCTGTGAATATTTTATTAAATGTCTCCCTGTGATCATAAATAATAAAGAATTAAGTGAGATTTCTATGTTGATATATAGTGTTTAATCTACGATGACTCAACTTATAATGTTTCTAATAAATTATAAAATGTATATAGTATAAACTGTGTATATGATATAGACAACGCAACAACAAAAAGCATAGGCAGTACCTGGCATTGATCATTTAACTATCACTGTTCATAAATCTATAGCACTCAAAGTCAGCATATAGAGATTTGAGTCAGATCTAAAATTCACAGAAGTTTTAACTGACATTAATTCTATAAAATGAGAGAAACATAAAACCTGCCCTCAGCAATAGTTTACCTAAAAAGTTGGGGTGTAGGCAACCATCCTATTCCTTATCTTTTTTAGAACAACCTATAAATTTTTATAGAAATTGATCTGATTAAGTGTCTTTAAAAAATCATGATATTTTAAAAAGCTTCCTCCAACAAATTCATCAGAGAATAAACTCTTGTAGAAAGGATATATGTAGAAGATTTCATTTTAAACATCACACTAGCAGAAGGAAAACCTAAAGTCAGTTCTCACCCTGAACATGTGGATAAATATGCTTCAGCGAATGGCCAAATTCAACATCATGTTTCTGGATTGCTGAACTTGCTTCATGACCATCAATTGGCCATGCATTTGGATTTCTGTTCATCTAGCTAGTTATTCATTTTAGGAAAAGTGTGAACTTTTGGCATTAGCATTAAATTTTATTTTGATTGGGAAAATATCACAAAAGGAATGTGATGCAATTAGGTTACTTTGCAACAGTTACTTTCATTATTCAAAATGTATTTTTAGTATATTCGATAAATAATCTTGGGTTGACAGCAATAGTCACAGCATATACAAAGAATATCAGCTGCCTGTAAGTACATATCATCATCAGAAGAGGTTATTTTGAGTTTACCATAAAACTCAACAGTTTTTATCTTCAAGGCATTATTAATATTTTCTCGGGTAAATTTTTGTATGTATGCAATTTTGTTCATTGTCTATGCTTATTTCACTTTGCATTGTTCCAGACAGGCAATGTTTATAATATACCGAAACAAAAGACCTAAATCAAAAAACTGATTAAATTCTGCATTTTCAGTGGTACATCTTTTACACTTCACTCTCTTGATGTTTTTGTCTCTGCTCTGCTGTACTTCAATTTGTGTTGATATACTCTGAAACATTTGAAAAAATAGTGCAATTTAAGAAAGAATTTGGTTGCACATCTACCCCGATGATTGGTTTATCTGAGCAATATTTTCCCCAATGAATAGAATCACATACCTTATAGTAAATGAACATACCTTATAGTAAATCTACTTTTGATAATCAACAGCAATGTTTTCAGCACTTATGTTTCATAAAATTGTTATAAAAATTATATTACTGTTAACCACAAACACAATGCTAAAGCTTTAACAGAAGTTGCTATTTTTATATAACTCACAAAGCTATCAAAGAAGATAGCCTCTAGTTTGATGACTTCTTCAAAGAAAGACATTGTCAGTGTTAAAACAATGATATGACTTATTTTCTGTTTAAAACAACTGAAATACATGACTAGTATGACTAGTAAATATGAAGACAGAAAAGAACTAGTCTCTCACTTTTTATACAAATTTGGTGTGCATGATGTACCAGTTAAGATGCCTTCAGGTAGGAGACATACAAAATGTACCTAGTCAAGGCCTAAACACTTATGACTAAATGTGAACTATAGACAAGCTACATGAGTCTCACCTGGGAGCACATAGACTCTCTGAACTATAATCATGCATTTAGCAAGCTCCTCAAGTTATTCAGGTACACATTATAGCTTGAGGCCCCTGGCCCATGAAGAGGACATTTAATCAGCTCACAGAACTGGAAGGTAGCTTTAGCTTTCCCAGAAAGTGTCTCTGCAATTCTGTCAGCTTTATAATCATGTTTCCTGCACATGATGTCTTCACATGGCCTTATTTCAGACAGAAAGAATAGTACCCCTTGCAGTGTCTCTTTTGACAAGTAGCGAGATCTTTCATCAAAATCTCTAATACTGAGTGATCTATCACAAAAACAAAGAACTGAGTACTGCATGTTCTCACTCATAAGCAGTCCTTGAACAACTACCATAATACTATAAGAAAGGATTGGCAGTAGGAAAACTCGGGGCTTGGGGGGGTGGGATTGGCAGTAGTGGGAAACTCCTGGAGGGGGGCACACCTCATCAACAAGGGTTCCTGTATAATGAACATTTGTATACCTAACCCTCAATTGCAACCCACATCTTCAAAATTAAAAATTAAAAAACAGTCTTTAGCAATCTTCTTTGGGTATTATTGGCCCCTGATTGTTACTCTATTAGCTGGAGGATGAAGTCGTCACAATCGGTTAAAAGGAATCAACATTCACTCTGGAGCTAAGGTGGAGTCAACATTCCTAGGCACACAGTCACACAGGGCTGTGCTACTGAGAAAGTTTTGGCAGAGCAAGGTAACCAATGGGCATTGATAACAACTGCCACAACTATTTGGCTACTTCAACAAAGACATGTCACGAGACTCACAAGTGATACCACAGGAATTCTTTTTTGTGAAAATTACTATAATTTGAATGTCAAATAAAAGTCTTAAATCTATAATAACATATTATCTCTTTTTATGATCTTTTTATAAACACAATGTGATACACAGTTTGAATTATAGAAGTTGATTTTTTGCACTGTATAATGCCTGTTGTGGATTGAACAAGTAGAAATAAATATTCTCTCAAATTTAGTTTGAAGGTAAAACACAATGAAAAAGATAGCAGGATGTTTGTGTCCAGTAAGTTCTATTCTCAACATGTTTTAAACCTCCTAAAACAAGCTGTTGGACATAGAATTATTTTTCAGCACTTTGAGTTTTAGAAAAATTAGTTCACATAATTAGTTAATTTAGCGAGCAAATACTTGCTGAATGTCTCCTGTGTGCCAGGAATTGTTCTAACTGTGGGTTACAGAGACTAGTGAAATAGTTAAGACAGGAAAACTATAATTGAATGAAAATATAGAATAAACAAACAACATTTAGAAAGCAAACACTTAACAAAAGAAGAAATAATATAAGGTAAAATAATAATGCTGAAATAAGAAACAGACTTATTAGATAAGGTCAGAGAAATTTTTTATGGAATGACATTTAAGCTAAATTTAGACAAGGGTTCCACAAACTATGCCCTTAAGCTAAGATGGCTTTTTACATATAACTGTTATTTTAAAAAGAAGATAATGAATATGTTTTACATAGGAAAATGATATAAAATTCAAAATTCAGTGTTCATAAATAACATTTTATGGGAAAACAGCCATGCTCATTTATGAATGTATTGTCTATGGCTGCTTTCTTTTGCAATGACTGTGTGGACTAGTTGTGACAGACACTTCATGACCCAAAAACCTAAAAGTTTTTACTATTTGGTCTTTATGGAACTTTGCCCACCCCTGATCTAAAGATTAACAGAACCCAGGCCCAGAGCCAAGGGAGACATTCCAGGCAAAAGAAAGAGCATGCACAGGAGCTCTAAAATTAACCAAAATAGAACAATAAAATCAAGTGGGAACACAGAGGAGGGTGACCAGGGGCTGCTTCTTCTAGGGTCCCTATGTCAGCCAAGTGTGATTACCATTAAGTGCAATGGAAAAACCACAAAGAATTTTAAACAAGAGATTGCTTGACTATTTACACTTTTAAAAGATCACTTAGATTCTATCTGGAAATTTTGTTAGAGGAGAGCCATGAAAGACAGAAATTCAGATGGCAAGTACTTAGTGGTAAAGGTCAACCAAGCAATGACCGTGACTTGGTCACTGCCAGTCAATGAATTGCTTGCTACAAATCCTTGAGGAGAAGAGTTCCAAAGTGAAGGATGAGCATTTAAACACTTTCATAGTATTTCTTATTGTTGTGGCATTCAAGCATGTGATGACTTGTGGAGCTAAACAGTGTGTAGACCAGTTCAGACTTTGCAGAACTAGTGCGGTTAGTTGTCTGGGGTAAGAGTAATGAACCAGGCAAGTATAGAAGGACCATGTTACAGACAGGTGATAGGGCAGTTTGTCAACTATAACCTCAAAGTGAAAACAAATGGAGAAAAGGTAAGCAATCAATTATTTATACAAGGTGGACTAAAAAAAAAAACTCGAATTTTTTTTTGAAAGGTGGGCCCCTTGTAGTACAGGCTTCCCCTGATAGGTTGCGTTGTAGGAATCCATTGGTATCAGTGCACCAGTAGCGTTGTTGTGGGATGCTGAATTTGGCTTCAGTGAATTTTTGTGGGGGAGGAGTAATTCTTTTAATGCATTTGCCTATTTCATGATGGATGATTTATGAATGTACCCACCCACATGGTACTGAGTATTCAGCAGTTTTTTTTACAAAAAACAGCATGACTTATATGTCCCCACCTTCCCTATTCATCTAATCTCACCCTGAGCTACTTTGTGTTTGTTTATTTGTTTCCCTGATGAAAAGGTCCTCAAAGGAAGATATTTTGCCAGTAAGGAAGAGGTGAAACAAAAAATGGTGGAAGCACTAAAAGGCATCAAAACTGACAAGTTCAAAAACAATTTTGAGCAGTGGAAAAAGCATCTCAGTAGGTGTAGTGCATTAAACAAAGAGTACTTTGAAGGTGACTGAAGTTTAAACAAGTAAGAATAAGTACAAAATTTTGTATAAATAAATCTATTTCTGGGGGGTGTCTCCCCTAATATAACATGTTCTGAACTTTATAACATTATGACAAGTTATATATATTAATATGAATTTCTTTCATCAAGGAAGGAAAGGAAGAAAAAAGAGAAAGAAAATAACAAAAAGAGAGAAACAAAGTGGAAAGAAAAGAAAGAGAGAGAAGGAAAGGAAAGGAAATAAATAAATAAACAAACAAACAGAGGAAATTCAAGCAGAATTCCAAGCAGACTTCTTTGCCATGTGCTTTTTTCTTATTCTTTTATTTTAATTATGCTTCAGCTTTGGACAGCTTCTTTTGTTCAATGAAATAAATTAAATAATTTTATTTTGCCTCTAAGAGGAAAATTTGTAAAAAGCAATAGAGCTTCATATATTATATGCTAAATCCTATACAAATTGCATCTCTGGCTCATTTACCCATTACATTCTTGTGAAAACTGCACTCTGAGTACACACTCACTTGACACAAAGAATTCTGAAGTTTTTGCACCATACTTTGGAAGGAGAATAGTTTAAAACTATTTTAAGTGATGATAGTTCTTGCAAATGAGTTGCCCATGACAGCTTTTCTAACACCAAAACTTTGCTGCTATATAAAATATCAGGGCCAACTCCTGACGGTCCTTTTTTAAGGAATACATACGAGAACTGGATCGAAAAGAATCATGCATTCAGGACATCACATATATGATTGTTTTTATTGTTGTTAGTACACTGGGCACACAGCCAAACTTAATGGGCAATTCATTTGAAGTTTGGAACTTTCAGCAGGAAGGAAAGGAAGTTAATTGATTTATGCTAACACAGATAAAGGGGCTTTTGTATAGTTGAGAATCGGCTAAAGTAAATTTGTCTAAGTATGATTCTAACCAGGAAAGACATTCAATACTAAATGTCACGGTGAGATTTCTAATGTGAACTAAAATAAATGCTTCATACTTCAGCATAACATAGGGTATATGGTAAAAAGAGCACTTGGTAAAGAGTCAGAAATCTAGAATTTCATTCTACTGTTTACTAATCATACGACTTTGAGAAGGTTATTTTCATACTTTGGATGCAGTAATCATATTTAATCTGTTTAATTTATAGTTTTCTAATGTAACTAAGTGGGTTCATGACTGAGCACATACTTAGAAAATTATGTACACACATTATGATTAAAAATGTACTAAATGAGTTCCTCAAGAGCATATCATTACTAATCTATTAAAGGTAAAAAAAGGTTGAACTATTCTGTACGTGAATAGGACACAAAGATCGCTGAAATGTTTCCATGGATGTCCAAGAAGGTAAAAGGGAGTCAAGAGATATATAAATCATCTCCTACCTACAACTGTCACTGTTTCTTCTCATGTTGACTTCTGAGCTGGAAAGTTTGCCCCATCTCTGAGTTAAGCTTGGCTCTCAGACATAAGACAGATGAAGAAGGTTATCAGCAACTAATTTGAGAGGGCTGGTTTATAACTTCTCAGTGTACAACAGGATTTTTTAAATTCAAAATTCCACTATAAATCTGGACAGATGTATTTTGTATAACTTCCATTTTTCTCATATAACTTCTATTTTGAGAATATATATGGAACGGGGAAGTGAGCTTTAGAAATACCATTTCATATTGTATTGTGGTCATTCCCAATGAGAGGAAAGGACAGAATACATGCTGAAACTAAACCTGTAGAAAATTCAGATGTCTTGGCCAGAAGCTAAAATACTCTTCTCCATATAGTAATCACAAATCTTTTCTGATGGGGACTGGGTTATAGAAAATGGAAACTCTTACTCTTAAAAGACCATATGAATAAAGTGGTATCTTTCCAGCTGAGGTTAGAGTTGTTTGTGACCTTAGAGCTGGCAGCAATGGAAAAATCATGTCGAGTTTTAATATGCTACTCACATGGTAGTCTTTCCACAGGAATAAATGCACATATGATTCTGATGACCTCATATGAGATATAAAGGTGTTATATTATAGTGGGAGACCAGCAAGCCTTTACTTGAAAACGTTTTCATGCAGCATGCTAAAGATATTGCCCACACCATATAAATTACACAGAGTTTCCCAAACATATAACTGCTTCATTTTAATACAACTAAAGCCAGCAAGGCTGCAGAATTTTGGCTGTTTTGACCTCAGATAGCAACAAAATGAGGCTTGAATATTGACTTTGCGAGAAGAAAAACAGTATTTTTCAGTGAGATTATCCTCAAGGGATATTAAATAGTAAAGAAGCAACACACACACACATATTTAAACTGCATCTGTAAATAAAAGGTTCCTCTGTGATTAAATAATCAGATGACTAAGTATTTGTGAAGCATACAGCAGATGCATGTAACAGAGTCAATAAACACAAAGAAAATTAATAAGAATGGAATACCAATAAGCCAAGATAGGCTTGTGTAGCCTATACATAAGCAGTAGTGAAACTCTGGAAGCATTTATCTTTCTTTTGATTATTTTTTTCCTAGCAGTGCATTTTATTTCATTTTATTTTATTTATTTATTTTTGAGTTGGAGTCTCACTCTGTCACCTAGGCTGGAGTACAGTGGCATGCTCACAGCCACCACAGCCTCAGTCTGCCAGGCTCAAGTGATCCTTCCACCTCAGCCTTCCAACTAGCAGGAACCACAGGCAAGTGCCACCACACCTGGCTAATTTTTATTTATTTACATATTGTAGAGATGAGATCTCACCATGTTTCTCAGAGTGTTCTTGAATCCCTGAGCTGAGGCAATCCTCTCACCTTCCAAAGTGCTGAGATTACAGGCATGAGCCACCACACCCGGCAAATTGTGCATTTTAAAAATGACCTCTTTTCTAAGGTTCTTATGGTTTGAGGTTTTACATTTAGGTCTCTGATCCATTTGGAGTTAACCTTTGTGCATGGGGATAGATAGGGGTCCTGTTTCAATCTTCTGCATGTGGTCAGCCAGTTTTCCCAGCACCATTTACTGAATAGGTTCTCCTCTCCCCAGTGGTAGGTGGTGGAGGCTTTGTCGAAGATGAGTTGGTTGAGAAATTGAGGTTTTGCTTCTGGAATCTCAATTCCATTCCATTGATCTATATGCCTGTTCCTATACCAATACCAAGCTGTTTTGATGATTGTAGCTTTATAGTAAAGTTTGAAGTCTGGTAACGTGATACCACCTGCTGGAAAATGAAGGAAATACTCTCATGGAAATCGGAACTGGCATCCAATTCCTGAACAAAACCCGAAACCCACAGGTCATAAGAAAGAAGATAGACAAGTGGGACCTTATTAAACTGACAAGCTTCTGCAAGGCCAAAGAAACCATCAAGAGAGCAGGGAGACAGCCTACAGACTGGGAAAAAATATTTGCCAACACGAGGTCTGACAAAAGCTTAACATCCTGGATCTACAAGGAACTAAAACATGCTGAAAAGAAAAAAACAAACAACCCCATTATAAAATGGGCAAAAGATATGAACAGACACTTCACAAAAGAGGACATTCGAGCAGCCAACATACACATGAAGAAGTGTTCAACCTTACTAATCATCAGGGAGATGTAAATCAAAACCACACTGAGATACCACCTAACTCCAGTCAGAATGGCAATTATCAACAACTCAAAAAATAACAGCTGCTGGAGAGGGTGTGGCGAAAAGGGAACACTTCTACACTGTTGGTGGGAGTGTAAACTAGTGCAACCTCTGTGGAAAGCAGTGTGGCAATTCCTAAACAATCACCTCCCATATGACCCCGCAATCCCCCTACTGGGAATATACCCTGAAGAACTCAAATCACTCTATAAAAAAGATACCTGCACACATATGTTTATCGCAGTGCTGTTCACAATAGCAAGAACCTGGAAACAACCATGCTGCCCATCAAAAGAGGACTAGATTTTTAAAATGTGGTACATATACACGATGGAATACTATGCAGCCATAAAAAAGAACAAAATCATGAATTTCGCAGCAATCTGGACGGAACTAGAGTCTATAATACTGAGTAACCTCTCACAGAAACAAAGATCCGAGTATCACATGTTCTCACTCATATAATGGACCTTGAACATCCAATGTAATACTATAAGAAAATGACTGACGGTACTGGGAAACTATGGGGTGGGGGATAGGATTAACAGTAGCAAATATCTGTCTGGGGATGGGGAAACACCTCTTATCAACAGGGTGCCTGAATAAAATGTAATTGTACACCTAACCCTTAACTGTACCCCACAAAACCATAATAAAAAATATTGATTAAAAAAAATGACCCTTGAAAGTCATTTCTTGAGGTAAAAGTCAGAATCCTGAAACTCATATTCCAACTTTAAGAAAATTAGCTTTCTGAAAATTTTAAATAAAATAAAATAATTTTGAAAAGTAATGTGAATATTATATGTATATAATATGTACAAAAACACATGGATTTTTGCCCAAATATTGAGAAGTCATCATGTATTTCCTCACAAGTGGTCAGTTAATTGACACAGACATTTTAATGTAGCTGAATAGCTACTCATGGACACATCTCAAATGTTTGACTTTTGACAGTTTGGTCCTTGTGTTACCAATGGTCAATGTTATAGTCAAGATACCTTGACCATTGTTATAATAAATGTGATAACATAAGAAAAGTTTTTAACCAAATCCATATCCTTGTGACAAATATAGCTCTGTTACCAATAAAAGTCAGTTAAATAATTTTAATGCCTGTGGAAAATGATGACTATCATAATTTTCAAGAAATATTTTTCAATGAATAGTTCCAAGAAAACAGCTTTGAAGTATTTACATTGTGCCCGTAAACGTCACACTTTTTTCTCTGTTAACTTCAGTCGGGAGAGTGGGGAAAAACTGTGAAACATACACCCTTTACTATATTTGAAACATAATTTGTTTTAAACCAAGAAAGAATAATGCATTTGCTTTTACATTGCCCTGCTTTTTTGGTTTTTAGCCAGTTAGCCAGTGCGAAGAACATTGGGCAGTGTAATTGGCAGACCCCGTTTTTATTCTCAGTTTTCCCATGTTGGCTTTGCTATCTCTATTCACCTGATGTCTCTGAGTTTCAGTTCTTTCCTCTCTTACCTGTGTTCTTGAACTCACATTCTCCCCTCTTTTGGGAACTTAGACCATTAACTATGCTGTCTTTCACTTTTATCTTCAAAATATCTCTCTACTGGTATTCTTCCATGTGTGTTCATAAATATGTCCCCTATGCTGAAAACACACAAGCCAACAGACACATGCATACACACATATGTACACACGCAAACTAACAAACTTTTCCTTGATATTATCTTCTCATTACCTATCATCCTGTCTCTCTATATATTAAGAATCTCTGAGTTTTTCAGGCCCTCACAAACTATTTTTGCATTATACTGCAATGCTAAACATCTTCATATACGATGATTCTGAATTCTATTCCAAGGTAAATATCCCAGAAAAATTTTCACACGTGCAACAGATGATATACAAAAATGTTTAGAGATGTATTGTTTGTAAAGCAAAATTCTGGAAATGATTTAAATGACTGTGAGATGGATAAATAAATCGTGATATACGTTATATTGGAAAACTATACAATAATGTAAATGTATTTGAGCTATAAAAATCAACGTGGATGACTTTTCAAATATCATGTTGAGTGAAAAAAGAAAATCATAAAATAACATGTAAAAAGATTTCATTTACACAACTTTTTTAAAACTAACAAAATTTAACAATATATGAATTAAAGACATATACATATATTAATGATATAGATAAGAACAAGTAAACAATATAAAAAATTAGTGGTAGTTATTAAATATATGTTTACTGTATAGTGTGAATATATCCAGAATTTTTTTCACTATATTGATGAAAGGAGAAGGAATGCACAGAAAGAGTAACACACACGTCTTCACAGTTACTGGTAATACTTTAATTTTCTAATGAAATGATAAATCCATGAAAGTTGTATCTAAACTTTCATAGGTATATTACAATTTTAAAAGTTTATGCTTGCTTATGTTTCTATCCCTTTACATATTCCTCAGTCAGTAATATTATTTTTTCTTATTTTTTTTCTTCTTACTGTTATTTTGATAGGAATACAACATGAGATCTGCTCTTGTGACAGAATTTTAACTGTATAATACAGTATAATTGACTGTAGGCACAGTACAACAGGTACAAAGTTTCATTTATGCAGTCAGTAATATTCTTTCCTTTTTCTGATGCCCCCTACTAATTTTTCTCTGACTAAATTATAAATTATACCCATGCATATCCAGTTTCATTTTAGTTGTCTCTGCCTTAGAAAGGTCTTCTTTGACCCACAGTAGGTCAGCTCTATTGCCGAGATCATCTTGTGTTTAGCCGTTCTTAACACTCAGCTACACTGTTTTCCACACCAGATTCTAAGTTCCACTGGGGAACATAGTGCCCTCCAGAGACTTTGAAACAAACATGGAGATCAATAATTATTTCTTGAATTAAACTATTCTCTTTCTGGCCAAACATCTTCTGAGAACAGTTTATAATCACCATTAAGCCTTCCTAAGTTCAAATGTACTCTTCATTCTTCTAAAATATGACTTCTGCCCCCACAAATCTGTTGTATTTGCTTTCAGAGAAGTCGCCAGTGACCTCATAATTGCCTTTAGTTGTCGTAAGTCCTTAACCAACTTGACCTCTCTGAGATATTTGATACTCCTAAAGAGAACATTCGGTAATTTGTTTAACATTTATTGAGTGTTTTCTGTGTATGTCAGAAAACGTGAAAATGCTTCCTCTAGATTTCAACACATTTCTTTCACCAAGTTCCCCTTCTTCTCCAGCTTTTCTTCCTGTTTTCCTCAAACCCCACTTAGCTTTCTGCTGCTGGTACTTGATTGTTTTCTTCCCTCATAGGTTAGTCTTGCACACCGATCAGTTTCCCTTAGCTAAACTGATCATCATCCTGCACGTCATCTCTTAAACTACTACAACATCCTTACAGCTTGTTCCCTGCCTTCAATCACTCCCATGCCAAAGCATTTCCCCTTCTTACCTTTCTTTAAAAAGAAAATCCACTGCAATTCCCTGCTTTTAAATGTGTAGTGCCCTCTTATTGGTCACATGTTAAAACTTCAATTAATTAGCCCAAACCACATGGCTTTTTACAATAGCTGCCAAATTCCCTCTAAACTCTTGTCTCCAGATTTACAGGTATTCTTTGTTGTACCCTATCCTCTAACCACCCTAAATCATATGACTTTTTAAAAATACGTCCTACATTCACTTAACAGGCAGGATTCTATTCATGTTACACCTTGTGCTAAAAGTGCTTATGCTATTGTGTTCCTTCAAGAAACTTCAACATCAAAGATCTTATACTGGGACAAGAGAGTATCAGGAAACCATTTGAGAATCTGATAAAAAAAATATTGAACCAAGCCTCCGGTCAGATAAATTCACACCTGCAAATACAATTTTCCATAAAACTACATAGAATTTGCCCTTATTCATTTTTCAGAGCTGATTGTGAAAATTCTATGTAAACGACGGGCACTTTCTTCCTTCCACCTGAGACAGAAAAATATTGCTATACACTTTATATTGAGACCTCAGGTGGAATAGCTTACAAGTAATTTTGTATAAATTAGCAATTTTATCATATTGTTCATGCTTCAAATCAGATGATGTAGTCTATATTCAGTCTGCAATATATTGAATTCTTGAACCTTCCATGAAATGATACAAACATTCCCCAAAATCAAATTAGAGATCACTACCTGAGACAAACAGAAAAATACAAGATTATGGAAAGCTAGTGTATTTAAAAGGACAGAGTTTTTATGTCGTCATCTCCCAACAACAGTCTAGTATCTTGTTCAACAATTAGCCATTCTACAAACATTTCTTAAGCCTTACTCCATGTTTACATTAGACTATATACCAGGGTACACAGAAGAATGAAAATGATCTTTAATCTTGATGCTTAATTACTTGGAAGATTAGAGCATTCTTTTTATCTATTGCCCCATGAGATGCATGAGTAAATGATTTATTCCTCACAATTATACATATATGCTGAACAGAGTTTAAAAAGACAGGCAGGGGCTACATATACTTTGAAACCTGAGCATCAGTGCCATCAACTCTGATTCCTTTTTTGAGGTTAGAAAATGGAAAAATATCACAGAACAAACAACAAATATATTTTACTTTTTCAATAAAAGTGCAGCATGAAAATCAATCTTATACATAAGAGCTTCTAATTATGATTTCACAGCACTGAGTATCATGAGGTCTATAAAAGCTGAATAATAGGGCAAAAAATATATGAGCTGGTTTCAAGTGAAGGCAAGTGTGTCATTCTGAGCTGCCCAGGCAGTCCTGCTTTCTGAGGTATTCTATGGCAGCAGTATGGAGAAGTTATTCTCACACCTTAGGTGCTGAGAACATTTTGGAAAAAATGTACTCACCACTGAGTAACTAAACCACTGGACTTTTTCCTATATATGAGAGGAGAATACATTCACTGAAACCGAAGTTTGAAATTTATGGTTATTTAAACTGGATTTTATATTCTTATTGATATTTTGCATGATAAGGCAAAAAAAGGTGCATAAAAATATAAAAAGTGAAATTGGGAAAAAATAAAAGAGCTATGAAATAGAAGCTAAAAAACATGTGGCAATCTTGAGCTGTTTTGAAATGATTATTTTGTATTTAATACAATTTGATATTTTTGAAAGTTTTTTTCTTTCCATTTTATTATGACCTAAATGTGACAAACGACTTGTTTGCAACCACTCCTACCACTGCAGAGGAAACACTATGAATTGGTGTAAGTCTCTGTGTGCATGTAGACATAAAATTCAAAGGGCTAATTTCTTGGGTGACTACTATTCGTTAAAAAAAAAATCCCCTGGATATTATCATATCTAAGTTTTTCTGTAGAAAAAACTAGATGTTATCTAAGTACCTGGGTTTCTGTTTTATTACATGTATCACAAATAAAAATAAACAAGTAAAATGTAGTTTAATTATATTTCGAGCCGGGCTCAGTGGCTCAGCCTGTAATCCTGCGCCTTTGGGAGGCTGAGGTGAGTGGATTGCCTGAGCCCGAGAGTTCGAGACCCACCTGGGCAGGCAAGACCTCATCTCTACAATAAAATCAAAAAATTAGCAGGGCGTGGTAGCGCGCGCCTGTAATTACAGTTACTCGGAAGGCTGAGGCGGGAGGATCGCCGAAGCCCAGCAGGTCGAGGCTGCGGTGGCCGGGAGCGGCCACTGCACTCCAGCCTGGGTGACAGAGTGAGAGTCCAACTCAAAAAAAAATAAATAAATAAAATTTTATTTTGAATGTTTATGAAGCCTTTGCATTTAGAACAACTTGCAGTTTTGTTCACTCATTTAACTTTTAGAATCTTTTAACTGTGAGACTTAAATCTCTACCAGTGAAGAAAGCAAGTCCTGAAAGACTTGAACAAATGGTTCACAATCAGATATTTCCTAAGCATTAGAAATAGGACTTTACTAGATAATTCCAGGATTTATAACTCATGTAACGTAATGACTACCTGAGAATCTCATCAGGAATGGGAAAGGCTTCGGTCCCTTAAAATAAAAAAGTCAACATAAACAATCCTTGCCTAGAGAGCGTGATACACTACATATTATCTTTTAGTTTCTTGTAGGTATAATATTGTTCCCAATAAATATTAATAAATACAGATTCATAAATAAAGAACACACATTCCTTTAGCTAACATTTTCCAATAGAATGTCAATTAAGAACGGAGAAGCAAAAAACTAAATTAAGCAAGATTTTGTCATCCCCTTGAGTAACATTAAGCCAAAGATAAAGACTCTGAATTTGATCATCTAATAAATAGTTCTCTTACCTAAAAGACACATGGTCTGAATCAGTAACTCTTAATACACATGACTTAGAAGACCCATGAGACCATTCAAGCTCTCATGTTATCTCACAGCAGCTTCACAGTCAGTCTTACCCATTCCATTATGCCAGGACCAAAATTCTCCCTACACTCAGGCAGTTAGCACTCTGCCTGAACATCAAAGTTTCTTATTTGAGAAAGAAATCTGGAGTTTACCTCTCAGTGATGTTGAGTGGATATTCTTCCTCCTTCTTTTTTTATAGCTTTCTTCACAACATAAAAATATACAAATCAGCTTATGGGCGTTTACCTATATTATGATAGATGTTCCTAATGGTCACAATCAAAAGAGCCTCTAATAAACTCTAAGAGTACAAATGTTGACAGAAAATGCATAAATTAGACCCTAGGCTTACAGGTAGAAAAATAGGAGAACTAGAAACACAATGTGTTTTCTTGTTTGGATAGTAGATCACTCTATCTCTATACAGAGTGCTACAAAAAAACAGGGATTAATAAAAGTAGGTATGAACTTACACAGTTTTTCTTAAAATGCAATGTGGATTGACGAGTGAATTTAGAGGTTAAATCATGAGTTTAGCAGAAGGTGAAAAACATTTTGAAAAGATGTTTATGTAAACAGAATTCTGCATTTAGCAAAGTGGTTGTCATTTAATGGATATCAGGCAGTAATTATTGAATAATCTGGGGAAAATATTTTTCTATAGAAATGTTTAACAATTATGAGAATGATGCTGATAAGTTATTTCAATTTAATCCATCACATTTATTGTTGTGCATGGCAAAAATTCAAAATTAGATATCAACTAGTGAGTTTTTTGTTTTGTTTTGTTTTTGTTTTCGAGTTGGAAGTCTCACTCTGTCGCCCAGAGTGGAGTGCAGTGGCATGCTCCCGGTCACTGCAACCTCGACTTGCTGGGCTCTGGCGATCCTTCCGCCTCAGTCTTCCAAGTAGCTGAAACTACAGGCGCATGCTACCACTCCCGGCTAATTTTTTGATTTATATTTGCCCAGGTGGCTCTCGAACCCGCAGGCTCAGGCAATCCACTCACCTCAGCCTCCCAAAGCGTGGGATTACAGGCTGAGCCACTGAGCCCAACTAGCTAGTGAGTTTTTAAAGGAAATTGCATTCCCATGTTTTCATTTCTTGGAGGAATGAATTTTGGTCGTAGCTGCAAGACATTAGTAGCAGATAAAAAAAAATCTGATATTCTGGGACATAGGTAAAATGGTTACTGGAAATACTGAATTTTAAAAATATATGTATGCTATTCAGTTATATATATTATGTAGTTTATTATAATGTAACATATCTAATTCTGTATTATTTAACACATTTATTATGTTAAATGTATAATCAGTAAAAGTTACTTTTGCAAATTTTTTTTGCCTTAGTGGCAAGATGAGATTTTAAACAAAATTATAGCAAAGTAGTTGTTACTTGAAGAAAATACATTTTATGTAAAAAATACAAATCAACGTGTACAAATCTGTATTATTGGTTTCTTGTCATAATTTTTACAGAAAATCGCGTTTTTAATATTTCTGCTTACAACTATTATTTTCTGTGAGCCCTCCCTGATATATTTTTACATGTAAGGTGTGTTAAAAACTCTATTAAAGAAGTTAGTCAATTATAGATAATCCATTGGCTAAATTCGTTTTCAATTAACAGACTGAAGTGGTTGCTGCTTGAAACAGGATTGTAAATTGAATCTATTCATGAAAATGTGCTCTCTGTTGACTGACACTTAGAGAACATGATAATTTAGCTTTAATTCAGAAACTATAGGTAGGGTCTCAAAACTCTACTTGAAATATGTTTTATTAGTCTTTTTCACAAGAGAGCCAAACTGCTACTTCCTCATAACTGCCGTGCAATTTTCAGGGATTACTTTAAGTGTGAATTGTCAAGTATTTCTTCCAGCTGCCTCCTGTCAGGCTATAATCCCACACTGAGCCCTGTCAGAGGTCACTGAGCTCTTGACTAATGCACTTCGTTAGGAGAGGAAGGCATAATGTCTTTAGCACGTAAATGGAAGAAGACATACAGCAGAACTAAGTACTTTATAGAAATCACACTAAACTTTAAATCCATGAAATTTTAAAAGTTGCTTTCAGTATGTTTCTAATTACTCAAAAGAAAAGTTACTGTACCAAATGCTTACAATCAATTGGCATTGTTTTTTGATACCTAATTTAATTTTTATGAAATTAAGCCATTAACAATGATAAGTGATTATTAATAAGAAAAATAATTAATTCAAAGAACCCGTTCTTTTTTCACAATTGTTCCTTTTAACCATTTTTGTTTTAAAATTTTCACTTTTCTCTACTAGTTAATGTATTGTTACATTTATTTCAATCCTTAAACTTTTTACATTGAAAAGCTTTACAATGAAAGGGGAAGTTTGCAATTATAGAAACTGGTAAAAGTTTAAATTTTAAATATTTATCTATAAAATTCTTTAATATAGGACATTTGGTTGCCTCAACATGATAATTATATTTTAAAATATGCCCATTATTTTGCAATAGACTGTTGAAGAGTAGCTCTTTAAGCAAACGCCTACATATCTGTTCTCTATTTTTATAATTATTGTCCTTGGTACTGACATTTCCGCTATTGTGTTTTAATCTTATTTTAAAAATCTTGGAATATTATTCCCTAGTCAGAAAGATATTAGTGTGCATTATAAAACATGCTAAAACATTTTTATTTCCACTGTCAAATTTAAAGTCAACAAAAAGTAGGGGAAAATATGAGTCTACAAAATCGTTTCATATAGAATAAGATAAGAGAAGTTTTATTTCTACCTAAGGATTGATTATTTTTAGAAAAGAATCAAAACTTTTGACTATTCCTGTCAAAAGTGCAAAATTAAATTACATAGTCAAGAAGTGTAAAATAAAATAACTAACTACCATACTCTCACCACTGACAGATTATCATTTTGAGTAAATTGTATTTCCTTTCATAGAGGATTTATTTTAATATCAGTTAAAAATATCATTTAGGGCAACCCCTTCGGGTTCCCTCCCATAGTGGCAGCTTCTCTGTCCCCTCAATAAATCCTGTTTTCTCAAAAGTAAATGTCATTTAGAAAAAAGATAAGATACATTAAAACCTGTTGCAAAATTTAAAGAAGCAATATATATATATTGCTTCTATAACATATATATATATATATATATGTTAATGTCTTGCTTGCTCACCCGAAATGTCTGATGCTTTTCTTGAAAGAATTAATTGCCACTAAATATATTTTTATAACGTTTATTTTTCATCTTTGTTTTGTATTCATCATCTCATAGAAATGCTGTTCTTTTATTCTCCTCCTATTTCTCTCTCTATATTCTCTAAACCAGGAGCCAACTCAACAACTCATGAACATAAAACTATACATCAGGAATATAACTTACTATGTAGCATTAGTAAAAATTGTGGCGCAGTCTCACCAATATTCATTACATACTTTCAAAGAAACCCAGAGGGGTGCAATTATTCCTCAGTTTAAAAAGTCATTTATCAAATCAGAGCTTAGAGTAAGATCCACTAGTTTCTTTTAATTACTTGAGGCTCTTTGGAATACAGAAAATCATAAACTGATATCACTGAGTTTTCCAAAAGGCATTTTATTTCCAAAATGTTTCAGATACCCATAAGGTACACACACAGAAAATTATTCTGTGCCATTTTGATATGGTCTCTCAATGTTTTTCTCACCATAGTTTGCAGTCACCCCCTGGACCTCCATGGCAGTGGAACTGAATAACATTTTTTACAAAAATCCCAAGGCTTCAAATTAGGGATCAGGAGTAAGCTCTTCTCAACAGAGAGCTCATGGGTCTGGAATGTAATTAAAGTTCTTCTACTGCTCTAAAACATTCTCAGTTTTCCTTCTTTTACCTACACCTAGGAATTCCCTTAAAATTAAATAATTAATTTTAAGAACTTCTATATCCAACATAACATTTAAAATTAAATATGTCCATAGTTAGCATAGATAAATTTGGAAATATAGAAAGTGAAATGTAATGTGTTATTGAAATACTTTAAAAGGACTGTGTTGCGGTGTATCTGTATACAGATACAAGACTGCAAACTTTCCAGTGCATATCAGGTGCAATCCAAGAAATTTCTGAATTCATGGTAAGGTAGTTCCCTATTTCCCTTGGGATTAATTTGCATTGAAATAAATTGGGGAGATAATTTATTAGTTACCCTAAATATAAACAAATCATTTATATTATTAAATTCAAGTAAAGAAATTATAGTCTTAAAAGTGTTTTCTATCTTCTTAGTGTACTTTTATGATAAAAGCAAATAAAGGTTAAAAAGAAATGTGCTGTGAGGGTTGAGAACACTGGATAAGTGTCGCAGTAGCAAGGAATACTTGAAGGCCAGCAAAACAGAAATTAAAGATTTTTTCCAGCATTTGAATGACTATTACATAGAAAATATGGTATTTTTTTTTCTGTCTTGCACCACCACATAGAATTAGTAGTACTAATGAGTAGAAGTTAGAAAAACACACATTTTGTTTCAATCCTAAATATCTGAATTATCTAACACAGAGAAAAGAATCCCCCCAAAATAGTGAAGTGTTCTCTGGGATGGTTCAAGGAAATGTTAAATAACAGCCAATCATAAATTCGCAGAACAATTTTCGCAGGGAGAAAGAGCTTGAATCATATAGCTTATAGGACATTTTGCAACCTTAAAATCTCGTGCTTTTATGTTGAAATTATGAAAAGTAAAAACTTTGAGATGGAAATATAGGTTTCTGTAGAATGGTTCTGTGCCTGCTGACTGAAGTTTGAATTAATCAAAGACAGAGACATAAATAATTGCAATTAAATTTGAAGTACATCACAAGAATAAAGAAAAATTTTTATAACAAATGTTTAAAAAATTGGAAAATTAAATGTATATTTTGACCTTTAAAAATAGCACTTGCAATCGGGCTCGGTGGTTCAGCCTGTAATCCCAGCACTTTGAGAGGCTGAGGCGAGTGAATTGCCTCAGCCCATGGGTTCGAGAACAGCCCGGGCAACTTGGCAAGACTTCGTCTCTAAAATAAATTAAAAAAAAAAAAAATAGCTGGGCGTGGTAGCGTGCGCCTATAGTTCTGGCTACTTGGAAGATTGAGGCGGAAGGATCGCTGGAGTCCAGCTGGTCTGCGCTGGGGTGACCATGAGTGTACCACTGCACTCCAGCCTGGGCGACTGAGTGAGATTCCAACTTAAACAAACAAACAAAAACTCTTGCTGGTTCATTCTCTCTCTCTCTCTCTCTCTCTCTCTCTCTCTCTCTGTTGTTGTTGCTTGTTTGTTTGTTTTTCTTGTTTTGTTTTTCCACAGTGGGATAGGGAAATACAAAATAAGCCTGGAGTATTTGTTGTCTAGAAGAAAGTAGGATGTTGTCCATGAATGATAAGAGCATGTCAAAAGTACACAGAAGTCAGGTTGAAAGGAACTCCCAGTGGCAAATCTGACAAAATGAGCAACAAAATAATCAATGAAAATGTATTACCTATTGTAAGAAATAAGAAATCATGAGACTAAATTCATGTTAAAGCATGAGTTAATGAAAGTTTGCTGAGGAATGGGATAATGACTTAGAATATACAAAATACCTATTTACTATAAGTACCAATTAGCTTTACAGTGAAGTCTACCTTTTTTTAACTTTTAAATTTTTTTTATTTTAAAGATGTGGGTACAATTTAGGTATGCAAATGATCATTATGCAGGTATCCTTGTTGATGAGGTGTGCCCCCCTTCCTCAGGTAGATTCCCACTACTACCAGTCTCACTTCCCGGCCTCCCTCCTGGCAGGTTTCCCGCTACTGCCAACCAATCCTTTCCTTATAGTATTTCGATAATTGTTCAGTGTCCGCTTATGAGTGAGAACATGGGATACTCATGGGTTCTTTGTTTTTGTGAAAGTTCACTCAGTATTATAGACTCTAAGTCCATCCAACCACCTTAATCAAGTAATAAAAATGGATAAAATTAGCCAAAATCTCATTTCAGCTAACAGAACTCAATCTGAAGAACACAATGATATGTCAGTGACACTTAACTTGAATCTAAGCATTAGAAAATTTTGACAAACCAAATCTAAGAAGCATTCAGTATTCTAAATGACTTGCAGTCTTCAAGTATTATGATTAGGAATATCAAGAAACAACTAAGAAATTGTTTCATATTGGAGAAGACCAAAGTAATATGGAAACCACACATAACGCTATTCTGAATTGGATTATTTTGCTATAATGAACATTACTGAGACATCTGGTGCAGTCTTAATGGAGACTGAAGATTAAATGTTAATAACGTTATCTATGTTAATTTCCTGATTACAATGCTGATGCTTATAGTATGGTTAAGTAGGAAAATATAAGAAATGTACATTAAAGTGTTTGAGGATTTAGCAAAATGTATTGTGTATGCTCTCTGTTTTTAAATTTTCTGTAGGTTTATAATTTTTCAAAACAATATATATGATCATTTATAATATATTCATATGTATGAAATATCCATTAACATATTATCATAATTTATCCTCTTTTGGCTCAATATTTAAGGGCTGTTAACAATCAATGTTATCTAATAATGGCACTGATTCATTATAATTAGTAAACCTTTCATTTTTGAATATTTTTCAATCAAGGCCAATGATCATCTTTCATAAATATTAAAAGTGAACTTTTGATTCGCAATAGACTTTGGAGAAAAGCAGGGAACACTTGGGCCTTGAGTATATTCCTGTGTTATAATAGAATTACTACCACTAACTAGATTGTTACTATAAACATACGTATCAGACTCTGTGCTGAAATATTTTAATCTTTTAAATGGTGCTATTAATATTAATCTATCCAGGCTCTTGTTGGAATAAAATAAATTAGTAAATCTAGTTATTAAAGAGTCTTAGTACAATGCCCAACACATAATTGATGCCCACCTATTCATTTTAATTCATTCACCAAGTATTTAATGAATAGTTTTTTGGTTCTCGGTGTATATTATGCACTGGAACTACAAACATAAATAAGATACATCACTATCCTCAAGAATTTCACAGTCTAGTGAGTAAAACATACAAAAAATTTAATATATAAAGACCAGCAAAATTAGAGAGACATGCAAAAAGATATTATGAAAGAATACAATAGTGACTCTAAACAAATGGTAATTCCTACTGGAAAAAAAAATCAGAACACATGAAATCACTGGTCAATATAAATTCTAATACTATTCAATTATTTTATTTTATTATACGAGACTACTATAGAAAAATATGCTTTGCAGAACATTTATAAAAAGTCGTTTGTGTCAGATGATATTGAGTCTTCATTTAATAATATAATTTGTGACACGTAATATCTCATTCAACTGTGTTTAAAGTAAAACAACCACATTTGATGTTCATTGAGGAACTGCTATGTATCAGACAAGGCTCTAAGAATTTTACATATAGAATTTACTTAATCCTCACAAGGGACTGTTGACATAGCTCTTATCACTGTGTACACCTTACAGGCCCTAAGTTTTTCTACCTCCACATAGTAGGTAGTTGATCTCATCTAATCCAAAGGCTTCAAATACAGCACTATCTTAAAATTCATGTATCTCACTCTTTTAGATCTATAACAGGCCTTTAAAACTTATAAAACTGAGCTAGCTTTTATATTCATCCAACAAAATTTACAGTCTTTCCCCACCACTTAATGGTGATTTCATCATTTTACTTATTCAGACTCCAAGTCTTTGAATTATCCTTCACTGTATTCTTATTTTTCTACAAGCAATTCATCCACAACTTATTAACTCTATTTTCAAAACTACATTCTCAAACCTGACCTCTTATTATCCTTACTATTGCTGCCACCTAGTAAAAGTACCAGTTCAAACTGTTAACTAAATTTGTGCAATACGTACCTGACTGGTCTTCTTCTCTGCCCTCTCCCCATTTCAATCAATTCTTAGCACAACCAACAGTATAATCTTGTGAAAACATAATTCAAATCAGGCCACAACTCTGCTGAAAACATTTGCATTGCTTTCCAAATCATTCAGAATAAAACCACAGTCTTGGAAATGCCTAAGGATCCTATAAATCCTCCATCTTCCTCCCCTTTCAGTTTGCTCAGAGGTTTTTCCAACTGCTATTTCCTTCTTAGAAGCAGTAACCCCATTCTCTATCAAAATGTATTCTGGTTTTTCAGCTCTTTCCCACTATCTGCAGAACCTTGTCCTTTCCCTCCTTAAGGTACTTTTTCTAATTCCATCTTCTCAGTGAGGTTTCTTTTGACCCTTACCAGTTAAAAATGCAAACGTATTTACTCCTTGACTCTATCCATCTTCCTTCCTTGTTTATGTTCTCCATTTTTTTCTCTGCATATATCACTATACAACATTCCATATATTTTTGTTGTTGTTGCCTCTTGTTTCGTTTCTCCAATTAAAATGTAAGCTCCAAAACCAAGGAAATTGTGTTTGTATTGTGTAATTCTCTTTCCTTATTGCCTAAGATAGTGTCTGGAACATATTCACTCATCTCTTTCTCACCCCTAAATACCCATTCCTTCTAAAACTCAGTAAACTGAATCACACTGCTCAAAATTCATCTGATATTGAAACTGGTGTCACATGAAAACTGAACCAATGAATGAAGAGTATAATTGTTATAGAAGGGTGGGTTTATGGGGAGGCATATTCCTGGAAGAGCTTTGTATATGTCAAACAAGGTGACACTATGTCAAGTCAATGCAAAACTTCATATGGTCCTAGAGTCATTGCATATGTTTATATGCTTGTTAAGTATAGCCAGTAAATTTGGTATTTTTGCAGATTATCTGTGATACACACACACACACACACACACACACACACACACCTCACCCTCCACACGAAATTGGCACTGATATCCCATAATATTCTACTCCTTAAACAGAGACACACCTGCGTAGGTTAGTATAAAAGCCAAGTTGACAGCATGTTTTATGCACAGGCTTATTTCTTGGCCAAAGATTTGTTTGCTGTCATGGAGACCTGACTTTCGAGCTGTTTTTAATGTAACATAATAGAACACATATAGAGAGTACTCAGCCAACTTAAAACGTGTATATTGAACACCTCCTCTGTCCAAGGTGCAATGAGGCTAGAAAAAAAGGGTAGGAAGTTGTGTCCAGAAAGAGTTCACAGTTAGGATGGAGAGGGGAAATTAACACATATGTAAAACTGACAAAGAACTGAGAGCCAAAATGTAGTCCTGACTGGAGATCATTAAAATAAAAGATAAAACCATGGCCCAAAGTAGTGAAGGAAGGCTCTGAGAAGGAATGAACAAGAACACTCATTAAGCACCTGCTAAGTGCCAGGTGCTTTGCATATATTGCCTCACTTAATCATCACAGTAACCATATGGGGTCTGAAATGTTGTGTTATTTTTATAGGTAAGGAAATTGTGTTGAGGTCAGTCCAATAAGCACTTATTACAATCTTATTCCAATTATTTTATATCTCCAGCCAGAAACACAATGCCAAGCTGAAGATAAAAAATGATTGCTTCCTGCCGTTTATAAAATCTAAATTTTGGTTGGGAAGATTGGAAATGAGATAAGTGAGCATAATTTCCATTCGATGCTTAAACAGTTTTGACTAAGCTTACTTTCTGTGGAAACGAGAAGAAGCTTTCAACCAAGAATGTGGGTTCTGAGGAAGTTTTTCTGGTGGAGGTAGTGTCTGTGTTAAATCACTAAGAATGATAAAAGTGAAATTCAGCCGGGCTCGGTGGCTCAGCCTGTAATCCCGAGCCTTTGGGAGGCTGAGGTGACTGGATTGCCTGAGCCCGCGAGTTCGAGACCCACCTGGGCAGCGAGACCTCATCTCTACAATAATAATAATAAAAAAAATCAGCCGGGCGTGGTAGCGCATGCCTGTAATTCTGGCTACTTGGAAGGCTGAGGCGGAAGGATCACCAGAACCCAGCAGGTCGAGGCTGTGGTGGCCGGGAGCGGCCACTGCACTCCAGCCTGGGTGACAGAGTGAGACTCCAACTCAAAAAAAAAAAAAAAAAATGTGAAACTCACTTCCAACAGAAGGAACTGCAGGAATGAAGTCACAGAGGTGTGGTACTCTATGGCATGTGTATTATTTCAAGTCAATCTAACTTTATAAAATGCAAACCCAAAAATATGTATTGGTTCAAACCTGATAGAAGTGAATTTTTCTCATGCTTACAATGTCGAAATGAATGCAAAGTTTTCATGCACCAGTCCTAAAAGTAGTTGGTTTCACTTTCATTTGCCTGGAAAACAGTCACATGGCCACACCTATCTGCAAGGAAGGCTGAAAAATGTATCATATCTTTTTGCCGAGGAAGAGAAGCATTTTTCTTGAATATCTAGTGGCATTTGCCTTTGTGTTTAAATTCTGTTATTTCTGTGGGATAAGGTAAGGTGAGCGAGAAAGATGCAGCTGCACCATAAAGGATTCTTTTATATTTCACAGTAGAGAGCTTCAGTTCCAATCAGGTACAGTGGCTCACACCTCTAATCCCAACACTTTGGGAGGCCGAGGTGGGAGGATCTCTTGAGACCAACCTGTACAGTGTAGCAAGACCTCGTCCCTACAATTTTTTCTTGTTTCTAAGCTAGGCATGGTGTCTCATGCCTGTAATCCCAGCTATTCAGGAAGCTGAAGGTCAGGCGTTTGAGGCTGCAGTGAGCTATGATTGTGCTACAGCACTCCAACCTGGGAGACAGAGTAAGGCCCTGATCTATATTTTCCAAAAAAAGAACTTAAGTTCAAATCAAGAAACATTCTTTGAGCCCAGTCAATATTATATCAGATGCTAGGAGCAAATAATTCATCCCAAATTTTGCCTTCAAGGTGATTATATTTTAATAAGAGACACTAAAACATAGGTTGATAAAGGATGCTTTGATTTTTATCTTGTAGGTGTTAGAGACATGGTGAATGGAAGGGCATATTAGTAAAGGTAGTATGTTTTAATTTGCCTTTATGTGTGTAATTCAGATGATGGCATGCATGGTGCATTTGAGAGTGAAAAACTAAAGACAGATGGGAGAAAATTTCTGGCTTAAGATAGGGAAATGTTAGTGGGATGGAAATTAATAAGGACAAGTGACAAAAATACAATTTACTATATGTTGAAAAAGAAGGAAAAGTCATAGATGACCCCTTGCATTCTGATGTAAATGAACAAGAAAATGACTTTCTTACCTACTAGAATATGTAATACAAAAAGAGATTTTGACCCAGGAAATGGAATAATATGGTGAATTCATTTTTTGACAAATTGAATTGAAGTGCCCATGAAACATCTAGATGAAGATGTGTCTCCGTACCACACACATATGTTTATTGCAGCACTCTTCACAATAGCAAAAACATGGAACCAAATCCGATGCCCACTGAAAGAGAATAAATAAATAAATAAAATGTGGCACATATACGTGATGGAATATTATGCAGCTATAAAGAAAAATAAAATCTTGGCCTTTGCAGCAACTTGAATACAGCTGGAGACCATTATACTAAGTGAACTATCAAAGAAACAGAGAACCGAATACTAGATATTCTCACGTATAAGTGGGCCCTGATCACAGGTCACAAAATCACAAGGGTGAGACTGGCAGATGCTGGACACTGCTAGATGAGGGACAAAAGGATGAGGGAGGGTGGCACTTGGCAACACAATGAGTTCCCGGTTCACTACGGGGAAAGAGGGGCAGCTGGAATCCCAAACTTCACCTGCATGTAACTTATTTATATAGTAAATCCCCACATGTACCCTACAACTCTAACATAAAATTAAACAACAACAACAAAAAGATGTTTCTCAGAATCTTAGGTGCTCTAGTAGACAAACAAATGTCCTCTCAAAGATATTTACAATCTAATCTCTGGAAACTTATATGGTAAAAGGGACTTTTACTTCCTGCCTTATATAGTAAAAGATTTTGCAAATGTGATTGAATCTCTTGAGATGGGAAGATTATCTTGTATTATCCAGGTGGGCCCAATGAATCCTCAGAGGACTTTATAAGAGGGTGACAGGAGAATTGGAATGGAAGCAGACATCAGGAAAGACAGGAAGTTTTATGTGATATTTGAAGATAAAGGAAGGGTCCATGAGTCTAGGAGTGTAGGCTTGAGAGATCAAAGTGGGGAATGTCCAGGAAATGAATTTTCCTCTGTAACCTACTGAAGGAACCAGCCTGGCTAACATCTTGACTGTAGCCCAGTGAAACTGATTTTGGACTTCTTACCTCCAGGATTACAATATAATAAATTTGTGTTGTTAAACCACTAGATCTGCAGCTGTTACAGCAGCAACTGGAAAATAATATAGATGTCAATATTCATTTTCCAAGAGTAAACATATAGATAAGTGATAGTTAAACATGAAATTAGCTACAGCTTCCCAGAAACTGTGAGGAATCTGTAGGTTGTATCATCCTTGAAATGACAAAAAAAATTTAAAAGATAACCAGAAAAATGTATACTAGGTAGGAAAGATACCAGAAGTCCACCAGGACGCAATATGCCCATGTAAAGAGTGTGGCATCATAGGTTATAAACAGAAGCAGGAAGAAAGAAATGATCAGCAGGTTCAAATACAGGACAATTGTCTTTATAATTTAGTGACTATAAACAGCTTGCATAGGACAGAGAGGTGCTAGGCTGGGAGAGAAACTGGAGGAGGAAGAGAGCATATCATCTTTGAGTACACATATTTCAACGTGCTAATATGTTATGAGGCCATCCTGATGTGAAGCTTTGATATCAAGTTCAGACTTGTATTTTTTATACTCCAATTCTACACCAGCTTCATGGAATTCTGTTCCTTTCAATTCACTTTCGCTTTGTAGTCTGACTTGTTTCATTGAGTCAACTGATTTTTAAGAAATTAATGTCATATAGCTCCTCTCATGGAAATATTTTTATTCCAAGATTTTTGGAAAGTAAGGTTTCGTTCCGCTTAAAGGACAATAAACATCAAGAAGGTGAGATCTCCATGGGAGAAGGTGACAGGCCATTTACAGTGAAATCATGGTGGTATTACAGTTTTCTTCACCTATCAGTGACTCGTATTCACCATTTCCTTCATCTGCACAATTCTGTATACTAGCAGTCATAATCCTCAACTTGCACATGTGGAAACAGTTGGGAGTATAACCAGCTTACTTAAGGTTATAGCTAATAAGAAGCAAAACTAAATTTTGAATCCATGTCTATTTCACTCCAAATTCTAACTGAGTCCACTATTCTATTCTATGTTGGCCACCTGTAGGATGAGACAAGTAGGAAGGAAAATGTATTTCATAGAGAGTATATCATCAGCCTCTTTAAAAGTGACCCTTTTTCCGTAAAAGTAATGTCTTCCATAAAGTTCTCTATAATAAAAATCATTTCATAGTATATATAATTCTGGTTAGTTTTATTTCTTTGGTTAAGTGCAATAAAGTATTCAATTAATGCCTTCATGATGAAGATGAAATGAAATTTTCACCTTTACCACTTCAATGACTTTTATATTCAGAAACTGACCTTAATGTATGGAAAAGTATTTTATACTTTATGTATAACTTAATATATATATATATAGGCTCATATATACTTTAACATATTCTCAATAAGTTAACAACATATGCTCTTATTGGATCATATGTTTTGTAAATGCTGTAATTATATAAATGTGCAAAATATAATAAAAATTCTGACTTCAATATTTCTTAAGTGTTCTATATCTTTCTGTAAATGAAGTGTTTCCTCTATTAATGTAAAATGTTCCTTTTTTAATATTTTCCTCATTTCAGAGTTTCTTCTGCAATTTCACTTCAAGTATTGATACAAGTACAGCTGTGTTTTTTAAGGAAGTGTTTACACCACTTCTTGAGCAGAGTTCATCTATTATGTTCTACTCGAATTAAAATATAGAATGACAGTGGCAAAACGCATTTGACATTAGGGACCCAGAAATGCAACATAACTAAGGAAAAGTTTAACTCAACCAAATCTAAACACAAACATGAGGAATGCCTCTGTAATACCTTTCACTCAAACTGTAAAGATGTTTAAGATTCCAGTTCTCACCGCCGGGCTTGGTGGCTCAGCCTGTAATCCCGTGCCTTTAGGAGACTGAGGTGAGTGGATTGCCTGAGTCCGCGGGTTCGAGACCCGTCTGGGCAGCGAGACCTCATCTCTAAAATAAATCAAAAAATCAGCTGGGCGTGGTAGCGCATGCCTGTAATTCCAGCTTCTCGGAAGGCTGAGGCGGAGGGATCGCTGGAGCCCAGCAGGCGAGGCTGCGGTGGCCAGAAGCGGCCACTGCACTCCAGTCTGGGCGACCGAGTGAGACTCCAACTCAAAAAAAAAAAATTCCAGTTCTCAGCTAGTTTTACTTTTTCAATATAAGTGCTATATTGAAAAGACATTATTAAAAAGGAAAACAAAATCATTTACTTCTCATTTCATAAATCACTGTTTCTAATGAGTTTGACATTCCTACATCCAATCCTCTAGCTCAAGAGGACCTTTTCAAAGTACAGAACCGGTGCATCCTCCCTTTTTAAAAACTTGGTTTTGTCTTGGCTGACCACCGAATAACATTAAAACTGCTTTCCTACAGCCTCCCTAAATCCTTCACGTTGGGTCATGAATTTTTTTTCCTACTTATCTCTTATGTTTTCTTTATGGTGGAACCACTTACATGTACAATCAAAAATCTTTATATACTATATGAGCAAAACATAGAGCCTGATAGTAAAAATAATAATAATAACTAAAATCTATCAGAAATGCACATTATGCCTTTAATGCTTCCCATAAACCAAATCCTTGTTTAAATGCAATTGGTATCTGAAGCCAGTCTATTTACCCCAGGTCTAGCTCTGCACCCTCCCCTCCCCACTGCAGTCATACTTTTGTCCAACCCCTGAAGTAATACAATCTTCATACCATTGAAAGTTTCTGGCTATGTGCCTGACTCCTTCATTGGACTGTGGTTTCTATGAAAGTAAGGACCATGCTTTATTCTTCTTCAGATCCCTAGAGCTCAATATTGGCTTAATTCTAATTACATATCTGAAAACTTTGGCTTGTTGGAATTAAACATTATTTTGAATATTATAAAAATATGGTATATATGCTTTATATTGCATAAGACCATAGCAAGTTTCTTTGACCAAACGTTGTAATCGCCATAATAATATTTCTGCAGTAAAATCTAATGTGGTAATTCTTCGTTCTATTTATCAAATATTTACAGTCCTCGCCCCTACCAGGCACGCAATAGGATTAGACTTCATGCACTGGGGAGGGGTCATATGACTAGTCCAGGTTTTAAGTAAAAGTGGCAGTGTTCGTTTTATTGAAAAATCCACCAGAAATTTCTCTATCCCTCTGGCATGACATGTATGGTTTACTAATCTATTAATCACTTTTTGGGTGACTTTGTCGAATGCTAATGGACATGTTTTTTCAGCCACTAGGTTCGGGGGTTGTTTGTTAATACAGCATAAACTAGCTCATTCTGATATACACTTATAAGCACCCATGTTAAGTAGAAGAAAAGAGACTATTATCATCATGTTACTTTAGATCATGTTGTAATCAAATGATTTCTGGTCATATTGAGTTTTTCTGTCAAATTAGTTACAAAGAAACTTTGATGTTTAGATTTGGGAATTAAGAAAAAGATACTGTGATCCAGTATATACCAAACATATAGCAGATAATGTAGCAGAAAACAGTGGGAATTAAATAAACTTTTTTGAGATAGGAAGGAATCTCCTTGAACATAGGTATATGAACTTTTTTGATATTTTATGGGCTTGTGTTATAAAAACTATACTATGAAAATGATTTTTAAAATATTGTAGGTCTACTATGTTAATTTATGGTTTTGCTTTTGTCTGACCACTTCTCTAAAATTCGAAGAAATAACAGATTTATATAAAATACAGAAATGTCATTGATGTGAGGAAAATTCCTCACAGCCCTATTCTGACTTACGCACATATAAATAAGATGAAAATAAAAATATTTGTTCTTCTCCCTATAAAATTGCAATATCTAAATTTATTTACTACCTACCATGTGTAGGTATTATTTTAAACATTGTATTAGTGTATGAAAACATAAAAATGTACTCAGTAGTATATTATCATTGGGCCAGTTTTATAATATTAAGTAAGGGAATGAAAGCAAAGAGGAAAGCAACATATGTCAGAAAATTAGTAAGTTGGTTATATTCAAACATTCTGACCTCAGACCGTTTGCTCTTAATGACTGTAATATAGGAACTCTGCAGAAACTCTAGAGCTAAGGAAACAAAAAATACCTAGTAATATTGCTTTCATTTTGTTTATACTGAGTCTTATTTTTCACTATGTTAGCCACTTTTTGTTTCTCCACTGAATTTCTTTTCATGTTCTTTGATCAGAAGTGATTAATTCCAAAATGTATAAAATACATTAGAGGAACATTATGCTACACTATTCTATTAGTGTTGTCTTTAAAAATATTATTCTATGTTGCTTGTGCATATGTTCTCTGCCAGTCATTAAATGTAAAGTATATGTTTTCAGATACATGTCACATACACCTGTACTTTCATTTCAAAGTATCTCTTTAGATACCATTGAATTCATAATAATAAGTAATACCAGTTTTCATTTATTGAACATATAATATCTTCCAGATGTAATGTAAGGCATTTTGCATTCATTATCCCACTTACCCTGAATAGCAACCTTGCAAGTTATACACTCTTAATTTATTTTACAGATGAGGAAACTGAGATTCAACACAGATTTAGCAATTTACTCAGAGGTAAAACTTGGATTTCAAACAAGATCAGTCTAGCTTCAAATTCTGTACTCTTTATTCCATGGGACATCAGACATTTGAATGACCAGCTCATAAATAAATACACTAAAAATAATTCAACATAAAATTTTTGGGAGGTATTGTCTTTTTTAATCTCAAACAAAAAAATAACACAACGCATTCCAAATTTGTTTGCTAAAAATACAATACACATTTCAAAAAGAAATAAATATGTGAATGGGTTAATGAACATTCTTCTGTTTGAAAGCTCTAAATCAAGTCAGTTTATATGGCATGGTGGTAAATTTTCACATTAACATAGAAATTTTGGTTTGGTTTCTTTAAAAATTTGTTTTATGCAATTTAAATTGACAGTAAGACATCTTAAAGAGTTAGAATTAATTTTTCAGTTACAATCCAGCTACTTTCATTTAAAAATGTAGCCCATATCTGTATTTCTTGTACAAAGAAACATGATCTCCTTAGCTCTTTTGGGGAAAACATATTCAATATGCATTTTCTGTGATAATATGATGTATCAGACTCAAAAAAAAAAAACCAATACATGTGGTAATTTAAGGAGCTTCAATTACCTTCAGTTAAAAAGATGCATATTATTTTTAAATGCATTTAATTCTGATGCAAAGATGATAGTTTAGTAGGGAATATGATAATGCTTATATCAAGAAATCTAGCAAACCTATTTCTAATAAATTGCTTTTTATTATTACCAGATATTGCCTAGTTTTCCTTAGCTAACTCCTGTTAGCAACAGGACAAACTCATGTGTGAGATAGAACACCAGAAGCTGCATAACCCCCCTAAAAAGGCAATAAAATATATTTCCAAGGAAACCAAACCAAGATTCCATACCATAATTCAGGCAGCACGGCCCATCATAAACAAAAATTCATTATGCCTGCTGTGTGGAAAAAATGTTAAGCAAAAAGAAATAAACAGAGAATGTTTTAACAAATCATATTAGTCAAATGAAAGAAAAGAGGGATAAAGCCACAATTCTAAATGAGACTGCCAATAAAGCTTAAAACCGAGCCAAAATTTGAAAGAAATCTAAACATCACCAGACCAAGTCTAAGTCTTCCTAAAAATATTTTATTTGGGGTTTTTCCTTTCAACAATTTCCTTTAGGTTTAAGAGGAAACTTGACCAGATCTGGAGATGTGATATTAAATGCACGCAGACTGTATCCAAACCTAAATTGAGAAAACAATTGAGTGAAATTTAGAGACATGAAGCAGAGCATCATTCCCACACAAGGATTATAAAATACATCAGGACAGGATGAAAATGTTTGCAGTTCTAGAATGTTGTCTTAAAAAAACCTTAACAATGGTCATTTATAATCCAGCCCTCCACTAATGTATAAAGTCATGAAGAGAGGCAGCATGCATATTTCTCAGAACTTTAGCAGCATATTGAACTTTGCTGTCAACATGTAATAAAATACCTTTCTGTATAACCAGGATACAACCTAATTGTGTGTATCTCATTTGAGATACACACAATGGCAACCATTTGCCTGAGGGAAAAAAAAAACAAGGAAAAAAAATCCTCATCATGAAATAAAATCTGTCGTTTGTAGCATGATGTAGTCTCTGCTCTTTTCTACTTTGTTATTTTAAACAGACTCTCTTTGCTTCAGGAACTTGGGCAGATGTCAATGGACATCCCTCTGGATAGGAAAGAAGGTCTCTTTCATGTGTCAGTGTTCCATAACTGTGATCTTGAGAGAGAAAAGAGGGATAAAGAGGAAGTGAGGAGAGAGGCTAAAGGAGATACATTTTACAGAAACCAGTAAAATGCCCCACCTCTGCTGGGGGGGATCGGGAAGTTAGGCATGTTTCTTTCTTGGGGAATGTCTCTTATATGTATTCAAGAACAACCCAGTCTGTGGAGTTGGGCTAAATGAGCCTTGGGGAATTATACTATGATTGCAACCACCATTTTCAACATTTTTGTCTATTAGAGGAAAAGGCTCCATTAAGTTCCAATTAACCAAATGACAAAGACATTTTTAGAATAGAATGTCTTTAGAGGTTGTAGAGTGTTTATACAGTGGAAAATGTTAACTAAATACCTGCGTTATTAATGTGCTAACCACAACAGTTGAAATAGTTCACACTATATTCACAACTGGGACATCTAAAAGGAACAAAGTAGACTGATCATCTGAATGCATCATTGATTAGATGATCAATTATCAGCACTGCCATGTTCTTCTTCAGGTTGAATTTTCTTTTTTATTTATTTAGAGACAGGGTCTGGCTTTGTCACCCAGACTGGAGTGTGTGGTGTGAGTACAGTTCACTGCAGTCTTGAACTCCTAGTCTTAACTCCCACCTCAGTCTCCTAAAGCTCTGAGATTATAGACCTGAGCCACCACACTTATAATCTTTTAATCTTCTAAATACTGAATTTTCTGCTCATAGATAAATTTCTGTACTTAGAAACAATCCGTGTTTCTTTCTATGCTTCATAACTACATACACTCAAATGATCTTAAAGCAAGGAATAACTGATGGAGGAAACAAACACATACAGGACATCATGCATTGCATACCAGCCTTACCGCTCAGAGTCCCAAGGAGACATTCTTCTCCATTTTCCCTTTGTCTTTTTATTTCTTCTTTCTCTATTCTGTACCTCATTCATTTTATCTAAATTATTCCTCCTTGAAAAAAGAAAGAAGTCTAGGCATCACCCAGTCTCTAAAAAAACAACAACATTAAATTAGCTGGGCATGGTGCCATGTGCCTGTTTTCCCAGCTACTCAGGATGGTGAGGCAAGGAAGAAAGACCTTCCTGAGCCCAGGAAGTCAGGAGTTGAGTTCTTTGTTATTGTGTCACTGCTGTCCAGCCTCAGTGAAAACCTGACAGAGAAGGAAAAGAAGGAAGGGGTAGGGAAAGGGAAGAAAGAGAAAAGGGGTCAAGTGAGAATGGGTCAAGGGGGAAAGGAAAAGGAGAAGGAAGAGGAGGAGTAGGAGGAAGAAGGAGGGAGAAGGGGAAGGGAGAAGGGGAGGAGGGGTCAAGGGGGAAGGAGTAAAGGGGGAACAGGAAAGGGGAAAGAAGAGGAGGAGCAGGAAGAAGGAAAGGAAGAGGGAAGAAGAGAAGGGGGAAGGGGTCAAGGGAGAAAGGGAAGGAAGAAGAGAAAGAGGAAGGAGAAGGAGAAGAAAGAGGATATCAGTGATAGTATAGAAACGAGAAACTCACTGGAGACCACAAGACAGTGAAAAAAGGCTCTTCAGAGAAACAGTGATTAAGCATTAGAATGATACACACGTATCATTCATGCAAATAAAACTGTATGTCTCTATGTGTTTATTATGGTCTTAACCCTAAATTTGAGGGGTAGGGAATTATCTGGTCAATTTTTAAAGATGATATTTTTTTTAAAATCCTAATCCTTATTTTTTACTCTTTCATTCTTTTCTTCAGTGCCCTTTTCTCACCAGTAACTCTAAAAAGTTAAGTATTTAAGATTTTTTTTTCCTTTGCCCTTACAGTAAAATAAGTGTGTGTATTCATATATGTAAATGGTGGGGAAGAAGCAATACATTTATAGCCAACAATTAAACTGGAAAAATTAAACTCAGAAAACTGATATATGGTTAATTTGTAAATATTACAGGGCACAGTCTGTAGACAGTTTTTAATAATGAAATCCAGCTTTATTTTGATGAACAACAAGTTTGAAGATTATTGAATTCAGGGGAAAAAAAGGTTCGTTAACTTCATTTGTTGTACAATTATTATCAACTGACTAAACCTTTTTAGAGACAGTTTTTGTTAAAAAAGGGGGGGGCAGCTAAAAAAGACATTCACTGATATAAAGCTAAGACTAAGATTTCTTGCTTGTCTTGAAACAAAAATCCCAGAAAACAAAAAATAAGATTATTTATTTTAATGACATCTACTATTTTACATTTTAAATGCTATCAGAATAAAAATTATGGCAATGAATCTGTTTCAGACTAATGGCTAAATATTCCTGTTTCAAGAGACATTCTTTCCTCTATGTGACTTTCAACAAATCAACAAAAGCTTTCCTTATACTGTACTCAATGTTGACAGCTTCTAGCTAATTTATTGAAACTCAAATGTCTATATTTATATTATCAATAAATCATTTAAGCTCCCAGAGGCACAGAAACAAATATTTTGCTGTTTGATTACATGTATTTAGAAGTCCCAACTTTTTAATTTAGCCAGAGGACACTAAAGATTTAAGTGATGTTCTTTATAAGCAACTACAGGTTGCAGCTGTTAGTAAAAGGAAAAGACTTATTCATAAATAAAAATTAAAAGGAAAGATGACGATTACTCCTTGATCATGATTTAACTAAATATTCTATATTATTCTGAACGTTTAGATATCTTACTTGAAAAACATTTTTTTATGCTTTGCAAATTACATTTAAGGTTATTGTTTTTACATGTAATATAAAATCAGGTTACTATAAAAATGAATTACAATAAATACATGTTTTATACAACAAACATTTGAAAGTTTTCAGCTAGTTATTCAATTTAAGTGGCACAAACATATTAATCAATTTGTTCTAAGAATAAAAACTTGGGTTGGTCAAATTAATCAAATAATCATTACAATTTGATTTGACCTCACTCTCTGTGTTAAGCAGCAAAAAAAGAAAAAAGAAAAGAAAGGAAAAAGAAAGGAAGACCATGGTAATTTTTATAATTCACTATCCATAGGGAATAGCTTCTCATATTTACATTTTGGTTAATATACCCACACTTTTAATACTAAAACTCAAACCTCGTATTATCTGTGTAATTTGTAATAGGATTATCAGCATTCTCATTTTTAGTTATTGTTATTTTAAATAACATAAAAATGCTCACCTGCAAAATTAAAACATACATAAGCCAATAATAATTTTTAATCTCCAGATGACACAGATATGAATCCATAGATAATGAGACATAAAGATATAGATGTTATTGCTCATATAATCCAGTGTTCATGGATGCATTGCCAGAAGCACAAACATAAACATGCTACCCCACAAGTGTGTTCACTCACACACATATTTCTCTTCTCTTATTCCCTTCTCTCTTGTTCTCTTCTTTCCTCTGTCTGCAAATATGTCCATGTGATGTACAGCGACAGATGCATAAGTAGGTGCTGAATGGTTTTTATTGTTGAAATGATGTAATACTTAGATGAATTTAATAGATTTAACAAACCATAAAGCAGATGCCTATAAACAGAAACAGAGGATCTGTATCATTTTATATCGATTTCTATAGGTACACTGTGCATACATTCATATGCATAGACATTCACAGAGCACACGTTACCAATTAAAATTTACATGAACTTAAACCTAAGTAAAAGCTTCAAAGTGTGTTGGCCTATGAAACACATATATTGCCTTTAATTCAATGAAAAAAAATTTCCATAAATAAACACAAGAATTTCTCTAAATTTATTTTTTCTCTATAAATCTATTAAGTCAGGAAGAAGAGTAGTCAAAGATCAACTATTCCCAATTCTTGTGAAGTATAATAAAAGAAATAACAATATAGCGGCTGCTATCCTTTGAAATCAGGCAACATAGCTACGTAACAAAATTGTACAAAAATTGAAATATAAATTTAAAAAAATAGAAATCCCCTAAAAAAGGTTTCACTTTTTTTGCCATCATTTATTTATAATTTTTTGTTTTGCATTAATTTAAAATTTTACTTTTTAAAATAAGAATGCAAACATTTACTCATTTATAGAATATGGCACCTAGACATCTATTAAAGAAAATGAAACCTATGAAATACTAAAGGTACAAAAATCTACTGTGAAGAACATATCATCTAAGAGAGGAAACATTTGCATGTTCAGCTAACTATCGTGCATGGAGTAACAGGGTATGATCAAAGCAGACCGGAAGCATTCAGGAGAAAGTGACAAGTTCCAACAGGGGGGTTGAAAAGCTGGAGACTTCACAGATATCTTTTTCAAGAAACAGTAGCAGAAGATTTCAAAGAAAATGTCATAACTTGAAATTTACAAAAAAGTCAGGGACCCATGGCATGTCATAACAAACAAGACACAGAGTGATGCTGTCTGGTCTTATAAACCAGTTTGATGTTTTGGCTGACTTAATCTGTCACGTCAGGAGAAAAAAAGGAAAAGCTTACTCTGTGATTGACTTGACTGGTGTAGACAAAACAATCACACTTGGTTGTGTGTGTAAAGAACCAGTGTGCATGTGTGTACACATCACACAAGTAAAGAGAGGGCACAGAGACACATATAAGTAGTAGCAGTGGCTGTGTTAATGTATTTAATGGTCAGGTCATTCTCTTTACCAGGCAATAGTTCTGAAAAAGAGGAGGAAGGCAAAGGGGGAAGTAGGACCATCAATTCTTGTGGAATTATTAGGTCTAAGAAAAACAGAGAGGAATGAGATAGAGTCAGTGGTAGAAAAAAGTTTCCATGACTGGAAGAAAAGCAAGATTTGACAATATGGAGGAAGGGAAGGAGAGAGAGATGGAGAGGGTGAGAGAGGAAGGAAGGAAGAATATGAGTATGGGTCCCTGAGAGAAACAAGAGGTAGTGAACAATGATGAAGGTGAAGCTTCTATAAGTCCTGCTTGTGACATAGATAAAAGGACAGACAAACGGGCCCCCAAATATGATGACTCATATACCGAAATACTCTCTTTGATGGTATATTTCCAGAAAATTTTTCAGTTTGTGCTTGTTTAGTAAGGTTTGGTGACACAGGTTCTACATTTTAACCATCTTAAAATTCTATTGTATCTGTCCACTGAAAATGCACATGTATATCCTGAACAAAAGTAAATCAAGTAAAAATGTTCATTAAAATAATTTGAAGGAAGCTATTTTATGCATCTGCTTTCTTTTGACTTACAAGGACAAATGAAAGATAATTATCATCTGAGCAAGCTAGTGAATAGCGTTTTCCAAGCCATTTCAGTCCTGTTCAACTGCTTCCTTATTACTCCTATATGTTCAACCCCCTACCTTAAAGCATGCTACCTATGTTCATAATTAATCTTCAGAAACTATTTAAATGATTCACATTGTTATGTTTATGAAAAATACATTTGATATAATAGTTATTTGTCATTATTTTCAAAGACTATTTTCCATTTTATGAGCTAATCTACTGCTAGTCAGGTAAAATATCAAGTTTTACATCTTTTAAAACATTTTTCAAAAGACAATATCTATGCCATTTTAGATGATATTCTAAAGATACACACTAATTTGTAGATAGTTCAACTCTCTTCTTGTTTCTGAACTGATAGAGTTCATATGGCACACCGAATTTTCAATTGTGCAGTTAACTTTCTAACTTTTAGTTCTCGTTAAAATGTGCAAAATTCATTTCCCTTAAAAAAGAGAAATGGAATTACTATGAAAAGTTGAATACAGCCGGGCTCGGTGGCTCAGCCTGTAATCCCGCGCCTTTGGGAGGCTGAGGTGAGTGGATTGCTTGAGCCCGCGGGTTTGAGACCCGCCTGGGCAGCGAGACCTCATCTCTGCAATAAATAATAATAATAAAAAATCAGCCGGGCGTGGTAGCGCATGCCTGTAATTCTGGCTACTCGGAAGGCTGAGGCGGAAGGATCGCCGGAGCCCAGCAGGTCGAGGTTGCGGTGGCCGGGAGCGGCCACTGCACTCCAGTCTGGATGACAGAGTGAGACTCCAACTCAAAAAAAAAAAAAAAAAAAAGTTGAATATAGTTTTAAAAAGTCTCAACTAGGTACAGTGGTTAATATTTGTAATCCCAGCATTTTGGAATACTGAGGCAGAAGAATAGCTTGAACCCAAGAGTTCAAGAACAGCCTGGGCAACATAGCAAGACCTCGTCTCTACAAAAAATACAAAAGTTAACTGGACATGGTGGCACATGCCTGCAGTCCCAGCTACTGGGGAGATTGAAGAGGAAAAATCGCCTGAACACAGGAGGTCGAAGATGAAGTGAACCAGGATTGCACCACTGTACACCAGCATAGGTGGTAGAGTGAGACTCTGTCTCAAAAAAAAAAGTATTAATTATTTGACTACCTGTGTCTACAGATTTTTTTTTTCCATTTTGCAAAATATCTGAAAAGAGTGTGTCAATGCATATAAAACAACTGGGCAATGACAAACACTTAACAACAAGGTGAATTAGCATACTTATCAATATCAATATATCTGTGGTCCAGTCACTCCATTGATGTGGGATTGGAGAGATGTTTCCACTCAAGTTCCAACATGTGTGCCACAAGGTACCCATTCCTTATTCGCGCATGGCAGTTGATGTTCAAACCACTTCTCTAACTCATTGCTTAGTTAACAAACAACCCCTTATAAAATGGGCAAAAGATATGAACAGACACTTCACAAAGGAAGACATCCGAGCAGCCAACAAACACATGAAGAAATGTTCAACCTCACTAATCATCAGGGAGATGCAAATCAAAACCACACTGAGATACCACCTAACCCCAGTCAGAATGGCAATTATCAACAACTCAAAAAATAACAACTGCTGGAGAGGATGTGGTGAAAAGGGAGCACTTCTACACTGTTGGTGGGAGTGTAAACTAGTGCAACCTCTGTGGAAAGCAGTGTGGCGATTCCTAAAAGCTCTAAATACCAACCTCCCATATGACCCCGCAATCCCCCTACTGGGAATATATCCTGAAGAACACAAATCACTCTATAAAAAAGATACCCGCACACGCATGTTTATCGCAGCGTTGTTCACAATAGCAAGAACCTGGAAACAGCCATGCTGCCCGTCAAAAGAGGACTGGATTAAAAAATGTGGTACATATACACGATGGAATACTACGCAGCCATAAAAAAGAACAAAATCATGAATTTCGCAGCAACCTGGATGGAACTAGAGTCTATAATACTGAATGACCTCTCACAGAAACAAAGATCCGAGTATCACATGTTCTCACTCATATAATGGACATTGAACATCCAATGCAATACTATACAAAAATGACTGACGGTACTGGGAAACTATGGTGGGGGGAGGGAGATGGGATTAACAGTAGCAAATATCTGTCTGGGAACGGGGAAACACCCCATATCAACAGGGTGCCTGAATGAAATGCAATTGTATACCTAGCCCTTAACAGTACCCCACAACTTCATAATAAAAAATAAATAAATATTTTTTTTCAAAAAAGGACATGGAGTACACTAATCAGGGTTTCTTGGTTTTCAAATGTTGTACTACATGATCAAATGTGAGTACTGTCTGAAGTCATTATTTATTACTGTCTTCAACAATAGGTTAGTGTCTAATATATGCCAAAGAGTCATTATAAAGATGACTATAAAATAGAAATATTTCTTGTTAGTTTAAAAGCCAAGGTCTTGGATACAGATCAGTAACTCTGAAGCTACTTTGCCTATATACTAGGTTGAAGAAATAAGTCAATACTTGCAGATAACGAGAGCTAGGCTTCTCGTTGTCTGAGAAAGAAGTTGTAAATAAGCAAGATCAAAAGCTAGACTCAAACCCTGTGGTGCTGAACTATAACCAGAAATATTACATGAAATATGCATGCATACATAAATATCTATGTACATATATATGTATAGAGAGAGAGAGAGGGAGAGAGAGAGAATTGGATATAGATATGTGTGTACACATGGATTAATATACATGACTAGAGCAGGAAAAATACAAGATGAGCTTGGAACAGTTTGTGGTGCCTCCAAGAAAAGAGAGGTCCAAAAAAAAAAAAAAATGCATCCAAATCAAAAGAACGCAGGATCCTGAAAAAACCTCCAATGGCAAAATCTTAAACAATTTGAGAAATGGAAAGGCAATAAATAATGATAGTATTGAATTATAACTTAAATAAAACAAATATCTATGAGTTTATATGGTATAAATAAATAATTGAATAAGTAAATGAAGAACAAAAATATTCTTTTTTTTTTTTTTTAGTTGGAGTCTCACTCTGTTGCCCAGACTGGAGTGAAGTGGCACACTCACAACCACTGCAGTCTCGACCTGCTGGGATCAGGCAATCCTTCTGCTTCAGCCTCTAAGTGACTGGAACTGCAGGTGCACCCCACCACACTCAGCTAGTTATTTATTTATTTATTAGAGACGAAGTCTTGCCAAGTTGCCCAGGCTGGTCTTGAACCCCTGAGCTCAAGCAATCCTCTAGCCTCTGCCTCCTAAAGTGCTAGGAATGCAAGTGTGGAAAAATATTTTTTACAGATGAATTTCAAATAATAAATATAGAGAAAATAAGGATGATAGGAAATCACCATTAGAACACCACAGTATTTATTACTGCAGACAAGAGCTATGAAAGAATATTAAAATTTCTAGATGAAATTTTAGAGAAACTAGATTTTTGCATGGCAGTAAGGATCTCAGTGATCTGATCCCCCATTTCCTGTCAGAGCACTATGTCTTATCATAGTTAAATCCTTTCACACCATAAGGACAATTCTGTCTGGGGCCTTGCAGTGAGTCCCTGCCTGACATGCTCTTCCTCCCCTTGGCTATCTTGCAGCTTCTTCTGGTCACCTTTTCAATGAGGTCTTCCCGGACTGTCTCAATTATAAGTACAACCCTCCTCCAACCCAGAAATTCCCTACTTCCTCATCCCACTTCCTGTTATGATTTAGAGCTTATCATTTCTAATTATGCTTATATTTAGTCCTTTATAATAATAATTCCATGGGGTCAGATGATTTTCTCTGTTTTGTTTGCTGCTATATATCAACCACAAAGAACAGTGCCTAGCATCAATAAATACATAGTTGAATGAATGAATGAACAAATTCTACAAATATTGCATTTCTACTATGTTCCAGATACTGTGAACAAACTAAACATTATCCCTATATTCGTGGATGGTTACTGTACAGTGAAGAGACAGACATTACCGTAACAGCAATAATAAAGTAGAATACTTGTCATAACCAGGAAAATAGGAGGTGCTAGGGAGACACTGAAAAGAAACACCTAAGCAAGTGTCAGCGAAGAATCAGAAAAAGTCTCCTCCTGAAAATGTGGCTTATAAATCATAACTCAAAGGATGGGAAGACCTTAGAAAAGAAAGAGCGAAAACATTGTTTGTTTGTTTGTTTGTTATTGTTGTTGTTTTTCCCCTCAGCAAAGGTAATAAGTAGGAAAAGTAAAAGATCGAACAGAGGGTGAATTTGCAGTGCATCCAGGAATGGAATAAAAACGGGCTGGAGCACCAAGTAAGAAAGGCTGGAGAGGTGAGCAAACACCAGGTGGCAGAAGCCCTCGTTACAGGGTTTTGACTTTGATCTAAGGCAATTAAGAGTTTTAAGAAAAAGGTGATTTAATCAGTTGTGAGTTTTACACTCTTTTTTGGAGATGGCAGATGGCCTGTGGATTGCAATAAATAAGACGAAAGTCAGAGTTGCAGTAATCCAGGTAAACATCATGAATAGGTTAAATTTTTATTCCAATGTGGAGAAATGTTTCTTTTTATCTTGGTTTCCATGGAGTATTTAGGAATAGCTTTTTCTCCCAGCCGTTGTTAATTATTAGCCCATGAAGATATGTTCAGTGTAAGTTCTCTCTTACTCTCCTTCCTTTAAATGTGCTTAACCTGCTCACGTATAATCACACACACACACACACACACATATGCACACACATGTGTGCACACGTTAAGTCGAGATCCACTGCAAAATAGCTTCAATTATAGTAAGAGAATTAAAGTCTTGAGAGAATTATTCTACAATATACTGACACACATATATTCGTATACTTATTAATAGGGAAACCTTAATTTCCTCATAGCTACATTTTTTAAGCTAAAGATGATCTATGCCAATTGAAAGTTTAATATACCTGGGGAAGGGGGGACAAATTTCATCAACAGGGGTACCTGTATAATGAACATTTGCATACCTATCCCTGAATTGTACCCCACATCTTTTAAAAAAATTAAAAGAAAAAAAAGAAAATTTAATATAAAATACTTTGAAGGTGGCATAATTTTTTTCATGCGCTAAAGGTCCATTTAAAGCCATAAAAAGCTATAAGACTAACTTTCTAACTTTTACTATGGTCATAGTTAGTCTATAACCCCCTTGAAGTCAGGATCCATGTCCAAAAATGTATTCTTGTATCCTTCATGATTCTTAGCACACAGTTTGACACAATGTAGATATTCAGATTCAATCAATAACTACATTGCCTATACATGACATTTAATTTGATTCAACAGATTTTTATTGAGCACTTCCTGTATGCCATTCATTGTACAACGAGTGGCTACACATTAAAAATTCACAAAATAGCAAAAGCTATACAGTTCACATAGCCCTGAGTTTGTAAAACCAACCAGCATATTTAATTAACAGAAAAATCACCATTAACACCACAAATGAAAAACTCCTGTTTCTAATTTCTTTGCTTTTGTTCCTTTCTTCTTTCTATACGCCTACTTTCACGAAGCCCTTCCCCATGATCTCCCTGGCCTCCAGGGTTCTCCTGTCACGTAACTCTAAAGCTCTGTAATGAGGTGTCAGAGCTGCGATAATCCCCAGAGGTTCTCAGTGTTCCAAAATCCACTCTCTCCCTTCTGCCTCCACAATGAAAACTTGAGACCAGTATTTTGGAAAAGCATTTCTGGAAGGCTTCCAGCCCCTGCCCTGGACATTAGTGAGACTTGATTTTCATTCCATTAACTTGACCTTACTTCTTAAAATGTGTGTGTGTGTGTGTGTGTGTGTGTGTGTGTGTGTGTGTGTGTGTGTGTGTGTGTGGAGAGGGAGAGAGAGAGAGAGAGAAAGGGAGAGAGAGGGAGAGAGAGAGAGAGAGAGAGAGAGAGAGAGAAATAGAGAGAGAGAAATAGAGAGAGAGAGAGAGAGAGCATTTTTCAGAGGTGGAACACTAGTAGCAAAGATGGTAGAAGAATCAATTAACGTTAACAGAGCCCAAAGGAGAAAGTGAGAGAATTCAATGTGTTTAACACTTGCTCTTCTTTCCTTTTGAGGGTCGTATTAGGCGTGCTTATGATTAGTTGCACATTTATCCCTTTAGATTGCTTGACAGTGAAACAACCTTTGCCAAAAATGAACCCTTGACACTTTGCTTTCTTTTTAGCTTCCTCAGTATCCTATCACATTTACTATACATGTATTTTTTTATTGTTCATTTTTCCTGGCATTGAAAAACAGAAAATCAGCATACAATAGCTTGATTCACATAGAAATAACCTGGAAAATGCCCCAGAATCCAGTGGGCCTTCCTGTGGCTGTGCCACAAAGAAAAACTCAGGATATCCAGTAGATTCCATGATGCAATCACCACTTCATCTCTGCAAGCACAATGAGCTTACACTACTTATTTTGCATCCTGGGTAATAATATCTTGTAGTAAAGACTTGATTGCTGACTGAGGAGCTAGTTAACATAGCTTGTGGAAGTCTCCTAGTCAATGCCAGGCCACCAGTCTTCTGTGAGCTATCAGGGCATCTTTAAATGCTTATATTCAAAGCTCTAAAAAGTGATTAAAGTATTGAGGGCAGCAGGTTTCTCTGAAACGTGTACCCAAACAGCCATGGAAATCAACATGGTCGGCACTTCAAAACACATGTTAAAAATAAAGGGTTAGTTGAAGGTCAAGGGGGGGTGACAATTTACCTTATGTTCTTTCAAAATGGTTCATAGGCAAAAGTTACTTGTTTTCGAGTTTACCTAATTTTCTTTCTGTATCAATGGAATCAACAGCAATAATCCAGAGGAGATCTCTTCTTCCTCTAGTCAGGAAGCTTCCACACTATGCCACTCATGTATTCCTTGCAATTGATTAAGATCTCCTTAGATGTGGGGAAGCTGTTTCTGATCCTCTTATCACAGTGTAAAGTGAAACATGCTTGACTGGTTAATAAAAATGGAAGATGGAGTTACAAAGAGGAAAAGTTCACTTGAAAACAAACAAAGACTAAAGTCCTTTGGTCACACCCAAGAAAGTCAGACAAGCATATTTTAAACATAGGGAATTGAAGGGTCATTGATGACATTTTTTAAATTTACCATTAATTTTGAATATAACCAAGGAAAAATGTTCTCCATATTAGCTCTTTTAATTCAGATACGTTTAAAAAAATGTTCCAAGTCTAAGGTCTGAAGGCTAGGAATGCAATTGCCAGAGGCATCTTGTAAAAGCAATTTTTTTCATGTATACTAGAGCACTAAATGAATTCACTGTATTTCATAAGTTATTAATATGCATGATTTTGATTTCCCTTTCATAAATCACCATTCTCTTATGTTTTTTCTATTTATAGCATAATCTATTTTGGATAATGTACAAGCACTCATTTCCCTAAGGTTTTGCTACAGCAATTAGAGACAGTCATAGAACATTAGATCTCTAATAGATTTTATGGTTCAGCTAAATTGTTCCCTTATTATAAGAATGGGGAATCCAAGACACAGAGAAATGAAGGTCATGGTAGAGTCAGAACTATGTTCCCAATAAAGCTCTTTCCACTGGAGACCATCTATACCATGATGGTTACAAATGTTGGCTATGGGGTTAGGTTGCCAGAATCTCGGCTTCACCACTGCTGTGTAACTTTGGATAAATTACTTAATTTCTCCAAACTTTAGTTTCCTTATCTTTAGGGATAATGATAGTAGGTGTCTCACAGAATCTGCTTTAAATTGATTGGTAAAAGGCTTCACAGAGTATAATTTGCTATATTGACTTTTGTAATAGTAATATATTAACCATCAGTAATTATCTCACTTACATTTGGGCTGTGAGAGCTAGAACCAATATTATCTCTTCGAGAAGTTTACTTGAAAGGAAATATATTTGAAATCAAATAACCATAATAGCAAATTCTTAGTTTCTATATTTCAAAACTTCTTCACAGTAGGATGTCAGATATCACTAAATGTCAGTTTTTATTAACATCAATCTAAATTACCTAGTCATTTAATAAGATGTTGCAGAAAGAATCATGAGATTCTCAATGAGATAAGATTTACATAAAAATCTATATGAGAAATTAAAAACTAGAAATAGACTATGAAGAACATTAAACATGAAATATTTAGTTATTGTAGTGCTCAGAAACTACATTTTTGAATTATTTTGATTTTTGCCAAGAAGAATATCTCTTATTGACACTTATTTTAAAGAAAGACAGTTCACCAACTTCTATTTAGCACTTGTTATATCACTCTGAATATATATATTTTCAAAGCATACTCCCCTCTGTGGTTGAAAAGTTCAAGAGAGGCCCCTTTCCTTTCTCAAGCCTCACATAAGTGGAACAGTTTCAGAACATTGCTAAGCACTTAAGAAGAGTTTACAATGTGGTTCGTTTTAGTACTGGGAAATTCTTCTTAGTGTTACCCTGACCTCAAGTGGTCTATTTCCTAATGCTTTTGGAAATGAAAAGCATCATATTCTATTCTAACCTATTTTATTATTTAGACAGTTTATAAATTAGGCAGAAAACACCTTCTAAGACTTAACACACAGAGTTTTTTCCTTAAGGTCTGAAGTAGAATTGCTGAAAGGTCATTTTCTCTTTGGGGTTCATTTTACTTTATTTTTTTGTTGTTGTTCTCCCCCTTCACCTCATCTCCACATTGCCTAACCATGTTCTTTTAGCCCTGAACCTCACATTCAGTGCTTATGATGTAGGCATTTTTACATGATTTACCTTTCTTTTACCACAGTGAAATCTATGTATCTAGTCCCTCAAGACCCTGTTAAATAATAGTGCTATGGCATGGGACAATACTAGTAATAAGCCCATACTATCTTCTGGGGTAATAGGTAGTAATAACTTGATGTGATATCTTTCACAAGCAACACTGTACATTGACTCTTCTGGTGACACTTAGCCTCATTCAAATGATGGTGGTGAGTATGATTGGGAAGGCAGATAGGTGGTTCAGTGCCCTCACACTGCAACTCACAAGTGTCTGTGTACTCTGATCATACATCAGACCTGCCCTGACCATTGCCTGTGGTGGCTTTAGCCATACACATGTGTTTTCCATTAGTGAGAATTGTATTTTAACTTTGAAGTTCTTGTTTTAAAATCCAATAATACTAAATGTTTAGCAATCCAAATATATATAGCTATGCAAGGATTTTACATAGCTCCTTATGGGCTTACCAATTTCTGTGTCAAATACAAACTTTATTTTACATATACTAAATCCCAAACACGTTTATTTTGGAAACTTTTTGGTGTTCTAGTTCAAAACAGATGAACATGACCCAAGGAAGCTAGGTGTATTATATAACTATGTAATCCCATCTCTGTGTCAGACATTCCAAAGGACTTGTTTTTAACAACAAAAATCTAGTTGACATATACATTTCCCCTAGGGAATGCAACAAAACCTGTATCAGTATTTCCCAAACTAGTTGTACCCTAACCAAAAAATTTTCTTAATGACTAGATTATAAAGATAACCTATATGAAAAAATCATACTCTGGAGTTTTACTATATACATTGTTATAGCAAAGGTTCTGAAAATGTCTAAAGAACAGAAATTGGTTTGGCTAAAACTTGTTTTATCTAGCTGATAAACAAACTTATGATTTGTTATTTATTGAAGAATACCTATTATCAATCTGAGCAATTAATGCTCGTCAAAGCATATTGTGAAAAAATATGAATCTAGATGACTAATATAAAAAAATAATACTTTTCCCCATTAGGTTGAGTAAATGAGCAATGCTTAGCATCTCAGCTGTCATTTCCAACCTCTGGAAAGGAGAGGGAACCCAATCTATTGCTACAATTTAGATAAATTACAAATTTACCAGCCTAAAATTCTACTTTGTATACCTTTGTCTTTGTGCTTAGGGAAGCTAAAGTACTATAGTCTAAATATTTGTGTTCCCCCAAAATTTATATGTTGAAATTTAATACCCATTGTGATACTAGGAGGAGGTCCATTGGGAGCTGATTAGGTCATGAGGGTGGTGAACTCTCATGAATGGGACCTTACAGACCAGATTCCCTCCTACCATGTTAGGACACTGTGAAGGTGCCATTTGTGAACGAAGATGAATGTCCTCACCAGAGTCAAAATCTTCCAGTGTCTTGATCTGGGACTTTCCAGCTTCCAGACTACAGAAAATAAATTCCTGTTATTTGTAAGCAACTCTGTGGTATTTTGTCATAATAACCTGAGATGAACTTAGACTTAAGTCTTGCCAGGAATTACTTGAAAATTATTTATATACTTTTTAAATTTCTAAATTTGAATCTCTAGTTTAATTCTAAACATGTCAAAGTAATATGCAAAATTAAAGGTGTTTAATCTAATCACTTACAAATTTGAATACATTTTTATTGAGCACTAAGCATTGGATATCTAGATGCTGGAAACATGCTTCTGGAAAAGATACAATCTCTGTCCTTAAAGATGATGGCAGAGATGAATGTAGTACAAGAGTGCTAACTAAAACAAGTGAGTGCTGTGATGGATTAAACATAGGATACTATGGGAACAGATCAGAGGAGCATCTGACCAAATCCTAGGGTATTTGTTTCAGAGAAGACTTATCTAGGGCACAAAGTTGGCAGAAAATATAGAGAAATATTTGAATTACATTTGAATTTCAGATAAACAAAGAGTATTTTCTTTTCAATTTTTTTTTTTTTATTTTAAAGCAATGGGGTACAATTCAGGGTAGGGCATGCAAATGGTCATTGTACAGGTAAAGTTTTGGCCTATACAGAAGTTTGGGCATGTAGCCTGGTTCAAGATCAGGTACTCTTATTGATGAAGTGTGTCCCTTCTCTTCCTGGGCAGTTTCCCATTACTGCCAATTCCTTTCTTATAGTATTATGATAATTGTTCAGGGTCCGCTTATGAGTGAGAACATGTGGTACTCAGTTCTTTGTTTCTGCAAGAGATCACTGAGTATTACAGACTCTAAATCCATCCAAGTTGCTGGGAAGGTCATAATTTTGTCCTTTTTTATGGCTGTGTAATGTTCCATCATGTATATGTACCACATTTTTCAATCCTGTTTACTTTCAATGAGCAGCATGGTTGGTTCCATGTTTTTGCTATTGTGAATAGTGCTGTGTCCCATGTAATATTTGTAACTGGGCATCCTGTCTTTTTATTTGCTAAAATTTACCACCCTACTAGGGCACAGTGTTTAAGTTACAATCTGAAGGAAAATGAAGAGTTAGCCAGATGGAGAGACAGAAAAGATCCATAGAGGCAAATGGACTCACATGTACAAGGATGAAGATTTACACATGGACACAGATTCTGCAGAGAAGTTCAAGCAGGTCAATGTAACAGAATTAGAGTTTTGCATGGAGAGGGAAGTTGTAAACATGTTTTAGGTTGCCTGTTTTTTTTAGAGGTGATGAGGAGCCATGAGATGCTTAATGCTACCAGATTTGTACTTTAGAAAGAACCATCTGGAGTGGGGCCAGACTGGACACAAGAAATTCAATGAGTGTTGTTAATAAGCTTGCTGAGAGAGGATATTGCTTGGAATTAATATGGTGGCAGGGAGGATGAAGAGATTATTAGTGACTTCAAAATATGTTTCAGATGTGTAATGTCAGCCAATATTTTTATCATCAATAACAGTGGCCAAAGTGACTGTAGATATGACTTTTTTTTTTTTACAGGGTGACAGGGATGAAGGCATTATTTAAATACTCGTCATTGAATCCTAATATCTTTCCTATTATTCTTTGTAACACTTGTCTGCCTACAAATTATTCTTGCTAATTAAAGACTCATTTCACTGCTACTGAATTTCTGATATCTTTCTGATTATAGTATACTGGCATGATTTTCCTTTCTATGTGAATAGGTGGATTTTGTAAAGTTTCTTACAAACATTAGACTGTTTCTGTAATTAGTTAAAAGGTGCAGTTTTTGTTCAGGTTTAGAAATAAGAAAATAAAAATAATTTAATGTCTTTGCATTAAAACAATTACTAGAGCGTTTGGGGATTCAGATTCTGTAGTTCAGTTTCTCTGCCACTTATGAGATGTGTGTGGTAATATTCAATAATGGTGGAATGAAGTCACTTCAGTCTAAGTAGTCTCCCTTTCTGAGCTCAATTTCTCACTATTAATATGAGCACAATAATACATAAAATTATTATAGTATTGATGTAAATAATACATTTAAAATGTTTAGCACAGGACAAGGTTGCTGATTGCCTAGGAGAGCAGAGAGAGAGGAGTATAAAAACTAACAGTCAGTTTTCAATTAGAGAAGTTAGAATAATAGAGGAATGAAAAGCAGAAGTAGCCCAGGAATGGACTTACACAAATATGGATGACTGATCTTTGACAAAGGAGCAAAGGTAATGCAAATGAGAAAGGATTGTTTCTTTTAATAAGCAATGCTACACAATTGGACAGCCACATACAAAAGAAATAAATGAATCCAGACATAGACTTTACTTTACACTTTTCACAAAAATTAACTCAAGTGCTATGAAAGATCTAGACATAAATCACAAAACTATGAAACTCCCAGGAAATAACTCAGGAGAAAATCTAGATGGTCTTGTGTTTGGAAGTGACTTTTTTAGATACAACACCATGACTTCTTCACTGTGTAAATCATTGTCAAGAGAATGAGAAAAGTCATGATACGGGAAACTTGCAAAACACATATCTGACAAAGTCCTTGTATTTAAAACATACAAAGAGCTCTTAAAACTCAACAGTAATAGAACAAAAAGCTCTATTTCAAAAATGGGCAAAAGATCTGGACACCTTACCAAAGAAGATATACAGATGGAAAATAAGCATATAAAAATGCTCACTATCATATGTTATCAGTGAATTTCAAATTAAAACAATGAAATACCACTATACACTTCTAAAATGACTGAAATCCAGAACACTGACCACACTGAATACAAGAGAGGGTACAGAGTAACAGCAATTCTAATTCATTGCTGGTAGAAATGCAAAACAGTACAACCATTTTGGAAGATAGTTTGGCAGGGTCTTATAAAATGAAGCATACTCTTATCATATGATTCAGTAACCATGCTTCCTGATATTTATCCAAATAAGTTAAAAACAAATATCCGCACAATAATCTGCACATGATTGCATACAATATCTTTATTCATAATTTTCAAAACTTAGAGCAACTAAGATGTCCTTCAGTATGAATAGATAAACAAACGGTGGTACATCCATCTATATGAGAGTATATTTTTCAATGACCAAAGAAATGAGCTTCTGAGTCATTAAAAGATTTGGAGGAAACGCAGATGAAAAAAATAAATAAATAAATGAAAGAAGCCAATCTGGAAAGGTGACATACTATATGATTACAATTATGTGACATTTTGAAATAGAGATAGTAAAAAGATCAGTAGTTGCCAGAGGTTTGGAAGAAGGGAAAGAGGATGGATAGTGAAGCACAGGGGATTTCTAGGTCAGTGAAACTCTTTTATCCGGTTCTGTGTTGGTGGACACATGTCGCTAAACATGTCAAAACCTACAGAATGTACAACACCAAGAGTGAACACTAATGTAAACTATAGACTTTAGTTAGTAACAATGTATTTATATTAGTATATCGATTGTAAAAATGTACAACACTAATGTAATTTGTGAACCATAGGATGGGTTAAATGGAAACTCTATGTACTTTCTACTCAGTTATTCTGTAAACTTAAAATTGCTCTTAAAATGGTCTATTAAATATATAAATATTATATATTATATATATCTATATATATATCTATATACATATATATGTTCCATTTTGAGCTTCCTGATGTCTGGTATGCCATGAGCACACCTGGAGGTGATCAGATTGATAGCTCTTTTCCTCAGAAAGGAGAGTCGATGTGGGATTAAGGAATCAGTCATTTCAGTAAAGGCATCTGCAAACAGTATCGAGTGTAAGGAACAATTCACAATTGCAAATACTTGGAATCAACCTAAATGCCCTTCAACCAATCAGTGAATACTGAAAATGTGATATATATACACTATTATTATTCATCTATCAAAAAGAATGAAATAATGTCTTTTGCAACAACTTGGATGGAATTGGAGAACATCATCCCAAGTGAACTAACTCAGGAACAGAAAACCTAACACCATATACTCTCACTTATAAGTGGAAGCTAAACTAAGGATATGAAAAGTCATAGAGAAGGATATAATGGACCCTGGCAGTCAGAAAGGAGAGGGGGAAGAGGTGGAGGACAAAATAATTACCTTGTTCGGGTGCCATGTGCATAGGTGGAAGTGGTGGGTTCACTTGAAGCCCAGAACAAAAACTATTCATAACCCTCAAAGCAGTTGAAATAAAGTAATATAAAAAGAGTATAAGAAAAGAAGAGGAGAGAATAGAGAAGCCTGAGAATTACCAATATTTAAGATGGAAAGGACAAGTAGACTGCAGAGTAGGTGAAGAAGGAAGAGGATAAGTTTGAGTGTGTGCTACCATGAAATCCAACATGGGCGCTTACTTGAGCGGGAAAGAGAAGTCAGTATCAAAAGTGCCAAATGATTCTGGGAATTTGTATTTGTTTTCTTGAGGATCCTGTAACAAAGTACCACAGAGTGGATGTCTTAAAACCACCGGAGTCTATTGCCTCACAGTAGAGGAGGCCAGAAGTCTGAAATCAAGGTGTTGACAGGCATCCTGAAGGCTCTGAAGAAGAATCATTTCTACTGTTCTCTCCTAGCTTTTGGTGGTTGTCGGTGATCCTTGGTGTTCCTTTGCTAATAGATTTATCACTCAACTCTCTGCCTCTGTTGTCACATGACATTCTTTCCCTGTCTGTGCCCCAAATTCTCTCTTCTTATGAGGATTCTAGTAATTGAATTAAGGACTGTCATGATCCAGTATGACCTTTTCTTATCCTTATTATACTACAAGGACCCCATTTCTAAATAAGATCACATTCACAAGTACTGGGGATTAGGACTTGAACATATCCTCTTGAAGGACACAAGTCTCCCCAGTACATAATTGTCCAAAAGAACTTAAAAGAGACCATTGGATTTAGATTGTAGTTTTTTAATTAAAAAAAAATTCTATAGGTTGGTCGGACTCAAGTCTAATTGCAGAGGTTTGAAGAGTGAGTGGGAAGTAAAAAATTGGAGATGGTGAGTGCAGATACACTGTCTTATGAAGTTTCGGGGGAAATCTGGAAGTACTGAAGGTCCATGAAGATTTTCCCCGTTTTTATTGTTATTATTTTTAACGAACGAGATTGGGTAAATGGTAGAAAGGATAAGTTTATGCGTACAAGAAATACTCATAAAAACTCCAAAGAGGTGGATAGGGTTGTAATACAGAAAACAGATTAAAATTATAAAGAGAATACTTATTTTCTCAAAACAAGCCAGAATAGGAAAACACACTTATGGATATGGGTGTATTGGGTGTAGGTGTATTTGTAGATGTTGTGGCAGTAAATTGGCAGAGTTCCTTTGGGATAATGTGTGTGTGTGTGTGTGTGTGTGTGTGTGTGTGTGTGTGTGTGTGTGAAGATGCAAAGAAGTATGGGGGCACTGAAGTAAGAGATTTAAAGAGTGAACAAACTTGAATTTTTATGGTGGAAAATAGGAAGAAGGAATGACTGCAGTCAGGCATGGAGTAGGTCCCTTTGGCACTGCAGATCCAAATTTTTAGTGGAGTCCATATACATTCATTTGGTGAAACTAATCTACACACTTCCCTGATTTTTTAAAAGATCTTCATTAGCCCAGGTGGAAGCAGGTGTGATAAAAGGAAAACAGCAGGGATTTGAGGGTATTGGCCAGATAGAGGTTAAAGAATGGGCTGTGATGTTTGAGCTGGATGAGACAGGAAGGAAATACAGAAGGGAGTGTCACAGAAAACATGCAGAGGTCAAGGGACTGGAGGATTTGACAGGATTAAAAATGGGCATGTTGAGGAAGTTAAGTTTAAAATTTTGAGTTAGGTATGATACAGCCAGTGATTGAAAAATTGGAATTTCAGACTTCAGAAATGGCAAAGTATAGGAAATCTGAAGCTCTGGGTTGTCACAAGAAATATACAGATGCCTGAAGTCAGGCAATAGGCAAGAGTTACTGGAGTTACTGGATGCATCAAGACATTAGACATGTTATAAGCTGTTTATTAATGTTTTAAAAGTATTTTCTAAGTCAGTCAGCACATAAAATATAGTCGAACAATTTTAAGAGTACACTTGTCTTAAGAATATTCAATATCCTGATTCTAAGTAAAATTCTGAACTGGTGGATGTGACATGTGCTACCCTTTTTCTCTTCCTCTTTGGTGTTTCCTATTACAGTTGGCTTGTCCTGTTATCCCCTATAACAGCACACACCCCTTTCCTCTTGAGGACCTCTATGTTTTTCTCAACATTACCCCCTTGTTCCTAGAACTTCCCTGGTTCCCTAGTTAGATAGTGTATCCATTTTGATACCTTAGCTCTTCAAGTCTGTGTTGAAATGCTGAAAGATAAATGAGTGATTCATGTGAGTGAATTAAGAGGGAGTAAAGCAAAAAGAGCACAGACAGGCTCAAATGATTGGGTCAAATCCCAGTTCTACATCTCACTAGTTGTGTGACTTTAGGAAATTTTAACCTCTCTGTGCTTCATTTTTCTTGCCTGGAAAAGAATATAAGACGACCTACTCACTCACCTACTCATCTATGCACTGTTTATTTGTTAAATAAAATTAGTGTTAATATATGTATGTTTCCCCCTTACATATAATCATGGGAACTCGTAGATACAATACTTTCACTATAAGAACTAACTCTAATGGAGGCAACTTCATGCCAGTCAGCATAGTTGATGATTCTCTTGTCCACCAAATATCACATTGAGTGTAAATATCTCTTACACTTGTGCAGTGCCATCTACTGGTTTAAAAAAATCAAAAATAAAAAAAGTAGATTTTATATTTCCCTCATTAATAATAGCATTTTAAAAGCTTATAGTTTTTAAAAACTGTGTTGAGAGCTCAGATTTTTTGCTAGCCTGATGTTCTTTCTCTTACCTATTTTTGGTTTGTTTTTGAAAAGACAGACTTTGCTAAATAAATAAATAAATAATGATAAAAAAAGAAATGACTTTCTACAAACACCTTGAACTGACTAGATAATGTGGGGGTTAAAATAACCACCTCTAGTCTGTATCTAAGGGTCCACATTGCTGAATGGTTTACAAACTCAGTCAGAAAGACAAATGAAACAGCAAGACCCAAGTATTGGAGGCACATGGAAGATGATCTGCCACCACATGGTTTATCAGCTGTGTTTACTCAAGATTGTGTCATTCACTTTAATAGCCTTGGCGGAATGCAGACTCTAGGGAAAGTATGAAAGCCGCTTGCTTGCTGTTACTGTGCCATCCCAGGAACTGGTAGCTGCTTGCCCCATGAATGTCACATAAGACTTTAGACTTGACTGATGGGCTTTAGCTAAGGATACCCTCCCCCTACCCCGAAATGGGAGATGAAAAAAGAACAAGGAATAGATAAGAAGCCTGAGAAAGAAGCTGTAGAAGAAAGATTATGAATTAGGAGATAAATATATTAAAGAAGCTCATACAGTGAGTATGAGATGCAAAGTCCAATTAATTATTCACTTAGATACTATAAAACTGCCCTCAGATTAAGTTTCTAATCATTTTATAATAGGTTCTAAAACTGATCGCTCATTTTGTTTCATATGATGCCATGAGACTGAATCTTTAATAATGTATTGACTAATTTAACTTGCTGATATGAAATCTAAGGATAAATTCATATATTGCTTTAAGTGTCCTTTTCAATTCCCTTAAATGGAAAGGCTTAAACTGAAGGCAATTTTTCATTCCACATTTTGTGTTCTTTGTTGTCACTGTTGTTATTATTTTTGTCCAGGTGATCAGATTCAATGAAGTTGCACCATTGCTATGAGCACAGAAAAAAATAAAATGCTTCTGTTAAAGGACTAGGATAAAGGCAATATGCCCCAAAGGGTTTTGTTTGTTAATTGCTTTGGTCCACTTTACAAGGTCAAATCCATTCTCCTAATGACAAATCTCATCTGTTCTGGCAAGGAAAGAAATGTTTTCTTTCACTTCTACGTGTGGCAAGAGCTCATTCATCTCAGTAAGTTCTGAAGAGGAATCTAGCTACATCAGAGAGAGGAGTATTCAAAGGGCAACTGATGGCCAGGAAGATATATGGAATTCACTTTCCTGAGACAGACATTCAAATGGTAACAAGTGATAGAAAACAGCTCTATATTTCAGAGTGATGTGTGTTCACTCCTGATGACTAAACCCCCTGTGAGCCATCTGCGTTTAATGGGTTAGAACTACTTTGTAGCTGCAGTTTTCCTTCCACTGCTCTCTTATTTATTTGAGAGGAGAATGATCTCGAGTCTTTAAAAGTTAAGCATATAAGAAACCCTGCCAACAGAATCAGAAAGAAAAGGCAAATTTATAACCTTGTGTTGTTTTAAGCATTTAGTAGTATAAATAAGAAGTGTAGATAAATGTGTACAAGTAGACGCATAAGTGATTCTCTGTTTATCTCAGTTACATTATTTGCCTAAATTCCAGAGTAGAATTAACCCAATTAGTTTATATAATGACTTAATGCTGTCCTTCAGCATAGCTATTAGGGATATGCACAACTGATGCTGCACGAGGGATGGTGTTCTTTTACCTGTAAGTCAAGCCTTGGGGAACTTCGTTTTGTATCCAATGATTTCTGCAGATAAAAAAATTCACACTTCAGTGTAGAAATTATTTTACCCTAAGGTAATGTTCACTAGTGGTGCTATTAATGTAATTAAATTGAACCAGTGGTTTAAAGTGGCAATGCTGACAACAGCTTTTTATATCTGTGGCTGTCTAACCCAAGACTTGTCACATTTTACTAACATCTCATTATTTTTCTCTGCCTTAGAAAAGTCGGCAGCCATAAGCACTCAATAAATATTTGCTGAATTGATTTGAACTCTGAGAACTGAGAGGTGAGATGGGACTGATCATCAGTGACATATCTGGGATCAAAATCTTGATTCTGTTCTGCCAGAATGTTTTCAACCAAAGTGGATGGAAATGGGGTATGATGAATTTTCAACCTAAGAAACCTTCACACAGCCACAAATGCTAATCTGTGTCATATAACTACATGAGCCCAGCAAGTTCTCTTTGCCACTTATGTTTACACTAAATACATTTACTATTTTCAGGATCTTCCTTATTAACAATTAGTTCTCTTCCTATGCCATTAAAAATATTTGTAAAATATTTTATGAAAAAATTGTCCTGACTTTTTTTCTTTCTTTGAACCAAGAAACTTATCTATGAGGTTAGGCTCCTTAGAACTTTAAAATCATCAATCAGTTTCACAGCTAGGAATACTGGTATATCTAGATAAGAAAGTGCAATTACTCCTTTAAACCTATTTATAAAATATAGGCAACAGTTTTGTGTAAAGTGAGATGAACTTTGGCCATGATGAGGCAGAAAAAGAGTTAAATTAAAGATAAAAAAGCGACACCCAGCTGCTTCTTTTTCTTCTTCCTTTCATAGAGTAGGGAGTATTTTTCCTGTAGTGACCTCAGAATCTTCTCTCTCTTTCTTTCTCTTGGTCAGAGATCAAGGGGTATACCAAGGTGAAACTTCTTATTGAACTTTACAATCAGCTATCTGAAAATGAATATTTTGGAGATGCACATATAATTTTCTACTTTTGTTTTACATTTATATACAGTTCTATTAAAAAATATAAGCTGTATTTTTCATGTCACTCATTCAACTAGACTGAATAGTCCTTGAAGACAAGGTCCATGGCTTGAATTTATCCATAACTTCTATGGCTAGCATACCATAGCACTTTGTGATATTATGAACTTAGCACATATTCATTAAATTGATCACAGAAAACTGGAAAAACATTGAATAAAACAAATCGTTTTTCTGTTGAACCTGAGAACATTAGTCTAGTTAATAAACTAAATAATAATAAATAAGAAAAATAAATATCTAATATTAAAGAAAAGTTGTGAAATGATATAAATAAATTAAGAATTGCAAATATTTTTACTAGTATGGACATTGCATTTCAGAACTTTTCTGAGTTCTGTTTCAAAAAGAAAGAGATTAAATACTATTCTTACATGCTTTTGTTCATGTTTCAAGGTCTGTCTCAAATGTCACTTCTTCTCTACAGTCTTCCATGACTTATAAAAGTTGAATTAATTATTCTCTTATCTTTTCTCCAATAGCATTTTCCTTTTAACACTTCCATGTCATATCGTCATTATTTGTTTTACTTTATATTCTCCTCAAACAGCATGTTAACTTATCTGAGGCCTTGGCACAAAGTGAGTTCTAAATAAATGTTTAATAAATTGAGTAAAACAGAATTTAGATTTTAAAATTAAGAGAAGGGAGAAAAAATTCTAACACTGATTCAATAAGAGGAAAAACTAAGCCTATAAAAAAAAGTATTTCATTTCAGTGAATCACAGACTATGGTATAGTATTTTTCAGAAGCACATTTACATATTTTCATAGCTCTAAGTAAAGTCTTTAACATAAAAAGACAGCGAGAAATGCTTTTGACTTAAAAGTTCTTTATACTCTCTGACCATAAGTTTCCTCATCTGTGAAAGGGAGATGATAATTAGACCCACTGTCCCAAAATTGTTAAATTGCCCTATTAATTTAAATCTTTCTGAAACTTTTCCAGTTATGATGGGGACACTAAAGCTCAGAGGAATTGAATGACCCACATAAAACTTGACAGCTAAACAGTGGTAGAACTAGGTTTCCTAAGGCTCTACTTCCATAATGCTTTGCAAACCATGTCTTCTCTTTTTGAATGCCTAACCTCATTTCTTATATCCTGTAATTTTAGGGATCCTCATTAAAATACCTCATTCACTCGAATGAGTGCACTGAGTTGCCTGCTTTAAAATATCCCATCCTCTCTAACTCCTACATTCTTCAAATGACAGATAATCTGAAAAAATATTGTATATTTTAGCTATTTCATAACATATGATAATCCTCTAGGGTGAAAAAAATTAAACTGGAGACATGACCGAGATGCAGGTTTACTTGTTACCACAGACCCATTTGGCAATTTAGTGAGGTTTTTGGATTCCTTCTTAGACAATGTTTTCAAATAAATAAAAGAAAGTGCATCGGCTTAAGAGGCAAACCAGTTATACTGAAATATGGACATCCAAATAGTTACAAAGCTACCTTCAGGTTGTAGTCACATCAGTGCATCTTTATAGATAGATTAATTAACAAGAGCCCACTACAGCACTAAAAGACACCAAACAAACCAAAAAACTAACTTTGAAGTGGTTTGAAAACTGCCCTAGTCAAAAGATAAATTTAAATTATAATTAATAATAATTATAATGATTTTATTATATCTATAACAACTCTAATAAATGTAACATGAAAATATTTGTTATTTCTGTTGGTAACGAAGTCACAGTACTACTAATACTACTGAGATGTATTGCCCATATGCATACATAAAAGAAAATGCAACTTTCTTTCTAGGGATTAGTGGAAGAAAGATTTAATTATTTTTCCATCCGAGTCCATGGATCCTCTGAACTCCATCCAGGGAAACATCCTTCCTGAGCTACTCAAGCCCCTCTAAGTTATGGACCCTGCTTTAGTGATATGGAAAGATTTTGAGCATCTGAATCTTTTTATACGGTCAGCTAGACTGAAATTAGCCTGTAGGGGGCTCCTTTTTCTTTCTACTGAAAACCTGTCAACCTGTCATGTTTTGACCAAGTTGGCAATTGTGTGGATTACTCTCTGAAGTCTTTAAAGTGTATCCTAAAGTAAATAGGTAAGAAAAAATACTGCAAGTATATACTATTTGAAGACTCATGAATAAAACTTCAATATGTCTCTTATTCTAAAGTCATATTATAAGTTAGTGCCATGATAAAATATTCAAGTGAAGTCATTTTTCTGCCTCTTTGGGATTAGAAAATGCATAGTGTAAGACTAAAAAGGGGGAGAAAAGGCTTCCTTCAACTCTACTAGTTTATTCAGTAAAAATGAATAAGCCGGTTCCTGTCTTGAAGCCTTGCTTACCGTGTATTGCAGTCCATTTCCAGGATAAATGATGGCAATATGTATATTTATAGAAGAAAGTAATTGAAATTTAGAAAATCCCTATTTGGAATTTGACTATATCCTAGAAAATATCACATTTAATCAGTTATTGAGGTTTTGTGCCAAAAATAGGGCTGTACTGCTAGATATTTCACTTCTGACTTATATTTTTATTTGTGTTTTAAGTAACATTACTACCTTGCTTGCATTAAATACATATAATAGGACCTAGATGCTAAGAACAAAACTTCTATTAATATACCATTTTAATTGATAGATTTTCTTGCAAAAATTCATATTTTGTATACAATAAAAATATGGATAGCTATATAAGGAAATAATGCCTATTGAAATTTTAAATGCCCAATTTCTCAGTAAAAATGAATTAAAGAGAGCAATTATAAAGATATCTTTTTATACTCTAGTCAGACAGAGAAAAGTGGAGTCAGCCCAACTGGGATTTTTAAAATATGACCATTTCCATCCTTCTCCTAGAATATTTAGTACCATAATGGTAATTATTTTTACTAAAAATATATCTAACATAATGACTTATTTTATACAATAATATTGAATTAAATGTTGAAAGACAAAAATCAGGGTCACTGATATATTTAGAAAATTAAATTTTTCAAACTGCTTATGTAAACACTGTTAACTGATCTTTTTATTTCTTATTTTATTCAAGGTATTTTTTTAGTTGCTGATGAAGTAAAATTGTAGCACTATATATAAAACAGCATTACACAAAGTCCATGTAAGTGATGTATAAATTGTACTATAGAAGTCAAAATAAGAACCCAGTAGTTGAGAAAGATATAAAAAATAAACAATAATATATCACCTTTGTAAAAACTATATGAAGTACAATGATCTGACTCTCAGCCCTTCCTTGAAGGTAAAATAATCAACAGTCACATAAAACAATAAAACTAATACAGTTCCATAATTTATACACACAATTTCATGAGTTTCCTCAAGGTTATAGAAGTTAAGTAACTCTTATTCTTTTGAGATACGTTGTGAGGACTGAGGGCAAAGAATACAGTGGCTTTATTTTTCTACCTTCATAGGACATTATGAAAGAAGAAAATATTCATTATTTAACAGTCATAAGAAATAAAAAAGATACCTTCAGAAATCTGTAAACAGTTTTCTTCAATTTAATTTTATGATTAAGAAACTGCAAACCTTATTTATTCCATTAACTTCTCTTTTATTTTAAGATTCAAGCCATAACCACATTGCTCAGGAAAAAAAGTATAAGAATCATCTTTTAAACCATCTGTGCCAGAAAAATTAGTGAAAGGAAAAAAAGGGCATGAGACAGTCATGAGAACAAATGTTCATGTGACTCAAACTACTAAATGTCTCAAAACTTCCAATAATCAATACTGTCAATAATAAGCTCAAATAAAAGTTTATTTTTATTGAATTTCGTTCATTTTTCTCTTGAGCATATAACATTTTTGTGACAAATATGAATTCTAGTATATTAAACTGTGTTTAACCTAACTTCAGAAATAGAGAAAATTCAGGAAGTGCATTTTATGAGCTCTGTTTCAGTTTTTATCTTATCTTATTATATCAAAAGTTGATTTTATTATATTTTGACAACTTGAATACATGATATAAATTTCAGACAATAAAAAGTTTGGACTTTTAACACACAAAAAAAATCCATGAAATTCTTACAGCTACAGTACAATGTGAGGCATGGCTGAGAGCAAGAACTTTAGGCATGTGTCTTTCCAGGAAGATTGTGAACTCATGAAAGAAGAGAACTATGGTCCCATTACTTATTATTCAAAATAGTACTTTACCTATCATAGACGTTTAAAAATGTGCTAAATGAACTTTATTACACAGATGTAAAACCACATTTATGTGTTTTTAAATGTGTCACTAAAGCTCCAACTAATTATTAAATTTTTTAAAAAACAGTGCAGAAAAACTGAGGAATAAAATGAAATTCAAAGTTTGTGAGTTTTGTCTCTCATTTGAAAATACAAGGCATTAGCCAAGGGACACGAAAATTTAAATTAAGAAGGCAGGAGAAAATGAAAATGAAAACTATTAATTTGTGACATTTTTAAAAAGAAAATCTTAAATCTTGGTTCTAAGTTTTATATTATTCATTTCTACTAACCACATATATGAATATATTAAAAGCAGTCATTCTCTTCTAAAACATGAAGGATATTTCACAGCTGCCTAAACAACCTTTTAAGAAAAGCTCCTGCATGCAAACAGGCCAAAGTTGAACAAGTTTTTCTTGGGAACAAAACTAAGAAGAGAGAACAAGAAAGCAATAAAGAACAAAGTTATTATGAAGTCAAGGAATGTTTGTTCAGGACATCACTCATTCCTATAATCTGCTTGATTTTAAATTTTATTACAAAAGATAGTCTAATGGCTGTAAATAGTTTCCCTAAAAGAAAAAAAAAGAAAAAAAAACAGTTACTGGATTTAAGTACTTTTTCTGAAATTTAATTTTGAAAATTCCTGTATTCCTGTCCTTTAGCTGCCATTGGGAATTCGGAGCATATTCCTGAAGTCTGCAGAAGACACAAGAAAATTCTGAGAGTACAAAGTGCAGATGCTGCTCTGATCCAAGCAATGGAAGTCTTCTTCACTTCAATTAATTTACTTTGCCTTTATGAACTTAAGAATCTTTCAAGGAGGTTGACATTTCGTTCATCTGAAAAAGCTTGGAATGTGACAGGGGAAAGGGAGGAGAAATAAATCAAAGGGGGGTAGCAATTTTCCAGATGCAATGTATTTTTCTTCTCTTCTTTCCACCAGAAATTTTAGAAAGCCTTCTGACATCTTAATTCTCTATGCAAAACCACAGTAGCAAAAAATGCTTAAGGCATAACATGTCAAGAAACAAACACTCACCCACGCGTGAGCATACACATGCACACAAAATAAATATAAATTCTGATTAACTTCTCCTTTAACTCAAGATGTTACATTTAGTATATTTTTATTAGATGTTTGAGTACAGTTTAATCAACACAACTTTTATTTAAAAGCAACAGCAAATTTTGTAACTTTCTTTTTGCTTGTGTGTGATAACTGTCACTGAGTCTATACTGTTTTTTTTTTCATTACAGAGATGGCATTTATTAAATAAAAAAAAAAGAACTGCCCCTCTGACTATATTTTAAATCACAGTGGAATATTTCAGTTACCACCTTTAGTTACATGGTTTTAGGAAACTATGCCCAAATATTTCACGCAAAAGTTAGTCACTTTAGAACTCTTTTTTTATAGAGTGGAAATTCACTAAAACATCCAAGGTCAAAAAAAAAAAGGATTCTTTGAGCTTGAAAATAAATTCTCTGCGACAGGGGATATGCCCATTGCTTCTTGGAGGCAGAGAGAAAGAAATGGCAGTTAACTCCCCCCAACACCCTGGTTCAATATTTACCTGACAACTTTGGTATCTTGACATTCTCCCCGGTGCATTTCCTCCTTTATCGGGTATTATTTAACAAGGGATTTCTTGTTATACAGAAGTACCATAAATCAATCTCTAACAGAGGAATTTGTTTAATACATTTATTCTTTTAAGAAGTTGAATGATCATATTTCATTGACTTGTACAATAGAAAAAAAAAACTTACTACTAAAACAGTTTGTGGAAACTGGTGCATGGCAAACCTATTTAAGCTTTTTAGAGGTTCATTCTTAGATTTGCACGTTAAATAATTACAACTATTCACTTAAGCTGGTCTCACTGAATCTCTTGACCTTTAACAATCCACACACAGCAGCTTATTGTGGTATCATTTAAATATGAGAAATAAAAATGCTTTACTTTGCTATCAAAAGAAAAATAAAAAGAGTACTATATGTTACATGGCCCATGAGATATTGGCCGTGTGCTCCTTGGCTTTCATTCGAAGAACTGCGATACTGGAAGACCTTCTTTCAAACTCTGGCTTTGTTTCAAATGCGTGTCCATTGGTAGCCCCAGTAAGAAGAGAGTCAGTGAAAAAATTATTGAGGGGCACGTGGCTGAACTGGTTCTGGTGGTTTGAAAACCCTGTGTAACTGGAATCTGTCCGAGGCGAATGAGAATAAGGTGTCATACAGGAGGAAGTGTCACGTGGTAACATGCATGAAGTAACCACAGAACCACTGCTCGCATTTCCTGCCCACAAATTGTTCTGAATCTGGAATATATAAAACAACAAATATTACATTTACGTGTTCTCACTTAGGTTCTCTTACTTTTGTTATGTTGTATTTACTAAATTTGGTTAACTATTCATTGTCTGCCCCTGTTGGGTGGTCTGTAATTACATTCTAAGAACATAAAACAATGACTGAAAAATAATTACTTGAAAGATGCTTGCAGTGTTTTATATTGAAGTAGATCTCTAAAACCCACATACTTGGCCACATAAAATACTCTCTAACATGTGAAACTCTGGAGTATTCTTTTTATAGTCATAATTTTTTTAAATGAATTTGGAAATTTAGTTATGATTCATGACCCACTCGTATGCTTAGAAAAGTGGTTTAAAATCTGGTTTTAAGTTTAAAGATAGTTTGCATCTTTCTTAAAAAAGACAAAAATAATTTTTTTAAGTTCTAAAGCTGGACTCTTTGTGTGGCAGTTTTTTGTTGAAAGCCATTACTTTCAATTGACTGTTTCATAAAGATATTTTTTATCAAGCTCATTCTGGAAAATGTTTGCCCTCTCATTGGTTTTGTATACTACAGTCTTAACTTGATAACCCTGAGATTCTAGTATATACGTATTTTAAACATTCTATTATTTAGATACAATATAGTGAATCTGAAACAAACACATAACATGTAAAACTAGCGTAGAATTCTAAATCATGAGCCATTATCAAATAATGGACGCACAACTGAGAAAGATATACAAATATCTGCAAAAATAGTATATGAATATAATTGAAGTAGTATATAACAACTTATATGAATAAAAACTGTATCATCATTTGTACCCAAGAAATTGCATTTCATATTATTACATCTTTACAGAAAATAATTTAATACAATATTAACAAGCATACATTTCTCTAAAGCTACTAGCATGCATGGTAAACACTAAGTAGAATTTATATAATATTAATTTTAAATAGAAAATATTTCCATCTTAATAGACAAGCTATTTAAATAGACAAACAAAAACAGTGATCGCAAGCATTACTGGCAAGCACAGAGAAAATTTAGACAAACAGCAGGAGCTGGACAAAAGGAAAAGAAAAATGGCATAACAATTCAGAGAGATGTAGCCATAGAAGATAAAATAACATTGTATGCTCTTTGCAACATTATTATAATACATTTGAACTAGAACACAGCATCAATATATATGTTCATAACATCAGGATTTCTTTCTTTCTTTTTTTTTTTTGAGTTGGAGTCTCACTCTGTCGCCCAGACTGGAGTGCAGTGGCCGCTCCCGGCCACCGCAGCCTTGACCTGCTGGGCTCCGGCGATCCTTCCGCCTCAGCCTTCCGAGTAGCCGGAATTACAGGCATGCGCTATCACACCCGGCTTATTTTTTTTATTTATTGTAGAGATGCGGTCTCGCCAAGTTGCCCAGGAGGGTCTTGAACCCGCGGGCTCAGCCTCAGCCTCCCAAAGGCGCGGGATTACAGGCTGAGCCACCGAGCCCGGCTACATCAGGATTTCTTATCTTTTAAAATCATAATTACAAGAATGGAATCATCAATTATTACAATACATACATTTTCCTTTACTTATTTTTTTACATAAATATTCCAGACCACCACATATAACCTCTCCCGTATTCTTACAACACCCCCACTTCAATTGTACTATCTATAAAAACTTATTTTCAATTAAGAGCAAAAATTTTGTTAATAAATCCTTCACATCACATTGGTAAATAAGCTATTATGCTGCTCAAAAAAAGACTGATTAGCCAGTTTAAAAATGTTAGACAAAACCTTAAATAATTTCAACCCATAAGTGATGTTTCACAGATTGGCAAGGTGCTTATACATGTGTGTTGTCTTTTAAAATAGTTCATTATATAAATATACATAAGCTGATTTAAATTTGTTAAATATGTATATACAAAGGCAAATAGGTCTATTATATCTATATCTAGACATATTTATAAGATTTGCATATTTTATTAATACTTGAATCACCATATAATATGTTCTAATTTTAGCTCACTCTGCTGCATGTTTTCCATTTTACTCTACTATATGTATGTATTTCACTTTAGTCAAAATATAGTGTTCAATACTAACGACTGCTGAGTTACATATTTCAAACCAGCAAGGGGGCTGTTAATGTCATTATTCTCTCAAACTAACCCGTCTAGCCTAATCTGGGTGATTTTCCCCTGACACTCAATCATACATTGTGCTACTTGGCAAAAACCCCAGTCACATGTCTGACAAAAGAGCCTTCAGAAATGAAAGTGAACTTGTTTGCTTGTTTGTGAAAAAAATAAATGAAAAACAAGATAATGAAGAAGAAAGATAAAATTTACATTTTTGTTAAATTTCTTAATTTATACGTAGTGTTGCTAGAATTTTATTAAAATAATCCAATCATATTCCAAATGCAAAGACATATATTCACTAACTAGGTAAAAAAGGGGAAGTAAGGAAGGGAAAGGCAAGAAAGGTAATTTATGAATGTAAACTAAAAAAATACTGTCTCTCTAAAAGAATTAACTAATCTTCCTATAAATTGGAAAAAAATTCTAAAATTCATGACATTGGCAAAAATGTTATTTTTATCAAAACTTCTTATCTGGACATGATCAAGTATGTTAAGTGCATTACTTTTGATGAAAGAATTTCTAACATATAGACATGTTTTCTGAGCACAACAGACTGGTTAAAAAGATTACTATGTTTTAGGGGTTCAAGAGTTACCCAAACATCTGAAGACTTTGCTGTTTATGCCTGTGGGTAGAGATACTCTTACACATCTTTACTAATATATCCTGTTCCCATGATGTCTCTCCCTCCTCTGCATCCTGACTCTGGTCTGCCTTTCATTTTTAAATTTCTAACATGTCTTCATTTGACTTCAGGGACCTTGTTTGTTTTCATATTGAAAGTTTAGACACAAATCATGAACGATAATTTCCCCAGTAAACTGTGATTTTACTTCCTCTGATGAATTCCCCTTGGATGTTTAAATATTTGATGATGCTGATCAAGATCATATGATAGCTAATGGTTGTCAGTTAAGTACCATGTGTCAGGCATTGTTAAATGCTTTGTGAACACTTTTAACCGTTTTAATACATTAAACAGTGTATTATTTTATTATCAGCATACTGAGAAAGGTAAAGCCGAGAGCAGAAAACAACATCCAAGATTGTGTAAATCTAATGGTGACGATCAAATCTAAACCCAAGACATCTTAAGAAATGCTGTAATATCATAACTAGTTTTATGGGTTGAACTTACTTATGTATTTATTTGTTTATTTATTCATAGTCCCAACTTTGTGGGGATTCATGAGCTCTGTTCTCTGAAAGTAAAACTCACAATTTCGCTCACAACTGTTCCCTCTTCCTCAGACCTAACGCAGTACATGGTAAATCATTAGTCAAAATGTACTGAGTAAGTAGAAAAGTCTCTAAGAACAAAACTTTTATACTGGTCCATCCTGCTGGTGTGATCAAAGTTTTATGAACAACTTATGCTGATACATCTAAATGGTGTTTCATGACTTAAGCTCCAGAATCACCATATTCAGTAATCTTAACAGAACTCATGAAAATTATTTCTTAGATCTTATTGACTAAGTTTACTTAGGCGGTTCCTAATCTTTCCTGTTAGACCTGTATTCTCCACAAACAGACACATATCCTTGGAGATTCTGATTCCTTTAACATTGGGTGTGGCTCAAGGGATCTCTATTAATATAATGATAATAATAACAATAATAATACTCATATGCAATTCTGTGAATCAACTAAAACTGAGGAATACTATTGGAGTCCAACACCTTTCCAAATACAGAAGCTCCTTGTACACTTTCAATTCTGTTTACTTCTATGATAAGAGGCTCACTCTAAAAAATATTTCATTTCTTTGGATCTCTATAAAAGTGAGTTGTTCTCTTTCCTCTACCTGTAATATCTACTTGTTACTTAAAATGATTCAGAGTATTGTCCCTCTTATATGTAAACATCTTAAGATATCTTCAGCTAACTATGACACAATCCCCAAATCTTTCTTTTCTCCAGGAAAACATCTCCAGTGCTTTTACCATGCTTCTATGAGACATGATTTTCAGATTGTGTAACATTCCAGTCAAGTTCCTCTGTATATAGTTGAGGCTGACAAGACTCTTCACCCTTATCAATATATAGCATCTACAGCAGAATATCTATCATACCCTAGATATCATATGATCATCTTTGTCCTAGACCATCTACTTTTGTTAATTACTGAAGGCAATATTTGATTAAAGAACACTTGTTTGAGCTTATGATTGACTAAATATATTGCTATCAAGGTGGGCTTATTCTGTTTCTCCATCCCTAAATCTTACACAGTATAGGTGGTGATTTTTAAACTATGTGCTGGGATCTGTAAATCACCTTATCTGAAAATGGATATTACTTATTTGTCAACAGGGAAGCCTATCAAAATCTCAATCATGACTCATTTAAAAATTGTATTTGTTGTTAAATTTTAAATAAATACGGTAACCACACTTCATTTTTCGAGTATTTAATGATACTGCAATGACAGTATTTGGCATTAAATGATTATTGAGGTGTTTCTGTAGGCCTCTACATGTTCAATATTCAAGGGTTTTGCAACCAGAAACATTACTAGGTTGTGCCTATACACCTCTTGCCTGTAAAGTTTTTTTTTAAGAAAAAAAAAAGGACTGTTTGCCTTTGCAATTTTTTCTGTGTTATGTTTTAAAGGAGTAGAGAACCTAAAAACATCTCATGCTTTAATGTGCTTCACAACACTACAAAAAAAAAAATCTCGGGGTATGTTCAAAGCATTGTCCAGGGAACTTAGCCAACTGCCTCCCATTAGCATGAATGGAAGTTCAGCTGACTTACTACTCTCCACTTTGAACATTTGCCCCGTAATGTTTTTCTAACCAAATAAAAAGTTAACACTTAATTATCCCATGACTTTTGAATTTTGGAGCAAAGTGGTTTTTTGTCTGATTAATTCCAAAGTGAAACCAAATTCATATAATATGTTTCTTCCAAGGAATTAAAAGCAATAGGAAGGATGGAGCAGGAAAATATAGATAGTTGATGATAGATAGAATAGCTATAGGTATATACACACATATTGAGTGTTCTGACTATAGACATATTTGTAATGAACTGAAGTAATATGGTCAATGATGAATAGGAAATTAAATATCTCATGGACCTTAGAAATATGAATATATTATTTGCATCCAAAACTACAAAGTAGATTTTAGTATTTTAAATCTGGTTTATATTTCCAAGATATTACTGAGTCTATTATATATTTACTGAATTTATTATTTGTTATTTCATTATATTATACTTTTTTAAAGAAATGTGAGTTTGCTGGTTCTACCTTAGTTGTAAAGTAGCATAATGCAAAACAAAAAAAGTTAAATAGTTTCATGATAGCATTTTATATTTAACATCCTAAAGTTAATGCTCTCTAGAAGACACAACTTCATCAAATTTAATAAAAATAATGAACAACATGAAACTACATAACAACCTTCCCTGAATTTTAAACCTTTTCCAAAACAATTAAATAACATCTTTCTGCTAAATTAAGTTTAATTCACTCTACTTCTCCTTGATAGACTTCTACCTTCTGCCACCAACAACTGTATTATCTACTTGTATACACACACATGCGTGTGCACGTGCACATGCACATACACACCATGTACGTACTCACACCATCCTCATAATGCATGTTCACACACTTCCCTGCGGGAGTTAAGGGACTTTTTTTTTTTGAGTTGGAGTCTCACTCTGTCGCCCAGACTGGAGTGCAGTGGCCGCTCCCGGCCACCGCAGCCTCGACCTGCTGGGCTCCGGCGATCCTTCCGCCTCAGCCTTCCAAGTAGCTGGAATTACAGCATGCGCTACCACGCCCGGTTGATTTTTTTTTTTTTTTGATTTATTGTAGAGATGAGGTCTCCCTGCCCAGGCGGGTCTCGAACCCGCGGGCTCAGGCAATCCACTCACCTCAGCCTCCCAAAGGCGTGGGATTACAGGCTGAGCCACCGAGCCCGGCTAGGGGACTTTTTAAAAGACAGAGATCAGAGAGTAATAAAGAGGTACATGTCATGATACTATAGCAATAACTTCTTTACAATGAATTCTAAAAGTTAATTTTGGTTGTCCCTCTTTGACAGAATGTTTCCATTTATTGACTTTTTTGTATATTACCCAATACTCAATATGCAAATTTATTAGTACAATATGTAATATGATTTACTAAATGTTTATATTCTCTCTTAAACATGAAAACATCAATTTCTACAAAAGCAGTGAAACTTTTTAAGGGTTTATTATGTACTTCACTAGCATTTCTCTTCCTTTAAAATTTAGGTTGATAAAATATTACCAAGAATCATATGCTTAGGAACTTGCAGATATTTTTAGCCGTTGGCTAACTTTAGGATCCCATTCCCTTTCCTAGTTACTATAACAGTAATTTGTTGACAAGGAGAAAGAGTATAAATGAATCTTTAAATATTGAATTTGCTACCAGGGACTAACACACACTAAGACTCTGTCTACCTGAAAATTAAAAACAAGAAACAAGAAATAGCATGAATGAATTAAGCAGTGAAAAGATCAGTCTGAGTATTTTGGGGTTTTCTTAGGTACTACCTAAGATAAAAGTGAGGGCACATTTTGCCAATACTTACTCATTATGTCTAATTTTCACCAAAAATTTTAAGGTGATATATAAAATATTAAAATATTTGGGAATAAATTTATATTTCCAAAATTTCAAAGTCATAAAATTTCAAAGTATTGTATTACAATATTTATAAATATTATAAAACTAAAGTGATTATAAGTTATTCATCAGAAAAAGACCATATATTAAATATTGATAGTCTTTTTTTAGTAAAATTCCATCTTAGAAATGTATACAAGGATTTGAAACAAGAAAGAGTGCCTTTTCCATTTACAAAGTCACTATTAAACACAAAACTAAATGAGAGTGATAATCTAAGAATAAAACTGGCTAACAGAAAAATAAAAGTGTACATCTATTGATAGCACAAAAATAAAAAGCACTAAGTTTCACATAAAATGTTAATGTCTGGAAATCTTCAGAATAATATCATGTAAATGTGTTTAAATATTTTTATTTGAGGCTGGGCACGGTGATTCACACCTATAATCCCAGCACTTTGATTTTTTGAACATTTTTGAAAAATGTTCCACGTTTAAAATATAAGAACTTTAAGAACTTTTTTTCTTTAGTGCTGGCAGTATTCTTAAAATATATAGTAACTGAGATTGTCAAAAAGTAGATTTATGTGAAAACTCACCATTCCTTTTAAATGAAACTTTTCAAATCAAGTTCTTTAAGAAGAAAATAAAATAATAGCACCCAGTCTTTGATCTTTTATTATTGTCAAGCACCAATGATCTTTCATTTTCCAAACATTTGGTATATTAATGTTCATGTATTTTAATATATGCATGATAGCTATTGCCTATCGTCTAATTTATTTTTAATCACACAATTGCTCTATTTTTAAAAATACCCAGAAGATCTCAGATCACTCTATAAAAAAGATACCTGCACATGTATGTTTATCACAGTATCATTCACAATAGCAAGAACATGGAAGCCACTATGCTGCCCATCAAAAGAGGACTGGATTTAAAAAATGTGGTACCTATACACAATCGAATATTACTCACCCATAAAGAAGAACAAAATCATGAATTTCGCAGCAACCTGAATGGACTTAGAGTCTATAATAGTGAGTGATCTCTCACAGAAACAAAGAACTGAGTATCACATGTTCTCACTCATAAGTGGACCTTGAACAACTATAATAATACTATCAGAAAAGAATTGACAGTAGAGGGAAACAGCAGGGGCATGGGGCAGTGGGGAGGTGGGATTGGTAGTAGTGGGAAACTGTCTGGGGAAGGGGGGACACACCTCATTAACAAGGGTACCTGCACATTGAGTATTTGTATACCTTACCCCAAATTGTAACCTACAATTTTAAAATAAAAAATTTAAAGGCGAAAAAAAAGAATAGTTTTTTTAAAAACTCACAACTATAAGAAACAGATAAAAATGTAGTATGGATTAAATTTATCTTCTGCATAAATAACTTACAAAATAAATTAAATATGCAAATACTTTAATTTGCACAAAATATTTTTAATTAATTTCTCGCTTGGAGTCATATATGGGCTCTAAATTTATTGTTAAAATTCTTGGCCGGGCTCGGTGGCTCAGCCTGTAATCCCGTGCTTTGGGAGGCCGAGGTGAGCGGATTGCCTGAGCCTGTGGGTTCGAGACCTGTCTGGGCAACTTGGTGAGACCTTATCTCTACAATAAATCGAAAAATTAGCCAGGCGTGGTAGCGCGCGCCTGTAGTTTCAGCTACTCGGAAGGCTGAGGCGGAAGGATCGCCGGAGCCCACAGGTCAAGGCTGCGGTGACCGGGGGCGGCCACTGCACTCCAGTCTGGGCAACGGAGTGAGACTCCAACTCAAAAAAAAAAAAAAAAAAAAGAATTCTAAGTACAGTTATTGATTTTACTCATTTTCTGTTTGAATTAGCTACAAAGTTGAATTTTTTTGTGATTTTAAAATTAACTGTGAGTTTGTATAAAAGCTTACTTATTTAATGTCATGATTTATAATTTTTTAAAAAATCCATAGAAATATGAGGCTTGTAAACATGGCATACATATAATTTCTGATCAAAGTATATCATAAGCTTCACATTAACAATAATAATGTCAATTGCAGATTTTAATCCACCGGTCTGTTCTCATAGACTTCTCAGGCTTAGTTTCCTCAATGTTTCTTCTCTGTTCTCCTGTGAGAAAGTTTTTATAAGTATAAGCTGACACTGGCAATTTGCAATAATTTATTTTTAACTTTTTTCTTATTTATGTTGGTTACCTATTTAATTTATTGATTTGCTTTCCTCATTAACAAAAAACAACTTATGACCAATTCTGTTAAATTCTATGCTTTTACAGTGGTCATCTGCTGAAAGCAAGAAAAAACAAATCAAAGCTATTGTGTACAATCAAATCATAAAAAAGTAATTAAGATTTAATTTAAAAAATTAAATATTCACCAAAATAAAAATTTAAAAATTCACTGTCCATAGCTATCTGTGCCTTCATCCAATGGATAATGACAAAATTTGTGTCATGCTAAACATAACTTTTTTAGTACATTTATATGTATGTATGCATATTTACACACATACATACGAACTATTTTGTACATATTTATATAAACTCTGTAGTCTATTTACACATTTAATTAAATCATCAGCTTTACTCATTGTACAAACTATATTTATTTGAGTAAGGTAGAATATCTTACTATATTTCTCCTATGACCTTAAATATTTGTGTTTATAGTTAGTGACAAATTGTGCAATACTTATATGATTTGTTGGCCTAATGATGGTAACATTTTTGTCTCTTCACTCATAAGATAACTTTCATTGTATCATTATATGACCATCTGATTGGTTGTTTCATAGACATAAAAATATTCATTATATAATGTATCGATTACAGCTATATTAGTAACACTTTTAGAGATTTGGATTTATTTTTTTCTTCAAATATTTGTGAAAAATAGAAATACTGATAAAAATGTGATACTTGTTCCAAAGGTAAAAATTGCTCCAGATATCTTTAAACAGCTTAACCACAGTGGTTGAAGGTGACAAGTTTCATATTCCTTATTTAAACTAAAAAAAAACTTTAAAATTTGTGCAGAAACTGGTGATAAAAGAAAAATAGATGAAAACTATGTTCACAACCACTATTATATAGAAACTTTTGATCTCGGTTTTTAAAATTGTGTAATTACAATATTTGAAATAGAATTTGTAACCTGAATATGTTATACAGCCTTAATCTGTGTTTTAAATTACACAGATGATTGCAAATTGCCAATAACTTGAATACTCTTGATATGTTTAAACTCCAAGTGGTATATGTTTATAAAGTTATTAATAAAACAATAGAAAATAAGATACTGTGTGGGTCCCTTTGAACCTTTGGTAAACACAGATTTAATGACAGGTCTCACTATGCACTACTAAGTAAAACCTCATTCAAATTTTTGGTGGAAAATCACTTCAACTCTTCTGAAATTTTTGATGAAAATATTTTCTTCGTGAGAAAATAATTCTGGTGAATGGAAAATAAACTTTCTTAAAGTTACCATATTTAGTTATTGTAATTTAAAGAAAAAGTATATTTAACTGAATTTCATATTTCCCTAGATTTAAATAGTAAATTTGCCCACAGATTGGATCAGCTTAAACACTACAACATAAGAGAATATGCAAACAATTTGGATGCCTAAAGAGGCAGGTCATTTGTAATAAAATTAATAATAATTAATGAATATAACAGAATCACTACTATTTATTGAGCACTTGTGACATACTAGGCAATGTTCTAAATACTTTACATAAATTATTTTGTTTAACATTTGCAAACATCACAAGAACATTTATCCATCTTTTATAAATGAGGAGAAATGTTGCTTGAAATTCATTCATTTGCAAAAGGTTTAAAAACTACAAGTCAAAATTTGGACCCACAACTCTCTGACAAAGACCACAGTCATAGTTAACCTCTGACCCTGCTCAAATTCCAGGATTCAGTTCTGTAGTATAAGCACCGTAGTATAAGCACCGTGCTTTCTTATTTGGAAATCAATGTAATCCTTATAACAACAAAAAAATCATCATCATCATCATCATCATCTATATTATTAACACCACCAACATGAGTACCAACAATACCTCCATTTTACAAATAAAGAATCTGAAGACTAAGGAAGTCAAAGACTTACCCAAAGTTATCTATCTAGTGAATAATGAAATTAATGCTCATGTAACCCAAACCAAACCTGAGTATGTGAAAATAATGTTCCTTAAAGGCTGGCTATAATCCCTCAGAACATATTATACCTTAATAGAATATATTCTATTTACTAAAATAATATTTTTGCAAAACACTCTGGTTTTACTAAGTTAGAAGCAAGTTAGTATCTCATATGAATAAATCTTTGCTTGTTTTTTTTAAATTCAAGGCCAAAATTATTTAGATTTCTTTGGTTTGTTGGGTCTAGTTTGCACCAAGAAGTGTTTCCAGAATTCAGTGTAAATATCACTTAATTTGTAATCTGTCTAAAAAGCAGGAGAGTTGTCTAGATTATTCAGATATCCTGGATGCCTAAAACAGTATGTAGAACATATTTGTTGATGAAAAGCAAATAACTTTGGCAAAAACAAATTAAGCTGGAAAAGGCTGCAAACTCTCTTTCCATTTATTCTTTTTAACAGAGGAGGAAATTGAGGAAAAGTTAATTGCTAAAGACCACAGAGCTGGTTAAAAACAGAGATTCAGAAATCAATTATTTTTTATTTAATTTTTGTTTTCAAATGTACTACTGAATAAATATTGAAGTGAATCATTACTTTTATTCACATCTATTCTGTATATGCAATTTGCTTAGCACATAACAAAATATCTTTTTTGATACTTATGTGACTAAAAACTGAATCAACTTTTAAAATATTTTACAATGTAAATGGGGAGACAGACCTTTTAGACAGCCCATCACAATATCAGTGAGAATGTGAAATGCTGATTGAGGGCAGTTTCCAGAGGGTTTGTGGAGGAAATGTGGTTTAGATGAGTGGAGGGGAATTCAAGATAGATAAAACAGATTCGCTACAAGCAGTAAGATTATTTTTGAAAATGTCTCATCTTGAGGAACAACAAATAGTTTAATTTAGCTAAATTATATTGCTGCAAATAGCAGCTGATATCGTGAGTCAAAACAAAGCACTTAAAAAAAAAAGATAGTATTGCCAGTGTATCAAAATATGCTACCTTGACGTATGTTACTATGGACATCATATCTCTCACTTTCTTATTGGATTGGTTGGTTTTGCTATCAAAGATGAGAACGCTTTAAAAACAATCTTAAAGCAGTCTATGAGGTATTGATGCTTATTTAATGTTTTGTTATTATTTTATAAATTTTAAAATGGAAGCCTTTTTGATTTCCAAAGTGCTGTGATGTTTTAGGTCAAGATTAGATTATTTCAGGGCTCATTGTTTAATTAGAGGTAATGTTGCATAAACAGCTCTGAACTCCTGAACTCAGAAAACCTGAGCTCAAATTAAATGAGTTAATGTCTGTAAGAAGGAAGCACATTGCCTGGCTTCATATATGCCCCAAATATTCGTTACTATTTTTACTGTTACAGCTGTTGTTATTATAGTACAATGAAGACCAGTGGAAGTAAAATATTTTTAGAGTATTTTAGAGAGCATTAGTTATTATTCAGAAGTAAACATATGTTATATATAACTACCTTTATGCTTGGTTTGGTTATTATATACACTTAGCAGGCTTTAGGTGATCATTTTCTAAACTATCTCTGTTTCTCAAGTATTTCTGTGTATTTTTTCTTTCCTACAAGATTGTTAATTCTTTATTTCTGTCCTGCCTCCAACATTTTCTGGTTTCCAACTTTTCTGTAATTCGTAATATTTTCTGTAATTAGTAACAGTAACCAAATTCAATGTCTTTTTGCACTGAGTCATTGGATTTTATTTCTGTTATTCCTTCCATTGTAAGTTTCTGTTTTAAAGACACATGATTAAAAATATTTCCTTTAGGCTAAACTTTGAAAAACAAGGTCTTGGCATGTTATTTCTTCAAGTAAACTGAAAAAAAAATCTATTACATATTTTTAAGTTAAAATGTAATTTTCCCCTTGTTTTATCTATAGTGGGAAAATGAAGGCACTTGATTTCAGAATCTGTGGCATCCAAACACAAAATGACTTACCGATGAAGAAAAACAACAATAGATTTTATAGTATTAATTTTTATTATTATTCATGAATTGCACTGTCAAAATAATGTTAGCATATGTTCCCTGTGTTCCCATTCTTAAATTGTGAAGTGACACATCACTCTATATACTCTATGTACACTACATACTATAGTATACTCTATATACTCTATGTACACAAATTATAAAGAAGAATTAGTGCAAAATCCCCATGATTTGTGGGAGGGACATTTTAAATTTTAAAATTAATCTTTGGTTGGAGTGAAAAAAAACCTATCAGTTCTATAATTTAATGTACCACTTCCGTTTTTTCTTTAGCGCTGAGGTTACTTCATTCTGTTAATGGATAATATCTAAAGCTTTGAGGCATAATAACACAATGGTAAGATAACCCTTTTAAAAAGTGGGGGGGATCACTAGTCAGAATATAGTCAGTCATATTAAGCTTTTATGTAGATCTTAATAGGTGCCAGAACCTATTCTGAATACTGTATCCTATACTGAACAAAAAATACAAGTCAAAGATAAAGCAGCCAAAAGCCAGGGACAGAGAAGTGGGAAATAGACAGAAATTGAGTTTAAAAGGAAATGAATGAACACTGAAAGAATAAGACACACACTAAAAAAATGATATGTCATAGTAGAGTATTGTGGAATAAATTTAAAGACTGTTTAAAGCAAGTGAAAAGGGTTCATAATTTGTTACTTTATTATTTCCAAATTCAATGCACTCAAGTAGTTCAAAACAACATAAAGTATATTCCATCTCAATTATGTTTTATAGTTATTTCAATGGTTGTGGGTACATTTTCTCCTCCCTTGAACTGAACTGCACACTTGAAAAATGCACCTCAAGCCTTATATTCCTTTGGTATCAATGTATTAGTCATTCAATCATTTAAATATATTCACTGGGGGAAATAGTCTATGGTTAAGATCTTGTACATGGAAGCCAATTTGTCTCTGGTCAACAGGGCTTCATCTCTCTGTACCTCAGTTTCCTCATCTGAGAATGAGGATAATAACACCTACTACATACAACTATTGTAAGGATTAAATGAGATAATATGTGTAATCTGTTTAAAACAGTGCCTGGACATATAGTAAGTCCCAGCAACTACCAAGACAGCCCCTGTTCTCATGAAACCTGAAGCCTGTAGAGAAAACATGACATTTGTTTAGCACGCAATTGAGGCACTCAAAAATATTTGGTGAATAAAATTTTACTAGCCCATTGATAAGCCACATGAAGTATATTCATGCTTTCAAATAGGATAAAACATAAGGCAATTCCTTTAAGATATATTTTAAAAGGAAAACATGATTCTTTCTGTGAAAGGCAGATAAAGGATATTTATTCAAAATTTATCCATAACGTCTGTCTTCTAGCAAATTGCTGGACTGGGGAAAGGCTTCTCAGGAGCAAACCTTTGTAGATTGCCCTGTGAGGAACCCCTTGTATAATCATAGACCCATATCTTTACTTGATCAAGCCTATTTTCATAAGTTTTAAAATAAGAGAGTTGAACAAGGTGATCGTTAAACCTTTTTTTAAAAAACATATATTATAACATTTGTAAATTTGGTAGATTGATCTGAAGGAGTGAAGTTCTCAAAATGGATTTCTTTAAAGATCATAAAAGATATAGGAAGATAAGAGAAGAACAACATTAAAGGACTAATTTTGCACCCCCAGGGTATAACTTTACAGTTGAAGAAAATGAGCATCCTTACGTTTGGGGCTGAGATGATCTAGTTACTAAACTATAAAGATATTTCTCCAGCATACATGTTTCATATGTGTTTTCATAGTGTTCTCTCACAATGCATATTATCAAATAATAAAGAACAAAATAACTCTTGGCTTGTTCCTTATAATACTTGTGTTCTTTATCACATATCAAATACAGTCATGAATATCATAATCAAGAATTAGGAAAAAGTCATATAAAATAAATTAGAAAGACAAAATATCCTATTTACATACATTAAGGATAAAAAATAAAAAATAAATCCTCTCTAAATTACAAAAGAAAAATGAGAAGAAAAAATTATTTTATACTTTTTGAATTGAGGTAAGGGAGCTCCCATTATAAAGGGAAGTGTTTTTTAGACATGAATAATTTTAAAAATTATGTCTAGTATGAAATCTATCTCTGTTTCAAGTCATAAAGAAACCAAATGTATCCTTGAAACTGCGAGCAACTTCAAATCTGAAAAAATAACATAGAAAAAAAAGATGTTTTTAAATGAAACTAAGGGCTTAGTAGGCCACATTTGGCACCAGGTTTTAGTATAATTCATAAAGCAACAGCCACAGAGATTGCATGCCAAGTATACTCTATATACACTATTTTTTAAAAGTTAACCAAGGAAGGTCTGAATAATTAGAATGTAGAATAATTAAAAGACTTGCATCATTAAATGATATAATTTCATTTGGTGCAATGTGCAACAAAATTCAAAAGGAAAAGACTGAAATATTTTTAAATTAATGTGTCTGAAAAAAATAGAAAAAATAATAATTTAGTAAAATGAAAATCTGGCAAACATGAAAAAAGTTTTCTGAAGGTTAAATTTTCATTCTTAATTAATGCATTAGATATAATAAAGTCAATGCTAATCCTTTTTAAACTATACAAACCACATCTCATTTCTTGATCAGTATTCTGTGTAGTTTACCATACCTGTGGGTAGCTGTCAGTCCTTGGCAAAACTGATATATCATAGGTGGCAGCAAAATGGCTTTTAGCTTGTTGAATTTGGCCATAACGTTCCCTTTTTCTCCACTTGGCCCTTCGATTTTGAAACCAAACCTAATTTTTTTGAAAAAAGTAGAATTTTAGCTAAAGAAATATTTGATGAAGCAAATGTGATGTTAAAAAAGACTTCAAACCAGAAAGGTAAGCCAGGTCAACAAAATTACTAATAAAGGAATTTATCCATGTCCCTAAAGGACCTACAGATTTTACTTTTCCTTGTACCATTATAGGATAAATGATGGGCCCACGAGGCAATATAACTTAATAGAAAGAGACAGGAGACTTTCAGCAAATTTATTTGATATGCCTGAGCCTCTGTTTTCTCATTTATGGAAAATAAAAAGAAATTAGATTATATGATCTTAAAGACTCCTTATATCTCCATGTTATCATGGATAACCCTCCTCTAAGAGAATACTACAAGTCTGGAAGGAATTTATGCCATAACATAAACCCTGCCAATCTATAACCAAATATCTGAGTCTAGTAAAAGTTTATCTTTAAAACATGTCTTAAAGTAGAGACACTTCTGAGTTGCATTCATACTTAGATAATCTTACAAAACTTTGAACATAAAGATTACATCTAAAACATATGGCAGCAGCAAGAATATTATGATCATTTAGAAATAGAAAAAAAATTAAATTATATTAAACATGACAAGGACTATGGGTAAAATTGAATCATCTAACGTTGAACTTTGATTTTAAAGTACACAAATGTGCTTATTACATCATTATGCCACTTTTTTATTTTCTCTTAATGTTCAGATATTTTTAAAATTATTTCTCCAACTAGGAACTCTTACAGATAATATAAATGATAAAACAAATAAAGCAGATAGAACCAAGTGTCAAGAAAGTCATCTACCTCGGACAATTAAATATTTATTAATTCATGCTTAGTGCTCCAAAAAGTTCCCTTTAATATTTCTATGCATTAAAGGGAGAGACAAAAACTCATATTCAGTAGGTATACATTGGTATTTTGGGGTGAATAGGTATTCTTTGATATTTTTGAGCGAGCATTGTGTGAGCAGCCTTGGGACTTTCTTTAGTATTCTTTGCACAACTACATTCAGAATATAAAATATTTAGGAAAGAAGTTAGAAATCAAATATAACAATGCAAGTTGTAAAAAATCTTTCATTAAAATTCACTTGAAATATTCACTCTTTTTCATACTCAGTTTTAATCTTCCATATTTTTACCTGTACAATTATGGTGACATATTAATGCTCAGTTTAATGTTTAAGTACATATTACAAATTTCAGATGGCACTTTGAAGAGTTTTCAGCAATTAAAACAAGACAAAGAAACCTACATGTCCGTTACAAGTTTAGCACACTGTGGGTAAATGTATATTATCCATTATGCTAAGGCTCAAGACAACAACAACCAAACAACAAATCCTATTGTCCCCACAGACAGGCACTAGGAATATACTAAGGGAATCTAGTAGTAAGTTTTCTGTTTTGTTTTGTTTTTTCCATTGACAAAAATATCTTGACAAGCTCATTAAAATGATGCCCATTACCAATCTCATGTGAAAAGCAGGAGAGAGGATCTGAGTAAATTAGGCTCAGGTTGGCTCTTTGAGCATATGCTTAAACAAAAAATTAACCAGAACTTGATGAAATGTTCAGGGGGAAATGTACTTTGTGCACAGCTAATCACTCTGCATGTAAACATATTTTTCTACAGTTACAAGTATAACTAATTTAAATACAGAGACAGACCAAAAAATCACACATGTGGGACTGGCGTTAATGTTTGACAACTCTAAAATTCTTCGTTAGCATCAACTTTCTACATATTTACTTCCTGAGCTAAGATAGAGTAACCATTTACTTCTACAACCCAAGTAAAAATCTGCTGCTTGTTATCCTGGCAATGCCAGATGTTGTCTTTAATGATGTAAAGACCTTACAATGGCTTAATCTTAAGAAGAAATACTGTTACCCATTCAGAGCAAAATTTTTCACTATTTTATTCATTTCCCCATTCTAGTGGTTTATGGAAATTGCAAAGTTTAATATATTCCTAGAGTATTGAAAACACGCACAAAGAAAAATGACATTTTTCTTTCTCCTGAGTTACTGTTACAACTTAAACTCTTATTACTTCAGAACTAATAAAATATAGTTTAACAATATTAAATGTAGTCAAAATAAAATACTCCTAAGAGGTAAATTTTTGAATTTTTGCCTAGTATGATTTTTCTTTCTCAAATTACTAAAAATTTAGGTATATTGAATCATGCAATTTGATAATTTTACTGTATTTTATAACTATAGTTAAGTATATACACAAAATTTCTTTAAGTCCATCATTCTTATTGCCTCTGCAAAAGTCACATTGTTTTTCTTTACTGACAACTACTGAGGCTAGAAATTTGTAAATCAGCGATTTGATTTTTCTTTAATTAAGTAGAGTGAAAATATTGTATGACATACATAACTATTGGTAATTGTAGGATTGTTTCATTGTTTTTATTTTACTTTGTCCCAACTCTAATAAAATTCATTATACAAAGAATATATAACCTAAAGAGAATCTCAATGGCTGGTGAGACAGGGACACAAAATTAAATACGCCAATTACTCCATGCATAACCATGATTCTGGTTTTTACCATTTAAAAATTGCTTTTTAAAATTAGTGCTATGTTATCATACTGTTATTTGTCAATGTTAACTTTTATGTCTAGTAATAACTCAAGTGTTCTTTGTTTTATGTTTTGTATAAGTTGCCAAATCCTTTGCAACTAACAAAGGAATTTTAGTAGACCTACATGGATGGATATTATGTTGTTCTATATCTTCAGTTTGTAAATCCATTTGATTCTTTGTGACAACATGCATTTATTCAGTTCTTCTAACACTATTCCTCTTCCTACCCCCATCCCTCACGGCCTCCATTTGACTCCTACCTGGACCCTGGCCTCAGTGAGCTCTGTCCTCAGAGCAAGCTGTTCTCTGACATATACATCCGGGTAATGAGTTTTTTGAAAGACCTTCTCCAGTTCCTCTAGCTGCAAACTGGTGAAGGTGGTTCGGTGTCTCCGCTTCTTACTGCTGGACACATTGCTGTCACATTTATCCCCAAGTTCATCCAGTTCTCCCTTCTCTTGTATCCCTTTCACAGGAGACATTCGGAGACTGTTACAGTTATCCATGGCTCTGTTCAGTTCAGTGTGAAGGGGCTGTCCTTCTACTTTTGTGATCCCATAGTTCACTGTAGGCCGAGGGAAGAAAATGACAGTTCTTAGAATTGTGAAGCACATCTCGAACAAAATGAACAGAAGGAATTGAGGGCATCAGGAGAATGGCCCGTGACTGATTTATTGTGCCAGTATTAACTCCATTACCACATTATTTACAATTATAAATTTACTGTGGAACAGGTTTAAAAGCCATTTTAAAATGTGTACATGGAACAAATGTATTTTATGGAATTAATAAAATTTTTATACACATAATTTATAATAAAATTAAAATAGTCAAATTAAAAGATGGTCAAAAGTTTTTAAAAAGTCTTTAAGTGTTTATGATTTCTGAAAAGTAAACTTAAAAATAAATTACACACTTATTCACAGCAGAAAAATTAAGCTACTTACATGGCTTGGAAAGGATAGTTCAATTTTAAATAGTACCGGTATGTCAATATCCAAAAATTACTGTGACCCTTCACACAAAACCTATTGATGAGAGGTTTAAATTGTGGAATCTTTTCCACTATATTTTGAATATTTTGACTGTATATTCATGTCTGCATTTAAATTTTTTTCAAAAAGTAACCCCCTAAATTGAGAAAACAATAATTGTATGTCAATTTCTGAATGTGCTTTTGAAGAAAATAATATAATTTAAGTAGATTTTTTTTACCTTTAAAACTCATATGCAGCTTTTGAAAAAATATTTCATGTTTTTTTTTAACTCATGAAACTTGTTTTAGGACAGAAAGCTTTATTTTTCCTTCTGCTAAAGCACAGAAATTAAAACATCCATTAAAACATTATGAAGGATGACATCTGACATTCTGTTACAAATGTTTGAATTCAATAATTTCCTTCAGATTTTACTGCATGCTTGCCATATGACATAAAACAAAAATGTATCATATAATGTCACATACACACAAATAAAATGGATGCACATAATGAAATGGGAGACAGTTTTTAAAACTCAGTAAAATGTCTAATGAATGATCGTACTTTTTTCATTTGTTCCTGTTTTAACATCATTCCTCATAACATATTTTACAATTGCTTTAATTGTTATACAAATGTATTCAACTTTTAGTGCCTACATAACTTAAATAGCTAATAATTGAGCACTGTGCATTTGTGTTACTAAAAGAGTAAATCTCAAATATTCTCATCACAAAAAATGTCAAATATTTGAGGTGATGCACAAAAATTATCAAATATTTGAGGTGATGTCTAAGTTAAGGAGCTTGATTCAATCCTTCTACATTGTATTCAAAATCTCTAACATTATTTTGCACACCCTAAATATACACATCTATAATTGGTCAATAGATAACAAATTTTAAAAAATTAAAAGTTTTCACGCAAAAGGAAGATGTGATGTGAAACTAAATATAAAGAAGAGCCGTGACTGAATAACACTATGGTTTTGTCTCTCTGGGCAAAGTTAAAGGAGGAACTGCGGCAATTGGGATGGGGGAGGGGAAGCGAGGAGAGCCTAAGAGCATCTCAAGAGAAAGCCAGGATCCCTCCTAAATTAAGTGGAGGCTGCCTGGGTTCATCTGACTTAATACTTCTTTGTCACAATTTACCTTAATCGTGTGGTATTCGTTTAAAAGATGATAAACTGTTAAAAGTCGACCTACGTTTCTTATTTAGGATTCGCGACTACTTAAAACAAAATATGACGATCGAGTCCATCCAGCCATCTACATAAGACATTGCAGAATCAATAAGAAAATCCTGTCAAGATACCGAAGTCTGAAATACAGCCAGAAAACCAAAAATGTAGGATATGAGTAATAAAAATTAATTGCTCGCGTCTTTCTAGATAAATGACTGAAACGATTTAACCGATTATTTTCTCTATCAGTTTTTATTAATAGATTTAACGGATTATGTCCTCTATTAGTATTTATGTATTATTTTAATTTGGGATTTAAACTTACAAGTAAAAAGTAGCCCGCAATGTTGACTAAAATAAGTTTAATATGAGCTTTAAAAAAAAAAAAAAGACTTGTGCACAAAGTTTTCAGAAAATGAGCTTCTACAAGCCAGTGTCTTGCGGGATTTTGAATCTCCATTAAAATAGGGGGCGGGAAGTTTGTTGCAAATATTTCACACTTAATTCGTTTGTTATTTTAAAGCAACCGGCTCCTTATGGCTTAACTGCGGAATATATACAACGATAAGGAAAAGTTCTCTTGGAATTGTAAACGTGCTTTGGCTGTTGCGATCTGAAAGAATAGGTTTGTATTGGGTTACAAGATAGAAAAGATAGATGGTTTGTTTTGATAACATTTTGACTTTGAGATAGTTGAGCATTCACAGTTCAAGATTTCACCCAGAAGCATTCCGAAGGCTTCTTTGGAGACTCTTAATGTGAAGTCATAAAAAATAGACAAGACAGGATCTGGGAGTGAGTGATTATAACGGGGATTCTTTGCCCAAAGTTAATTAAAGGGATTTGGTGTTTAACAAAAATTCAACGCGCGTTATCTTCCAAACACACACAAAAGCAGCCGCAGCAGAAATCACGAAGTCACAGAAGCTAAATAATCCCCCCACTTTATAGTGAAAAATATCTTCACTTCGAAAAGAGTGCTTTCCCCCCCCAAAGGACCCCCAAGGTGTGTGGTGTGTGTGCTTTACTGGTGACAACAGTGACGTCCTCTAACGAGCTGTGATCGATTTCAGTTCCTCCCGCCGGGACAGCGCGGCGGGCTCGCAGAGGAAGCGCCCTGTCTTGACTCCACGACGCCCTATTTAGCGCCGTGTCTGTTCACTCCAAGGGTCCGGGACAGAGGGACTCCGGGACTCGCGGGGACAAGACCCGACCGCAGAAGGGGGATCTCCAGTAGGCAGCAGGCGGCAGACCCTTTTTTTAATCCCCCAAAAGGCTGCCGCGGCGCTGGCCGCGCTTCCAAGGCGCGCGCCGATCCACGGCCTCCCTCCGTCCCCCCGGCCTCCCTCCCCCTCCCCTCCCCGCCCGTCCTCCGCACTCCGGCTCTGCGGCGGGACAGCCTGGGCTGCGGCCGGGGCGCCGGGACTCACCGCCGTTGTCCTGACAGGGCGAGGTCCTCTCCAAGCGCACGTGATGCTCGGCGCGGGGCAGGGGCCCGAAGGCCTGCGCGCATTTGCCGGCCGACGCTTTGCTGTAAAAGGACTCATTGTCCAGCGTCTCCATAACGTGCTCCAGCGCTCCTCCCGCGCCCATGTAGAAGTCACTGTTTTTACTCGGAGGGCTCTTGAGGGCAAACTTCTCGCTCAGAAACTCCATAATCCTGGACCGCGGGCGCGGAGCTCCCGGGGCGAGGAGGCTGGGAGCGCCGGGGGAGGGAGCGAGGGGGCGGGAGGCGGAGGGAGGGCCGGAGTGGAGGGAAGGGACACCGCGGTCGCGGCGGCGCCGGGAGCTGCCCCGCTCGCGCTCTTTAAGACGTCCGGGCTGGAAACCCGGCAACCTGAAGTCGCTCTTATATCTTGAAACTCAGCTGGGCTCCCCGGGCAACCTCCCAGCGCTAATGAATATGAAAATAGGCAGGCGACTAACTCCACCCCAGGGTCCCCCTCCGCCCCCAGCCCACCCCATCCCCACCCTCCTCACTTACCCCTGCCGGACGCGTCCAGGCCTAGGTTAGACAGACAGACAACTCCCTTTCAGGCAAATTTCAGGAGAGGCGAGGCCCCGGCGCCCAGAAACACTGCCGCCGCGACAGTGGACTGGCATTTCGGACGAGCTGGGTGAGATCTCGAAGCAGTTAACCCTCCACTGTCCGCTCTGCGCGCCCTCCCAAGCCGCCCGCCCCCCGCCCGTTCCCACCCCCCCCACGCCGGCCGCTCAGGAACCAGAAAGATTTAGAGGCGCCTTGAGAACTTGAAAGGAAGGATAGCTGGAAGGGGCTTTAATTTCATCCGCAAAACGCTTACGTGGAAGATCCACATTAATCCGAAGCCCCCGAGAAGCCGGATGCATCTATTGGCAGCTATTAATGGGCGCGGCAGTGCTGGAGGGGCCGCTTCTGCTGTTGGAGCCCAGGGGAGCCAGCGCCCGGTCGCGCGGCGCTGCCCGAGACCGTGGCTTTTCCTTTTCCTTGGATGCGGCGGAGCGTGGACGCGGTGGCCACGGGTGGGAGAGGGAGACTGAGCAACAGGCATTGAGACCGTCATACCAACACCAGCCTATCCTCCTCCCCGCCCCGATCCCTCCCCCGGTCCACGATATGACCCTAATGATTTTAAGAAAACCCGTTAGGACAAGTGCTTCTGCGAGACTTTGAGTCTAGGCCAGAGGGAGACTCGTTGCCCAAAGACGAGGAGGAAGGCCTTCACCGTGTTTATGCTTTCAAAATAAGTATTGTTTTTCCTTTTAAAGAGTCCTGGTGGAGCGACTTAAAAGCGCGCTCGGGTGCCAGCGGTGTGCGGCGATCCCCGCGCGGGTAGGTCCCGGGCGGCCATTTCCGCCGCAGGGGACCTTAGGGCAGGCAGGGCGACACTGTCGGGGTGAAAGCCCCTCTAGGGGACTTTCGGCCCGACTCTGGCTTCCGGGGAGCCCGAGGCATCTCAGGGCAATGCGGTCAGTGCCTTGGGCACGAAATCGCATTTGCTGCAAGTCACTTAAACTGGCAGATTTGGTTGAAAACACCCACAGGTTGAGGACCACGGACACTGCTTCTGCGTCCTGACACAGCCTTCCTGGACATGGGCCCTGGCGGCGACCGTCGGGTTTCCCGGGCTGCGAGACAATTAAGTTACGGGTCTGGGCACACGGGGAGGCCCTTATTCTGGGACTGGCGAACCAAGCCCAACTCTGGGGAGCTTTACGAATTCCCACCCACCCTGTTAGTGGGTCTTGGCGGAACCTCTCCTCATGGCCCAACCAGGCCGCAGCCAGGAAGGAGCAGTCACAGAGCTGCGAGCACCCCATAGCTGCGCCGCCCGAAGTCGAACTTGGCCCTAAGCATTCAGATCAGACCCGGAGGAATCCAGCAAAGGGGCCAGGAACAGCAGCCTTGGTTGCCTGGCCAGGGGTCCCACCTAGACTTTTCTCTCGGGGAGGGCAAGAGCTCAGTTCACGTTGCGCTGTGCTCAGCGTGGCCTTGAGCGCACACTCTGGGTCTGGCGAGTTGACATGGTTTCTGGGATTCAGTAGCTGCTTCTGTATTGTTATTACCTATACCGCCAGCACCATCAGTGAGCTGTTAAATCTCAAGGGGGCGCGGTCACAAAGTACTGGGGGATGCGCTCCAGGAGAAAGTGAGGGTGCGTTGGGGTGCGGGAGCTTCAAACCGGTCACCCGGGAACTGTAAAGGATCTCCATAGGATGTCCGGCAGCATCTAGACCTTGCTGGAGCAGACCTGCATCTATGCGCTTTCTGGGCACTTTTAGCGGGTTCCTGGGCAGCCCTTGTGGGAACTTTGGGTGTGGAGTTACTCGCTCATTCCTGGTGGGTTGGTAATTTCGAAGTTTTTCCTATACCCCTCTGTGCCTTGTCGTCTTTAGCTGTTCTTAAAGTCTGACTTTCTCTAATAAACAGGAAAAGATAAGAAAAGCGATCGTTTCATAGGTTTTTGTTTTCAAAAATTCACGGCAGCAAGGACAACGCCTATTGCTGATTTGAGCAATATACAAACTAGTTACAAGCCTAGTTATCTCGAGGACTCTGTCAGCTTGTTTATAAATGTGTCTTAAGGGCCCTACATTTCCCGGAAAACATTCTGTGTCTTTGAAATGAAAGACATACGATGCCAGTTCTACAGTATTTTTGCACCAATGAAGGTCCAGATCCCAGGGGAAACACAGGAGCGCCCAGGACATCAGCTGCATCATAAACCTGCGTCCAACTCATTACCTAAACCCGCTTTTGATGGCAGTGGTTGGAGGGATGAGGTGTAAGGTGTCGCCAACCCCACTTAATATCCCTGGAGCCTTATGGAAACGCACAGCTATCGCACGGAATCCCGTGTGTTTTGTGACATGTAACCACATGTGCCCCTAACAGAGGGAATGGCTAATGGCAAACTCCCATAACGAATGCTTAATCTTCAGTTTTTGGCAAGAAGCTGCCTCTTTAGTTGCCAAGAGCTACATTAAATGGATTTTGAGAGGTTGAGATGGAGTTTATGGTCATGACACAGCTTTGGAAAGGGCGGCATTCATAATACATTGAAAATAATACTATATAAAATAATAATTCCTAGAAGTCTCAAGAAGGGAGATTAGAGGCTGACTCACCTTCCCAAAATCTACCTGGACTCTTTCTGCCTGATGCTTTGAAGATAACCTTCTTGGAAATGGACCCTAGTACTGAGAAATGATTTCAGCAACTCTACCCACCTCCTCAGCAGGCTTTTAAAATAAACCTTTCCCCAGTTCCAACTAGTCAGCTTGACCCAGGCCCCTGTAAGGCATGAGTGTTCTGAAGTTCAACCAAAAACATCCCCACTTTACTAGGTCAGGTTCTAGTTGGGGTTTTATCTCTGCTGGGTCAGCCTATCATGCCCAAGCATCCTTTTCCTTCTCTGAAGCGCACTCTGCCTTTGAGAGTATTGTTCATTTGCTTTTGCACCTCTGAACTGTTCCTTTGGGCACCAGCCCTTGCAGGAAGGAGGGAGTGAAAGTCAAGTGAGAGTGGGGGTAGGAGAACAACAGACATGGGGAACCACCAATTTCTTTTAAAACCTAACAAAACTGAAGACATCTTAGGATTCCAGCACTTGAAGTATTTGCACTGTGTAGTCACTGATGCTGCTTCACGTCTTCTCCATGACGGTAACCCCAGAGAGCGGTAAGGGAGTGGGGGCGGGTGGGGTGGGGTGGGGTGGAGGAAAGCATTAGGAGGGAATGTGAAGGCTCAAGTCTTAGCCTCTCTGAAAAGCCTTCTTCTCTAGTAATTAAAATGTGTTGGAGTAATGGGATCATTGCCCTGACACCACTGGATGCTAACAGAGGGGAAAGGTTATTTTGTGAGGATGACTCTGGCGCTGCCATCTGAAATCACATCTGACATTTCCCCGAAACCAGTTTGTTGTTAGGTGATAGCTCTCTCACATAGTAATGTTGGGTGTTTTTAAAAAGTTTTCATTCAGTCCCTTTTAGAATCTAGAATTAAAGAAATTGAATGAGTGAAAATTATTTTCAAAGTCCATTGAAATCACTGAGACTCCCCCAAATGTAGTCCTTGATTGGAAAGTAAAGTTCAGATAAGGAATTGACAGCTCAACTCATTTTTTATTAAAGAAATAAATTCCCACAGACAAAAAGTTGCTTCTAATGCCCCTCTTCCCTGTGTGACTATGTTTTGTGAAATGAAAAATATTTGTGTACCTACATTAAAGCCACCCACAGTAGGAGAAATGTACAGACCACTCTAGTTCCTCCCCCCCAACTTACTAAAATAAATGGCACACTTATATAGTAACAGTGGGAATGCAACGATAGGATTGCTAGGATTTTCATCTTTGCACTTTCTTTTTTGCAGTAAGAGTTTGAGGCTTATTTTAAGAAAAGTTAGGGAAAAATGCGAGCTGAATCAGGAGAGCTATGTAAAAATGTAGAAAAGCAGTGTTCTGAAGAGGGAAGGAGGAGCTGGTTGAGAAACTCTCATGAAAAAGTACTAAAATAATTGAATCTCATGTATCATGGCAGGAAGCCAGGTGGCCTCGTGTTTGTGTGTGCTCTGCTGCTGTTTCCCTTCCCTGACTTCATCTTCAGCCTTCCCACAGCTCTGCAGACATAACAGATACAGAAATATATTTTGCATCCAAGGAGCTCAAGAGGTTTTCATCAAAATAAAAGTATATACACATGTAAAGAAATAGTTGGACTCTTCTTTCCTTTAAAAACTATGCCCAATCCATTATCATCCACTCCAGAAAACACACCTGCAGTACAACTTTGTAATATATTTGAAGTTTCTTCCTTTTAAAAAACAATGACCTGAATATTGTGTGATTCTGTGTTTTAAGTGTGCTGTTACAAAGCTCTCAAAATAATGGATTAAATTTACCTTAATTTCAATAATAATTTTGAAGATTTGGAGACTCCTGATTTTTCAAAGAGCTTTGCTTGCTTTTGAATGTCAACTTCTTTCAGATTATTTTTTCACATAATTGCCTTTTTCTTAAAAGAGAGAAATGAATTTGATATCTGTTCTCCTATAGGATCCAATCTAAATGTAAAAGTACAATATGGCTATTTGCCTCATGCAAATATCATGATTTATCTGTAGACATTGTTTATTTTACAATAAAAATGATTTTTTATTTCAAACATTAGAAATGACAATTTAGATGCTACTTTGATCTAGTCAACTTTATTTCTCTCTGTGACTGTCATCACTGTTCCAGAAAATCCTGAATATAATAAAAGATCGTTAAAGTTAGAGATCTCCTATGACACATATATCATTAAATGGTATTTAAGTAAGCTAACCTGCTTCAATGTATAGGACCAAATTTCACTAACAATTTATGAATCATTTATCTAAAACAGGTTTTCCACTATTTTATTTGATGAGTGAGTTATTTAAACTTCTATTCAATCTATTTAAATATGTTTTTCATCCTGTTGACTCTAAAGACATTTTAAAATATTTTCAAAATGATGTAGTGCATGCATATTCATTTCTCCAACTTTCGCGTTTCAGGAAAACAAACAAACAAAACTTCCTTTAAGAAAATCGAATAGATATTGGACGAACTGATGCATGTTTCTCCTTTGGATTGGATATATATAATGTAGAGTTCATGATCATTAGGCAAACCCGACCAGAGTAGGCCAACAGACAAAATCAAGGTCCAAACAGGGAGGACAGAGTTTGGGAACCGAGGCTGCGCGGTCAGAACGCTTCTCACTGTAGGCAAGAAAAGGATCCGAAATCTAGCTTAACGTCCTTGCCTTAGCATCTTACAAATTCAACAGAAAGGAGAAAAACACAACTTTATTATATCAAGGATTATTCAGAAAAAAAAAATAGAAGAGGGGAGGAAGAAGCGCGCCAGTTCTTTTATTTCGAAAATCATTAAATAACTTCAGGAAAAAGGTAAAGGTTAATAATATTCGCTCCCTTCTTCCTCCCAACCTGCCCTGCCCGCCCCCAGCAACATAGACTCCTGATGTGAATTGTGATAAGTGGGTTTTGACTTGCTAAAGAGTTTCCGAACAAAAAGGTATCTGCAGCTCACAGAAGGAAAACCCAGCCAGCCGGAGGTACGTCATTCCTGGGATGCGGGACCCAAGGCTGCCAGCGGCGCCGCTGCCCGCACCGTTGTGCTTCCAGACCTGTGGCCTGGCCCAGTCACCTTCGCAGCCGGACGCCACCCCTGCCTCGCATCAGGACCGAGTGCACAGGCTGCGTGCGGTGCGGGTTTGGAAAGGGCAGGTCGGTGCGCCCCTCGCCGCCTGGACCGCCGCCGGGTGCGCTTCTCGGTGAAGGACCACCTTCCTGGCTAGGCCTGGGGGACAGCAGAGAGTGGCAGCCGCGGTGGGCACTTGGAGTGAGGGCCAGGTATCCCCCTCCACGCAACGGCGCGGTCAGCTACACTAGGGCTCCGGGGTCGCCTCTGCGGTGTCGCGCGCCTGGATGGAGGAGTCTCTGTCCTGAGCAGAGAATGAAGTTTGCATCTCATGCAGACTTGAAAGAGCCTCCAGGACGAACACAGAGAGGTGCTCGTGGTTAACCGATTTGCTACTAATATTTCATCGGTGATGCTTTCCCCCCTTTGAAGTTTTAACTCTTGGAAAAACAACATATTTTAAGCTTTCCATTCAAATATTGATGTTGGCAAATAGATCATCTCGCCGTCGCTTGGTAAGGACAGTGCACTTTTTTGTTTCTCAGGTTGGCAATCAGGATTAATCCATATCACGAAATGCTGCAGATTTAGAGGAGCAAGGCGGGAGACCTGCGTCTCTCCGAGTGGGGGAGGAAGGGGGGAGAAGGGAGGAGCGGGGGGGGGGAGGGAGAGGGGGGGAGATAGAGAGAGAGAGAGAGAGAGAGAGAGAGAGAGAGAGAGAGAGAGAGAGAGAGAGAGAGAGAGAGTATGTGAAGTAAGGCACACCTCACTCTAGAAGACCTGGACTCACAGCGAGTTGACTTTGTTCCCATTGGGGAATGCCAGGTTTCAGCCTGACTTCGAGATGTTCTTAGCGGGAGACGTTAAATGCCAGACCACCGTCAAGTATCTCCTTAAGATCTTTTTCTGCAATCAAAATTTTTTAACTTTACTGATTTTTTTTAATGTTTTAGTGAAACTGCGCTGACGCATTACCTCTAGTAGTGTGGCGCCAGGGCTTGGGAAGACGTCTGCCGGGAAGCGTCGACCTCATTGGATTACGTCACCTTTCAGCTTCCAACATCAGATGCCCCCAAATGAACCCTTGTTCGTAGAAAAATGCGACACTTACCTTCACAGTTGCTATCCAGAATCACAAAACTTCATGAACATACACTTTATTAATAATGTTCAAATATAGTTAGCAATGAAAATATTTATTACTATTCTACTAAATACTCAAGCAAGTATTTGTTAAAGTTACCAGAAAAATGACTTTAGATAATTTCAGTTTCTTTGTGAGGTTTCAAACACTTGTGCAATATAAAATAAATAAATGAAAACAAAAACTATAAGCTAAGTTTTTTAAAAGGACTTCCAGAGGAACTTGTTTGGGGGAAATCTCTTGAATGCAGTTACCTTGCAGAATCCAAATCCAATAAAGTGTATTTCTGATTTATGTTTTTGAAATTATTTATTTTGCATTGTACTTTATCAATATATGTCACTTCAGAGAAGATTTATACAGTCATTCTTTTGCTATCTTAGGAAATGCTCAATAACTGAATTGATTTAGGCAAAATCTAAGTAACTGAGTATTCTGGTTTGAGCATTCCTTCTGATGTCGATAAAACTTTGAATACTTTTCTTAAAGTTTAAAAAGAAATGTAAATCTTAGCAAACTGAATTAAAGAACCAAATTTTTCTAAAGTAATTTTCATTTCTTATGAAAGAAAGTAGACCTTTGGGCAATGTCTTCTTTAAGGGATATATGCTTCTTTGTAGCTCTGTAACTATGGTCACAGTTGGGGAAACTATATAGGATAGGAAAGCGTCTCTATGGTACATCATGTAATCTTTTAGCTCTAGAAGTGAACACCATGGAATCATGTATATCGTTTTAAAAATTTCCCTTCAGGTATTATTCATTAAAGGTAGACTTTTACCCTAATAAACTTTCACCAAAATCTCAAATATAGATGTTGCACTTAGTAAGTTTTATACATAATGCATTCCCAGATTGGCTAGTTGTATTTTTTATAATAGGACAAACATTGGGATGTAAATATTTTGGGATAAGGTGGAATCAGATCAGTTAAATCAAACATAAATTTGCAAATTAAGCTTCAAGCATATAAAAAGGAGAAGCATGTTTTTAAGTAAAAAAAAATAAAAAGGAGGAGCAAAGCTTATAAGTGCGCAAACAATGAAGATCTGAGGGTATTTTGAGTCTACAGTATGACTTAGTTTCTACGGAAGCTAAAACAAGTTTAGCTTTTATTACATGAACAGAAGTGACGCAATCTCCTATCAGTCTCCTATCAAAGATCAGATTCTTACTGTCCACTGAAATATAGAATTAAGATGTACTCTGGAAATTATTTTTAGAGAGAAAAAATAATTTTCAGCTTTTGTAGTGTACAGTAGTTGAGAAAAAAAGATTTATAAACTATTTCACAGGAATAATTGTTATAAAAGTTAGTAATTTTTTTTGGTAAGATATATGAAAGAGTAGTTAAATATATTCAGTTTAGCTTCAGTGGTAAAACGAAGTGGCTTGACTTGAATGAGAAAATAAATTTTTACATAAAAGACAAGCTTTTTAAAAATGAAATTTTCCCACAACCAAAATGGACTGAGTCTCAAAGGCATACAAGAGATGTCACAGGAGTACATGTATGTCTTGCAGTCTCTTTCAAAGCAAAACTTCCAAATGATGACCTTAATGCTTACAAAAGCTCACGTCTCAAGCTTCTTTCACAGGTAAATTATCACACCTGTGGAAAACTATTTTCTAAATTAGGACAATTTTTTTCTTAAGAGAAAAAAATAACTTATTACTATATTTTGCCTTATGCTGAGATTAGGCTAAACTTTTAAAAAATTGCCTTCTGTCAACCATTGGATCATTCTGATCTGACTATATTTTTATTATATAGAGATACTTTTGGATTTCTTATTGACAACAAGTCCAACTAACTGATCACACATAATTTTTTTCATAATGTATATTTATGCATAGTTTCTTCCTCTATAACATCTAAAATATAATAATGTACAGAAAATATTCAGACTCATTGGGGTTAAGCCCAGCTCTACCACCTGCTGGCTATGGGATGCTGGAATCTATGACTCAGTGTCATCTTCTATAAAGTGAGGGCTAGGAAGAGCACCTATCTCCAAGAGTAGAAGTGAATATGAAGAAAGTTAACATATCTAAAGCATTTCGAACAGTGCCTGTTTACAAAATAAGTACTATGTGTTTGCTGTTCTTCTGACTTTTAAAATTAAGGATGAGAAAGCATGTAATAAAGATGATGGACATATTAACTAATGGTGCTGTGAAATGAAAAAAAATGATTCAAAATAGAAGCAAAATTTAACTAAGTCAAGAAAATTAAAGATATTATTAGTTAGACTATTGAAAGAAAAAGAAAGAAAAAGATCACCTATGGGAAGCAAATATGTATGAAGCCACTGGGTCCTGAGGTATGTGTATCACATTACAGTAAGGTACGCTTGCCCCAAACTAGCTATAAACATAGGCATCACCTCAGACATAAGTTTTCCAAGATATCTGTGACTCGGGATACTGGGATTGTATTTCTAGCTCTGCCATGAACTATCTGTTTAACTAAAACAAGTACTTGTAAGGTTTCAGCTTCCCTGTTAAAATATTCTCACCACAAAATTATGTATTTGCTTAAAAGTTTATTAGAAATATAATTATTACCAATTAGACACTGTATAGTCTCTAAGATGTTGCCATGATTGAATGTGTTCCCCTGAAATTCATATGTTGAAACTCTAATGCTCAATGTGATAGTATTTGGAGATGAGGCTTTTAGCAGATAATTAAGGTAAGAATAGCTCATGAGTGTAAAGACCTTATGATGGGAATAATGTTCTCAAAAGAAGAGGAAGAGAAAAATCTCCAGGTCATATGAAGATACAGCAAAAGAATGACTTTCTATAAACCAAGAGGAGGCCCCTAACCAAGAATCCATGATGCTGGCACCCTGATCTCAGAATCCATCCTCCTAGAGCTGTGAGAAATAGATGTTTGCTATTTAAGCCATCCAGTTGATGGGATTCTGAAATAGAAGCCTAACCTGACTAAAGCAAAATGTCTTCCAATTCTTTGATTCTAATACATTGTAGGTAAATAATGTTAGAAATTCTAGCTTTTTCCAGCTCTTACTAGCCTGAGAAGTCTCAGCATAGTGTTTCTGAAGGCTTTAAAGTACTCATTACTTTGGGTAGAACACCTTGCTCAGGTAGTAGTCACTATCCATACCATATATTAGTGAGAAAATTTTTTCCAAATGTTTTGCCAGTGTCTACACTAGGAAGCAGCCTCACTCAGATTTAAGAAATATCAGCATATGCAAAAATAAACTCTCAACAAACTCTGAAAGGCTAATGCCTCTGTGGGTCATTTACATTTTCTTCCATTTAACAGTACTAATAAAACTGTGCAGCCATTAAGTAGGGACTTCAGATAACTTGATTGTTATTTTTTCATATTTTAATTAATATTTCCTCTAATCGTGTCTAATTTTATTTCAAAACATACCAATAATTATTGGAATAATATTATCTAAGAATACTATTGCCTTTCTACTTTGGGAACTGTCACATAGCAGTTCTCCACCCAAAGATCATACAAATAACCTAAAACCTACAGGCTAGACAAGTCTGAGTGTTTTACCCAATCCAGCTTCCCAATCACTTTTCCCACTAACTTCCCTTCTCTCTCAGTTCTGTCCAGTAATCCAGTCCCTGTGTTGTTCTTCTCTCCATTTCCTAGATATGTCACTCTTATTTGTCTCCAGGTATTTATTCAGGCTTCATCCTTGACCCAAAATGCTTTCCTTAATATCAATCTATCCTTCAAGATCAGTTAAATGGAATATGAAAATACCCCTTCCTTTTCCTGTTCATTTGAAACTAATCCTTCCTACCTCCAAGACATCTTTTTAATCCCCTTTAGGATACTAAAATCAAAGTACCTTATAGTGTTTTTTATTGGGTCTAGATTCACATTCACTTTAAAAATTAGTTTTACGAAGATAATAAAATAAAATTTGTTCTCAATAGAAAAGATAATTTCACATTTCAAACATTGAATAAAGATTAAGAAGGAAGCAAAATCAAGGCTTGGATATCCTTTTCTTTATCTTCTTATAGAGACAATAAGCTAATATTTCCCTTTGAAGTGGAAGGAATGAAGAGCAGGGAATAGGAACCAGTCTATCAGTTACCTGGCATCCACTTTGGGACCTTGGTACTGGAAACATTTTATGGGTCTATTTTGGAAAATGCTACAGAGCTCTGGTACTGACTTTTTCCACCTGTTTTCCAGAGATATATCTTTAACTTGCCAAGGTGAAAAAGTAAGTTAACATGCTACTAGAAATGTATACCTTTCACATTTCCAAAGTATGCTACATACTTTCATTGGAGGATGCTTAAGACAGATGTATTTGAAACACTGAATTCTACTTCCACTTCAAGGCAAATTTAGAGAAGTCAGTTCTCAAAGATTTGTTTAAAAATATTTTCCCATCATTTTCATGGAAATATTTTCTAAATATGATATGTAGAATTGATCCAATTTTAATCTGCTTAGAGAAATTTTGGGTTAATTTTGGACAATTGTTCTGGAAAGGTTTATTGTGTAAGTCATTGCTTATTGAATGTTTATAGTACCAATATTCGAAGTCAGAGACTCATATATTTTGGCACTTGATATCATAGCACCCTATGAGTTAGACATTATATTCTTAACTTAATAGTAAGCAAACAGGCTCTGAGAGTTTGTCACTTGTTTAAGATGAGCCATCAGAACAACAATTAGAACACAGAACAATCAGATTACAAAAACCATGCATTCCTCACTTTCTTCCATATGCTTATACCAAAATATGTACTTAGCAGAATAAAATTGCTGTGCTGATTTCTTATTTTGTTCTATGACCACATTGAATTATTTTAAGTATGGTTTCATTTTGAAGTTAATAGAAAATTCATGGTTATATCAAATTTGAATGACGCAATGAGAGATGCGAAACAGACCCACCCTTTCTACGTCTTCTTGTAATTTTGTGCTGATACATGAACTTTGGTAGAGAAATACCTTTGCGAACAAACTCAAATCCACATCGAAGATTAAAGTAAAAAGCTAGTAGTTATTTATTTATTTTAATTCTAATACTTACAATTAAATATTTACTAATAGTTATGTTCTCATAGATATGAATAATCTAAAATTTCCTTATTTTCATACCTTTTTATATTCTCTCAGATATGACTTAAGGGGTTTAATTGAGCTGAAGCTTTCTCCTTAAAACAATGTCCTTATATTTCTATTTAATAAAATACATATGTTGGGTATGTTAGATGAAACAAAATATTAATATATTTTTAAATAATTTTACTAATTTCTCTTTCACATTTGCAATGTGACTATTCAAAAAATTTAAATTACAAATGTGGCTCACACTGTATTTATATCATACAGTGCATATCTAGAACAATTTTACAACTATCATAAAAAAAAGTTTGAAAGTTTCTACTATAGCTTTTGCAGGAGAAAATTACTTTCCAGTAATTTCAATGATGTATTATCTTGAAAAAACAAATTTCACATTTACTCACCTAATTACTACTGGAAGATGCATGTAGACTTCCATAAGGAAATCATGAACTTGAAGTTGTCTCTTACCTCTGCTCTTGCAACGTAAAAGTGGTTATAATAACACCTGTTAAAATGAAGGAATGCTATATAGATTCTATTCTCTCAGTAACTGTAAATATAGACTGCAAAATAGGGGCACTTTTCCTGTATATTAATTTAATTGGTTCCCTTTTCTCAAAGGCTTCAAAGAAAGATGTTTCTGTAGCACCATGACTAGCTACTGCCTTAAGACAAGGATGGCAGCCGGGCTTGGTGGCTCAGCCTGTAATCTGCGCGCTTTGGGAGGCTGATGTGAGTGGGTTGCCTGAATCCTCAGGTTCAAGGCCCGCCTGGGCAACTTGGCGAGACCTCATCTCTACAGTAATTCAAAAAATTAGCCGGGCGTGGTAGCGCGCATCTGTAGTTTCAGCTACTTGGAAGGCTGAGGCGGAAGGATCGCCGGAGCCCAGCAGGTCGAGGCTGTGGTGGCCGGAAGCGTGCACTGCCCTCCAGGCTGGGCAACAGAGTGAGACTCCAACTCAAAAATAAAACAAAATAAAATAAAAGATAAGGATGGAAAGTAGCAGAGAAGCCTTCACTCTGACCAGTTGTGTGATTCTTCCATGCTGCTCTGTGAATTCTTCCTTACTGAACTCTCATGTGGCCCCAGGATCCTTTCCTACATGCTGCCATTCCACGTTCTGAAACTTGTTTGCCCCTGTCCTGAAGTGTTGGCAGGGTTATGAGTTACCAATGAGAAGTCACATGAAAAGATCCACTTTAGTTTTATTTGGGTACAATTCTAGCTCCTAGAAATAGTAGAGGCACTGCATATTTGAAAGGGAAGGATGAATGTTGTCAGGAGGTACCATTTAAAGCATGTGTCGATTATCTACTCTTTGGAAGTTATGAATACACTTTATTTCTTAATCTTTCAAACATACGCATTTATACAACTGTTATTATTTTGTCTTTTCTATTAAAAATGGATTTATGATCACAACAGGATATCAAATATAATATAAAATTCCAACTAGCCGGGCTCGGTGGCCCAGCCTGTAATCCCGCGCTTTGGGAGGCTGAGGTGAGTGGATCGCCTGAGCCCGTGGGTTCGAGACCCGTCTGGGCAACTTGGTGAGATCTCATCTCTACAATAAATCAAAAAAAAAAAAAAAAAAAAAAAATCAGCCAGGCATGGTAGCGCATGCCTGTAATTCCGGCTACTTGGAAGGCTGAGGCAGAAGGATCGCCGGAGTCCAGTGGGTCGAGGCTAGGTGACAGAGTGAGACTCCAACTCAAAAAATAAAAAATAAATAAGATTCCAACTATATCACAGTTCAAATCAAGTCATTTGAAAAGGCATCTGAACTGATGTAAAACCTGATGTAACATAGATTATTACAAAGTAGGTGTTAATCCTATTTATTACAACCAGTAACATAAAGGATTTCAGTGTGACTTTGTGTGATAGTGTTTGGTTAAAATCAAATAAAAACAGTCAAGCACGGTGACTCACACCTGTAACCCCAGAACTTTGGGAGGTTGAAGTGAAGAATTGCTTGATCCCAGAGTTCCAGGCCAGCCTAGGCAACATAGCAAGAGCCCAACTCTACTGGGATTATACCCGGAAGAACTCAGGTCACTCTATGAAAAAGATACTTGCAAACGTATGTTTATCACAGCATTGTTCACAGTAGCAAGAACATGGAACCAACCATGCTGCCTATCAAAAGAGGACTGGATCTTTTAAAATGTGGTACATATACACAATGGAATACTGCACAGTCACAAAGAAGAACAAAATCATGAACTTCGCTGCAACCTGGATGGAATTAGAGTTTATAATACTGAGTGATCTCTCACAGAAACAAAGAGCTGAGTATAGCATGTTCTCACTCATAAGTGGACCTTGAACAACTACCGTATTACTGTAAGAAAAGGATTGAAAGTAGCGGGAAACTGCAGGGAGGGAGGTGGGGTGGTGGGGAGGTGGGGGCACATCTCATCGAGAAGGGTACCTGCACGGTGAATATTTGCAAACCTAGCCCTGAATTGTACCCCACAATTTTAAATAAAAATTTAAAAATGAAAATAAAATAAAATAAATTAAGCCGGGCATAGTGGCCCATGCCTGTAGTCTCAGCTACTCAGAACTCTGAGGTGGAAGGATCACTTGAGCCCAGGAGGTGGAGGCTGTGGTGAGCCATGATCCTGCCACTGCACTCCAGTCTGGATGGTAGGATGGGATCTAGACAATAATAATGAAATAATAATAATAATAAATCAAATTAAAAATATAGAAAATGTAGAGTTAAATTCAGTTATTCAATCTTAAAGTCTAGATGTCTACACTCACAAGGGTTATCACTTATTTTTATGTCATAATATTCACTATGTTTAGCAGAGTTGAAGTTCTCTTTTTTTTTATGAGTAAGATTTGTGTGTTGTTTTCTGTAGTCTCTATCTCTCCCAATAAAGAGTCTTACCAATTATTTTCTGCATCAAAACACCCCACCCTCAATTCCTCATAAAACACCCTCAAGATCAGTAGTAGCTATAAATATGTTAACCATGTATATGATTTAAAATTTTCAAGCACGCAGATTATTTTTTAAAGGAATCTAGATACTATTATTTTAATACAGTATAAAATTATTGGGTAATTTTGCATTCTTTTTCCACACTAAAATTTTTAAATCTGACATGAACTGTATACGTACATGATATCTCAATGGAGAGATACCATATTTAAATTACTCTTCAATCACAATTGTCTAGGGGATAAGGTATTGCTCAGCACAGATCTAGATTATAGTACTTAATTCGAAAAGGGCCTTTCTTTACTTCTTACGATCAACACTACCACGGTAAATAATAGACTTAACTGTATACTAAAATGGATAGTAGAATATCTCATATTAGTGGTTAGAAATTAGCCTTGATAACTGCTTTTCTATAGATTCTTTAGGGGTTATTTTCCTAAATTAAAGTATATTCATTAGATAACTTATTCCTGAATAAAGTCATAAAAACCATAAATCCCGATGGTGAATAAATATCCAAGTGATGAATAATTACGAATACTTTAAGATGATGTCTTTAAAGATGATGGAAACTTTATTTGGTAGGAAAAAGATGATATATAAAATATAGAATATATAGAAAATATAATAAGAAAGACTATTCACAGTCTTTATTATGTGAATGACAAATTTCTTTTTTCAAGAGAATAAGCAAAAATGTTTTTCTTTGTTAACAGCAACCTAGATGGACTTAGAATCTATAATACTGAATAACCTATCACAGAAACAAAGAACTGAGTATCACATATTCTCACTTATAAGCGGACCTTGAACAATTATCATAATACTATAAGTAAAGGATTGGCAGAAGTGGGATACTGACAGGAGAGGGCGGGGGAGGGATTGGAGGTAGTGGAAATCTGCTGGGGAAGGGGGGGGGACACACCTCATCAACAAGGGTCATGTATAATGAACATTTGTATACTTAACCAAGAATTGTACCCCACATCTTTAAAATAAAATAAAAATAAAAAAATTTTTTAAAGAAACAATACATCTACTTGTATTATAGTGTTCTACCAGTAAAATATAATCAAAACATGTCTTAAATGTTTAATTTTATTAACCTGAACTTTGGACTGGTACTACCCAGATTTTGAGAAAAATGAGCAAAATATGAGCAAATTACAAATAAAGAGAAAATCACAGCAATGGCCAATTTAATAACTAGAAAGCGTAATCCAGATATATAAGAACCAAAGCTTGTCATGTTGATGACGTAAAGATTTAAATGTAAACAAACATCTCTTAAAAGACTGCTATTTATTGCTCATTTACAATTTTTTTTTTTTTTTTTTTTTTTTTTGAGTTGGAGTCTCACTCTGTCTCCCAGACGGGAGTGCAGTGGCCGCTCCCGGCCACCGCAGCCTCGACCTGCTGGGCTCCGGCAATCCTTCCGCCTCAGCCTTCCAAGTAGCCGGAATTACAAGCACGCGCTACCATGCCCCACTGATTTTTTTATTTATTGTAGAGATGAGGTCTCGCCAAGTTGCCCTGGCGGGTCTGAAACCCGCGGACTCAGGCAATCCACTCACCTCAGCCTCCCAAAGGCGTGGGATTACAGGCTGAGCCACTGAGCCCTGCTTAATTTACAATTTAAATTTCAATAATATTTTAATCCCTATTTATGCCTTTCAACTTATTTTTTTCTAATTAAAATGCTTTCTCTTGTTTTCTTCAAAAGTGAAAAACTCAAAGCTAATTTCCAAGAATGTTGGTGTATTCTGTTTTGCATCTAAAACAGTGCAGTGCATACAATATTTTGCTTTGTGTTATATTATTCTGATGTTTTTCTTTCTTTAAATAGAAATTCTGTACCACCAACTAATTCAAGAAGACAATAAAATTTTAAGATACATGCTTAATAATGATTTGGAATGCTTTCCAAAACAACTAATACGATCTCTTGTAATGTACTATGTGCACAAATATGTTGCTGGTCAACTGGACTTTGGGCAGGAGCTAACTCTATAATTCAATGTAGTTGACGCTCATCAAAACATTCTGAAATCCCCAAACACCCCATTCTGCACTTCTACAAGGCTTTTTGTAATCAGTGATTCTTTTTGCCAATCTTACTAGCTGGCAGTCATTGATGATGTTTGTCTATTATAATTCTGGGGTGCAGTATAGAGAAGAAGGTGAGATTGAAATTGAGGAAAGGTTGTGGAACAGCATAGGGCACAGGAAGGGCAAAATGTCATTTTTGGTCAGGTATTTGAATAGTAGCATTGCCAAGCTTCATCACTGTCAATCCAAAAATCAATGCCAAATAAGTGACAAGACGGGCTCTTATTTTTGCCTTCCTGAATCTTAATAACAAATATTCATCAAAATGTCTCCTCAAGGCAACAGAAGAAATAATATCTCTTGGTTTGATTTATTTCATGTTTTATTGATTTTAAAATTTTCAATTTATACTATTTTCATAAACACAAATAAAGAGTGCTACAATGTGATAATTTTGAGCATTGAGAGATTTTTAAAAAAGATAATCATTTAAGGTTGGGCACAATAAACAAAACTGTAAAGAACTTCCAATTTGACACCATAATTAGGAAATTATTTTATTAACATATATCAATTATCATCTACACATTTAAGAGCTCAGAAGCAATCATCTTCCTCTAAGATAATATTATGAAACAATTACACAGATTATAGAATAAGGAAACTACAGATTAGTTATTTTTAGGCATTAAGACAGTTTAGTAATAAGTATCTCACTTTGCATACTAGTCTTTCCACTTCGTTGATTTGAATATATGAACCATAAAACACCACTAATATCATCTTTAATGTGTGCTTTCTTCTGATGAGTTGAGATAAAATATTTTCCATCATACATTTTGTTGGTTTATGGATGCTGTTAGTGAAAGGATGACATAACAGTATTTTTATAAAGCAACTACACATGAACTGGAATTTTTAGACCACAATTTACGAATCTATGTTTTCTTTATTGATTGACAGTTTAAGCCTCATTACCATTTTTATCTCAATCAACTTAAAAGATTTACAGGTTTGAAATGCAATAAATATGCAAAAAAAGATGGGAGAGACCAATTAATAAATGCATATCCAAATCTGTTTAGTCATCTTTAGTTAAATATTCTAATAAAAGGTAGGAAAAAAAAGAAAAAAAACCAGAAGTTCACTGGATCCAGTTGCACAGTAATAGCTATGGAAAGTCATTGGAGAACTATGAATTTAGCTTTGTGAAAAAACTCCTAGACTCAGGAGAATACAAGACCTGGGAACCTAAGTGTAAATATAGCATTTTGCAAATTGTATTTACTAAGATATAACATTAAGACTTTAATAAAATGACTTGTAATTTTAGAAAATATGTTACTATGACAAAATGTTAAGTTTGAGGTTTGAAAATGCATTGTAAATTACAATTTAAAGGCACTTTAAAATAATAGAATATTTTTACGTTAGTAGAATGTTAATGAACCAGAACTAGAACCTACCTTTATAAATGCTAAGGGTAATAAACATCTGAATAAAACATTAAAAATAAAACATCCAATTCATTAAACTGATAATTATTTAAACTCATATTTCATTTCAATTTAAACTGAATATATTTTTATCACTACTCTACGTATTTAAGATAATTTAAAATTTTAAAAAATAAATGCCATTTTGTTTATTTTGAATCACTTTAGTCATTTATCTTTGAAATACCCAAATATAATAATCTCGTAGAATAAGGTTTATTTATATATTCATTATTCATCAACACTACATTAAGGAATATTAACAAAGCATAGTTACATTATCTTATATATGTGTATGGCATTAAAATTTATTATTGGTAACAAAAGTCATCTTAAAAACGTGTTATAAAACATTAAGAAAGAAATTAGATATGCAAATTCCTTTACGGCGGTTCAAGAATTAATTTGCTGTGGGTCATTCCACATGAACGAAGGAAAAACTGCAAAACTATTTTATAGATTGGAAATAAGATAACTTCATCAGAAAACAAAATTGTGTAATATGCATAATAAAACAAATTAAAGACAGTACTCTAAAACCTTGTATCCCATTGGTAACATGACCAGATATCCAGACTTCATGAAAACAAATGGATTGCCATGTGTTTTGAATGCTGAAGCGTGAAGGATTAGTTGGAAGTTTTCACCTTCTTTTTGCCACTTCCCCATCCACCACTGAGTTGTACAGGATTGTCACGGAATGAAATACGCTCTTTTTTGGAAATTCTTGTATTTGCCGTCATTGGTGCAAGTACTCCCTTAATTGAACAACCTAGATGTAATATTAAATACACACTTTCACTTAATATGATCCAAGTAAAATTATATTTTAAATCAAGAATTATATTCAAGTCAACAACATGCATTTGAAAATTCTGGAATCATCTAGCTTAGTTTGTTTTTATTTGCATACATTGTGTTTAGTTTAATCATAAGAAATTAACTAAAAAATTTCAATAAACATGACAATTTCCTTCTATCTACAGATTTAAATGTTCATGGTGTTTCAAGACTATGAAATGATAAAACTTAGTTTTTAAGTATTGATATTTGCTTACAAGTTCATAAATGGCATAAATCTTTATAATTGTTTATATTTTTATACATACTATATGTTTACACTTGTCTGAGAAATAGTCCTATTGAATTAAGGACTTCTTCAGAAAAATGGGTTCTTGGTAAAATAGAACATATATTAGATCTAGGATCTCAAGACATACATGTTTTACTTTGGCTGCATAAAAGACAGCATTGTGTCTCTGGACAGGTCCTATTCTTTCTGGACCTTAGTTTTATAAGTGAGAGATATAATACAAGGATTACAGGGTTATTTGGAAGATTGACTTTCTGATTATATTGTAATGGTAGTAAGATCTGTCAGAATGCTTTCTACACAGGTGCTATAATTTGGAAGAAATTATTATTTAAACTTAACATGTTCAAAACTATCCTTGGAAAAATAACAAATACTGTTAGGTGTTAAAAACAATAGTCTTTAGAATGGGTAGTGGATTAGGACTGTTTTACTCAGAAAGACCCCAAGATTCCATATAGATAATACTATTAAAGAATTATGGTCATTTGCTTTAAATCTCCTGAGGATTAAGCAGAAGCACAGGCCTGTGTCTCTGGGGAAAGGGTTTGAAAAGCAACAGAGTGAAGTATTCTGGGGCTTCCTCAGTACTGGCTTGAGGCAAAGGTTCTCTATTGTGATGCTTTTGTGCTTAAATAAGTATACTGTTTTCTTGCGATTAATACTGTTCCAACTAAAATTTTAAATATTAAAAAATGTTCAAATTGAAGATTTGGCAAATATCGGATCGTTTGAGAAAATCAATCTGTAATTTCAAATTTGGTTCAACATGATGGTGAACACTGATTGTAAAAGTTCATTTTACAAGCTCCTTAAAAACCAGAGTATTGCTTTTTGGTCTTTAATTGCAAAATTGTGATTAGGAACACAAACATAAAGGAATTAATGAACACCCATAAAGGGAACATACTTTATCTTTATTCCACAAAAAGAACAGTGCTAAAAATCAGGAAAAAAGTTAAAAGCTACTGTTTTAAGAAAGAACACGCAGGACTCAAAAGAGGCCAGTTCCTATGACTACAAGCACAATCTGTAATGGAGTTCGTCAAAACATAGCTCAGGAGTTTTGAAACCTTCACAGCTGGCACTCGTGAAGGCAATCTCAGTAGTAGAGAGACTAACTAAGAGAGATGCCAACTGAAGTTGACTTCCATATGTGAGCCAGATTTATACTGCGTTAAGCTCCTCCCAGTGAGTCAGTCATGCTTTGCAGAACTGCACGAAGCCACAGGATTATTACTAAGCATAAAAGCAAGAATGCCCTAGATGATAAACTAGTGACCTAAAAAGTGTTAAGAAAACTTTTAAAAACGTATCCTCCTTCTACTAAATATTTATATATTGGAAATAACTAGTTTAATATTTTTCCCCAGATAATGGAATGGAATATCTATTTTGGTCTGTTAAAAAAATAATGGTAACAGTAAACCCTAACCTCATGCCAGCAGTAAAAATTATTTGATGAATGCACTATCCTCTCTATACCAAGTACGTATTTATGAGAACATATTACAAAGGGAGAGTCCTGGGGTCAAGGATAGGGGAAGGGGAAGCAGAGTGTCAGAGAAATGAAGAGTTATTGGGACATCTTTATAATTCAGATATATTTCTTTGAGATAAAAATAGAGATCAATAAAAGTGTAGGCAAATATTCACAAATGACTAACACAAATATTTTGTTCCAATAAAGTCAAGTTTTTTCCAAGCATTATTTAAGGTAATAACTAGAAATAAGTATGTATTGAATTGTAATAACATAGTGCATTATTGGTTAAGAACATTTTGATGAAACTATCCTAGTATAAAGAAATATTATTTAAGGTTTTTAGTCTTAATATAGGCTTTTGCCAAAGATGACAAGTAACATGGAGGATTGTAGCACTTTTTTACAGTGTCTTGATATATTTATAGGTAATTTCACATGTTCTAAAATAATTATTTCAGAATAAAATAGACTGAATTGCACTGAAGCATAGGTTTTCTTTAGACTAAACTCTTAACAGTGTTTCAACATTCTAAAGGATTCTTCTATTGACTAAAAACTTTCCGCATGGGACCATTTTCCCCCTAATACTAGTCTATTGTTTTTGCTATGTTGAAGCTGCTGCTGAACCATAAATCTGTTTGTACTTATCCACAATGTAATGCTATATTTTAAAAGTCAAGGTTGGAAAATTTTCACTGTTTAATATAATTCCTTCAACAAAAAATAATTACAATTTAATTAACATATTATGAGATTTTATAAGATTGTTTTACAGCAATTATCAAGTATATTTTCACTAGTATAAAAATGCTTCAGAAATATGGTCTTTAAAACAGCAATACTTAAGTGAATATGCAGTGCTTTTGCCAAAACTATATTTTAGGTGAGATTAATAGCTTGAGGTTCATTGTTCTGCTATGTGTAAATAAACAATTTGAGTAGCAATCAATATTGCTTATTCTCTCATTGGATTTAGTGAGGTTTTTTTGTTATCATATAAATTCCCAAATCACTAAGTATATAGAAAATAAATCGAGGAGTAAAACAACACACTTCTGAAGGAATCACATATTGGCATTCATTTCAAAGTCATTACTTTGTCCAGCGATTACTGTAGAAATGAGAAAAGAAAATAAAAAAGCAATTTAATACAGTCAATGTATAATCATTCTAAAATTACTTATCCACATGAAAACAAAATAACAAGAGACTCTTGCCTCAAAAAATTGATATCAGAGCTAACTTACTGATGGACTCGTGAAGCAAAAAACAAAATGTATGATTAATGGAACTTTGACAGCTTTTTCTATTTTCTGCAATTTATTGTTATAGATTTTATGTTTCTTTAACAACAATCTGCCCACATATTTGTAGGTGAGCATAGAAATGAACAAATGAGTCTCTTATATATATGTTGAAATTATGTCTTGATGAGTATGCTCTGTTTTTGAAGAAGTCACTTCTTTGCTACATAATCTATGTTCTGCTCAAGATTTGTTCTGGTCCTTTAAAAAAATATTTGTGTGTGTGTGTGAAATCCTTGGTTCTTTAACAGATGTCAAGGTCTGTATGTGCTGTGTTTTGATGAATAATTTAATATGTAAAATGCTTTGAATAACTCTCCTGGTATGTATTTTTTTAAAAACTGTTAAAGAGGTCAAAATAAAAATTGCATGATGTATAGTAATACGTCATTTGATTTTCATCAATATACCCCAAACTGTGTGTCTGGATACACAACTTATTTCAAAGTTTTTCTTATATTTTATTTCTTAAAAGTAGATACTGTACAGTAAAGCGTGGTGAAGAAAATTTTCAACATTTTAATGAAAGTGACCTGAACTAACTTTTTAGCAGCAAAGCAATTACATCAATATAAGTGATGTCAATGAATTACATTGAAAACCTTTGGAGTTGAGGTGGATATTGCAATGGTCAAATAATAGTTGCTTTTTAAGATCATTGCTACATCTAATCTTGAATTATAATCATCATTTATAGTGGACTTAAGGTAGATAATTTAATGAGTAAATATGTGAATAAAAATAGTAAATAGCAAACAGATTGTTTATGCTATGTTTGGATTTCCTAAATATAACATGTTGATTTTGCTTGGTTTTGAGATTGTTTTCCAATGTTTCAGTGAGTAAAAGTTTCCCTAAAAATTATAAAAATTAGTACAATTTCTGTTTCTCAAAATCCTAATTGAACAAAGACCCAGTTTTCTTTGTATTTTAAATTTCAGAGACATAGTAATAAAATCAGTTAAGTTTGGTACACCTGATAGTCATGAAAACATCTATAGTGTTATTGGTGTTCATAATCAAGATGCTTTTTATAAAATCAAAACATGTGTAACACTTCTTTTGGTCTATGTATATTTGTTTGGAAAAAAACACAAGAATTGTAAAAGCTAATACATATAGGGTCGGGAATCTTATTTTGATAGATGTATAGATTTTTACACATATATTTTGCCTGCTTATATGACCTTTTATAATAGCTATCATGTATATTTGATATTTGAATTTTTGAGGTTGCCTTATAATGTGTATTGTTTTTCCAGATTTTATTTTTAACATACTAATGTGTTGACTTCCTCTTAACGATACCCTGTGACTGTGTGTACAGACAAAACTGGCTTGGTTGGGGTGCTAAAAATGGGGAGCTAACTATACTGTCTTTCTCCTCTAAATTCTGTGATTCTTATACTAATATTGGTCAATATTGTTTACACTTTTTTTTTGGAAGTTTTTTTTTCTCCTTTGGTGATTTGATTTGGTTATGAAATCTAAATTGATTTTGTGATTTGATTCAGAACTAGATTAACCATCCCTCATATGGCTTTTAAATAAATGAAAACCCTTCTTTCCATTTGTAACTATTTCTTGTAACACTGGTTATTGTGGTTATCAGGCTTCCCACTAAAATAGTTAACTATTGGATAGTTAAACTTCAAAGTGGACTACATAATCAAAAGTGTAACCCAATAAGCAATCAAGAGCGAAATCTGACAATCTATAACCTTCTACACATAGGTTTCTGAAAGGGTTCTGTAAATCAAGTCATATAAGTCCCGTCTCTCTTGTCAGTTTGGGAAAGGTCTGTTTCCAAACTTTCCAATCATTCTCTTTAGATCTATTCAATTTTATTATATTTATAACTGACAACAAATATTTGTAAAGTAAGGAACAATGGCGTAAATAATGCTAATAACTGAGAGCCTTTTAACACTCAATATGCATGTTCCTTTAAAACAAACAAGCTCTTATATATCACTACGTTTCAGCTTCTAATTATCTTCTCTCACACCTCATTTTCCCACATAATTAATTTTCCCAAAGTAAATTTTTAGTAAAATACACATTTTAAGTGAATCCTAACATGTATATTATTGAGCAGTTTCCTTTACAATGTAAATTTAAAACTCAAATTAGATTTTCAAGATCACTTGGAGTCTTTGAAAGCTTTAATTTAAAAATCTTCCTTTAATTCATATACTCATTCAACACATATTTGTTTAGTGTCTGTTATGTGGAAAGTACTCTTTTATTTCTGTCTTTGAGTGAAGCTTTCTGGTTAATTTTCTTCTGTGAGCCAAATAATATTAATAACTGTCATACTATGCTTGCTTTCTATTTGACTCTGCTTTCTTAATTTCATCTTTACAGTCTTCATATGGAACTTGTATAAAACAAATACTTATTTCCACATTCCCAGATAGTGAAGACTTGTGGATAGATTTCCCAAAAATTGTTCATGGAAACTTTCATTATCCCTTTTCATGCTTATTAGTTCTTAGCAGGGAGACATTTGGCAACAATAAACATGACTAGCCTGAGGATTTATTATATTATTTCGCTTCAGTTTCATTCACTTGACAAATGCATTTCACATTTGACCATACCCATTTATTTTTGCACATTAGCTAGTGTAAAAATTGGTTTGAAAGAAAAATAACAATAGCAACAAAAATAAAAGTTGGAGTAAAATAGTTTATTTAAGAAGGAAAATGATCATAAAGAAAAAGGGTAAGAACTAAAAGATTAAAGTTAGAAACATGATGCTTTAATCTATTATCAATAAAGCATGCATGAATCCTGTACTCAAAATTTTTTTACAAACAATAAATGTAGTGACATATGTACAACTAGTTCTCTTACATAAATACAGATGAAATTCGTCTTTTTCTGGATAACGTCAATTGCTATTGAAACCATCTACTGTCTTAGATCTGTAAACATTTTTCTGTGGTTACTAATAACTGTTATATTTAACTGTGCCTACAAACACTGTTGACTGTTTCATTAAACTGTCTTAGATCTTTGAAATGGACAGTAGCAGGTTTTAAACGACATTAAATCAATAACTATTTGTTATGTGTCTACTAAGAAGTATACTTTTTAAATAAATATGTGTTAGATGAGTCCACTAACAATTTAAACGTGATCTTGGTGTAATGGTATTTAATTTTCATTATTCAATTTTGCTTACTAGAATATTTTAAGTGTTAATGTGTTTGTTTAATTAATTGTCAAAGTTCAGGAACAAAATACAAGACCCAAGAAATCTATACATTATAAGTTCCTGGCCAAAAGTTTCAGTCCAAGAAAACGCAGACTTAATGACTTAAGCAATAACTAAAAGGAGTCTTAAAATGTGATTTTTTTTTACATTGGTAGAGACCAGCTCTTGCTGATCGTAATAATAATAATTCTGTGAGATGTGGCTATAACTTCTTTACTGATATGTTAATTTAAATTGAACAATTCAGCTAAAAAACAAAGGAGGATTTAGAAAAAACAGATTTCATTATGATAGAAGACAAATTTCTTAGTCATAATTATTTATAAGAGCCTACATTTCTAGCCTAAAGACTTCTAAAACTTAGAAAATTGAGAAAAAGAATGTGGAATAATTCTTTCTTGACAATTTCAGACTTATGCTTTGTCTCAGTTTCACTCAAACACATTTTTCAGATTAAAATGCTGTGAATGAATAATATTAGCACTTCATTTGGTGCAAGTTGTTCACCTCTTTTTAAGAGAAAACAGTTGAGTCCAACTTTGAATCCAATTTTTGTAAAGATGTGCTTCAAAAACACACTTGCAATTCAAATATGTAAATACACAAAAATTATTTTATTAAGAAAGGAGTAATGTAATGCATGCATAAATATCCATTATCATTTTGTTGCCTACTAGCAATAAGTGCACTCTTCACTGTATGCTTTAAAATAAAGGAATTCCTTTAAACATTTCTATCTTAAAATGAGAACAATGTTAAGGTTTCTCAGTAGAGGATTTTGGAGAGACATGGAAGTGACTTTGAAATGTAAGCTAAAAAAACACAATTGTCTGGTGTAGTAAGGGTAGGGTGGGACTTGCGGGTTTGAAGACCTCTGATGCAATCTCCCAGAGCAACATGACCATAAAAGGATCTCTCTGCAACCTTGTAGTTTAGGCTTAGCAGTAAACTGTAGGTGGGCCTCCCCATAGGGAAACCAAACCCTCTGCACCTGCTGCCCATAACAGGGCCCAGTCTAATTTCATGCTAATGCTATGGACTGCTAATCACCTGCCTTCTCTCCTGCACTCCGGAGGGTTGCATAATATTTGCTCAGTACTGCCAGACCAGATCTGGCATAGCCAAATCAGAAACTTCTCCGTTATCTAGTGACTGAACTATACCTTCTCCAGTGAGGTCTAATGAGGTCTGAACCTCTTCCAAGTTTGTCCTTAGATGCTCTCCCTCAGCCTTAGGTTACCATGCAGAGTTGGCTAATATGTTTATAGCTGTTCCTTTATTATAGCTGATAATTTTTATATTAAGCTTTACCTAATACATAATATCTATCTCCTGATTGAACCCAGTCCACCAAAACCTGTATTTATACAGATCATGAACTCCATGGTGGCGGGAAATACTGTGCTGTTGTTCAGCGTTCTCTCCTTTGTGTAATGCACAGAACCTTCAAGGAGCACTCTATAAATATTTTTTGAAAAATATAGTTCATCTAGAAAGTAAAGAAAGAGAGAGAGAAAGGAGATTCACCTCTCCAAGGTAGAGGAGGGGGCCAAAGTCTAGGAAAGATGGTGGTGGCCACAGTTCAAAGAGCACATGGCTACACCTGAGTTTAGTAAAGCAATGGCTATAAATATTTTTGAATGAACAAATGACAGGATTGGCTTAATATAGGCTATATCTTTGGAAAGGTGCAACTTATGATTGGGTTGTTTGAAAAATTTGCCTGGAATAAAACACCATACAAATAGATCATATTCCTTTAATTCTTATAAAAATCAGAATTTATGACAGTGTTTTGAAGCTATGGTAGACACTGTTAGATATCTACTAAACTAGAATTTTCTATACTCCTTTGTCAGTAGAACCTACCTCCTACTATGGAATAAGAAAATGTCAGATATTCTCTTTCCTAGCTCTTATGTATCTAAAGGATGACCATATTAATCCATCCATTGATCCATCTATCTAATATATGTCAAAGGAAATTTTTCTAGGTACCTAGAATACTTCATTAAATTCTCTGTCTTCCTGAACCATTCTCCATAGGCGAGAAAAAAGGAAATATATTCTCTATAGGCGAGAAAAAAGGAAACAATAAATACAAAATACTAGCATGCACTGTTGTTGACAATGGAATTTGAAAGAAAGTCTGTTTAGAGTTTTAGAGAAAGATTTTCCTCCCTGATAGAGAAACTTCGAAATCCTATCTTCATGTCAATTGAATTCCATCATAGAGTTCTATTTACAATATATGACTACCTTACTTTAATATCTGTTACCATTTTTTAGTCTAAATCTCATACACACAGTTTGCAGAGAAGTTCACAGAACGTTAAATCTTTTTTTCTTGTTTTGTAGAAGACAATATCCATTAAAAGGTAAAGGGATATGAGTATATGATATAGAAGAGCAGCAACAATGACTCACATATTCATTTATTCTCTTCATAAATACATACCTGGCACATATAATTCATTTTTGTATTTTCTTAATGGCCTGTAGGCCTGTATTTTTTTAATGACCAGTGTAGCTAAGCACATTGTAGGCATGTGACTGCTTACTTCCATGATGTGTGGTTTGTATAATAAACCACAGATATATGTAATAGTATTTAATTCTTGAGTTCACTCAGTGCAAAATTACAAATGCATATCATATATATATCCCAGTTATTAACAAATTAGATATTAATTTACTTGTGCACATGTAAATATATACACACAGACACATATAAATACACAATATGCAATGCTTTTTGAGTGGCAAATTTAGAACTTATTGGAATGTGCTTATTCCACTTTAAATAAACCTCAGTGGTCATCTTTAGAATCTATGCTTGCTTTTTCTATTACCTTTAGCCTTTCAGTCTGTATAAAACATTAGGCATAAACTATTTGTGATCTATTGCCTTTTGAAGTTTTGGTAATCAAAATTAATGACCTATAATTATTACATCAATTTATTGGAGACAATATATGTTAGAACAGATTCCAAATGCTTTTCTTCATCTGATATTAACTTCCTAAAACTATTTTCAGAAATCTTTGTTTGTTATTCATTATTAGTAGGAAAGTTTAAGTCTTCCACTTTAATTTTGAACTTACCTAAAACAAGGTTTTCTTTTTAATTCATATTATTTTACGTTACTTCAGTATGGAACCTGTGGTCCACACAAATTCCTCAATGTTCCACCAATACGCGTTCATGTTTTGCCCCTTACCTTTGTGTAGATGGCTTTCTTTCACTTCTTTTCTTTTCTTTCTTTCTTTTTTTTTTTTTGAGTTGGAGTCTCACTCTGTTGCCCAGACTGGAGTGCAGTGGCCGCTCCCGGCCACCGCAGCCTCGACCTGCTGGGCTCCTTCCGCCTCAGCCTTCTGAGTAGCTGTAACTACAGGCATGCGCTCCCACACTCGGCTAATTTTTTTTATTTATTGTAGAAATGAGGTCTCGTCAAGTTGCCCAGGTGGGTCTCGAACCCTTGGGCTCAGGCAATTCACTCACCTCAGCCTCCCAAGGCGGGGGATTACAGGCTGAGCCACCGAGCCCAGCTCACTCTTTTCTTAAATCTCACTCTCATTCCAGGGACAAATCAAGAAATTTTCCTTCCTCACATCAATGATATTAATTACTTCACTTCTGAACAATACTTTTTTTCACTTTCAGAAAATTCAACACTATATTATAGGGCTTTCTTTTCATTGGAAATTTAGATTCAAAGAACTTGACTAAACTGATTATTCACTATATGGAGGTAATGTGAATTCCCATTTTTGTAAAAATGGAAAATATCTCGGAAAGTAGAGAGATAATCAGAAGGAGGCACCTGGAAACCATAAATGAATATAGTGAGCATTAAGCATTCATTTAATAAATATCCCTGGAATGAATTAATGATACAAACTACATTAATTTATGTTCTAGTCTTTTACCAACAGAACTATATGTTTTAGTTCAAGAAAGAATAAAAGGCATTATATCACTGAGTTTGAAATAAGAAAGATGGGTCCAAGTGATTTCTTTCCCTTTTTAATTTTATTGTGTATGAAAAGTAAATTCGTTAAATTATTGAATCTGATTCATATTAGCTGTCAAAGAAAAATAACCGTTATAAATTAGAACATACAATTAAAAGTAATTTATAAAGCTATTAATTGTTCTAACAGTAAAATCATCCTTGCAATAAATGATCAATACTTCTTAAAGTGTTAAATGGGGAAATTAATTGAGAAAATAAAAGCCATTTAGAGAAATCAAATGTTTTGCCTAAATATTATTTAAATGAGGAAATTGGCATATCCATTTTATGAATGGCAATTTTTGAATGAGATTGTAATCTCTTTCATCTCTTTACAAAACATATGATGCTGTAAAAATCTAGATAGGAGATGACTGCCTTGGCCCCTTTTAAGGGAGCAGAAGACCTCAAAGAACAGGGATATAAAATTCTGGAAATTCTCGTTAAAAAAGTCAGTATTGCCTGTGATAGCTGGCATGCTAAAAGTACACTGGTTCTAATCTTATCTGACATACAGAAAAGGAAGAATATTCAACTATGGAGTTGCATTTAAAAAAATGCAACAGAGGGCCAGAGATTCCCAGAGCTTTGGGAAGCCAAGGCGAGAGGATTGCCTGAGCCCAGGAGTTCAAGACCAGCCTAGGCAACATAGCGAGTCCTTGTATCTACAAAAAATAAAATATATACAGTTGGGCATGGTGGCATGTGCCATAGTCCCAGCTACTCATGAGGCTGAGGCAGAAGGATTGTCTGAGACCAGAGGGCCAAGGTTTCTGTAAACAGTAATCGTGGTACCACTGCACTCCAGCCTGGGTGAAGAACGAAGACCTTGACTCAAAAAAGAAAAAAAGAAAGAAAGAAAAAAAGCAACATGTTTATAAAACATATAACAACAAAGAAAGAAGACAATAGATACTTTTCTTCAAGCATTTATAATATGCTAGGCAATATATCTTATGCTTTACATATATTTTTACTCATTTCCCCCTTACTAAAAACTCGATGAGATAAACATTACAATCTCCATTTAACAGATGGCAAACTCATCTTGAGAAGCTAAATAAGTTACCCAAAGTTATATGATTTATATGTAATGGAGACCTGAGATTTTAAACCTGAGTTTACCTGATTCCAAAGAATACATGTTACACTATTAATAACATTAAAAGATAAATATCTAGAAAAATTCAAAGGCTCAAAGAGAGTTTTACAGCTGCAGCCCATAAACTATTCACTAGGTTTGGTATGCAAAGGTAAAAGAAATAGTTTAGCTTTATAAGGTGACAAGTTTTGAGAGAGACAAAGAAAGAAAAAGAAAAAAAGAGCTTTCAAAATACTAAAGTTGTAAGTGGTCTTACCCAGGGCCATGGATGCCAAGAACCCAAGGACTTTGCAGGTTAAAAGATTTCTATAGAATAACAGACTAAGTCATGCATTTTAGTTAAGAAACTACTAAAAATAGGTTTCTAATAAGCTAAACCAATTAGACCATGTGCCTAGATACTTGGCCCAATCTGTTAGCCCAACTGACTCTTCTTTTATGACTATATGTAAGTGGTGATTATAAAGAACACTTATGCCGGGCTCGGTGGCTCAGCCTGTAATCCCGCGCCTTTGGGAGGCTGAGGTGAGTGGATTGCCTGAGCCCGCGGGTTCGAGACCCGTCTGGGTAACTTGGCGAGACCTCATCTCTACAATAAATCAAAAAATTAGCTGGGCGTGGTAACGCGCACCTGTAGTTCCAGCTACTTGGAAGGCTGAGGCTGAAGGATCGCCGGAGCCCAGCAGGTCGAGGCTGCGGTGGTCGGGAGCTGCCACTGCCCTCCGGTCTGGGCGACAGAGGGAGACTCCAACTCAAATAAATAAATAAATAACACTTATTGAGCAGTTATTTTGTGTCAAATATTGTTCTAGATTCCTTTTTTTTTTTTTTTTTGAGTTGGAGTCTCACTTGGTCACCCAGACTGGAGTGCAGTGGCCGCTCCCGGCCACCGCAGCCTCGCCTGCTGGGCTCCGGCGATCCTTCCGCCTCAGCCTTCCGAGTAGCCAGAATTACAGGCATGCGCTACCACGCCCGGCTGATTTTTTGATTTATTGTAAAGATGAGGTCTCGCTGCCAGGCGGGTCTTGAACCTACGGGCTCAGGCAATCCACTCACCTCAGCCTCCCAAAGACACGGGATTTCAGGCTGAGCCACCGAGCCCGGCTCGGATATTGTTCTAAATGGCACATCTTTGATCTCAACAACTCTGCAACGTGGGTACTTCTATTGTCATTTGCATTTTAAGATTAAGCCATGATTCAAGTCCAGGCAAATGGATGTCAGAGGTCATACTCCTTACCAATATATTATGCTGATGTTATAGTAAACTAGTAACTACAGTAGTTAAGCAAGCAGTATTTTATTCATAATCATTATTTAATAAGAACTCTATTTTTCTCAAATGGCTTGCCTTAAATTGTCTCTTAGTAAACACATCAAGATATCACTAGTGTTTGCAATAATATCACTTATTGATAACTAATTAAAATTATAGTGAGACTAGCATTATTTCAGGATGAGAATGTGTTAAAAATGAACTCTATATACTGATATGCTTTCAAATCTGATTCAAATTCATATAGGTGAAACACGAAGATTGTATAATTCAGGATAGTTGGTGATTTATAGAGGCATTTATGCTTTAACATTCAGATGATATATTATAAACAGAAGCTTTGATACTTTGTGAAGTGAGTAGAATTTTTTGTTTATTTTTACATACAATAATCCAAACTGATATTATTTTCATTTATATTGAGAGCACCAACTAGATTGTTGAATTTTTCACATTCAGTCAAATACTGATTTTGTGTGTGTGATTACATATATACACACATGTATATATAGTGATAATACCAATGAGTTATAACAGTTTTCTCAATAATAATTATGATTAAGTATAAGTTAATGTGTGAACTTTTGAGCTACACTATGCATTGGGGAAATTTACAAAATATATTAAATAAAATGTATTTTATACTAATGTACCATAGCATTTTAGAAGATGTTTCAAAATTTCTAGGTTATAAGTTAAATGAAGGCTGAAAAAAATAATTAGACCTTATGCCCCTGAAATACCACAAGATGTAGACATTTTCTAAATGTTTCTATTTTTTTCAGAGTTAATAACTGCAATATAATTCTTGTTGAAACTAATATTCATATATTGTATATATAAAGAAAGCTATTTTCTTCTCAAATTAAAGGTAATAAATCTGTGACAAGTTTATGAACATAAAGTCATCATTAATAGACATATAATCAAAGTGTCCCATATTCAGTGGTAATAGTTTTTAAAAGCATGTTTTTTTACAGTATAATATCATCTAAAATTCTGCTTTTTAAAAAAATTTCCTTTGAAAATTAACTTTACATACATCTATTAAATCAAAGACAAAAGGCCAAAAACATGACTTTCATATATAAATCCAACTTTTTACAATGTCTAAAAAATTCTTTTAGAACTAAATGATCAAAAAATTCAATATGATCCGCAGGGTGAGGGAAGCAAGAGATATTGAATCACAGAACACAATTAAAAGAAAAACTGATGCAGTTAATTTGAAAAATAATTTAATTTTGTTTATATCAAAAGAAGACATTTAAAGAAAGAAAAAAATCAAATACACATTTTTGAGCAGTTCTTGTTGCTGGTATCCCACCCCCTATCTGTAAAAGAATGCTTATTGGCATTAGGTTCCATCAATTCATTTGTGATTTCTAAATTAATTCTGAAGGAAACCACAACTTACTTGAAGATCCCGCTGAGTGTCTGTGTGCCTGATCTTTTTTTTCTCTGTTCACAGACAAAGCACTTCCACTGGTCATGGAAAAAAGGTCTAAATCCGTGTCTTCTCTGCTTACAAGTCTTGCCTGGGAGCAATGGGAGAGAATGTATACAATCTTGAAACAAAATATGGCATTTTCTGAATGCAGCTCACATTACCCCAAATAAACAAACAGGCTCTGTCAAACAACCTTCTTCAAAATGATACCACAATCCTTTATTGCTGCCCAGGCAGAACAAATGCACTATGTCAAAGCATTTTTTGCAAATAAGAGCCGATTTTAAAATTGAGGGTTGCTATTTGAATCTGTACAACAAAAGAAAACATTTTAGTACAGTAATTTTGATGAAAATCAATCTCAAAGGCAGCTGATGAAACTTTAAACAGCTTAACATCACTTATTTACCAAGTATATTATTTAATTCTTAACTGAATGTTAGAAATGTCATATCGTATTACTTTCTGTAATATTTATATTTTACTTATATGTATTAGCCTTATTAATATAATTCCCTAAAATGTCTTTCATCCCATATTTGGGAACTACAAAGTCATGGATGATCTTTACCCTCCTATTACAACCATTATCGACATAAAAATATTATACATGACATAATTTGGGGGTAATTGTAAATATATAGAAATTTCAAGACATTAAAGGGCATAAATATTAGATTATTCACTTTATCTCAAACTGTCTTTGAACTTTTATTACTACTTAGACTAAACTAAGAATCAAAAGAATTGCTTCTTACCTATAAAATACTGTTTTACACAATGTTGAATACTAAAGTAAAAATTTATCAGGACTCATCTATGAAATGAGGGGAAACGCCATGGTGGAAAGAAAGCAAAGCAGCCTCAGAGTAGCTGGAATTTAACCAAAACCACCGTATGCTTGCAATTCTGTGAAAAAGCATTGTCCTTAATGTTTGATGTAAGGAAAATTTAAATACAGCAAAATAAAAGCATAAAACCACCACTGTGACTAAAAAGCTGTCTCCATATGGTGAGCTACAAAGACTCAAAAAATCAGAATCTAAAAATGATCTTTCAGATTCTGATATCGGCCCTTCTCTTTCACATCCCTCTCCTACGTTTTCACACTCATCACATACATGAACTTTATCTCTCTATCTTGATTTGGAGTTTTCCCAATTTATTTACATTTCTCCCAATTTATTTTTAATTGATAAACAAAAATTATGTATATTTGTCATGTACCACTGTGAAATAGCTACGTTGAGTTAAAGAACATATTAATAATCTTATGTATGTATCATTTTTAAGTAAGCAAGTGTTGCTGTTGCTGACTCAATATAAATCACACTACAATGTCATTTTTAAATAAAACTGGCTAAGTGATTGTCAAAAAAACCTCACTAGAAAAGTAAAATAAATAAAAATTGACTTTCAATTTACACTTGATTTGTATAAAAATGTATACATTCTTTTTGAAATAGAGTACATATCTAACATACCTATAAGAATAGCACCATCGATGGTAAGACTTAAAAATAAACAATCCAGAATTAAGGGGAAATATCAGGCAATACCATAGTTTTGGTGAGACTACTTACATAATAAGGAAAAACATGATAACCACGTAAGGAACCTTCCTGCTGACTAAAGAGGCTGTAAGCATATAAACCACAGTGTTTAAAAGTGAGGTTTATTTATTTAATTTTAATGACATAACCATAGTGTTTAAAAATGAGGTTTATTTATTTAACTTCAATGACATAATTTCACTATGCCTATTTAAAAAGCAGAAATCTCGCTCCCTCCCAATAAGATAATGCCTACATGCCAAGAAAATATTTATGAACAAATGCCTTCCAAAAATCTCATTACTACCAAAGTCATTATCATATCATCCAAAAGAGATTTCTTTCAAAATAGAAAACAACTAATGTCAGTTACTAATTTGGTCAGATATATACAAAATCAAACTTAGTAGTGAAATTAACAGGAACACACAATTTTACGATGGTGCCACTTAGCAGCTTAAATGCAAAGAAATTTCATAAATGGGCTAATTAGATGTTTTTCAGTGCATTTGGCAAAGTCCAAATGCAATAATATTTAGATCCTACTTCTGAAAAAAATGGATTTCAAACTGAACATCATTTTTCCTCTTTACTGATAATCAATAGGTAAATTGTAAAGAAGATACATGTTTTCTTCTATATCATGCAAAATGGATATGCAATCATCCAGTATCAGCAGGGGCTTTGTTTCAGGACTTCCACAGACACTTAAAATCCATGAATGTTCAAGTCTCTCATACAAAATGAATTATTACTTCTATATAATCTATCCACATTTTCCCAAATAAAATCATCTCTAGATTACTTATGCTTAATTCAATGTAAATTCAATGTAAATAGTTGTTGTATTGCTGTTTATTTGTATAACTTTTCATTGTTGTATTGTTATATTTATTTTGTTTAAATATTTTCAATTCATAATTGGTTGAATTCATGGGCGCAGAACTCATAGATATGGAGGGTTGACAAAAACTGAAGTTAACTGATCACACATTTAACATTTATTCTACAGAAAGATGTGCTGAATTCAAACACACCATAATATTAAATGTCTTCTATGACAATAATGCAATAAACTTTTAAGTTCATATCAGATAAGAATTTTCTCACATGCAATTCAAAAGCAAATATTTAGTAGACAGTAATTTTGCAAAATTATCTTAGGTCTTTGTTTTCTGAGCACATTTCTTTTACACCCCTACTACAAGGTTTGTAATTTCCCCCCCATATTTTCACATTGATATGAGTGCAAATTTTGAACTTTCCAAGCATTTGAACCCTGATCAACCATCAATTTTGGCAACTTAATTAAAATATTCTTTCTCATTTAATAAAGAACAGGGATTTCTTCTTTTGCTTTTTTATATGCAATAATTAGTTCATTCATTTTAACCATTTGAAATACTTTTCAAATTATGGCAAAGTGCTATAAACATATGACATCGTTATTTGCACTATGGCAAAATATATGAGTGATTTTAAAAGCTTACTCACTTCAGAGAAAAAATGTTAGTTACATATACCCCTCAATTCATAATAAATCATCATTTTTGTACAAACTTTTCTTATATAATAAGGTAGATACATTGTTATATAAAGTACTAGTTTATGGGAAGGGAAGGCACTTTAAATGTTTTAAAGATATAAATTGTATGCAATGAAATGCAAAGACCTTGAACATAAAGTTCAATTATTTTCAAGTTTTTTATTTTGAAATGTTTAAAATTGAAACTTCCATAGACGTTACCAAAAATTACAGTGTTCTCTGCACAGCCTACACTCAGTTTACCCCAATGAAGACACTTCACATTACCAATGTACAATTTTAAAAACCAGGAACATGACATTGGAAGAGTGCTATTACTAAACTGCAGACCTTATTATAAACTTATCTGAATTGACATATAATAATTTTTTATAGAAATTAATATAACTACAGAATACAGACCTTTCCCATCTTCCAAAGAAACTCTCTTGCTTTCCTTTATAGTCACACCCTCTCCACAGCCTAACCACTAGCAACTACTCATGAGTCCTCTGTCAATGTGATTATGTGGTCAAGAGCAAGTTAAATGAATGAAATCACAAAACATCTAACCTGTTGATACAGGCCATTTTTTCTCAACATAATATGCGTGTGTTCCATGGAAATCTTTGAATGTATCAATAATTTTCTCATTTATTGCTTTTTGTTCCTGATTGTTGCATATCCATTGTATGTATATATCATCAATTGCTTACCCTTTCACCTATTGAACGAGATTTGGGTTGTGATACATTTGAGCTAGTACAAATGAAACTGCTATGAACATTTATGTACAGTTTTTTGTTTGGATGAAAATTCATTTCTCTAGGAAAAATGTTCAGGAGTAGAGTTGTTGGGTCATACATTAAGTGTATAATTTATAAGAATTTTTTTTTCTAGAGTGGCTGTACCATTTTCATCAGCAATGCATGAATACTTATCAGCAATTGGTAATTTCAATTTTGTTTTAAATTTTAACCACGCTAATAGTTGTATAGTGGTATCACGTAGTAGTTTTCATTATTCCCCTATGTGAACATACTGTCATGTGCTTATAAGAGAAAGAGAATATGACTTTTCATTTTTTAAAATTTTCTGAATGATGCTTTACATTTGAACTACAATTTATTTTTTACCTTCTTTCCTCTTTTGGTTTATGCTTTTTATGTTCTATCTAAAAACTCTTTAGCCGGGGTTGGAGGCTCAGCCTGTAATCCTGCGCCTTGGGAGGCTGAGGTGAGTGGATGCCTGAGCCCGCGGATTTGAGACCCGCCTGGGCAACTTGGGAGACCTCATCTCTACAATAAATCAAAAAACTAGCCTGGCTTGGTAGCGCACACCTGTAGTTCCAGCTACTCGGAAGGATGAGGCGGAAGGATCGCTGGAGCCCAGCTGGTCGAGGCTGCGGTGGTCGGGAGCGGCCACTGCACTCCAGTCTGGGCGGCAGAGTGAGACTCCAACTCAAAAAAAAATTTAAAAATAAACAAAATAAAAACCCTTTGCCTACTACATGTTTGTTGAGATAGCTTACTATGCTTTCTTTATTAGTTTTATAATTTTAGTTTTTACATAAATCCATAATTTACCTTAAATTCATTTTTGGTAAGATATGAAGCAGAAGTCCAGCTTTTTTTTTTTCTTTCACGTAGATATCTAGTTGTCCAGCACTATTTTTGGAAAAGGTCATCATTTCTCTCCTTGAATTGCTTTGATACTTTATAAAAATCAATTGACTTCATAAGTACAGGTATTTTTCTGGACTTCCTAAACTTTTCATTGACGGATTATTGTATCTTTATAACAGACCATCTTGACTAATGAGGCTTTACAGCAAGTCCTGAATTCAGGTAGCGTGAGTCTTACTACTCTTTTTTGAAGATTTCATTGGCTATACTAGGTCCCTTGTATTTCTGTCTACATACATTTTTAAATCAGCTTGTCTATCTCCATGAAAAAGCCTTCTGGAATTGCACTGAGTCTATAGAGCAAATGTCAATTAGAAGAACTGACATCTTATAATTTCAGTTTTCAAACTTATAAATATGATATGCCTCTGAATTTTTTAAAGCAGTGTTTTATAGTAATCAATGTAGAAGCTCTGTACATCTTAATGTGAACATTTATTCTTAAGTATTTTATTTTTGATAATGTGATGAATAAAATTTTTTAATTTTTAAAGCTTGTTAGTATATATAAATATAATGGATTTTTTAAATTAATCTTTATTCTGTGACATTGATTCAATTCACTTATTAGTTCTAAAACGTTCACTGGTAAGGATTTCTTAAGATTTTTATGTACACGATATTTTATGACTTCCTTTCCAATCAGGTTTCCTTGTCTTGCTCCTGATGTTAGGTAGAAAATAGTTGGCCTTTCACCACTAAGTATGAAGTTGAGAATGTTTCTTCTATTTCTAGTTTTCTGAGTTTTTTTTTTTTACCATAAATGTGTCGAATTATGTTAAAATATTTTCTGCACACATTGAAATCATGCTTTTTCCCCTTATGTTAATGTGGTGAATTACAATTATATTTTCATTTGACACAGAATTGAAGATTGACACTTTTTTTCTCTCGGCATGTTGAATATGTTGTTCTGTTGTCTTATGAGCCTCAATGTTTATGATAGGCAGGCAACCATAATCCTTTTTCTTTTTTCTTTTTTTGTTTGAGTAGGAGTCTCACTTTGTTGCCCAGGCTGGAGTGCAGTGGTATGCTCACGGCCACCGCAGCCTCAACCAAGGGCTCAGGCAATCCTTCTGCCTCAGCCTTCCAAGTAGCTGGAACGACAGGCGTGCGCTACCACGCCTGGCTAAGTTTTTGATTTATTATAGAGATGAGTTTTCACCAAGTTGCCCAGGCTGTTCTCAAATCCCTGAACTCAGGTAATCCTCTCGCCTTGGCTTCCCAAAGCGCTGGGATTAAACGCTTGAGCCGCCATGCCCAGAGCAACCATAATCTTTATCAATGGTCCCTGTAAATTATGTATGCTTTACTTTTACTGCTTTAAATTTCTTTCTTCTTGATTTTCAGCAATTTGATTAGGATGCACATAGGTATAATTATTTTTGTTAGACTTTTAAAATATGTTGTTTTTTATTTTTATCATATTTTAAAATCCTTTCAGTGATTACTTTTTACACACACACAATTTTTTTTCATCTCTAACCTCTCTTCGTTTTGAAATGCAATTATATATTAGTTAGACTGTTTGATGTTGTTTGATAACCCCCAAGTTCTGTTTTATAGAAACTGTTTTATTCTCTGCTCCACTTTGGGTAGTTTCCCTTGCTTTTTCTTCTAGTTCACTTATCTCCTGTGATGTCTGATTTGTTTATTCTAGTCATTATTTCTTTTCAATTAAGGCAAAATATTGTACAGTTCTAGATTTCTAATTATTTTTTTCAATTTTTGTTGTTGTTGTTTACTGATATTCCAGTTTCCTCAACATTTAAATCTTTGGGCATATCTATACTAGCTTTTTAACTGTCTTCAAATTCTAATGTCTCTATTATTACTTGATCTATTTCTAGTGAAGTGATGATTTTTTCTTCTCATAGGGCTCATTTTCCTGCATCTTTGATGATCTAGCAATTTTTTACTGCATAATGGACATTGTGAGGTTATCTGTTGAGTGTCTGGATTTTGTTATCGTTTTAAAAACTCTGTTAGGTTTTATTTCGGCAGGCAGTTGATTTATTTGTTGACCAACTTGATCTTTTTGAGGCTTACATTAAAGTTTTATTACAGTGGATCTAGAGGCGTTTTTAATCTAGGGCTAAAGAAACCTTCTCCTAAAGTTTATCTTTATGTGGTCTTAACTAAATACCTGGGGTGCTCTCCACTATAACTGGTCAGAACTCCAGTGTTTCTCAGCTATGGGTGGTCCCTAGAGTCTCTGCTCAGTTCATATATTCCCAATAGCTGCTGTCTTCTGGACCTCATCGAGTATGTGAACATATTTTCATGTGCTTATGAGAGAAAGAGAATATGGCTACATATTTTTGCAACTCTTTCACTAGTATTCTTCCCTGCAAATACCAGTCACCTTAGCAACTTTAAATACTGCTTTCTCTCTTCTTAACTAAGTTAAACTAACAAGCTCTTTAGGTTTCTTCTCACTGTTGTAGTCCAGAAAGTATTCCCAGGCTGTTAATTGAAGTTTATATATTTGAATGTGAATTCAAATTACGCATTTCTTTGATCTCAGTGATCACAGTCCTGTGCTGCCTGCTTTTCAACATATAAAAAATAGTTGTTTTATCCAGCTTTTTATATTTTTTTCTTCTGAAAGCCTAGTGTAATACAAATGACTATATTGTAGCCTAAAGCAGAAGCAATTTAAAAAACAAATGCTTTGGTAATAAAATTATAGTTATTAATTTTAAACTCAATAATATATCATTGGAATATATCTATTCTCTGTATAGTTTCAGTTTGCTCCTTTTGACTGTTGTATTGTATTCTATAGTATACATCCAACCAATTTTTCTTTTTCATCTTCTTAACAAAGAATACCCATGTTGCCTCTAATTCTATATAAATAATACAACAACCAGCTTCCTAGTATATATTTTTTGTTGACGCTACACAAAAATTATCTGGGAGATTATTATACAAGAATATATATATATATATTCAAGACAGTCAAGTCAATTCTTTTTTGCTATATTGTTTGTACTTTTGTATCTTTTTTAAAAAGTATTTTTCTTCCACTAATTTGCAAAGATATATATAAATTTTATTTCCAAAGATAGGCTTGAAGAATAATCATACAAATATTTAATTTAACAAACTGACAGATTTCAGAAGGTCTGTAACAGCTTCTACTTATACCAACTAGGCGTAAGCATTTCCACGTTGTTGACAGCACAAATTAGAAAACCAAATTTTCTAATCATTGTCATTCAATGAGTATAATCAGGCCAAGTTTTCATTTTCATTTCTCTCATCTGGAAAGTGAGTATTTCTTCATACACATTTATCCATTTACGTATTACCTCAATGAACTGCCTATTTAAGTTATTTCTCTAATGTATTCATCTGCAAGAGATCTTTTTATATTTAGAATTTAAACTCTTAAGGAAGAGGACATGAACTCTTTAATGTATGGCCAAAGCCAGGGAAGAAAACTTAGAAGAAGCATCTTGTGAATAGAACAAAAACTAGGAGTATGATGCTTCATGGATCTCAAGATTCTATGAGAGAAATAAGGGATTATTAAGTGTACCAAATACTGTCGAGAGACTAAGAAGAGAACACAGAAATAACCACTAGATAAATGGTGAGGAAAAAAAGGGGAAGGTAAGAAAATGAATCCTAAATGACATAATTATGAACAACCTTTACAAGACTTCTCTGATTACCTGAGAAACAGCAGCAACAAAATGAGGTAAATTAACATTTCATGAGTGGATCAAAAGTCAAGGGAAATTTTTTGTTTGTTTGTTTTGTTTTATTTTAAATGATGAGAATAATACAATAGAGAGTGAAAGACTGATGATCCTGGAAAAAGATCTTGTGAATAGAGGACAAAAGTCCTTCAAAAGAGGACACAGAGAAAATAAATGAAAACCTGAGCACAGGACAGATTGGTCTTAGAAGGAAGCAGGAACACTTCATTCTTTGTCCTAAGAAGGAAAGCAGATTGTATGTGAAGAGATTCAAGTAGGTGGTCAGATTTATTGGAGGAATTCTGAAGGTTTTCTTTCTTTTCTTCTATCTTGTTGATGAAATGTGAAACAAGGTCATCAGTTGATATGGAAGCTGACATGGAAGGAGTATCTCTCATTACAAAAAGAATAAACCCATTGACTAATGTTGAAAAAAAATCAAAACATTAAGAACAACAAAAAGAATTTAAACTCTTGTTGATTTTAGACACTGAAAATGGTAATCGTATGTCTGTTATTTTTTCTATAAAATTCTTCATAGAAAGGAATATTTATTATAATTCAATAAGCAAGTCAACTTTTGGCCATATGGTTTGTATTAATTGTATCATGTTTTTAAAAAAAGTCTTTTTCTTTCACTAAGTTGAAAGATATTCATTATTCTATTTTATCTGTTGTATAAGCCCTTAACTTTCATATATGGATCTTCAAATTGTCCAAATTCCATTCACTATTGCAAATGGAGTGTAGAGTCTATATATACTATGTCTTTTTTTCAATGTCATTTACTGAATTTGCTCAACAATCTGGACTTTCCAACCTTTATCATATACCACATTCCAAAACAGTCATAGGTCTATTCCTGACCTCAGTATTCACTTCCACTGGTCTATTAATTCATTAATCCATGCCTATGCCAGTACCATAAAGTTTGGTAAGACTTTATATTGGTAAGACTATATTTGGTATATATATAAGACTATATTTGGTATATTTGGTAAGACTATATATTACTATATATATATATTCCTTAATACATATTTTAAGATGAGATTCTTCAGGCTTCCAAAAATCACTACGGTGTTGGGATTTTTTAAAAATTTATAGATGTATTTGGGGACAATTAATACATTTTATGTACTAAGTTGTGGTAGTCATGAATAGTAAACTTACCTTAATATTATCATATGCCACTCACATCATGCTTAACAACTGAGTCAAAGACAGTCAATGAAAAAATTGCAGTCAGGTGACTGTCTGCCAAATCTCTCTCTGGAAACTGTCCTTAGCTCAAGAGAGTTGGCAGGTCCAAGGCACATCTTCTCCATACAAGGTGCAGGAGTATTAAAGTCTGGTCTTTTTGCCACAAGCTGGGACACTCCAAAATGCCTTCCCATCACCAGAGTCCATTTCCTTTGATGTAATTCTGTTGAAGGTCACCTTCTCTCTCTGTTCAATCCTGCTTTTTTTCATTACTCACAGAAGTTGGTTCTGACAGTTTTTTTTTTTTTCCCAATAAATGCCCTGTACTCAAATATCAAAAACTCAAGAGTATATTTCCTGGGGAACCTAAATGTAAACTCTGTCTTCAGCAGGAAAATTCTGGAGTTTGGGGGAATACATTTAATTACATTAGCAATACAATTGAACCAAAGAGAGGTCCAAACTTTACCTGTATGATGACCACTTGTATACCTAATCCTGAATTGTACCCCACAGCTTTCAAATAAGTATATATTATTGCCTAGATATTTGACATGCCTTTTGATAGATTTTTAGATGTAAAGGAAATGATATTATTTTCATTTTTCTAATTCTGTGTGTCATGCAATATACTTTGCTCTTGCTTAGAAGACAGAAAAGACTGAGATGTTATTAAATAGCTTCCTCAAAACCCAGAACTTGAATTTCTTTCTCTATTTTTTGTTTGTTTGTTTGTTTTTTGAGTCAGGGTTTCATTCTGTCACTCAGACTGGAGTGCAGTGGCATTATCACAGCTCAGCCTCCTGAGCTCAGACAATTCTTCTGCCTTAGCCTCCTGAATAGCTAGGACTACAGGTGTGCACCACCATGCCTCACTAATTTTTTTGGGGGGGGGACTTCCTATTTTGTTTAATTAGTTGTTTGTTTGTTTTTTAGAGTCGTGGGTAAAAGTGAGAATTTATTTCATAAGTAAGTTGCATGCAAGTAGTTTGGATTTCTAGATGGCCCCCTCTCCCCGGGTAGTGGGCCAGGTAACCAGTGTGTTGCCATGTTCTCTTCTCCTTCCTCCTTCCCCCAGTAGTGTCCAGCACCTGTTGATTCCACCCTTGTGCTTGAATGACCAGCAATCAGGGATGACTTATGAGTAGGAACATGCAGTGTTCAGTTCATGTTGCTGTGAGGGTCATGAATTTGTTCTTCTTTATGGCTGCCTAATATTCCATTGTTGAATATGTACCATATTTTTTTTTTATCCAGTCCACTTTTTATGGGCACCTAGGTTGGTTCAATGCTTTTGCTTTTGCTATTGTGAATAGTGCTGCAATGAACTTATACATGCAGGTATCTTTTTGATAGAGAAACTTAAGGTCCCAGAAGAGGAATTTCTAGATTATATGGAAGCTCAATTTTTCTTTTCTTTTCTTTTTTTTTCCAGAGGGTATAACCCCTGGCAGGGGGGAAAGACAGTGCGATGAACTTATCCTTTTATTTTATTTTTTGAGTATGTGGGGTACAATCTAGGGTTAGTTATACAAATGTTCACTATGCAGGTACCCTTGTTGATCATTCTTTGAAAAATCACCACACTACTTTCCACAAATGTAGAAATATCTTACATACCCATCAACAGTGTAGAAGCATTCCTCTTCTCTGCAGCCACAACAGCACCTGTTGTTTTTTTACTTTTTAATGATAGCTATTCTCACCAGTATTAGTGGTATTTCATTGTAATATTGATTTGACTTATCTGATGATCAGTGAGATAGAGCATTTTCTTCATGTGTTTGTTCGCTGCTTGTATGTCTACAATTGAGCAGTGTCTCTTCATGTCCTCTGCCTACTTTTTAATACGGTTGTTTGCTTGTTTGTTTTGCTTTCATTTGAGACCCTTGCAGATCTTAGATATTAGGCCTTTGTCAGCTGTATAACTTGTAAATAATTTTTCCCATTCCAGGGTTGTCTCTTTACTATCTTGATGGTTTCTTTTGCTATGCAAATATTTTCAATTTGATAAGGTTCCATCTGTCAAACTTAGCTTTTGTTGCATTTGCTTTGGCGATCTGGCCATGAATTCACTGCCTACTATGATGACCAGGAGGGTGTCCCCTAAGTCTTCCCTCTAAAATTCTTACACTTTGAGGTTTTACATTTATGTCCTTGATCCATTTTGAGTTAATATTTGAATAGGTGATGGGTAGGGGTCCATTATTTGGCATGTGGCTAGTCAGTTTTCCCAGTATTATTTGCTAAATATAGTTTCCTTTTCACAAGGTTTGTTTTTGATGACTTTGTAAAAGATGAGTTGTTTGAGGAGCCATGGTTTTATTTCCAGATTCTGTGTCCTGTTCCATTGGTCTATGTATGTATTCTTGTATCAATACTATGCAGTCTTGGTTACTGCAGCCTTGCAATAAAGTTTATAGTCTGGAAGTGAGATGCCTCTAGTTCTGTTCCATTGGTTGAGAATTGCTTTAGCTATTCAGGCTCTTTTTTTTGCTTCCATATGAATTTCTGTATTGTCTTTCCTAGTTAAGTGAAAAATGATGTTGGCAACTTGCTAAAAATTGCATTTTTCTGCAATTATCTGCAATTATCTGCAAATTGCCTTAGGTAGAATGGACATCTTGGTGATATTGAATCTTCCTATCAATTTTGCATATATATTTTTCCATTTGTTTGTATTTTCTTTTGTTTTCCCATTTGTTTGTATTATTCTTGATTTCTTTGAGAAGTGTTTTGTAGTTCTCATTGTAAAAGTCTTTCATTTCTTTAGCTAGGTGGATGTCAAGGTATTTCATTGTTTTGGAATGCCCCACTAATTTTTTCTCTCTCTTTTTTTAGTGGAGATGGGAGTCATTGTGTTGCCTAGACTGGCCATAAATTCCTTGGCTCAAGCAATCCTCCCATTCACCTCAAATTTCCAAAGTGCTGGGATTTCAGGTATGAGTCACTGTGCCCAGATTGAATGTTTGATTTTGCCTTATTCTCTCTTCACTAGTGAAGGTTACTATACAGTATGCTAGATAATACTTACACCTATTAATAAGAAATAAATCCATTGTCTTTTGACATTCATTGCTTCGATATGAAGTTTGCTGTTATTCTAATTATTGTACCTCTGTAGGTACACTTCCAATTTTCTAATTTTCTCTTTTATTGTGTCCAGTCTTGAGTGTATTTATTTAAATTAAGAGTGCAACTTATTTTTGTATTTTCTTGTCAAGCAGTTTTACTTGAGACAACAACTGAGGTATAATTTAATTCAACAGAAAATATCACACTTGGAAGGGAAACAAAGAAAAAAAACTTAAAGTCAAACATTCTTTACAAGGTACAGCAAAGGCATTTTTAGGTTGACATCAGGATAAGTCTGTGTACATGAAACAAAATTGTGAGCACAAAGTCTGCTCTAAAACAGTTTTCCACTTCATCCTTACTTCTCACGCTCAGGGAATAAAGCTTATGGCTTCCTTCAGGGGCAGGTAGCCAGTAACAATGTCAGCAGACTCCAAATGTAGGAAAACTCTTAACCCCAATTTGTTCTAGGGTTCATGTAGTTGGTAGAAAGATCTGAAACATCAAAATACTTCTTAACTGGTTTAAAGGATGGATGTGCATCAATACTGAAGTAGTTAGGATCATTCTGTCACCATAACAATGCCTTTTTTTTTTTTAGTTGCAGTCTCACTCTGTCACCCAGACTAGAGTGCAGTGGTCGTTCCTGGCCACCGCAGCCTTGACCTGCTGGGCTCCGGCGATCCTTCCGCCTCAGCCTTCCAAGTAGCTGGAACTACGGGCGTGCACTACCATGCCCGGCTAATTTTTGATTTATTGTAGAGATGAGGTCTCGCCAAGTTGCCCAGGCAGGTCTCGAACCCACGGGCTCAGGCAATCCACTCACCTCAGCCTCCCAAAGCATGGGATTACAGACTGAGCCACCGAGCCCGGCTACAATGCCCTTTCAGAAGAAAGTATTTATTTTGGGGTTTTCCAAGTTCTGTTCTTCTTGCCAGGAACAGTACCACCGTGGCCAGAATGCACAACGTTAAGATCTATACATGGCAGTGTTTTGGCAGCTTTTTCCACAGTTCTTATGTTGAATTCGGAAAGCACCATTCTATTCTCACTCACAGCTTATAGACTGATTATCCCATACAAAGCTAGAGGCAGACACTTTATGCTTCTTACTGGTGTCATACCTCTCACTACTGCTGCCACTATTGTGGGAAGGGCTGGATAGCTTCATGCTGTTCCAAACTATCCCATGAGTGAAAGTAATGGCCACAACTGGAATTTGAGCCACCATCGTACTGAGTCCTCCTCTTCTTCCCCTTCCCCTCTCTTTCCCAGTGCAGGCTCTGAAACGTCCACCTTGCCATCCTAGTGTGTATTTAAATGATAATTTTATGTCTAAAATTTGCAATTGTTTAATTTGCATACCCATCTATCCTTTATTAGCATTGATCACCTGTGTTCCATAATTTTCTGTCTTTATTATGGGTGATATTCAAATACTAGCGGCAGTTGTAGCTTATTCATTCATTCATTTATTCATTCATTTTCCTATTAGTAGTTGCTTGGTCTTGACTGTGCAATTTTCTGCCACCAGTTACAGTGGGCACTGGTGGGCAAGTGAAGGGGCTTTCATTCCCTAATACTCTGCTAGATTTCTACTCCAGCTCTTCAGTCAGCAAAGTTCCTTTTGACAAAAGTCATTGATAACGTCTCCTGTATCCACTCACTAATAAAAGACACCTGCGTATTTCTGTTCCATTATCATTTACCTTATTTTTGTGTTTAGTTGTATATCTTTAATATGGAAAGGCATTTATCATTGTTATGTATTTGTCATATATTTATGTACAGTGGAAATAGAAGAGTATGGGACAAAATGATTAATAGCCAGGCATTGATTTCATAGAACCATTCTGATCAGTTATCAATCTCATCCATTTTCCTTCATTTTTAAAAGTTGAATAATTTAATATTGTATCACTTGTTTCTCCTGGCATTCCTTTAGTTTTATTTTTCCAATTCTTGCTCTAAAGTGGCCAATCACCAACCTGTGCCAAAGTGGTAATCAATTACATGTGTGCTGCTAAATGGCTGAAAATAAGAATTCACATAGGATAATCTGCATGCAACTCTCCTAGAGGGGTGTCTATTAAAATGCAATCAAACATTTGCTGAGCGGTTAATTCAAATCTGCACATTGAACTCCATAAATATGTCTACAAACGCAAGAATTTTTAGCTAGCTATTATTCTAATTTTTGCTTCTCTTTCAGGAAAACATTTGCAAAAACTGTGAAAATGTTGAATATAAATACACTGAAGACCATAACTGATCATACCCATAAGAAAGCCCATTATCTTTTAATATAAAATTCTACATGCCAAGCTATTTTCTTGGTGAATGTAGAATCTAAATAAGAGGAAATAGTTGACTGATATAAATGGAAGAAGTTGTAAAATTAGGGTTACCTGATACATTCATTTTTACCTGCCAACAAGGACATATGTTTCTGTTGGTGGTCAGAGTATCCTGTTCTCTAGATATTTCTGGAAACACACTGATCATTTTAGGTTTTGTGGGTTCAATTTTTCTAGACCGCATGTGGGTCAATCTCCTTCTGTTTACATAATCTTCTTTCTAATAGTATATAGTACAACTGACTTAGCAATACACATATAGTTATACTGCTTAGATACTTCATTCTGGTTACTATGTTTAAAACTTGGTTGCCCCTAGAGCTCCAAGAATTTACACTTTATTATTTAGAGTGGTTGAGGTCATAATTACTTGTTAATTTTATACACTTTGGTTTTTTTGAGTTGTGATGATGCTGTGCTGTTTGTAAGTAAAGTTTGCAAATTCTATTCTTTAAAAATATTCCAGAAAATAATTTCATTAGGCAATTTTCCATCCAGAGTAATTTTATTTTAAAATGGTAGCACGCTAAAATTTTCACATCTGTTGCATAACATTAATATTTTAAAGCAATGTCATATTTCAAAGTTATATTACAAGTCAAGAAAAGAGGTTATTTTAACACATGATATTTTGACATTACCTCAAATAAATACAGTTGTGATAGTCTCATAATTTAAACTAATTATGAGCATATCTTAAAGCACCATTTATTGAGCACTGGTATCTACAACATTTTTCTGTAACTTTAAACATATTTCTTACCACAAGCTGAACTTTTCCACCATTAAGTACCTCTGGATCTAACTCAGGCAAGAAGTGATTGCTACATAGGGACAGAGACAGAAAACATAAGACAAATGGAGAGCAACCATGAAAAATAAATGCCCAAATAAAACTTTTGAGATAAGTCAGTTATTTACAAAATAAAATAATAGTTTTCTTAAGTTAGGTTTCAAAGATATGTACAAATTTACATATTTACATATTTTTAAATTTAATTTGACATGAAAATTTAATTTCTTAGTAACACTTTAATTGACCCTTCTTTCCATATAAAGAGCAAACATCTGTAAGTACTATTAATAATAGCTAATAAATTATAGACAATTTGAACATTTTATTTTATTTACTTATGTCTTTTTCTTGTCTTTTGAGAAAGGCAAAGCTTTCTATTTTTAAAAATAGATTTAGTGTGTTTAATGCATTATTCTAGTGTCCACAATAAACTTCTGTTTAAAACTAGAACTTACATTTTATTTTTCAAGAGCTTTTGTTCTTGAAAACAGTTTTTCTTAAAAATATTGTGATCTATTTCTTTATCATATTTCCAAAAGACAAAATTCATGAACAATGTTTTTTGTTTCATGTTTTTAAATATTATGTTTATTAGTCAGAGATGTCATTATTATTAGCATATATAATAGCAGCTATAATATCTATATATAATAGATATACTATAATTTTATTATTAGTATATCTATTAACAAAATTCATCCTGAAACTTTTCTTATATTTCTCACTAAACTACATGTATTCAAATGCTTTTAAAGCTCTGAACAAGATCTTTTATATCTGGTTAATATAGATGGTAAGCTAACAGTTCTATTATGTTTGTTTATATAGTTATATAGATGTGATCTGACATAGGTTTGGATATGGTTTATCCCCACCAAAACTCACCACGACATTTTATCCCCAATGTAGTTATGTTGGGTGGTGGAGCCTAGTGGGAGGTGTTTGGGGTGTGGGGTTGAGTCTCATGAATGCATTAGTACAGAGTGAGTTCTTGCTCTGTGCTTTTGTGAGACTGAATTTACTCTGGACTAGGACTGGATTATTTCCCATGAAAGTAGGTTGTTAAAAAGCCGGTAAACCCCTTATGTTTTGCCCTTCTCATGTGTCCACTTCCCCTTTGACCTTCCACCATATTGTGATGTAGCACAAGAAGGCAAGCAGGTGATGGCACCATGTCCCTTGAAGTTCCCAGCATTGTGAGCTAAATAAACCTCTTTTTTAAAAAAAAATAAATTACTTAGTCTCAGTTTTAGCAACATAATACAAAGACCCTATCCTATGAATTAATATAAATTGATTATTAGCAACATAAAATAAATTATACAGCCGGGCTCGGTGGCTCAGCCTGTAATCCCACACCTTTGGGAGGCTGAGGTGAGTGGATTGCCTGAGCCCGCAGGTTCGAGACCCACCTGGGCAGCAAGACCTCATCTCTACAATAAATCAAAAAATCAGCCGGGCGTGGTAGTGTGCGCCTGTAATTCCGCTACTCAGAAGACTGAGGCAGAAGGATCGTCGGAGCCCAGCAGGTCGAGGCTGCGGTGGCTGGGAGCGGTAATTGCACTCCAGTCTGGGCGACAGAGTGAGACTCCAACTCAAAAAAATAAATAAATAAAAATAATAAATTATACTCACATTAATATGAAAACTTAGTAAAATGAAAATTCTCAAACATCGATGGCTTTATTTTTACTTTCTTTATTCAAAATAAAATATAATTCAGATTATAAAATGTTTTAGTTTCATTTTCATACTTGCTTTTATATGATTTCTATATTTTTAAAGAAATTAAATGGATAGATTGATCACCTATGAAGGATCAATTCATATGTATTACAATACGAGTTTCATTTTTAACATATTTTGACTTGTTAAGATAAGCTTTAACCCTAATTAGTACAGGTTTTTGATTGTGCATTCTTCACTCATGTAAAGCAGTTATTATTCACAATGCCTGAAAGTATTTCTAAAATTTTCCTTATATTTAGATTTAGTATTGGCTTACATTTTTAATAAACACCTATATTAACACTTTTTAAAAACTCTTTTGTGAACATATATAGCTAAAATGAAAATCTTGAAAATTTATGTCAAAATATCTTCTCTGGACTTCTATTTCTTTAAAACTTTGACTTAGTGTACACATGTATGCTTTACGTCAAATTGTTATGAGTTGAATTGCTTCTCTCAAAAATCCTATGTTGAAGTTCTAATACCTCAGAATGTGACTGAAGTTGGGATAGGGCTTGGAAAGAGGTACTTCAGGTAGATGAGGTCATATACTCATTAAGAGAAGATCAGTGCACAGTCCAAAATATCACCATTTGAAGATACAGCAAGAAGACAGCCATTTGCAAATCAAGAAGAAACTAAGCCTCCTGACACCTTGATCTTGAACTTGCCTCCAGAGCAATAAGAAAATAAATTTCTATTGTTTGAACTACCCAATATGTGGCATTTTGTTATGGCAGTCCTAGCAAACTGATACATACATTAATGGAACAAAAATAAATTAAGCACCTAATAGGTTCAAGACACTTTGTTGCTAGGGTAAATAAACATTTGATATCCTTAACCTTGTAGTTTACCTCTACCCTGAAAGCTGGGAAATTAAGATTCTATAATCTCACTATAAAGGAGTAGAAGCTGAAGCTTTGAGGCACCAATGAAAATTAGTTACATGACTGGTAAAATGATAACTGAGGGCTGAATTATAATTTTAACTGACAAATCTATAAATGACAAAAATAAAACACAATCTATAAAATACATGATATTTTAAGATAGCTAACAAATACCATACTTTTTTACTTTATAAAGTGGAATTATCTATGTGGTTCATCTGTTGGTTTCAAGCATTACAGAAAAGAGTTCTTCCTAAATACTTTAGGACAAAATATAGAAAATTATCAAATCTATATTAAAGGACTTTTTATTACCTGGCAATGTGGTGTATTGGCCTTTGGCTAAAGTCATGTTTGTTTTAGCACAATTAACCTAGGTTTCACTTTTCAAGATGTGTTTACAATGCAAAAATCTAACTTAAAGGAAATTATCTCACCATTTCATATTTCTGGAACTAGTTGTTTCCTGAATCCCAACTTGTGTATGAAGCCATTGGTATGTATATTCTTTGTTCTTTTCTAATGTTTTATTTGCAGTGGTATCATTGAGGTTAACATCTTCTTCCATACCTGGGAAAGAAATATGGAATGTTTATTTGTAATTTAAAGAGATCAAAATTAGTCAAAGTACTTCAGCCTAGGCTAATAATATTATCACAAGAAAGAAAAATATGACTAATGAATAGAAGTTAAATCATCTGTAAGAAAAACAAGTTATTCACAGATTAAGCATTTTTCCTGCTTGAGTTTCAAACCCAACTATTTTGAAAAATAAATGAAATATTTAAATCCAACCACCATATTTTAGGGTTATATTTTAGTTTTTATTTGGAAAATTCAGATAATTATTTTAGTAGTCAGTAGAATTCTTCTAATATTAAAAGAATGTCTGCTTTCTGTTTTATCAAGTGCAAAGTCTAATTATTTTTATACTAGCCTTATTTATATGTAAAATGTATGCATTATAGTGAGGGTATTTGAAACAGAATTTTAATTTATATAAAACTGAGCTTGGTTTATGTTAGATAATACAATATTTTAAGTCACAAATATAATTTATATCAGGTTTAAGAAAACCTGTGTTTATGGCACAGCAGCTATTTGAAGCATGAGGGAAAGCATAACAATGAAAATGGGTGTGCAAAATATGCAAGCTGAGAAATCATAAGAACGGAAAGAACAAATACAAAATTAAATATTTTAAAAAAGAAAAGAAAGAAAAATCCAAAACTCATACACAAATGTAAACATTACCAGATATATATGCTTGTGTTAAAAAAAATTATTGACATTGTGGCTATGTCAATGTCATGTATTTCAGAGTTAACACTGAAGGACAGTTATCATAAAGCCTTCCTCCATGGACTTTATCTTTAGACTGCTCTTTTTTGGTACCATCACTCCAGTGAGAGGCTTATTAGCTTTGTAGATTTACTTGGCAGCACGCCAGAAGGAAACACATCTTAAAACCTATTATGGTAATCAATCTCAAAAAAATCCTGTAGTTTAAAACCTGATACTTAAAATATCAATGTAATCCCATCTTTCTCTCTTGCTGCATAAAAAAATGTGGTACATATACACAACGGAATATCATGCAGCCAAAAAGGAGGACAAACGTATGAACTTTGCAGCAGCTTGGATGGATTTAGAGTCCATCATACTCAGTGATCTATCACAGAAACAAAGAACAGAGTACCACCTTGAACAATTAAATACTATAAGAAAGAAATTGGCAGTAGTGGGGAACTGTTAGGGGAATGGGGGTGGGATTGGCAGCTGAGAGAAACTGCTAGGGGAGGGAGGAGCATACCTCATCAACAAGGGTACCTGCATAATCAACGTTTGTATACCTAACCCTGAATTGTACCCCATCGCTATAATTTTAAAAATAATAATAAATAAATAAATAATAAAAAAGAAAGAAAGAAACAGATATTTTTCATATAGCTATTCAAACTCCATTCTATGCTGTTTGGAAGATTACATAAAATCATGATAATCATGCTATAAACATAACCAACATTTTTTGTCCAGGATTCATTACATCAATATTTCCTTTTTCTTGATAATGATTACTGTTACTGCTGAATGTAGCCCCTTTGGAATTCTCCTGCTAACATACTCTGCTAACATAAACAAGCAAATAAATAAAAAATAAAATATCAATGTATTAATTTGAAATAGCCTCTAACTATAGATGTTTGCACATATGAAATAAACATATTTGCAAGTTATCTGAAAACAAAGCATGGTGCCCAGTCTATACTCAATGTTTGGTGCATGTGCATGCACACACATGTACACAAACTTGCCAGGTATCATTCTGAATATGTTGAGGATAATACATCTAACTTGACTTCTTTCTTTAAAAAATACTATTGTAATTAGTAAAATGACTCTACTTTTCAATTTAAACAGAAATTGAAGCTAGTTCTCAATAAAGCTAAAAATCACAATGTTTTGTTTCTCTGAACCCTGTTATTTAGTAAAGTTCCTATTACTTCTACGCCACCTAATATTTCTAAAGTGACTGCAGCTGGTGCATTCTGAGCTTAGGCTAACCTTCCACAGTAGCTATAATTAGAAGAACAATTACTTCACAAGGGAGGTCTCACCAATCGAATCCATGAGCAGATTCCATTTTGATAAACAGCCATATAAGCATACAAAAAATTATACAACAGACTTAAACAAAGGTAAGGTTTGGTGTTGCCTTACTCAGTTAGTACATAGCATTGAGTCTTTTCTCTAGCAAAGTCCTAGCTTCTAATCTGCTTTCCTTGGCTGACCAGACCACATGTTGGACAGCACAGTGACAGAAAATAGCAAGGACTCAGTGACCCTGAGATCAACTGAGCCCAACGCTAGAACCTCATATACTCTTGATATGTAGAGAATCTTTTTGTAATAAGTTATTTTTTAATTAAAATAAAAATAATCTCTGTCATTTTGTTTTGTTTGTTTTTAATGGTGACATATACTTGCAATAGTTACTTTTTAAAGTATTTATTTTGGGACTTTTTTTCAGTTCTACAATAACACTGCATAAACTCTAATTGGTTTTACAGCAGAACTCATCCAAGTCCCAAACACTTCCTGAGTCAATAGGAAAAATTGCATTGCAAGGTCCAATTCATATTAACCATTTTAACCCTAAGGCATAGATTGGTAGATTGGCATGAGCTCAGTGTAAGAAACAGAACAAGCACAGTGTGAAGTTGGCTGGATGTATTTGAAAATACTGCAGTTCAAATGCTGGAGGAAGTGATTCTGTCTCAGCTAAACCATTTCAGAAAGTTCAAAATAGAAACTTTTTCCTCCTGTTACTGAGGAGAGAGTAACATTGATCTCTTTGAAGCTTGTACAAATCCTGCTTTTAGACTCTGTGTAGGAGGAATAATGGTGATCTGGATTACTTAACAGATGTTTATCAGTTTTTAGTCAGCCTGACCAATAAATTCTTCCTTTCAATGTTAGAAGCATCACTCAGTCTGTAGAATGTTAAACCCTTCCATACTCCCTGCTTCCCTGGGTCTTGCTTCATCAATTCTCTGCATCATCAACTTAAGAAAAAGAGTTTTCTTTTGATTATTTCTGCCCTCTAGCTACTATTGTCTCTTATGCTTCTTTCCTTTGAAATGCAACTTGGAGTAATTTATTTTTTTAAATTGTTAGACTTTTTATTGTAAAAACAATATATCATCATTATAGGCAATTTAGAAAATAAAAAGGAAATCCACAAACATACCACTATTCAAAGTCAATCACTGGAAAACATTTAAAGCATTTTCTTGCAATTCTTTTTGCACCGATTTTTGTTTCATTTTTAGCTTACAAACACTGTTGTTCCTCAGTGTCCATAAAGGATTTGTTCCAGGACCCTCCTTGGATACCAAAGTCCATGGATGCTCAAGTCCCCAGTGCAACATGGCACTGGCATATAATCTACAAACATCCTCTTATATACTTTAAAACATTTTAGATTACTTATGATACCTAATACAATGAAAACTCTATGTAAATAATTTTCATGCTATGTTCTCCAGGAAATACAATATTAAAAATTCTATACATGTTTAGTACAAGCACCATTTTTTTTCAAATATTTTTTATCTGATCGAATCATGAGTATGGAACCTGTGGATACAAAGGGTTAACTGCAATTACATGTGCTCTTCATATGAGAACTTTCAGTTAGTATTTTAATAAATGCAGATATGTAATAGAAGTATCATCTTAGAGAAAAATGTTAGTGGTTCTACACTATAATATACCATACCAACTTACTACATGATAGGTTTTAAAGGATCCCATTGATTTAATCTAGTTTAAAGACAGAGTTAAATATAACATGCCTGAAAGCATAAATTATTTTGAGGCTTAATATAATCTATATTGTCGAACAGTTTTAAAAAGTTTCACCAATTTACCACATACTGTATGCTGTGGCTCATTTCACTGAGCCAATATTAAGACAATACATATTTTTAATCTGCTGATAATTTGACAATATTTCCTAATTATGGCTTTAATTTATATTTCTTTACTGTTAGTGAAATCGAACATTCTAATTACTTAATAATTTTAGGTCATACACTGTGAAATATCTGTTCTCTCCAGTTACCTACTGGATCCTAGTATTTCCCCTTTTGCTTTTCAACTGATCATTTATAACTATTATTTTGTTATCACTGGTACAATATTTTCCTCGATCATTAGTTGATTTTAGCTTCTACTCTACTTTCAAAAGGGGCAACATTTATATATTTATTAAATATCTTTTAACTACAGGCCATTTTCCCTTCATAATTTATAAACTTTTAATTCCTAATTCAATAAACTTCATGAGCTATAAGAAGATTTTAGGAACAAATTCTATACTTTTTCCAACAGCTTGTCTCCATAAATAATATGACTAAGATATATTGATCAACAAAATTCCTTAAAGAGAAGTTAATTCTTTGTCTCTGCTTCTTTACTTTTTATTCCCTTTTAAATCCCTAAATTTAATGCAATCTGATTTTGTCAAATTATGATTGTCTTTACTAAAAAGGTCTGAAACTGTCTTGTCTAACAAATACATTAATTCCTTATCTCCACTGAATTCAGCTACACAGGTGGTTTCATTTGTCTTAAAACTCTCTTGTCTACAGGCCTTTGGGATACCAGACTTCAAGTATTCCCTTTTAGACTTTATATATTTATTCATATGTTGGTTCTGCCAATTCTACAAGTATCTAGGTACCCCTACTCTATGCCTGGCACACTATTGGCTTCTGATGATAGTCAACTAGATAGACATAGTTTCTTATCTCATGGGGCTAGCATCCTAGAGGACTATATATCACTAACCTCTTATTTCTGTTCTCATATATCATATTTCCAGCTGAACTTCAAAATCACAATGTCTTTACCATCATCATCCTACTAAAGTATGATTTTCCTTTTGGATTCCCAAGTCACTCAGACCAGCATTCTGCAGTCAACCTGAGCTATTCATTCCATAAGAACGAATGATTAATCAGACACTAGATCTATTCCATCTATCTCCTGAGTACCCCACAAATCTGTTTTCTTCTTTCCATCCCCACTGTAACCATTTTATTTCAAGCTCCATTCTGAACATGTTTTCCATTGCCTTTAAATAAGGTTCAAAGTTTTTTGCATAGCATACTGGTCTTGGTTTATACTATCAGACACATCTGTTAGGTTTCTGCCTCAATTCCCCAGACATATTGTAGTTACCCAAAATGTTCTCTTTTGCTAAAAGACTTTTGCCCATATTGTTTTCCCTACTTGAAATTATCCACTTTACCAATAGTATTCCTACTTCTGGTCTTTAGCTCGGTTTATAAATTATATTCTTTGTGGTAAGCTCCCTGATCATCTTACACTGTATTCCTTATTTAAATTAAGATAGGGATGTTCTTTCCATTCCTAAGGACCCTGTCACATTCATTACATTATATTCTATTTTTCTATGTATGTGTTTATTTTGCCTACTATAAACTCTTTAAGTGGTAAAGAGTAGGATGGTGCTCAAAAAAGATTGGTGAAATAAAAGAATAATTGTCCCTGTTAAAGTTATCTTAGTGCCCTGAGAAAAGTAAAACTGGAATGTAGAGATTTTAGCATGTAAACAAATCTATGTATTGTGGAGAATAGCACGTCTAAAAATGATTAACTCAATTGTTATAATAGAAACTTCAGCTTTGAAAGGCAGAATTATATTGAGATGAGAATTGACAACTAAAGATTAAAACACAAAACCAAAAACCTCTCATTCCTCCATATAAGGCTACTTTATAAAAGGTCACAATGTACTCAATCCTAGAGGAAAGTATTTGAGCTTTAAGGAGTTCACCAAAATAAATGAAGTATTTTTTCAGTTAATGGAAATATTATTCTTTTTTTATGAATAGCAAAATAAAAGTGTTCATTAAACCCATATGCTTTAAATAAATCAGTTTTCTAAATGTTCAATATAGCATAATATCCTATACTGAGAGAGATTAAAATTCAATTATCATTTAGGGCACACAAAAGTAAGCTAAGTATTTATATTTTTTTATACATATGGCAACTTTCCCATGACTATTTTCTTTTCCCTTAATGGCTTTTCTCAGTAATATAATAATAAAATACTCTTAGTTTCATGGATGGAGATGAGTTCATTTCTTTACCAAAAGCTTTTGGAGGACATGATTGTGGCTGAGAAAAATTTGTGTTCATGCAATGGAAATATTTTTGGTAACTCTAATAAATGGCTATTCTGTGTCTCTTATGCAGAAAATATCAAAAATATGATTTACATTATAAATTTTAAGTGGTTTGTACATGTTTATTAAAAGAAGTTATTGCATCATATCTCAAAAACAAAGCACAAATAAAATTAGAATTTGGCATAAATGCTACACTAACAAAATTTTAATTTCATTAACATTTGTATAAATACTTGTTGATAGACTGTTTATGGCTTCTTCTTTAACCAATCCAATCTGTTGCTGGAAAGTTGACAGTACTGGCACGAAACCAATAACTCTATAAGAGCCATTTGTATGAGATAAGCAACATCCCTACTCTTTAAAAATATATTTAACTATATATGTAATTGATCACTCCAAAAAAATGACTTCATGAATAAAGAGGATTGTTGGTGCAAAAGTTTAAAAGCAGAACTTTTGGGAATAGAGCCAAAGCTATCTGTAAGGTCAAAGGCTAACCACAGCATCAATCACTCCTTTACATATTTCACTATATTTTATGGCAGAAAGAGTAAATACAAAAGAGTACTAAAATAAAAGATACTTGCTAGTCTTGGACATGTGAATTGTCAAAATTAATCTGTTTGGGGGAAGGGACAGTACACAAGATATATGAATAAACTTTATGAAAGCAAAGAAAAATAAAAGTAAGTTATTAGCCTGTATCTCTTAAGATATTTGGATTTTGCAACACATTTTTTATATTATGGAATTGCTAAGTTTAAGTGAATCGCACTGAAAGAACAGAAACATCTTTTGACAAAGTAGATACGGTTGTGCTTATTACACAATTATAAGTATTCAATTTAAATAAAATTCTACCTGAAAGGAATTATGTTTGCCATTTGTATGTTCAGTTGAGCTGTATCTCCTCACTAATAGCTTTATAGTGTAGTAACCAAGTACTATATAAAGAGTAACTCTTTGGTTTCTTTCATGAAACTCACATAATTCAGGAAAACCTTAGGTTCTTTAAGTCCTATATACACTTACATGCAGTGTGCCTCTGTGTTTGCTGTTACCAGGGTGGGGACTAGAATAAGGTGAGTGGGATAAGGGAGGTATTTGCCTTATGCACAAAATTTAAGAAAGTGACAAAAACTCAGGAATTAAGATAAACATAATTTTACTGTAATATTTTAAAATCAAAATTAATGTGAAAATCCACGATAAACAAAATGTCAGAGTGTGTGCGTGTGTGTTGTGTGTGTTTTGAGTCTCACCCCATCGCCGAGGCTGGAGTGCGGTGGTATGCTCACAGCCACCACTGCGGCGACCTGCTAGGCTCCAACGATTTTTCCACCTCAGTTTTCCAAGTAGCCGGAACTAACTACAGGTGCACACTACTGCATCCAGCTAATTTTCTTTTTTTAAAATTTATTTATTGTAGAGACTAGGTCTCGCCAAGTTGATCGGACTGGTCTTGAACCCGCGGGCTAAATCAATCCTCTCATCTCCACCTCCCAAGGTGCTGGGATTACGGGCTGAGCCACCAAGCCCGGCCAATCTCAAAGTTTTAAACGACAGGATCAGCAGGCAATGCTGTTCCAACTCGTATTGAAGCCTGATGCAAAAGGAGAAATCGGTAATTCTGATCTGTCTTTGCCCTGGTACTTAAAAACAATAATATCCTATGGATACTAATATTAGTATTCTGTCAACAGGATACTGCTTTTAGAACTACCCAGTAGTCACAGGGTTTAAGATTGTTTTGCGGTGTTTCCTCTAAACCTGGCACAACACTTCATTTTCCACTAGAAGAGGTCCTGGAATTGTGACTTATGAGAAATTCATTATAGGATAAATTATTTCAGTCTATAAGCGAGGGGCTATATCTTGCCCATCTTTGTATCTGTCTAGCAACTAAATTGTACATAGTAAATTGGCTTTTTTCCCTACTAGTTGTTTAAAGTTGTGAGAATTATCTGCCTTCTGCCTCAGTTTTCTCCTCTTAAAAAGTACATAATATAGCCGGGCTCGGTGGCTCAGCCTGTAATCCCGCGCCTTTGGGAGGCTGAGGTGAGTGGATTGCCTGAGCCCGCGGGTTCGAGACCCACCTGGGCAGCGAGACCTCATCTCTACAATAAATCAAAAAATCAGCCGGGCATGGTAGCGCATGCCTGTAATTCCGGCTACTAGGAAGGCTGAGGCGGAAGGATCGCCGGAGCCTAGCAGGTCGAGGCTGTGGTGGCTGGGAGCGGCCGCTGCACTCCAGTCTGGGCGACAGAGTGAGATTCTAACTCTCAAAAAAAAAAAAAAGTACATAATATAAAATGAACACATATTGTGCCTAATGGATAGCAAGTATTTAATAACTGTAGCCATAATGCTATTTAAAAAAAAAAAGGAAAATGAATTTATTATACATAGCCTTAATGCTAGCTTACTTGCCAAAGGCCAGGACTCACCTAACCTGGAGATGAGGTTACATATATGAGTCTCTAAATTCTGGTCAACTTCAGGGTTCTGGAGGGGTGGCTATCACTGGCAGGAGGGGAAGTTTCCACGATTGACCCCAAAACCAGACAGAACAACTTAGGGGAGAAAAGTCCAGGAAATACTTCTTACCAGAATTCTAAATCTGAAACAAGAATTTTAAAATGTATTTATGAGCCGGGCTCGGTGGCTCAGCCTGTAATCCCGCGCCTTTGGGAGGCTGAGGTGAGTGGATTGCCTGAGCCCGCTTCAGACCCGCTGCAGAGACTCATCTCTACAACAAATCAAAAAATCACGGGGTGGTAGCGCATGCCTGTAATTCCAGCTACTTGGAAGGCTGAGGAGGAAGGATCGCCGGAGACTGGCGGTGGCGGAAGTTCCACTTGCACCCAGACTTGGGGAAGTAGGAATCTTCCAAATCAAATTAAACAAAATTAAAATGTATTTTATGTCATAATATGTAAGGATTTTAATGTGTCTTTAAAGAGAAAAATCAATTTCCACAAGATAAGAAGGGTAGATGGTCCTAATTGATTAAGTTATTTCAAATAATTCTTAGTCATTGCTTAATGGTAACCACGAAGGAGGCTCCATTGATGTGATTCTCTCCTGTTTCACCCTCTCAATTGAATTTTCCTTGGAAAATATTCTTCTATCCAACCTAGACTCCCTCAGAGAGTCTTCATGGAGTAGGTCATCCAAACAGGGCCCACCCAATAGAATAAGGGAGAGTCTGATGACATGAACAGGTTGGTTTTCAGGATAACATGCTCACAGTGATCCCATAAATATTACTGCCATATATATCTGTATCTCTACATAGACATATCTATACATAGATACAGATATAGATATATAAATTATAAATATAAATTGCTTTCCTAGTTTTAGAATTCAGGTCTCTGCCCTAAAAGGTTTTTACTCATTGATAAAAATATATCTCTAATTCTAATCATTCGTGTACATTTATTAATTGAGGGCCAAGTAAGTGGTTATATTTCCTTTACTAGTTTTATTTCAAAAGAAGCCAATAAGTGATATTTTATTAACACAATAATGATAAAGGCTTGAATGACCCAATTAAACATTTTTGATACTTTAATCATAGTTCTTTTTGCATAGCTATGTAACAGAAATGTTTATGGCACATATGTGTACATATTCTTAGTGCAATTCTTATTATGTTTATTGATGTTATTTTATTTAATATATTTTATTTCTACATATGGTGAATTCAACATTTGTTATACTGAACTATACAGATATTTCTGTTACAGAGATAACTTCATATGAAATACTGAATATGTTAAAAGATTTCTTGTATTTAAAAAAATAATAAAAAATAATTTTCTCTTACAGTTTGAGTTACAACACATTAGGGACCAATAAACCTGGCCCCAAGCTTATTGTTTCCCATGGATAATAGTATTAAACAAGTAGACCTATAGGTCGCTGGAGATTTAAGAGTTTCCTAAGTGAATACTTTATCAATGTAACATTTGTATCTGATACTATCTCCAGGAAGACAGACTTTTATTTTATGTAGCAGAATGTCATTTATAAATGAATTAGGCCCCTTTTCATGGATTTTACTTTGAATTTAAAAATAAACAAAATCACTGCTGATCTACTCATATTTTAATGGAGAAATAAGTTGATATAGGTATATAGTTCCTCTCTACAAAATTCAATTTTAGCTTTAACCTTATGTAAATATTAATTTTTGAAAACTTTCTTTAATCATTTGTATTTTATTGTGAGATACAGCATATACACAAAATGTTGCATATAGTATGTGTATATAATTTAAAGATTTGTAAATAAATATATTATGAAATATAAATAATTATGTTATATAGTAAATAAACTATACAAAGCTATACATTATAATTTGATAAATAAAATATTAAAAACAAATATTCCATGTGCTCTCCAATCACTAACAAAAGAGAGCATTGCCTGGACACTAGAAGTCCTGTATGAAAGTCTCTTACTTCCCATGAGGACAATTACTATTATAATCTTGTTTTTCTTGAATTCCTCTATAATATTTAGCATCTATAAAGAAATATAATGTAGTTTTGTTTGTTTTTGACTAACATAAATAGGACAATTCTGTAGGCATTCTTTTGTTTAATATTATGAGACTTATCTGCATTGCTGTGTTTTTATTGTTATAGTATATTCCACTGTATTACAACGTATCCGTTTAATTATTGTTAAGACACTTGGGTTGTTTCCAATTTTTGGCTATTAAGAACAACACTGTCTTGACTGTCCTTGTATGAGAGTTCCTATGGGGCAAATATCTATGAGTGTACTTGAAGGATCATAAGGTATGTGTATCTTCAACTCTACTGGAGTGTCAAATTGTTTTCCAAATGGTTATACTATACTATAGTGGCAAATAAAGTCTGGGTTATGTGTACCCATTACCCCTACTTGTATACATTGTACCTGATAGATGAGTTTTTATCCTTCTTCCCTTCCCACTCTCTCCCTTTTGAGTCTCCAATGACCAGTATATCATTCTACATGTCCTGCAGATCCTTTGTTTAACTGCCAGTTATAAGTGAGAACATGTGGTGTTTAGTTTTCCATTCTTGTTTCAGTTTTCTTAGGATGATGTTTTCAACTCCATCCAAGTTGCTGCAAAAGACATCATTTCATTAGTTTTTATGGCTGACTAGTATTCCATGGTGTGTGTGTGCCTGTGCGTGTGCATGTGCATGTGCGTGCGCGCGCACATGTGTGTGTGTGTGTATCACATTTTATTACACACTGATCAGCTGATGGGTATTTAGGTTGATTCCACATCTTTGCAAATGTGAATTGTGCTGCAATAAACATCTGAGTGCAAGTGTCTTTTTTGTATAAGACTTTGGTTCTTTTGGGTAGGTACCTAGCAGTGGTATTGTGGGCTTGAATAATAGATCTACTTTTAGCTCGTTGAGAAATCTCCATACCTATTTCTGAAGAGGCTGTACTAATTTTCATTCCCATGAATAGTGCATAAGCATTCCCTTTTCACTGCATCCATGCTATTGTTTTTTTGAGTTTTAATAATCATTCTGACTGCAGTAAGGTGATTTCTCAGAGTGTTTTTAATTTTCACTTCCCTGATGATTAGAGATGTTGAGCATTTTTCATAAGTTTGTTAGCCATTTGTATACCTTCTTTTGAGAGATGTCATTTGCCCACTCTTTAATGGGGTTATTTGCTTTTTTCTTGCTGATTTGAGTTCTTTGTAGATTCTTGATAATAGTCCCTTGTCAAATGTATAGTTTGTGAATACATTATCCTATTCTGCAGGTTACTATTTACTCTGTTGAGTATTTATTTTGCTATGCAAAAGCTTTTTGGTTTAATTAAGTCTCATTTGTTTACTTTTGGTTGTGTCGTATTTGTTTTGGGCATTTTAGCCATAAATTCTTTGTCTAGGCTGATGTCCAGAAGAGTTTTTCCTGTTTTCTTTCAGGACTTTTATAGTTTTAAGTCTGATATTTAAGTCTCTACTCTATCTTGAGTTAATTTTTGTACATGGTGAGACATAATCAAGAGAGATAATCAAGTTTCATTTTTCTGCATGTAGCTGTCCAATCTTCCCAGCACTGTTTGTTGAATAGGGTGTCCCTTACCATATTGTATGTTTTTATCTGCTTTATCAAAGATCAGTTGGTTGTAGGTTTTGGGATTTATGACTGGATTCTCTATTCTGCTCCATTGATCCGTGTGTTTGCTCTTCTACCAGTACCATGCTGTTTAGGTTACTGTAGCCTTGTAGTATAATTTGAAGTCAGGTGATGTGATGCTTCCAAGTTTGTTCTTTTTGCTTTGGCTATTCTGGCTCTTTTTGGTTTCATATGAATTCTAGGATTGCTTTTTCTAATTCTGTGAAAAGTGACACTGGTGTTTTGATAGGGATTGCTTTGAATCTGTAGATTACTTAGGGTACTATATCCTTTTTTTACTGTTGATTCTTTGAATTCATGAGCATGGGATTTTTTAGGTTTTCAGTTGTAACATCTCCATTTTCATTTCTGATTGAGCAAATTTGCTTATTTTATCTTTGTTTCTTTATCTCTTTATTAACTTAACTAGTGGCCTATTTTGTTCATTTATTTATTTTTTTTCTTATATTTTCAAAAAACCTATTTTTTGTTTCATTAATCGTTGCATTTTTTGTTTCAACTTCATTTAGTTATACTCTGATCTTCATTATTTTTCTTTTGCTAGTTTTGTGTTTGATTTGTGCTTTTCTAGCTTCTTGAGGTATGACATTAGGTTATCAATATGTGATCATTCAGTGTTTTTAATGCAGGCATTAAGCACTATAAATTTTTCTGTGAACACAGCTTTGATAGTGTCCCACAGGTTTTGAAAACTTGTATCATTGTTGTCTTTCATTTCAAAGAATTTTTAAATTTCCATCTTGATTTCATTGTTGACCCAAAGATAATTCAGGAGCAGATTGTTTAATTCCCATGTATTTTTGTTGTTGTTTTGGAGAGTTCTTCTTGTAATGAATTTCTTATTTTATTCCACTGTGAGCTAAGAAGATGTGTGATATGATTTTTTTATTTTTTTTGAGTTTATTGAGACGTGATTTGTGGCCTATCATATGGTCTATCTTGGAGAATGTACCATGTGCTGATAAGAAAAATGTATATTCTGTGGTTTGGAGGTAAAATGTTCTGTAGATGTCTGGTAGATCAATTTTCTCTAGGGTTCATTTACCTCCAATCTTCTTTGTTGGCTATTTACTTTGATGATCTATCTATTGCTGTCCATGGACAGCTGAAGCCTCCACTATTATTTTTATTGCTGTCTATTTCCTTTCTTAGGTCTAGAAGAATTTGCTTTATAAACCTGGAAGCTCTGGTGTTAGGTGCATATATATTGTAAATTGTTATATCTTCTTGTTGGATTTATCCCTTTATCATTATATAATGACCTTTTCTGTCTTTTTTCACTGATGTTGATTTACTGTCTGTTTTATCTGTTATGAGAATGTTAACAATTGCTCATTTTTGGTTTACATTTGCATGGAATACTTTTTCTACCCCTTTTTCTTGAGCCTATAAGAGTGTGTCTTAACTGCATCTCTTGAAGACAGTAGTTACTTGGGATTGTGGGGTTTTTTTTTTAATTCATTTTGACAATCTATATCCTTTAGGTGTGGCATTGAGGTCATTTTCATTCAGGGTTAGTGATGATATGTATGGTACTATTCCATATATCATGTTGGTTGTTATCTGGTTGCGTTTTTTTCCTCCATTGTATTGGTTTTCTATAAGCCCTGTGAACTTTATGATTTCCATTTTTTTCTACTGGTGTATTTTGACCTTTGTTTCAATATTTAGAATTTCTTCGAGTATTTCTTATAGATCCTCCCTAGTGATGATAAATCCTGCCTAGTGATGATAAATTCCTTCAGCACTTACTTGCTTGTCTGGAAAAGACTTTATTCTTCATTTATGAAACCTAGTTTTACAGGATACAAAATCCTTGACTGACTGTAATTCTGTTTGTGGAGATGGAAAATAGAGACTCAGTCCCTTCTGGCTTGCAGGGTTTCTGCTGAGAAGTCTGCTGTTAATTTGATAGGTTCAACTTTGTAAGTTTTTTGATGCTTTTGAATCATTCTCTCAGAATTCTTTTCTTCACATGAACTTTGCATAACCTGATGCTTTGAGGATGAGCTATTTGCAAAGAATCTTTCAGGAGTTCTTTAAGCTTGTTATACTTAGATGTAAAAGCCTCTGGCAAGACCAGAAAAGTTTTCCCCCTATTATTCTCTCAAATAGGTTTCTCAAACCTATTCCTTTCTCCTCTTCCACAGATATATATAAATGATTCTTAAGTCTGAACCTTTTACATAATCTCACATTTCTTGGAGTTTTTGCTGTGTTCTGTTGGTTCACTTTTCCTTGTTGTTGTATGATTGGGATAATATGAAAGCCTAGTCTTCAAGTTCTGAGACATTTTCTTCTACTTTTTCTAGTCTTCTGTCAACAATTTCTATTGCATTTTGTATTTCCCTAAATGAGTCATTTCCAGAAGTTCAGCTTAGTTTTTTTTAAGTGTCTATCTCATTGGAAAATTTTGCATTCATGTCCAAAAGTGTTTTTTTTTTCTATTTCTTTATGTTGTTTTTCAACTTTCTTTTAGAGCTCATTGAGCAATTTTATGATCAATCTTTTGATTTCTATCTCTGGAATTTCAAAGATTTGATTCTGATTATGATTCATTGCTGAAAAGTTAGTGTGGTCTTTTGCGGGTATTGAAAACTGCTTTTTCACATTGCCAGAATTATTTTTCTGGTTTCTTCTCATTTGAGTAGACTATTTCTTATTTGATGTTGGCAAGGGGCTGACATAAACACTGTGGGGCTTTCTTAATTATACATAGTCATAGTGTGGTGAATTTCTCAATTGTCAGCTGTGGTGGTACTGTGGTACCTTCACAGGCTCAAGGCATCTTGAGTGGCCTGGGTGACTTGGATAATGGTGTTAATAGGGTCAGGCTGAGCCACGGAGCCCGACCATATTCCAACTCAAACAAACAAACAAACAAAAAACAAATAGGGTCAGGGATAAGACTTTCTCAAAAGCTGAAGTGTTATGTCAGATATATTGGAGGAGGTGTTGCTTGCAGGACAGAGTCAGCTGTGATGATGGTTTTGGGTTTTCTCCTTTGGCTTGTGTTGCCCCTAGAAAGCACTCAGTTAATCTAGGTACTGGGTGGAGCTGACAGAACTACCAAATTTCTCTGGCTGTTTTATGCTTTTGAGGGGAGTGCAGGGGGAAAGCATTCAAGCTTCTCATGTGCGCACAATCGGCGACCTCAGTAAGGATTAGGAAGATTTCCTAGAAGCTGGAATAATGGTGCTGTGTGTTGCAGAGGCTACACAGAAGTAGTGTGCGTTCAGAATATAAAAATACAGCTGGCCTTAGGTCTTCTCACAAAAGCCTTGCCTAGCCAGAAATTGTCTTATCATAACAGAATTTCTCTTGGGGGCTAACAAAAGCACAAGGTCTTCTCGTTTCCTCCCTGGCTGGTTAGAAAGCAGTTGGCAGCAAGTATTGAGCTCCTGGGAAATGGTGACTGGATCTACTCAGGGCCTTTTTCCTGAGCCGATCCATATAGGTTTCTGCAGAGCATTACTGTGGACAAGGCAGTTTCCTATGAGGGACTGGAGTCCCTCAAAGCTCAGAGACCTTCAAAAATCCATGACAGGAGCATAGAATTCCTGAATTCCATTCACTCACCTCTCCCACTGCATCTGGAGGCTGCTTGTTCTATGTGGTTTTCCAGACCAGTCTTCCTAGTTCCAACCCAGGCTGATCAGTTTTTCTCCTTTGCATTCTGTAGATTTTGTCACTCCTCTGGTAAGTCACTCACACTAGTTGCTTCTCATTGGCCATCTTTATTTGCTTTTAAATTTACAGATTTAATTTGCATTACTCTGCTTGCAAATAAGATTAAGCACCTATTTATTTCTTCATGGTCATTTGGACTTCTTTTGTGAAATATGTTAAAACCTCCTGTTTCATTTCTTTTTCTCTCGGGCTGTCTGTATTTTAATACTTCCTAGGAATTACTTATTATATTCTAGATATGAGCCCCTTGTTGGTTATGTGTGGCAAATACCTTTTCTATCTCTGTGGGTTGTTTTATCAATACTATTATGATATTTTGAATGTACAGAGTTTCTTAATTTTAATGCAAATATATTTCTCGCATATTTTAAAATAAGTAATTAGGTTATTAATATATTCTTCCATATTATTTTATCTGAGATTTTCAATTTTGCTTCTTACTTTTATGCATTTAATGTATCCCAAATTACTTATTTTAATATAGACAATTATTCAAAATAAGATATATAGAAAAGCCTACTTATTTCCCATTAATATGGACTGTAACTTCTATTATAATATCAAACAAGCATATATGTATGGGGCATTAGTCTTGGTTCTCCAGCTGTGATTTTCTATACTATCAAACTTTGTGCCTTATGTTCCTTACCCTACCGATCTATCACATAATTTTGACCATAATCCATCACATCATATTCGCTGTCTTGGCTGCAGTTTTATACTAAGTTGTATTGGTTGGTTTGGCAAATTCTCCTAGTCTATTTATCTTTATGGAATGTGCTTTGGTTATTTGTGGATTTTGACTTTCCATACAAATTTTAGATTTTGTTTGTCAGTTTCCATAAGCCAACACCCTGTGGGATTTAATTGATATTGTATTGTAGCCATAAGTTAATTGGGAGGATTTTCAATATTTGAAATTTAGTCTTTCAATTTATAAGTATACTTAAATCTTTTCTTTAAAACTTTCCATAAAGTTTTATTATTTCACTCATAAGTTCTTGCTCATTTCTTCTTAGATGTATTTCAGTATCTGATTAAACTATATTATTGTGGGTTGCAATATTTTTTCCTTCCTGATTGTTTACCTTTGTTAGGTCTGAGATTAAGGTTATTACGAGTAAGTTTTGGTAAGTTATGTTTTTCCAGAATTTTTCTTTATTTCTTCTAAATTTACAAAATTTATTACCATAAATTTTTTTAAATTATTCTGTTACTACAGCTTTTAAGTCTGTATCATCTGTCATCTGAACCTTTTCTGGTCCTGATACTGGTTATTTGTGCAATTTTTCTTATTTTCATGATCAAGCTTTTGCCAGAATTGGATCACATTTATTAGTCTTTTCAAAATAATTTTGGATTTATTATACATTGTATTACATTTTAAAATATTTTATTAACCATTGTTCTTATAACACTATATGTAGTGATTTTGTTATTTTCAGTTAATTTAAAAAATCATTATAATTTCTTCTATTCATTCATTTTTAAATGCTTTAAATTTCCCATCAAATGAATATTTTTTTAGCTATCTTAGTATTATTATTATTCTTTTATTTTATTTTTTATCAATATTTTTTATTATGATATTGTGGGGTACAGTTAAGGGTTAGGTATACAAATATGCTTCATTCAGGCACCCTTGTTGATAAGAGGTGTCTCCCCGTCCCCAGACAGATATTTACTACCGTTAATCCCATCTCCCTTCCCCTCCGCCCCCATAGTTTCCCACTACTGTCAGTCATTTTCTTATGGTAATACGTTGGGTGATCAAGGTCCACTATATGAGTGAGAACATGTGATACTAAGATCTTTGTTTCTGTGAGAGGTCACTCAGTATTATAGACTCTAGTTCCACCCAGGTTGCTGCGAAATTGATGAATTTGTTCTTTTTTATGGCTGCATAGTATTCCATTGTGTATATGTATTACATTTTTTTAACCCAGTCCTCTTTTGATGGACAGCATGGTTGCTTCCAGGTCCTTGCTATTGTGAACAGTGTTGCAATAATAGCATTGTTTTTGAAAAACACCCTGAAAAACATTTTAACCATTAAGAAAAAATTGAGACCTGATTTAAGGCCAGTATAAGTTCAAGTTTGGTAAATGTCCTGTGTATGTTCAAGGATAATGTATATTTTCAAGTTGTTGAATATTCTATGTAAGTTCTGTAAGCAAATTTAATAAAAACCAGTCTATCAAAGCATGTTCTTTACTGATTTTTGGAGTACTTTTTCTATAAATTACTGACAGATATGTATTAATAATCTCCCAATATAGTTATGGAAATTTCTACTTTTCCCTGTTCCTTCTTTAATCTTCTAGGGATTGTGATATACTAGCTTAAAAAGTTAAAAGTATCATATTTCTCTAGTAAATTGAATTTGTGTCATTTCAAAATAACGTTCTTTATATTAATAATGTTTTTTTGGGTTATGGTGTCTGTTTTGTCTTATATAAATATAAGAACACCAACTTTCTTTTCGTTCATATTTTTGTGGTATATTTTTTCCATCCTTCTATTTTCAACCCTGTTGCACATTTATAATTAAAGTTCATCTTTTTGGATATGAATAGACACTTCTCAAAAGAAGATATATGAGCAGTCAACAGATACATGAAAAAATGTTCACCCTCACTAGTCATCAAAGAAATGCAAATTAAAACTACATTGAGATATCACCTGACTCCAGTCAGGATGACTATCATCAATAACTCAAAAAACAACAGATGCTAGAGAGGTTGTGGTGAAAAGAGGACTATACTGTTGGTGGGAGTGTAAACTAGTACAGCCTCTGTGGAAAACAATGTGGCGATTCCTAAAAGATCTAAAAACCGACCTTCCATATGAGCCTGCAATCCCCCTACTGGGAATATACTTAGAAGAACTCAAATCATTCTATAAAAAAGATACCTGCATGTGTATGTTTATCGCAGCATTGTTCACAGTAGTAAGAACATGGAACCAACTGTGTTGCCCATCAAAAGAGGACTGGATTTTAAAAATGTCGTACATATACATGATGGAATATTATGCAGCCATAAAGAGCAAAATCATGAACTTCACATCAAACTGGATGGACTTAGTGTATAATACTGAGTGATCTTTCACAGAAACAAGGAACTGAGTATTACAGGTTCTCACTCATAAGCAGACCTTGAACAATTATTGTAATACTATTAGAAAAGAATTGGTAGTAGCTGGAAACTGGTGGGGTGGCGGGGGGTGGGAAATGGGATTGGCAGTAGTGAGAATCTGCCTGGGGAAGGGGAGACACACCTCATCAACAAGGGTATCAGTATAATGAACATTTGTATACCTAACACTGAATTGTACCCCACATCTTTAAAATTTAAAAAAAGGGGAAAAAATAGAGAAAAAAATAAAGATCTTTTGGATCTTTTAAAAATCTAAGAAAAAATACTGTTTATAAAATAGCAATTTGTAAAAGCTATCTGTAATGGCTTTTTGTAAAAGTACTGAATGGGTTGAGTTTATTTATTTTTTAATATTCTAATTTAAATATGTGGGATACAATTCAGGATTATGTATACAACTGGATGTTGTGCAGGTAAAGTCTGGGCTTCCCTTTGGTCCCCACTTTGCCCGGTTTGAGATAAGGTACCCTTATTGATGTTGTGTGTGCCCCCCCCAACATCAACAGTATCCTTCTACTGCAAATCCTTTTCTTATAGTATTATAATAAATGTTCAGGGCCCACTTATGAGTGAGAACATGTGGCACTCTGTTCTTTGTTTCGGTGATAGATCACTGAGTATTATAGACTCTAAATACAATCAAGTTACTGTGAAGATCATATGTTTGTCCTTATTTATGGTTGCATAATATTCCATTATGTATATGTACCACATCTTTTTTCCAGTCCAGTTTTGTTGGGCAGCACAGTTGGTTCCATGCTTTTACTATTGTGAATAGTGCTGCAAAAATGTATGCATGTGCAAGCATCTTTTTTGTAGAATGATTTGAGTTCCTCTGTGTATATACCCAGTAGGGGGATTGCTGGGTCATATGGAAGGTCAATCTCTAGTTCTTTTAGAAACACCACACTGTCTTCCATAGAGGTTGAACTAGTTTGCATTCCCTCCAGCAGTGTAGAAGCTTTTCCTTTTGTCTGCATCTTTGCCGGCATGTGTTGTTTTATTAATGATGACCATTCTTACTGGGGCTAGGTAGTCTCAAATGTGGTTGCGATTTGAATTTCTCTGATGATTAGTAAGGCTGAACACTTTTTCAATTGTCTGTTGGCTGCTCGTATATCATCTTTTGAGAAGTGTCTATTCATGTTTTTGCCCACTTTTTTTTTTTTTTTTTTTTGAGTTGAAGTCTCACTCTGTCACTCAGACTGGAGTGCAGTGGCCGTTCCCGGCCACTGCAGCCTCGACCTGCTGGGCTCTGGCGATCCTTCCGCCTCAGTCTTCCAAGTAGCTGGAACTACAGGCGCGCGCTACCACGCTCTGCTAATTTTTGATTTATTGTAGAGATGAGGTCTCGCCAAGTTGCCCAGGTGGGTCTCGAACCCGCGGGATCAGGCAATCCACTCACCTCAGCCTCCCAAAGGTGCGGGATTACAGGCTGAGCTACCAAGTCCGACTTTTTGCCCACTTTTTAATGGGACTTTTTTGTTTGTTTGTTTCCTTTCAACACATTTGAATTCCTTGTAGATCCTGGTTGTAAGGCCTTTGACAGATACAGAGTTGGCATATATTTTTTTTTCAATTCTGTGGGCTAACTCCCTTCTCTCTTGATGGTTTATTTTGCTTCACAGAAGCTTTTCAGTTTAATGAGGTCCCACTTGTCTATCTTATCTTTTATGGCATGGAGTTTTGATCAATTGGTTGCCTACTCTGATTTCCCTAAGGGTGTCTCCTGCGTTTTAGAAGATTTTTATGATTTGAGGTTTTACATTTAGGTCTTTGATCAATTTAGAGTTGATTTTTATGTATGTTGATAGGTAGGGGTCTGGTTTCAATTTTCTGCATGTGGATAGTCAGTTTTCCCAGCACCATTTACTGAATAGGTTGTCCCCTGTCCGGTGGTTGTCGGTGGAGGCATTGTTGAAGAAGAGTTGGTTGAGAAATTGGGGTTTTACTTCCGGAATCTCTGTCCTGTTCCATAGGTTCATATGCGTGTTCTAGTACCAATTACTATGCTGGTTTGATTACTGTACCCTTATAGTAAAGTGTAAAGTCTGGAAATGTGACACCTCCTGCTTTGTTTCTTTTGCTAAGGATTGTTTTGGCGATTCATGGTCATTTATGTTTCCATATGAATTTCTGCATTGTCATGTCCAGGACTGAGAAGAATGATGTTGGTAATTTAATGGGTGTTGCATTGAATCAGTAGATTACTTTGGTCAGACGAACATCTTAATAATGTTGATTCTTCCTGTCCATAAGTATGAAATATTTTTCCAATGATTTCCGGCAAGATGGCAATGGGACAGGTTGGACTGTGAGAGTCTCCACAAATGCCAGTGTCCATAAAGACTCTCTGTGTGAGTAGGCATGTGCTGATGGATGAGTGAAAGTTTGTCTGAGGGTAGACTCAGGTTCATGCACCCAGGGATCTCCTCTGGAGGTGATTGCAACCCTCCATCACCCTGACCCACACCATCACCTGTGACAGCAAAGTGGCTGGAGCCTGGGATTTGACCCATGGAGATAGAAGATCAGGGAGAGCTGGAGAGAAGCCCCACCCCCAGTGAAGAAATGCCGACCGCAGCCATTTTCTCTGTTTTAGGACCAGGCAGAGACCTGTATTGCCCCACCCAGCTCCACCCAGCCTCCAACTTGGGACCTAAGGTAATCTCATGAAACTCAGAGAGACAGAAGTCCCTCTTCCATGCTGGATCAGACAGAGACACACCAGATCTAAGTGGGATACTTGACAGGTAGCTATCTGGTAGCTGGGTGAGTCCAGATCTGATCCACCCTCCGCCCACAGTAGGCCTGGTGCATCTGACCCACACTGAGAGCAACCCTATTAGCCTACGCTTAGAAAGGAGGGGAGGCTGGAGATCAGAGCTGAAAGGAAGTGGAACTTACAGGAACGACCTCAGAGTGAGTTTTTTTTTTTTGGTCTGTTTGTTTTGCTCATTTTTTGTTTGTTTTAGTTTTTCCTCTCTCTATTTTCTATAATGTTTACTTTGTTTCTGTTATTTTATTGCTTTTTTTTTTTTTTTTTAGAATTCCTGTCTGTGTATGGTTATTCTTGAGGGACAGTGCATCAATAGGGGGTTTTTGTTGGTTTGTGTTTTTATGATTGTCTGTATTAGTTCTTTCTATTCTTTTCTGTCTTTGTGCCTCTATTCATTTGTTAGTTGGTACATCTGTCTGTTTTCCCTCTTACTCCTTTCTCCAACTTCCTCTCATCCCCCTCCTTCCTTTTTCCAATATTTTCCTTTTTCTTATCTCATTTTGCTATCAGGGAGCATCTATACCCCCACTGTATGGACAGATTTTAAGGCAGTGGGGAATGGGTTCCAGGGGGTGCACACATCTGTCAGTGGATACTGGAATCTGTAGATAAATTCTGAATCACAGCTCCCCCCTCAATTAAATTACAAAACTGCAAAAAGTAGAGTCTCCCTACCACAGTCCAGCTTCAGAATTGAACAAAGCCAGAGGATCCACATAAGGAAGAAAGGAGGTTGAACAAACAAAAGTAAAAGCTACCCACCTCCCCCATCCCTGAACAACAGAATTAAGGAAGAGGGGGAAAAAAGGAGGGAGGAAAATCTACACAGATGAAGAAAAACCAAAAGAAGAATGTGGATCTCACACAGATCCCTGGGAAGTCAGACACTGAGAATGTAGATTTCAGAATGCAAACAATGAAGAGTCCCAGAATGACTGGTCTCAAATGACAAACACAGATTTCAAGTCATTAATGGAAAGATAAGAGGAAAGAATGAAAGAGTTGATAGCTGAGATAACAGCAATAAAGATACAGTGAATGAAATAAATAACAAACTGATAAGCATGGAAAGCAGAATTTGCCAAGCAGAAGAATCTCAGAGCTTGAGGATCAAAATAAGGAACTAACCCAAACTGTCAAAAATATAGAAAAGAAACTTAAAAAGATAGAGCAAATCACTCAAGAGATGAGTGATTATTTCAAAAGATCAAACATAAGATTAATTGGCCTAGCCGGGCTCGGTGGCTCAGCCTGTAATCCCGCGCCTTTGGGAGGCTGAGGTGAGTGGATTGCCTGAGCCCGCGGGTTCGAGACCCGCCTGGGCAGTGAGACCTCATCTCTACAATAAATCAAAAAATCAGCCGGGCGTGGTAGCGCATGCCTGTAATTCCAGCTACTTGGAAGGCTGAGGTGGAAGGATCGCCGGAGCCCAGCAGGTCGAGGCTGCGGTGGCCGGGAGCAGCCACTGCACTCCAGTCTGGGCGACAGAGTGAGACTCCAACTCAAAAAAAAAAAAAAAAGATTAATTGGCCTTCCTAAGGCAGAGTGAGACCATACTAGAACACACATTCCATGTAATTATCCAAGAAAACTTCCCTCATTTCATCAGTGATGCAACCATTCAAACACAAGAGTTTCAGAGATGTCCTGCAAGAAAACAAATGAGTAGACCAACTCCTAGATACATAATAATTCACCTACACAAAGTAGGTATAAAAGAAAAAATCCTAAAGGCAGCAAGTGAAAAAAGGTCAGGGAACCTTTACCTATAGGGGAAGATCAATGAGAATAGCAGCAGACTTGCCCACAGAAACACTCAGGCAAGGAGAGTTTAGAGCCCAATCTGCAAAGTTCTCAAAGATAAAAAATTTCAACCAAGAATTACCTACTCAGCTAAGCTAAGCTTCATCTGTAATGGAGAATTAAAATCTTTCTCAGACATTTAATCCCTAAAAGCTTACACTGTCTCCAGATCAGTTCTACGAGAAACACTTAAGAAAGTATTAAACACAGATGAAATGAAAAAAAGAATGACAATGCCCTTCACAAGAATGCATGAAAAAGATTGAAAACACACATGAATCAACCCAAAAATCAAAAGAAAGAAAAGAAACAAACAATAATAACAACAACAAATGCTATAAGAACCTCATGACAGGGATAAATCTCACATTTCAATAATTAGCCTGAATCTGAATGGACTAAATGCACAAATGAAAAGACATAGAAAGGCAAAATGGATAAAATATCATAAGGCAACAGTATATTGTCTCCAAGAAACTCATCTCACCAAAAAGGACACTCATTATATCAAAGTAAGAGGATTAGAAACAAAACTTCAGGCAAATGGAACACAGAAGAAGGCAGGAGTCACAATCTTAATATCAGACAGAATACCTTTTAAGCTATCAAAAATTTAAAAAGATACAGAAGGTCACTACGTAATGATAAAAGGCTCAAACTATCAACAAGAAATATCCATCCTGAACATATATCCACCCAATATAGGACCACCAACATTCATAAAGCAGCTTCTAGGTAAACTTAAAAAAGATATTGACTCTAACACTACCACAGATAGGGACTTAAATACTCCACTCACGACCCTAGACAGATCATCAAGACAAAAAAAATCAACAAGGAGATCCAGAACCACAACAGGAAGCTTGACCAAATGAACTTAATTGATACCTACAGAATATTCCACACAACAATCATGGAATATACATTCTACTCATCACCACATGGAATGTACTCTAAGATTGACCACACCCTCAGCCATAAATCTTGCATAAACAAATTACACAAGGTTGTAATCCTGCCATGCACCTTCTCTGACCACAGTGGAATAAAAATAAATATCAACACCAACTAAGGTCCCCCAAAACCCACAAAGACATGTATACTAAACAGCATGATGCTAAACAACTCCTGGGTCAACATGGAAATCAAAACAGAGATTAAAAGATACCTGGAAACAAATGAAAATGAAGAAACATCTTACCAAAATCTCTGGGATGTCATGAAAGTAGTAATAAGAGGGCAATTCATATCTCTACAAACATTCATGAAGAAAATGGAAAGATCACAAATTAACAGCCTAACAAATCACCAATGGGAGCCAGAAAAACAAGACCACCAAAAACCTAACTTTAGCAGAAGAATCCAGATCACCAAAATAAAAACCCAGATCCGGGACATAGAAGACAAAAAGATAATACAAAAAGTCAGTGAAACAAAAGCTGGTTCTTTGAAAGTATAAACAAGATTGATGGTCCCCTAGCTATAATGAAAGAAAAAGAGAGAAAAGGCCCAAATAAACACAATCAGAAATGCAAAATGGCAAGTCACAACTGACCCCAAAGAAATATAGAAGATTATCAAAGACTACTATATACACTTATATGGAAACAAACTTGAAAACCTTGTTTGAAAACAAACTTGAAAGGAATGATGACTTTCTGACATCACACAATCTCCCCAAGTTGAAACAAGAAGAAATTGAGACCCTAAGTAGGCCAATAACAATCCAGGAAATTGACTATGTCATAAGAAAACTACTACAAAAAAGGGCCTGGAGCATATGGCCTTCCAGCAGAATTCTACAAAACATACAAGGAGGAACTGATACCAATCTTACTGAAAGTATTCCAGGCAATTGAGAAAGATTTGATTCTCCCCAAATCATTTTATGGAGCTAATATCACATTGATACCAAAACCAGGTAAAGATCCAAGAAAGAAAGAGAACTGCAGGCTAGTATCCTTGATGAACATTGATGCTAAAATTCTCAACAAGATCCTAACAAATTGGATTCAACAACACATCTCAAAAATCACCCACCATGACCAAATAGGTTTCATCCCTGGGATGCAGGACTGGCTCAACATTCGTCAGACCATAAATATAATTAAATACATCAACATATGTAATAACAAAAACCACATGATTATAGCATTGGATACAGAAAAACTTTTGATAAAATCCAGCATTCCTTCTTGATAAAAACCCTTGAACCTAGACATAGATGGAAGAGACCTCAAAACAGTAAGAACCGTCTATGAGAAACCCAGAGCCAGCATACTGCAAAACAGACAGAAGTGAAACCTGAAAAACAGAACAAGACAAGAATGCCCACTCTCAACCCTACTTTTTGACATAGTTTTGGAAGTCCTAGCTAGAGCAATCAGATAAGAGAAGGAGATCAGCGGCATCCAAATAGGAAAAGAGGAAGTCAAATTATCCCTCTTTGTATACGGCATGATTCTATACCTCAAAAACCCAAACAAATCTACCAAAAACCTTCATGCACTGATAAAGGACTTTGGCAAAGTCACAGTGTATAAGATCAATGTGCAAAAGAGAGTTGCATTTCTATACACCAACAAAAAACAAACAGAAACCCAAATAAAATCACAAAAAACAAACAGAAACCCCAATAAAATCACAATCCCACTCACAACAGCCAGAAAACAATTCAAATACCTTGGCATCTTCCTAACCAGAGATATGAAAGACCTTTACAAAGAAAAATACAAAACATTGCTCAAAAAAATGGAAAAATAATTCCATGCTCATGGGTTAGAAGAATCAACATTGTTAAGATGTCCATCCTACCCAAAGCAATCTACAGATTTAATGCAATTTCCATTAATTTGCCAACAGCATTCTTCTCTGACCTGGAAAAGTCAAAAAGACAATATAGAAATTCATATGGAAACATAAACAACCACGAATCACCAAAACAATTCTCAGCAAAAAAAAAAAAAAGACTTTAAACTCTATTATAAAACTACAATAATCAAAACAGACTGTTATTGGTACAAGAACAGGCATATAGACCAATGGAACAGGATAGAGATTCTGGAAGTAAAACTTCAATTTCTCAACCAATTCTTCTTCAGCAAAGCCTCCACCACCAGTGACTGGGGAGACAAGAACCTATTCAGTAAATGGTGCTGGGAAAACTGGCTGACCATATGCAGAAGATTAAAACAAGATTCCTACCTATCACCATACAAAAAAAAATCAACTCTAAATGTATCAAAGACCTAAATGTAAAACCTCAAACAATAAGAACTTTAGAAAAAGTGGGGACATTCTTATGGAAATTGGAACTGGCAGTCAATTCCTGATCAAATCCCCAAGCGCCCATGCCATAAGAGATAAGATAGACAAGTGGGACTTCATCAAACTAACAAACTTCTGCAAAGTCAAAGAAATAATCAAGAGAGTGGGAGACAGCCCACAGACTGGGAAACAATATTTGCCAACTGTTTGTCTGACAAAGGCCTAACATCTAGGATCCACAGGGAATTCAAACGTGCCAAAAAGAAAAAAACAAACAGCCCCATTACAATGTGGGCAAAAGGTATGAATAGACACTTCTCAAAAGAAGATGTAAGAGCAGCCAACAGATACATGAAAAAATGCTCAGCCTCACTAATCATCAAAGAAGTGCAAATTAAAACTACACTGAGATACCACCTAACTCCAGTTAAGATGCCTATCATCAAAAGCCAGTGAAAAGGGAACACTTTTACACTGTTGGTGGTAGTGTAAACTAGTACAGCCTCTGTGGAAAACAGTGTGGCAATTCCTAAAAGATCTAAAAATCAACCTTCCATATGACCCCACAATCTACCTACTGGGAATATACTCGGAAGAACTCAAATCACTCTATAAAAAAGATATCTGCACATGTATGTTTATCTCCACATTGTTCGCAGTAGCAAGAACCTGGAACCAACCATGCTGTCGATCAAAAGAGGACTGGATTTTTAAAAATGTGGTACATATACAAGATCGAATATTACATAGCCATAAACAAGAACAAAATCATGAATGTCACAGCAGCCTGTATAGACTTAATGCCAATAATACTAAGTGATCTTTCACAGAAACAAAGAACTGAGTATCACATGTTCTCACTCATAAGCGGACCTTGAACAATTATCATAATACTATAAGGGTTGGCACTAGTGGGAAACTCCCAGGAGGGGTGTGGGGAAGTAAGATTGGCAGTACTGGGAATCTGCCTGGGGAATGTGGGGTACACCACATCAACAAGGGTACCTGCATAATTAACATTGTTATACCTTACCCTGAATTGTACTCCATATCTTTAAAATAAAAAAACTTAAACAAACAAAAAAAGAAATATTTTTTCCATTTGCTTGTGTCTTCTTCGATTTCTTTGAGTAGGTTTTTTTGCTTGTTTGTTTGTTTGTTTGTTTTTTGTAAAGGTCTTTTGCTTCTCTGGTTAGGAAGGTGCCAAGGTATTTCTTTTCTTTTTTTCCTTTTAGTTTTTTTTTTTTTTTTTTTTTTTTTTTGTGGCTATTGGGAATGGGGTTGTGCTTTTTATTTGTTTTTCAGCCTGTCTGTTGTTGGTGTATAAGAGTGCACCTGTCTCTTGCACATTTATTTTGTACCCTGAGACTTCGCCAAAGTCCTTTATCAGTGAAAGCAGATTTTTTTTTTTTTTTATTAAGTTGGAGTCTCACTCTGTCGCCCAGACTGGAGTGCAGTGGCCGCTCCCAGCCACCGCAGCCTCGACCTGCTGGGCTCCGGCGATCCTTCCGCCTCAGCCTTCCAAGTAGCCGGAATTACAGGCATGTGCTACCATGCCCAGCTGATTTTTTGATTTATTGTAGAGATGAGGTCTCGCTGCCCAGGTGGGTCTCGAACCCGCGGGCTCAGGCAATCCACTCACCTCAGCCTCCCAAAGGCACAGTATTACAGGCTGAGCCACCGAGCCCGGCTGAAAGCAGATTTTTGACAGACTCTTTAGGATTTTCGAAGTACAAGATCATATCTTCAGCAAAGAGGGATAATTTAATTTCTTCTTTTCCTATTCAGAGACCCCTTTTTCCTTGACTAACTACTATAGCCAGGACTTCCAACACTATATTGAAGAGGACGTGTAAGAGTGGGCAGTCTTTTTTCCCAGTTTTCAGGGGAAATGCTTGTTTCTATTTAGCACTATGCTGGCTGTGGGCTTACTGAAGACGGCACTTACTATTTTGAGGTATGTTCCTTATATGTCTAAGTGTTCTAGGGTTTTTATCAAGAAAGAATGCTACATTTTATCAAATGCTTTTTCTGTATCGATGATATTTTCATATGGTTCTTGTTTTTACATCTGTTGATGTGTTTAATTACATTCATGATCTTGTGGATGTTGAACCAGTCCTGTATCTTGAGGTAAAGCCTACTTGGTTGATTTTTGAGATGTGTTGCTTTATATGATATGCTAGAATCTTGTTGAGAATCAAGTTCATTAGGGATGTTGGTCTGTAGCTCTCTCTTTTTTTTTTTTGTCAGATCTTTGGCTAGGATTACAATGTGATGTTACTTTCATAAATGACTTGGGGGGAAATCTGTCTGTCAATTGCTTGGAATACTTTCAATAGGATTGTTATCAGCTCTTCCTTTTATGTTTTTAGAGATCCACTGGAAAGCTGTCTGGTCTGGGGCTTTTTTTTGTAGGTAGTTTTCTTATGACAGAGTCAATTTCATGGGTTGCTATTGGTGTATTTAGTTTCTCAATGTCTTCTTGTTTCAACCTTAAGAGGTTGTGAGATGTCAGAAAGTCCTCCATTTCATTTAAGTCATCATGTTTGTTTCCATATAAGTGTGCATAATAATCTCTAATAATCTTTTCTTTTCTTTGGGATCCACTGTGATTTGATCTTTTGCATTTCTGAATGGAATTTTTTTTGGGGGGGGGACTTTTTCTCTCTTTTTCTTGGTCATGCTGGCTAGAGGGTCCAACAAACTTGTATATGCTTTCAATGAACCTGGTTTCTGTTTTGTTGATTTTTTCTATGATATTTTTGCTTTCTGTGTTCCATATTGGCACTTTTGCTTTGTGAATCGGATTCTTCTGCTAAAGTTAGGGTTTCAGTAGTCTTGTCTTTCCAGCTCCATTAAGTGATGTTAGGTTGTTAACTTGAAATCTTTCCATTTTCTTGATAGGTGTACATAGAGATATAAATTCCCCTCTTATAACTGCTTTCATGGCATCCCAGAAGTTTTGGGAGGATGTTTCTTCATTTTCATTTGTTTCCAAGAATCATTTAATTTCTTTTTGATTTCTCTGTTGACCCAGTAATTGTTCAACAACATGCTGTTTAGTCTCCATATCTTTGTGGGTTTCGGGGGAATTTTGTTTGTGTTGATATTTATTTTTATTCCACTGTGGTCTGAGAAGGTGCATGGCAGGATTTTGATCTTATGAAATTAGTTTATGCTTGATTTATGGCTGAGAATGTGATCAATCATGGAGTTCATTCCACATGGTGATGAGTAGAATACATGTTCTGTGGCTGTTGGGTGAAGTGCTCTGTAAGTATCCATTAAGTCCATTTGGTCAAGGGTTGTGTTTCCAAATCACTTTGTTGACTTTTTTTCTTGATAACCTATCTAGGGTTGTTAGTGGGGTATTTAATTCCCAAGCAATAACAGTGTTAGAGTCAATATCCTTTTTCAGTTTACCTAGTAGCTGCTTTGTAAATGCTGGTGCTCCTGTGTTGGCTGCATATATGCTTAGGATGGCTATTTCTTGTTGATGGATTTAATCTTTGACCATTATGTAGTACCCTTTTGTATCTTTTTAAATTTTTGATAGCTTAAAATATGTTTTGTCTGATATTAAGTTCACAACTCTTGCCTTCTTTTGTGATTCATTCACCTGCAAACTTGTTTTCTGTCCTCTAACTTTGAGTCTGTGTGCATCCCTTGTGGTGAGATGAGTTTCCTGGATGCAGCAAATTACTGGGTCATGGTTTTTTATCTAGTTTGCTATTCTGTGTCTTTCCAGTGGTGCATTTAGCCCATTAATGTTCAGGCTGATTAATGAATTGTGATTGTTTATCCCCATCTTGAGGTTCTTATTAATTTTTTATTTCTTTATTTTCACGCTTAGGTTGATGTATGTGTGTATTTTCAAGTTTGCAGTCATGATGTATTCTCTTTTGATTCTGTGTTCTGCTGTTTCTTGGGAAGTGAATGGTCGTTTTTTGTTGTTGTTTTGTTTCTTCTGTGTTTAATAACTTTTTAAGTGACTCCTGTAGAGCTGGTCTGGAACCTGCATGATCTATTGGGGATTGGATGTCTGAGAATGTTTTTAATTCTTCATCACTGATGAAGCTGATCTTGATTTGGTAAGAAACTATTGGTTGAAATTGTTTACCCTGGAGGACTTTGAATATTGGACTCTAGTCCCTTCTATGTTGTAGTGCTTCTTTTAATAGGTCTGTTGCTAGTCTGATTCATTTTCCCTGGTAGGTAGTCTGACCTGTCTCTCTTGCTGCCTTTAGGAGTTTTTCTTTTGTACCTGTTTTGTGTAGGCAAATTACTATGTGACTAGTGGATGGTCTTCTCATTTGAATTTTCTGCAGTTGTTCTCCGTATCTCTTGTGTTTTAATGGTCACATATCTGGTGAAATGAGCAAACTTTTCTTGGATAATCTCCTGGATACTTGATCCAAGGTGTTCCCCCTTTCACTTGCTTCTTCTGGGATACTAATCAGGCATAGGTTCCGCCTTATAATGCAGTCACACATCTCTTGGAGAGTTTGTTCTTTTTTTCTGAGTTTTCTATCTATGTTTTTTACAGATCAGGTTAATTCCATATTTTGGTAATCTAGTTCTGAGATTCTTTCTTCTGCTTGATTAATTCTGCTTTTCATGATTGCCATCTTGTTATTTTTTTCCTGGATGAAATTTTTTATTTCCATAATCTCTGTTATAAGTTCTTTCAGTGTTGCATCTTATCTTTCTTGAGTCTTATTCACTCTTTCCATCCATTCCCTAATCCCTGTGGTATTACAGGGCCAGCATTGATGACTTCCATTGCTTGGGCTCTGAGGCCTGATTTTTCAGGTGTTTTCTCTTTGTTACCCTGAGAATTATCTGTGTTCTTCCACTGATTTGTTTTCTTTATTTGTGACAGATCTATTTCTTTTCTCATCAGTTCTGTTATTCAGTGACATTGGGAGAGGCTATCACTGCTGGTGTTTGCTCAGTCCTTGTATTCTTCCTGGATCAGGACTCTGAACTTGTTCTATTTTGAAACAGGCCTGTGAGTGGGAAGCTTTGCTGTCTCTTGAAGTTGTGAGAGTCAAATAAGTTAGAGGATGGGGAGCTAGAATTCAGAAACAGAAAACATAATGTTCACTGATTGTGGTATGAGTCTCTTGAGACCTACTCCCCAACAACACTATATATGATTATGCAATTGGTACTTGTGTGTACCATCTGTTGCAGTAACAGTAATGAGGAGAATAGAGGAAATTAGAATAAAATAAGATGGACAGAAATAAAAAAGAATAATTGTTTTTTTACAAAAACAGAGAAAAAAAAGCAGAAGCCAAAGTAAAAAGCAATTAAACACACACACACATGCACACACATACACGCACGCACACACACACACACACACACACACACACACACACACACACAAACACACATGCCCAACGCAAAATGAAAAAAGAAATTCAAATCAAACCCTCACTCATACATTTACACACACATTAAACTAAAAGGAGAACAAAAAGACAAGCAAATAAACTGAAAGTTGAACACATAATTATTCATGTACCCACATAAACAGAAAAGAAAAAAAGAAACAAAAATAAAAAGAGAAAGAAAGTTGGAGGGAATCCAGGTTGAACCCTCACATACACATTCATAAAGGAAAAAGAAAAAAAGTTAAAAACAAAACAAAACAACAAAAAACAATCTGCCCTCTTGTTGCAGGTTTTGTAATTGTTCCTCTCAGTTGCTCACAGGTAAGCCTCTCTGATGTCTCCTCTGGAGCTGTGGTCTCATTCTCAATCTACCCAGGGAACTGAAGCCCCATCCACCCTGAATGCCTCCTAGTCTAGCTGTGGAATTTGTTTTTAAACCACTCCATTTAAATTATAATTACTGGGGGAAGGAAGAAAAAAATAAATAAATAATTGACCCATTAGTTGTGGATTGCTTTAAATTTTTTTCCTGTTTATAATTCACTCAACTTCTGAATCTATGGACTGATATCTTTCAAAAAGTTAAGAAAAATTTTCAGTCGTTATCTTATTGGGTATTACCTTTGCATCATTCTATCTTGCCTCTTTTCTTGGAATTCCAATTAGACACAATTTAAACCATCTCTAACTATCTCTCTATGCTTTCTATATTTTTATCTCTTCAAGTTTTGATCTCTTTGTTCCATTGCACTAGATCCAAATATCTTCTCACGTATTTCCAAATTTATTATTTCATCAGCTCTGCCCAATCTATAGTTAAACTCATACAACTGGGTTTTAATTTCAATTTAATTTTAATTATTTTGTCGTTCATTTATGCCTTTTACACTTTTATTTTTTTATTTTTTAATTTATTTATTTATTATAAAGATGTGGGGTACAATTCAGGGTTAAGTATACAAACATTGATCATGCAGCTACCCTTGTTGATGAGGTATGCCTCTCCCTCCCCTAGCAGTTTCCTTCAACTGCCAGTCCCACCCCCACTTACCCTGACAGGTTTCCACTACTGCCAGTTGCTTTCTTATAGCATTATAATTGTTCAAGGTCACCTTATGAGTGAGAACATATGGAACTTAGTTCTTTGATTCTGTGATAAATCACTGAGTATGATCAACTCCAAATCCATCCAATTTTCTGCAAAGTTCATATATTTGTCCTTCTTTATGGCTGCATAATATTCCATTGTGTATATATACCACATTTGTTTATCCTGTCCAGCTTTGGTAGCCAACACGGTTGGTCCCATGTTTTTGCTATTTCCACTTTTATTTCCTAGTGTTTCTCAAATCTGCTTGCCCCGGCAGACATTTCTAAGATGACTTTATCCCTCAAAGTGTACAAATATGTGTGTGTGTGCATGTGTGTATGTATAAAATAATCTGTCTTAATAATTATAATACTTAAATAATTTATACATCTTTTCTGCTGGTTCTTACTCATGGCACCTTATTTTCTTATAAATTAAAATGTATTTTTACAGAATGATAGATTTCAATTATTCCATGTCTATAGATGTGCTATCATGGAATTTGGATTATTTTACAATAAATTCACATTTTAAGACTGTTTTTAAATTATATTACACATTGTGTTAGAACTGGGAAATCCAAAACTTAAGGAATTCAAATCTTTTATCTCTGACTATAAATCTTTCACGATAGGATTATCTAGATAGCTTTATTACCTCAACTTGTATATTCTTTGTCATTTTTCAGCCTTGCAACTCACATTTTTTTCTCTCCTTTATATCATAAAACTCATATAACCTTTCTTTGCCCAGAAGTATTTCTGCACTTTCAGAGTCTCCCATTTCTTAACTTTTTGTTTTTCTTTCATATGAGCATCATTCCTGAAGTTTAAAAAAAATCATATGCAATGGAAAGAATCTCAATCTATCTAGAAGAGGCGGCTAGAGTTGGCTTCTGATGTATTTCACTGTATTGAAAAAATATATTATTAAAATATTGTCCATCTCTTTTGAATGATCCAATTTTAATACAATGTGTTATGCTGAACATAGAACTGAATTAAGAAGCAGAACAACCACCCATTAAGACTTTAAAAACTTAGTTTTAGTAATTATAAAACAGAAATAATACATGTCAATCTGTGAGGTAGAAATATGAAATAATTTGAATACTATTAGCATAAAGATGACTATCACTTTCTTGTTTTTGGTGATACAAACCTTCAAAATGGCAATTTTGATTTTTGAGCCAAAGTCTGTGTGATTCTAATACTTTCTTTCTGTTATAGAAAATAACAAGTTTTTTAATTTTTTTTAATTTTTATAACCGATATTTTTTATTATGATATTGTGGGGTACATTTAAGGGTTAGGTATACAAATATACTCCGTTCAGGCACCCTTGTTGATAAGTTTTTAGAGATGAAGTTTGTGATAATTCACCTAACACCTGTCTCAAAATCACAGTCGCAGCCAGGTAAATTTGACATACCATTACAGTCCTAAAAAGTTGTAAGTTAGTGTTCCTTCGTACTACTATATAGTTAATAAGCAGTGATTATACACCCATAGTTACTAACAGTATGTCACAAAATGAATTAATCAGAAAGATGGAAAAAAGTATAGATAAGCTTCTAAACAATTCATAAAGCAAGAAGGATTTGTTACACAGTTACAGGTACCCATTATTGGGTATATACGTTATAAAACTAAAGTTTTTCTATGTCAAGTACTCTGAGGGTTTGAGATTTTATCCTACTTTCAGGCAGAAGTTAGCCCGTCATACTGCTATGAATGTTGGGGAAAATAAAAGGCATCTAAGTCAGGAACAAAAGTTTTATTCACAGCACAGCAAGAAGCATAAGCATCAGAGTATTGGTGTTGATATCCTTTGCTACTCAATCTCTGCAAATGTGAAGTGAAAGAGTTCAAGTGAATACCACACACATGAAGGGTTTGTTCACAACTGAGAAACCCACACCTAGGAAGTTTGATTCTTTATGATTGGCTATAAACAAACCTTCTCTCTGTACTAGAGGTAAACATTATCTTTATTAGGCTGAACAGCAAGCAAATTTTCCCTCGGCTTCAGCGGAGACATTGTCTTTCTTTTCTTTTCTTTCCTTGTTTTTTTTTTTTCCAAGTTAGAGTCTCTGTTGCCCAGACTGGAGCGCAGTGGCATGCTCATAGCCACCACAGCCTCGATTTCTGGGCTCAGGCCATCTTTCCACTTCAGCCTTCCAAGTAGCTGGAATTACAGGCACGTGTTACCATGCCTGACTGTTTTTTATTTATTGTAGAGATGAGGTTTTGCCAAGTTGCCCAGGCAGGTCTCGAATCCCTGAGCTCAGGCAATCCTCTCCCCTCGGCCTCCCAAAGTGCTGGGATTATAGACTTGAGTCACAGCACCTGGCCTCTTTACTTTCTAAGGCTGTTCAGTACACAAATATTTTTGAAAAGGTAGTCTGGAACTAAGGAAGTTCATGCCACACTTCCAGGATGTTTGGAAATTTAAGTATACAGAAAATTGTCTCCCAACCATACAAGTAGGTAAAATTTGAATATAAAACCAATGATCTCTTTTCCTTCTATTAGGTTTCAGACTACAGTAGCACTATAGATATAGTTAATCTAACCTAAATATTATATCCCATTTATTGTCTATGATCTTGAGTGTTCAGTTTGCAAAAATTTTCTCTGGATAAAATGTATTCCTAATTAGAAAGATGAATGAAGAAACTAAGTCAAAACCTTTATATTTTAGTTTAAAAGAAGAAAACAAAAAAATCCCACACAATTAGTTCTACTATCTTTCTGTTAGAAACATGCTGTTTTGTAGTTCTTTTGAAGTATGAAAACAGGTAAAAATTATTTTTCAGTGAGCATTAGCAAGTAATAAGCTATAAATGGTTAAAATTTTGTTTATTATACAAATGCATGAAAAAATGATTCTTCAAAAAGTACTTGCCATAGGAAATATATGGAGTTATATTCTGTGGCTTTTGACCAATACATACAAAATTTCATACATACATAATTTCTCTTGGCTGGAAGGTTTATTGTGCTTTGTCATTCTCATAACTTAACATTTAAATAAGTTTAGTAGAAATATACAAATTCCACTGAGAACAAATATGGAAAATTGTAGTTCAAAATTGTTCCTTATTTGCTAAAAGTTGTCCAGAAGAGAAGAAGAGATTTTATGGTATTTATTACAGCTGGTATATTAAGAATACTTTAGGTTGGGCACAGTGACTCAAGCCTGTAATAACAGCACTTTGGGAGGCTGAGGTGAGAGGATTACCTGAGCCCATGGGTTCAAGAACAGCCTGGGCAACTAGGTGAGACTTTATCTCTACAATAAATCAAAAAATTAGCCAGGCATGGTAGCACACACCTGTAGTTCCGGCTACTTGGAAGCCTGAGGTGGAAGGATCACCTGAGCCCAGCAGGTCAACGCTGGGGTGGCCGTGAGCATGCCAATTCACTCCAACCTGGGCGACGGAGTGAGACTACAACTTTAAAAAAAAAACAACAAACTGTAAGATGTCATCCATTTCCATACTCAGAAAAACAACATTAAGAGGAACCCATATGCAGTCATAAAGAAAGACAAACATGTGGACTTTGCAACTTGGATGGATTTAGAGTCTATCATCCTCAATGACTATCACAGAAACAGAAAACTGAATACCACGTCCTCCCACTCATAAGCGAATCTTGAACAATTATCATAATACTATGAGAAAGGGATTGGCAGTAATAGGAAACTGTGGGGGGGGTGTGAGATTGGCAATAGTGGGAAACTGCTGGGGGAGGGGGCACATCTCATTAACAAGTGTAACTGCATAGTGAACATTTGTAAATCTAACCCTGAAATGTGTCCCACATCTTTATTTTTTTTTTATTTTTATTTTTTTTTGAGTTGGAGTCTCACTCGGTCGCCCAGACTGGAGTGCAGTGGCCGCTCCCGGCCACCGCAGCCTCGCCTGCTGGGATCCGGCCATCCTTCCAGCTCAGCCTTCTGAGTAGCCGGAATTACAGGCATGCGCTGCCACACCCGGCTGATGTTTTGATTTATTGTAGAGATGAGGTCTCGCTGCCCAGGCGGGTCTCGAACCCGCGGGCTCAGGCAATCCACTCACCTCAGCCTCCCAAAGGCGCGGGATTACAGGCTGAGCCACCGAGCCCGGCTATTTTTTTTTTTTTTAAAGAGGAACCTCATGGGAAAATATGACTTCTTAGAGAAGTGGAAATATTGTAGGCTTTAGAGTCAGACTGTTCAAATTCTGTGACTCTTACATTAACACAAAACCTCCATTTCAGTCTCAAAAAACAAAAAAGAGTAAGAGTATTTTTCTTTCAGTGATGCTGTGAAGATATAATAAGATATATAAAATCTGTATATAGTATTCTGGTTACTGAACAAATAGCATCCTATGCTCTTTATTCCTGTGGCAGCTACCTCAGAATACTAAGAATACATCCTAGACATCAATTCCTTAGATAGAGATATTTACTAGAGCCTTCTATAGTGTTTAAGTACTAGCCTGAGTGTAAGAAATTCCACTTTATATATTTACTATAGCTATACTCAGAGACAAACTTACAAATAAAAATGCATATTTTCATAATAAAAATAAAATACATAGATATTTTAGTTTCAAATGAGATTTTATTTATTTATTTTGAGTTGGAGTCTCACTCTGTCACCCAGACTGGAGTGCAGAGGCCACCTCCAGCCACTGCAGCCTCGAACTGCTGGGCTCCAGTGATCCTTCCTCCTCAGCCTTCCAAGTAGCTGGAACTACAGGTGCGCGCTACCACGCCTGGCTAATTTTTTGATTTATTGTAGAGATAAGGTCTCACCAAGTCGCCCAGGCAGGTCTCGAACCCACCGGCTCAGACAATCCACTCACCTCAGCCTCCCAATGCGCAGGATTATAGGCTGAGCCACCGAGCCTGGCTCAAATGAGATTTTAAACAATTAAGTGATTTCCCCAGGAGGCAACAGTTAGTTAGTGGAAAATTAGGGATTTTCTTTAAAATTTTATACTAGTGTCTTCTTCACTATATTGCCAATATGAAGGCAACTGTTGAGTTTAGAGTTGCCAAGACCATATCTAAGTGCTTACATATTCCTGGGAGTCGAGAATACTTTCTAATATATTGTTGAATTACAGTGCCAGAAGACAGAACTAATTTTGTTAGTCTCTATAGAAAGAAAATGTTAATACTTAAGGTCACGTTAGTCCTGTGAAAATGTCAAATTTATAACATTATGTAACAATTCCAAATCAAGTGTGTTGTCTGGAATTTAATATGTAACAGCATAGATAATATATGGTAACAGAATAGACTACGTTCACTACTTTTTTTGTCAATCTAATCTATACATTTATTTTTAATATATATTTTTTATTTTAGACATTTGGAGTACAATTCAGGATTAGGTATACAAGTGGTCATTGTACAGGTAAAGTTTGGGCCTTCCTTTGGTCCCCACTTCACCCGGTTTGAGATCAGGTTCCCTTATTGATGTTATGTCCTCCTCCCCTCCCCTAGCAGCTTCTGGCTACTGTAAATCCCTTTCTTATGGTATTATGGTAAACGCTCAGGGTCTGCTTATGAGAGAGAACATGTGGTACTCAGTTCTCTGTTTTTGTAATAAATCACTGAGTATTATAGACTCTATACCCATCCAAGTTGCTGCTAAGTCCATAATTTTGTTGTCCTTTATGGTTGCATAATATTCCATTGTGTACATGTACCATGTTATTTTTAATCCAGTCCAGGTTTGATGGGCAGCACAGTTGTTTTGCAACTGTAAATAGTGCTGCAATAAACATACATGTGCAGGTATCTTTTTTGTAGAGTGATTTATGTTCCTCTGGGTATATTCTCAGAGGGGGGATTTCTGGATCATATGAAAGGTTGATTTCTAGTTCTTTTAGGAATCACCACACTGTTTTTCACAGATGATGAACTGGTTTGCATTCCCACCAACAGTGTAGGAGCATTCCCTTTTCTCCACATCCTTGCCAGCATCTGTATCTGTTGTTTTTTGTTTTATTAATGATGATCATTCTTACCAAAGTTAGGAGGTATCTCAATGTGGTTTTGATTTGCATTTTTCTGATGATTAGTGAGGCTGAGCATTTTGTCATGTGTCTATTGGCTGTTCATATGTCTTTTTTGAGAGGTGTCTGTTCATGTCTTTTGACTATTTTTTAGTGGGGCTGTTTTTTGTTTGTTTGTTTGGCACATTTGAGTTCCTCATAGATCCTGGATGTTAGGCCTTTGTCAGATATGCAGTTTTGGCAAATATTTTTTACCATTGTGTAGGCTGTCTACCCATTCTCTTGATAGTTTAATTGCTTTGTAGAAGCTTTTCAGTTTGATGAGGTCCCACTTGTAGATGTTATGTCTTATGGCATAGGCTTTTGGGATTTGATCAGGAATTGGTTGCCTTCTCTAATTTCTGTAAGAGTGTCTCTTGCATTTTCTAAGACTCTTAACATTTGAGGTTTTATGTTTAGGTCTTTGATCAATTTGGAGTTGATTTTTGTGTAGGGTGATAGTAGGAGTCCAGTTTCATTCTTCTTCACATAGTCAGTCAGTTTTCCCAGCACGTTTACTGAATAGATTCCTTAACTCATCCATTGAGTTTGTAATATCAATTACAGTCATTTCTAGAACTACTATTCAGTTTTCTTCAAAGTTTTCTAATTTTGCTGGTCTCTTCACACTTAATTACCTTTTCAAATTCATTTTTATGCATTTAATCAAACAAAAGATTCTTAATTTATATTCTGTATATGATAAATACGGTACTTTCAGGATTTCCTGAGCTGAAATTGAAGTTTATTTTTCTATTTACTCTCACTCTTGTGGCTTGTTTCCTGAAGTGTTTAGTGATTATGTGTTTTAGTTAGTTTATGCTATTTATATCTGTATTAATGTAAATTTATAGATGTTTGAGTTTAAACTGTCTCAACTCAAGAAGCTTTTTGATTGCCTTTGTCAGGTACCTCCTTACCTTGATAGATAACTACTCAGCAATCACTTGCTACACCTATATATTTGTGTTTTCTTGTAATTTCTGAGTTCTTAGGAATTCCCTACGTTTGTGCTCAAACTTTCATTTAATTTTTTTTTGAGAATTGACACTAACTGACTTTAAGACCTACTATATCAAAAGTGTGTTAATTAGCTAGATTTAGTCACCTCATAACGTATATGTGCTCCAAACGACATGTTGTACATAGTAAATACATACAATTCTATCTGTCAATATAAAAAAATTTTAAAATAGAAAAATGAAGGGGAAGCTACTACTGTAAAAAGGAACTTTTTTATTCAAATGAAGCATTATCTCAGATAAAGAGTCATTTAAAAAAACCAAAAGATAGTGTGCATCGGTGAAAGAATAGACAACTGAATCAATGGAACAAAGTAAACAAGCCAGAAACAGATCCACAAAATATGATTTTTTTTAAAGAACAAAGGCAATAATTTTTTTTTAAAGAGCAAAGGCAGTACAATTGTAAAAGATATTATTTTCAACAAATAGTGCTGGAGCAACTGGACATCCAAAATGAACAACAAGTAACAATAAAATAATCTAGACCCTGACTTCACACCCTTCCAAAAATTACCTCAAAATGAAAAATATATAAAACACCTAGGATATGACATAAGAGAGAATCTACGTGACCTTTGGCTTGGGTGATGACTTTTTAGATACAACATTAAAGGCACAATCAATGAAATAAATAATTGATAAGCTAGACTTTATTAAATTAAAAACATCAAGAGAATAGGAAGATAAGATATCAGACTAGAAGAAAATATTTGCAAAATACACATCTGAAAAAAACTGTTAAAGAAAATACTCCAAGAAGTCTTAAAACTTAACAACCATAGAACAAACAAACCCATTAAAATATGGGCAAAAATCCTAAACAGACATCACATCAAAGGAGATATAGCAACTATGTCTATAAAAAGATCTTCAGTATCATGTGTCATTAAGGAATTGTAAAATATACAACAATTTGATACCACCACACACCTATTAGAAAGGCAAACATCTAAAACAATGCGGACAGCAGGGCTCTCATACATTGCTGGCGCAATAGTATAGTCATTTTGGAAGACATTTTTGCCATTTCTTACAAAACAAGCATACTCTTACCATATAGTCTAGCAATTGCACTCTTGTTTTTCCTAAATAGGTTGAAAGAGTATGTATACACAAAAACTTGAACATGAATGTTTACTCATAATTCCTAAAATTAGTAAAAACTAATACATCCTTCAGTAGGTGGATAAATAAACATGGTATATCCATACAATGTAATATTACTTAACACAAAAAATCGCTATCAAGTCATGTCCAGACATGAAGGAAACTTATTAAATGAAAGAAGCCTATAAAAGAAGGTTAAATATCGTAGGATTCCAACTATATGACATTCTGAAAAAGGCAAAATTAAGGAGAAAATAAAAAGATCACTGGTAGCAGGAGAGTTTGGGGGAGAGAGAGAGAGATGCTAGGCAAATCACAGAAGATTTTTAAGACTATGAAATTGTTCCATATGATTATATAATGTTGGATACAAGCCAATAAACATTTGTCAAAAACTCAAACAATGTTCAACACCAAGAGTGAACTCTAAAGTAAATTAGGGTCTTTGGGTGATGATGATGTGCCAATGTAGGTTTTGTCACTCTGGTAAGAGATGTTTATAGTGGGGGTTACAATGCATTTGTGGGTATAAAGAACTCTCTGGGCTTTCTGCTCAATTTTGCTGTGAACCTAAACTACTCTGAAATAGAGTCTATTTAATTTTTTTTACTTCTTCATTTTTATGCAAGTTGTACATAGACATTTAGTTTACCACGTTGCCAGAAATAGAAATCTGTTTGACATTTACTGTGAAAGCAAAAGCCCAATATTCTAGAGACAATACATGATAAGTTTTAGTGAGAAAGTATTTGTCTGATATGGCTAGACATGATCTTTGGAGACAGTTGTTCTAGCAGCAGTAGAAGTTGCAGTTACCTACTGAGGAGTTAGTGTATGCTCAGTAGTGGCCTACACACTTCCAATATGTTACTTCACAAGAATTGTGAGAAGTTGACATTATTATAGCTATTTAAAAGATAAGAATGTTTCTAGCTGAGGAAGATTGTATATACTGTTGCGTAGTAAATGGTAGAGTCACAAGTTTAAAATTAGTCTGAAATTCCAACCAGAAATGTTTCTTAACTATATAAATGAAACTATATAGTTTGGGAATAGAAAGAAATTTCAGGTTCTAGTTTCATCTAGCACTATATGTAGTATTTGACAGTCAAGAATTATTTGCAAAGTTTGTATCAAAAAATAATTTTTGATTTAGTTACTGATATCTGTTTTTTTTCTACTTTTCATGGTAACTTTCAGAGGCTGAGTAGTATTGGGAGGATGTATTTTTATGCTTCTTAATCCCTTGATGTCTAGTCCATATAATTTTAATATTTCTCTTTTCAATATTTCTCATAATTCCCCAATTCCTATTATCTGGCTTATGTACTTCAAAAATTTTAGAGCACTATATTATTTCATAGGATTTATAATGTTTGCTCTTGATTTTTTTGGGGGGGAATGACAATCAAGTTTTTCAAATAATCTGTTGACTACCACATGATTGACAGCAACTATAAGCTGCCATCAATTGTGCCATCTATTATGCTGCTATGCATTTTGAGTTGAGATGTTCAGATGTGAAAAAAATTCATATTTTGCAATAAATGAAATACCAAATAATGAATACTTTAACTAGTACCCTTTAGTCTGTAAGATAAAATGTAATTATTCACAACAGTCACCCTTGGGTCATTAAGTTGGTCTAACCAGAACAAGAATCATACTGCAAAACTTCTGATTGTTACTCAAATATAATTTTGATGTATTTTGCGTGAATTGCTCAATTTTCTTACTGAGTGCCTACTATATGTCAAGCATTATTCTAAGTACTGAGAACTTAGAAGTAAACTAATAGAGTCCTGAACTTCAGGTAGCATACAGAATAAGCCTTTTTAATTACAGCTATTAAACCTATATTGTATGTGATAAACACTAAGGATATAAAGGTTGGTCCTGGGTTCATGAGAGTATACAGGAAGGAAATTATTCTTTGGTAAGGTCTAGTCAAACACAGTGGCTGTACATTTTGCTCTGTGAAGTCCTAAGAAGATGTGAAAATGTATCTCGGTGGCTGCTATGGGAAGTAGCCAAGAGACTAGACCTACTTTCTAAACAAGAGCAGATGTACTCTTTGCTGTTTTACACACTATATTGAATTTGGGGTAATATTTCATTTGAAAAAAGTTTTCTTTTAAAATATAAAGGTAGAAAACCATAAAGTTAGTGGACAAAACACTAAATCTTAGCATGAAAATGTTTAAATTTCCAACTTGACTACCCATTTATAAATTGACTTCAAATCACCAAACCATGTCTAAACACATGACTTACAACAAATGATTCAAAATGATCTTGATTCTAGTTTCCAGTTAAGCTTTAAGGAAAGTTATGTAAATTATTCTGTTCAGGCTGCTGTGTATAAAGAGACTTCATCCCATGTGGTGATTACAACTTGGAAACTATCTTGTATCTACTGATGGATAAGTTCCCATGTTTTTTCCTTCTTTGCGAGGAATAAAAAAAATTACTATCACAATAATAATTACAATATGTACTGAGAGTTGTGATATGCACTTTAAATGACATTAAATTTCATTTAACTCTTAGAAAAACTTTGAGTGATGCTTTCCACATTCTAAGGGAGAAAATACAGGTTCAAAGAACAAAGTTAGTTGTTCATGGAGACAGTGGCGAAGCAGAAATTTTAAACTAGTTTAAAGTATGTATTTTCTAACCATCATCATCATGAAATTATACTGGTACTTCTATACATCATCTACTCTTTATATCGTAGATGCAGTAGGACTAAGGAAATGGAGGATGGGAGGAAGTGTGCACTTCTTGAGGCAGGCGAATATTCACAGACAGATAAGAAATTGTCACTTATTAAATTTTGAAATGCATTAAAACAATAAACCTGCTTGGACATACATGAGCATTTGTTCTAACAAGTAATAAATTACACTGTCTTCTTATTGAAAAAGTAAATTGTTGCATATTTCTCTAGTTGTGAAATGCTACTGCTTTTTGTGCTTTTTGTTTTGTTTTACTTTTTTACATTTTTTCTCATTAAAAATACTGATATCAAAGTACTCAGAAAGATGTATATAAACAAAATAACACAGCATGCCATGGCAGGAAAGATAGCATATATGGTTCAGACTAAGAGGGCTGACAAATCTGTGCAGGCAGACCAACCTTTCTGGTTAAGAACCAGGAGTTACGCTTGTTATATAGAACTCTCAGGGGTATCATGCAATCAGAGGTCACAATCGAGGCAACAGAAGCAATGTCACCAAATCAGAGAATGGGCCAATTCAGACTGGGTCCCTGACAGTCACTGAGGTCAAGGCTTGCAGCAAATAATTGCATTAAATAGGAATATTCCCCACACACTTTTAGAACTGTCATCTGGACAAACAGGTCCAGGTCATCTGTAGGTTAAATCTGAGTTCTTTTCCTGGTACTTAGAATTTTCTTTCTAGTCTTAATCCCTTACAGTTTTTAACCGTACAACCAAATTTTCTTTTGAACAAGTACATCCTTAATAATTTTTTTTGTCTGAGTTCAACAATGACAATAACAACAAAATAAATCCTCATAAACATATGCATTTGTCATTAATTGAATCTTTATTAACTGCTCTTAAATGTTATTTAAAATTCTGACTAAAGTGGTAATATTCACAACTGAGACCTTTTAATTTTAAACATAAAGTGCATTCCACTTAAAATAAAAAGTTTTATATTCAAATTAAATAATCTTAAATTTCATCGATTAATTATGCCATTTATGTATCATTGCATGTACCTTATATGTGTAAAGCAATTAAATTTTTAAAAATTAATGTTTGTGCTTTTTGTTTTGTTTTACTTTTTTACATTTTTTCTCATTAAAAATACTGATATTAAATGTAACATATTTTTTAAAAATTAAATTTTGATAGAATACACAAAACTTACAAATAGCAATTATAATGTATCAAAAAGTGTATTTGTAAATGAGTACTTGAAACATTTATTTAAATCAAATAGCAAAAATAAATTGTATGTGGATTAGAGTTGCATTCATGTTTATATGAGATAGATAATGCACAATATTACACACTTTCTTCATTATGATTTGAAATTTACAAATCATCACCATTACTTTCCCAAAACCTCACATTACACTTGTAAATTTACTTTATTCTTAATTTTAGTTTATGCTGTTTCTTTAGAAATAAATTTTTTAAATCTCCAGTTATGCTATAATTTTGAATATTACTATAGTTCAGATACATAACATTAAGATTACCATTTTGATTTAAATTTTATTTCACATTTTCCACAAATTATGCTTGAGAGAGAACATATTTTATGTACTCTATTTTCTTTAAGATAAACTCTAAGAAGTAAGAAAATCAAGAGTTTGATGCTTGACATTATTTTATATTACTTTATATTTCACTTTTGAAAATCCTTACATTTAATATTTAAATTACACACACACCTACATGCACACATTTCCATGAAATAGCTGTAAATGAAACACACAGTACAACAAATTACAAAATCACAAAACTGAAACTGGCAATAGTTAAACATTCACCTGAAGAAGAGTGAAATTCTTTCTTCATTAGTGTATTATTAGTTTATTATCAATAAAAATATGATTCTTATGAGTAATAAAGTATATCACATTCTAAAGGAGTTCTAAGATAATATTTTCTCACTGTTTAATCATCCCTATAGTCTTTAGTTGCTTAATTTATAATCATTCCTTAGAATGTGTGAGACCAGAACTGAAAAATTATTTTGTTTGATAAATTATATGATCTTTGTGAAAAGTGTAAATCTCAGCTTAGTTTAAACAACTCAGGCTAAGTGTCAATTTCAGAGGCTTTTCTTAATATTTACTTTTTAAAAATCATATTTTTAAGTTTAGTTCTAATATATTTGTAATCCATAACTTTATTAACTGTACAAAGAGAAAAGGTATTAAATGTATGTTAAATATTAAAAATGTTATTTTAGGGAAACACTTCTTGACCTCATTAAAATAATTAACGTTTCACAACATTATATTTCACATCCAACTTATGGAAAAGCAAAAAAATTATCAAAACAAACTACAGTCAATTACATTTTCAGATCAGCAAAATGCACTTGTAAGAGTTTTCCTTCCCCTAATCCAATTGCCAAAGGCATTAGAACAGCTCAAGTAAGTGGTTAGAAACATTCCTGCCACACTGCCTGAAGTGTATATGGTTTTTGTTGTTGTTCTTTTATGATTTTTTTCTGTAGTTATTCGTATTAATAAAGACATGACCACACTCAAAGAAAAACATATATACACAAACATATATAAGTAAGGTCAATTTCTAACACCACTTGTTTCAAATTATTCTGGTGAATTATTCAAATAGTAATATTATAACACATGATTTATTTACTTATTTATTTTATAATCTGAATTTTCTTAAAGAATAGAAATGAGGACTTGTACTGCAAGTTAATCTTTTAGAGACACCTACTGATAAAATCAATGATTAGATGGTTTTAAACATGATGAATAAGTAGAAACTAATATAGTTTATTTTTTCCTTTATATTTAAGATAAATAATTTTATTTTAAAGAAAAGAATTTCAGTCAAACTGTCTTTAATTCTATGGCATTTGACTTGTTTCTAAAATTATCTGAGTTTCGCACTCTAAGACCTGGGTCATAACCTTATTTAGGGACAGGAAATAGTTATCAGGTCACCCAGTGGTCAAATGAAAAAGGATTTGAAATGCTTTAGCACTTAGGACTCTATTCATTGAAATGATTGACTTCTACATTGTTTAAAGGTTGAAGTTCCTTTACTAGAACTAGACAGGTTATGCCTGTATGGTTAAAACAATACTAAGAAAAATCTACAGTTAAGAGTACAAACATTATCAAAACCATTATAAGCAAACAGCTTTATATACCTACAAAATGAAATAGTCTTTAGGACATAAACATATTTTAATTAACTACTTACCTGAGTTTAACTCCCTCAGCAATAAAATTAGATGTAGAAGCATAGAGAACTAAAAATTATTTCTTTATGGTATTTTTATTCTAAAGTGGATTTAAAAGTTGTTATGGCAATTTAGTAGCTCATTTTACTATCATACAGAATAAAACCATATAATTATTCCACACTAATAATGATTAACCGAAGCCTATGATACATTTTTTTCTATTTTTATATTCACTTTATATTATTTCAGGTGAATACAATCTGTCTTTGATAACAAAACTAAAGTCAGGGAGAATTTGGGGGCAAAATAGTCAATATTTGAGTTAAACTATCTTGCAGTAGATCAGTTGCCCTGAAGTTCATGATCATTATTGATAATTGAAATGATCATTTTTTCCTGGTCTCCAAGGCATGTAATGTCATTTTATGCAAAGGGAAGCTTCAAGTTGGGGGAAAATAATGCTTCAAAAGTATGTGAAAGGGGACAGAAGAGAATTAACCCAAAATATTGCTTGAATAGCTAAATTTCCAACTTTGGGAGCCTAAAAATAGAAAGTGGCACCAAATAAAAGTGTGTCTTATTTACAAATACTTTCTATATGATCATTATAGCTTAAGAAATTGCTGTATTACTCCACAAATATTGAAGGAAGCAGTCCTATCATTGATGGACAGAAGGTTGGAAAATGAGGCACAGATTTTATTTTTAAGTTTTATTTTATAATAAGAAACTGGGCCATTAAAACTATGTAACCAAAGCTGGAGTGCGTGTGCTGGAAGGCCCCTGCAGTCTTTTACAACTTTTCAGAGGCCGCGGTTGTGAACTGGGTTTGCACTCTGCCAGCAGAGCAGCTCTGACCCATGGAGAGCACTCCTTCAGATCAACACTGCCTCGGGCCTTTCTGCTTTCTCCAAGAAGTCTTACATTTCAGGCATCAAGTTGAATTTCTTCTGGAGATGATTAACCCAAACCCATGACAGATTTTTTCCAAGATATCCAACCCGTATGTTTATTTTATCCTGGCTCTTTTTTGGATGTACTGGACACAACTTACTCATTTTACATGTTAAAGGGCTAGTGGAGAGCCATTAATTCCCTTAAAAAGGAGAAAATGTTTCAGTGCACGGGGCTCTATTGTGTGAGCTCAAATTCACTACAGGATTTAGAATTTTAAGAAAGATGTTTCTCCTCTACTACAGAATATTTAAAAGCATTTCATCACATCTCAAGATAAAGATCTTAAACTTTTGGGGAAATGCATTCTCGTGGTGTATTGAAAAACAAAATGTTAGAAGTATCAGTTACTACTTCCATAAGCCCAGTTTTTAGGGACTTTCAACTAACCTAAATCTTGGCACACACAATTTTATTTAATAGTCAAATAAAAACATAAAATAGTCTATTCTCCTTCTAATATACCAACCTCTGTCATTGTTTCTATTTCTTCAACACTTTTTTTCTTATCATGGGTGATATGAATTGTAGAAAAGTAATTCAGGTGTTTTTACATCCTTCTCAAAATTAAATATCTTAAACTCAGAGATGATTGGATGCCTTTTTTGAAAATGACTATTAGTATTTTTTAAATAAGAATATTTATTTCTTTTTTGAAGTAAGTGCAAAAGGATAGAATTTTTATAGATTTTTTGAGAACATATTCAAGTTCCTTGACACCTAAGGTTCTAGTTGCAATGGTAATTTTACTGTAAACATTCAAGTTATATTTAAATATTTTAAACATCTCAATACTTCAAATATATAAATTACTAACACATATAACAATAGAAAACCTTGCTCAATAGTGTATTTCAACATTTACTCTTTTAAAATTAACAGAAATATATTAAAGAAAAAAACACCTGACATAAATTAGAAGATATCTGAGTGTAAAATCTGGGTTTCAACATAGAACCTGATAAAAAAGGCGATTTAACTTTGCATGTCAAGGATAAGAACTTGTTTCGTCAGATGGAAGTATGTCTTTATGTGCAAGTGTAGATACATGAGAATGGACATGAGTACAATGAGACTGGAGAGCAGTTTTAATGTATATGCTATCTTAAACAAAAATAAACCCATTTTAACATAAGTGTGTTATTTATAAGTGGCAATCCTAAGAAACTGAAACTTTGAGCTTAGCAGTTGGGTGATGATAAAAATGTTGACTCTATGGTAAATAAGATTTAATTTCTTAAAAGTACACCTAAGCATTACTTATAATGGTAATTCACTACATTAATTTCAAATAGTATTTGGTAAAATTATTTCACTTTAAACAGGACTATCTCACATATAATTTGAGGTTACTAGTACAAAAAAACCCAAAGACTATGTTTTGGAAAACTTCAGGAAATGTCAAAGAATAATTTTATTTCTCCATACTGTTGACAAACACTTCAAAATTGTTAAAAATTTTAAGTCCTAGAATCACAGAAAATCAATTCACTGCTCCAGAACAAGCATTTCTAGAAGTGTTAGTTTTTTCTATTTTCCTAAAAAAATTACAATATAAATTTTTATCTTTGCAAAACATATATCAATATCTGAATCAAAATATTTTATCTCTAAGTGGGGGGATAAAAGCTAAGTTAATTTTTATTATTAGATTTATTACTAAAATGTTTAAAGGTATCAGTTTCTTCTTTAATTCATGCTTCAATGAGCTACTAAGTTCAAGACCTTATACAGAGTGAAGAAAAGAAATGACAAGGGATAGTATATATATTGGGGGTGGTAAGTTAATGCCAGAGCTATGACTGATTGATTAATTGACATCACCTTGAGAAATCTGGATTAAAGCTGCTTATCAAATTTGCCTGGCAAAAGTTTAAGGTAGAATGGGTCGTTGACTAGAATCTGCATCTTGACTGTTCACTTAAGTACATGCATTTACCATTACCTGGAAATTCCTTTCTATTGAACAATGATTGACTAAGTAGAATAATAAATTTCCCCAACACTCCTCCCTACCACACACCATATTTTAAAATATAATATATCAGAATGTATTCAGTTACTATATCAAATTCTAAATTTTATTGCAAATGGCTACTGTTCCTGATAATAGCAACAGTTAAATGTATTGAACTTAATATGTATTAGGCACTGTTTTCAGCATTTTACACATACTGATTAATTTACTCAACTCTGAGTTATGCATTATTTTAACTCAATATAACAATTCAAAAAATGAAGAAATAGACATAGAAATATTGTGGGTGTGGTATCCCCTAATCATATCCCTAGCAAGAGGTAGAGTTGGAATTTAAGCCTAGGTAGTCTGACTCCATAGCCCACAACCCTAACCATTAGGTTTAACTATCAGTTTGTAATTAAAATAATCATCTGCTTCTCAACGAATGCAGAAAAAGTATTTGAAAGTTTATGATTCATTTATAATAAAACTACTAACAACAGAGGAATCAAAAATTTTATTCAATATGATGATGGGGACCTACAAAAAAATCTTCTTAATGGTAAAATACTTAATGCTAAATGCCAAAAATACTTAATGCTAAAATATAAATATTGAACTCTGAAAAGAAAGGGATTATCTGGAAGAAGTTGCTGGAAAAGACAGAAAACACAGAATCTGATCTAACCTCTTGTAAACATGAAATGACAAATCTCCTGGAAAAGAAGCTAATGGTGCTTGCTATATTCATGGAATACTTTTCAAAAGATGTATGGGCAATAAACCTGGAGACTATGGATTTATGAAAAGAAATTCTCTGGAAATATCATGCAAGCTATGTAACTATCTGAGTATAAAATAGTTCATAACTTAAATTACTTACGTGTAAATACTGTGAACTGTACTTATCACTTAAGCACCAGAGCACATCTGATATGACAAGAAAGGACCTGGTGACCTCTGTCAATGGTTCTGGACCTGTTCATGCTTTGCCCTTGTACCTTGACTAATTCTATCCTTTAAAGTACTTGTACAACTTAATATAAGATACCAAAAAAACTTTAAAAATTTCGCAGAAGGTAGTGAAGCTTTGAGGAAAATATATGGAATCTCCCAGTTCTATTAAAATACTATAAAATTTCCACAGAAAATATAGATCATCTATCTTTGAGAAACATAAACACACATACTGACTTTAGTATATTACCCATTTATATTCTTTCAGAAAAAGTTTCAGACTATGAAACCTTAAAATGAAAAGGCAAAGTTTTTAATAAATAAGTTTTGCAAGATACACAATACCAAAGTTGGTTGAATTTCAATAGGAAATGACTAAATAAATTCCAAGGTTTTCTAAATAGATCTCAGGGGTTACTGAGACAGTGGGACTTACAGCTTGAACATGAGCACTGAATGAGTTGTAAGTGTAAGTTGGGAATAGGCCAATATCTGACTTTGAATAATAGCAATTGGCAGGAAGAGTGTTTCTGAGAATCTAAAGATTTTTTTTTTGTCAGAAATGTTTACTAATCCAACAAACATTTATTGAGTGCCTAGTATAGATGTCTCTAATACTGTTGCTAGGTTCTGAGGATGAGAGGAAACAGAAATCTAACTCAAAGTTGATCCCTTACCTTGAAAAGATTAACAGCCATGGGAGGAAATAGATAAAAACATGTAGTCACAGGACAGTGTTACAGAGACTACATGGATAAAGGTCTATGGGAGACTAGGTTGAATTGGGAATGACTTACAGATAAGATGACATTTATATGAATCATGGAGGGTAAGTGGAAGACTTAAACTAGAAAAGTGAAACAGGGCATTACAGAAAAGGGAAACAGCATCAAACACCTATGAAGAGGAAGATACGTTTTGGAAAGAACAAATAGTTTGTTATCATTGGGAATAAACTGAAATAGTTCAATACAGTTAGAAAATATTTCAGGGAGTGAGAAGGATATTACAAGGTAATGATGAAAAAGTAGCCTGAGAACTGTAAGTGAAGGGCATTGTACATTGAAGACTTTGGACTCTGTATTAGCAAAAAGAGAAAACATCACACAATTTTCAAAAGAAGTGTGCTGTATGCAGAATTATGTTTTAGAAAGACATTGCAGTAAAAGTGTAGGTGATAGTATTTGCAAGATTGAGAGATATGTGGTTATTACAAGGAAAGCTATTACAATATTTCAAGGCGAGAGGCATTGAAAGCAGTGAGCATGTAGAGGTAGGGCTTATATTTAGGAAATGAGAAAGAACTGAATTAAGAATGATTCTGATTCAATTCAGAATGTGAGTGAGCAGGCTAATGATGCTATTAACAGATACAGGAAAAAAATCTAACCTGTGAGCAGAGTGAAATGAATATAATATACCTCACGGTAGATGTGCTGGACTTGAAATACCTAGACAAAAATCAAAGGGGAAGGAGAGAGATATGATTGTTATTGCTGGTAAGCATAAGTTACATAAGAGAATTAGGTGTTCTATCTTGACCCTTACATCTTGCCAGAGGAATAGGTGTGATTTGCACTTCCACAATATTTTGCTTTACCCATTTATGTAAGTCTCTTCAACTGGACTCAAGGGCTTTTTAAAATTATTTTTCAAAGAACAGACCATTCATTTTGTATCCCTAGTGCCAAATGCAATGTCAACATTTGCTGTAAGTGTAAGTAAACATGCATATTGAACAAGAACAGAAACAAACAAAATTCTATAGAATATTTAAGGAACAGAAATAGGTAAAGAAGATGACTAAAAAACTGTGGGCAGAGAAAAGAACAGGAGTATGTGGAGGTGAAGATGTAAAGGAGAATAGAAATTATGGAGAAAGTGATGAATGAACTACCGATGACCACAAGTAGAATTGAGGATTGAAAAAGGAGTTCCTAGGCCAGGCTCGGTGGCTCAGCCTATAATCCCAGCACTTTGGGAGGCCAAGGTGAATGGATTGCCTGAGCCCGCGGGTTCGAGACCCGCCTGGGCAATTTGGCGAGACCTCATCTCTACAATAAATAAAAAAATCAGCCGGGCGTGGTAGTGCACACCTGTAGTTCCAGCTACTTGGAAGGCTGAGGCGGAAGGATCGCCAGAGCCCAGCAGGTCGAGACTGCGGTGGCCGGAAGTGGCCACTGCACTCCAGTCGGCAACAGAGTGAGATTTCAACTCAAAAAAAAAAAAAGAAAAAGGAGTTCCTAAATTTAGTAACTAAGAGGTTAACACGGATTACTATAATAAATATAGTTTGAGTAGCATTACAGAAATGTGACCAGAGTATACTTAGTATACTCTCTGCATAAATTTACAGAAGGACTGTAGATCAATTACAATAAACTTCAGTTTGTTGATTTGATTGTCTCATTAGACTGACCTTTGAAGCACTGGTTTTACTTTTGCCTCCTGTCTCAAGGAAAATGAAAGAAAATGGAAGCTCACAAATGAGTTTTGAAGGAATAAGAAATGCAAAGTAACTACTGTGAGCCCAGAAGAATGAATATAATATAACTCATGGTAGATGTGCTGGGCTTGAAGTAACTAGACAAAAATCAAAGGGGGAGGAAGAGAGAAACAAGGTGTGGAACAAAGACACATATAAGACTGCCTAAGAAGGTTGACAAGGACAAAAGAGAAATGGATGAGGTAGTGGTTTGATGAGGAGGTGGAATAACGTTTCCAATGGCATAAATGCAGTTTGTCCATATGTCTATTTTACAAATTAAATGAGATGGTAGAGACAGAAATTTAAGAAACTAAAGACAGGAGAAAATTAAACATGGGATCATCATGAGAGAACATCATTGGATCAGGCAAGACAACATACAAAGAAAGATGAAAATTTTAGCAACAAAAAGGAAGTAGGATCACCATTTACTAAGAAGGATGAAAATAAAGTTATAGAGAAGTTTGAAATGATAATAGAAAAAAATGATTGTCCCAAACTGAGCACTGTGCACCATGCTAACCAATGATCTCACTCATCATGACTACTGTCAGATAGGTATTATTCTTCTCATTCCATAGGTTAGATGCAAGTTGGACATACTCATAATTTGTGACCACTATTTCTTTATTTTGTTTTCCACCAGCATCTTCATGTCTATTACATACATCCTGACCTAAGCTGCCATCCCCATGCTGAACTACTGCCATAACCTTTTAACAAGTCTTATCATGATTACCCTTGTTTCCATCCTATTGATCCTTCACCTCTCATGTTCCATAATTACTACTTGAAAAACAAACCTGATAATTTCATCTGTTGTTTACAATTGAATAGTAACTGCTGTTCATGGAATATAGAAAGCCAAATCCTTAAATATGAACTTAAAAGGAGAGACTAAAATTACTCTGTCCCTTGCCAATTTCTCCAGTTTTATTTCATTCCTTGTCCTCTGGCTATACCAGCCTTCTTTCAGTTCCTTAAATGGCCCGGGCTACTTCTGTGTTCAGAGTCTGTCAATAGGTCCATACTTTGGTTTGAAACATTCATTCTACATAACTGCTCACTACAACTAGTTATTTTTATTCAATTATCAAACCTAGCTCAAATGTCACTTCTTCCCTCATCTCTTTGGGGCCATAATGAGCTACCCTTATTTTTTCCTTACAGAACTTTACTCAGTTGTGTTGACATACAGTTACATGAGTATTTACATATGTCAATTGTCCCTGCCTCTTCCAGATAGTGAACTCCATTACCCATTGTCCATGTCTATGTCATTAATTTTGTACTCTCATTTCCTTCCACAATGCCAAGGTGGATTTTCAATAAACAGTTACTGGTAGAAAAAATAGGAACGATACCAAACTAAATATGTGTTCTTGCATTCTAAAAGATGACTCATTCTACTAGCTTTTAAACATTTTTATTTATTTTACCCAATAACTGTATGTGGTGCTTTATTTGTCCTGATTAACTGATGAGCAAAATCATATATAGAAAGCCTGAATTGGAAGAAGCTGCTGGGAGTGACTGAAGAACACAATGAGGGAGCCAGAGGAAGAACCCACCTGGAGAAGACAAAACAAGCACCCTGCGACCATCTTGAGAAATGGAAAGGGAAGTGCTCTGGCTTTCTCACCATGAAGTGACAGACCTCATCTCTGTGACCAGCAGGATAACTAGTTAGGAGCTGATTGTGACCCAGAGGGATATCCCAAAAGCACAAACTTCACAGGGACAGGGTGAGTGTTGAGTCTCCGGCACCCTGCCTCCTACTCAAATTCAGCTGTGGGACAAAAAGTATGATCAGAAAAGGATGAGGAAGACCCCTGAAGAGATCAGTGGTGAGTCTAGAGCTGACCCAACCCCCTCCTCCCCAGCAAACTTCTGAACATTAGACCCACACAGCTGGAGCACGACTAAGAGGGATGAACCCAGGCAGAGCCTGGATGTCATCTATGAAAGGAGGAGTCTACTCCAGGATAAGCTTGGTTATGGTGCTACCCCCACCAGTGTCTGAGGAAGAGACAACCCCACATCTCCCCATCAGAGGGAATCCTTCTGAAAATATGAGAGTGGGAGAAGAGGATTGATGATCCATCCACCTCCATCACCCCTCCTCCTTTCTTGGACCTCATGCTGGGGAGATTGTGAATGTGACCACAGCTCCACAGGAGACAGCAGAGGGGCTTACCTGTAAACAGGTGAGAGAAACAATTACAGAACATGCCACAAGATGGCAGGTGTATTTTTTTCCTCTTCTTTTCTTTTTGTGCATGAATGCTTATTTGAGGGTTTGATTTGCATTCTCCCCACCTTTTCTTTCTTTTTCTTTTCTTCTTTTTTCTTTCTTCTTTAATTTTTTTCTGTTAATGTGTGAATGTGAATAATTGAGTGTCAAATTTCAGGTTTTTTTCTTTGTTCTCTTTTTTTTAGTTTACTGTGTGTGTGAATATATGTGTGAGGGTTTGGTTTGCAGTTCCCTTTTTTTTCTTCACCTTCATTTTGCGTTGGGAGTGTGTGTGTCTGTGTGTGTGTGCGTGCATGCAGTTTTCCTGTGTTTATTACCTTTTTTCCAGTTTGTTTTGGTGTTTGTGTATGTATGTATGTGTGTGTTTAATTGTTTGCTGGCTTTGGTTTCTGCTTTTATTTTTCTCTCTCTGTGTGTGTGTGTGTGTGTGTGTATGTGTGTGTGTGTGTGTGTCCATTCTGTTTCATACTACTTTTCTCTGTTCTCCTCATTGCTATTATTGTATCTTGGATTCAGGGGGTACACACAACTAGTCACTGTATCATCATATATAGTGATAGTGGGGAGTGGGTCTCAGGGAACTTGTATTCAGGTCAGTGAACATTATGTTTTGCAAGTCGTTTCTGAATACTAGCTCCCCATCCACCACTTTGACTCTCAAAACTACAAGAGACAGCAAAACTTCCTATTCTCAGTCAGTTTCAAAACAGAACAAATTCAGAGTCCTATTTAGGGAAGAATACATGCCTGAGCAAACATCAGAAGTGAAAAACCCTCCCATTGCCACTGAGTAATGGAACTAAAGAGAAAAGAAAGATATCTGTCATAAATGAGGAAAAATCAATGGAAGACCACAGGTAATTCCCAATGTAACAAAGGGAAATGCCTGAATGTTCAGAATTCAGAGCCTAAAGGATGGAAGCCACCAATGACTGGCTGCAGATAAAACAGGGATTAGGCAAAGGATGGAAAGAGTGACTAAGGCTCAAGAAAGACAGGATACAACATTGAAAGAACTTGTAGCAGATATTTTGGCCATAAAAACTTCATCCAGAAAATAAATAACAAGATGATAAGCCCAGAAGAATCTCAGAACTTGAAGAACAGAACATGAAATTAACCTGATCTGTAAAAAGCATAGAAAGAAAACTCAGGAAGAAAGAACAAAGCATCCAAGAGATGTGTGATTATATCAAGAGGCCAGACCTATGCCTGAATGGTATCTCAGAAGAAGAAAGGGAAAGGGAGAATACCTTGGACCAAGTATTCCAGTAGGTTATCCAAGAAAACTTTCCCCATCTCATCAGAGAGGTAACCATTCAAACCCAAGAGATACAGAGAACCCCTGCGAGATATCAAATGAGGAGACTATCCCTTAGACACATAGTAATTCACTTATACAAAGTAGGTACAAAGAAAAAATCCTAAAAGCATCAAGAGAGAAAGATCAGACTACTTACTGGGGAAGAGCAATCAGAATAGCAGCAGACCCATCCGCAGAAACACTACAAGCTAGAAAGGACTGGAGTCCAATATTCAAAGTCCTCAAAGATAAAAAAATTTCAACCAAGAATTTCCTACCCAGTCAAGGTCATCATCATCAGCAATGGAGAATTAAAATCTTTCCCAGATATCTAATCCTTAAGAGACTATGTACCTTCAAGACTGGTTCTACAGGGAACAAATAACATGGTATTAAGCACAGAAGAAAGAAAAAAAAAGTATGCCTACATACTTTCCAAGAGAACAGGAGATCACAGAATCTACAGAAAATACATCATGACTGCAAACATGAAAATATACACATACATCAACACAAAAGTTAAAAGAAAAAACTTTATAAGGACCTTATGATGAGGATAAACACTCACATTTTAATAATCAGCCTGAATGTCAGTGAACTAAATGCACCACTGAAAAGACACAGAATGGCAAATTGGATTTTTTTTTAAAAATATGGTATAAATAGATATTTTCATAGACACTAGAGCAAACAAATTAATTTCTTAAAATGTATGTAATGTAAGTTTATGATTAGCCAATAACTAGACTCTGTTTTGAAAACTGAAGAAAGCCATTCACACATATATCCCACTACCAGAAGAACAAATTCTTGAACATTTGCAATCTGTTTTTGCTAGTGAGCAAACAGTGAGATTTTGAATGTTTATTTAGGCTATATAAATTAGTTTTTTTTTTTTTTTTTTTTTTGAGTTGGAGTCTCACTCTGTCGCCCAGACTGGAGTGCAGTGGCCGCTCCCGGTCACCGCAGCCTCGACCTCCTGGGCTCCGGCGATCCTTCCGCCTCAGCCTTCTGAGTAACTGGAATTACAGGCACGAGCTACCACGCCCGGCTGATTTTTTTGATTTATTGTAGAGACGAGGTCTCGCTGCCCAGGCGGGTCTCGAACCCGCGGGCTCAGGCAATCCACTCACCTCAGCCTCCCAAAGGCACGGGATTACAGGCTGAGCCACTGAGCCCGGCTTAAATTAGTTTTTTTAAAGAACAGAATTGTTTGTAAAGTATTAATATTTGTTGTCTAAACAATAAATTGTTATGTTGCCAAAACAACAACAACAAAATTACCCAATAATTTACTGCACCCACGAAACTCATCTTACCACAAGAGGTGCACATAGACTCAAGTTAGAGGATGTTAAATAAATTTTCAGGGAAATGAATCACAAAAGGCAAGAGTCACGATCCTACTATGAGAAAAATCAATCTTTAAGCTATACAAAATTTTAAAAGATATGGAAGGACACGACATAATGATAAAAGGTTCAATCAATCAACAAGAAATATCCATCCTAAACATTTACACATCCAACACAGTGACACAAGTGTTTACAAAGCAACTACCAAGTGAACTTTAAAAAAAGATATTGACCCTAGCACTATTATAGCTGAAGACTTAAATACCCCACTAATACCCTAGATAGAGCATTGAGGCAAAAAATCAACAAAGAGATTCAGAACCTCAATTTGACACTTGAACCCAAATGGACTTAATAGATACCTAGAGAACATTCCACCCAAAAACCACAGAATATACATTCTACTCATCACCACTTGGAACGTACTCCAAGATCGATCACATCCTTGGCTATAAATCAAGCACAAATTTCAAAAGATCAAAATACTGCCAGGCACCTTCTCAGACCACAGTGGAATAAAAATAAATATCAACACAAATAAAATATCCCCCAAACCCACAAAGACATGGACACTAAACAACATGATGCTGAATGATTCCTGTGTCAACACAGGAATCAAAACAAACTAATAGATTCCTGGAAACACATGAAAATGAAGAAAAATCTTACTCAAACCTCAGGGATGCCATGAAAACAGTTCTAAGAGGGGAATTTACATCTCTACAAACACACATCAAGAAAATTGAAAGGTCAGAAGTTAACAAACCAACAGGTCACCTGAAGGAGCTGGAAAGACAAGACCACCAAAATCCTAACTTTAGTAGAAGAATCCAGATCACCAAAGTAAAACCCCAAATATGGGAAGTAAAAGACAAAATATTATACAAAAAGATCAATAAAACAAAAAGCTTGTTCTTTGAAAGGATAAACAAGATTGATAGATGCCTAGCCAGAATAACCAAGATAAAGAGAGAAAAAGTCCAAATAAAAAAAAATTAGAAACACAAAGATGAAATCACAACTGACCCACAAAAAATACAAAAGTTATCAGAGACTGCAATACACACCTGTATGGAAACACACTCATTAACCTAAATTAAGTAAAGGATTGCTGATATCACACAACCTCCCAAGGTTGAAACAAGAAGACATCAGGACATTGAATGGACCAATAACAAACCTGGAAATTGACTGCATGATAAGAAAACTACCTACAAACAAACAAAAAAGCCCTGGACCAGATGGATTTCCAGCAGAATTCTACAAAACATACAAGGGGGATCTGATATCAATCCTATTAACAGTATTCCATGCAATTGAGAAAGAATTATCTCCAAATCAGTTTACGAAGCTAACATCACCTTGATACCCCAAACCAGGTAAAGATCTAACAATGAAAAAAAAGAGAACAACAGGCCAATATCACTGATGAACAGAAATGCAAAAATTCTCAGCCAGGCTCGGGGACTCAACCTGTAATCCCACGCCTTTGGGGGGCTGAGGTGAGTGGATAGCCTGAGCCAGTGGGTTCGACACCCACCTGGGCAGTGAGACCTCATCTCTACAATAAATCAAAAAATCAGCCGGGCGTGGTAGTACATGCCTGTAATTCCAGCTACTAGGAAGGCTGAGGCGGAAGGATCACCAGAGCCCAGCAGGTTGAGGCTGCGGTGGCCGGGAGCAGCCACTGCACTCCAGTCTGGGCGACAGAGTGAGACTCCAACTCAAAAAAAAAAAAAAAAATTCTCAACAAGATTCTAGCAAATCAGATCCAACAACACAACTCAAAAATCATCCACCATGACCAAGTAGGCTTCATCCCAGGGATGAAGGAATGGCTCAAAATTTGCAAGACCATAAATGTAATTAAATACATCAAAAGATGAAAAACAGCCACCACATTATTATATCACTAGATAAAGAAAAAGCTTTGGATAAAATCAAGCATCCCTTGAACACCTAGGCATAGAAAAAACATATGTCAAAATGGTAAGCACCATCTACAATAAACCCACAGCCAGCAAATTGCTAAATGGACATAAACTGGAAGCATTTCCCCTGAAAAACAGAACCAGACAAGGCTGCTCTCTTTCACTCCTCCTCTTCAACATTGTCCTGGAAATCCTAGCTAAAGCAATTAGACAAGAGAAGGAATTCAGGGGTATCCAAATCAGAAAATAATATGTCAAGTTATCCCTCTTGATGATGATATGATCCTATACCTTGAAAATTGAGGTGAATTCATCAAAAACCTCCCTGCACTGATACAGGACTTTGGCAAAGTCTCAGGGCACAAAATAAATGTGCAAAAGACAGTCACATTCTTACACCTAACAACAAACAGTCAGAGAACATAATAAAAAGCAAAATCCCTTTTATAATAGCCACAGAAAAATGAAATACCTTGGCATCTTCCTAACCAGAGATATGAAACACCTTTACAATGAAAACTACCCAACTGCTCTAAGAAAGCAAAGAAGACTCAAACAAATGGAAAAAATATTCCCTGTTCATGGATAGGGAGAATCAACAGGGTTAAGATGCCCATCCCACTAAAGAACATCTACAGATTCAATGCAATACCCATTAAATTACCAACATCACTCTTCTCATGCCTGGATATGACAATACAGTAATTCATATGGAAACATAGACAGTCATGAATAGTCAAAACATTCCTCATTAAAGGAAACAAAGCAGGAGGTATCCCACTTCCAGATTTTAAATTTTACTATAAGACTACAATAATCAAAATACCCTGGTATTTGTACAAGAGCTGGCATATAGACAAATGGAACAGGATAGAGATTCCAGAAGCAAAACCTCAATTTCTCAACCAACTTATCTTTGACAAAGCCTCCACAAACAACCAATGGGGAGAGGAGAATCAATGTAGTAAATGGTGCTGGGAAAACAGACTGACCACATGCAGAATATTGAAACAGGACCTCTACATATCACCACCATACATAAAAGCTTCTACAAAGCATACAAACCATCAAGAGAGCAGGGAGATTGCTCACACAATGGGAACAAATATTTGCCAACTGTATATCTGATAAAGACCTAATATTCAGGATCTACAAGGAACTCAAATATGCCAAAAGGAAAAAAAGTCCCATTAAAACGTGGACAAAAAACATGAATAGACGCTTCTCAAAAGAAGACATATGAACGGCCAATAGACACATGAGAAAGTGCTCAGCCTCACTAATCATCAGAGAAATGAAAATCAAAACCACATTTGAGATACCACCCAACCCCAGTAAGAATGACTATCATTAATTAAAAAAAAAAGACAGATGCTAACAAGAATGCAGAGAAAGGGAATGCTTCTACACTGCTGGTGGGAATGCAAACTAGTTCAACTTCTATGAAAAACATTGTGGCTATTTCTAAAAGAACTAGAAATTGACCTTCCATATGACCCAGCAATCCACCCACTGGGAATATGCCCAGAAGAACTCAAATCATTCAACAAAAAAGATACCTGCGCATGCATCTTTATTGTAGCATGATTAACAATACCAAACATATGGTCCCAACCATGCTGCCCATCGAAACTAGACTGGATAAAAAAACGTGGTACATATAATGATGGAATATTGCATATCCATAAAGAAGTAGAAACATATGAACTTCACAGCAACTTGGATGTAGTTAGAGTCTATCATACTCAGTGATCTATCACAGAAATAAAGAACTGAGTACCACATGTTCTCACTCATAATCAGGCCCTGAAAATTTACCGTAATACATTATATAAGAAAGGAATTGGCAGTTGCAGGATATTGCCAGGGGAGGGGGTGTATAAAACAGGGGAGAGAAGGGGAGCACATAACATCAATAAGTGTACCTGACCTCAAACCAGGCAAAGTGGGAATCAAAGGGAGGCCCAAACTTTACCTGTACAATTACCACTTGTAAACCTAATCCTGAATTATACCCGACATCTTTAAAAAAAAAAAAATTGAAAGCTTGAGTAACTTAAACAAAATTACATAGGCTTGGGCTGGAATCCAAATTCAGTTCTATATATTCCTAAACTAGATAATATGTTTTATGTTCCACCAGTGAGATGTAGATTGAAGGAAATATAAGACTCATCAAAAAATAAATAAACACACACACACACACACACACACACACACACACACACACACACACATACACACACACACACAAACAACTAACCAACCAAAAATCACTTTAGGAATAAGAAATTTGATGCATAGTTTAAAAAGCCCTATGTATAATATTATTGTTATCATGTCTATAAACATTAAAACTCATCAGAAATTAATATTACCATAAAAGAAGTTGAAAATTTTCTACAATTTAAACAGACAATATTAACAAAAAGTAAAACTTAAAGGAAAACAAAAAATAAAAGAGACCAGCAAGCAGAAAATAAGTCAAGAATGGTACTCAGTGGTTTCTCTTAGCTAGAGAACATATTAACTCACACCAGTCCTTTAGAGCATTTATGGTTGTTTTTTGTTGTTGTTGCTGTCGTTGTTTTTTATTTTTATTGTAAAGGGGGTGCAATTCAAGGTTGGGTGTGTAGACGTTGATCATGCAGGTACCCATGTTGATGGGGTGTGCCGCTCCCTGCCCTGGTGGTTTTCCTTGGCTGCCAATCCCACCCCCCGCTTCCCTGACAGTTTCCCACTGCTGCCAGTCACTTTCTTGTAGCATTATAGTTGTTCTGGTTCCACTTGTGAGTGAGAACATATGGAACTCTGTTCTTTGTTTCTGTGGTGAATCGCTGAGTGGATCGACTCAGAATCCATCCAAGTTGCTGCAGGATGTGGAGAAAAGGGTACCCTTCTATGCTGCTGGTGGGAATGCAAAGTAGTTTTGGAAGACAGTGTGGTGATTTCTGAAAGAACTAGAAATTTACCTTCCATATGACCCAGCAATTCCCCAATAGGGAATATACCTAGAGGAACTCAAATTATTCTACAAAAGAGATACCTGCACTTGTATGTCTGTTACAGCTCTATTCACAATAGCAAAAACATGGAACCAACCATATTGCCCATCGAAGCAGGACTGGATTAAAAAAAAATGTGGTACATATACACAATGGCAAACTGTGCAGTCATAAAGAAGGACAAATATGTTTAATTTTGTAACCTATTTTAATAACATTCTGGTGTGTGTATGTACGTATGTATGAAGACAAAAATTGTCCTGTGCAATGATAATTTGCAAAGAAAAGGCATTTCATAAGTATTTTAATTATATATTCTCAAGATAGGGTCTATGAAAGGTTTTGTTTGCTTCTTTAAGTTGAAATTTTGTGAATTTTGAGAATAATATCTCAAATGAACTCTAACTAATTTAGAGGGCTAAGGATTAAGGATTATGTATTTTATAGCTGGATAAGCTATGTGTAAGTTGTGTGTTGGAAATCAAAGAGAAATAAATAAAAAGAGAAATTGTAGATTCAAAAAACAAAAGAAATTAATATTATTGGCCCGGTTCAGTGCCTCAGCCTGTAATCCCAGCACTTTGGGAGGCCAAGGTGAGTGGATTGCCTGAGCCCGTGGATTCGAGACCAGTTCAGGCAACTTGGTAAGACCTCGTCTCTACAATAAAACAAAAAATAGCCAGGCGTGGTAGCACGCATCTGTAGTTCCAGCTATTTGGAAGGCTGAAGTAGAAGGCTCACTGGAGCCCAGCAGGTCGACACTGGAGTGGCCGTGAGCGTGCATGCCACTGAACTCCAGCCTAGGCTAAGGAGTGAGATTCCAACTCAAAAAAAAAAAAAAAATTAATATTATTGTTAGACCTCCTGGAGCAAGCCACTGTTCGTTTAGATTTACCCACATATCTTTTTTTTTTTTTTTGCTTTTTATTACTTTCTATACCTCCAATATTTCATCTGGATGCCTTTTCTTTCAGCCTGAAGAACACCATTTAGTATTTATTTTAGAATTTGTCTGATATGTTTGAATGTACTGATAGCAGATATACTCTTGGAACTTTGCTCAGGGTGTTCTTTGTCATTGTGGCGTGTTTATTCTCTAAGTCTTGTGTTAGTTGTCATTCTGAGATTTTTTCTTCACCATCATTACAAAGATGTATTTGCTTCTTTCTCTGCTAGATCTCATCTATTACTTTTTATTGGTTTGCTTCTTTATTTTAGTGGAGCAGTTTCTCCATTAACTTGATGAGCAAGGTTTCAAAGGAGATAAACTAAGACTTGGAAAGCTTTTATATTCTTAAATTTTGTTAATAGTTTCCCTGTTTATACAGTTTTAGGGGGAGAATAACTTTTTCTATAATGTTGAATATTCTTACTATTCCATTATTCTTTTAGGTTCTAAAATTAATGTCAGAACATTAGATGGCTTTTAGATAAACATTCCATTGCACATGATCTTGCTTTCTTTCTGAAGGACTTTAAGACTTTTTCTTTTGTTCCTGGCTTTATGCCATTTTTTTAAAGTGCTAAAAAGATGGGCTTATTTTTATTCAGTTTCATAACATTCAATGGGCCTCTTGATCCTGAAACTGGTTTTCTTTCATTTTGAGAATTTTAAAAAATAACTTCATTTATAGTTTTCTTCCATTTATTGGTTGCTATCATTGCTGTTGTTCTTTCTTTCTGGGTCTCTGTTCACTTATCAAAAGATGAAGCCCCCAGAGTAAGTTTCTTTTGTTTATGTTTTTTCTTTCCTGTCCAACATCTTTGTATTTTTGCTCTAGTTTCTAGAAAATTTCTTCAACATTATCTTCTACAACTTTATCTTCTTTAAAAATCTACTGTTGGTCCTTTCTTTCTTACTATAGCATCTCATTCTCATTTCATGGATGCAAATTTTTCTTATATCTATGAAAATATGCATGGTATTCTTAAATTTTGCTTTCACTGATATATTCATTTCAAGTCAATCACTATGCTTGTTACTTTTTCTCTGTTTATCATGGTATTTGTATGCTTCAAGTGTTTAACAATCTTCAGTTGTGTGCTTACCTTTTATACCAAGGGTCCATAAAACTGAAAGTAAATGGCATAAAAGGGTAAGGCTTTTTGTCTAAGAACCTTACCTCAAGGAGACTTTTCTGAATCCTATATTGGAAATACCTGCTGTCAATATTTAGATTCTTGAACTGATAAGAATAGATAGAAAGGCTCTTCTAATATCTTGCCTGGAGGGTAAAGCCATGGTACTACAGACTAAATATTTGTGCCCCCTCCCCACCCCAAATTCATTTGTTGAAACCCTAACCCCAATGTGATAGTATTTGGGATGGAATTTTTGAGGAGGCAATTAAGTTTAGATTAGGTTATAAGAATGTGGCACCTATGATGGTATTAGTGCCCTATAAGAAGAAAAAGAGAAAGACCTCTCCCTCTTCTGTATCTCTGAGTGCACCAATGATAGGCCATATAAGCACAGCAGGCAGGTGACAAGAACTTTCACCAGGAACTGAATCTGACTAAACCTTGATCCTGAATTTTTCTGTCTGCACAACTGTGAGAAATAAATTTCTGTTAAAGCAGAATACCAGACTATGGTATTACGTTAAAGGAGCACAAGTTCAGTAAGACACATGATTATTAACATTCTGGAAGCTAACATTTAGTATATATGAATACACTCATTTTTAATTTTAATAAGGCTCCAATAATCTCAAATAAGCCTGGTTCTCTTATGTACAGAAAGTACGTTTTATGCTCTTATGTACAGAAAGTACATAATTCAATAATTTTGTCAAGGTAAGACAGACCTATGTATTTTAATACACTCTTCACCCAACATCTAGAGGGTCAATGACATCAATTCCTGAAACTTTGACATTGACCCTCTTATATATTCCCATTGTTGGTTTCAGCTTTCATTATTACTGACATATTTATTTTCTAGCCTGAAAAATTCTATTGCTGTTTCCCCTTCTTAATATTCCCATATTTGTTCATACATGTCTTAAAAACACATCTACTGAAATTTTGGTGAGGTTTCCAGATGCACTGGCTTTATCCAGAAGCCCTTAGATGCTCATTAATTTTCAAAATGTCATAAAAAGTAAAGATTTGTACTCGGATTTTATAATGGAGAAAATAATTGGGCTGTGTATCTGGTGAATGTTGATGCAAGATTCAAATCCAAGACATTGTGAATCCAAGTCCATTGGTTCTTCATTATCTCATATAACATTTTAGATAGAAGACTAATATTCTTGAGGATGATAAACTTTTCATGATACTGTAATAATTCTTTGAGACCTTGTTAGGATTACTAGCTATTCCAGAAATATAGAAAGTATCCTGGGTAGCAGGGAGGTAGGTAACTAATAGAGATGACACAGAAGGATTTTTTGCAGGGGAAAGGGACAACACAAATAAAGAAAGAGGTGCTATGGACTTGCCCTAGATCAACTATTCTTCCCTACTTTCTCTGTAAAACTTTGACTAAGAAATCTGGTTGCTTTCCTTCTTCTTTGTAGCTGCCGAGAAAAGCAGCAGGTAGGGAGCTGGGCCATATGAGTGCTTTGCTTTCACTTTTGAAGAATAAAGTTTGCTTGGGTATAAAATTTTCATGGAGGAGTGTATTTTCTTTTAGCATTTTCAAGATATCACTAAATTGTTGTATTACTTAGCCTGGGCCTCCATCAAAAAATACCTTGGAAGGTTAAACAAAAATTTATGTTCTCACAGTTGTGGAGGCTAAAAGTTCAAGATCAAGGTACTGGCAGGTTTGATTTCTCCTGAACATTCTCTCAATTGCTTGTAGATGGTCATCTTTTCCCTGTGTTTCCACATGCCCTGGGCTGTGTGCTCAAATGCTCCTGGTGTCTCTTATAAGGACAACAGTTCTAGTGAATTAGGGTTACATAAATCTGACTCCATTTAACCTTAATTATCTCCTTATATGCCCTATTTCAAATTGGAGGTTAGAGCTTCAAACTATGAATTTTTAGTTCATAATAATTATTTGCTGGCTTTCACTGTTTCTGTAAAGAAGTTAACTTTAGTGTTGATGCTTTTTTGAAGATAATGTATATTTTTCTGTGGCTCTTTAAAATTTTTTAACTTCTTTTTGTGTTTTAGCAATTGCTATTATGCATCAAGGTGTGGTATTTATTGTATATATTTTCTTTGTGGTCGTGGAGTTTCTTGCATCCATAACTTTGTTCTTCACTTTTAGTAAATTATCAATGACTAACTCTTCAAATAATACTTCTATACCACTTTCTCAAACCTTTTTAAAAATTGGATTCTAAGTGTATGTTGGACATCTTTGCTGTATCTCATGCATTTTTCCCTCTCTTTTCTATATTTTCATAGTTTATTTCTCCGTGCTCCATTTTGGATATTTCAGAACTCTCCTCTAGTTCATAAGTTTGCTCTTCAGTTCTGCTTAAATTGTACCTAAATCCAGCCATATAGTTTTTAATTTCAGTTGTCCTTCTAAGTTATAGGCTCTCCATTCAGAAAGTTATAGGTTTATCTTTAGAAGACAGTATGGCGATTCCCAAAAGAACTAGAAATTGACCTTTCATATGATGCAGCAATTCCCCTATTGGGAATGTACCTGGAGGAACTCAAATCATTCTACAAAAAAGATACCTGCACATGTATGTTTGTTGCAGCTCTATTCACAATAGCAAAAACATGGAACCAACCATGTTTCCATCAAAGCTGGACTAGATAAAGAAAATGTGGTACATATACACAATGGAATATTATGCAGCCATAAAGAAGGACAAATATATGGATGTCACAGCAACTTGGATGGATCTGGAGTTGATCATACTCAGTGATCTATCACAGAAACAAAGAACAGAGTACCATATGTTCTCACTCATAAGTGGACCTTGAACAATTATAATACTATAAGAAAGCATTTGGCAGTAATGGGAAACTGTCAGGGGGGTGGGATTGGCAGTTGAGGGAAACTGCTAGGGGAGGGAGGGGCATACCTCATCAATAAGGGTAGCTGCATGATTAATGTTTGTCTACCTAATCCTGAATTGTACTCCACATCTTTATAATAAAAAAACAAAAAAGAGAAAGCTCTAGGTTTAATATCCGATTTGAATTTTCAATTTCTACTTTTAATATCCTCAAAGCTATTATGTATATTTCTTTTTAAATCTTCATTATCTGAAATTTTTTTGCTGTGGAAAACAGTGTGGCAGTTTCTAAAAGATCTAAAAAATTGACCTTCCATATGACCCGGTAATCCACTTCCTGGGAATATACCCAGAGAAACTCAAATCATTTTACAAAAAAGGTACCTGTGCATGCATGCTTACTGCAGTACTATTAACAATAGCAAAAACATGGAACCAACTGTTCTGCCCATCAAAAGTGGCCTGGATAAAAAAAATGTGTTACATGTACATGATGCAATATTGCACAGGCATAAAGAAGGACAAAATTATGGACTTCACAGCAACATGGATGAATTTAGAGTCTATCATATCAGTGTTCTATTACATAAACAAAGAACTGAGTATCACATATTTTCACTCATAAGTGGACCCTGAACATTTAACACAATACTATAAGAAAGGGATTGGTAGTAGTGGGTCACTGCCAGGGAGGAGGGAGGGCACATAACATTAATAAATGTACCTGATCCCAAACCAGGCAAAGTGGGGACCAAAGGGAAGCCCAAACCTCACCTGTATGATGACCACTTATGTACCAAGTCCTGAATTGTACCCCACATCTTCAAAATAAAAATAAAATAAAGTTGTATTCGTTCTATTTCTATTGTCTATTGCTTCTCTTGATGTTCAATCATGTATTTTCCTTTTTTATGACAATTTTTAATTGTGTTCCAAATATTATAATGAGCAGGTGGAGGTCCAGGATTGCCAACTGGAGAGAGCGGATGACTTCTACTCTCAGCAAAAATAAGCTAGAAGTTGAAGTGAGTCTGGCGTTTTTGGGGGTTGGCTTGGAAACCCAGGATGGGGTTCATTGGTCAGTCTACCAGGAATGTGGAGAATGGATAGGTACAAGTCCCAGTCTCCCCCAGAAGTGCTCCAACAGGAGATCAGGAGAGTGCTGTTGGAGAAGGAAGTGTTGTGTATGGGAGAGGTTTTTCTTTACTCACTTTTTGTGAGCCTCTGCAGTCCTAGCTAAGGGAAAGACAGGCTGAGCCCTCCTGCCAAACCCCCTCCAAGACTGGCTGGTTACAGAGAGTTGCCCATAATCAGGATAGACCCATTGGGATAGAACAACTAGCTGGAACCACATGGGGACCAGAGGATTCCAGTTCCCACTAAGCCCCATGCTGACAGCCACCAACCCCCCCCCACACACACAGAGTTTCCACAGGACTCACCCTGCTGGGTGGTCTGGCCATGAGAGTGCTCTCTACTCCCTTTACCTCCAGCCTCAGAAGCAGCAGCATGCATATTTTGGGGAAATTTCTCCAGTGGCACTGGCACCCATTCAGGTCAAGTTCAGGGCTGCTGGCACAGCTAAACCACAGGAAGCCACCATCACCACGGTTGCCCCTCCCACAAGCAGAGCAGGAATTAGGAGGCAATCCACCTCTGCATAGCATAGTGGCTATAGCCTCTCCCACCACTTGCAAACTGATGGAGAAACACTGAATATCTCCTACCAAGGTAAAGGTAACAGCCTCCTGTTTAACCCTGTGTGAGAAGAGTAGGCTCATCTAGATGAGAGAAGGCCACTTCATGCCTCCGAGAATGTGTGTCAGAGTAGAGTCATGGGGTCCCTCCTCACTGCCTGCCAATCCTACTGACAAGTGATATGCAGGCTGGGAGGCAGATGCCAGAGCTCACAGTCAGACAATAAACCCAATGCTCAGGCTTGAGGGAGAAGAAAGCCCCCAATCAGGAGAAAGGACCCTGCCACACCCTCACCGGGTGGCACCAGTGAGGTAGTGACAGATGGTTTCCCTCCAGCTCCCCACCCTTCCTACCTCCTTTGCCCCAGCACAGGTGGACCAGAGGAGGGAGATCAAGTAAAAAAAACAATATAAATTGTCATCCCAATAATATTAACTCTATCAAATAAAAAACTACAAAGCAAAAAATAAAAAGAGAAGAGACTAATTTCTCAGATGAAGAAGAACCAGCAAAAAATACATCAGCAATCCCCAAAGCCTTAATGATTTAACACTCACAAAGGGGTTTCTCAAACTGCCAAGAAATGACGCCAATCCAGAATGTCCTTTCCCTGATGGCAGACATACAATTCAGGTTACAGATGGCAATAGAACTTAACAAGATCCAGGAAAAAATGGACACAGAAAATCAACCAGGCCATGTAAACAGTACAGGAAGTAAAAGTAAGACTGTACTGTCTAAGAAATCCTGACCATTTAAGAAAGAACCTAACCAAACTTCTAGAAGTGAAGAATTTTCTCCTGGAATTTCTAAACACAGTAGTAAGTCAATATGGCAGAATCACTCAGGCAGAGGAAAGAATCTCAGAGCTTGAAGATCAAAGTACTGAATTAACCCAGTTAGACAAACAGAAGGAGAAAAAAATTGGGAAAAATGAGCAAAACTTACAAAAGTTCTGGGATTATGTAAAGAGACCAAATATATGGATGACTAGTATACCTGGGACAGAAGGAGAAAATTATAACATCCTGAAACAATTCAATAATAAGAAACCTTACCACCAAAAAAGCCCTGGGCCAAATGATTTCTCAGCTGAATGCTACCAGACATACAAGGAAGAGCTGATACCAATCCTACTGAAAGTTTCCAAGCAATAGAGAAAGAAAGAATTCTTTCTCTACCTCATTCTATGAAGCCAATATCACCCTGATACCCTAAAATGGCAAAAAAACAAAAACAAAAACAAAAAACATTTCCATGAAAAAGAAAACATGTGCCATCCCCTGCAGCCCTGGCTGTGTGGCCTGCTCACCTGAGACCATGCCGCCCGGCCACAGGTGTGGGCCTTTGCCCGCCCCCCCCCCCGAGCCCCCACAGGGTGGCCAAGTACTTGCAGGAGCCAAGTCGGAGCTGGTATTACACCACGGTGGTGCCTCGAGGCGATCTGAGCCACCAGGACACCACCAGCTGGAGCCCCGGCCCACCCCCACTTGGTGCCTTCTTGGAGCTCCCGGCCGGTACAATAGCTCCCTGCCCACCACCAGCCACATTGGTACGAGGTCTGGGGGCCTTTGGTCCCACACAGGATCAGATATTGTGGCCCCCCGGCTGCGGCTGCTCCACTATATATGACTCTCACCTGCTCAGAAATCCCGGGTCTCAGCTCCCTGTCTGGCTACATCATCTAGCCCAGCACCCAGCACCCAGCACCAAACTGCCAGTCACCCAGGGAGGCTCTGGGTGCCCACCCCTCAGAGATACCGGTCCCATTTCTGGCTGAACTGCCCTGTGAGGGACCCAGGGCCGCCACCTGCCTTTTGGAGTTTTGGAGCTCTGGAGCCCCGGGCCCACCCTGGTTGAGTCACTCAGCTTGCAACCTCAAGCTTGTGTAATGGAACAGAACCCCAAGCTTGTGTAAGGTGCTGATCGGAGGCTTCCAGCTCCAGAGGAGGGAACAAAAGTGAAAGTGAAGCTACCATCTCCACCATTCTCCAGGCAGATTTGCATCACCCCACCCACCTATAGAGCCTCCACCTCGGTTCCCATGGTGATGTGGTTAAACAGGAGACAAAGCCCCTCCCCTACGCTGAACAGACTGAGACAACTAAGAGTCACAGACCTCCCAGGCAGCAGGCTAGCTGCCTGCAACAAAAACGAAGGGGAGAGACTGGAGATCAGAGCTCAAGTGACTTTAGCCACTAAGGAAAGATTACAGAACTAGTCTGATCTCTTATTTTGACCTTTGGTTTTATCATTCTGACTGTATGTTTTGCTCACTATTGTTTGCATTCTAACTTACACTATCTGTTTCATGATCTTATTGGTATGTCTCTGTGTAGCTGCCAGTATTCTTTAGGGAATTTTCCTTCTGTGTTTTTTTTTTCACTTCTCTCCAGCCTTGTGTCTCTTTTTCACCTGTTAGTTGGTATGTATGTCTGTTTTCTCTCTCACTCTTCTCTCTTTCTAATTTCCTATTGACCCCACCCCCTTCCTCCATTATTTTCCTCTTTTGTACCTCCTATTGATCCAGGGACCAAGCTACACCCCGCTGCACAGACAGATTGTAAGGCAGTAGGAAATAGGTTCCAGTGTGCTCATACACCTGTTGGTGGATGCTGAAAATCAGCAATAGATTCTGAATCACAGTTTCCCCCTCAATTAAACCTCAAAACTTGAAAAGTACAGCCCGCAGCCCATACTCCAACCTCAAAAGTGAACAAAGCCAGGGGACCCTCATAAGGAAGAATAGGAGATTATACAAGTGAAACAAAAGTAATCACACCGTCCCTGAAAAACAGAATTAAAGAAGGGGAGGGAAAGGGGGAAAGAGAGAAAAATCTACACAAATGAAGAAAAACCAAAAGAACAATATGGGTCTCTCCCAGACACCTGGGAGGGCAGACACTGAGAAAACTGACTTCAGAATGCAAACAATGAAGAGCTCCCAGAATGACTGGTCTCAAACTACAAACCTAGATATCAAGACATTAATGGAGAGATTAAAAAGAATTGAGGAGAGACAAGAAGAGACTAGAAAGGAGCTGATATCTGAGATAACAGTAATAAAGAATACTGTGAATGAAATAAATAACAAACTGATAAGCATAGAAAGCAGAATTACCCAAGCAGAAGAAAGAATCTCAGAGCTTGAGGACCAAAATATAGAACTAACCCAAACTCTTAAAAACACAGAAAACAAGCTAAAAAAGACAGAAAAATACCTTCAAGAGATGAGCGACTACTTCAAGAGACCGAACCTAAGAGTAATTGGCCTTCCTGAGGCAGAAAGAGAGACAAGACCACACTGGAACAAACCTTCCATAAGATCATGCAAGAAAACTTCCCTTATCTAATCAATGATGCAAAAATTCAAACACAAAAGATTCAGAGAACCCCTGCAAGATAACAAATGAGAAGACCAACTCCTAGACACATAATAATTCACCAAAACAAAGTAGGCATAAAAGAAAAAATCCTAAACGCAGCAAGAGTAAAAGGCCAGATCACCTACCACGGAAGACCAATTAGAATAGCAGTAGATTTATCTACAGAAACCCTGCAGGCTAGGAGAGCTTGGAACCCTATCTTCAAATTCCTAAAAATTAAACAATTTCAACCAAGAATAAACTACCCAGCCAGATCAAGCTTCATCAGCAAGAGAAAATTAAAATTTTTCCCAGATATCCAATCTTAAGAACTTATGCTGCCACCAAACCACCTCTACATGAAACACTTAAGAAAGTACTAAACACAGAAGAAAAGGAGAAAAAAAGAACAATGTTCTTCACAAGAGTACAGGAAAAAGAATAAAATACACATGAACCAACCCCAAAACCAAAAGAAAGACAATAAACCAAGTAGAAGAACAACTCTATAAGAACTCTATGATAGGGACGAACTCTCACATTTCAATAATTAGCCTGAATGTGAATGGACTAAATGCACCACTGAAAAGACATAGAATGGCAAAATGGATAAAATATCACCAGGCAACAATATACTGCCTTCAAGAGACCCATCTCACTAGAAAGGACATGCACAGACTCAAAATAATTGAGGATGGGAAACAAATTTTCAGGCGAATGGAACACAAAAGAAAGGAGGAGTCACGATCCTAATTTCAGACAAAATACTATTTAAGCTATCAAAAATTTAAAAAGATACAGAGGGTCACTACATAATGATAAAAGGTTCACTCCATCAACAAGAAATATCTATCCTAAACATTAATGCACCTAACATAGGTGTACCAACTTTTATAAAGCAACTCCTAGGAAAACTAAAGAAAGATATTGGCTCTAACACCATCATAACTGGGGACTTTAATAACCCACTCACAACCCTAGACAGATCATCAGGACAAAAAATCAGCAATGAGATCCGGAACCTCAATGTGACTCTTGACCAAATGCACTTAATTGATACCTACAGAACACTCCATCCAAAGACCACAGAATACACATTCTACTCATCACCGCATGGAACGTATTCTAAGATCGACCACATAATTGGCCATAAATCAAGCATAAGCAAATTTAAGAGGACCGAAATTTTACCATGCACCTTCTTGGACCACAGTGGATAAAAATGAACATTAACACCAACAACGTTTCCCCAAAACCCACAAAGACATGGACACTAAACAGTATGATGCTAAACAACTCCTGGGTCAATGATGAAATCAAAACAGAGATCAAATATACCTGGAAACAAATGAAAATGAAGAACATCTTACCAGAATCTCTGGGATGCCATGAAAGCTGTAGTAAGAGGGGAATTTATATCCCTACAAACACACATGAAGAAAATGGAAGGAGCACAAATTAACAGCCTAACAAGCCACCTAAAAAAATCTGGAAAAGCAAGACCACAAAAACCCTAATTTCATCAAAAGAATCCAGATCACCAAAATAAAAGCCCAAATCCAGGACATAGAAGACAAAAAGACAACACAAAAAGTCAATGAAACAAAAAGCTCGTTCTTCGAAAGGATAAACAAGATCAATGATCCCCTAGCTAGACTGACCAAGAAAAAGAAAGAAAAAACCCAAATAAGCACAATCAGAAACACAAAAGATGAAGTCATATCAGACCCTGAAGAAATACAAAAGATCATTAGAGACTACTATGTACACTTGTATGGAAACAAACTTGAAAACCTTTTGGAAATGGAGGACTTTCTGTCATCACACAACCTGCCTAGGTTGAAACAAGAAGAAATTGAGACTCTAAATAGACCAATAACAATCAAGGACATTGACTATGTAACAAGAAAACTACCTACAAAAAAAAAGCCCTGGACTAGATGGCTTTCCAGCAGAATTCTACAAGACATTTAAGGAGTAGCTGATTACAATCCTACTGAAGGTATTTCAGGCAATTGAGAAAGATGGAACCCTCCCCAAATCATTGTATGAAGCTAACATCACATTGATACCCAAGTCAGGTAAAGACCCAACAAAGAAAGAGAACTACAGGCCAATATCTTTGATGAACATAGATGCTAAAATTCTCAATAAGATCCTAGTGATCCAGATTCAACAACACATCTCAAAAATCATCCATCATGACCAAGTAGGCTTCATCCCTGGGATGTAAGCCTGGTTCAACATTCATAAAACCATAAATGTAATTAACTACATCAACAGATGTCAAAACAAAAACCACATGATTATATCATTAGATGCAGAAAAGACTTTTGATAAAATCCAGCACCCTTTTTGATAAAAACCCTCGGACATCTAGGCATACAGGGAACATACCTCAAAGTTGTAAAAGACATCTATGAGAAACCCACAGCTAGCATACTCCTAAACAGACAAAAATTGGAACCATTTCCCCTTAAAACTGGAACAAGACGAGGATGCCCACTTTTACCTCTCCTGTTCAATACAGTATTGGAAGTCCTGGCTAGAGCAATTAGAGAAGAGAAGGCAATCAGGGGTATCCAAGTAGGAAGAGAGGAAGTCAAATTATCTCTCTTTGCAGATGACATGATCATGTATCTTGAAAACCCAAGAGAATCTGTCAAAACCTCCTTACACTGATAAAGGCCTTCAGCAAAGTCTCAGGATATAAAATAAATATGCGACAGACAATCGCGTTTCTGTACACCACTAATAAACAAACAGAAACCCAAATAAAAAGCACAATTCCATTCACAATAGCCACAAAAAAATGAAATACCTTGGCATCTTCCTAACCAGAGACGTGAAACACCTTTACAATGAAAACTACAAAACTCTGCTCAAAGATATCAAAGATGACACAAACAAGTGGAAAAATATCCCATGCTCATGGATTGGAAGACTCAACATTGTGAAGATGTCCATCGTACCTAAGGCAATCTACAGATTCAATGCAATACCTATCAAATTACCAGCAACATTCTTCTCAGACCTAGAAAAAAAAACACAGGAATTCATATGGAAACACAAACGACCAAGAATAGCCAGAACAATCCTCAGCATAAAAAGCAACGCAGGTGGTATCACATTACCAGACTTCAAACTTTACTATAAAGCTACAATCATCAAAACAGCTTGGTATTGGTATAGGAACAGGCATATAGATAAATGGAATAGAATTGAGATTCCAGAAGCGAAACCTCAATTTCTCAATCAACTCATCTCCAACAAAGCCTCCACCACCTACCACTGGGAAGAGAAGAACTATTCAGTAAATAGTGCTGGGAAAAATGGCTGAACACATGCAGAAGATTGAAACAGGACCCCTATCTATCCCCATACACAAAAATTAACTCTAAATGGATCAGAGACCTAAATGTAAAACTTCAAACCATAAGAACCTTAGAAAATGAAGGACATACCCTCATGAAAATTGGAACTGACATCCAATTCCTGAACAAAACCCAAAATCCACAGGCCATAAGGGATAAGAGAGACAAGTGGGACCTCATTAAACTGACAAGCTTCTGCAAAGCCAAAGAAATCATTAAGAGAGCAGGGAGACAGCCTACAGACTGGGAAAAAGTATTTGCCAACTCCTGGTCTGACAAAGGCTTAACATCTTGTATCTACAAGGAATTAAAACGTGCTGAAAAGAAAAAAACAAACAACCCCATTATAAAATGGGCAAAAGATATGAACAGACACTTCACAAAGGAAGACATCTGAGCAGCCAACAGACACATGAAGAAAAGCTCAACCTCACAAATTATCAGGGAGATGCAAATCAAAACCACACTGAGATAACACCTTACTCCAGTCAGAATGGCACTTATCAATCACTCAAAAAATAACAGTTGTTGGAGAGGGTGTGGCGAAAAGGGAACACTTCTACACTGTTGGTGGGAGTATAAGCTAGTGCAACCTCTGTGGAAAGCAGTGTGGCGATTCCTTAAAGCTCTAAACAGCAACCTCCCATATGACCCTGCAATCCCTCTACTGGGAATATACCCTGAAGATCTCAAATCACTCTATAAAAAAGATACCTGCACACGAATGCTTATCGCAGCATTGTTCACAATAGCAAGAACCTGGAAGCAACCATGCCATCCACCAAAAGAAGACTGGATTTTAAAAATGTGGTACATATACACGGTGGAATACTACGTAGTCATAAAAAAGAACAAAATCATGAATTTCGCAGCAAACTGGATGGAACTAGAGTATAATTCTGAGTGACCTCTCACAAAAACAAAGATCTGAGTATCACAGGTTCTCACTCATATAGTGGACCTTGATCATCCAATGTTCTACCATAAGAAAATGACTGACAGTGGTGGGAAACTATGGGGGGGAGGGGGATGGGACTAATGGTAGTAAACATCTGTCTGGGGACGGGGAGACACCTGTTATCAACAAGGGGGCCCGAATGAAGCATATTTGTATACCTAACCCTTAACTGTACCCCACAATATCATAATAAAAAAATATTGATTTTAAAAAAAAGAAAGAAAAAGAAAACATGCCAATTTTTGAACATAGATGCAAAAACTCTCAATGAGATAGTAGCAAATCGCATACAACAGCACATTATAAGGATTATTTATCCTGAGCAGATGCACTTCATTCCTGGGATGCGAGGCTTGTTCAACATATGTAAATCAATAAATGTAATCTACCACATAAATAGATACAAATCCAAGGACCACATGATTATCTCAATAAACACAGAAAAAGCATTTGATAAAACCCAACATCCTTTCTTGATAAAAAACTTCAAACACCTAGTCATTGAAGAAACATTCCTTAAGATAATAATAATCATCAATGTCAAACTGTAGCCAACTTACTAGGCAGAAACTGGAACAAGACAAGGATCTCCACTCTCACCACTTGTATTTATCATAGTATTAGAAGTCCTAGTCAGAGCAATCAGGCAGAAGAAAAAAATTAGAGGTATTCAAATAGGAAAAGTGGAAGTTATATTGTTCCTTTATTACAGATGATCTGATTATATACCCAGAAAACCTAAGAGAGTCTGACAAAAGTCTCCTTGCACTGATAAATGACTTCAGTAAAAATCTTGGGATATAAAATCAATGCAAAAAAATCAGCTGCATTTCTATACACCAACTACAAGCAGACTGAGAACCAGATCAAAAACACAATCCCGCCGGGCTTGGTGGCTCAGCCTGTAATCCCACGCCTTTGGGAGGCTGAGGTGAGTGTATTGCCTAAGCCCGCGGGTTCAAGACCCATCTGGGCAGCGAGACCTCATCTCTACAATAAATCAAAAAATCAGCCGGACGTGGTAGCGCATGCCTGTAATTCCGGCTACTTGGAAGGCTGAGGTGGAAGGATCGCCGGAGCCTAGGAGGTCAAGGCTGCGGTGGCCGGGAGCGGAAACTGTACTCCAGTCTAGGTGACAGAGTGAGACTCCAACTCAAAAAAAAAACAAAAACAAAAAAAAAACAAACAACAACAACAACAAAACCACAATCCCATTCACAATAGCCACACAAATAAGTGAATAAAATACCTCAGTATTCATCTAACCACAAAAGTGAAAGACCTTTGCAACAAGAACTACAAATCACTGCTCAAAGAAATCAAAGATGACACAAACAAATGGAAGAATGTCTTACTGATTAGAAGAACCAATATCTCAAGATGTCCATTCTACCCAAAGCAGTCTACAGATTCAGTGCAATCCCTACTACATTTCCAGAATCATTTTTGGCAGACTTAAAAAAGATAAAACTTAATTCATATTGGAAGCAAAAAAGAGCCAAGATAGCTAAAGCAATCCTCAGCAAAAAGAACAAAGCTGATGGGATCATAATCCCAGACTTCAGACTACAAAGCTACAGTAATCAAAACAGCACAGTACTGGTATAAAAAGAGATACATAAACCAATGGAAAAGGATGGCGAAATCAGAAATAAAACCACAGACATTCAACCAACTCATCTTTGACAAAGCTGACAGAAACAAACATTAGAGAATGAAAACTCTATTGAGCTGGGTAAAGAAATCTTGGTGCTGGGAAATCTGGCTAACTACTTGAAGAAGAATGAAACTTGGCCCCTACCTATCACCATTTACAAAAACTATCTCAAAATGGATCAAACACTAAAACGTGAAATCTTAAACTATAAGACTCTTTAAAAAATAAAACAACTAGGGAACATTCTTCTGGACATTGAATGACCTAGGCAATGAACCCATAGCCAAGTTATCAAAACCAAAGACAGCAAAAACTAAAATTGAGTGGTGGGACTTTATCAAACTCAATAGTTTTTACATAGCAAAAGAAACCATCAAGAGAGTAATGCACCCAGGTGCTGTGGTTCATGCCTGTAATCTCAGCACTTCGGGATGCCAAGGTGACCAGATTGTTTAGGTCCAGGAGTTTGAGACCATCCTGGGCAACAGTGAAAATGCATCTCTTCAAAAAATAAAAAATAAAATTTAGCTGGGCATGATGGCATGCACCTGTAGCCTCAGACACTCAGGCTGCTGAGGTGGAAGGATTGTATGAGTACAGGCAGTCAAGTCTGCCATGAGCCATGATTATTCTGATCACTGTATTTCAGTCTGGGCAACAGAGTAAGATTCTAACACCAAGAGGGGGAGGGGAAGAGAGAGAAAGGGAGAAGGGAGAGAAGGGAAGAGGGTAGGGGGAGGGTCAACCCACAGAATAGGAAAAATATTTGTAAGCTATGTATCTGACAAAAGCCCAACATCCAGGATCTATAAGAAACTCAAATGAACTGACAGGAAAAAAATCCCATTAAAAAGTGGGGAAAAGACATGAACAGGCACTTCTTAGAAGAAGACATATAAGTAGCCAAAATAACATATGAAAAGATGCTCAGCATCATGATGATCAAATAAATGAAAATCAAAACTACAATGAGATACCATTTCACAGTGGTCAGGATGACTGTCATTAAAAATTCAAAAAACAACAGTAGTTGGTGAGGCCATGGAGAAAAGGGAATGATTCTACACTGGTGTTGATAATGTAAGCTAGTTCAACATTTGTGAAAAGTAGTTTAGAGATATCGCAAAGAACTAAATGTAGAACTAGCATTTGGTTCAATAATTCCACTCCTGGGTATATTCTCAAAGAAACACAAATTGCACTATTAAAAAAATCGCTTGCATGCATGTTTATCACAGCACTATCCACAATAGCAAAAACATGGAATCAACTGAGAAGACCATTGCAGGTGGACTGGATTAAGAAAATGTGGTACATATACACAGTGAAATACTATACAGCCACAAAAAGCAAAATCATACCGTTTGCAGCAACATGGATGCAACTGGAAACCATCATTCTAAGTGAACTATCACAGAAACAAAAATCTGAATACCATATGTTATCACTCATGAGTGGGCACTAAACATCGGGCACTAAACATCGGGCACATGGGAGCAAGGATGGGAACAACAGACACTGGGTTCTGCTAAAGAAGGGAGGGAGGGATGGGACAACAGGAACTCTAAACCACACTGGGTACCATCTTTATCACTGTGGTAGGGGGTTCATCAGAAGCCCAAACCTCTCCTTTATGCAGTATATTTATGTAGCAAATCCTGGTGTGTACTCCATAATTTTATCTAAAATAAAATGAAATATATTGTATATGAAAAAATCTGAAGATAAAGTCCAGATGATGTTATCTATTGCTGGAGATGGTTTATGATTGTTTCTGGTAAGACTCTAGTAATAAGTCTATTCCCAGTTCACCTACACAGGTGTCAACCAAAGTTTTGCTCAGCTTCTCAGATCTTTAAATTTCCTTCTTGTCTCATGATTCTTCACTTGTTAGTTCTCTTATGACTTCAATTAAATTTTTTAAAACATACTTCCAGTTTTTTTAGTTGTTCTCTACAGTAGGGTTGATCTGAATTTGCACAGTCCTGTATTATGGAAAGTGGAAGTCCTTCTTTCTTTTTCTTTTTTAAATAAAAATAAACTAACAGCATCTCACAGGTTACATAGCATGGTCCATTTCAAAAAACTCAAAGAGCTCTGAAATCTCTTCTCATTTGTAAATTTAGTCACACACACATCATATATGAGGGGGGAACCCCCCAAAATTTATGTATAAAAAATTGTGTATCTATTCTTACATGTTTAAACTTCAGTCACCTTCGAAATACTCTGTTTGATGCAATACACCTTTCATTGCTCCAAACTCTTTGTGAACTCATCAATTTTGATGCCTTTTAGTGTTTCAGTCATTTTTTGTTTCAACTCTTCCACACTCGCAAAACATTTCTCTTTGAGGACATTTTTCACCCAAAGAACAAAAAAAGAAGTCTCTTAGGGAAAGCTCAAAAAAATAGGGAGAGTAGGGTATGGGGGTCATTTGGTTTTTTATCAAAAACTGCTGAACACTCAGTGAGTTGTGGACAAGTACACTCATAGATCCCCCATCATGAAATGGGCAAATGCTTTGAAAGACTCTCCAAAAAATTTAATGAAGCTGAACACAGCCTCTCACAACAACACTAGCAGGTACACTGATGCCAATGGGCTCCTATAACACTTAATTACCTAGCAGGGGAAGCCTATACTACAAGGGGTCTGCCCTGTAAAAGACAATTCTTGTGGGCTTTTTTTTTTTGGTGCCCCCCATATATAGCATATATGTCAATTATATGTTATACACATATATAATATATAAATCATGTACACATAAAATACATATGGTATATATGCACATATATACCATATGCTTTGTAATAGGATACATATATTCTATTATACTGAATGAGGAGGAAATACAGAAAGTAAAAGCTATTTATAACCAGCATTGATAAGGAAGAATTGAATAGGTGCTTTCTGACCCTATATAGTTATCCCCTGAACCTCTCTTATCCATAGATGCATATGTATTTTTAATTGCCATTTGTTTTAGGTTTTGCTGGACCACAAATTTCTTAATCAGATTTTTTTTTTCTGTAGAAAACTGAAATTGATTACAAACTTTGTATTCCTAAGTGGTGTGATATATATACCTAGGAAGTTTTAGTCCTAAGTATGTCATATACATTTATTTTATTTCTTATTTACATATTTATTAAAAAACCAGCTATGTTTCTGGTACTGCTGGCACTGCTGTGGATATGTGTATACACACACATATAAAACAATAAACAAGATGATATCGTTTTACTTTCATAGAATTTAAATTCTATTCTATTCTAAACATACTATACAACTAAATTGTTTAAATTAATAAATGAGATCATGGCAACTAAATGCCTTGAGTGGAATAGGTACTGTGAGAGAGAACTGGTTAGAGAGGAAAGAGCTCTGAAGCAGTGTTCTAGGAGAAGGTGATCCCACTGGATAGATGTGAAACTAAACAATGAGAGAAGCACTTTTGTAAAAGTGCTAGGAGCAGAGTTTCCAGGCAGAAGAAGATAAAGAACTAAACAGCAAGCGAATAAAGTGCTTACCCTATTTGAGGAACTGAAAAAGGTCTTGGCAGTACAGTCAGGGAGGCCATGAGAACAGTCTATCTTCTGTTCAAAGTGCAATAAGGGGGTCAGGAAAAAACTTTATATACTTTGTTATATAAAGAGTTGCTATACAACATTTTTAAAAAAGAAATTAAAACATAGCTCCTGATCATCAATTATCTCTCCAAGGGCCTCTAACTTACTTTTCAATTTTATTTATTTTTGCTATTAACTCTCTGTGTTCTTCTCTCCCTACTAGTCAAGACATAAAAAATAATCATAAAAAGGAAGATTGCAAGACTTTGCTAGTTCATACTTATTTTTTGAAAACACAGGCAAATGTCCACAGACAATATCTTCCTGAAAATGTATAAAGTTTTGTATCCAACCTCAAAAGGTTATTGTAAGGAATTCAAGAGTTATCACAGTTAAAGTACTTAGAACAATGTCTTGCACAAATGTTAAATGTTAGTCAAGAAGAAAGAAGCTTTTATATTATATAATGTGTTAGAAATTTATTCAGGACAGTATAGAAACACAGTGAGTGCTGTTCCAAGCAACAATCAGAAAAATCTTCCCAAACAAAGGGTTAATGCCTGAGGTGACAAGAATTATCCTTGTGAACAGTTTTTCTTGATTGTATTGGACACAGGACAGTAAGTCCAATTTGGCAAAAAAACAGCATGTTCAAAAACATTACATGAGTATCTTGCAAGTTCATCTATATTTGGACTTATTTAAGGATAAAACCCTTTGTATTTTTACTTATTCACTAAGGACACATTTATTAAGCATCGTCTACACATTAGGCACTATGCCAAAGGTATAGGTATTAAGGAGATACAAAGAGCTCAAAATTTAAACATGGAGTTTAAAAAATAGTGATTAAAAGTATATTGCTTGTTGGAAACTATATACTGACTGATCACATTTTATAAATCTTTGTATCCATGCCAAGTTTGACTAATATTGGATCCTGCTCAATGGAAATAGGTCCATGAGAATCTCTTCTTATGAGGATGCCTTCAGGTATTCTTTGAGTGTCTGCACCATACCCTGTGGCATTTATTCAGCCAGCTCTTGATACAGTCATTGGCACTATCAGCAAGTACTACATACAGCTGTGGAAGTACAAGGCGTATTTTAAAGCAGTCTACATAATGTGACTCCGTGCTCTAAGCTAGCATTAGAAAAGAGAAGACAGGAAAAGGAAATGCTTGCAATCACAAAATTCAAAGTTCCACAAAAGAAATGCGCTGGAGTAAAATTTAGAAATTATAAATTTTTAATGCCTTCAATATTAAAATATTTAATACAAAAATATTTAAACATCTGTGTTTATAAAAACATGTATCTGTAAATCTTCCCTTTTATAAAACAACAGATAGGAAGCATGTTAGGGATGGCAGCACCACACTAGGAATTAAGAAATCCCAACTCCAAAATCAAGCAAAATTGTCACAGAAAATGGAGGAGCTCAGGCAAAACCTGCGTCCCTGAGAGGGTGGTTGTAACTTGTACCAGAACCAATTTTTTTTTTTTCTGGTTTGCCTAACTTTCTTCACTGGCCACAATCAGAAATCTGAATTTGGAGTTGGTTTTAGAAATAGAAAATTTAGAAGTTTCAGTAGATGAGGGCAGGAAAGTCATTTAATTTATTTTAAATAAAAATAGGAATAAATGAAGAAAAATATGGTGTTTACTTTTGGGTTGTGTGGAGAGATTCTCACACATCTGAAAATTAAGATATGCTATTCAAAATAAAATCACTCTTTATTTAGACCTAATAGATTTGTACTTAATAATATTAGGTTATTACAACAATATTAACAATATTATCTGAGAAAGCAGCTAACTATAGATCACAAATCAAATCTTTCTCACCATGCTAACACTAAACTGTTTCCTAATTTATATCAATGTAAGATATGAGAAAGGAATAAAAACAAAATTGGTTATTAGTTTCCCAGATTTTTGTTTTGCCTAATTTAGGAATTAGTCTTTATCTTTTCTTGAGTATTTTAATTCTAAGTTTGTGTACATTTCAGGGTTTCTCAGTAATCTTTGCTGTTCAATATTTGCATTTTGTTTTGATTTTGCTAGCTTTATTTGATAAAGACATTATCCCCATTTCTTTTCAACCATTTACACTCTGTGTGATCTTGGTCAAGTCACTTATCAAACTCTCAGTATTACAGTTTCCTCATCCATAAAATGTTCACAGTTTTAATACTTTCCTCGAAGTTTCTGAATGACTGACTCAGAGAACCTAAATAAAACTCTCCGCACGGTACATAATAAGAAATACAATAAGTATAACAAATTGCAAACAAGAAAAAAAGATAATGCCATACTTCTAAAATGACTGTTGCTAATGATTGTTCTGAGAACTTCCTATGTACTTACACTGTGTGTTTTAAGGATTTCACAAGTAGGATCACATGTAACCTTTACAATACTCCCCACAACTAGTTACTGTTAGTATTTAATTTCACACATGAAAAATAATCAGAAGCAGGGAAGTTAAATAATCTTCCCACTGGAGGTGGTGGCTCATGCCTCTAATCCCAGCACTTTGGGAGGCCAAGGCAGGAGGATCACTTGAGCCTAGGAGTTCGAGACCAGCCTGGGGACCATAGTGAGACCCCCATCACTACAAAAAATTAAATAAATAAAATTTTAAAACAGATAAACTACCAAGGTTAGACTGTGTTAGACTAACTCCAGAGTCTATACTAGTATCCATTAAGCTATGTTTGCTTTTATACCCGTGGTGGATATAAAAGAGTCATGCCAGGCCCGCAAATGAAACACTTAAAACAGGGGGGAAAAAAAAAAAAGAAGAAGAAAAAGAAGAAATCTGGCTGCAGATCTTCAACAATCAAGAAACAGTTTCAAGTTCTAAGGCAAGATTGGATATTGAAATTCAAGTAGGTATTATAGGTGATAACAAAGGCAAACCAAGACAGGTATCTGATTCTAAATAAATACAAACAAACAAATAAAATAAGGTAACACTAAATCTGTAAAACCCCCAGGTTCTCAGTTTGGGCTCACAGAAAGAACAGACTAATATCTGACACATTGTACATGTACGAGGTAACTCTGGGAACAGGTAGGGTCAAAGGTACCTCAGCTTTGATTATGTTAAAGGTCTAAATCTGGCAGCCAGACAAAACTCGCAAACTTTTCATAAATAAGGAAAAATAGACAGATATCCTGTAAAACACGGACTTTTAAAATGGTATATTTTACTGTATAGTAAATATACAGTAAAAAGCAATGAGCAAATTATTTTGTCTTACTCTTTTTTAAAAGAAAAGTGCAAAATAGGCATTAATTGTAAAAAGAATTTTCCTGTAGAAGTTTTTGCCAAGCCTATTCCTTAAAAAAAAAAGTCTTAAATTAACTATTACAGTGAAATGTCTTTTTAAAAATTATTTATTTATTTATTTATTTTTCTATTGTGGGGTACAGTTAAGGCTTAGGTACACAAATATGCTCCATTCAGTCACCCTTGTTGATAAGAGGTGTCTCCCCGTCCCCAGACAGATATTTACTACTACCCTATTGTACAATGCAGTTCTAGAAACTAGTGTATTCCAATAAAACAGACAACCCCCCCCAAAAAAAAACTATTACAGTACTCACTAGAACAATCTGGTAATACATATAATTAACTTAGCGAAATTAACGAAATGACAATATACTTGGGGTTGCTAAAAAAGTAAACTAAACACATTGTGCATGGAAGAAAGAAAACAAAAACACAGAACATCACATCAGAAAGCATATGTGGAAATCTTCCATATTCTATAGCCCACTTTCTATCACTTCCATGAACTTTTCCTAGCATATTTTATATTAATCACAATTCAGTAAATGTCATACATATATATCACACTGCAAAATAAATGCAACATTTATTTTATGTGCCATAGCATTAATATCACTGATGATACAGTATTACAAAACCATTACCATTCTAAAGAGCAGTGTATTGTCACATTTCATAAACAAGAAAGAATGCAATAGAACCTACTAGAATAGATTTATCTTTTCTGATTCTGAGATAGATGCTGAATTTAAGGGCAAAAACATCTCATTTTTCTTTCTTCCTAGATATTTCCTTCATAAAGTAACAGTGTTTCTATTTAACAGGTAATATTGGTGAAGTAGTTACTGATTTTAACAGAATTTCTACTTTTTTCTTTTGAAAACAGTAAAATGCTAAAGTTAACACTATATCAAAAAAATAAATACGGGTTGAAATTCAAGCTTTATTTTACATTGGGAATATATTTTAATCCTATTAAAATTTTAATACATAAATATGTCTTTAAATAAAATTGTAATTTGACATCTTTAATGATCTGAAAACTTATATAACTTTTTAATATAAAAAATTTAAATAATAAAAAATGGTAAAACAAACCTCCATACATCATCATCTATGGATCCCAAAATGTCAATAGTTTGCCAAATTTATTTTATCTTCTATGCATGCTTTTATTGCTATATACTTTAAAGAAGATCCAAGACTCCATGGCTTCTACCCCTACATGCTTTAGTAGACATCTCTAAAAAAGTACAAATGTGGTGGCTAACAAACTTTTCTTTAGTTTAAGACATTACTAAACAGAAATGCAAATCAAAATATTTGTAGTTTTAATCATGCTATGAAGATGGATATGTTTTCAGATGTATTTAAACTGTATAGAAGGCAAAATATTGAAAATGCTCATTGTTCCTTTCTACTCAAGCATATTTGACCCCTTTTGGGTAGTATTAGAAATTACTATCCAAAAGCATAGATAAAACTATAAAATTTAATATTGAAAAGAAAGCAAATGGCAAACTTGTTTTAAGTCATGCTTGCTGCTCTATTACATTTAAGTATTTCTGTTAACAATATAAGTCCATAATTCTTCTGATACTGAAATCAGAAATATAATATGCCACCTGGATGTATAAATCCTTCACCCCAAAGGTGAGTTGGTCAGGCTGCAAATACTGTAAAATATTTAAAATTCCAGAGTATAATTTATTGTGTTTAATGCAATTTGTGTAAATTGGTAGTAAAGTAAATACATTGGAATATCATTTCAACATGTGATCATTTCCACTGATATAAGCTAATATGCCTGCCACTGTAAAATTTAAATGACAATAATATCACTGATAATATAGCGTTATAAGTCTTTCAGATAAAAATATAAGAAACTTAAAATTTATATAAGCATTGATACATGTTAAAATACTATATTAATATAACAGTACACTAAATTATTGCTTTTACTCTAAGTGCCATATTTTGACTTATTCAAATATATTTTATAGTTTATATATATATATATATATATATATATATATATATACTTCAGGACTTATTGAGGACTAAAAAATTTTTTATTTTAAATGCAATTTTCTAACTTTATTTATCTTTTTACCTTTCTACATGTCTGTTATAAAGTCATACCTTCAAAGTAGCCATCTCTTCTGGTCTGAGACTTCTTTGGTGATTTTGTAGCAGAAACTTTATTTTCATTGTTTTTGAATAATGCTAGACGTAGAGTGGGATCTAGACCAAAAAAAAAAAAGTAAGATAGAAGGGAAGTTCAGCTCTTGTTTATTCCTTTTCTGAAATGGTCATATATTTTTTATGTGGTAGTAGTAAAAAATAATATGCACTCTATAAGTCTCTATGAAATTGATGATGTTATTTTAAACTTTATAATATGAAAAGGTAGTCAACCATGCATTCATTCCTGGTTATCTGATTAAACACATAGCCAATGCTTAAAATAAAGAACAGAAGCACTCTACTTATTTTTCATCTAAACTGTAGGAAGCTGAGATACAGGAAATGAAAGTAAAACAACTAATGGTATGAGAAACAGAAAAAGATTATTTAATTAATTTAACACCTAAAATGGTTTCTTTTTTACCTTAATGTATTGTATTTACATAACGGAGATGTATAAGTTTTCTTCATTTTTTAAAGCCAGGAGTTTTCTAAATTTATTAATTTTATAAGCTAAAAAAGATAATTGTGAATGTAAGGATACTTTTTATTGGTAATAAATAGTTCACTAGACTTTGAAAATAACAATTTGGTACTATTGCGTTAAAACAGAGTTTTTGCTTATTGAAGAACTGTAAGAAAATATTTTGATGTAAATCCTGGGGGTAAAATAATGAGTGGAAAGTTATGCATTTATACATAATCCCAAAACATAAACCACAATTCAGGCAGCATACATTTTTTTAATATCTTACATCATCTAGCAAAATGCAAGAAAATTTAAGAATCTTTGATTAATATCTAGTACAATAGAATTGAATATGTTAAATGAAAAAACAAGCTTTTAAATGTCATAAGAACCAAATTAAATATTCTAATTAAATGGTATTTTTTGGAATGTGAATTAGAGAAGCAGAAAAAATAGTATTCTCCAACATGAGCAGCCTGATGATTTCCATTAGTTTTCTTGTGATAATTTATCTTTACTAAGTCTGATTTACATGTTTCACAGAGATTATATTTTTCAAGATTAGGGAAAATATTGGTCAATGTTTAGATACATCTCATAAGTATATTTGAGCTCAGGTCTTATAATAGTTGAACATTTCTACATGAATTCAATATAAATTATCAATATGAATAATAAAAATTATATTCAAATTTCATAAAATAATTGTTATATATCATCTAAGTCATTCACATACACACACACAAATGACATCTCAAAGAAGGTCTGACCACTCAGGAAGATCACCAAGGCCTTACAAACTGTTTGGAAGCCTATAACTGTCTTTCCACGCTCCTGCTCTTGTCTTGCTATTAGATCTATGTATTTTCTGAGCAACAACATTATAATTCAACAGACTTGGGTTGGATCCCAGTTCCAACTTTTACTAGTTGCATGACTCTGGAAAAATTATTCTTACCCTGTGCATCCTCCTCTGGCCAATAGAAATAATATTAACTCTTCAGTACTACGTGAGGTCTAATGAGACAATGTGAGTAAAGCATCAAGTCCCAGGCCCACATAAATGTAGCTGCTCAACAAATGACAGCCAGTAGACACATATTACAACATAAACAATGAAGAATATTTCCAACGTATTATATTCTTGAATAAAACCTTTCATCTTTCATAAAATATAGTGGGATGCATAAAATAGAAAGATGAATTCATAATCGGCTCCATTTTGTTCAATATAATACATTGAACAAAAGCTATGGATCTTTTATAAATTCTCTGGTACTTCCTTGGACAATAATTATCACTCTATGACAATTTCTTAACATGTAAAATAGGAATAGCAACAGCACTTTTTTCATACTTTCTTCAAGACCAAATAGTTTAATACATATAAAATATTTAGAAGAGTTGTTTAGTTCAATAATTTTATGCTCCAAGAGCACATAAAAAGTGATACAATATCAATATTCTTTTGTCTGAAACATTATGATTGTATTACTTTAAAATTGATTTAAAACTTGAATTCAAAATACAAAGAAATAATGCTAAGAAGCAATAAACATTAGCAATTTTGGATTTGAAAAAAATCACTTGATTTTGATAGCCCCTAGAAATACCACTGGTGCGTAATTCTTAACCTCAAAACAAAACAAAAACAAAAACAGAATGAGCAACCTGATGATTTCCATTAGTTTTCTTGTGATAATTGTAAAAAGGCTGAGAGATAAGGATATTGTAAAGATTATAGCTTGTGACACCTTTTTCATGCATCATAGTTAGTTTTGTACATATACATCTACTGTATGATAATCAACAGCAGGTGTATGTTGCTTTTTTAAAAAATAATCTTTGTGGTCAGGCATGGTGGCTCACGCCTGTAATCCCAACACTTTGAGAGGTGGAGACGAAAGAATTGCCTGAGTCCAGGGATTCAAGTTCAGCCTGGGCAACATGGCGATACCTCGTTGCTACAATAAGTCAAAAAAAATTAGCCAGGTGTGGTGGCGCAGACCTATAATTTCAGCTACTTGGAAGGTTGAAGTGGGAGTATCACCTGAGCCCAGCTGTTTGTGGCTATGGTGGCTATGAGCATGCCACTGAACTCCAGCCTGGGCAACAGTGTGAGACTCTGAGTCATATAGATATGGATAGATGGATGGATGGATGGATAGATAGATAGATAGATAGATAGATAGATGATAGATAGAAAAATAATCTTTGTATCTCTCAGTAGGACTTTACTAGTGTTAGTGAAATCAGCAATAAATACACATTTTAAAAATATTTCAAAAGATCCCTATATAAGCAATAATGTTCTTATCATGCATGTGGCTCTATACTTGATACTTTGTATCTATTTTTTCTCCTTTAAATAACATAATTTTAGTTAAGCATTAGAGTTTCTATAAAATCATTTCATTCCCTATATAATCCTTTTCAAGTTCTATAATTCTAACTTATCTCACTGCTATATTTTTCTTTGTACATAAAAATCTGGCATTATTACCCATTTTCTGTAGGAGCCAAGTACAGCAGTGCTGTAAAATAAGGTTGAATGACTAGCTAGCTATATCGCATCATCTTATCAAAAGTATTATTTACTATATATATCTGCCTTCCCAAATATAGACATATATCTAAATGATTAAAATACACACACTGTCAGATGTATATTAGTGACTTCTATCTAATTTATTGCTGTGTTAGTTGACAGTTATCTATTGAATATCTACCAGGAGCTAGACATGGAAGTAGGCATGGGAATCCAAGGGGTTTCAGTACTCAAAGATCATCCTGTTCAAACATATTTTATTATTGTTTTGTTGATAATACAACAAAATATTTGATCAAAATTCTTGTAAATTCTTTCTGGAAATTAGTGAGGTAAATAAACTATATCTAGAATGAAATTCATTTTGCTTGAGTTTTGTCTGTACCATTCCCTTGTATTCCCTCCCCCTTAACGTTCCCTTGTTGCCATATCATTTTGTAACCTGATTGCTTTGCTATAGTCCATGGACTCCTTACTTTGCATAAAAATTACCTTTATTAATTTTCTATTTGGTTTGATTCTTGGCTACAATTAAATGTTACCAATAGAGGCTCAAGCTGTTTTCCTCGTGGAAATAAAATCAGCACATATTTATTGAATTCTTAGTGCATACTTGACATCATGTTAAGTGTTACAAGCAGCTGCAAGATTATTCTTATCCCTACTTGTGACTCTTTACAACTAAATTAACCTTTTTTGGCTTCATCTTACTCTGTATTTTCTCTAACTATGAAATTTTAAATGTGATATGCACAAATATTATCAATGCAGAAAAGCATATTTTGTCTTTGTCCTATATGTTCTTAGCCTTTAAACTTCTTACCAGAGGTTCTCCACCAAAATCCCTGTGCTCGGATTCCATTTTTTCTGAGGAGTGTTCCACATCAAAACCAACCACCCACTCTCTTTCCCCATTCACCTTCTTTCAATCTTGCTACCAATTATGCTCACTACCCTTAGGTAATTGACCCTGCCTGTTTTCAATAAACCGGTAACTCTCACCTTACATATGATGTTCCTCACTACAGCACTGAATTCTAAATTTTCCTGGGTATCTGCTAAATTCCAATACACATAACCAAATTCTGAAATTGGGTCTGTGCATGAGGCAACAGTGAAACAAGCAACAAAACAAACAACCCACAAATACAAGCCCAGTCAATACTGGTTCAAACTCATGTCAATCGTGAGGGAAACAGCAATTATTTTCTAACAAAAACAACAACCATAACCCAGACATAAGCTCGGTAAATCAGGATAACGTCTCACAATTTTAGATTCCATCCTGTAGCTTCCAGTCAATTCCTCCTCCTCCTTCCCTTCTCTCTTGTTTAAAGCAGATGTCCTCACTTATACCAATGAATGTCATCAATACTGAGTCTCCCCTCCTAGCTGCCCACACAGTATTTTTTCTTAGATCCTCACTTCTTCATTGATCAGCTACTTCGGCAATACTCTTCTTCTACCTGCATCTGATTCCATCATACTACTTCCATAAATCAGTGCTGCTTTTGGCCCTATTTTCATTCTCACCTTAATTAAAATATGGTTGACTCATATCCCCTGGCTAATAAAAATATACACAAGATATAAACAGGAAATATTAAGTGCTTGCTTCTGAGCAACTTGCTTTAAGATTTATTGTGGAAGAAATCTGAATAAAAGTTCCATACTCTGTACATTTGTGCGCCACTTCCTGGAGGATCACAGTTTGCTATATTGTAAGACATAATTTATTTCATAAATTAATAGTAATTCCTATTCTCAGACAGGCTCTCTATTCCCTTAGAGCTGATTAGGCTCACAGCAACTCTAAGTACAAGGTTGCCCTCTGGTGGTTTGAAAATTTCAAGTTGGCAAGTTGTTCACGTACAAGATACTGTATCTTTCCAAGCATATTTAAAAATGACTAATACATTTATAAGTGCTTAACAGAATTTAAATATTTAAAAAATTAGTTGAAATCATTAGTGAGTAAAAATTTTAAATTATGGCCATTATTTTAGACAGATTTAAGGTTCGTTCTTTTTCATTTTTTACCCTACCATGCCCCCTTGTGACTGATAAAAAGAGGCTTAATTTTTACCCAATAATTATATTTAATCGTGACCATGAAAACACTGATTTTATGTGTGAACACCTATTCCGTATTGAATATTTTGCTAAACATATTATCTGCTATGATGATTTATCAACAGTATACTCAACCTATAAAAACCTCTTAATTACAAGAATAAGCAAGAAAGACCTATGTATTTCTAGAGACAATTATATTAAAAGTCTGACAACATAAACTTTTCCGTAGCATTCACTACTAAAAACTATTGCAAACACTACAAATACCATTAAAAATATATCTAGCATAATTTCTTGGGCATAAATAAGTCATAATTAATAGTTGAATATAGGCTCAATCAATTCCTTAAGCCACCTCTGATATTTGAATTTGCCCCAGGAATTTCAGAAACTTTTAGAATTCTCAAAAAAAGCTATATAAAAATGTTTTTTGATACTGGTAAAGATGGGTAGAAATACCAAAGTAATAATAGAATTTCTGGAATTGCCCTGATTTACTCTACTAGATTCCACATTCCCAGAACTAAAAGAGAGTCTTACCATTGTTACCGGCTTGGAGTTACTACTTCACTAGATAACTACCACATAGCATTCAGTTCACAGACCCCTGATTAACTTAAGAGGAGTTTATAAAATGAGAGTGCAGAAGACACAACAAATTTAAAACACAGCGTTTATTTCTATATTTTAAAGATTATTAAAATTCCAGTAGTTTGAACTTGACAAATTTTTAGCACTCAACACAAAATTACAGTTATCACAAGAAGATAAAAGATAATATTAAGATATAACGCTAAGATAGGAGAACACTTCTGAATATAAAAATAAATCGCCAGTAATTTATTAATGGTTAATAAATGATGTGCCAACAAATATCAGTTATTCCATGGAAATCAACAGTAATTTGGCTGTATTTATTTGTTTTTGAAAACTAATACATTTATGGTCCTTAGAATTATGCTGAATAATTAAAAATAATAAACAAAAATCACTAAAGATAAAAATACATATATGAAATGCTTCTTTGTATCCTTACATAAACTAAATTTATAGAATAAGTAGAGATCTCCTGCTCTTTTTTAGGAGTAATGGGTCTTTTGTGGAAACTTTTTCCTGACAATAAGATTTTTGCGAAGGAAACTGATGAACAAAAGAAACTCAAACCATTTTTAAAGTCATGTTACTTATACTGAGTTTCTTATATTTTTAAGGAAATACGCATAAAGTTAAAAGTACAAATTTAAAGCAATATCGAAATCATTTTAAAGATATAACATCATAATAAATTGCTATCGCTTGCCCTAACATCAATAATCTACTCCACATATTAATTTCAATAAAACGATTGAGGTATCCAACAAAAAACAAATGATTTGAAGAGTAGCGTGCAAGTGGGATGGAAGAAAAAATGTCTTTGAACATTTCTTAAGTTCCACAAAATAAAAAAAAGACAAAATTCTGCTTCTTCTCCTAGGTGTCAATTTGTGAAGTGCTTATAGCTAAAATCCATGGAACTGATGAATTATATAGTCTATTGAATGACAAGCAACTAAAAAAAACACACAGAAGAATAAGTACATAAGAGAGATACTCTTTTTTAGAATCAACATTTCCTAAAATGAACCAATTTTAAAACAACATATCACATAATTCTCAGTGCACAATAGATAAAATAATCAATAGCAAAACAGACAAGAAACACAGAAGAAAAGTGAAAACAGCATTTAAGAGTACAATAAATCATTCAATGTAATAGCATGATTTTCTCAAGTTTGTTTTTTGAATCATTATCTTAGGCATACAAATCAATGCGTTCATTTATTTTCTCATTAACTATAATTTTAAAATACATTTAAAAAGAATTTGGCTTCAATATCCCACACATAGTTATTATTCAAAAAACATTAATTTCTCACCTAATTTTTTTTTTAGCTTCTTTGATTTCATTTTCTGTGCCCTCTTCAGCATTTGCTGAGCTGTAGAAATATCCTTAAAGCCCCTATTAAAAGATTACATTTACTAAAGGAAAAACAAATATCCAGACCATACTTAGATATGCTTGTACATATAAACATACATATCTGAATTATATTATACTAAAATAAATTCAAATTCCCACTTAAGAAAATGTAATTTAATCAGGTGGATAGTTTCTTAACAACGAATTAAGAGCATTCTTGAAACATATTTGTCTTGGACATTTATCAGTCTTTCACTTTTAAAATATTTTAGTGTAAAATAGATCACATACCATTCTTCTGAAATTTTTTCTTCTTTTTCAGATTTTAGAAAACTCTTTCTACTAGTTTTTGCTTCAAGTATCTGGGATAAAGTTCTATTTTCTGATCTGAAAATAGAAAAAAAATCACTTTTAACTGAATCAACACAAGTATATCAGCACTTTTAAAAGCTGCAAGCTGTTTATGTTGTCTCAAACTCGGAAATAAAATCTATTTAAGTTACTGAAAATTTTTATCTTGAAAAGTAATAAAAGTCTGCCATTAATTTGAAATGTTTACATTTCAATTACTTGAAGCATATTTCAATTCCTTTGTTGAAATTAATGCAGTTCTGGGATTTTATTTTAATCCTTATCTCTACCTATACAGCAGTATTTAAAGATCCACTTGTTTACAAAAATTAATTACATTATTTCATATAAATTTTGTAATTGCTTAAGGCACCTACCTCACACATTTTTTTCTGCACTGAAAACTCCATGGGATCATGATGATACTTTTAACACTAAATATTGTGCCATCTTCTAAACAAGTAAATTCACATATATTTTTGTAATTGTACTACTTTTATGAGAAACGTAATATTCTTGCCATTCATAGGTAGTTATGAGCTTACCTGCTATTATATTGTGTGTGTTCTGATGAAAATGCATTTTCTTTGTTATTACATAGCCATGCTTCAGCAGGATGACTTGGTAAATTAAATGAAGTATCATCATATTGTAAGTGTTCAGAGATCTTATCAGAAAAAATACAAATAAGTGTAAACTAGATTGAACAATACTAGCATTTATATTGTATTACTTTAAATGCACATTATCAAGCAGCTTCCTGAGGGAAAACTATAAAATTAAATATTATAATGAAATGAAATTAATGGAACATACAAAAATGTCCTTTGTTATAGTGGTGAAGAATATGCATTTTGGGATAACTCTCATATACAAGATGATTAATTGCAAAGATCTTTAAAAATCTCAGAAAACAGAAACTTCAAAGATTATCAAATAAATAACAGATATTGCAGTCCATTGACCTCTGACTGAGAATCTTCAGCTGTTGCCCTCTTAATGCATATTTTTGTATTTTTTAAGTGCTGTCAACTAGTGATTTTAGTCTACTGCCAAATATGCAGCTGAAGTATATCATTTTTTTTTTTTTTGCTACTGTGAAATAAAGTGTTGAAAGAAATCCAAAATAAAGAAAAAAATTAGGAGCAAATGAAAGAAAAGCTACATGAAAAATTACATCTGGGGATGAGGAGGAAGTCAGAGGCTTCTAAAAGTAATTATGTTTTTCAAGTCAATAAATTGTATTATTAATCACTGCAGCGTAGCATAACCTTAAGAAATGAGCAAAGATTGAGCACTCAGAAGTTTCCATGACATGTTACCTTTGGCCAGTGCAGCTGGTTTGAGAGAAGCAGTGTTTTTGAAGGGAAGCGGGTGGAATCTAAAGCCAGCCATTCTTTCTCTAAGGCAGCCTGCACAGATAATAACATTAAAACGTGCATAATTTAGTATGCATAACTTTTTCAACGTTTCTTTTAAATTGTCTTGCAGACTAAAAATGTTGACCAAGTATATCAGAATTTTTATTTACAGGAAATTTACTACTTGCTATTGCGAGATGATATGCATCTGTTTAATGCAAACATTCTTAAAAATGGCTTGATAAGACTTTGAATCTCTAAGTTTTGGATAAAGTGAAAATTTGATATCTGAGTGCTCTAAAAAATGAAGTGCAGATTGTTGAGTATATTTTGCTGTTTATAACAATGACTCGGGGCCAAATCTGGATGTATCTGAGGGAAACCACCCTTTACATTTTTACAGTACAAACATCACTATTGAAAGTTTATAGTATCTTAATAAATTAGTATTAATTTTTCTATAAAGTTATGGACTAGATAGCTTTTTCTTATTTTTTCAAAATTTTACAAATTTTCTGAATAGATTAAAAAGCAATTTTTTGGCAATGAATAAAACAATATAATTCAACTGTTAGAATAAAAATATATAAATTTAAACTTAAATTTTGAAATCCCTATTTTAAATCCCTCTCTCATTACCGTCAAACATCTTTCTTCCATTTATAAAATGTACAAACTTATTCTGTCTTACTACCATGGAATTATACTGATCATAATTTAGGATATATTTATTTAATTTTATTTGATTATCTAATCTTGCTTAGAATAAATTTCTGTGGTTTAATAATTTTTTGAATTTTGTAAAAAAATCAGAATACCAATTACTTTGTATTTTTAAAATTTCTAAACTAATGAAATATTTGTGATCTAAACACTAGAATAATTTTACCCTGAGGAGCTGTAAATGCAATTTTCCATTTATACAATTTCAGTGTGTCTTGACTGCCTTTTGAAAGACTATTGGAAGGAAAGGCCTAACACATGCTGAGTAGGACAAGATTCCACAAAGCATGGTGACCTTCCTGCCACATCATCTAGATGTTGATAAGTGTTCTTCTTTGAAAAGGCTACATCAAGTATGGAGAAAAGTTTTTTCTAAAAATTCATACCTAAGCCGGGCTCGGTGACTCAGCCTGTAATCCCGCGCTTTGGGAGGCTGAGGTGAGTGGATTGCTTGAGCCTGCGGGTTCAAGACCTGCCTGGGCAACTTGGCGAGACCACATCATTACAATAAATCAAAAAATTAGCCAGGTGTGGTAGTGAGCCCCTGTAATTCCAGCTACTTGGAAGGCTGAGGTGGAAGGATCGCCGGAACCCAGCAGGTCGAGGCTGCGGTGGCCGGGAGTGGCCACTGCATTCCAGTCTGGGTGACAGAGTGAGACTCCAACTCAAATAAATAAATAAATAATAAATAAAAATTCATATCTAAAAGTACAGATAATTTTGCAAACAGTTTTTCTTGGTTTTCATATAAGGTCATAAGCTTTCATAGGATTCTAGAAAAATTCTTAATCACTGTCTCTCAGAAATTTCTAGAAGCACAAAGAGGAGTTTTTATACAAAATATTAAAGATGCTTTTAGCAAATCAAAAATATATAACTAAAACTATGAATTTCTAGGAGTTCAAGCTTATTAATGTCAAGTTTATTTGGCATTGCCTAGTATATTGAGGAAAATAAAATCTTAATATTTAAGGGGCTATTGGTTGAGAGTTATAAGCATACCACTGTTTTTTTAAAAATGTGTGTTAAAAAAATGTGTGTTAATATATCATGCTTACCACTGCAAATTTATACAAATTTAAGTTATTGCTTAAGAAAAGCTTCTGCTCAGATATTTAAGTTATAACAGGATCTGGAAAGCTTTCTGGTCACTAGAGGATTATTATCAAATGTACTTATATATTCAAAATGAACTTGAATTTGGATACATTGTAACCATATGTTCATGATTGTCCAGTATTTGGTCAGATACACATACTCGTATATCTTGCTTTTGATCAAAGAAGAAATCACTCTGCTATAACCCAACTTTGAAACAATAGAATATAAAGCTATCAAAAAAGGGAACTGTAAATAACATAGATGTTAATGTGTATATTATATATATGCAACATTTTTCAATGCCATCTAGTATAATCCTTTCATTTGACACGATACTAGGACCACACTTACCCAAAGTCACAAATTAGTGTTGAATGGATCCACAGCAGTTCATATTGTTGGATAACACTGTTATAGACTATGCATGTGTCTTTCACTAAAACAAATACATCACTTTTCTTCAGTCTTTGCCTCTATTTTAGGTTTCTCTACTTTCCCTCTACGCATTGTAATGTGTAACACTGTGAGGTTAATTTGAGATGGGGTCAAACATAAACTCCAAAGCTGAACATTGCCCAGAATAACACATTCTGCCACCTTTTCAAAAATTATTCCTGCAAATTTATTGAATTTTACATTGAGTTGAAACAAAAGAAATCCAAATTTGAATGTTGTGGTTTTCTGTATTTAATGTATGGGAGTAGCTTTTCTCACTTTCTCTGGGTTTAGGTTGTTTATACTTGAATGAGGTTGTTTAAATATTGGTTTCTTAAATTTGAAGACATGAGTTGGTTTTTTATCTCATAGAGTCTAAACAGCATAAAATAATGTTATAATATTAAATAAAATCTGTCAAATTAAGTCAACAGATAAAAACATCAGCCAAATTTTACTTTATAATTCAAAAGGTGAAAAGTGAAAATGTCAAGGTAAATCCCTATGCCATGTTAAACTATTCATACTTGTTTTTTTAGATGTTTATTTTATATTACAGATATTTTATGATGAAGTGGCAAAACTTCCCCCAAAGATGACTGAGATCTAGTCTCATTGAAACTGCTGCTGATTTTCCATTTATGCAATTTCCATAATTCTATTTTCCATTATGCAATTAAAGCTTGCACTGTGACTTGAGGATGAAGAAAATGACTTATTTATCATTGCTTCAAAAGTTTATTATGACTAGTATACAAAAGGTGCTTAATTGTAGCTGACAATTCTCCATGGGTCTTCCACATCCACATGTCTTCTGACAGTTACCTTTTCAAGGTTCTCTGTGTAGTTGCCAGTCCGGGAAGATAGAAATAGTGTTTCCCTCCTTGGCAGAGGGTACCATCCCATCAAGACTCTTGGGGTATGAAGCACATGGATTCAGCTGAAGAGGTTTAGACATAGTTCACATTGGAAGAAGGAGCTGGGCAACTTTCAGTTCTCGAGTTATGTCTGACCCCATCTCAGATTAACCTTACAGTGTTACACATTACGGTGCAAAGTGGGAACACAGACAAACCTTCCTCCACTTGTGAGCGGGCTCCTGAAGGTCAGTTCAATGTATAGTTGTTGTTGCTTCTACATCTAAATATATAGTAGAAATTGACATGTTAATGCACTTTACTTTTCCAACCCATACATGTTAGAGATCAATCCAATTAAAAGAAAAGTTCCAAATACAGAAGTTCTAATGGAACAAACGCTCCTATGATATGCTACCTGTAGGATGACCAGTGGCTCAGGATTTAGTTTGAGCACCTCTATCCTCTAATGCCCAAAGTTTTCACTATATAGATGATACCAAAACAGTATGTGAATTACATCTCAATTTAAAAGAGAAAAGCCTTAGTTTCTATCTTAATCATAATGGTTGTCATGACATCTCTGCCAGTAGGGGTAGCTGATAAATCTGGATAAAACTCCAGGGACTAGTTATCCAGCAAAGTTTCCTGAGTCTACGTGGGAGAATACACAATGCTCAGTCCTTCTAGTAGCCAAGAAAAAACTACTTTCTCTTCAGCCCTTCATCACTAAAAAGGAAGTTCAGCAACTTATTGGACCCCTCCAGTACTAAAGGCAATACAAGTCCCTGTGGCTGATGATTTCACCAGTTGGACAATAGAGGTAGTCTTTGTCTGGAGGCATCTCTTGTGGTTTTGGGTTTGCAGCCTTTCTGACATAGCAACTAGGCACATTTCTACTAAAAGCAGCTGTTATCTTCCTACTGAACTCCTTTGGAAACTAAATGACGTCATCTGTACGTAAAGCACTTATGTACACAATCCTGACTTGTACTCCACATCTTTAAAAAAAAGAAATAAACAAAATTTTAAAAAGAAACTAAATGACTGTCTCATGGTGGTCTTGTGACTCTCTGGTCTGACATTTGAAGTTTTGGGTGGGACAACTTGTACTGATTACTAACAAGATGAGAAGGTCCCCAAAAGTCTCACCTGTCAAAAGGAAGTAGTATACTAAAAATGCAGCCGGGTTCCATGGCTCATCCTGTAATCCCAGCACTTTGGGAGGCTGAGGAGAGTGGATTGCCTGAGCCGGCGAATTTGAGACCAACCTGGGCAACTTGGTGAGAACTTGTCTCTACAATAACTAGAGAATTAGCCGGGAGTGGTAGCACAAGCCTGTAGCTCCGGCTACTTGGAAGGCTGAGGTGAAAGGATTGCTGGACCCCAGTGGGTTGATGCTGGAGTGGTTGTGAGTGTGCCACTGCACTCCAGCCTGGGTGACAGAGTGAGATTCCAACTCAAGAAAAAAAAAATGCAGCCAGCCCAGCCTCAGTGGCATTCAGCTTCACACACAAAAAATAACAGTCATCCTTCTTAGGGAAAATTCATCTCTACCCCACTGTCTGAACAAAAGCTGCTGTCTTAAGGGTACCTCAATTCATCCAGATTCCCCTAAATTATTGAGCCTGTTTCAGTGATGGCTTGGCTAAGTTGAGACCCAACTGACACTTGGGTTGTTGCCAATAGCTTAACGGTTTGGTCTGTCATGGGGAAAACTAAAGACTAGAAGCCTAAAGACACCTTTATTTGGGGCCTCAAATAAAACTGTCTTATAGAACTGTCTGGGTTATTCTTACAGATGGTCATGACAAGGGCCCATTCCCTGATGAGAAAGACTGGAATCAAAGAATGGATTGGTTCTCTGTTTCTCATTCAGAGGCTACCTATAGACACCAGACTTATGACTCCTGAAAAATGTGTCCATTTGTCTTCTTGCAGAGGAGGCTCCATCTTGATAAACTTTTCCCCTTCCTGCTTCTAGAAAATTGACTACATTACAGCTTCAACCCCTTACCACAGTTGATGTCTTTCAAGTTATTAATCAACTGACTTTGGCTATATAAATGTAGCTTTTGAAAGGAGTTGCATATTTTTTTCTGTTCTCTAGACCATTTGGGTCTGACCGCCATGTGCCACAAAAGTGGCTCAACAATGTACTGATCATCTGACTCTCTCTCTACCCCCTCCTGTCCACACACCTAGATAAGGCAGTTTGACCAGTGGATGTGGATCTCCCCCAAACAATTGTATTCTTGTAGGCACTTCCTAGGTAATGACTGGGGGGGGAAATGCACACAGTGTAATATAGATGTACTTTGACAACTCAAGATTATATACTGACTATTCCTGAGCATTATGAGTGTCTATTTTCCCTAATATTAACTGTAGGCTGGGATGCCTGAAGCATCCTTGGGGTACAGCCTGGCTCAACCAAGATTTATAGTATTCCAATTAATCTTGGTTACATTTTATAAAAATGCACTTGTTCCCTGTTCCTGAACTTTCTAGATGAAATATCTAGGTGTAAGAAGAGAATGATTAGAAAAATGGTGAAGTTCTAGCTACTGAAATGGGACACCTTATTTTGAGGGGGTGGATAAAGACCAATAACCTAGTACCTTTGACAGGAACACCTTTGATCCTGAGAGGCAGAGAAGGGGAGACACCAATGATCTTTTGTCTTTCAAACTGCCCCTGAAGCCTCTCCCCACAAGGAAAATGCTCCCATGGAGCTCTTCCAAACTGCTGCAAACATCTTAAATTTATCTTACTGCTGACTCTTCCATCCCTTTCCAGGAGGTTCTCACCATAATTTGCAGTAATTTCCTTTAACTTTACCAAAAAGTCTATTGAGAGAGCAGAGCCTGTCCCCAGATTCTGTAGCTCTTTTACCCAGAAGTAAACAATCCCCATCTCCATTCTTAGTCATCTCATGGATAGACAAATGCCATCTAGAAGGAAAGGCGGTCATCTTTTAAGTGTTTAAGTTATAAGTGTTTAACACCTTTAAGAGTTTAAGAAAATAGCACTATGGTCTAGAAAGCATTCAGGTCGTCTTCAACCCACTGGCTAGGGTTGTGGTGGATGGTAGAATTGCCTTATACTTCCTCCTTAGGGACAAGAAGAAGGCTGCGTAATAGCTATACCTGGATTCAAGTCTCAAGTCTATTGGGAAGGTAAATACAAAAAATTAAGTTGAGCCGGGCTTGGTGGCTCAGCCTGCAATCCCAGAGCTTTGGGAAGCCGAGGTGAGTGGATTGCCTGAGCCCACGGGTTTGAGACCCACCTGGGCAACTTGGCAAGACCTCATCTCTACAATAAAAAAAAAACAAAACAAAAAAAACATTAGCCGGGCGTGGTAGTGCACGCCTGTATTTCCAGCTACTTGGAAGGCTGAGGCGGAAGGATTGCCGGAGCCCAGCAGGTCGAGGCTGAAGTGGCCGGGAGCGGCCACTGCACTCCAGTCTGAGTGACAGAGTGAGACTCCTACTCAACAACACAAAAAAATTAAGTTGAAAATCACCTGATAACAGCCTTAATTGAATGCATCTAGAAGCACATCTAAATGGATTTTGTCCCAGGCCCTGTCAGTCAGATTATTCAGAGTGGTCACTGGAGTGGTGTACTGGTGAGAAAATTTGCCATATAGAAACAAGAGGTGGATATTGTAAGAAGACAATTCTCTGTGGGTCTGTAAGTTTTCTGCATGATTTATGACAGCTTTTGTTACAGACTATCTTTTCCAAGATGTTCATATGGCTAACAGGTTAGGAAGACATACTGTGTCTTCATTTGGAGTAGAGAGCAAAATGCATTTGCTGTTCAGCATAGTAAAGATAACTTCCTCTGGAGCATAGGTTGGCAAGGTTGCTTACAGCACTTTATAAGATACAGGGTATCGTAGGCTCAAGATTACTAGGAGGAAATTCTTTAGAGTTCCTTCTATGGAACTTGGAGGCAAAGGAGAATTAATAAAATCATGGTGCACCTGCTGCCTGCTATGACAAGTAATAAGAATTTTTGTCTCTGACTTTGCAGTTTTATTTCTTCCACCAGCATCCATGAAACTGTGGCAGCCTAACTTGTTAGAGTGTATACAGACTAAAATCTCAGCTCCTGCTCAATCCTTATCACTTAATAAATTAAGGTAAACTATATTTAATAAAACCCAAACAAAATGACTTTTGGTTATCATTGGTTAGCCATTTCTTAAATAAACTCACATTTCAGAGAGGCAGCAAGTCAATATGAGGACAAATTTCATGATAGATTGATTAGGTTTTTGGATCTAGGCTAATTTATCAAGACAATTTTATGTCTATTTCTCTTATAAAAATTATAATTTGTTGCAAATGTCCAAATATCTTTCTGAAATTCCCTAAAGTTGAAGCTAAGTTATTTCTTTCTATTTACTCATCCCAATACCAAGCATGGTTATGCCATATTGTAAGCATTCAGTATTTGCTGACTGGAAAGAAAAAGAAAATAAGGTTGAATAGATTTTATATAATTCCATCTTAAAAATCTATGACTTAATAATAAAGACAACTATTGGTATAGTAGGTTTAAAAGGGGAGGGGGATTAGATAAGTCTTGTATAACAAGAAAATATGAGAGAGGACCAAAAAAAATACAGGTAAATTCTAGTAATTCTATTATATCGTCTGAAGTTTTAAGTTGATTTTAAAATACAGTGATAGCAATGGGAAAAGGCTAAAAAAAGGTCAAAGAAAGACAAAGTAACAGTGCTTTCCTAATTGGTACTGGCTTTAATTACTAGTTCCCCTACACTATAATTTCAGCTCTACAAAGTTATCCACTTAAAATATAAATAGTAACATGTAACTCCCTTACTCAAATTCCAATAATAATATTCTATCACACTTGAAATAAAATCCAAAGTGCTTGACACTATATTCTAAGTCTTATGTAGACTGATTTTCAGCTATTTTTCTGTTTCTTCCCTCTCTCTGATTTTTCCCCTCTACTAATCAGACTACTTTTTGTAAATTTTCTGTTCCTTAAATACACTGGGTTCCTATTACTGGTCTCACACTTGGACAAGAACAGTATTACCTTATGGTTTATTCTCTCTATTTTCACATCTTTATTAAAGTGTTATGCCTCATATAGGCCTTCCCTGATCATCCAGTTAGTCATTATTTTCTTTTCCTTAGCCCTCCTTATTTTTATAGCAATTATCAATATAGTATACTGTGTGTGCATATATACCCACAAATATAACTATAAAGTCTGTTGCCTCTAGTAAAATATAAGCCCTATGAAAATAAGGGATCTTATCTCTTTTATTCACTGCGTTAAGAACACTGATTAGAAGATTTAAGATAATCATTGGCTACTGAAATACTCATTTATAACTATTTTTATTCTGACCATGATGGTATAGCTTGAATTAGAATGAAAATCATCCCTAGAACATCTACAAATATTCTAGAAAACATCATCTAAGAAAAGGAGCTGACAGCACTCGAGAGCAATCAAGTAGTCAAGAATCAAACAGCCAAGATCCCAGGGAGCAGAGTTTCATGTTGATGGGGAACCTATAACTTCTCTCCATATTTTTCCTCAGGACAATCCACAATTTTATTAGCAGGAAAGAGATGTCAACCATACATCTGGTGTCTGCTTGTAGCCGTTTGAATAGGATGAGGAGGCAGAATTTGAAGTGCAGGGTGCCAAGACAGTTCAGATTGAAAGAAAAAGACTCAGAGAGGAGTGAACCAAAGTAATGTGAGGTCAAATAAATGTAATTTCCTGTCATTTGTTTGCCAACCCTAAGTAGTACCTGTGAAGATGATCTACTTAGAATCAAAGTATAATAGCAACAACTGGGTGGTAAAAACCTGAGAAGCAATATATTCAGTTGCTTGGTGCCGTGGAGAGAGAGATTGGAACTCAGGAACAAATAAGGTGAAAGAAGACTGATAAATACCCCAGTCTTTCAGTTGAAACACCAGCATGGTTGAACTCTAAGAGAAACCAGAACAGACAGGCAGTGACAAAGCTTGAAAAGCCTCAAAAGGATCTCTGCCTAGACAATATTTGTCTGTCAAATTAAAATTAAATTTTATTTAGAGAAAGAAAATATCTTTACATTTTTACATATACAAAATCTGGTACTTTATAAATGATTGCATGCTAGAAGAGAAGATCAACTGACTAAAAATCCAAGAAATAAACAGTTAATAGAAATGAATCTACAAGTGATTCAACTATTGCATTAATTGAGAAAAGTTTGAAAATACCATAATTTGTTATATGCAAGACAATGAAGAAAATGATAGAAAACTCCAGCATATAAATGGAATTTCCAAAAAAAAACAAAATTCTAAAATTAAAAAATAGAATATCTCAAATCAAGAATTAAAAACATAGGTTTGAAAAAGATTAGATAAAGCAGGAGAGATGATTATTGAACCACAAGCTAGGTCAGTAGGACCATCCAAATTAAAACACAGGACAATCCATGACATAAATTTGGTCAATAGTTTTTTTAAATATGAACCCAAAAGCACTGGGAACAAAAGCCAAAAAATAAATAAACAACCCCTTATCATGTTATGTTAAATGTAAGAAGTCAAGCACAGAAAAACAACAACAACCAAAAAAAACCTATTGATATCACATGTGGGATGTAAAAAGTTACTCCAAAGTAGAGAATGAAGCAGTGGTTACCAAGTGTTGGGGTGGTCAGTGGAGATTTTGATCATAGGATGCAAAATTTCAGTTAAATAGGAGGACTATGCTTAAAAGGTCTATTATGCAACAAAATGTCTATAGTTAACAATATCTTGAATTATTAAAAAATGCTAAGAAAGATGATCTAAAGTAGTCTTGCTATAATAACTATAGTAATTATATGAGGGAACGCCTAGGCTAATTAGGTACATTCAGTGATTTCAAAATATATAAATACTTCAAAATATGTTATAAAAGATATATAGTATACATATACACTTTTACCTATCATTTTTTTTAAATTGATAGGTAAAAAGGGAAAATATGAAAGTGAGTATGAGACTTGAGATATGGTTAAAAAAAATTCTAACATACGTATTTTTGTGGTGTTTTTACTCCAAAACATAGAGATAATGAGAAAGAAAAAATATTCAAAATAACTCTGGACAAGAAATTTCCAAAACTGATGAAAGACATTTAATCACAGATTCAAAAACTGTATGACCTCTCCAATTCTAAACAGGGTAAATGCAAGGAAAATCATATCCAGGGTGAAAAACAGAATCAGAAAATAAATTGAAAAGTAAACTAGGAGATGGAGATAAAGGAAAAATTTCTTCAGAAAAGAAAAAAATAAGACCTAGTATTGACTTTTCAACAGAAACTATGGAAGTCAGAAGCTCATAAAATGGAATCTTTAAAAATTGAAAGCCTATCTAGAATTCTTTACCTAGAAAAGATACCCTTCCAAATTTTCAGTGAAAGAAGTGCATTTCCAAGCAATTAAATATTGCCCCTTCTCAACTAACAAGAGAGTCTTTCTAGGAAAGGAAAGCTATAATAGATGGAAGCATATTAACGTAGGTAAGAATGAAGCATATGAAAAGGGAAACTATTAATAATCTAAAAAAGAGGAAAAATAGAAAAAAAAAAATAATTGATTAATGCAAAAGAAGGCAACCAAAAGTAGAAAATAAACATAGAAGAGATACAACAGATAGAAATCATTGACAAACTGTATATAAACCAAATTATACTATTTATTAAGATAAGTTAGTCTGAATACTCTATTAAAATAATACCAGAATAAAATATTAAAATAAGAAAAACCCAATTATACTGTTATGAGAAATACCTTAAATGCAAAAGCACAGGAATGTTAAATGGGAATGGTTAGAAATATATAAAATAAAAATAGGACCTTGAACATCTATCATAATACTATAAGAAAAGGATTGAGAGTGGTAGGAATCTACGGGGGGGCAGGGAGGGCAAGGGTGGTGGGATTAATGGTAGTCAATATCTGTCTGGGGATGGGAGGACACACCTTATCGACAAGGGTGCCTGAACGATGCATATTTGTATACCTAACCCTTACCTGTACCCCACAATTCTAAAATAAAAAATATGTTTAAAAAATAAATAAATACTAACCAAGAGAAAGTTGTTATAGGTATAAAATCACCAAAGAAAATAGCACTTAAGCAATTAATTAAACAGGGAAACTAGAATTAAAGAGGAATTTGCTATGATAAAAGGGTCAGTGATAAAATGATTTAACTATCTTAAATGTATAAGTCCTAAAACTGTGGCCTTGAAGTATGAGGCCCTATTTGACAGAACTGAAAGACAATTTAGAAAAATCCACAGTTTAAGATATTTTAACACTTTTCTCTCAATAACTCATAGACCAACCCTCCTGTAAAATCAGTAAATTCACAGATTTTTAAAAACATAATTAATAAACTTAATTTAATTAAAATTTTAGTAACAATGCTTTTAGCACCCCAAAATACACATTATTTTTATATTCAACTGGAACTTTTCCCCACATACATGTTGGAACAAAGTTTTCAGAAACAAAGAATAACAATGCTACATAAAACTTCTAGAAAATAAAAGCAAAGGAAACACTTCCCAATCAAATGTATACGGTCAACATCATATGATACTAAAACCTGAAGAAGGACCTATATAAGAAATAACATGAATAGGTTCAGCTTTTTCTTAATACAACTCTTCTTAAATAGAAATGCAAAAATCTAAAGCAAAATATAAAAGTCAGTTATAAACAAAAAATAATGCATTATAATTGTTAGTTTGTTCTAGGAATGCAAGGTTTAATTTTTTTTTTTTTTTTTGAAATTGATTAATGTTACATACATTAAAGTTTTGGATAAAATTCAAATCACATATGGAATTATCAGCAGCAGCAGCAGCAATATCATCCTAATCCGTAAAATGGCAAGGAAGGGTAACTTCCTTAATCCATAAAATTTCTATAAGAGTCGGGCTTGGTGGCTCAGCCTGTAATCCCGCGCCTTGGGAGACTGAGGTGAGTAAATTGCCTGAGCCTGAGGGTTTGAGAACCGCCTGGGCAACTTGGTGAGACCTCATCTCTCCAATAAGTCAAAAAACGAGCCGGGCGTGGTAGCGCGTGCCTGTAGTTCCAGCTACTTGGAAGGCTGAGGCGGAAGGATCGCCGGAGCCCAGCAGGTCAAGGCTGCGGTGGCCGGGAGCGGCCACTGCCCTCCAGTCTGGGTGACAGAGTGAGACTCCAACTCAAAAAATAAAAAAAAAAAAAATTCTATAAGAAACTTGCCCAAAACACCTTAATAAGTGGTAAAATATTGAAAGCATTTACCCTAAGACAGAAAGTAGAAAAGAATGTCTGGTAACATCACCACTATTCAACATTGTGATAGTTTGTAATCAGGGCAATATGGCAAGAAAAATAAATAGCAAGTATAAGAAATGGAAAAAAAAAAGAAAATTATCATTATTCTCAGATGCCATAATTATATATTGTATATTTAAAATATTTGACAGATAATTTATTGAAATTCATAAATGATATAAAAGTGACTGATTACAAGGTCAATACATAAAAATAAATTCTTTTTCTATATACTAATTCGGCATAATATTAGAAAACATCAAATACATAGGAATAAATCTAACCGAAAATATACAAGACCACTATGAATAAAATATTCATGGCTTCTTGCTATTGTGGTCTAAAAATTTTTGTATATTTAAGTCAGTATTATTACAACAGAAACTGGCCTGTCATTAAAACAAATCATTATGAAATAGTATTTTTGATATTGAAGTTTATCATGAACAAATTCTGTTCGGTGAGAAAAGCAGACTTCAATTCACTCACCACTTCAAAAAATTAGGTAAACTAAATTTTAAAAAGAATCAGAAAGAAACTTATAATGAAAAGTAAAATAGAAATATTTTGCATATAATATACTTGTATGAATATTTTTAAAGCATTTGAATTGTTTTTAAGATTGCTAGTATTGTATTAAATAAAAATGTATACAGTTTTTTTCCTAAGAATAAATAACTAGTTTTACAAAAAAGTTCAGGAAATAACCAGTTCAATTTACTTGAGTATTTGAGATTTGAGAGGAAAAAGAGTGGAAAATGTTAGACGATTATATTATCAATATATCAACTAAAAAAGTTAATTCTGACATTTCTAGGAACATGTTGATCAGAAGCCTGTTTCAAAAATACAGTTTCCTATCCTGACAGAATAATGATGAATTTTTAAAGGTTTCTTTCTGGTTAAGGTACAATTATATTTAGGAAAACAATGCAAGTGTGAACAACACAGTCCGGTCTTTATAATAGTTTCATCTTCATAGACAATAGCTTCTTCTTCTAAGTCTTACTGATGCAATTTTCATGAATTCATAATTCAGTATTGCAGTGAAATCTGGAGATTCTCAGTCAGTTATGTTTTACAGAAAAAATTGAGAAATACATAAAATAGATTTTTTTATAATTGTGGGGTACAATTCAGGGTTAGGTATACAAATATTCATTATGCAGGTATCCTTGTTGATGAGGTGTGGCCCCCCCCTTCCCAGGCAGTTTCCCACTACTGCCAATTCCACCTCCCCGCCTCCCCACCTGCCCCCCAACCCACCCCCATAATTTCCCATTATTGTCAATCCTTTTCTTATAGTATTACAATCGTGTTCAAGATCCACTCATGAGTGAGAACACATGATACTCAGTTATTTGTTTCTATGAAAGATCACTCAGTATTATAGACTCTAAGTCCATCCAGGTTGCTGTGAAGTTCATGATTTTGTTCTTCTTTATGGTTGCATAATATTCCATTGTGTATATGTACCACATTTTTTTATCCAGTCCTCTTTTGATGGGCAGCACAGTTGGTTCCATGTTCTTGCTATTGTGAACAATGCTGCAATAAACATATGTGTGCAGGTGTCTTTTTTATAGAGTGATTGGAGTTCTTCCAGGTATATTCCCAGTAGGGGGATTGCAGGGTCATATGGAAGGTCAATTTTTAGAACTTTTAGGAATGGCCACACTGTTTTCAACAGAGGCTGTACTAGTTTACACTCTCACCAACAGTGTAGAAGTGTTTCCTTTTCACCACATCCTCTCAAGCATCTGTTGTTTTTTGAGTTATTGATGATGGTCATTCTGACTGGCATTAGGTGATAGCTCAGTGTGGTTTTAATTTGCATTTCTTTGATGACTAGTGAGGCTGAACATTTTTTCATGTATCTGTTGGCTACTCGTATGTCTTCTTTTGAGAACTGTCTATTCATATCTTTTGCCCACTTTTTAATGGGGCTGTATGTTTTTTTTCTTTTCAGCATGTTTGAGTTCTCTGTAGATCCTAGATGTTAGGCCTTTGTCAGACATAAGTTGGCCAATATTTTTTCCCAGTCTGCGGGCTATCTCCCTGCTCTCTTGATGGTTTCTTTGGCTTTGCAGAAGCTTGTCAGTTTGACAAGGTCCCACTTGTCTATCTTAACTCTTATGGCATGGGCACTTGGGATTTTGATCAGGAATTGGTTGCCAGTTATAATTTCCATAAGAATGTCTCCTGCATTTTCTAGATTTTAAGTCTCCTGATTGAAATTTGAAAAATACCATACTGTTGCTCATCCAAATCTTATTGATGTGTCTCATATGCATACATGCAGCCATAAGAATATAGTAAGACTTGGAGTTGGCATATATGGTAATACCACTCACATTTCAGTTTTCTAGCAACACATTAAAATCACTAGGAATAAATTATTACATTAGTTATTAAGAGAAGGTACCTACTTAGAGAAACTTGAAGGAGGCTTAAGGAAAAATGACAAATGCAACTTGTGACCTTGGATTGGATCTCAGACTAAAATCAGGGCATTAGTAGAACACTTCTACATAGTTGGTAGAAATGTAAATTAGAACAACCCCTGTGGAAAACAGTGTGATGATTCCTAAAAAAATCTAAAAATTTACCTACCATAAGATCCAGAAATCCCTCTTCTGGGAATATACCCAGAACAACTCAAATCATTCTACAAAAAAAGACAACTTGCACACACGTTTATTGCAGCATTATTCACAATAACAAAAACATGGAATCAACTGTGCTGCCCACCAAAAGTGACTGGATAAAGAAAATGGAAAACATATACACAATGGAATATTATGCAGCCATAAAGAAAAACAAAATTATGGATTTTACAGCAACTTGGATGGATTTAGAATCCATAATATTCAGGGATCTATCACAGAAACAAAGATCTGAGTACCACATGTACTCACTTAGAAGTAGACCCTTAACATTTATCATAATACTACAAGAAAGGGATTGGCAGCAGTGGGACATTGTCAGGGTGCGGGAACACACAACAACAATAAGGGTACCCAATCTCAAACCAGGTGAAGTGGGGACCAAAGGGGGCCCAAACTTTACCTGTGTGATGACCACATATGTATCTAACCCTGAATTGTACTCCACATTTTTCAATTAAAAAAAAGATAAGTAGAACTTTGGAAAAAACAATGGTCATATAAATAGATGGAGAAAAAGAGATTACCCGTGTGCTTCATATTTGTCTGAAAGGTTTTCTAGTGTAAGATAACTTTTTAAATCATGGAATTACAGCACTTAAAAATCTGTTTTATATCTTATGTCCTTTATAGTTATATGAATTTATATCCCATCCACTTACAAAAAAGGCTTAAGACAATGCATTTATATTTGGGTAGCGAATCCAAGTGTAGTTTAGGATAATTTTATGCCCTTAGAGATTCCATCACCTTCCTGTCATACTGCATGGAGAAGAATGTATCATCATCTCTTTTGAATTGTTGCCAAAAATATACAACTTGAATTTAATGAGAAGGAAGCATATTATAAACACAAATTCAGAGATATTTCTACAAGATAATTTGTCAATATCCTCGAAAAGTAACAAGTTTATGAAATACAAAGAAAAATGGAGGAACTAATCCAGTTTAAAAGAGATTTAAAGAAAAATGACAAATGCAACCTGTGATCCTGTATTGGATCTCAGACTAAAAATAGGGCATTAATAGAACAACTTACAAATTTGAATAAGGTCGATTAGATCATAGCATTGCATCAAAATTAATTCCTAATGTTGGTAATTGTATTGTAGCTAAATAAGCTAAAAACCTCTAGAGCATCTCATTGAAGGGTAAAAAAATACTCTTGTAAGTATTCTATAACTGCCTCTACACATCACACAAACTTATAGAGTGAATGAAGAAGATGTAAGGGAATTAGAAGAATATTTTCTCAAGTGTTATTTGAAAAAAAAATTGTAACATAGTTAATGAAACAGGGTTAGTGACAAAAGAGTAGACTAAAAATATATTAAGACTCATTCATATGTTGTAATTGGTACTCACTTCATCAAATGTAAAATCCTCTAAATCTATTTCTTCATATTCTTCCTCAGATTCTTCATTCTTAATAGCCTCTAGAGCTGTTGTCAGTTTCTTTCGCAAAATAAAGCCCTTCCAAAAAGCCTAAACAAAAATTTTAAGTATGTTATACAAGGTTATAGATCAAACTACAAACCAGATTCTCTGTGTTATCCTATTAGGAAGATAAAACATCTCAGACCTCAGTTCAATGGCTCAATAGTCTGTTTTTTGAACTTTTTGTGACACTTAAAACTACAAGATAAATTAAACAACTGCATGTGTCTAAAGTTCTGAATCTCAGGAGACTTTTCCTGTGGCAAGCAGAAAAGAATCTTTCAAACTCCCTCAACTGCACATGTAGGTCAACCAATCAATTATATGATAATTCCTCTAGGATCCATCCTAAACTAAGAAGAAAGAGATACAAACGAAAGCCAATTTTGCTAATTTTCAAATGATAATGTATGAAACAAGATAAAGTACACTTTAAAAATATTTTTAAATACATTAAACAAAGAATAACAGAATTAAAAAATTTAGATTCCTCAATAATCCTTGAGTAGGAAACACCCCCTCAGCTATAACTTCAAGTACAATACAGCGTTTAACAAATAAATATTTTCATATACTTTTAGGGAGTAAGTTTCAGGATATATCAAGTGTAAAAACTAAGGAAGAAAAAAGTGTGTTTTGCACTCCACTGATTATGAAAAGTTATATATAAGCATATATATTGCATAAACACATATAAAAGTATATATGTATATGTGGTTGCTTACGTTTAGAAGTGAAAGTATAAATGACAAAATTAATTTTTTAAATGATCACCTATAAAGGCAGGAAACAGGGCAGAAATACAGCAATAAAAGTCAGACTTTTGTAAATATGCCTTACTTAGGTTTGACTTTGGAACCATGCAAATGCTTAAGATTATTGTAAAACAAAATTAAATAAACATAAAACATAAAATAAATACTTAAAAAATATATTTCATGCTGTGGGGACAATCACACATTCCTAGTGAAATATAATCAAAAGACAAATTTGGCTGCAAAAGGTCTTAAAATTATTTTCAGTAATCATATTGTTAGTCATAAGATTGGCATTTTTATTCTAAAAAATAGATATATACAAAATGCATACATATATACAATTATATATAAAATATACAAATAGTGTATACACACACACACACACATACAGGGAGAGGGAGAGAAAAAAAGAGAGGTAAAATATACAAAATGACCGGACCATATATAACAGTAGAAATCACTCATAACCTTTGCAGCAACCAGCCTAGGAAGCCAAATCATAACCTCTGCAACAAAAAATCCAAGAAGCAAAATCACAACATCTACAGCAAATATCCAAGAATGATCAAGCCCTGGGGTCATCAAGTCAGTGACCCAGCTTCCCTGTTTTTGCCCCTACTTCTAACTCAGAACCAACCAGAGAAAGCCAAATATGCTTCCAAAACCAATTGCATAGGATGCTCCACTGCTAGTCTTTCTCCACTCACCTCCCCCATACCAACAACCTCCAATCAGAGCATAGCTGGTTTTCCCTTCATTTCAGTATAAAACTTTTCCCACTCCATTTGCTGTCTTTGAGTCCATGCCAAAGACAAGTGATAATGGCTAACTCCTTTGCTATGGCACACTCGAATCAACAGTCCATCTTTTTCTCATTTGTGAGGTCTTTGTTTATTTCCACTGTGTTATGTGGGTACACACCCACCATACAAACACACACACAGGGTTGGGAGAGTGAAAGGAGAAAAAAAAGGCAATATGTTAATGTCATTAGAAACCAGGATTTTCTACAAATATATATATAAATCCTATCGTTCTAAATGTAATTTTAAAATATCTGTATATATCCATGGTACATGCCTTTCTTAAAAATATGTATTTACAAGCTAAGAACATTGAAAAAAATAGAAAATAATGACCATTCCAGTAGCAACAAGTACTCCAAAAATTCAGATGAGGGTCTCTTTATACCATTCCTACTAAAAGAACCAAGGATCTTTGGAAAAATGACTGATTCCAGACCTGGGGCAAAAATATACTAAATGAATCTACATCACTGTGTCACACTAGAAAGGAAGAACAGTTTAAAGACTACTGATTAGTGTCAATAAAGCTAACTTGAAGAGACTACCACTGACCAAATAAGAGACAACTTGAGCAGCAATAAGAATAATAAGTGTAATGGGAATTAAACACATAATATGTTTAAATAATGTATATGTTCATTATCCTAGTAAATATTACTGTAACCTCTGGAGGATGCTAGGAGATCTCATTAATTTAAAAATTGGTTCATCCCTTGAAGCTAATTTTTAAATTATCAAGATCTCCAAAGTCAAATGTTTCTTTAAAAAAGCAGTATGGTGATTTTTCAGAGAACTAGTAATCAAGTTACCATTCAACCCAGAAATTGCACTCCTGAAAATATATCTAGAGGAACATAAATCGCTCTACAAAAAAGACACCTGCATTCGTATATTCAATATTCGTATATTCACTACTCACATCAGCAAAAACATGGCAAAAGCCCAGATACCTTTTGAAAGTGAACTGGATAAAGAAAATGTGTTACATATACACAATGGAATACTACACAGCCATAAAAAAGAACAAAATTATGTCCTTTGCAGCAACATGAGTGCAGCTGGATAACATCATTCTAAATGAACTCTCACAAAAACAAAACACCGAATACTGCATTTTCTCACTTATAATCAGGAACTAAACATTGGGCACATTGGCACAAAGGTCAGAACAACAGACACTGGGCTAAAGAAAGTAGGAAGGGAGGGGGGATAAGGGACACACAAGCACCCACTGGGTACCATATCCACTACTTGTGAGGAGAGGGCTCACTTTGAAGCCCAAACCTCGTCTTCATACAATTTACTTATGTAGTAAATTCTCACATTTACCCCACAACTCTAAAATAAAATTTAAAAACAAACTAAAAAAAAAATGGCAAACAGTGGGAAAATATCAAGCGTTTAACCTGATTTTCCAATATACAAACTGAACCTCAGGATAGCTAACTAGTTGAGTCAAGTTTTTCTGTACAGACATACTTTAGTTAATAAATGAAGGCATAGTAGATATAAAATATTACCTTTTCAAATCATTAATAAAGTAATTGATGTGGGGCAATGATCACTAAGATTTCTGAAAGAGAGGCAACCAAACATTATGTACCTCTTTGTTGATATGTTCATCACTTCCTATGAAATATTCTTGCTAACAAACCAAACCTGAATCAGATCAAACATTACCTCTTCCTGTCAATTTACAGAAAACAAGGGGTCAAAAAACATGTTAAATGATGTAATTGGAATGCATTTGGTAAAATTCACAAATTAGAAAACTACAGGTTAAATTACCTTGTTTCTTCAGTAAATACATTGCAAAAAAGAGGGGGATATTTCTATATAATAAAGGACGTAAGTAACATATAAAACCAAAGGTAAAGTGATGACCTTGTTCTTATTTTGAAAAATCTGAAACACACATCTATAAAACGGTAGAGGAAATTTACATACTGATATGATATTTGGTGATATTGAAACATAATTGTTATTTTTATGTTTGCTAGTTACTGCAGCTATATTTGAAGCAATAAGCCTTATAGAAGTTCATACTAAAATATTTATTAAAGAAATAATTTATTTCAAATAATCTAGTAATGCAAGGGAGATGTGAACTGGTTATAAAAGTCAGTACTGGCCAGTAGTTCAGCTCATGTTAAAGGTGGGTATGGGAACACCTGGAATTTTTCAATATATTTGAAATGTTCTGTAATAAAATGTTTAGAAATTCACAGATGGTGCAGCTTTCCTTTTTTTTCACAATCAACATAATTACGTGAAGTCAGAAATCAAGCTTTACTGCTTAAAATTAAGTGATATTTCAAGCTTCTTTTATTAGTTTTTATTCATAATTTCAAATAATTAGACATGAATGCTATTCTTAAAGAGACTGCAGAAAAACCCCAGTATTCTTCTGTGAATCCTATCATGCACAAATCTGGAATTGTAAATAAGTAGCATATATTTTGAAATTAATTGAATGTCTATTGTATGTCATGCACATTTGGTAGAGCAGTGATTAAACAGACTAAAATCTCTAAACATGAACTTTCAATTCTTATGGAGGAGGGTGGAAACTAAAAATAAATAAAAAATATGCCGTATGCTACATACATGCTATGGGTAAAAATAATTCAGTAACAGGTGATGGGGGACATTGGGGAAGGATTGCTATTTTAAATAGGGTATCTCAAGAAACTCTCACTGTGTATTGAACATTTAAATATATATATGCATAATGGATCCAGTGGGCTACCAACCTAAGGATACCATCAGGAGATAAAATGAATTGCCTAAAAACTCTTCCTTATATCTTTGTTTTAGCTCAAAATCAGGGAAGCAAGATTTCTGCAGTAGCCCACAACAGCTGTCTTCCATGCATCCTTTCTCATTCTGTGATCTACTGGTCGTTCAGTACTCAGATAAATTAGAAGCTATGCCATAACCTCTACTGCTGCCAACATACTTGGGCCCATGGTCCTGGGCAGGAGTTGGAAGATGTTGATACAGGCAGACACACAATGCCTCAGTGTGCCACTATTGGATCTGAAACTACAAGCTTTTCACAAGTGGTGAACCCAGGTCTTAAATATGCTTATCAATAGCCTCCTTTCTCTGATATAGTATAGTGGGGATTTTCCTTTCCTGTTCTGTGATAAATACTTGAACCTTTCAATGTTGTCTTCTTTAGTCCCTAAAAGCTAAAGAAACGCAGGTTTCCAGGAATAGGTTCAGTCATCTACCCTTTCTGGGTGGCAATGACACTAGTAAAGAGGCTAATTCTCCATAGTTTCATTCTTCTACCCATCCAACATGACTGATCTGAACATTTAATATTCCTTCTCAAACCCTGAAACTTCCTTCTCAAAATTTCTTTGTGTGCTGCTCCTTCCATCCCTGGTCCCACTTTCTCTTCACAGAAGCAATGTGCTTCAATAAAACCTCATCTATCTCAATAGGCTCTTTTTTTTCCTCCTTTTTGCCAAATGACCTTACCACAGGAGAAGTAAGGAATATGTGTCTACTGTCACTCCCTCAGAAGAGTTGCAATTTATTTTGCTCCTGCACGTGTCAGGCTTCAGGTTTTATTTACATTTTGAGATCTCTTTTTCAGGAAAGCATATCGCAGGCTTGGGAGTCCAGGAAGTGTTATTTTATCTAGTCTATTATCCAAACTATATTTTTCTAATTTTTACTGATGCATCTTTCCTTTTACTCAGCTTACAAATTTCTAACTCAAATTGTGATTGTTATCAACATTTAAATGAAGCAGCAAAATGAAAAAGATAAAAATCATATAGGATCGCTATGTATTTGAAATTAGAAAATATACATACAGCAATGATCATATGATGCCACATAATATGTTTTCATTAAGTATTATTTATCCTGATTCTTTTGACACTTATTTCTAATAATTCCATTTACTTAGTTTATCCAATAAGAAAACCATGTGCTAATAACATTGTATAAGGTTCAAAAAAGTACAGTTGACTTAATTTTAATCATTTTTGCCTCTAAAAATGAATTGTAATATAGATAATATGCCACTGTTTTGCAACTTTTTATGAACAAATTCTAACTTCTCAAGAGTTAGGTTCATCTAGTCTGAAGAGAAACTGTGTTAGTATGACTCAAGAATCAGAACAATATTAAATGGTAGAAAGAGAAGAGAGGACATATTTGTGTAACAAGGAACAAAGATAAGTCTACAGAAGTAGACTTCTTTATAACTTACATGTGATAGAGAATACCATTGGCTGTTTGACCTTTTGATGATTGTTTTCTGCCATACAGTTAGGTTGGTATGCAAGTTATCATAGAGATAAATAGACTAAATTTTTTACCCCTTTTATTTTGAGATTTAAAAAAAATTCCCACATTTTAGATTTTCTTACCTGAGTATTTATGCTTTCTTGATTAATTTGCTTTCTTTTAGAATGCTTAGCACCCTAACATGGGAAATGGGCAACATACATCTTCCTGCTAGGGAGATGCCCTTCAAATTTCTTCCTCCCTGACCCTGCTCTGGCAAGGTTCTAGGAATCAGGAAGACATTATTTCTTTTCTTTTCTTCTCTTTTTGAGTTGGAGTCTCACTCAGTCGCCCAGACTGGAGTGTAGTGGCCGCTCCTGGCCACCACAGCCTCGACCTGCTGGGCTACGGCGATCCTTCTACCTCAGCCTTCCAAGTAGCTGGAACTACAGGCACACTACTACGCCCGGCTAATTTTTTTTGATTTACTGTAGAGATGAGGTCTCACCAAGTTGCCCAGACGGGTCTCGAACCCACGGGCTCAGGCAATTCACTCACCTTGGCCTCCCAAAGCGTGGGATTACAGGCTGAGCCACCGAGCCCGGCTGACATTATTTCTTTCTCGTGATTCTTTTTCTCTAAGGTCATCTCTCTCTCTCTCTTTTTTTTTTAACCAACCTCTCTCATTTTTTAATACCAACATAATTATAAGATATCAAGATCAGGTGAGGACCTAGTGAAAAGAGGCTAGAATGGACAACCTTTAATCAGGCCTTCAATGTCATGAGCCAAAGGCTTTATTCACTGTGACTTGCAATGGATCCATCTTAAATCGTCAGGGCTAGAACTTCTACAAAGATCCAGAATATAAGACATAGTGTGTTTTTTTAGTGTGATACTTAGTGATATCTGTCTCATGAATCTGTTTAGGGTCAGGACTTCAAGTCCCAGCCATCTCTATTAAGTTTACCAGAAATAATGGTAACATAAATGTGTTGGTAAGTAATGTTCAGATTATTCTAACATTATAACATTCAGATTATTCTAATTTATTTATGTCAAAGTCACAATTTTTCTCACAGTAATCCACGTACGATTAACTCATCTTTCTTTCCCACACATTCAAATCAATTCTCTGGACTAACAATTCTATCTCTGTTGGACATATTTGACATCTTTTTCTTCCCCAGCTACTAACTCCCACTGCCCCCAGAGCATACCATATAATTGTTAAAATCTCAAACATCTATGACTATGTTATTCCTGTATTCTCTTAACATACTAGTTCTTATGGTAGTCAACTTGCACTGTAACTTAATATTATTCTAGTAACATGAAATTCTATATTATTTTACTTTCACTATCCTTTATACCTAGAATTCCATTCTCTTACATGTTTACATTGAGTCCTACTATTTCTGAATGTGTAACTTATGTCCTTCCTTTAATTCTTTTTTTCTTTTGAAACAAGATCTTGCTCTGTCACCCAGGTGGTAGTGCAATAGCACTATGATCTCATGGCAACCTCAAACTCCTGGAACCAAGCAATCCTCTCACCCAGCCTCCCAAGTAGCTGAGACTATAGGCAAAGCCACCATGCTCAGCCAATTTTTAAAATTGTTTATAGAGAAGAGACCTTGCTATGTTGTCCAGGCTGGTTTCGAACTCCTGGGCTCAAGCAAACCTCTTTCCACAACCTCCCAAAGTGCTGGGACTACAAGTATGAGCCACCAGGCTCAGCTAACATCCTTTAAGTGTTGTAACAAGTCAAAAAATGCATAACTCAAAAACAAGAGCTTATTTCTTGATCACCTAGCAAACACTGAGAGACTAAACAAGCTAGTGGGACAGCACGTTCACTGAAGGGATTCAGGTAGCCGGGCTTTGAAGACGTTTCAATCTCACCAAGGATGTCCCAGAAGCTGGGAAGGTAGGTAGGTTCTATGTGGTGGACATAAAAGTGGCGCATATATATTCTATTCATGAGAAATCAGAAAAAGAGCCACAATAAACTGCAAAGAAAGCTGAGAACTCTAGTCTAGCTGTATGCCAGGAATAAAAGAACATGGGTTTTGGTAAGCAGACAGCTGTCTCCAGCAATCCTTTATGAAATGTTTATTCAGATCCTGCTAAAGCCCAGGCTCTTTCTTCTATATCATCCTCTGCTCCCAGAATATTTGAACCATCTAGAATCCATATCTCAAGATAAGTCATTTAAGCAACCAGGTGATTGTTCCCAGCAGAAGAGAAAATGGAGTTTGTTTCAATGATTCTAAGTACCATGATGTACAACAAAAGATACTTGTCCTAAATTACAAAGGAAGGTTGAACTATGCTTCCTTTTGTTACATATATAAAGAAGCCCAACCAAAGAAATTCCAACAGAGATGCCAGTCAGAATTAGAAAGATTCTAATGGTAATGAACTTCTCTTTATGGATAGGAATGAAGCAAAAGTTGAATAGCCATTTACTATGAGTGCTGAAAAGTAAAAGTATTGCTCATCCAATGATGACAGAAAGGAGTCTGGAATGCATGGCATCTGCATTCCTCAGGCAGCAGAATAACATATTGAGATTGTGACTGAAATTTCTTTCTTTTTTTTTTTAACATTTTCCTCAGAATCAGTTGCCCTCTCCTCACTCCCACCAGTACCAGGCAGTGGGAGCAGCTCCCTCTATGCACTGTTCTCAGGAGAGGTATAATGCAAATGAAGTAGACTGATATACTGGATATATTCATTAGAAACATAGCAGAGCTTATTCTCTTGAAAGCTATGTCTTTAGTACGAGCAAAGTACTTGAGAGAAAAGGCGACCCATTTTTTTCTTAATTTTAATACTTTTCTTCCAGTTGCTTGTGCTAAATACCCTGGAGATATTCCTGACTCCTCCCTATGTCTCATGAATCACATCCCATGAGCTTATATTATCGACTCTGCCTCCAAAGTGTATATACATACTCTCAAAATAAATCAATGTATGTTCTGGAACATGATATTCTTATCACCTCCATTGCCAATACCTTGTCCACATTACCACAAAGGTCTGCTGACTGTTCAGGCTGCTTTTACCCCTGCTTTCCTATAGCATAACTGTAGCATAAAGTAAACTTGACCATGTCAGTCCACAGTCAAATTCCTCCAAAGCCATCCCATATTATCAGCAGGAAAAGTCAGTCTTTACAATGACTTGTACCTTACAAGTCCTACTCTTCCTCCTTCAACACCCTCCAGCCATGCTGGCTTCTTGCTGTTCCTTCAACTTTGTGGTATGCTACTAAAGAAGGGCCTTTGAATCTGACATTTCTTCGCCTGAAATATTCTTCCTTTAGATATCCAGTGGTCTTCCATATCCTTCCTATCTAAAATGCCAAACTTCTCTTTGATATCCTTATCCACTTTTCCTGTTTTATATATCCCCCTTAGTTCTTGTCATATCTAACATAGTTATTAACTGCACATTCCAACAGAATGTAAGCTAAGAAGATTTTTGTGCCAAAAATACATCTGCTGAATGGAAGTTTTGTTTAATTACTATCATTTAACTTACAATACCATGAATTTCTACAAACTTTATGTTATTTATTTATTTACTTTGTGCTTGCCTCCTCCACCTGGATGTAAACTCCATGAGGGCAGGAATCATGTCTGTTTTATTTGAAGTTGTATTTCTTGAGGCTAGGAGGAGGCCTGGCAAAGCATAGGTTCTAAAAAAAAAAAGGATTTGCTTATGCCTCTAATCCCAGCACTTTTGGAGACTGAGGCCAGGAGTTCAGGACCAGCTGGGCAACATAATGAGAACACACCTCTACTAAAAGAAAAAAAAAAGTTAAGAAAAAATTATTTTAAAATATGATAAGCAAATAAAAAGGTGAATGTGGCAAAGTTGACCTTTACTTCAAAATCTGGTCTTGGTGCAATTAAGTCTATTAACTACTTGCTTTCTACATTTTTAAATAAAATTGTGTTTTTTTCCATTCTGTGGGTTGCCTCTTTACTCTCTTAATGGTTTATTTTTCTGTGCAAAAGCTTTTCAGTTTGACAAGGTTCCACTTGTCTATCTTAGCTTTTATGGCATGCACTTTTGGGGACTTGATCAAGAATTCCTTGCTTATTCTGATGTTCACAAGAGTGTTTTCCTATGTTTTCTACTAAGATTCTTATAGTTTGAGGTTTTGTGTTTTGGGCTTTGATCCATTTTGATTCATTCAAATGAATTTCATTCTAGTTTCATTCTTCTGCATGTGGTCAGCCAGTTTTCCCAGCACCAGTTGATAAATATGGTCTCCTTTCCCCAGTGATTGTTATTGGTGACTTTGTCAAAGATGAGCTGGTTGAGTGTCCATGTTTTTGCTTCCAGAATCTCTGTCTTGTTTCACTGATCTATGTGCCTATTTCTGTACCATTACCAGGCTGTTTTGGTTACTGTAGCCTTGTAATAAATTTTCAAGTCTGAAAGTGTGATATTTCCTACATTATTCCTTTTGCTAATGATTGTTTTGGCTACTTATACTTTTTTGGTTTCCATGTGAATTTCTGTATTGTCCTGTTTCAGTCTGAGAAAAATGATATTGGTAATTTGATGGTATTTCACTAAATCTGTAGATTGCCTTCAGTAGAATGGACGTCTTGACAATATCGATTCTTCCAATTCATAACATGGAATGTTTTTCCATTTGTTTGTGTCATCATTGATTTCTTTGAACAGCATTTTTATAGTTCTTGTTGTAAGGGTTTTCCACCTCTCCGGTTAGGTGGATGCCAAGGTATTTCATTTTTTGTGTGACTATTATAAATGGGATTGCCCTTTTTATTTGGCTCCTTATTTGTATTTGTTTTTTATTTCTACAAACCAACCTGCTTGTTTCTGGTATATAGAAATGATACTGTCTTTTGCACATTATTTTGTTACCTGACACATTACCAAAGTCATTTATCAGTGCAAGGAGGCTTTTGACAGACTCCCTAGGGTTTTCAAGGTATAGAATCATATCATCTGCAAAGAGTGATAGCTTAACTTCCTCTTTTCCTATTTGGATACACCTGATTGCTCTGGTTAGAACTTCCAGCATTATGTTAAACAGGAGGGGTGAGAGTGGAAGCCCTTGTCTTGATCAAGTTCTTAGGGGGAATGTATCCAGTTTCTGTCCATTGAGCAAAGTGTTGGCTGTTGGTTTATCATATATGGCTTTTATGCATCTGACAAAGGCCTAACATCCAGGATCTACAAGGCACTCAAACTAAGTAAAAGAAAACAAACACCCCATGAAAAATGGGCAAAGGACATGAGCAAGCACTTCCCAAAAGATGACATACAAGCAGTCAACAGGCATATGAAGGAATGCTCAGCTTCACAAATCATCAGAGAAATGCTAATCAAAACTACAATAAGATACAACTAACTCCAGTAAGGATGACTATCATTAATAAGTCAAAAATCAAAAGGTGCTGGCATGGCTGCAGAGAAAAGGGAAAGCTTCTCTGAGTTAGTGGGAGTGTAAGTTCATTAAACCTCTATGGAAAGCAGTGTGGCAATTCCTAAAAGAACTAAATATTGACCTTCCATATGTCCCAGCAATCCCTCCCCTGGGAATATACCCAGAAGAACATAAATCATTTTACAAAAAAGACGCTGGCACACTCATGTTTATTGCAGCACTAGTCACAATAGCAAAAACATAGAACCAACCATTCTGCCCATTGAAAAGTGGACTGGATAAACAAAATGTACATATACATGGATAAATAAAATGTACATATACATGATGGAGTATTACACGCTACAAAGAACAAAATCATGGGCTTTGCAGCAAATTGGATGGAGCTGGAGACCACTATACTAAGTGAATTATCACAGAAACAAAGAACTGACTCTTAAGTGGGCCCTGAATACTACTCACATTAGCACAAGAGAGGGACTGGCAGCTACTGGGCACTGTTAAGGAAAGGAAGAAAGGAGGGTGGTGGGCAAGGATGTAACACCACAAAGTGTGAGGGTTGTCAGGACCAGTTAGAAGTCTAAACTTTACCTGCATGAAACCTACATATCTAGTTAATCCTCACTTGTACTCAACATCTCTATAACAAAACAAATTTCAATAAATAAATAAATAAGCAGCATTTGAAGAACTTTACCAATTATTTTGGTCGATCTTTCAAGATGTTTCTAGAAACAGGTATCAATTAGACCCAGTAAGACTTGTTTTAACTGATCAAATGTTAGCAGATATGACAAATTACACATTTGATTAGAAGTTTTAAATATAGTTGTGTGGTTCAGCTTGACCCTCAGTCATGAAAACAGTATTTCTGATTTAAAGATTATTCCATTTAGCTACTAAGCAGAGCCACAGTCAAACTTCAGCTAACCTGCAGCCAATATGTCATGTAAGAAATAAATCCATGTAACAGTAAATCACTAAGATTTGAGTGTTGTTTTCATACAGAATAACCCATGAAAGATGACTAGTACATTTTTTTGTGACTATGTTACCAAAAGTTTGAAATGAACCTGAATAAGAGTAGCAGCTTTCTCCCTCTGTTCTTGGATATTCACAATATTTTCTCTTTTTTCTTTCTTGAAGATAGCCTTATTCTTGATGCAGGAATTTGACAGAGTTTCTGTTGCAGCAGTATGTAGCCTTGTGGACAAATGAATCTGTCTGTGCACGACGTAACCACGCCAGTGTGACTGAATTACCACAGCTGCCATACTATTAAGAGGTGAAAAGAAAACATTTGTATTACCTGTAAATACATAGCTGTAGATAAGAGGTCTTTATAAGCTATATGTATATGCCTTCACATGTATATATACTAATATATGTTTATATTATATATATTCCTTTAGAGACAGTGTCTTGCTCTGTCACACAGGATAGAGTGCCATATTGCAATCGTGGTTCACAGTAGCCTCAAACTCTTGGGCTCAAGTGATCCTCCTGATTCAACATCTCAAGTAGCTGAAACTACTGCTGTGTATCATCACACAAGACTAATTTTTTTTTAAATTGCAGAGATGTAGTTTCACTATGTTGCCCAGGCTGATCTCAAACTCCTGGCCTCAAGCCTTCCTTCAGCCTTGGTCTCCCAAAGTGTTAGGATTACAGGCAAGAGCCACCATGCCTGGTTGATAAGCTATATTTCAAAAATTAAGCAAATAAAAATATTCAAAAATAAGGCAATTTTTTGTGTTTAACTATAGTCATAGAAATTTTAAGAAATAGTATGGAAACCTTCAGATCTGAAGCAGAAAAATGGACCAGTAGTTGGTGATGTAAGTACAGAGAGTTGTGTTTCTTTCTTTTAAGGAGGAAGACACTATACAAATTTTTGTATGATACTAAGGATATTTATCCAGAGATGAGTGGAAAAAGTAAAGAGGCAGAAGATAAGGGACAAATGTAGGAGACAACGCTGATGTGGCAAAAGAAAATAAAATCCTATTCATTGTAAAAATATTAGCCTTCGGGAGGAGGAGGAAGAAGACCTCCTCTAGTGTAAGAGGAAAGACCCTACCAAGTGATTACCAGTTTCACTTTTTTCTCTGCTCACAGACAAATACTTAAATCAAATTCTTACAAACCCAGTATAAATGCTAACATTTTTCCAGCTCAAAACTAGTTGCTAATTTCAGGCACGAAATCAATCAGTGTTGTGTGTTTTCCATATCTCTCTAAGTTCCCCACAATTTTAGCAAAATTTAAATTAAAATGTACACTGATAAGTGGGTTCTTAGTGTACTTAACCATTTAGCACTTCCTAATTGGAAATGTTTTTCTTTCCCTGCACAGATTATTGCATGAATATTACCAAGGTACAGAACATAATAAATGGGTTAATTCTCCTGTCTTAATCTCATTTCTAAATCCTAAATTTGGTTTAAAAGGTATATGGAAGAGAAGGAGTCTTGGCCCATCTCCATTCCTCAATGCTCCCTTGAAACAAGTTGCAATAACTTTATAATTGCCAAATCCAATGAAATTTCCTCCTTTCGCACAGTATTGAGTTTAAGGCAAAATGGAATTAAGTGATAAATTCTACTAGATCATACATTTTTTTCTCATAATAATACATTTGTGGGAAATTAGAAAGGAATAATGCAACCATCTGCTACTGCTGTTTTGTTTTATTATTGTTATTAATATCATCATCATTATCATCATTTTACCTAAAGCCAGTAGAAGACTTCAATCTATTTTGCTATGAATAGAAAATTGAAGCTAATGGCTAAAACATGTGGCCTAAGATAAACTATTTGTACTTCTAATACTTGTAAAAAAATATACACGTTCCAAGAAGTCATTTAATCCTCCTAGGGTAAACAGAACTTCGTAAACTTTGCTATAGTTTGAAATCACATTTGGTCATGCAATCATCTATTCACACCTTCATCTTTTAGACAAAAATACATTAAGGGATTTCAAAACATTTTTATAGGTATTTTGGGTGATAGAGAATCAGAAAACACACTTGCAATGTATATCTAGTGAAGAGAGAAAGACTTATGAGAAAATACATTTAACCTGAGACAACATCTTATATTTTTCTATAGATACATGCAAGTTTCACTGACTGTATCTGTGTATTTCTTCTGAAGTCATTAATTGCATAAATTTCTCAGCCTAATATCATCAAAAGTCCCCAAGGGAAAAATGAAAAAAATGAAAAAAAGTATTTGAGGGATGTTTTCTTCAGTGAGACTAACATATGAACTGCTTTTCACTACATTAAAATCACATAAAGCATCTGATCTTAGAATTTCCCAAATGTAGGGTGATCTTCATGTTAAGTAAAACGATTGTATCATCATCATCACCATCATCATCATCACCATCATCATCATCATCCCTTTTAGCAAAAATAATGTCAAAAATGTCTTTAGCACAAGAGCACATGTAAATCATTCTTAGGAAACTCTCATGCAACTGACAGTGAATCTCCTGAATCACTGAAGTGGAGCAAGATTCAGTAAGTGGGTATATGTCTTATTTCTTCTTTATTCTTCAAGTTTTTAGTTTATCTATATTTTCATTTCTTCATCCTTATGATTATAATCATTTTGTTATTTTATTTGCCATTGATTAAGAAGTTCTACATGTTTTTATACAATTTCAATAGGAAATATTTAGTGTTTGGAGCAAAGGCAATCAATTAAATAAATTAGTAAAACAGGCATCAGAAAATATTAAAAGCACTTTCAATAGCAGTTTTAAAAATACATTAGGAAATACATGTTAGTTTTAGCAGAACAAATTATGGTTCCCAGAGAAGAAATTCCTGTTTATACGACAACTCCTGAAGAAAAGAAAACTGAGAAAAATAAGATTAGCTACTGTGATGTTCTGACTTTTACCCTCTCCAGCACCAGTCATTTCAGGAGCAGTTGAATTTGACCAATTTTTCTTTTGCTGACTTGTCATGAAGCCAAAGTAAAAAGGATAAGAAGCTGACAGCCCAGGCCGGGATCGGTGGCTCAGCCTATAATCCCAGAACTTTGGGAGGCCGAGGTGAGTGGATTGCCTGAGCCCGCGGGTTCGAGATTCGCCCGGGGAAATTGGCAAGACCTTGTCTCTACAATAAATCAAAAACTAGCTGAATATGGTAGCACACGCCTGTAGTTCCAGCTACTTGGAAGGCTGAGGCGGAAGGATCACCTGAGACCCCCTGGTTGAGGCTGCGGTAGCCCGCCGGGAGCGTGCCACTACACTCCAGTCTGGGCGACAGAGACTCCAACTCAAAAAAAAGAAGTTGACAGGCCAAAGTAAAAACTAATACTTTCTGGCTCAACAAGCACAGTTAACCTTAGCTTTCTAAAAGTGTTTACTAGTTTTAAGGGGATTTATTTGATTAATCATAGAAAATATTCCCTCCTGTATCGACCTGTTAATGCCAAGGAAAATTATACACCTTCAAAAGCTTGAAGCATAGATGCACCTTAAATGTTTATTAAACCAATGAGCAAATAAATAGCATATTTATATTTTATATATATTTATATATATACATTTTATATATATTTATATATATAAACTTATATTTGAAAAATAAAATTACCTAATTATTCAGACAATATTCTCTTTATTTTTAGAATGCTGTATTTTATTTCTATTTTAAAAATTATTTAAATTATTTAGAAATTAGAAGCCAGAAAAATTCAAATGTACTCATTTTAAATTAAATAATAATAGAAATTAAACCAGAATCTGCCAAAATTTTATCAAATTAATCTGCACTATAATAAATCATTTGTGTACATAATGAAAACACAGTTAAAGGAATTAATATGAGACATAATGAAGATTTAAATCCTTTATCAAATTATTATTTGGTACCATTGACTAAGATCATCCATGAAAAATAGTAACCATATATCTGTAAAAGAAAAATGATATATAAATCTTACATTTTTTTACTATGCTCAATATTTTGGTGTTTCCTCAGCAGAGAATTTGCCATTTCTGTTTCCTTCAAAGGGATTCCTTTGGTGGTAATACTGCTTGCCTTGCTATCTTCTCTCTTATGGCTTACTAATTTTTCCTGATTTCTTCCTTCTATATCTTTACATGTAGAGGAATTGCTTAATGGGAAGGAGTTAGAGCCAGGGTCCACCCATTTCTCAGAAGCATCCAGTGAGTCCGGGTTATGGTCATCTGCACTGGTGTAGAAGACTCTTTTTTGCTGTGTGCTGTCATGGTTTGTAGGGACCAAATAATTCTGCTGGGCTTCTGATTTATCTTTCTTGGTGATATTTACTTTCCCACATTCGTGCGCATGTCGATATTCATTACTAAGTATCATCAATTTCTTAAAATAATGACAGAGATTTTCTGCAGCATCCAAGGAGAATACATCTCTGAACAGATAAATAAAGACATTTAATAAGAATTATATCAGAAAATACTAAAACTAGTATAGGTTTTGAAAATTTTGCTGCATGGCCTCAAATTAATATTAATCTTTACAACTATCATTATAAATTATTTCTAGTTGGTTATATTAAAATTGATCTCATTTCTCACAAAGTTTAAAAATATTTGTTTAGTTAATTTAGATCCATCAATCCAGACAAAATGTCTGGAAGTTTTAGGACCATTTTTATTCTAGGTATTTTTGGTACAAATGAATGAGAAAAATTCATGCTTTTACTACCATAAACATGAGAAATCATGGCTGCCTAAATTTGGAGAAGTTATTTATGAAATAAAGTTAAAAGTGCTTTCTACATTGACTCTTGCCACACAAAATATTTGTATTGGACTTTTAAACAAAGAACGTATGTTATGGGAAAGTTTTTATTCCCCATCTTTCTCTGGAAAAAAAATCTACTGCAGAGAAAATTTAAATACTCTAAGACCTAAGTAGTTGAAACTCACTTTGCTTTTTTATTTGTATTTTCTTGGAGCAATGAAAATTAAAAATACAGTTATAGAAAAATAAATTATAATTTATTCATTGCAATGCATTCACAATTTGAGGTGGGGAATAGGAAGTTATCATTCTTCAAAATTTGATGATGATTATTCTCAGTTGCTGTTCTCTGAACACGTGCCACTCTTAACTGCTTTTTTCCACTGTGCTCCCCATACCACGTTAATATGAAAATATATGCATAATATCTTAATATATGATATGAATTATATGCATTATAAAACTTATCCTACTCCATTGTAATTGTTTGCCTAATTTCATCTTACATTAATCTGTGAATTCTTTGAGGATAAACAGTCTTGCACACAACAAATGTTGAATAAGTTGATGGCTAATTAACTTACAACATAAAATGAATTTTTGCCTCTTAAAGCTATCCTCATGCTTTCATTTACATTATCTAATATTTTAAATTATGTTCAAAATAAATATTTTATATTTCAAACAATAAAAACATGATGCCCAAAGGTTTTTTTTTCTTTTTGAAGGGTAAGACACTCCCAAAACTCACTGTTCTAATCCAAAAAAGCATAATTGTGTGAATCAGAATATCTATTAAATTATACATATAAATTACATTATTTATTTTAAGTACAACAAGAGGAAGATAACAATTTTACCCTTTTCCAGTGATGTAATTTTCAATTAGTAAGTTGAATTCGCGAATCTGGGACTGACACATTACCAGGAAACATGCTGATTCTAGTTGATAGTGTTCTTCTTTGTGGCTTTCTGAATAAGAGTTTAGCATATCGCCATTAAGAGTTCTTAGAGAAGGTAACATTTTAAGTAGAGAATGCCTATTAAAAACAAGAGCAAAGTTAATAATCTTGATAAGGAGAGTTTTCATCTAAATAACCATATAACTATCATTTAAGTAATATAAGCATAGGGTATATCTCAATGTGATTGATTTTGTAAAGTAAATAATAAAGTTAAATTCGTTTTAAAAAATGATGGTATCATTTGACATATAAAGTAAGATTTAAATTTCTTGACATTTACTTAACTATTTTCTTCTAAAACACAAATGGAAAATGAAACTCATTCTAGAATTTAGAGCATTAAAAGACTGCATTATGAAGAGAATATTAACATTAGACACACTCTTTTAAGATGATAATCAAAATAATCTTATTGAAAGTTGTATATTTCAAAAACAGTGGTGAATTCTGACTGTTTCTCTTGGCAAAATACAGTGGGGGTGGGACTAAAATAAGAGGGCTAAGAGATTACTCCACTTTTCATGATATGAATTATATAAAATTTTTCTCTGAGTCTTGCTAAGGATTGTAATAATAAAAATATCCAAGGTATATGCAAAAGACTGTAACAATTTAAAAAACTAATGCTGCAAAAAGTAGGTTAGACAGCAAGAACTTTCTATCAAGCACAGCCATTTAGAAGATCACCCAAACCTTCTACAGCAGAGTATAAGCCTCTTCAAAAGGCCTAATAGTCACAGGAACAAACTGAACTTTTGAATAAAGTTAAACATCTAATTGAAAACTAACAACTCCTCTGAAGAAACTACAAAACTGATGAAAGGTATCAATGAGGAGATAACTTTCATAAATGGAGAGATATCCCAATGATAAGTTCATTGACAAGAAGACTCAATATTGTAAAGATGTCAGTTCTTCCCATGTTGATCTATACATTCAACTCACTCCCATTAAAAATTCCAGGAAGGTATTCTGTTATATTAATAAACTGATTCTAAAATTTATATAGAAAGAAAAAAGACCCAAAAGAGCCAATTCAATATTGAAGGAGAACAAGATCAGAAGATTGACACTAACTGATATCAAGACTTAGTATGAAGCTACCTACAGTAATCAAGACAGTATGGTATCAGTGAAAGAAAAGGCCGATCAATAGAACAGAATAGAGAACCCAGAAATAGATGCACATAGATACAGCCAACTGACCTTAGACAAGGAAGCAAAAGTGGAACAATAAACCAAAGACACTCTTTTCAACAAATGGTACTGAAAAAACTGAACATCTACATGGAAAAAGATAAATCTACATTGACCATACACCTTTCACAAAATATTAATTCAAAATGGATCCCAAATCTAAATGTAAATACAGAATAAGACTCCTAGAATAAAACATAAAAGAAAACCTAGATGACTTTGAGTATGGTGATGACTTTTGAGATAAAACACGAAAGGTATAACAAGTAAAATAAATAATTGATAAGCTCATTCTCATTAAAATTAAAAATTTCTACTCTGTAAAAGACAATTTCAAGAGAATAAAGACAAACCACAGATTGAGGAAAAATATTTGCAAAAGATACACCTAACAAAGGACTGTTACCCAAAGAATACAAAAAAAAAGAAAGAAAAGAAAAATATTAAGATACATAGGGACTGGTATGTGGGAACTCTCTGTACTTCCTGCTCAACTATGCTGTTAACCTATAACTGCTCTAAAAATAAATTGTATTAATAAAATGGCTAGCCGGGCTCGGTGGCTCAGCCTGTAATCCCGTGCCTTCAGGAGGCTGAGGTGAGTGGATTGCCTGAGCCCGTGGGTTCGAGACCCGCCTGGGCAGCAAGATCTCATCTCTCATCTCTAAATCAAAAAATCAGCTGGGCGTGGTAGCACATGCCTGTAATTCCAGCTACATGGAAGGCTGAGGCGGAAGGATCGCCGGAGCCCAGCAGGTCGAGGCTGCGGTGGCCGGGAGCGGCCACTGCACTCCTGTCTGGGCGACAGAGTGAGACTCCAACTCAAAAAATAAAATAAAATAAATAAAATGGCTAACAGTCACCAGACAATAAATGAAGGATGACAAGGTGAGATAACAAAAATACTAAGGTTTAAGAAGGAAAACTACAGGCAGAACCCTAATATTAGTTATTCCTTTTACCTAAACTTTATAGTTTAACCTGACAAAATCATTTATACAAACACAGTTGCAAAATATAATTTAGCATCTTCTATTTATGAATGTGGAACATTAAGGCAAAAATGCCTAGAATGAAAGTCATAATGTATCCTTCTGTATAGTAGTATATTTGGTTGTCTTGGTTCCTGCTTATAATAAAAGATAATTACAAGACAGGAGTAAATAAAAGCCAACGCCAGAGTTTTTATTTACTGAAAATAGAAATTGTTAACTCCTAACCTTTCCTTCACTCCCTCCCTTGAAAACACTTTTTTCCCTCTCTTTTATTAATATTTAAGTAAGAGAAGAGGGAAAGTAAATAGATTAGGTATTTCGAGATAATTATCAGATGGTTCACAATGGTAAGAAACAGATAAAAAGTTTGATGCTTTGCTAGTAAATAGTTTAATCAAGTTAAAAAAATTTGAGTCCATATATTTTGAACTTGTTTGGTAGTCTTGTAGCTACCAATTTCTACCAAATTATAAACTACCACACTTACTATAAGGGGCTAAATAAATGACATACACTGTGCCTCTCACTTGGATTTATTTTAAGATATGGTTCAAAGCAGAACCTTATATTAAGATAATAGCTATTCATATCAGAGGTGATGAGATAATCAGATAATCACCAAAGAAGTACAATATTAAATACAAGGGGAACCCCCAAATCCAAGAATTTATTTATAAAACATTGTGTATTTATTTTTACATGTTTAAACTACAGTCGCCTTCAAAGTACTTTCCGTTTGATAAAATACATCTATTGAGTTGCTTTTTCCACTGCTCAAAATATTAGTTCTTCTGCTGTTTTTTCTTTCACCTTTTCCACATGGGCAAAACATTTCCCTTTGAGGTTTTTCATTCATGTAAACAAACAAAAAAAAGTTGCTTGGGGAAAGATTGGTGAATAGGGTAGGTAGGGTATTGGGGTCCTGCTGTTCTTAGTCAAAAGCTGCTGAACACAGCATGGTGTGGGCAACCATTCTTCATGAAATGGGCAAATTCATTGAAAGAATCTCCAAAAAAACAAACAAACAAACAAACAAACAAACTCAGTGATGCCAAATGCAGTCTCTCCAAGCCACACACTAGCTGGAACATTGATGGCGATGGATTCCAAGAACACTTACCTACATAGCAGGGTAAGCCTGTACTACAAGAAGCCTGCCCGTCAAAAGATAATTCTGTCTATTTTATTTTGTTTTGTTTCTTGATCCTTTCTCATATAACATGAAATCTTTGACCAGGTCTCTCACCAAAACAAAGAAGGTTTATTTTCTGAAATTAAAACTGGTAATAATAATAATAATAAACATAATAAAGAGATCAACTATCCACATTCCACCCTATAGTTACTATATTACTAATGAGGCTACAATGTATTCTAAATCTCCATCAGAGTATCTTGTCACCTTTTCTTCAAGACATGATTTCAATATCAAAATAGTTTACTTCTAATTATAAAATGTCAGGTATGAAATAGTGATATTTTTGAGATGTAATAAAAGCTATTGAGAGCTAAGAATGTATTTGGTCAATCAGTGTAAAAGAGAAAAAGCAGTACCTGGGATGCTTTTAGAAATGGTTTGTGGGAATCTATATTTTTATTTTATTTTATTTTATTTCTGATAATCATTTATTACCTTTCCTCAACCACTTATTTCAATGTCTTTTCTGTGGACACTGAGTTCACAAATTCATCATTCTTTTTTTTCCACAATGATCTACCATGGTCCTTTGTGAGATTCTGGGTTGAAAGACTGTATATTAGAATTTCACTGATCACTTGGAGGATTTTGAGTTTTGTGTCTCTAACACTTTCTTGACAAATAACTGCCTTTCTTATGCACATGAATAAATAAAAACCACTGCATTAGGAAGAAAATAGTCTGCTTTATATGATGTTAAATCAGGCTTAAACTCGAACTTTAAAAAACAACTGTAAATCTTTAATAGTTTGCAAATTGTGTTAAATATTTAAGGGAAAAAAGCCTAGTTTCAAATTTGTAGCATACTCTATATATCAATGATATCAGAATAATTTGTTAAAAAAGTAATGTTATGGTCCGGGGCAGTTATATATGACAATTTGTTCACTGATTAACATTCTTGATTTTATATCAATAAAGAAAGTGTCTTAGAACAGTATTCCTGGAACACTGAATTTAAAGAGTGCATTTCAAATGAATAAAGCCATTGGTCTTTTATCCAGAAATAATTAATGACAAATTGAAGAACCATTATAACCAAAATCGAATATAACCATAAAGGCAAAAACATAAGAATTTGTTTTATCAGAAAAATGAACAAATATATTTTACCATAGCATATTTTATTTAATAAAACATTTGTCTATGCTCCAAACAACAAAACAAAACAAAACAAAAATACATTCAAAGATAATATGGAACATTAGGTTTGTTTCTAGTTGTTGTAACTGTTACAACATAGTAGCTGTTCAGATGAAAACTGACACCAGATTAAAAAGGAACAAAATTATAATACTATATTTTGGACATAAATACTAATGTAGATATTATTGTGTATAATATTTTAGGAATGGGGAATAATTCTAGAGAATGTGCATCAACAGGGCTTGAATTTTTACATTAGAAAAATGTTTTAAAAATTTTTTTGTAAAGACAAGAGTCTTGTTATATTGCCCAGGCTGGCCTAAAATTCCTGGCCTTAAGCGATCCTCTCACCTTGACCTCCCAAAGCTATGGAATCACAGGCATGAATCACCATGCCAAACCAGATATATTTTTATGTATGTCCATCATCTTTATATAAGAAGTTCCCAAAGGTTTACTTTAGTCAGATATTTGGAATTCTTTTGAATGTAAAATTTAGTTTGCCTAGACATTTAAGACTGTAACAATATTTTGAAATCTGTGATTTATATAAGTATTCAGATTAGAGTTAGCATTTTATTTAAGCATTTTCTTTTTAATTAATTAATTTTTTAAGGAACAGTCTTCAGTCCTACTAAAGAGAGCTGCGCATGGATTGACCTTAAGTTCAAAATGCAAACTTACAAGAGTTTATGATAGATATATTTTTAAAATACTGTAACAAGTTGATTAATGTTGAAAATGATGTTTAAGAATATTGTGAGTTCTCAACATTAGTTTTTCCAGCTGGACTCTTCCTAGTCAAGGGCTGAATCAATATTTCATTTAGTGAAAACTTCCTGGTGAATATTCTGTCACTTAAGAAGCTCTATTAATCATTAATGAATAAAACAAATTCCCAAAGGAAATTTCAAACTGAGTTTGTGGATTAAGTTTTAAAAAGAGATTTTTTAGTACATCAGTTTTGGCCGTGTTATCACTGGCTAGACATGAAAGTAAGAAGCCATTTGGGAAAATCTATAACTAATCCTTTTGTTGGTATCAAGGGGTTATGTAAAGTTCATTGGAACACACTGCTTAAAGTTTGAGTTGATCCTTTGATTAATAAATCCATATTTTATAGATTCTAGATTTTAAACTCCTTAGACAAATGAATCTCTTAAAATAATAAAGGTTACAATAGGCCAACTGATCTAAATGAAATTCTATAGACAAGATTTTCAAGTTGGAATTACTCTAGTCATGAAAAGTTTATTTAAACATAGAAATTACAATAGTCAAATATTGTTGATATCTATAATATAAGCACTTTATATTTTCATTATTTCTCATTAAATACTTTCTTTAAAACTGTGATATATGTATACTTAGAAAAAGCAGTAAAATGTGGATATTTACCTTAATAAATTTATAATTATTTATATTAATTTATTTTACCACACACGTTTTATTTAATAAAAAAATATTTATACTCTATGCAAGGAATATAAAAAATAAATACATTTGAACTTTATTTGGGACATTAAATTTGTTTCTAGTTATTGTTACTTGCAATCTGCTAGTGGTTTGGATGGAAAATGACACCAGATTAGTAAGAGAATTAATGTCCTTCTTGCCCAACAATACCTAATACAAAAATCATGATATTTAAAGAGCTTGCTCTGAGTAATGAGCAAAACTAATGATTTTTATTAGTCACGCAGACTTGGCCCTGATAGTTACTAGAAAAATTAAAATGTTTATCGAAGACATAATTCATCAGATATTTTCATTATAAATAATATCATTACACTCTTCTTTTAGTATAAGAAGCTTCACTGTAACGTCTGGCTTCTAAAAATGAGAACCTCAAGTTTAGGGATTAGTAGTGCTTTAAGCCCCAATGTAAGAGAAGCACAGCCCCAGAACTTAAGTACAGCTAAACAGAGATCTTGATTGCCTTTATTCCAAATGAGGAAGTCCTTCATCCAGCAGGCAAAAGGTCTAGAAATATATTCAGATGGTCTTTTCACACACACACACAAATCCTTTAAATATTGTGAATTGTGCTGCGATGAACATGCAGCTGCAGGTGTCTTTGTTATACAACACCCTCTATGCCTTAGGGTAGATACCTAGTAGTGGAATTGCTGGATCAAATGGTAAATCTTCTTTTAGTTCTTTGAGTCATCTCCACACCGTTTTCCATAGTGGTTGTACTAATTTACATTCCCAACAACAGTGTATAAAAATCTTCCCTTTTCTCCACATGCAGTTGCAATTTCTGATTCCTTTATGATTTGACATTAAGAGTAGGCATTTCCTCTAGTTGTATATCCTAGAGATCAGTTTCTCAGGAAACAGGGAATCTGAAAATTGCCACGGTACTTTGGAAGTTCAAAACTCCAGTTTCAGAACTCTTGATATTGATAATTACCGTGAATTTGCCATAATACCAGTTGTTGATTTATAAGGAATAACATTTCTAATTGCTAAAGTAAAATTAAATAAATTCAATAGAAAAATTAGGGGAGTACAAACATGCATTTCTTCAAGGTTTATACTTTATAATGTTATTAAGTACTGTAATGTAGCTCTTCAACAAATATTTTGGGGTATCTATCACATACAAGAGACTGTGCTGGTACTCCTCTTCACACTCCAGAGTTTGCGTCCAAGTTCTGATTAGCAACTCCATTACTGAGTCTGCTTAAATTAAACAGGCTGAACCCACATCAGATGTAAACAAGAAATACTGGCAGAAGCAATTGCCTTTGCCCTGATTTGGTTACCCCGCAAAGTCATGTCCAGGAAAACCTTGGCTGTGTCAACTTCAGAGAAGTATGAAATATCTTACAGAAGCATTGAAAGTCTGGTTATGTTTAATATTGTTATATCTGACCTAATCCCCCTATAGAACAAGCTAGCAATGTCTGGTGACTGTTCCTACTCTTGTCTGAGGTCACAGCAAACCTCTGACACTTTGTCTTTAAGTGAATTGGTTTTCTGGGTTTTTTTAATTAGTCTTTGGTTAAGAAAATCCCAACATTTTTACCAAGCCAAACACATCTGTGTAATTTACTACTTATTGATAACTTGTATATTACAGATGAGTTACTATCTTTGCCCAGAAAGTTTATTTTTCTTTTTTTCTTATTTAAAGTTCAGCTTCCACATAAGTTTCTAGTATCACATTCTGTTTCTTAGGAAAAGCCCAGCACGTTTCTATGTATTTTAGAACAGAATTTGTCAACTTACAGTTTAGAAATGTAAATTCCAAGTGTACTTTAAGATGTGAAGCATATGGGAAAGTGTATAACTTAGTAGAATGGTTCTCAAAGTGTATCCCCTGACAACACCATTCATTATTACCTGAAAACTTGTTAGAAATGCAAAATTTTAACAATATCTAGATCACTGAGCCAGAAACTTGGAAATGGTGCTCAGTAATATGTGTTTTAACAAGCCCTTTGAGTTACTCTGATTCACACTAAAGTTTGGAAAGTACTGTGGTGTTTTTAAACAGACATCCTATCCCTGCTTCACACTATAACCCTGGACAAGTAACTTAATATTTCTATGTCTCTAAATCCTAAGTGGTAAAATGAGGATAATAATCCCATGGAATGGTAATGAGAATGAATTGTATAATACACATAATTTGTTAAGAACACTTCCTAGAACATAGTAAGCACCCGAAAGTCTACTGTTCTTCATGACTACATTTACCTACCTAACTATATATGAGTTCTTATTCATTCACTAAGTATTTAGTGGACTCCTACTATATACTGTCAAGTGTCCTAACATGTTAGACATTACAAAGGAAATTTCAATGTAACCCCTAATTTCAAGACATTTCTATAGTCATGATAAGGATATAAAATGTATACATAGAAACGATAACCATGAAATAAATAATTATTATAAACATAAATATAGCACTGGCTTTGTCCTCAACATTGTTCTTATTTAACCCATACAATATGTCTAACGGAATATGTACATAACCTAGTATCCCCATTTCAAAGTTGAGGGAAATCAGTTGCAAAAAGGCTAAATAACTTGTCCAAAGTTACATAGCTAGCAAGTGGAAGAGATGGGAAACAATAACTCTGCAGTCTGACTCCAATATCTGCACTCTTAACTCTGAGGCTGGACTTTGTGGGGGAAAAATACAGAAAAGAAGCTGTATTTGTATATGTTGGCGGGGGGAAGGAAGGAGTCTATATGAGGATTAAACACAATATGAGAAGCCGGACTCAGTGGCTCAGCCTGTAATCCGTGCCTTTGGGAGGCTGAGATGAGTGGATTGCCTGAGCCCGCGGGTTCGAGACCCACCTGGGCAGTGAGACCTCATCTCTACAATAAATCAAAAAATCAACTGGGCATGGTAGGGCGCATGCCTGTAATTCTGGCTACTTGGAAGGCTGAGGCGGAAGGATCGCCAGAGCCCAGCAGGTCGAGGCTGCGGTGGCCGGGAGCGGCCACTGAACTCCCATCTGGGCGACAGAGTGAGACTCCAACTCAAAAAAAAAAAAAAAAAAAAACGCAATATGAGGATGTAAATTAAAATAGCTTTTGTAAATATTTCTCATATGTCAAAGAAAATTTCAGAAAATATGAGCATAATTAGGAGAGGAATTTAAAATGTTAAAAAAGACATAAATTAAGTTTTTATAGATGAAAAACATATCCTCAATCTGAAATGAAAAAAAATTATCAAGATGGGATTAACATTAGAGTAGATACTTGAGAAAAAAAAAAAATCAAAGAACCTGAAAACATAGCAATAGAAACTATTTGGAGTGAAGCACAGAAAGAATAAAAATAAGTAAAATAATAGAGCAACAACAACTTCTGGAATAATTCAAGTGGTCACATAATAATTGAAATGCAAGTAGAACAGAATCATTAGTTAAAAAAAGCAGAAAAGAAAATCTAAAAAATAATGGCCAAATTTTGTTCCAAATTTTATGAAAAGTATACATCTACAGATCCAAGAGTTTCCCTAAATCCTAAGTAGAGTAAACCTAAATAAAACTGTACCAAAGCGCATTACAACCAAATTACTGTAAACCAGTGATGAAGGGCAAATCTTAAAATCTGATTCAAAGACTGAGAAACAAAGAAAAGAATATCAATAGGCTTTTCACCAGAAACAATGATAACCATAAGACAGGAGACTTGTTTCTAAAGAATGAGAGGAGTGGAATGACTGCAGAAGGGACTGAGATGAAGCTTTTAGGTGATAAAAATGTTCAATATCTTGATTGTAGTTGTTTTTACAAAATATTCATACATATAAACAAAAGTTATGAAATACATGTAAGTTATCACACAATAACTATCAAAAAGAGAATGGTGGTCAACCTGGGGGAAATAGTATTATATTATGAGCAATAAAAATTTTTAAAGAAGATCCTTTGATAAAAACTATGAAATAATTTTGTAATTTTATTTTGAAATTATTTGTATTTTTAACACAAAAAAATATTTTCTTGCTTTACATCTAAACACTACAGTATTCTAAAGAGAGGCATAACTTCATTTATGCTTACAACACAAACTTTTTAACAAACTGCAACTTTTTCTTTTAAGAAAATAAAACCAAATTACTGTCAGAAAGGAAACAATTTAAATAGTACGCTGTGTGATTTAGATCAGGAATCACCAACCCCCAACCCAGAGACCAGTACAAGGCCATGGCTATTAGGAACTAGGCCACAAGGCAGGAGTTGAGCGGCTGATGATCAAATGAAACTTCATTTGTACTTTTTTTTTTTTTTTTTTTTTTGAGTTGGAGTCTCACTCTGTCGTCCAGACTGGAGTGCAGTGGCCACTCCCGGCCACCGCAGCCTCGACCTGCTGGGCTCCGGCGATCCTTCCGCCTCAGCCTTCCGTGTAGCCAGAATTATAGGCATGCGCTACCACGCCCGGCTGATTTTTTGATTTATTGCAGAGATGAGGTTCTCGCTGCCCAGGCGGGTCTTGAACCCGCGGGCTCAGGCAATTCACTCACCTCAGCCTCCCAAAGGTGCGGGATTACAGGCTGAGCCACCGAGCCGGCTTCATTTGTATTTATAATTGCTCTCCATTGCATGCATTACCACCTGAAATCCACCTGCTGTTAGATCAGCAGCGGCATTAGATTCTCATAGAATTTGAGAATTGCCAACTGCAAATGAAAGGGATCCAGGTTGTGCCCTCCTTTTGAGAATCTAATGCCTGATGATCTGAGGTGGTGATGAGGGAGTGGCTGCAAATACAGATGAACAATAGCAGTAAGGTTTGACTGCATATTCCTTCTCCCTCCACCTGTGGAAAAATTGTTTTCCATCAAACTAGTCCTTGATCCCAGAAAGGCTGGAGACTGCTGATTTAGATGACTCACAAAAAAATAATTCTCAACAAATGTATTTTCTATAAATGCAAATCCCAAGTTAATATGTCACAGTAAAATTGTCAGTCAATTGTTTGTGTCACAATTATGATTTTATTTATTTTAGTTCATACATGTGCAAAACAATTATTTTAGGTTGAAGATATTTTTTAAACTATTTTTACAAAACCTTTTCCATTTTGAATAACTTTGAAATTTTTAAATTTATTTTCCCCAACTAAATTATTATTCATGAAACAATTTTTATCAAGTTGTGCTTTCTGCAACATAATAAAGGATGTCCATGGGGTGTAACAATGCTTCCTTACCTCCAATTTATGTCTTGTAGAAGTGGGTTCCCAGTGAGAGACAACTCACGGAGAGAATAACATGCATCAAACCATTTTATGGCACTTGTGAGATCTGCCAAAAATAAACAAAATCATTTAGAAAGACATCACAAATTTAGGAAAAAAAAATCACAAATCAATGGCCATTTTATTTATTGGTTGGCTGTTAAAGAAAATAAACATTTATATTTCTTTGGCAAATATTATATGCTTTTTAAGGAAGAATGCACTGAGCTAAGAACACAGACTATAGTCAGGATTATGTTTCTATCATTTAGCAGTTATGTGAACATATGCAATTGCACTTTACAACTCAAGATCATACCTATCTCACAGAGTGAGAATTAAACAAGATAATTTATATAAAGAACTTAGATTTATTTGTGCTGGATTGTAAACATAAACTCCAAAGAAGTTAAATCTAAAGTAAGAATAGGTGGCAAAATTAAAAATATAACTAAATATGATTACAGGGATTTTAACCTTTCAAAAGTAAATATAGTAGGTAAATCTAGAGTACATTACAGATAAATTTATATTGAATTGTTTTCCCACAGAAAATAACTTAGAAATGCACAATATATGTATATATGAAACACCTGCTTTCAAGCCTTACTATGAGAAAAGGGAAACACACAATAAAAACTCACAATCACTCTATGATCACAGTGGTTTTCTATCCAAAGACTTGTTACTATTAATATCTCTGAGTGGAAGAAGAGTTCCTGCATAGAGGCTATTTTGCTGAGCTAAGGAAGCAAAGATTCTTGGGGAAGACAGTGGCTGAGCCAGTTGGACAGTACATTCCCTGTGTGAGTAAGTGTATGGACGAATTTGAGTGTGTGTCTGTGAATAATTGGTCATGTGTGTGGCTGGCTGAGTGGGGACTGGGGAGAAAGTAGCCAGGGCTCTCTGGTGAAGTGGTTGCTGCTTCAGCTGCTCTGCTTGGACCCTAGTGCTTCTCAGGGCACAGAAGACAAGTGCCATTTTCTAAAATCAACAAAGCCCTTGCTGAAAAGAAGCTGCCAGGAGTGACTGCAGCATTGACTCCAACTCTGCCCCACCACTACAGCACCAGAATGGGCACTGGCAGCAAGGGCCATGGGAGGAGCTCAATGAGGGAGCCAGAGGCAGAGTCCTACTGGAGAAGACAAAACAGGCACCCCACTGCCATCTTGAAAACTGGGTAGGGAAGTGCTCCAGCAAGCTCACCATGGAGCAACAGATCTGCTCTCTGTGACTGGTGGATTAACTACTCCAGGGCTAATCATAACCCAGAGGGAATATCCCAAACACCCAAACTTCAGAGGAACAGGATGAGTGCAAAGTTTCAGATGCCCCGTCCCCTACCCTAACCAAGCCAAGGGACAAAGGGTACGAGATGAAAAAGATGAGGAAGACTCCCCCAAGATATCAGCAGTGAGCCCCTGGCTGACCCAACCTCCTCCCTAGCAATCCTCTGCATGTCAGACCCACACAGCTGGGACACAACTGAGAGGAAGTAACCCAGGTGGAGCCTGGATGGCAGCCATGCTATGAGAATTCTACTCTGGAATAAGCCTGGCTAGGGCACTAGCCACCAACACTGGGGGAGTAGACAATTCTGCACCTTCCTATCGGAGGATATTCCTCCTGTCCATATGAAAGCAGGAGGGGAGGACCGACACCCCACCCATCTCTACCATCGCCTCCACCTCCCATGGGCCGTGTGCTGGGTAGATTGTGAACAACCTCACAGCCCTGCAGAACATGGCAGGAGAGCTTACCTGTGAGCAGCAGAGAATAATTACAGAACGTACCACAAGAGGACACTTTGTGCTCAGAAAATTTTACATTTTTTTCTCTTCATCTTTTTTCTGTGTATGTATTTAAATGTTCATTTTTTATCTCTTTCTTTTTTGCTTTTGCTGTTCTTCTTCATTTGTTTTTGTTTAGTGTTTATGTATGAATATGTGTGTAAGAGTTCAATTTGCATTCCCCCACCCTTTTTTTCTTTCTTCTTTCATTTTTGTTTTCTGTATGTTTGTGAGTGTTTCACTGCTTATATTTTGGTTATTCTTTTTTGTTCTTTTGTTTTGGTTTAGTGTGTGTGAATGTGTGTGTGAGGGTTCGATTTGTGTTCCCCCCACATTCTACTTCTTTTATTTTATTTTTTTTGTGTACATGTGTGTGTGTTTTCAGTTTTCCTGTTTTTATTGTTTTTTTCTGTTTGTTTTTGTTTTTATCTTATTTTGTTTTTTACTCTTGTTTTTCTTTGTTTTTTTTTTAATTATTTTTTCCATTCTATTAAATTCTACTTTTCTCTGTTCTCCTTATTGCTGTTACTTTATCTTGGACTTGGGGGTACACATATATATCCAGTGCATCATCATATAGGGTGGAGGTAGGTATCAGGTCTCAGGGAACCTATATCCCAGTCAGTGAACATTGTGACTTGCAAGTAATTTCTGAATCCCATCTTCCCATCCTCTACCTAATTTGACTCTCAAAACTACAAGAGGCAACTGTGTTTCCCATCCTCATCCCTGTTTCAAATTAGAACTAATTTGGAGGCCCTGATAAAGGAAGAATAGAGGGTTAAGCAAACAAGAGAAGTGAAAGTTCCTCCCACCACCACTGAATAATGGAATTAAATAGAAAAGAGAGAGATCTAACACAAATGAGGAAAAATCAACAGAAGAACACAGATAACTCCCAGTGTACAAAAGTGACAACACCTGAAAAATCACCTCTCTGAAAAATTAGATCTCAGAGTCCAAACAATGGAAACCACCAATAATCAGCCCCAGAATAACACAGGGATTAAGAAACATGGAAAGAGTGAATATGACTCAGGGAAGAAAAGATGGAACACTGAAAGAACCTGTAACAGAAATGTTGACCATAAAAACTTCATCCAGGAAATAAATAAGCTGACAAGCATGAAAAGAAGAATTAACCAAGCAGAAGAATAAATTTCAGAGCCTGAAGACCAGAATATAGAATTAATCCAATCTGTCAAAAATATAGAAAGAAAACTCAGAAAAAAAGAACAAAACCTCCAAGAGATGTGTAATTATAATGAGAAGCCGAATTTATACCTGATTGATATCCCAGAAACAGAAAGAGAAATGGAGAACATCTTAGAACAAGTATTCCAGGAGGTTATCCAAGAAAACTATCCTCATCTTACCAGACATGCAACCATCCAAACACAAGAGATTCAGAGTAATCTCACAAGACAGCAAATGAGAAAACCAACCCCTAGACATAGGGATTACACATAGTAATTTGTCTGCACAAAGTCGGTATAAAAGAAAAAGTCATAAAGGCGGAGAGAAAGAAAGGTCAGACTACTGGGGAAGACAAAACAAACAAACAAAACAGCAGTATTTATTGGAAGAAACACTACAACCTAGAAGAGAATGGAGTACAATTTTCAAAGTCCTCAAAAATAAACAATTTCAACCAAGAATTTACTACCCAGCCAAGCTCAGTTTCATCAGTGATGGAGAATTAAAATCCTTCAGAGACATCCAAGTCCCAAGAGATTATGCTGCCTCCAGGCAAGCTGCACAAGTGATGCTCAAGAAGATATTAAGCACAGAAGAAAAGAAAAAAAGAATGACCATGTAGCTCACAAAAGTACAGTAAAACATAAAGCCAAAAGAGCGCAAAAAGTATGAGAAAAATTGAAAACACACATATATCAATGCAAAAGTAAAAAAACAAACAAACAGCCTTATAAGAGCCTCACCACAGAGATAAACTCTCACATTTCAATAATCACCCTGAACGTCAATGGACTAAATACACCACTGAAAAGACAAAAAATGGCAAACTGGATTCTAAAAAAAGCACAATCCAACAATATGCTGCCTCCAGGATACACATTTCATTACAAAGAACACCCATAGACTTAAAGTTATAGGATGGAAAATAAACATTCAGGTAAATGGGAAACAAAAAAGGCAGTAGTCACAATTTTAATGTTAGACAAAACAACCTTCAAGCTATCATAAATCATAAAAGAGATGGAAGAACACTACATAATGGTAAAAGGTTAAATCCATCAACAAGAAATATCCATTCTAAACATATATGCAGCCAACACAGGAGCACCAGATTTTATAAAGCAACTGCTAAGTAAACTTAAAAAAAAGATATTGACTCTAACACTATCATAGCTGGGCACTAAATACCCCACTAACAACCCTAGACAGATCATCGAGAAAAAAAAACAACAAGGAGCTCTGGAACCTCAACTTGAAGCTTGATGAAATGGACTTAACAGATACCTACAGAAAACTCCACCCAACAACCATGGAATATGCATTCTACTCATCACCACATAGAACATACTCTAAGATCAACCACATGCTTAAGCATAAACAAGTTTCATAAGACCAAAATACTGCGATATACCTTCTCAGATCACAGTGGAATAAAAATAAATATTACCACTAACAAGATCCACCCAAAATACACAAAGACATGAACAGTACACAGAATGATTCTGAACAACTGAGTCAACACAGAAATCAAAACAAAATTAAAAGATTCTTGGAAACAAATGAAAAAAGAACATATCTTACCAAAACCTCTGGGATGCTATGAAATCAAGGCTAAGAGGGGAATTTATAACTCTACATAAACGCACACATGCACAACAAGAAAATATAAATACGAGTTAATGGCCTAACAAATCATCTAAAGAAGCTGGAAAGGCAAGACCACCAAAACCCTAATTTCAGCAGAAGAATCCTGATCACCAAAGTGAAAACTCAAATATAGGACATAGGAGACAAAAATATTATTTTTGTAAAAAATTAATGAAAAAAAAAAGCTGGTTCTTTGAGAGAATAAACAAGATTGATAGATCACTAACCAGACTGACCAAGAAAAACACAGAAAAAGCCCTAGTAAACACAATTAGAAATACAAAAGATCAAGTCACAACTGACCATGAAGAACTATAAAAGATTATCAAAGATTACCAGCACACTTGTATGGAAACAAACTCAAAAACCTAAATAAAATGGAGAATTTTTTGGCCTCACACAACTTCCCAAGGTTGAAACCAGAAAATTGAGACCCTAAATAGACTAATAACAACCCAAGAAATTGACTTCATCATAAGAAAACTCTTACAATAAAAAGCCCTGTACCAGACAGCTTTCCAGCAGAATTCTACAAAACATAGAAGGAAAAGTGGAGACCTATTCTATAGAAGGTATTCCAAGCAATTTAGGAAGATGGAACTCTCCCCAAAATATTTTATGAAGCTAACATCACAGTGATACACAAACTGGGTAAAGACCCAACAAATAAAGAGAACAACAGGCCAACATCCCTGATGAACATAGATGCAATTATTCTCAAGAAGAGAATCATATCCAAGAACAAATTTCAAAATCCATCTACTATGACCAAGTAGGCTTCATCACTGGGATGCAGGAATGGTTCAACATCCACGAGACCATGAATGTAATTCAATACATCAACAGATGTAAAAATAGGAACCACATAATTATATCATTAGATGCAGTAAAAGTTTTTGTCAAAATCTAAGAATCCTTTCTAGATAAAAATTCTTGAACACCTGGGCATACAAAGAACATATCTCAAAGTAGTAAGAGCCATCTACAATAAACCCATAGCCAACATATTGCTAAATGGAGAGACACTGGAAGCATTTCCCCTGAAAACCAGAACAAGACATGACTTCCTAGTCTTATTCCTCTTCTTCAACACAGTATTGGAAGTTCTAGCTAGAGAAATCAGATAAGAGAAGGAAAATCAGAGGTCTCCAAATACGAAAAGAGGAAGTTATCCCTCTTTGCTGACAATATGACCTTGAAAACTCAAGATAATCTATCAAAAACCTCCTTGCATGATAAAGACTTTGGCCAAGTCTCAGGGTACAAAATTCAATGTGCAAAAGACAGTCACATTTGTATACACCAAGAACAAACAGGCAAAGAACCAAATAAAAAGCACAATCCCATTCACAAAGCCACAAAAACATGAAATACCTCAGCATCTTCCTAACCAGAGAGGTCAAAGAACTTTACAATGAACTCTATGAAACACTGCTCAAAGAAATCCAAGAAGACACAAACAAATAGGAAAATATTCCATGCTCATTGATTGGAAAAATCAGCATTGTTAAGATGTCCATCCTACCCAAGATAATCTACAGATTCAACAAAATTTAAATTACCAACATTATTCTTCTCAGACCTGGAAATGACAATTCAGAAAGTCATATGGCAACATAATTGATCACGAATAGCCAAAACAATTCTCAACAAAAGAAACAAATTTGGGACTTCAAGCAAGATGGCGACGGCACAGGTGGGACTGTGAGAATCTGCAAAAATGAGTTTCCATAAAGACTCTTGCTTTCCCCCTGACAGCTGCACCAGTTCAAGACCTAGAGGCCCTCAGTCCCATGCACCACTTGGCTCCAGCACTCCCATGGCTGCTCCATCCCAGGCGACCCTGGACTCCCGGCTATGTGGAGCTCTGGGCTCTCTCCCCACCCGGTCCCAAACCACTGCCATCCGTGGAGGCCCTTGGCTCCCACCCATGGAGCTATAGGCTCCCTCACTGGCTGCACTGCACTGCCTCGCATCCAGCTGCCATCGCCTGTGGAAGCCCTCAGCTACTATCTTGTACAGCTCTGGGCTCCCTCCCTGGCTACATCACCCCACCCTGCCCAAAGCAGCAGCTGCCCTGCCCAGGGAGGCCCTCAGCTCCTGGCCCCGTGGAGCTCCAGGCTGCCTCCCTGGCAGCACTGTCCCACCCAACCTCAAGCTGCTGCCACCCGGAGAGGCCCTCAGCTCCCGGCCCCTTGGAGCTCTGGGTTCCATCCCTGATTGCAGCACCCCACAAGCCCCCAAGCAGCCACCGCCCATGGAGGCCCTCAGATCTCACCTCTCGGAGCTCCGGGCTCCTTCCTTGGCTGTAGAGCCCTGACCCACAAGACCCCAATCCACTGCCACCCAAGGAGGCCTTCAGCTCCTGCCCCACAGAGCTCCGGCTCCCTCCCCAGCTGAAGATCCCATCCCACCCCAAGCGGCCACCTCTCACGGAGGCCCTCAGCTGTCACCCCACAGAGCTCCAGACTCCCTTCCTGGCTGAAGTGCCCTGCCCTGCCCTAAGCCGCCACCACCCGCAGAGACCCTCAGCTCCCCGCCCTGCGGAGCTCCAGGATCGCTCCCTGGCTGAAGCTTCCCACTTCGCCCGAGCTGCAGCCACCCGCGGAGGCCCTCGGCTCCTGCTCTGTGGAACTCCAGGTTGCCTCCCTGGCTGAACTGCCCCGCCCCACCCCAAGCCATCATCCACAGAGGCCCTCAGCTCACCCCATGGAGCTCTGGGATACCTCCCCAGCTGCAGCACCTCACCCTGCCCCAAACTGCCGCAGCCCAGGGACGCCCTCAGCTCCCACCCTGTGGAGCTCCGGGATCCCTCCCTGGCTGCAGCGCCCCTCCCCGCCCCAAGCCACCACCGTCCATGGAGGCCCTCGGTGCCCAACACTCAGAGCTCCATGCTCCCTCCCCAGCTGCAGCGCCTCACCCCGCTGCAAGTCTCCACTGCCCAGGGAGACCTGCGGCTCCCTCCCTGTGGGTCTCCAGGCTCCCATGTCAACTGTACCGCCCCGCCCCCAGCCACCCTGCACTTTTCTGACCAACAATACCTGGCAGTCTCACATTCCACCTCCCCCAACTTGCCCCTGGCCACAGTGGGACCAAAGAACAGCTGAAGCTCCGAGGCCAGGCAGAGACCTGAATTGCCCCAAAAGCTCCATCCTGCTCTGCGCAGCCTCCAGCTTAGGATCTAAGAACAAAGAAAGTAAAAGAGGCCCAAGCCATATGTGGCATGCCAACCTGCAGCACCCAGCTGTATTGCACTCTGCCTCCCCCCAGCTGGACCCGGCTGCAGTAGAACCAGAGATTATCTGGAGCTCCAAGACCAGGCAGAGACCTGCATTGCCCTGCCAATCTCCACCCAACTCTGCCCAGCCTCGAACTTGGGATCTAAGACCTCATTTGTGCAGAGGAATAGTACATCATAAGAAGATTGGTCAGCTTGTGTCTGTATGATTGTATGTCCTAGCTTTTTTGTTGTTGTCATTGTTGTTTTTTGTTTGTTTGTTTTCTCTTACTCATACCTGCCTTTGGGTATATTTTCATTTGTTAGCTGGTATCTTTGTCTGTTTTCCCTCTTACTCTTCTCTCTCTACACCTTCTGCTTCTTCCCACCCCCCCCCACCATTCTATTTCTTTCCTTTTTCTTACCTCATTTTACTTTCTGGAAGCAAACCTATATTCCCACTGCATGGACAGATTACAAGGCAGTGGGAAGCAGGTTCCAGTGTAACCATACATCTATCAGTGGACACTGGGATCTGCAGATAGATTTTGAATCACAGCTACCCGCTCAAATAAATATCAAAACTCCAAAAGGTATAGCCGCCAACCCACAGTCCAGCTTCAGAATTGAACAAAGCCAGAGGATTCTCACAAGGAAGAACAGGAGATTTAGCAAACAGAAGTAAAAGCAACCCTGCCACCCATGAACAGCAATTTAAAGAAGATGGGAAAAAAAGGAAAAAGTGGGGAGGAAAATCTACACAAATGAAGAAAAAACAAAAGAAGAATATAGGTCTCACACAGACCCCTGGGAGATCAGATAATGAGAAAACAGACTTAGAAATGCAAACAATGAAGAGCCCCCAGAATGACTGGTCACATACTACAAACCCAGACATCAAGACATTAATAGAGAAAATAAAAAGAATTGTGAAGAGACAAGAGGAAAATAGGACAGAGTTGATAACGAGATAACAGCAGTAAATAATACTGTGATGGAAATAAATAAACTAATAAGCATGGAAAGAAGAATTAGCCAAGCAAAAGACAGAATCTCAGAACTTGAAGACCAAAATATAGAACTAAACCAAACTTCAAAAACATAGAAAAGAAGCATAAAAAGACAGAACAAAACCTTCAAGAGATGAGTAATTACTTCAAGAGAATGAACCTAAGAGTAATTGGACTTCCTGAGGTAGAAACAGAGATAGAGACCACCCTGGAACAAACATTCCATGAAATTATTCCAGAAAACTTCCCTCACCTCATCAGTGATGTGAAAATTCAAACACAAGAGATTCAGAGAACCCCTATAAGACAACAAATAAGAAGACCAACTCCTAGACACATAATAATTTGCCTGAACAAAGTAGGTATAAAAGAAAAAAATCATAAAAGCAGCAAGAGAAAAAAGGTCAGACTACCTACCAGGGAAGACCAATCAGAATAGCAGCAGATTTATCTACAGAAACACTTCAGGCTAGGAGAGCTTGGAGCCCAATATTCAAAGTTCTCAAATATAAACAATTTCAACTAAGAATAACCTACACAGCCATGCTAAGCTTCATCAGTGAGGGGGAATTAAAATCTTTTCCAGATATCCAATTCCTAAGAAACTTCACTTCCTGCAGACCACCCCTACAAGAAACTCTTTAAAAAGTATTAAACACAGAAGAAAAGGGGAAAAGAACAACAATGTTCTTCACAAGAGTACAGGAAAAAGATTGAAAACACACATAAACCAACTCAAAAAACCAAAAGAAAGACAACAAACAAACAAGTACAACAACAACTCTATAAAAACCTCATGACAAAGATAAATCCTCACATTTCAATAATTAGCCTGAATGTGAATGGACTAAATGCACCACTGAAAAGACATAGAATGGCAAAATGGATAAAATATCATGAGGTAACAATATATTATCTCCAAGAGACTCATCTCACCAGAAAGGACACTCACAGACTCAAAGTAAGAGGATGGGAAACAAAATTTCAGGAAAATGGAACACAAAAGAAAGCTGGAGTTGCAATCTTAATCTCAGACAAAATACCTTTTATGCTATCAAAAATTAAAGAAGATGAAGAAGGGCACTATATAATGATAAAAGGTTCAATCCATCAACAAGAAATATTCATCCTAAACATATATGCAACTAACATAGAAGCACCAACATTCATAAAGCAGCTTCTAGGCAAATTTTAAAAAGAGATAGAATCTAACACTATCATAGCTGGGGACTTTAACACCCCACTCACAACCCTAGACAGATCATTAAGACAAAAAATCAGCAAGGAGACCCAGAACCTCAATGAGACTCTTGAACAAACGGACTTAATTGATACCTACAGAATACTCCACCCAACGACCACATAATATACATTCTACTCATTACCACATGGAACATACTTCAAGATTGACCACATCATTGGCCATAAATAAAACATAAACAAATTTCATAAGATTGAAATCTTGCTGTGCACCTTTCAGACCACAGTGGAATAAAAATGAATATCAACACCAACAAAGTTCCCCTAAAACCCATAAAGACATGGAAACTAAACAGTATGATGCTAAGCAACTCCTGGGTCAACAGTGAAATCAAAACAGAGATTAAAAGTTACCTGGAATCAAATGAAAATGAAGAAACATCTTACTAAAACCTCTGGAATGCCATAAAAGCAGTAGTAAGAAGGGAATTCATATCTTTAACACATGAAGAAAATTGAAAGATCACAAGTTAACAGCCTAACAAGTCACCTAAGGAAGCTGGAAATGCAAGACCAGCAGCCCTTCGTGATGATAAACCTTGAACATCTAGGCACAGGTGGAACATACCTCAAAATAGTAAAAGCCATCTATGAGAAACCCACAACCAGTATACTCCTAAACAGACAAACAATGGAACCATTTCCCCTGAAAACTGGAACAAGACAAGGATGCCCCCCCTCCTGTTCAACATAATTTTGGAAGTCCTAGCTAGAGCAATCAGAGAAGAGAAGGTGATCATAGGTATCCAAATAGGAAAAGAGAAAGTCAAGCTATCTCTCTTTGCAGATGACATGATCGTATACCTGGAAACCCAAGAGAATCTGCCAAAAAACCTCCTTGCACTGATAAAGGTCTTTGACAAAGTCTCAGGGTATAAAATAAATGTACAAGAGAAAATTGCCAATCTATACACAAATAACAAATAAACAGAAACCCAAATAAAAACACAATTCCATTTACAATAGCCACAGAAAAATGAAATACCTTGGCATCTTCCTAACCAGAGACATAAAAGACATTTACAATGAAAACTACAAAACACTGCTCAAAAAAAATCAAACATGACACAAACAAGTGGAAAAATATTCAATTCTCATGGATTGGAAGAATCATCATTGTTAAGATGTCCATTTTACCTAAGGCAATCTACAGGTTTAATGCAATACTCATCAAATTACCAGCAACATTCTGCTCAGACCTAGAAAAAATAATACAGGGATTCATATGGAAACATAAATGACCAAGAATCGCCAAAACAATCCTCAACAACAAAAAAAGCAGGAGGTATCACATTACCACACTTTAAACTATATTATAAAGCTACAATAATCACAACAACCTGGTATTGGTACAAGAACAGGCATATAAACCAATGGAATAGAATTGAAATTCCGGAATCAAAACCTCAATTTCTCAACCAATTTATCTTCAACAAAGCTTGCACCACCCGCTACTGGGGAGAGGAGAACATATTCAGTAAATGGTGCTGGGAAAACTGGCTGACCACATGCAGAAGATTAAAACAGGACCTCTACCTATCCCCATACACAAAAATTAACTCTAAATGGATCAGAGACCTAAATGTAAAACTTCTAACTATAAGAACCTTAGAAAATGCAGGAGACACTCTTATGGAAGTTGGAACTGGCAACCAATTCCTGATCAAAACCCGAAGTGCCCAGGCCATAAGAGATAAGGTAGACAAGTGGGACCTCATTAAACTGATAAGCTCCTGCAAAGCCAAATAAACCATCAAGAGAGCAAGGAGACAGCCTACAGACTGGGAATAGTATTTGCCAACTCCATATCTGATAAAGGCCTAACATCAAGAATCTACAAGGAACTCACATCTGCTGAAAAGAAAAAAACAAACAGTCCTATTGCAAAGTGGGCTAAAGATATGAATAGACATTTCTCAAAAGAAGACAAAAGACCAGCCAACAGATACATGAAAAAAGATCAGCCTCACTAGTCATCAAGGAGATACAAATTAAAACTACACCGAGATACTACCTAACTCCAGTCAGAATGGCGATCATCAATAACTCAAAAAATAACAGATGCTGGAGAGGATGTGACATAAAGGGAACACTCCTACACTGTTGGTGGGAGTGCAAACTAGTTCAGCTTCTGTGGAAATCAGTGTGGCAATTCCTAAAAGTTCTAAAAATTGACCTTCCCTATGACCCGGCAGGCCCCCTACCTGGAAGAACTCAGGTCACTCTATAAAAAAGATATGTGCACACGTATGTTTATTACAGCATTGTTCACAATAGCAAGAACATAGAACCAACCGTGCTGTCCATCAAAAGAGGACTGGATAAAAAAATGTGGTACATATACACGATGGAATACTACGCAGCCATAAAGAAGAACAATCATGAACTGTGCAGCAACCTGAACGGAATTTCAGTATATAATACTGAGTGATCTCTTACAGAAATAAAGAGCTGAGTATTACATGTTCTCACTCATAAGTGAATGCTTGAACGACTACCATATTACTATAAGAAAAGGACTGAACGTGACGGGAAACTGCGGGGAGGGGGTGGGAGGTGGGATTGATAGTAGTCAATATCTGCCTGGGGAAGTGGGGCACACCTCATCAATAATGGTACCTGCATGGTGAATATTTGTATACCTATCCCTGAATTGTGCCCCACAATTTTAAATGAAAATTAAAAGAGGTAAAAAAAAAGGAAACAGGACCCCTACCTATCAACATACACACAATATAAAACCTCAAACTATAAGAATCTTAGAAAACGCAGGAGACACCCTAACAGACATTGAAATAGGCAACCAATTCCTGAACAAAACCCCAAAAGCACATGCTATAAGAGATAGGACAATTGGGACCTCATTAAACTGAAAAGCTTCTGCAAAGTAAAAGAAATTATAAAGAGAGCAAGGAAGACAGCCCACAAAATGGGGAAAAAATATATGTCAACTGTATATCTGACAAAGGTCTAACATCTAGGATCTACAGAAACTCAAATGTTCTAAAAGGAAAAAAACAAACAGTCTGACTAAAAAAGTGGGCAAATGTATGAATAGACACTTCTCAAAAGAAGGCATACATGCAGCCAACAGATACATGAAAAAATACTCAGCCTCATTAATCACCAAAGAAATGCAAATCAAAACTACATTGAGATACCACCTAACTCCAGTCAGGATGGCCATCATTAATAATTTAAATAACAAATGATGCTGGCGAGGATGTGGCGAAAAGGGCATAATCCTACACTGGTAGTAGGACTGAAAATTAGTAAAATCTCTTTGGAAAAGAGTTTGGCAATTTCTAAATAATCTAAAAATTGATCTTCCATATGACCCAGTAATCCCCCTTCTGGGAATACACACCGAGGAACTCAAATTATTCTACAAGAAGATTCCTATGCATGCATATTCATTGCAGCACTATTCACAATAGCAAAAACATGAAACCAACCGTGCTGCTCGCTGAAAGTGAACTAGTTAAGAACTCAGGGTATATATACATGATAGATTATTATATAACATAAAGAGGGACAAAATTATGAACTTTGCAGCAACTTGGATAGATTTAGAATCCATCATACTCAGTGATCATCATAGAAACAAAGAAATGAGTGTTCTCACTCGTAAGTGGATCCTGAACATTTATCATAATACTATATGGAAGGAATTGGCAGTAACAGGACACTGACAGGGGAAGGGGGGTG